>JAEIFR010000616.1:4117500-5453558 GCA_018904105.1 Zaprionus tsacasi | reverse complement strand
TGCTCAAAATTAGCTAACGCATGCTAACTAACAAAAACACGCAGTCGGCTCATAGTACATATCGTTACTTTGCCCTTAGCAACCCCTTTCCCTTGCATCCCGCTTGGACTGCAGTTACACAAACGAGTTCCCTCACTGAAACAAGGGGTAGTTAAAGCATTCTTAGCTATTACAACACTTGCCCACACGAAAGCCATTACTGCACGTAATCAGCCCACGGTACTGTGCTGCTGATCCCGTTATCTACACTCTCATCCCGCCATCTACGCCTAGCGCACATTGGGCCGCTGTCTATGAAAAACTGCTGAAAAGAACTTACGTATGGCAACTGTTAAAAAAAAAAAACAAACAAACACGCAGTCGGTCTATAATACATATCGTCACTTCGCCTTTAGCAATCTTTTCCTCCTGCTCCCCGCTTGGGCGGCACTCATTCAAATGAGCTCTCTCACTGATAGAATGGGTCGCTAAAGTTTAATTAGCCATTACAACACTTGCCCACACGAAAGCCATTACTGCACGTATTCAGCCCACTGTACTGTGCTGCTGATCCCGTTATCTACTCTCTCATCCCGCCATCTACGCCTAGCGCACATTGGGCCGCTGTCTATGAAAAACTGCTTAAAACAACTTACGTATGGCAACTGTTAAAATAAAAAAAAAAAAAAACAAACAAACACGCAGTCGGTCTATAGTACATATCGTCACTTCGCCTTTAGCAATCTTTTCCTCCTGCTCCCCGCTTGGGCGGCATTCATTCAAATGAGCTCTCTCACTGATAGAATGGGTCGCTAAAGTTTAATTAGCCATTACAACACTTGCCCACACGAAAGCCATTACTGCACGTAATCAGCCCACTGTACTGTGCTGCTGATCCCGTTATCTACTCTCTCATCCCGCCATCTACGCCTAGCGCACATTGGGCCGCTGTCTATGAAAAACTGCTTAAAACAACTTACGTATGGCAACTGTTAAAATAAAAAAAAAAAAACAAACAAACACGCAGTCGGTCTATAGTACATATCGTCACTTCGCCTTTAGCAATCTTTTCCTCCTGCTCCCCGCTTGGGCGGCATTCATTCAAATGAGCTCTCTCACTGATAGAATGGGTCGCTAAAGTATAATTAGCTATTACAACACTTGCCCATACGAAAGCCAATACCGCACGTAATCAGCCCACTGTGCAGTGTTGCTAATCCCGTTAGTCGCTCACTCACCGCGAAATCGTCGTCTAGTGTACAATGGGCCGCTATCCCCAAAAAATTGCACAAAATACCTTACACATGCTAACTATAAAATGCTGTCTGTCCATAGACACTTTGATGGAATATATGCTGACGTACTCTCGAAATGTAAGGTATAATGAGCAACTATAATACTTACATTAACAAAAAATCCACTACCGCATGCAACCACCCCATTGTACATAGCGGCTAATCCCGTTACCTGCTCTCTCATTCCTCATCCACTCATAATGCACAGTGGGCCACAGGTCTTGAAAAACTGCAAATAATAGCTAAGGCATGCAAATCAAATAGTAAACGCAGTCGGCCCACAGTGCATTACCGTCACTCCACAAGCTCTCTTATCCACCTCTCCTCCCTCTGCCCAATGCCAAGACCACACGCAGGTGGCAGGCTACTCCCATGCAGTGATTTGACAGAAATTTGTCCTTTAATTCTCAAGCGGTTCTTGCAAAACAAGAACATAAGGAACTTGTTGAGAGGGAGTAAGCTGCCAGTCTGGTGTGAGGTGTAGCTTGGGCAGTCGCATCAATAAACACCCAGAGTCTTTTGTCAAGGCTGGTGAATATAAAAGAGTCACAACCTCGTTGACCAAGATCACTGACATCGCACTGTTTGCAGGAGATCCTGCAATAGGTGAAGAGTCATACATAATGGGAGTCCGGGAGGCTGGATGAAGCCACAGTAATCATTATATAATTCATCCACCCTCACAGATGTCACCATTAACTAAAAAGATAAAAAAAATATATATAAAAAAATAAAAATAAAAAAAAATGCGCAAAGTAAATGCACTGTCATACCGCAAACAATTAAAATATCCAATGTCTTACTCATATTAAAACAGACTTTTACCAGCTATGAAAAAAAAAAAAAAAAAATTTAAATAAATAAAAATAAATAAGCAATAAAAAAAAAAAAAAGAGAAAGAGAAAGAGAAAAGAAAAAAACTGCAAACCTGCCTTGGCAGATCAAACTAAAGATAGGCATTGACACTTGTTTTCACTTACTCCCTGGATTATTTTCTATTTTTACTTCGCATTGTTAGCAAGAATCAATCAATTAATAAGAACTCTGTAATCAAAAAAGCAGCAACGGTACAAAACTATTAACTAACATACAAGCAAATACCCTAGCAAATAACTAGGCAGGCTAACATAGTATTATGTAGTAGTAATACCTAAAGCTAAGACAACAATAAATTTGTACCAACTGTTAATTATGATTCAAACAACTAACATAGCATTAATATACAAGACTATGAGAATAACAACCGCAGCTTGGGGACAATTACTGATCTACATATGGAAGTCAACCTTAACAGTCGCAACAACAGCAGTCTTTGATACAAGTGCCAACAACAACTATTGCCAGCGGGAGCTGCAGCCTACTAACGATCGTCCAGCAGCTCCAGCAACAGCGAGCAGCCTCACCAATGTCAACTTAAACAGCAAAAAGCAGCCACCCTCGACAACAACAACAGCAACCTCCACTGACTGAACAACAACAACCGATGCCAGCGAAGTTACAGAGCATCAGAATCCGCTTTTATGACAGGGGTCACCAAAAACACGGTGACACCATCTCCTCGCCAAAAAACAACAGCAACAACAACAATCGCCAACGATGTCACAAGCAGTACCGCAGTCTCGTAACAATCGCCAGCAGCATCACTCACAGCGAACAGCCTCACCAGCGTCAATCTCAACAGTCAAAAGCAGTCACTCTCGGCAACAACAACAGTAACCTTCACTGGCTGACCGACAATAACCGATGCCAGCAAAGTTACAAGCAGCGCCAGCTGCCTCACTAACGCCAGGGCTCAGCAACATCAGGGTGGCACCAGCTTAAAGCACTTCTCTTACCAGAAACAACATCAACAAAACTATAACCAGCGTGGTTGCAAACAGCACTGCAGCCTTCTAACGATTGCCAGCAGCGTCGTAAACAGCGCAGCAACCTCACCAGCATAGATCTTAGCAGTCACAAGCAGTCACCCTGGCAACAACAACAGCAACTTCCACTGGTTTACCAACAACAACTGATGCCAGCAAATTCACAAGCAGCGTCTGCGGCCTCTCTTACACCAGTGTCCACCAACAGCAAGGAAACACTGATAAAGCACCTCTTCTCGCCTAAACAACAGCAACAACAACTATCGCCAGCGTGATCACTTCTCTTACCAAAAACAACAGCAACAAAACAATAACCAGCGAGGTTACAAACAGCACTGCAACCTGCTAACGATCGTCAGCAGCGTCGTATACAGCGCAGCAACCGCACCAGCGTCAGTCTTAGCAGTCACAAGCAGTCACCCTGGCAACAACAACAGCAACTTTCACTGGTTGACCAACAACAACTGATGCCAGCAAATTCCCAAGCAGCGTCAGCGGCCTCCCTTACACCAGTGTCCACCAACATCAAGGAAACACTGATAAAGCACTTCTTTTCGCCAGAAACAACAGCAACAACAACTATCGCCAGCGTGATCACAAACAGCACTGCAGCCTCACCAATGGCATCATACATCCAGCTGGGCCACACAGCAAAAGTAGCAACTCCAGTCAAAGGCACAAGTAACGTCAACAACCGCAGCAGCGATGCACCACCAGCGACAACAAATATCTCCCAGCCAGCAACACTAACCACGGCTTTACTCTTATTGTATATATATTTAATTAATTAAAAATAACCTAAATTAAGACTTACTAATCGAATGAAATGTGATTAATATTTAGAAGTTGCCCCCTGGGTAATAGAAATAAATATCAAATTTTATCCAAAAAAAAAATGAAAAACTGCTTAAAACAACTTATGTATGGCAACTGTTAAAATAAAAAAAAAACAAACAAACATGCAGTCGGTCTATAGTACATATCGTCACTTCGCCTTTAGCAATCTTTTCCTCCTGCTCCCCGCTTGGGCGGCATTCACTCAAATGAGCTCTCGCACTGATAGAATGGGTCGCTAAAGTATAATTAGCTATTACAACACTTGCCCATACGAAAGCCAATACCGCACGTAATCAGCCCACTGTGCAGTGTTGCTAATCCCGTTAGTCGCTCACTCACCGCGAAATCGTCGTCTAGTGTACAATGGGCCGCTATCCCCAAAAAATTGCACAAAATACCTTACACATGCTAACTATAAAATGCTGTCTGTCCATAGACACTTTGATGGAATATATGACAAAAAACCATATACTCTCGAAATGTAAGGTATAATGAGCAACTATAATACTTACATTAACAAAAAATCCACTACCGCATGCAACCACCCCATTGTACATAGCGGCTAATCCCGTTACCTGCTCTCTCATTCCTCATCCACTCATAATGCACAGTGGGCCACAGGTCTTGAAAAACTGCAAATAATAGCTAAGGCATGCAAATCAAATAGTAAACGCAGTCGGCCCACAGTGCATTACCGTCACTCCACAAGCTCTCTTATCCACCTCCCCTCCCTCTGCCCAATGCCAAGACCACACGCAGGTGGCAGGCTACTCCCATGCAGTGATTTGACAGAAATTTGTCCTTTAATTCTCAAGCGGTTCTTGCAAAACAAGAACATAAGGAACTTGTTGAGAGGGAGTAAGCTGCCAGTCTGGTGTGAGGTGTAGCTTGGGCAGTCGCATCAATAAACACCCAGAGTCTTTTGTCAAGGCCGGTGAATATAAAAGAGAGTTATAGCGACTGCTCTGGTGACCAAGCATCTGGACAAGGCGTTAGTCTTGGTGTGTGCCCCAGTGGACCGAAGGAAGGAGGCCGTGCCCCGCACCCCGCGTAAGTTGTACCGCCGTTTCGCGTGTTTCATTCGTCGTGTCGCGCATGCCCAGTGCCTGGGCTCGGGTTCGAGTAAGTCTTCGGGATCCGCCGAGTGCAGTGAAGTGATTGTGTAGTGCAGAGTGTAGTGTAAAGTCCAACTTGCGCCCGAATAGATAACAAAGCGCAGTAGTCAGTGAAGTGCAAGTAAAGTGATCCCCGCGCTCCCCCTGAGAAGTGCAGGCTGTCGGAACACGGAGTGTTGTGTGTGTCAGTGCAAGTGCCAGTGCCAGTGCGTTAGCGGTAAATAGTCCCGCTTGGAGAGTGGACGGACGTGTGGTGCGGTAAAAGTTAGTTGCTGAGCAGCATTACACTGCGAAGCAAAGCACTCAACCAAACCCCTTTCCCTCCCTACCCAAGGCCTGTAGGCAATACGCTTCTCGCCATCAGCATAGGCTTGCGTTCTGCATACATACCGCCAGTTTCCCCCGCGCGTTTCTCAGAGATAATAAGGGCTGCGATCACAGTAAATTGTTAGTGTCTCATTGCCAGTGCCGTGAGATTGCAATAAAAGTCCCGCTGGGAATTCGCGACGGATGTGCTTGTGTGCGTAAAGCTTAAGGCTAACGCTATCTACCGTTGGCAAATTACACACACGCAACTACTTACTCCCTTTGCTTGCACTCATTGTCTATTTGGATTACACTGACTACATTCGCCTACCTCTCCTCTCTGCAAAATAACGTACTCCGCCACAATCAGCGCCAACGCCGTGCCTACGAGGTCTCAAGTCTTGTTTTACCTACACAGAAGCTCATATGCCGCAAGTACTCACACATAAAACAAACTGAGACCTGTGTAAGTGCGTAATACACACCTTTGCCAACAAATACGAGTTATTAAAAATCACCAACTGGCATTTTTCTGAATTTGTGTTACTAATTGTTTTGTACTGTCTTAACTGTTAACCTGTCTATGTCCCCTTATATGTTGTTTTTTTTAACCTGTATGTGATCTTGTTCCGCGTTGTTTTACATGTATAAAACCGTTTATGTGAACTCGTCGTATATGTTTTGATCCTGTATCGCCAGCTTTTGCCTATATCTGTCAGCGTTTTATGCCTCGTCATAAACAGCAACAGACAACAAAAACAAAAGCGAAAATTCCCGGACATTCCAATATCACCATGGTGAAGCAAAAAGAAGACGGTGGGGAAATGCCTGATGACTCCAAGACTGAAAGACCCAGCAGCGACATCAGTGTCGGCAACGTCAGCATACCCAGCAACTCTTCATCAGCCTTGTGCTGGCCAATTACCTCCTCTGCGAGCACTACGCCCTCCCCGCTAGAAACTAGTAAACGTGTAAGTGGACTAAAGCGCAAAATTTTAGCCCCAAAACAACCAGTAAGTTCCAAACGCCCAAACAGAGCCCTCGTTATTGCCATCGAAAAGCTCAAGCCAATACCAAAAAAAGAAATTGCTAAGTTCAAAGCAGGGTCACCAAACTTTAAATTCACTAAAGAAGGCCTTGATTATAAGAAACTTGCCACTAACGCCTTCATGCCTGAATTCAAGGTAGAAAATAAGGTGCTTAACCCAATACCAGATCCCCAAAAAACCAATAAGGAAAACTCTCCTCAGTCTGACGGGTCGCCACTGTTGCCTATAGCATCTCCCAGTCAAGCAAATCTTAAAAATTTTCATGAAGCCCAGAAACTTTCTAGACAACAATTAACGCCTCAACGGCGACCATCGCCTGGAAACCTTCTTGCTAAACTGTCAGATCAAGATCAGTCTGCTAAGACGTCCATTAGGCATCATGATGAGTCACTTACCACTGTACCACAAACTCCAAGCAACTACCAGGACACAGAACCTGTAAAGAGCACTGTTAGGTCACAAGAGCAGCCACCCAAACAACAACGGTTACTTAACTTGCGGCAACCCGCTTTCACACCCTCACCCCCAATACTTGCACAAAGCAACGTTAAATCTAGTACAGCCACACTGCAGTCTCAGCATTCTCAAACCAAAGTAAGCCCACCCAAAAAACGGTGGATTGAGCATCTTGAGAATCAGCAGCAAGAGATCATTGCCCAGAGCCAACAACAATATAAACAAGACCAGCATCCCAGTCAGCAACAGTCACCATCTCAATCAGCCAAACGGCAATCTTCAACCAAAGTCCCATCAGTTTTTATCCCAAAAGTGACCAACATTTCTCTATTGGTTGACTTGATTAAAAACTCACCGGACACAATTTCTTTTAACATCACTAATATGCAAGATGGTGGAGTAAGAATAAAGTGTGGGGACCCTGAGTCTTATTCGCGGCTACTTTGCTTACTAGAACAACACAATATACAACTGCACACTCATCAACCCCAAGGGGACAAAGGATTTCGTGTAGTGATTAAAAAGCTACACGCAACAACACCAACTGACCAAATCCGAAGCTACCTTGCAGAACTTGGCTTCAACGCGCGCTATGTTAGCGTTATTAAGCACAGGTTCACAGGCAAGCCGTTTAACATGTTCGAAGTTGAACTGGCCAATAACGCAGACGGTGACATCGAACGGGTACTCAGTCTCACTGAGTTAGGTTTTCAGCAAGTCCATGTCGAACGCCAGAACAGAAAAATAGACCCGGTTCAATGTCATCGCTGTCAAGGATACGGTCACAGCAAGAATTACTGCCGCAGAGCCTTTGTATGTCTTAAGTGCGCGGGGGGGCACCCCACTACCGAGTGCACTAAAAGCAAAAACTCTCCAGCGGTCTGCGCAAACTGTAATGGCGAACATATTGCCAGTTATAAGGGGTGTCCGGTTTTTAAAACTGAACGCTCAAAACTGCTGTCTGTCCGTCACGCTAACCCAGTTAATCCATTCCATGCCAATAAACAGGATAAGCTTCCATCTACGCATAGTATACCCGTTGATAATAAACGTCACGCTATGCCGCTAGTTGAAAGCAAACAACATAGCACTCCAAATAAACAACAGCGAAGAGAAATTGCTCCGCAGCCAAACAATCAATTCCCTAAACCAGACGCTAATCTTACAACAGGGCCAACCCAATTGGAGGACCAAAGGCGTCGTAACCAACTATCTTATAGTCAAGTGGCTCGAAGGGCAGCTACCCCCCAAAGTTCCTTAGTTTTGCAGCGGAAACCAAAAGGTGATGGTCGAAAACAGGCGCAAGAGGCCCGCGAACAAACAATGCCTCAACCTGCGCGCCAACCCCAGCAACACCAGCAGCTTGACCCGAATGACGAGCTGCAGCAAATAAGATCAGCAATTAGCAACATCAATCAGGCCATAAGTAGCCTAAACGAAAGAGTAGACACCCTTTTCCAATTAATATATAAACAGCTTGTACCAGTCAGTAAATCCAATCAGAATTTAGACAGTGATCTCAGGAATCATGAGTAACAGCAGAACAAGAAACTTAAACATCAATCGTCAAACTCCCAATTCCCTAAACATTTCTTATTGGAATGCTGCAGGGGTCAGGAATAAGACTATTGAATTAGAATGCTTCTTGCGACGCCATAAAATCGATATTATGATGATTATAGAGACTAGACTCGATCCAGCCAACAATATAGACATAGACGGCTATATTTGCTACCTCGTTCCTAACTCAGATAACTATAGGAAAGGTGGTGTTGCTACTCTTATCAGGCAAGGCATTCGACACGCAGCCCTCGAATCTATCTCAACCGATTGTGTCCAATGCGCCCCCATTCTAGTCCATACGTCACTGGATAATAGCAATGCAATAACTGTATCGCCCATATACTGCCCTCCAACATTTAATTGGAATAGAGATCACTTTAATAGGCTCTTTCACAAGCTTGATAACCTGTCACAAGGTGCTCGACTCCTTGTCTGTGGGGATTGGAATGCGAAAAGTACTTGGTGGGGCAATGTACGTAGTTGCAGGCGTGGCAAGGCGCTTCTTGACACCATCCAAGCCTCACAGCGCCTTAACATTCTGGCAACGGGGGGAGCAACACATTATCCAGCTAATAGGAGAAACAGGCCGTCGGCTATAGACTTCGCAGTCTATGCAGGCATCTATCACGAAGCCTTAAACACCTGCTCTACTATCGATCTGGATTCAGACCACCTTCCCATACATATTCGATTGAGTCTTGCCTCCTTCACACCCAGCCAAACTAACAGTCAATTACTACCCAAATATGCCAATACGCGAACATTCCAACAACACCTGGAAAATAGCATTCACATCGATACTGAGCTGCACTCGGGCACGGACGTTGAGGAAGCTGTAACACTCCTGAATAGAAATATATATGCAGCGGCTGCAGCAGCCACACCGTCCCCACGTCCGATATCCTTGCATCGCAGTAACAACCAAATCAAGCTAAGTGATACGACTAAGAACCTTTTAAGGCTTAAACGACATGCTAAGAGGGATCTCATGCTGCATCATACTGACATAGCTAGACAAACCTATAGGAATATGCAAAATCGACTTAAGAAAGCCCTGAAAAAGGACAAGGGAAATACAATCAATGCCATATTAGAACAGGTGGACACTCGAGACCGGTACAGGCTGCAAAAGCTGTGGCGCATAACCAATAAACTCAAGCGACAACCACAATCCAACTGGCCGCTTAAAGTTCAAATTGATCCGAATCAACCACCGGTATGGACAAAAACCTGTCAGGAAAAAGCTGAGGTTTTTGCTAATCACCTTGAGCAGCGATTTAGTCCAGCTTATTCGAATAGTGACAGTGACAGAGCCATAGTGGCAACGGGACTAGAGCAGGGTCTAAGATCCTATCAGCAGCTATACGAACAAACCAACACTGCAGAAACTTATACACCATTTTCTGCCGCTGAAATACAGCATGAAATTAATGCACTTACGCCAAAAAAATCATTTGGGTGGGACAAAATAAGTAACATTGTTTTGAAAAAGTTACCCAGCATTGCAGTACAGTACTTGGCTCTTATATTCAATGGCATTTTACGCTATGGCTACTTTCCCCAGCAGTGGAAACTAGCCACAATTTCTATGATTTTAAAACCAAACAAATGCTGCAATGAGGTGGTCTCATACCGACCAATAAGCTTGCTAAGCAGTTTCTCGAAGCTCTTTGAAAAACTGCTTATGCATAGACTTTTTAACGAGGATAATTTCTGTCAGGCGATCCCTAACCACCAGTTCGGGTTTAGGCGTGAGCACGGCACGGACCAACAGCTCTTTCGAGTGACACAGTTTATTCTTAAAGCCTTTGAGGAGCACCAAATATGCTCTGCCGTATACATTGACATTAGCGAAGCCTTCGATAGGGTTTGGCACAAGGGGCTTCTATGCAAGCTTGTCAAAATCCTACCCAGAAATCTATTCAATGTACTACAGAGTTACCTTTCAGACCGTGAATTCCTCGTAAAAGGCCTCAGTGGCGTCACATCGCGTATATGCCAGATCAGAGCTGGCGTGCCCCAGGGCAGCGTACTTGGCCCATTACTTTATGCTATCTATACCTCCGACATGCCACTCCCTAATTTGAATACAAGTTGCAGGCTTCTCTTATCCACTTTCGCAGACGACACGGTGATTCTTGCAGCTTCGCAAATACCCAGTCTTGCTGTAAGGCAAAACCAAGCGTACCTCGATCGACTGCAAAAGTGGTCAAGCTATTGGTGTATTAAAATCAACACCGAAAAAACTGCACATGTCATTCATACCTTGCGCAGGATTAATTACAGGCAAGGTAATTTAACACTCAAACTTAACGGAAGTGATATCAGCAACGTCTCTAGGCAGAGGTACCTAGGTTTGCACTTAGACACAAGACTCAACCTAAAGTATCACACCTCACAACTCTGCGTAAGGCTCAAAGCTCTAGCTCACAAACTTGGTTGGCTTATTAGCAGGCACTCTAAACTAACCAAACGTTGCAAAACACTTGTCTATAAGCAGTTGATTGCGCCGGTTTGGCACTATGCACTACCCATCTGGGGTGCCTTAGTGTCTGCGACACAGTTACGCCGCATAGATACCCTGCAAAATAAACTTGTACGTAAAGCAGCAAACGCTCCATGGTTTACAAGAAACCAGACACTGCGGGATAAATATAATATAACCTCAGCAGATGAATTTTTCAACTCTAGCAGTCAACGTCTTGCTAACTCGCTTGCCAGTCATCCAAACCATGAAGCGAGACAACTTATTCTGCACCCATATGAACCTAATCGGCTTCAGCGCAGTAGACTTTCTTTGCAACTACAAAATTTTATTATTCCACTTCAATCAAGCATACCTCGCCCTCAGCCAGAACCGCATATACCAACGCTGATAAGAATGGCGGAAGAGGAGAGAGCCCGCAATAACCCACCATCATCACCACCAGGGATACCTGAATATCCTCCATATCGCTTATATGAGTCCCTAATAAATTCATTAGCAAGGAGTTACAGAAATGGATTAGTCACTAGAGAATACCTTGTTGAAAGACTACAACACCAGCACTACAACATACAAAGACTGGTCTTGCCTGATTTTATAATCATGGAACAAAGAGGGCCACCTGAACACATACTGCGACAAGACCTGCAGCAGCATAATCAACAACCAAACGAACCGACTACGAATCCAAACAGTAATGATCAATTATCAATGTCGCCAGCAACGCAACAGCAGCCAGGACAGCGAAACTCACCCCAAGCAATAGCAGACAATGAGGCAGATAGTATGCATGCAGTGAGCCCCCCACTTAGTATTGGTAGCTCTGAAAATAGCATTTCCACTCAACAGCATCACCGACCAATAACTTAAAAACGAGCTATTACAACACTTAACTTTAATTAAGCCACTTATGCATGCATTCAGTCCATCGTACATGCTGCCTAGTTCTGCTTTCGACGCCTAGTGAAAAATGGGATTTTCGCCCCGATAAACTGCGCAAGAAAAAAAAAAAAAAAAAAAAAAAAAAAAAAAAAAAAAAAAAAAAAAAAAAAAAAAAAAAAAAAAAAAAAAAATTACGCATACTAAAGATATTAAACACAATCGACACATAATACATGGGCATCGCTGTGCTCTCAACAATCTTGTCCCTCTGCCCCCGCATGAACATCATATACCGCACCAAACTCCCTCATTACAAATCAACTGGTACATTGGGCTGGTAGAGTATAATGAGCAACTACAATACTTGCATAAGCAAAAATGTCACTGCTGCCCACATACTTAGCTATTACAATACTTACCCGCACGAAAACCACTACCGCACGTAATCAGCCCATTGTGCAGTATTGCTAATCCCGCTATCCATTCTCTCATACTGTCTTCCCGCCTAGTGCACATTGGGCCTATGGTCACAAAAAACTACTCAAAATCAACTAACGCATGCAAACTAACAAAAAACACGCAGTCGGTCCATAATACATATCGTCACTTCTCCTTTAACAATCTTTTCCCCTGCTCCCGCTTGGACGGCATTCATGCAAATGAGCTCTCTCACTGATACAATGGGTCGCTAAAGTATAATCAGCTGTTACAACACTTGCCCAAAGAAAGCCACTACCGCACGTAATCAGCCCACTGTGCAGTGTTGCTAATCCCGTTATCCGCTCTCTCACCGCGATGTCGTCGCCCAGTGTACAATGGGCCTCTGGCCTCAATAAACTGCACATAAAAAACCTTCGTATGCTAACTAATAAAAAACGCAGTAGGCACATTGTACAGAGTAGCTGATCCCGTTATCTACTCTCTCATCCCGCCAACTACGCCTAGCGCACAATGGGCCTCTGGCTCCGAAAAACTGCATAAAACAAGTCACGTGTGCTAACTTTTAAAAAATAAAACACAGTCGACCCATTATACACGAGCACCTACCCACTCTTCCCCCGCAACCCGCATGACGGCACATATGCAAATGAGTTTCTCACTGCAAACAACTGGTACGACAACAAAAAAGCCCACTGTGCAGTGTTGCTAATCCCGTTATCCGCTCTCTCACCGCGATATCGTCGCCCAGTGTACAATGGGCCACTGGCCTCAATAAACTGCACATAAAAAACTTTTGCATGCTAACTAATAAAAAACGCAGCTGGCCCATTGCACAGAGTAGCTGATCCCGTTATCTACTCTCTCATCCCGCCATCTATGCCTAGCGCACAATGGGCCTCTGGCTCCGAAAAACTGCATAAAACAAGTCAGGGACTATGATGCTAACTTTTAAAAAAAACACAGTCGACCTAATAATAGTACAGCTGTCACCCCCTGCACCATAGCAAATTCTTCCTTTCAAATGCACCCATGCAATGACGGTTTAAAATTTACTTAGCTACTAAAACTTGCCCACACGAAAGCCACTTCTGCACGCAATCAGCCCATGGTACTGTGCTGCTGATCCCGTTATCTACTCTCTCATCCCGCCATCTATGCCTAGCGCACATTGGGCCGCTGTCTATGAAAAACTACTGAAAAGAACTTATGTATGGCAACTGTTAAAAAACAAACAAACATGCAGTCGGTCCATAGTACATATCGTCACTTCGCCTTCAGCAATCTTTTCCCCCTGCTCCCCGCTTGGACGGCATTCATTGAAATGAGCTCTTTCACTGATACAATGGGTCGCTAAAGTATAATTAGCTGTTAGAACACTCCCATAGTTGGCCCACTGTAATCAGAGTTGCAGTGATCCCGCTATCTTAATCCCATGCCGCCACTTACCCTTTTTGGACTATGGGACCTCTGGCCTCAAAAAACTGCTCAAAATTAACTAACGCATGCTAACTAACAAAAACACGCAGTCGGCTCATAGTACATATCGTCATTCTGCCCCTAGCAACCTCTTTTCCCCGCACCCTGCTTGGACGGCATTTACGCAAATGAGATGTAGTTAAAGTATTCTTAGCTATTACAGCACTTGCCCACACGAAAGCCATTACTGCACGTAATCAGCCCACGGTACTGTGCTGCTAATCCCGTTACCTACTCTCTCATCCCGCCTTCTACGCCTAGCGCACAATGGGCCTCTGGCCTCTGAATAAACTGCATAAAAAAACTTACGTATGCTAACTAATAAAAAAAAAAAGGCACATGACAGGTCGACCTATAACGTTATCACTTCGTCACGCCATCTACGCCTAGCACAATGCCTCTGGCCCCGAAAAACTGCATAAAACAAGTCACATATCTAACTTTTAAAAACACAGTCGACCTATAATAGTACAGCGTCACCCCTGCACATAGCATTCTTCCTTTCTGCACCCTGCATGACGGTACATTTTACAACTCTTGCCCACACGAAAGCCACTTCTGCACGCAATCAGCCCATGGTACTGTGCTGCTGATCCCGTTATCTACTCTCTCATCCCGCCATCTATGCCTAGCGCACATTGGGCCGCTGTCTATGAAAAACTACTGAAAAGAACTTATGTATGGCAACTGATAAAAAACAAACAAACATGCAGTCGGTCCATAGTACATATCGTCACTTCGCCTTCAGCAATCTTTTCCCCTGCTCCCCGCTTGGACGGCATTCATTAAAATGAGCTCTTTCACTGATACAATGGGTCGCTAAAGTATATTTAGCTGTTAGAACACATAGTTGGCCCACTTTACAGGGTTGCTGATCCCGCTATCTTAATCCCATGCCGCCACTTACCCTTTTTGGACTATGGGCCTCTGGCCTCAAAAAACTGCTCAAAATTAACTAACGCATGCTAACTAACAAAAACACGCAGTCGGCTCATAGTACATATCGTCATTCTGCCCCTAGCAACCTCTTTTCCCCGCACCCCGCTTGGACGGCATTTACGCAAATGAGAGGTAGTTAAAGTATCCTTAGCTATTACAACACTTGCCCACACGAAAGCCATTACTGCACGTAATCAGCCCACGGTACTGTGCTGCTGATCCCGTTACCTACTCTCTCATCCCGCCTTCTACGCCTAGCGCACATTGGGCCGCTGTCTATGAAAAACTGCTTAAAACAACTTACGTATGGCAACTGTTAAAAAAAAAAAAAAAAAAAAAAAAACACGAAGTCGGTCTATAGTACATATCGTCACTTCGCCTTTAGCAATCTTTTCCTCCTGCTCCCCGCTTTGGCGGCATTCATTCAAATGAGCTCTCTCACTGATAGAATGGGTCGCTAAAGTATAATTAGCTATTACAACACTTGCCCACACGAAAGCCATTACTGCACGTAATCAGCCCACTGTACTGTGCTGCTGATCCCGTTAGCTACTCTCTCATCCCACCTAGCGCACATTGGGCCGCTGTCTATGAAAAACTGCTTAAAACAACTTACGTATGGCAACTGTTAAAAAAAAAAAAAAAAAAAAAAAACAAACAAGCACGCAGTCGGTCTATAGTACATTTACGCAAATGAGAGGTAGTTAAAGTATTCTTAGCTATTACAACACTTGCCCACACGAAAGCCATTACTGCACGTAATCAGCCCACGGTACTGTGCTGCTGATCCCGTTATCTACACTCTCATCCCGCCATCTACGCCTAGCGCACATTGGGCCGCTGTCTATGAAAAACAGCTGAAAAGAAATTACGTATGGCAACTGATAAAAAACAAACAAACATGCAGTCGGTCCATAGTATATATCGTCACTTCGCCTTTAGCAATCTTTTCCCCCTGCTTCCCGCTTGGACGGCGTTCATTCAAATGAGCTCTCTCACTGATAGAATGGGTCGCTAAAGTTTAATTAGCCATTACAACACTTGCCCACACGAAAGCCATTACTGCACGTATTCAGCCCACTGTACTGTGCTGCTGATCCCGTTATCTACTCTCTCATCCCGCCTAGCGCACATTGGGCCGCTGTCTATGAAAAACTGCTTAAAACAACTTACGTATGGCAACTGTTAAAATAAAAAAAAAAAAAAAAACAAACAAGTCGGTCTATAGTACATATCGCCACTTCGCCTTTAGCAACCTTTTCCTCCTGCTCCCCGCTTTGGCGGCATTCATTCAAATGAGCTCTCTCACTGATAGTATGGGTCGCTAAAGTATAATTAGCTATTACAACACTTGCCCACACGAAAGCCATTACTGCACGTAATCAGCCCACTGTACTGTGCTGCTGATCCCGTTATCTACTCTCTCATCCCGCCTAGCGCACATTGGGCCGCTGTCTATGAAAAACTGCTTAAAACAACTTACGTATGGCAACTGTTAAAAAAAAAAAAAAAAAAAAAAACAAGCACGCAGTCGGTCTATAGTACATTTACGCAAATGAGAGGTAGTTAAAGTATTCTTAGCTATTACAACACTTGCCCACACGAAAGCCACTTCTGCACGCAATCAGCCCACGGTACTGTGCTGCTGATCCCGTTATCTACTCTCTCATCCCGCCATCTATGCCTAGCGCACATTGGGCCGCTGTCTATGAAAAACTGCTGAAAAGAAATTACGTATGGCAACTGATAAAAAACAAACAAACATGCAGTCGGTCCATAGTATATATCGTCACTTCGCCTTTAGCAATCTTTTCCCCCTGCTTCCCGCTTGGACGGCGTTCATTCAAATGAGCTCTCTCACTGATAAAATGAGTCGCTAAAGTAAAATTAGCTGTTATAACACTTGCCCATACGGAAGCCACTACCGCGTGTAATAAAGTATATTTAGCTGTTAGAACACACAGTTGGCCCACTGTACAGAGCTGCTGATCCCGCTATCTTAATCCCATGCCGCCACTTACCCTTTTTGGACTATGGGCCTCTGGCCTCAAAAAACTGCTCAAAATTAACTAACGCTTGCTAACTAACAAAAACACGCAGTCGGCTCATAGTACATATCGTTACTTTGCCCTTAGCAACCCCTTTCCCTTGCATCCCGCTTGGACTGCAGTTACACAAACGAGTTCCCTCACTGAAACAAGGGGTAGTTAAAGCATTCTTAGCTATTACAACACTTGCCCACACGAAAGCCATTACTGCACGTAATCAGCCCACGGTACTGTGCTGCTGATCCCGTTATCTACACTCTCATCCCGCCATCTACGCCTAGCGCACATTGGGCCGCTGTCTATGAAAAACTGCTTAAAACAACTTACGTATGGCAACTGTTAAAAAAAAAAAAACAAACACGCAGTCGGTCTATAATACATATCGTCACTTCGCCTTTAGCAATCTTTTCCTCCTGCTCCCCGCTTGGGCGGCATTCATTCAAATGAGCTCTCTCACTGATAGAATGGGTCGCTAAAGTTTAATTAGCCATTACAACACTTGCCCACACGAAAGCCATTACTGCACGTATTCAGCCCACTGTACTGTGCTGCTGATCCCGTTATCTACTCCCTCATCCCGCCTAGCGCACATTGGGCCGCTGTCTATGAAAAACTGCTTAAAACAACTTACGTATGGCAACTGTTAAAATAAAAAAAAAAACAAACAAACACGCAGTCGGTCTATAGTACATATCGTCACTTCGCCTTTAGCAATCTTTTCCTCCTGCTCCCCGCTTGGGCGGCATTCATTCAAATGAGCTCTCTCACTGATAGAATGGGTCGCTAAAGTTTAATTAGCCATTACAACACTTGCCCACACGAAAGCCATTACTGCACGTATTCAGCCCACTGTACTGTGCTGCTGATCCCGTTATCTACTCTCTCATCCCGCCTAGCGCACATTGGGCCGCTGTCTATGAAAAACTGCTTAAAACAACTTACGTATGGCAACTGTTAAAATAAAAAAAAAAAAACAAACAAACACGCAGTCGGTCTATAGTACATATCGTCACTTCGCCTTTAGCAATCTTTTCCTCCTGCTCCCCGCTTGGGCGGCATTCATTCAAATGAGCTCTCTCACTGATAGAATGGGTCGCTAAAGTATAATTAGCTATTACAACACTTGCCCATACGAAAGCCAATACCGCACGTAATCAGCCCACTGTGCAGTGTTGCTAATCCCGTTAGTCGCTCACTCACCGCGAAATCGTCGTCTAGTGTACAATGGGCCGCTATCCCCAAAAAATTGCACAAAATACCTTACACATGCTAACTATAAAATGCTGTCTGTCCATAGACGCTTTGATGGAATATATGCTGACGTACTCTCGAAATGTAAGGTATAATGAGCAACTTTAATACTTACATTAACAAAAAATCCACTACCGCATGCAATCACCCCATTGTACATAGCGGCTAATCCCGTTACCTGCTCTCTCATTCCTCATCCACTCATAATGCACAGTGGGCCACAGGTCTTGAAAAACTGCAAATAATAGCTAAGGCATGCAAATCAAATAGTAAACGCAGTCGGCCCACAGTGCATTACCGTCACTCCACAAGCTCTCTTATCCACCTCCCCTCCCTCTGCCCAATGCCAAGACCACACGCAGGTGGCAGGCTACTCCCATGCAGTGATTTGACAGAAATTTGTCCTTTAATTCTCAAGCGGTTCTTGCAAAACAAGAACATAAGGAACTTGTTGAGAGGGAGTAAGCTGCCAGTCTGGTGTGAGGTGTAGCTTGGGCAGTCGCATCAATAAACACCCAGAGTCTTTTGTCAAGGCTGGTGAATATAAAAGAGTCACAACCTCGTTGACCAAGATCACTGACATCGCACTGTTTGCAGGAGATCCTGCAATAGGTGAAGAGTCATACATAATGGGAGTCCGGGAGGCTGGATGAAGCCACAGTAATCATTATATAATTCATCCACCCTCACAGATGTCACCATTAATTAAAAAGATAAAAAAAAATATATAAAAAAAAAAAAATAAAAAAAAAAAATGCGCAAAGTAAATGCACTGTCATACCGCAAACAATTAAAATATCCAATGTCTTACTCGTATTAAAACAGACTTTTACCAGCTATGAAAAAAAAAAAAAAAAAAAAAAAAAAAATTTAAATAAATAAAAATAAATAAGCAATAAAAAAAAAGAGAAAGAGAAAAGAAAAAAAAACTGCAAACCTGCCTTGGCAGATCAAACTAAAGATAGGCATTGACACTTGTTTTCACTTACTCCCTGGATTATTTTCTATTTTTACTTCGCATTGTTAGCAAGAATCAATCAATTAATAAGAACTCTGTAATCAAAAAAGCAGCAACGGTACAAAACTATTAACTAACATACAAGCAAATACCCTAGCAAATAACTAGGCACGCTAACATAGTATTATGTAGTAGTAATACCTAAAGCTAAGACAACAATAAATTTGTACCAACTGTTAATTATGATTCAAACAACTAACATAGCATTAATATACAAGACTATGAGAATAACAACCGCAGCTTGGGGACAATTACTGATCTACATATGGAAGTCAACCTTAACAGTCGCAACAACAGCAGTCTTTGATACAAGTGCCAACAACAACTATTGCCAGCGGGAGCTGCAGCCTACTAACGATCGTCCAGCAGCTCCAGCAACAGCGAGCAGCCTCACCAATGTCAATTTAAACAGCAAAAAGCAGCCACCCTCGACAACAACAACAGCAACCTCCACTGACTGAACAACAACAACCGATGCCAGCGAAGTCACAGAGCATCAGAATCCGCTTTTATGACAGGGGTCACCAAAAACACGGTGACACCATCTCCTCGCCAAAAAACAACAGCAACAACAACAATCGCCAACGATGTCACAAGCAGTACCGCAGTCTCGTAACAATCGCCAGCAGCATCACTCACAGCGAACAGCCTCACCAGCGTCAATCTCAACAGTCAAAAGCAGTCACTCTCGGCAACAACAACAGTAACCTTCACTGGCTGACCGACAATAACCGATGCCAGCAAAGTTACAAGCAGCGCCAGCTGCCTCACTAACGCCAGGGCTCAGCAACATCAGGGTGGCACCAGCTTAAAGCACTTCTCTTACCAGAAACAACATCAACAAAACTATAACCAGCGTGGTTGCAAACAGCACTGCAGCCTTCTAACGATTGCCAGCAGCGTCGTAAACAGCGCAGCAACCTCACCAGCATAAATCTTAGCAGTCACAAGCAGTCACCCTGGCAACAACAACAGCAACTTCCACTGGTTTACCAACAACAACTGATGCCAGCAAATTCACAAGCAGCGTCTGCGGCCTCTCTTACACCAGTGTCCACCAACATCAAGGCAACACTGATAAAGCAACTCTTCTCGCCTAAACAACAACAACAACAACTATCGTCAGCGTGATCACTTCTCTTACCAAAAACAACAGCAACAAAACAATAACCAGCGAGGTTACAAACAGCACTGCAACCTGCTAACGATCGCCAGCAGCGTCGTATACAGCGCAGCAACCGCACCAGCGTCAGTCTTAGCAGTCACAAGCAGTCACCCTGGCAACAACAACAGCAACTTTCACTGGTTGACCAACAACAACTGATGCCAGCAAATTCCCAAGCAGCGTCAGCGGCCTCTCTCACACCAGTGTCCACCAACATCAAGGCAACACTGATAAAGCACTTCTTTTCGCCAGAAACAACAGCAACAACAACTATCGCCAGCGTGATCACAAACAGCACTGCAGCCTCACCAATGGCATCATACATCCAGCTGGGCCACACAGCAAAAGTAGCAACTCCAGTCAAAGGCACAAGTAATGTCAACAACCACAGCAGCGATGCACCACCAGCGACAACAAATATCTCCCAGCCAGCAACACTAACCACGGCTTTACTCTTATTGTATATATATTTAATTAATTAAAAATAACCTAAATTAAGACTTACTAATCGAATGAAATGTGATTAATATTTAGAAGTTGCCCCCTGGGTAATAGAAATAAATATCAAATTTTATCCAAAAAACTATCTTATTCCCATTCCGCCACTTACCCTTTTTGGACTATGGGCCTCTGGCCTCAAAAAACTGCTTAAAATTAACTAACGCATGCTAACTAACAAAAACACGCAGTCGGCTCATAGTACATATCGTCATTCTGCCCCTAGCAACCTCTTTTCCCCGCACCCCGCTTGGACGGCATTTACGCAAATGAGAGGTAGTTAAAGTATTCTTAGCTATTACAACACTTGCCCACACGAAAGCCATTACTGCACGTAATCAGCCCACGGTACTGTGCTGCTGATCCCGTTATCTACTCTCTCATCCCGCCATCTACGCCTAGCGCACATTGGGCCGGTGTCTATGAAAAACTGCTGAAAAGAACTTACATATGGCAACGTTAAAAAAACAAACAAACATGCAGTCGGTCCATAGTACATATCGTCACTTCGCCTTTAGCAATCTTCTCCCCTGCTCCCCGCTTGGACGGCATTCATTGAAATGAGCTCTTTCACTGATACAATGGGTCGCTAAAGTATATTTAGCTGCTAGAGCACACAGTTGGCCCACTGTACAGAGTTGCTGATCCCGCTATCTTAATCCCATGCCGCCACTTACCCTTTTTGGACTATGGGCCTCTGGCCTCAAAAAACTGCTCAAAATTAACTAACGCATGCTAACTAACAAAAACACGCAGTCGGCTCATAATACATATCGTCATTCTGCCCCTAGTAACCTCTTTTCCCTGCACCCCGCTTGGACGGCATTTACGCAAATGAGAGGTAGTTAAAGTATTCTTAGCTATTACAACACTTGCCCACACGAAAGCCATTACTGCACGTAATCAGCCCACGGTACTGCGCTGCTGATCCCGTTACCTACTCTCTCATCCCGCCATCAATGCCTAGCGCACATTGGGCCGCTGTCTATGAAAAACTGCTGAAAAGAACTTACGTATGGCAACTGATTAAAAACAAACAAACATGCAGTCGGTCCATAGTACATATCGTCACCTCGCCGTTAGCAATCTTCTCCCCTACTCACCGCTTGGACGGCATTCATTGAAATGAGCTCTTTCACTGATACAATGGGTCGCTAAAGTATATTTAGCTGTTAGAACACACAGTTGGCCCACTGTACAGAGTTGCTGATCCCGCTATCTTAATCCCATGCCGCCTCTTACCCTTTTTGGTCTATGGGCCTCTGGCCTCAAAAAACTGCTCAAAATTAACTAACGCAAGCTAACTAACAAAAACACGCAGTCGGCTCATAGTACATATCGTCATTCTGCCCCTAGCAACCTCTTTTCCCCGCACCCCGCTTGGACGGCATTGACGCAAATGAGATGTAGTTAAAGTATTCTTAGCTATTACAACACTTGCCCACACGAAAGCCCATACTGCACGTAATCAGCCCACTGTACTGTGCTGCTGATCCCGTTATCTACTCTCTCATCCCGCCATCTATGCCTAGCGCACATTGGGCCGCTGTCTATGAAAAACTGCTGAAAAGAACTTACGTATGGCAACTGTTAAAAAAAAAAAACAAAACAAAATTAACTAACGCATGCTAACTAACAAAAACACGCAGTCGGCTCATAGTACATATCGTCATTCTGCCCCTAGCAACCTCCTTTCCCCGCACCCCGCTTGGACGGCATTTACGCAAATGAGAGGTAGTTAAAGTATTCTTAGCTATTACAACACTTGCCCACACGAAAGCCATTACTGCACGTAATCAGCCCACGGTACTGTGCTGCTGATCCCGTTATCTACTCTCTCATCCCGCCATCTATGCCTAGCGCACATTGGGACGCTGTCTATGTTAAACTGCTGAAAAGAACTTACGTATGGCAACTGATAAAAAAAAACAAACAAACAGCAGTCCCATAATAATATCGTCACTTCGCCTTAGCAATCTTTTCCCCCTGCTCCCCGCTTGGACGGCATTCATTCAAATGAGCTCTTTCACTGAAAAAGTCGTAAATAAAACAATGGTATACGCCCATACAAAACAAAGTATATTTAGCTGTTAGAACACACAGTTGACCCACTGTACAGAGTTGCTGATCCCGCTATCTTATTCCCATTCCGCCACTTACCCTTTTTGGACTATGGGCCTCTGGCCTCAAAAAACTGCTTAAAATTAACTAACGCATGCTAACTAACAAAAACACGCAGTCGGCTCATAGTACATACGTCATTAACTTAGCTGCCCTATACTAGCAACCTCTTTTCCCCGCACCCCGCTTGGACGGCATTTACGCAAATGAGAGGTAGTTAAAGTATTCTTAGCTATTACAACACTTGCCCACACGAAAGCCATTACTGCACGTAATCAGCCCACGGTACTGTGCTGCTGATCCCGTTATCTACTCTCTCATCCCGCCATCTATGCCTAGCGCACATTGGGCCGCTGTCTATGAAAAACTGCTGAAAAGAACTTACGTATGGCAACTGTTAAAAAAAAACAAACAAACACGCAGTCGGTCTATAATACATATCGTCACTTCGCCTTTAGCAATCTTTTCCTCCTGCTCCCCGCTTGGGCGGCACTCATTCAAATGAGCTCTCTCACTGATAGAATGGGTCGCTAAAGTATAATTAGCTATTACAACACTTGCCCACACGAAAGCCATTACTGCACGTAATCAGCCCACTGTACTGTGCTGCTGATCCCGTTATCTACTCTCTCATCCCGCCATCTACGCCTAGCGCACATTGGGCCGCTGTCTATGAAAAACTGCTTAAAACAACTTACTTATGGCAACTGTTAAAAAAAAAAAACAAGCACGCAGTCGGTCTATAGTACATATCGTCACATCGCCTTTAGCAATCTTTTCCTCCTGCTCCCCGCTTGGGCGGCATTCATTCAAATGAGCTCTCTCACTGATAGAATGGGTCGCTAAAGTATAATTAGCTATTACAACACTTGCCTACACGAAAGCCATTACTGCACGTAATCAGCCCACTGTACTGTGCTGCTGATCCCGTTATCTACTCTCTCATCCCGCCATCTACGCCTAGCGCACATTGGGCCGCTGTCTATGAAAAACTGCTTAAAACAACTTACGTATGGCAACTGTCAAAAAAAACAAACAAACACGCAGTCGATCTATAGTACATAAAGTCACTTCGCCTTTAGCAATCTTTTCCTCCTGCTCCCCGCTTGGGCGGCATTCATTCAAATAAGCTCTCTCACTGATAGAATGGGTCGCTAAAGTATAGTTAGCCATTACAATACTTGCCCATACGAAAGCTACTACCGCACGTAATCAGCCCACTGTGCAGTGTTGCTAATCCCGTTAGTCTCTCACTCACCGCGATATCGTCGTCTAGTGTACAATGGGCCGCTATCCCCAAAAAGTTGCACAAAATACCTTACACATGCTAACTATAAAATGCTGTCTGTCCATTGACACTTTTAACAAACTTTCCACCTGATCCTCGCTTTGATGGAATATACGCTGATATACTCTCGAAAAGTAAGGTATAATGAGCAACTTTAATACTTACATTAACAAAAAATCCACTACCGCATGCAATCACCCCATTGTACATAGCGGCTAATCCCGTTACCTGCTCTCACATTCCTCATCCACTCATAATGCACAGTGGGCCACAGGCTTTGAAAAACTGCAAATAATAGCTAAGGCATGCAAATCAAATAGTAAACGCAGTCGGCCCACAGTGCATTACCGTCACTCCACAAGCTCTCTTATCCACCTCCCCTCCCTCTGCCCAATGCCAAGACCACACGCAGGTGGCAGGCTACTCCCATGCAGTGATTTGACAGAAATTTGTCCTTTAATTCTCAAGCGGTTCTTGCAAAACAAGAACATAAGGAACTTGTTGAGAGGGAGTAAGCTGCCAGTCTGGTGTGAGGTGTAGCTTGGGCAGTCGCATCAATAAACACCCAGAGTCTTTTGTCAAGGCTGGTGAATATAAAAGAGTCACAACCTCGTTGACTAAGATCACTGACATCGCACTGTTTGCAGGATATCCTGCAATAGGTGAAGAGTCATACATAATGGGAGTCCGGGAGGCTGGATGAAGCCACAGTAATCATTATATAATTCATCCACCCTCACAGATGTCACCATTAATTAAAAAGATAAAAAAAAAATATAAAAAAAAAAAAAATAAAAAAAAAAAAATGCGCAAAGTAAATGCACTGTCATACCGCAAACAATTAAAATATCCAATGTCTGACTCATATTAAAACAGACTTTTACCAGCTATGAAAAAAAAAAAAAAAAAAAAATTAAATAAATAAAAATAAATAAGCAATAAAAAAAAAAGAGAAAGAGAAAGAGAAAGAGAAAAAAAAAAAAAACTGCAAACCTGCCTTGCAGATCAAACTAAATATAGGCATTGACACTTGTTTTCACTTACTCCCTGGATTATTTTCTATTTTTACTTCGCATTGTTAGCAAGAATCAATCAATTAATAAGAACTCTTTAATCAACGCAGAAACGGTACAAAACTATTAACTAACATACAAGCAAATACCCTAGCAAATAACTAGGCATGCTAACATAGTATTATGTAGTAGTAATACCTAAAGCTAAGACAACAATAAATTTGTACAAACTGTTAATTATGATTCAGACAACTAACATAGCATTAATATACAAGACTATGAGAATAACAACCGCAGCTTGGGGACAATTACTGATCTACATATGGAAGTCAACCTTAACAGTCGCAACAACAGCAGTCTTTGATACAAGTGCCAACAACAACTATTGCCAGCGGGAGCTGCAGCCTACTAACGATCGTCCAGCAGCTCCAGCAACAGCGAGCAGCCTCACCAATGTCAATTTAAACAGCAAAAAGCAGCCACCCTCGACAACAACAACAGCAACCTCCACTGGCTGAACAACAACAACCGATGCCAGCGAAGTTACAGAGCATCAGAAGCCGCTTTTATGACAGGGGTCACCAAAAACACGGGGACACCATCTCCTCGCCAAAAAACAACAGCAACAACAACAATCGCCAACGATGTCACAAGCAGCACCGCAGTCTCGTAACGTTCGCCAGCAGCATCACTCACAGCGAGCAGCTTCACCAGCGTCAATCTCAACAGTCAAAAGCAGTCACTCTCGGCAACAACAACAGTAACCTTCACTGGCTGACCGACAATAACCGATGCCAGCAAAGTTACAAGCGCGCCAGCAGCCTCACTAACGCCAGGGCTCAGCAACATCAGGGTGGCACCAGCTTAAAGCACTTCTCTTACCAGAAACAACATCAACAAAAACTATAACCAGCGTGGCTACAAACAGCACTGCAGCCTTCTAACGATTGCCAGCAGCGTCATAAACAGCGCAGCAACCTCACCAGCATAAATCCTAGCATTCACAAGCAGTCACCCTGGCAACAACAACAGCAACTTCCACTGGTTGACCAACAACAACTGATGCCAGCAAATTCACAAGCAGCGTCTGCGGCCCTCTTTACACCAGTGTCCACCAACATCAAGGCAACACTGATAAAGCACCTCTTCTTGCCTAAACAACAGCAACAACAACTATCGCCAGCATGATCACTTCTCTTACAAAAACAACAGCAACAAAACAATAACCAGCGAGGTTACAAACAGCACTGCAGCCTGCTAACGATCGCCAGCAGCGTCGTATACAGTGCAGCAACCTCACCAGCGTCTGTCTTAGCAGTCACAAGCAGTCACCCTGGCAACAACAACAGCAACTTCCACTGGTTGACCAACAACAACTGATGCCAGCAAATTCACAAGCAGCGTCAGCGGCCTCTCTTACACCAGTGTCCACCAACATCAAGGCAACACTGATAAAGCACTTCTCGCCAGAAACAAGAGCAACAACAACTATCGCCAGCGTGATCACTTCTCTTACCAGAAACAACAGCAACAAAACAATAACCAGCGTGGTTACAAACAGCACTGCAGCCTGCTAACGATCGCCAGCAGCGTCGTATACAGCGCAGCAACCTCACCAGCGTCAGTCTTAGCGGTCACAAGCAGTCACCCTGGCAACAACAACAGCAACTTCCACTGGTTGACCAACAACAACTGATGTCAGCAAATTCACAAGCAGCGTCAGCGGCCTCTCTTACACCAGTGTCCACCAACATCAAGGCAACACTGATAAAGCACTTCTTTTCGCCAGAAACAACAGCAACAACAACTATCGCCAGCGTGATCACAAACAGCACTGCAGCCTCACCAATGGCATCACACATCCAGCTGGGACACACAGCAACTCCAGTCAAAGGCACAAGTAACGCCAACAACCTCAGAAGCGATGCACCACCAGCGACAACAAATATCTCCCAGCCAGCAACACTTACAACGGCTTTACTCTTATTGTATATATATTTAATTAATTAAAAATAACCTAAATTAAGACTTACTAATCGAATGAAATGTGATTAATATTTAGAAGTTGCCCTCTGGGTAATAGAAATAAATATCAAATTTTATCCAAAAAAGCTGCCAGTCTGGTGTGAGGTGTAGCTTGGGCAGTCGCATCAATAAACACCCAGAGTCTTTTGTCAAGGCCGGTGAATATAAAAGAGAGTTATAGCGACTGCTCTGGTGACCAAGCATCTGGACAAGGCGTTAGTCTTGGTGTGTGCCCCAGTGGACCGAAGGAAGGAGGCCGTGCCCCGCACCCCGCGTAAGTTGTACCGCCGTTTCGCGTGTTTCATTCGTCGTGTCGCGCATGCCCAGTGCCTGGGCTCGGGTTCGAGTAAGTCTTCGGGATCCGCCGAGTGCAGTGAAGTGATTGTGTAGTGCAGAGTGTAGTGTAAAGTCCAACTTGCGCCCGAATAGATAACAAAGCGCAGTAGTCAGTGAAGTGCAAGTAAAGTGATCCCCGCGCTCCCCCTGAGAAGTGCAGGCTGTCGGAACACGGAGTGTTGTGTGTGTCAGTGCAAGTGCCAGTGCCAGTGCGTTAGCGGTAAATAGTCCCGCTTGGAGAGTGGACGGACGTGTGGTGCGGTAAAAGTTAGTTGCTGAGCAGCATTACACTGCGAAGCAAAGCACTCAACCAAACCCCTTTCCCTCCCTACCCAAGGCCTGTAGGCAATACGCTTCTCGCCATCAGCATAGGCTTGCGTTCTGCATACATACCGCCAGTTTCCCCCGCGCGTTTCTCAGAGATAATAAGGGCTGCGATCACAGTAAATTGTTAGTGTCTCATTGCCAGTGCCGTGAGATTGCAATAAAAGTCCCGCTGGGAATTCGCGACGGATGTGCTTGTGTGCGTAAAGCTTAAGGCTAACGCTATCTACCGTTGGCAAATTACACACACGCAACTACTTACTCCCTTTGCTTGCACTCATTGTCTATTTGGATTACACTGACTACATTCGCCTACCTCTCCTCTCTGCAAAATAACGTACTCCGCCACAATCAGCGCCAACGCCGTGCCTACGAGGTCTCAAGTCTTGTTTTACCTACACAGAAGCTCATATGCCGCAAGTACTCACACATAAAACAAACTGAGACCTGTGTAAGTGCGTAATACACACCTTTGCCAACAAATACGAGTTATTAAAAATCACCAACTGGCATTTTTCTGAATTTGTGTTACTAATTGTTTTGTACTGTCTTAACTGTTAACCTGTCTATGTCCCCTTATATGTTGTTTTTTTTAACCTGTATGTGATCTTGTTCCGCGTTGTTTTACATGTATAAAACCGTTTATGTGAACTCGTCGTATATGTTTTGATCCTGTATCGCCAGCTTTTGCCTATATCTGTCAGCGTTTTATGCCTCGTCATAAACAGCAACAGACAACAAAAACAAAAGCGAAAATTCCCGGACATTCCAATATCACCATGGTGAAGCAAAAAGAAGACGGTGGGGAAATGCCTGATGACTCCAAGACTGAAAGACCCAGCAGCGACATCAGTGTCGGCAACGTCAGCATACCCAGCAACTCTTCATCAGCCTTGTGCTGGCCAATTACCTCCTCTGCGAGCACTACGCCCTCCCCGCTAGAAACTAGTAAACGTGTAAGTGGACTAAAGCGCAAAATTTTAGCCCCAAAACAACCAGTAAGTTCCAAACGCCCAAACAGAGCCCTCGTTATTGCCATCGAAAAGCTCAAGCCAATACCAAAAAAAGAAATTGCTAAGTTCAAAGCAGGGTCACCAAACTTTAAATTCACTAAAGAAGGCCTTGATTATAAGAAACTTGCCACTAACGCCTTCATGCCTGAATTCAAGGTAGAAAATAAGGTGCTTAACCCAATATCAGATCCCCAAAAAACCAATAAGGAAAACTCTCCTCAGTCTGACGGGTCGCCACTGTTGCCTATAGCATCTCCCAGTCAAGCAAATCTTAAAAATTTTCATGAAGCCCAGAAACTTTCTAGACAACAATTAACGCCTCAACGGCGACCATCGCCTGGAAACCTTCTTGCTAAACTGTCAGATCAAGATCAGTCTGCTAAGACGTCCATTAGGCATCATGATGAGTCACTTACCACTGTACCACAAACTCCAAGCAACTACCAGGACACAGAACCTGTAAAGAGCACTGTTAGGTCACAAGAGCAGCCACCCAAACAACAACGGTTACTTAACTTGCGGCAACCCGCTTTCACACCCTCACCCCCAATACTTGCACAAAGCAACGTTAAATCTAGTACAGCCACACTGCAGTCTCAGCATTCTCAAACCAAAGTAAGCCCACCCAAAAAACGGTGGATTGAGCATCTTGAGAATCAGCAGCAAGAGATCATTGCCCAGAGCCAACAACAATATAAACAAGACCAGCATCCCAGTCAGCAACAGTCACCATCTCAATCAGCCAAACGGCAATCTTCAACCAAAGTCCCATCAGTTTTTATCCCAAAAGTGACCAACATTTCTCTATTGGTTGACTTGATTAAAAACTCACCGGACACAATTTCTTTTAACATCACTAATATGCAAGATGGTGGAGTAAGAATAAAGTGTGGGGACCCTGAGTCTTATTCGCGGCTACTTTGCTTACTAGAACAACACAATATACAACTGCACACTCATCAACCCCAAGGGGACAAAGGATTTCGTGTAGTGATTAAAAAGCTACACGCAACAACACCAACTGACCAAATCCGAAGCTACCTTGCAGAGCTTGGCTTCAACGCGCGCTATGTTAGCGTTATTAAGCACAGGTTCACAGGCAAGCCGTTTAACATGTTCGAAGTTGAACTGGCCAATAACGCAGACGGTGACATCGAACGGGTACTCAGTCTCACTGAGTTAGGTTTTCAGCAAGTCCATGTCGAACGCCAGAACAGAAAAATAGACCCGGTTCAATGTCATCGCTGTCAAGGATACGGTCACAGCAAGAATTACTGCCGCAGAGCCTTTGTATGTCTTAAGTGCGCGGGGGGCACCCCACTACCGAGTGCACTAAAAGCAAAAACTCTCCAGCGGTCTGCGCAAACTGTAATGGCGAACATATTGCCAGTTATAAGGGGTGTCCGGTTTTTAAAACTGAACGCTCAAAACTGCTGTCTGTCCGTCACGCTAACCCAGTTAATCCATTCCATGCCAATAAACAGGATAAGCTTCCATCTACGCATAGTATACCCGTTGATAATAAACGTCACGCTATGCCGCTAGTTGAAAGCAAACAACATAGCACTCCAAATAAACAACAGCGAAGAGAAATTGCTCCGCAGCCAAACAATCAACTCCCTAAACCAGACGCTAATCTTACAACAGGGCCAACCCAATTGGAGGACCAAAGGCGTCGTAACCAACTATCTTATAGTCAAGTGGCTCGAAGGGCAGCTACCCCCCAAAGTTCCTTAGTTTTGCAGCGGAAACCAAAAGGTGATGGTCAAAAACAGGCGCAAGAGGCCCGCGAACAAACAATGCCTCAACCTGCGCGCCAACCCCAGCAACACCAGCAGCTTGACCCGAATGACGAGCTGCAGCAAATAAGATCAGCAATTAGCAACATCAATCAGGCCATAAGTAGCCTAAACGAAAGAGTAGACACCCTTTTCCAATTAATATATAAACAGCTTGTACCAGTCAGTAAATCCAATCAGAATTTAGACAGTGATCTCAGGAATCATGAGTACTTAGCTATTACAACACTTGCCCACACGAAAGCCATTACTGCACGTAATCAGCCCACGGTACTGTGCTGCTGATCCCGTTATCTACTCTCTCATCCCGCCATCTATGCCTAGCGCACATTGGGCCGCTGTCTATGAAAAACTGCTGAAAAGAACTTACGTATGGCAACTGTTAAAAAAAAAAAGAAATCAAACACGCAGTCGGTCCACAGTACATAACGTCACTTCGCCTTTAGCAATCTTTTCTCCCTACTCCCTGCTTGGACGGCATTTATTCAAATGAGCTCTCTATGATAAACGGTTCTAAATATAATTAGCTATTACGAAAAAGCCACTACCGCACGAAATCAGCCCACTGTACAGTGCTGCTGATCCCGTTATCCCACTCTCATCCCGCCATCGTCGCCCAGCGCACAATGGGCCACTGGCCTCAATAAACTGCACATAAAAAAACTTACGCATGCTAACTAATAAAAAAAAAACGCCCATCACAGAAATAAACTGAAACCGTTAACTACTCTCTACATCCCGCCATATATGCCTTTGCAACATTGGGCCGCTGATTCTTAAAACGACATTAAACAAATTATGTAGTGCTAACTAAAGTATAATTAGCTATTACAACACTTGCCCACACGAAAGCCATTACTGCACGTAATCAGCCCACGGTAGTGTGCTGGCGATCCCGTTATCCTACTCTCTCATCCCGCCATCTATGCCTAGCGCACATTGGGCCGCTTGTCTATGAAAAAACTGCTGAAAAGTAACTTACGTATGGCAACACTATAAAAAAAACAAACATGCAGTCGGTCCATAGTACATATCGTCACTTCGCCTTTAGCAATCTTTTCTCCCTGCTCCCCACTTGGACGGCATTCATTCAAATGAGCTCTTTCAACTGATACAATGGGTCGCTAAAGTATATTTAGCTGTTAGAACACGTAATTGGCCCACTGTACAGGTTGCTAATCCCCCATCTAATCCGCCCACTTACCGCTATATCGTCGAAAAACTGCCAAAATTAACTAACGCCTCTAGACTAACAAAAAACAGTGGCTCATAGTACATACCTCATTTTCCCTAAACCTCTTTTCCGCTACGGCATTTACGCAAATAAACTAATTAAATATTCTTACTATTACAACACTTGCCCACACGAAAGCCATTACTGCACGTAATCAGCCCACGGTACTGTGCTGCTGATCCCGTTATCTACTCTCTCATCCCGCCATCTATGCCTAGCGCACATTGGGCCGCTGTCTATGAAAAACTGCTGAAAAGAACTTACGTATGGCAACTGTTAAAAAAAAAAACAAACAAACATGCAGTCGGTCCATAGTACATATCGTCACTTCGCCTTTAGCAATCTTTTCCCCTGCTCCCCGCTTGGACGGCATTCATTGAAATGAGCTCTTTCACTGATACAATGGGTCGCTAAAGTATATTTAGCTGTTAGAACACACAGTTGGCCCACTGTACAGAGTTGCTGATCCCGCTATCTTAATCCCATGCCGCCACTTACCCTTTTTGGACTATGGGCCTCTGGCCTCAAAAAAAACAAAATTAACTAACGCATGCTAACTAACAAAAACACGCAGTCGGCTCATAGTACATATCGTCATTCTGCCCCTAGCAACCTCTTTTCCCCGCACCCCGCTTGGACGGCATTTACGCAAATGAGAGGTAGTTAAAGTATTCTTAGCTATTACAACACTTGCCCACACGAAAGCCATTACTGCACGTAATCAGCCCACGGTACTGTGCTGCTGATCCCGTTATCTACTCTCTCATCCCGCCATCTATGCCTAGCGCACATTGGGCCGCTGTCTATGAAAAACTGCTGAAAAGAACTTACGTATGGCAACTGATTAAAAACAAACAAACATGCAGTCGGTCCATAGTACATATCGTCACTTCGCCTTTAGCAATCTTTTCCCCTGCTCCCCGCTTGGACGGCATTCATTGAAATGAGCTCTTTCACTGATACAATGGGTCGCTAAAGTATATTTAGCTGTTAGAACACACAGTTGGCCCACTGTACAGAGTTGCTGATCCCGCCATCTTAATCCCATGCCGCCACTTACCCCTTTTTGGTCTATGGGCCTCTGGCCTCAAAAAACTGCTCAAAATTAACTAACGCATGCTAACTAACAAAAACACGCAGTCGGCTCATAGTACATACCGTCATTCTGCCCCTAGCAACCTCTTTTCCCCGCACCCCGCTTGGACGGCATTTACGCAAATGAGATGTAGTTAAAGTATTCTTAGCTATTACAACACTTGCCCACACGAAAGCCATTACTGCACGTAATCAGCCCACGGTACTGTGCTGCTGATCCCGTTATCTACTCTCTCATCCCGCCATCTATGCCTAGCGCACATTGGGCCGCTGTCTATGAAAAACTGCTGAAAAGAACTTACGTATGGCAACTGTTAAAAAAAAAAAAAAAAAAACAAAATTAACTAACGCATGCTAACTAACAAAAACACGCAGTCGGCTCATAGTACATATCGTCATTCTGCCCCTAGCAACCTCTTTTCCCCGCACCCCGCTTGGACGGCATTTACGCAAATGAGAGGTAGTTAAAGTATTCTTAGCTATTACAACACTTGCCCACACGAAAGCCATTACTGCACGTAATCAGCCCACTGTACTGTGCTGCTGATCCCGTTATCTACTCTCTCATCCCGCCATCTATGCCTAGCGCACATTGGGACGCTGTCTATGTTAAACTGCTGAAAAGAACTTACGTATGGCAACTGATAACAATCTTTTCCCCTGCTCCCCGCTTGGACGGCATTCATTGAAATGAGCTCTTTCACTGATACAATGGGTCGCTAAAGTATATTTAGCTGTTAGAACACACAGTTGACCCACTGTACAGAGTTGCTGATCCCGCTATCTTATCTCCCATTCCGCCACTTACCCCTTTCGGACAATGGGCCTCTGGCCTCAAAAAAAAACTGCTTAAAATTAACTAACGCATGCTAACTAACAAAAACACGCAGTCGGCTCATAGTACATATCGTCATTCTGCCCCTAGCAACCTCTTTTCCCCGCACCCCGCTTGGACGGCATTTACGCAAATGAGAGGTAGTTAAAGTATTCTTAGCTATTACAACACTTGCCCACACGAAAGCCATTACTGCACGTAATCAGCCCACGGTACTGTGCTGCTGATCCCGTTATCTACTCTCTCATCCCGCCATCTATGCCTAGCGCACATTGGGCCGCTGTCTATGAAAAACTGCTGAAAAGAACTTACGTATGGCAACTGTTAAAAAAAAAAAAAAAACAAACACGCAGTCGGTCTATAATACATATCGTCACTTCGCCTTTAGCAATCCTTTTCCTCCTGCTCCCCGCTTGGGCGGCACTCATTCAAATGAGCTCTCTCACTGATAGAATGGGTCGCTAAAGTATAATTAGCTATTACAACACTTGCCCACACGAAAGCCATTACTGCACGTAATCAGCCCACTGTACTGTGCTGCTGATCCCGTTATCTACTCTCTCATCCCGCCATCTACGCCTAGCGCACATTGGGCCGCTGTCTATGAAAAACTGCTTAAAACAACTTACTTATGGCAACTGTTAAAAAAAACAAACAAGCACGCAGTCGGTCTATAGTACATATCGTCACATCGGCTTTAGCAATCTTTTCCTCCTGCTCCCCGCTTGGGCGGCATTCATTCAAATGAGCTCTCTCACTGATAGAATGGGTCGCTAAAGTATAATTAGCTATTACAACACTTGCCTACACGAAAGCCATTACTGCACGTAATCAGCCCACTGTGCTGTGCTGCTGATCCCGTTATCTACTCTCTCATCCCGCCATCTACGCCTAGCGCACATTGGGCCGCTGTCTATGAAAAACTGCTTAAAACAACTTACGTATGGCAACTGTTAAAAAAAAAAAAACAAACACGCAGTCGATCTATAGTACATAAAGTCACTTCGCCTTTAGCAATCTTTTCCTCCTGCTCCCCGCTTGGGCGGCATTCATTCAAATAAGCTCTCTCACTGATAGAATGGGTCGCTAAAGTATAGTTAGCCATTACAATACTTGCCCATACGAAAGCTACTACCGCACGAAATCAGCCCACTGTGCAGGGTTGCTAATCCCGTTAGTCTCTCACTCACCGCGATATCCTCGTCTAGTGTACAATGGGCCGCTATCCCCAAAAAATTGCACAAAATACCTTACACATGCTAACTATAAAATGCTGTCTGTCCATTGACACTTTTAACAAACTTTCCCCCTGATCCTCGCTTTGATGGAATATACGCTGATATACTCTCGAAATGTAAGGTATAATGAGCAACTTTAATACTTACATTAACAAAAAATCCACTACCGCATGCAATCACCCCATTGTACATAGCGGCTAATCCCGTTACCTGCTCTCTCATTCCTCATCCGCTCATAATGCACAGTGGGCCACAGGCTTTGAAAAACTGCAAATAATAGCTAATAGCATGCAAATCAAATAGTAAACGCAGTCGGCCCATAGTGCATTACCGTCACTCCACAAGCTCTCTTATCCACCTCCCCTCCCTCTGCCCAATGCCAAGACCACACGCAGGTGGCAGGCTACTCCCATGCAGTGATTTGACAGAAATTTGTCCTTTAATTCTCAAGCGGTTCTTGCAAAACAAGAACATAAGGAACTTGTTGAGAGGGAGTAAGCTGCCAGTCTGGTGTGAGGTGTAGCTTGGGCAGTCGCATCAATAAACACCCAGAGTCTTTTGTCAAGGCTGGTGAATATAAAAGAGTCACAACCTCGTTGACTAAGATCACTGACATCGCACTGTTTGCAGGATATCCTGCAATAGGTGAAGAGTCATACATGGGAGTCCGGGAGGCTGGATGAAGCCACAGTAATCATTATATAATTCATCCGCCCTCACAGATGTCACCATTAATTAAAAAGATAAAAAAAAATATATAAAAAAAATAAAAATAAAAAAAAAGCGCAAAGTAAATGCACTGTCATACCGCAAACAATTAAAATATCCAATGTCTGACTCATATTAAAACAGACTTTTACCAGCTATGAAAAAAAAAAAAATAAATATAAATAAAAATATATAAGCAAGAAAAAAAAAAAAAAAAAGAGAGAAAAGAAAAAACTGCAAACCTGCCTTGCAGATCAAACTAAATATAGGCATTGACACTTGTTTTCACTTACTCCCTGGATTATTTTCTATTTTTACTTCGCATTGTTAGCAAGAATCAATCAATTAATAAGAACTCTTTAATCAACGCAGCAACGGTACAAAACTATTAACTAACATACAAGCAAATACCCTAGCAAATAACTAGGCATACTAACATAGTATTATGTAGTAGTAATACCTAAAGCTAAGACAACAATAAATTTGTACAAACTGTTAATTATGATTCAGACAACTAACATAGCATAAGACTATGAGAATAACAACCGCAGCTTGGGGACAATTACTGATCTACATATGGAAGTCAACCTTAACAGTCGCAACAACAGCAGTCTTTGATACAAGTGCCAACAACAACTATTGCCAGCGGGAGCTGCAGCCTACTAACGATCGTCCAGCAGCTCCAGCAACAGCGAGCAGCCTCACCAATGTCAATTTAAACAGCAAAAAGCAGCCACCCTCGACAACAACAACAGCAACCTCCACTGGCTGAACAACAACAACCGATGCCAGCGAAGTTACAGAGCATCAGAAGCCGCTTTTATGACAGGGGTCACCAAAAACACGGGGACACCATCTCCTCGCCAAAAAACAACAGCAACAACAACAATCGCCAACGATGTCACAAGCAGCACCGCAGTCTCGTAACGTTCGCCAGCAGCATCACTCACAGCGAGCAGCTTCACCAGCGTCAATCTCAACAGTCAAAAGCAGTCACCCTGGCAACAACAACAGCAACTTCCACTGGTTGACCAACAACAACTGATGCCAGCAAAGTTACAAGCGCGCCAGCAGCCTCACTAACGCCAGGGCTCAGCAACATCAGGGTGGCACCAGCTTAAAGCACTTCTCTTACCAGAAACAACATCAACAAAAACTATAACCAGCGTGGCTACAAACAGCACTGCAGCCTTCTAACGATTGCCAGCAGCGTCATAAACAGCGCAGCAACCTCACCAGCATAAATCCTAGCATTCACAAGCAGTCACCCTGGCAACAACAACAGCAACTTCCACTGGTTGACCAACAACAACTGATGCCAGCAAATTCACAAGCAGCGTCTGCGGCCTCTCTTACACCAGTGTCCACCAACATCAAGGCAACACTGATAAAGCACCTCTTCTTGCCTAAACAACAGCAACAACAACTATCGCCAGCATGTCACCTCTCTTACAAAAACAACAGCAACAAAACAATAACCAGCGAGGTTACAAACAGCACTGCAGCCTGCTAACGATCGCCAGCAGCGTCGTATACAGTGCAGCAACCTCACCAGCGTCTGTCTTAGCAGCCACAAGCAGTCACCCTGGCAACAACAACAGCAACTTCCACTGGTTGACCAACAACAACTGATGCCAGCAAATTCACAAACAGCGTCTGCGGCCTCTCTTACACCAGTGTCCACCAACATCAAGGCAACACTGATAAAGCACCTCTTCTCGCCTAAACAACAGCAACAATAACTATCGCCAGCGTGATCACTTCTCTTACCAAAACAACAGCAACAAAACAATAACCAGCGAGGTTACAAACATCACTGCAGCCTGCTAACGATCGCCAGCAGCGTCGTATACAGCGCAGCAACCGCACCAGCGTCAGTCTTAGCAGTCACAAGCAGTCACCCTGGCAACAACAACAGCAACTTCCACTGGTTGACCAACAACAACTGATGCCAGCAAATTCACAAGCAGCGTCAGCGGCCTCTCTTACACCAGTATCCACCAACATCAAGGCAACACTGATAAAGCGCTTCTTTTCGCCAGAAACAACAGCAACTACAAGCTGGGACACACAGCAAAAGTAGCAACTCAAGTCAAAGGCACAAGTAACGTCAACAACCACAACAGCGATGCACCACCAGCGACAACAAATATCTCCCAGCCAGCAACACTAACCACGGCTTTACTCTTATTGTATATATATTTAATTAATTAAAAATAACCTAAATTAAGACTTACTAATCGAATAAAATGTGATTAATATTTAGAAGTTGCCCCCTGGGTAATAGAAATAAATATCAAATTTTATCCAAAAAAAAAAAAAGAGGAATAATAAAAAGAAAATAAACAAAAGCTTAAAAACTTCCCTGCTCGGATCAACGCATCTCCACGTCCTCCGCCTGCATAAACAATTAAAAAATAACTTTACTGCTCGCTACGATTTCACCCGCACGTCCTTCACCTTCGCCAAACTATAATATACAAAGTATTAATATAATCTCATAAAAATAATCTCCATAATAAACAAATAATAATATATATATACAAATCTTACCTGCTCCGCAACGCAGAGTTCTCCGCCTGGAAACAAACAATGAAGCAAAATCTTATCTGTTCTTGCACACAACGTTCTTCACCTGGCAGCAAACAATAAAATATAAATATATAAATTATACAAAAACATAAATAAATCAAATAAAGAAAGCAATTCTTAAAAATAGAATGAATGAATTAATAAACAAAAATAAAATTCTATAAATAAATCATGATAATTAAAAAAAAAATAAATAAATACATATAAAATCATACCTGCTCCAACATCCGCAACACCATGTTCTTCACCTGTAAAATAACTTTAATAAATACAAATCACCCAAAAAAATAAATATATACATAGTCTCACCTGCTGCAACAACCTCAACGCAACGTTCTTTACCTGGAAATTAACAAACAAAAATAAATAATACAATAAATAAATACATAAATAAAAGCGACTCACCTGCACGGATCTCTGCTGCACACGTCCATCGCTCGCATCAACTACCCATTACATACAGCTTCAAATGATATGAAGAACTTAAAAACATAAAACTCGTTCTTGTATCTCCACAACTTCTGCCTGTACAATATGGAATACAAAAAATTAGTAGAAAACTATTAAACACTAAATACAAAACCTCACCTGCCTTACATTCGCATCAACACCTATAAATTAATAAACAAATATAAAAATCTATAATAATCTTTAAAAAGATATATATATAAAATCTTACCTGCTACAATCATCCGCAACTCAACACCCGTCACCTGGAAATTAACAAACCAAAAAATAAATGTACATATAAAATCTTACCTGTTCTTCAACACAACATCCTTCACCTGGAAGCAAACAATGAAATATAAATTTATAAACAATCCGAAAAACATAAATAAATAAACACAGAAAGCAACTCTTAATAAATATATAGACTAAATCTTACCTGCTCTAACATCCACAACAGCCCGTTCTCCACCTTGATAATAACAAGAAAATATAAATAATTAATAAAATAAACAAGTAAATAAAACAGACTCAAATAAAAAACCTCACCTGCGCCAACATTCGGAACAACGTTATTCACCTGGAAATAAACATGCAAACATAAATACAAATAATCCATAAATCCAAAAACAAAAACAACTCTCCTGCTCGAATTCCACATGTACACGTCCTTCGCCAGCATCAGCAAGATCACGCTCCTCACCTTTACATTCGCTTCATCACCTATAAATAAATAAACTAATACAAAAAACTATAAATAAATATTAATAATTAAAACTAAAAACTCAAAAATAATAACTAATCAAAAACCCATCTTCGAAAAATATCTTACCCCTTCTAACATCCTCAACACAACGTTCTTCACCTGGAAATTAACAAGCAAATATAAACATAAATAACTTATAAGCCTAAAAACAAAAGCAACTCTCCTGCTCGGATTCCTTCATCTTCATGTCCTCGCCTGCATCAACAAGATCACGTTCTCCAGCGTTATATTCGCAACATCATCTATAAATTAATAAACAAAAATAAAAATTTATAAATAAATAATGATGATTTAAAACAAAAAAATACATATAAAATCCTACCTGCTCCAGCATCCGCAACGCAATGTTCTCACCTGGAAAATAACTAGAATAAATACAAATCATCCAAAAATAAATATATATATAGTGTCACCTGCTGCAACAACCTCACCGCAACGTTCTTCACCTGGAAATTATCAACACCTATAAATTAATAAACAAATATAAAAATCTATAAATAAATAGTAATAATCCTTTAAAAAAATATATATATAAAATCTTACCTGCTACAATCATCCGCAACACAACACCCTTCACCTGGAAATTAACAAGCCAAAAATAAATATACATATAAAATCTTACCTGTTCTTCAACTCAACATCCTTCACCTGGAAGCAAACAATGAAATATAACTTTATAAATTTTCAAAAAAAACATAAATAAATAAACAAAGAAAGCAACTCTTAAAAAATATATATACTAAATCGTACCTGCGCTAACATCCACAACACACCGTTCTCTACCTTGATAATAACAAGAAAATATAAATAATTAATAAAATAAACAAGTAAATAAAACAGACTCAAATAAAAAACCTCACCTGCGCCAACATTCGGAACAACGTTATTCACCTGGAAATAAACATGCAAACATAAATACAAATAATCCATAAATCCAAAAACAAAAACAACTCTCCTGCTCGAATTCCACATGTACACGTCCTTCGCCAGCATCAGCAAGATCACGCTCCTCACCTTTACATTCGCTTCATCACCTATAAATAAATAAACTAATACAAAAAACTATAAATAAATATTAATAATTAAAACTAAAAACCAATACAAATATAACAAGCAAATATAAAAACTCAAAAAATAATAACTAATCAAAAACCCATCTTCGAAAAATATCTCACCTCTTCTAACATCCTCAACACAACGTTCTTCACCTGGAAATTAACAAGCAAATATAAACATAAATAACTTATAAGCCTAAAAACAAAAGCAACTCTCCTGCTCGGATTCCTTCATCTTCATGTCCTCGCCTGCATCAACAAGATCACGTTCTCCAGCGTTATATTCGCAACATCATCTATAAATTAATAAACAAAAATAAAAATTTATAAATAAATAATGATAATTTAAAACAAAAAATACATATAAAATCCTACCTGCTCCAGCATCCGCAACGCAATGTTCTCACCTGGAAAATAACTAGAATAAATACAAATCATCCAAAAATAAATATATATATAGTCTCACCTGCTGCAACAACCTCACCGCAACGTTCTTCACCTGGAAATTATCAACACCTATAAACAAATATAAAAATCTATAAATAAATAATAATAATCTTTAAAAAAAATATATATAAAATCGTACCTACTACAATCATCCGCAACACAACACCCTTCACCTGGAAATTAACAAGCCAAAAAATAAATATACATATAAAATCTTACCTGTACTTCAACACAACATCCTTCACCTGGAAGCAAACAATGAAATATAAATTTATAAATTATCCAAAAAACATAAATAAATAAACACAGAAAGCAACTCTTAAGAAATATATAGACTAAATCTTACCTGCTCTAACATCCACAACACACCGTTCTCCACCTTGATAATAACAAGAAAATATAAATAATTAATAAAATAAACAAGTAAATAAAACAGGCTCAAACAAAAAACCTCACCTGCTCCAACATTCGGAACAACGTTATTCACCTGGAAATAAACATGCAAATATAAATATAAATAATCCATAAATCCAAAAACAAAAACAACTCTCCTGCTCGAACTCCACATGTACACGTCCTTCGCCAGCATCAGCAAGATCACGCTCCTCACCTTTACATTCGCTTCATCACCTATAAATAAATAAACTAATACAAAAAACTATAAATAAATATTAATAATTAAAACTAAAAACAAATATAAATATAACAAGCAAATATAAAAAACTCAAAAATTAATAACTAATCAAAAACCTATCTTCGAAAAATATCTTACCTCCTCTAACATCCTCAACACAACGTTCTTCACCTGGAAATTAACAAGCAAATATAAACATAAATAACTTATAAGCCTAAAAACAAAAGCAACTCTCCTGCTCGGATTCCTGCATCTTCATGTCCTCGCCTGCATCAACAAGATCACGTTCTCCAGCGTTATATTCGCAACATCATCTATAAATTAATAAACAAAAATAAAAATTTATAAATAAATAATGATGATTTAAAACAAAAAAATAAAAAATCCTACCTGCTCCAGCATCCGCAACGCAATGTTCTCCACCTGGAAAATAACTAGAATAAATACAAATCATCCAAAAAATAAATATATATATATAGACTCACCTGCTGCAACAACCTCACCGCAACGTTCTTCACCTGGAAATTATCAACACCTATAAACAAATATAAAAATCTATTAATAAATAATAATAATCTTTTAAAAAAAAATATATATAAAATCTTACCTGCTACAATCATCCGCAACACAACACCCTTCACCTGGAAATTAACAAGCCAAAAATAAATATACATATAAAATCTTACCTGTTCTTCAACACAACATCCTTCACCTGGAAGCAAACAATGAAATATAAATTTATAAACTATCCGAAAAACATAAATAAATAAACAAAGAAAGCAACTCTTAAGAAATATATAGACTAAATCTTACCTGCTCTAACATCCACAACACACCGTTCTCCACCTTGATAATAACAAGAAAATATAAATAATTAATAAAATAAACAAGTAAATAAAACAGACTCAATTAAAAAACCTCACCTGCGCCAACATTCGGAACAACGTTATTCACCTGGAAATAAACATGCAAATATAAATACAAATATTCCATAAATCCAAAAACAAAAACAACTCTCCTGCTCGAATTCCACATGTACACGTCCTTCGCCAGCACCAGCAAGATCACGCTCCTCACCTTTACATTCGCTTCATCACCTATAAATAAATAAACTAATACAAAAAACTATAAATAAATATTAATAATTAAAACTAAAAACAAATATAAACATAACAAGCAAACATAAAAAACTCAAAAATTAATAACTAATCAAAAAACCCATCTTCGAAAAATATCTCACCTCTTCTAACATCCCCAACACAACGTTCTTCACCTGTAAATTAACAAGCAAATATAAACATAAATAACTCCATAAGCCTAAAAATAAAAGCAACTCTCCTGCTCGGATTACTGCATCTTCATGTCCTTCGCCTGCATAAACAAAATCACGTTCTCCACCTCGATATTCGCAACATCATCAATAAATTAATAAACAAAAATAAAAACTATAAATAAATAATGATAATTTAAAAAAAAAAAAAAAATACATATAAAATCCTACGTGCTCTAACATCCGCAACACCATGGTCTTCACCTGGAAAATAACTAGAATAAATACAAATCATCAAAAAATAAATTATATATATATAGTCTCACCTGCTGCAACAACCTCAACGCAACGTTCTTCACCTGCAAATTATCAACACCTATAAATTAATAAACAAATATAAAAATCTATAAATAAATAGTAACTAATCCTTTTAAAAATATATATATAAAATCTTACCTGCTACAATCATCCGCAACACAACACCCTTCACCTGAAAATTAACAAGCCAAAAATAAATATACATATTAAATCTTACCTGTTCTTCAACTTAACATCCTTCACCTGGAAGCAATCAATGAAATATAAAAATTTATAAAACATTATCAAAAAACATAAATAAATAAACAAAGAAAGCAACTCTTAAGAAATATATATACTAAATCTTACCTGCGCTAGCATCCACAACACACCGTTCTCCACCTTGATAATAACAAGAAAACATAAATATTTAAAAACAAAACAGACTTAAATAAAAAACCTCACCTGCTCTAACACTCGAAACACAACGTTATTCAACTGGAATTATACATGCAAATATAAATATAAATAATCCATAATCTAAAACAAACCTCTCCTGCTCAACTCCACATGTACATCCTTCACCAGCAAGCAATCAATGAAATACTAACCTTATAAATTATCCAAAAAACCTATAAATAAATAAACAAAAGAAAACAACTCTTAAGATATATATATACTAAATCTAAACTAAAAAAAAATCCACAACACAGTCTCCACCTTGATAATAACAAGAAAGCATAAATAATTAAAAAATAAACAAGTAAACAAAACAGACTTAAATAAAAAACCTCACCTGCGCTAACACTCGAAACACAACGTTATTCAACTGGAAATATACATGCAAATATAAATATAAATAATCCATAAATCCAAAAGCAAAAACAAATCTCCTGCTCGAATTCCACATGTACACGTCCTTCGCCAGCATCAGCAAGTACACGCTCCTCACCTTTACATTCGCTTCATCACCTATAATAATAGACTAAAATAAAAAATTATAAATAAATAATAATAATTAAAAAAATCCTTGGCCTAAAAATAAAAAATGTATAAAATATTACCTCCTATAACCTCCACAACACAACGTTCTCAATCTGGAAATTAACAACAAAATATAAATAATTTAAAATATATTAAAAACTTTCTTTAAAAATATATATACCCATCATACCTGCTCCTACATCCGCAACACAACTGTTCTCACCTGGAAATAAATATGCAAAACATTACTATGGCCTCATAATAAAGAACCATTAATAATATATACAAATTTACCTGCCATACATACATAAAATCTCCTATAAATTAATAAGCAAATATAAAAATCTATAAATGAATAATAACTTATATAAAACCTTACCTGCTCTAACGTTCGCAGCACAGCGTAATCACCTGGAAATTAACAAGCACAAAATAAACTATAAAAAAACATAAATAAATAAAATAAACAATTTCTAAAAAAAAAAAAATATATATATAGATAAAAACTCACCTGCTACAACATCCTCAACTCAACGCTCGTCACCTGGAAATTAATAATAAAAATATAAATAATTCAAAAAATAAGTAAACAAAGGAAAAAAAATATGATCTTTAAAAACCTTACCTGCTCTAACATCCGCAACATAATGTCCTTTACCTGGAAAACAGCAAGCAAATATACAATACAAAAATCCATAGATAAAAGGTCAAAATAGAAAATACGTAACACGTAAAACAAATATCTATAAAAACAAAAAACAATAAATAAATTGTACAAGTCACTGGATTGCCAAAATATACTATGAACATACATAGATAACAATTAATACCAACAAACAAAACATACGCATCGAAAAATCAACGGCATGCACAATCAAAATTCACAACTCTCCAGCCCTGTCTTCCTATGCCATAGTAGCTGACAGATCAACGCACACTCATTGCATTTAAGGATATTACTCAACATTTGCCCTGATAAGTGGTCCCTATCCAGCTCTTTACATCCTCCACCTACTTCCCCCTTCTTCAATACTTTATAGTTATAAACACTCCTATCAAGAAAACGCACTATTATTCCAATAATCTTAACAACATATCCTCGGCAATTCACGGCATCAAATAAATTAGCCAGCATGACCACTTCCCTTTCCGGCACACACGCACCAGCCTCAGACAGCCCTCACCTATTAAAACAATAAATACGTTTTTGTTTAAAATTAGTACATACCTCTGCAATAAGCTACCTACCTGTATATTACCAACTTATACAAAAACAATATCTATCAGTAAAGAATGCCTGCCGTTAATACAGGATCAATGCTACTGCTTCATTTTCTTTTAGTATTACCCTTTCCCTTTCTCTACATTCTGCACTGCAAGCTAAAAACCTAAAACAAAGGAGGTTAAATTAATTCAACACCAACTTAAGTAATTTTAACTTACCTTCATCCTAACTACAGTTGGTCAAGCACCTGCAATAAAACAAACAAAAAGTAAGACAAAAGAAAAAGCATAGATTAACAATTAGCTCACCCGAAGTGGCACCTAAATCAATACGGCCAAAATACGCTATAACGAGTATTTCCCCAATCATCCAATTCAACACACTGCAAATCAATAAACTAAGATATTATTTATTATACAATAATCAAACACTTAACTATCTTACCTGATTCACTGAAACTTTAGCAATTGCAAACATTTACACCCAATTACTTCCTGCTTCATAACTCAACCCTGAAAAGCGAGATAAAAATTTAAAACAAATCATTCAACACAAAATAATAAATAAACAAATACAAAAATTAAACAGTCAATAAAAATAAAATATTAATAAAATAAATAAACATCAAACTTACAGCTCCAGCCCGGCACTTATATGCATTAACAGCCGATAGCTTATTCACATGACATGCCCAGTATAAGTGGTTCCATTCTAGCTTCTTACGTCCTCCACTTTCTCCCAGCACCATCAAAATTCCTAAAAAAAAACAGTAACCTTGTTAATAAACATTTAAATTTTAAACTTCTATATTTATAAATTCATAACTTACCCAGCTGAGCCTAGGCTATCTTTGCTCTCCTCCATTTATGCAATTTGTATTGCACACCGAGCTGCCCATACTCTATAAGCTTGCACGCTCATCTCCTCCAAATTCACTGCAAAACCAACAATAAATAATATAGTACAAAATTAAAAATAAAAACATACTAACCTCAAGTAAATTGCCTCAAAATGTAAACAAAGCACAATTTAACTTCAGCTCACTTCACACTGTTGCATTAACAGAATAATGTTATCGACGAATGTTTATCGTTTTAAGTTCGATAACACCAACTGTTAATGCGCAATAATTATCCAATTGACAACCTTACCCAACATATTCTAATACAAATCTATCTCTATTCTTATAAAATCAATTCATACTTACCAAACAATTAAATAATAATAAAACCGCTAATCTGCTAACAACCTCATAGCAGCTGTCAGTTAACAGCCCATGCCACTTATATTCTAGCTAAAATGTTACCAACCCATAATCAACGTCCCTAACTAATATAATCAATACACGCATTAATAATGATCAAATATTTAATTCACAATTTAAATACATCCACTTAATATTCGATAACAACACGACATAACTAATATTACATATCCTTGGCATCCTATTCACCAGGCACCTGCAATAAAAAAAATTAAAATCAACAGACAAAAACAAACTCATAAATCCAGAAAACATATTTTACCTTATTAGGCAGCCACATCCTTGCTCTCTCAACTTGCTAAATAAATAAAACAATTTAAAGCTACATATCTTATAACAACAAATTAAAATTCATAATTTACTCGCCCATTAATATAGCAAAAGCACACCCGCCAGCGACTTCACAATTTGATGGATAGATTTAAGCGGCCTCTACCAATCATCTTTCCAGTCCCTCTCCGTCCATTTCCACAATTAACACGGCCTAAAAGAGAAAATACTCAATCAAATTATCAATACAATTATTTACTCATACTTACTTAGGTTACTTTGCAGCACTGCCCGCTTAAATTCTTCAATGCATCCTGCAAACAAAATACTGCCTTACGAATGTTCCTATGGTCCTCAACTCAGCTTCCCATATGCCATATCTTTCCTCCTCTGTAAAAATCTGAAAAAAAAGATAAGAAAAATATTAATAATAATTAAGCAGCATCAATCCAAAATAAAATTAAAATACTCCCTTCTCGAAGTAAACAAAACACTAAGTGCAGCTCACTTCACTACGGTTACTCATTTGGCACTGCTGTTAGCAGCGTATAAGTGCCAAATTGAGTAATTCATCGAATAAAACCCTCATAACAGCAGCTGCTATTCCACATCAATTTAACAGACTACGCTAACAGCATCTGTTAATCATAAATAAATAACATGTGTTGCCAACTTCTTTAAACTAAAATTGTTGCTAACGCAGCTATAAACAATATTCTAAACCCAACTAACAATATTGGTATCCAGCGCAAAAAAAAAAAAACTGTTACTTTCAAAATAAAATATTACGTATACTAATCTACTTCAAATTAAGCAACTTTATTTCTCTCCCAACTTGCTCAACTCAAAAATACAAGCAGCTCTTATAACTAAAACATAACTAATACAGAGGAGGAAAGAAAATGATTAGCTACACAAACAATATTAAAAAGAAAAAAATGCTGAAAAAAAAAAAATATATATGTTTAAAAAATATAGTAAAAAAAAAAATAAAAATACATACAAATAAAAATATACATACAAAATAGATATCAACAATACTTACTCTCAACCCCACCCTTCTCTCCCACAGATTTCCATCAAAAGTATTGCATACTTACCAAAACAGTTTCTTAGCTGGACTCCCACGCACTTACCTGCAATTCCCAAGTGGTTCTAGTCCTGCTGAGTCCTAATGCCATTTTTCGACAGCCGACCAACTACCAGTTTGGTGAGAGAGAACCCTGATCTCTACCTTGGTACACCACAATTGCCCTCGCATTACACACACACCCGGAAACGCTAGACTATTACATTGCCGCCACTGAAACATAAAAATACTATCAGCCAACACACTCACTTATCTTGGAGAAGGAAGACTAACACCACACACACACATACATACAACATAATCCATTCAGCACACATTATTATTTACAAGTCTTCATTAATTTACCACCAATCACTTAAAACTGCCATGTTAAACAATTGTAAAATTTTATTTTAATTCACAACAAGCCCCTATGATCAAAACAATTCTACATATCCATTTAAGCAAAACAAAATTGTTAGAATTAATAACACATAAACTAAAATCCTAATAATTATATTATGTTAAGCCAGCAGTATGTACTATTCATAAGCAATAAATTACTAACCTAGCATAAGAATTACTAAAAAAAAATTATTTAAGCTTAAAACATTGTCACAAATATTTATAAGTTGCCTGTATGGGTAATATAAATAAATATAAAACTATTCAAAAAAAAAAAAAAAAAAACTATAAAAAAATAAATTACCATACATAAATACTTTCAGCACCCCCCTCAAATTCTTCAATCATCCTCAAACAAAATACTCCTTACGAAGTTCACCAACACCCCAACTCCTCTCGAAAAAAAAAAAAAAATATTAATAAATGCACTTAATAATATAAATAAATATAAAACTATTAAAAAAAAAAAAAGCAGCGTATAAGTGCCAAATTGAGTAATTCATCGAATAAAACCCTCATAACAGCAGCTGCTATTCCACATCAATTTAACAGACTACGCTAACAGCATCTGTTAATCATAAATAAATAACATGTGTTGCCAACTTCTTTAAACTAAAATTGTTGCTAACGCAGCTATAAACAATATTCTAAACCCAACTAACAATATTGGTATCCAGCGCAAAAAAAAAAAACTGTTACTTTCAAAATAAAATATTACGTATACTAATCTACTTCAAATTAAGCAACTTTATTTCTCTCCCAACTTGCTCAACTCAAAAATACAAGCAGCTCTTATAACTAAAACATAACTAATACAGAGGAGGAAAGAAAATGATTAGCTACACAAACAATATTAAAAAGAAAAAAAATGCTGAAAAAAAAAAAAATATATATGTTTAAAAAATATAGTAAAAAAAAAATAAAATACATACAAATAAAAATATACATACAAAATAGATATCAACAATACTTACTCTCAACCCCACCCTTCTCTCCCACAGATTTCCACCAAAAGTATTGCATACTTACCAATACAGTCTCTAAGCCGGACTCCCACGCACTTACCTGCAATTCCCAAGTGGTTCTAGTCCTGCTGAGTCCTAATACCATTTTTCGACAGCCGTCCAACTACCAGTTTGGTGAGAGAGAACCCTGATCTCTACCTTGGTACACCACAATTGCCTTCGCAAGAAGCAATTTTTCTGTACAAAGAGAGTTATAAAGGTCATCCGTGGTACCAAGGGTATTTGATTCTGGTGTTCGCCTCTCACTAAGTGTGTAAAATAAGTGTTTTTTACTGTGTTTCGCGTCTCGGTTAGTATTAAGCGCAGCGTTGCTTGTTCGTAGAGCACTGTGCTTTCGTCGTGTTCGTTCGCCCCCTCCGTAAGTAAGTCGGTACGCGTCGGTCTAGTGCAAAGTGTTGTGAAAAGTGTAGTGAAAAGTGAAAAGTGCTAGTGCCCGTAGAAGTTGTTGTAGTGCTAGTTCAAAGTACAGCTTTGTCCAGTCTGGGGCTAACTTTGAACGAAGCGCGCAACTCTGCGAGGCCCTCAGTGTACCCTCTATGAGAGTGCCTGAGCAAGAGCATAAAAAGTGTTAAAGTGCAGTGAAAGTGCCCGCAGAAGTTGTTGTAGTGCAAGTTCAAAGTGCAGCCTAGCTAAGTCTGCGGCTAACTTTGAGCGCAGCGCGCAACTCTGTCGAGGCCCTCAGCTTACCCTCTACGGGAGTGCCAAATATAAGCATAAAGTGTGTTAAAGTGCAGTGCAGTGATCAAAGTGCGAAAATTAAATCGCCAGTGTCTTAGCTGCCATTTCCTATAAAGAGGAAGAGGTTAAGGAGATATCTGAGGCTCGTTCCGAACTCTATATCCCCTCTCATCCCCCCTTTTAGAGAAAAAGAGTAGCAGGCTTCTGAGTGTTTGCACAGATCATCTGCATTAACACACACTGCTTAATCACAGTAAGTGCCAGTGCAATTTAAGTGCAGTTGTACAGAAAGCAAAGAAAGCAAGTGTTCCAAGACCCAGTATTAGGAGAATAAAGGTGACTTTCACGGTGTATTTGTACTTTGCTGTTATAAAGCAATATTACAATTACCCTTTAGCACCTTCTTCACCTTCCCTAGGGAATTTTTACGCTTATAGCTATATCATTGCTTACTGTCTTAAATTGCAACTTTCACTGGCTAATTCAAATTAATCTCCAACTCGCATCTCTGCAAAAAATAATAAGTCATAATAAAACACTGTTAAAATCAACACTACTTAAGCCAAACCAACCTAAAAATATATTTAAACAATAATTACTCAGCAAGATTTCTGCTGATAATTTTCCCTGGTTCATAATAAACCCGCCACTTATACAAACATTAAAATAAAACCAATAAATCAACAATTACAATCCTTACAATATTTTAAAATTAAATGAAATTCACCTTCTGCAACAAAATAAGAGAAAAATAAACTTTTACTTCATTATCACACCTTTACTAAAGCCAATCAAATCCCCATCTAAAATATTCTTTGTTCTGTCATTGTCCACCTCATTACTACATGTCCCCCTTTTGTGTTTGTAAACAATACGTGTTTGTGTTCTACCTTGTTTTACTTGTCTAAAACTGTGTTTGTGAACTACTTTTACTATTGTATTGAACATTTTTATTATTTTACCTATCTGATAATTCATGTCACGCATGAACCACACCAGACTATAATAATAATTACTTGTCATGGCACACAGAGAAGACACTAAAAAAAAACCGACTGAACCAAAATCGGATGGAGCCAGCAGCGACATCTGCGTAGTCGACAACAGCAATGACACCTCCCCAGAGCTAGGATGCTGGCGTCACAGCTCACCAGCCAATTCTTCTCGCTCTTCAAATAGCCGCCATATAAATAAGTCAAACTCATCGCTTCCTCTGCTAACCCCCTCCCCACCTCATAAAAATAAGCCAACAAGTAGTCTTAAGCGTATGATATTAGCCCCATCTCAACCAAATAGCCCCAAGCGACCAAATAAAGAAATAATTATAGCCATTGAGAAACTCCGCCCTGTCCAAAAATACAAATTTTCCAATCCAAATGGTGAATCACCAAACTTAAAATTTTCTAAAGAAGCAGCCAAATCTTCCAACCCATTCTCTTCCTCCGCACCTGGCGAGGAATCATCCGAAAGTTCCCATGCTAAACACCAACACAATACCCACCGCTCCCCAAGACTTTCAATCCAAAGGCATCAGCGTCAACAACATTCCCAGCAGAAACTTATAAATACAAATATGCAACAAAACACGTCACAACTCCAGCAAAAACAATCCCCTGAACAACAAATCCATCCTAGCTACAAACAACAAAACTCATCCCAAATATTATCTCCACTGGAGACTGAGCCTGAACGCCAATGCTCAAATGGCCTTCAAACACCCCAACATAGCGCCCGCCTCGCCTCACCACGCCTACCTCACCCTCTTATAACTGAGCATATAATACTAAAAACAGCTCTAAAACTGCCTGAAAACCATAATAAACAATTACAAGAGCAACAACAACACATGCAACAATTACAGCAACAACGTCAGCACATTCAGCAGCAATTACAACAAGTTGAGCAGCAGCTTGATCAGCAACTCCATTCTCAGCAAGAAGAACACTTGCGTGAACTCCTTCTCTTACCTAAACCCAATTCTAATACACCGCCATTTATAAGTAATACATCGCCTTCTAACCCCACTCAATCTAATGCTGACAATCAACCACCCTCAGATACCCCCCCTAATTCCCCGCCAATTAATACCCCTCCTCAACATAAGCCTACCTTTGAGCATGAGTACCATCAGCATATAAGCAGCTATCGCAAGTCACACTTAGTAGTAGAACCTCCTCAGCAGCCTTCATCTCTTCCGTGGACAACCCAAGTGGAACAACAACAACAAACTCAGAACCTTAATCAAATCCAACAACACTCACAGTCAATACTACAGATGCAAACCGAGGAACAACCCCAGCAAATGCAATCCCAAAATGATCAACAAACTAAAATTCAACAATTACCTAAACACTCTGAACTCATACCCTCCCCCCAAACCCAACAACGAGAGAGCTCAGCTAAAATTCCCTCAATTTTTGTGCCAAAAATAGCATCCATTGAGGGACTTACACATAAAATAAAAGACTCTGCTGACCCCATCTCCTTTACAACAATTAGCAACCAAGAGGGTGGAGTCAGAATTAAATGCAATGACCCTGAGTCATATTCAAATCTACTCAAACTACTAAACAAAAATAACATTTACCTACATACTCACCAGCTTCCGCAAGATAAAGGCTTCCGCATAGTTATTAAAAACTTACATTCAACCACATCCCCAGACACAATAAGATCATTTCTAGCTAAACAAGGATTTTCATCCAAATACGTAAATGTACTCAAAAATAGGTTTACAGGTATACCACTTAACATCTTTGAAGTAGAGATAGCCAATGAAGCGAACATTGACGTTGAAAAAATATTAAATATTCGCAAAATAGACAGCCAGGAAGTCACTGTTGAGAGGCAAGCGAGAAGGGCCGAGCCTGTGCAATGTCATCGCTGCCAATCTTTTGGCCATAGCAAGAATTATTGTCGTAGACCCTTCATCTGTCTCAAATGCGCAGGTGCACACCCAACAACTGAGTGTAAAAAGCCAAATAATACTCCAGGGCTATGTGCAAACTGCGGCAATCAACATATTGCCAGCTATAAAGGCTGTCCTGTATATAAAGCCGAAAGAGCTAAACTCCTTGCTGTTAAATTCAGTTTCCCACCCCCTAACATAGAAAATAGAACTCAGCCAGCAACTATGGAACAACACCAACTCCACAGCCAGCCTCTAGCCCATACTATATTACCTCAGCAACCATTCTTGCCTTCTCGGCAACAAACTGCTTCTAATGAGCCTAGGCAACCCATTGAAGACGCACAACAACAAATTTGGGAACCAAAACCCCAACGATTCCGTAGGCAACAAGCAAATTTTAATAGTCCCAAAGTTTCAGCCCAAACTTCACGAATAACAGCTCATAACTCCCCCTTTTTGTCTCGTAAACTAATCAGCAACGTAACAGCGCTCAAAACATATAGCCAGGTAGCCCATGAGGCCACTGCAGCCAGCCCTCCTCATATACTCCCTAGCGGACCTGTCCAATCCCTGCATAAACTTCCTCAATACACAAAGTCACCACTTAAATACTCCCAGCAGCGACCCCAACTGCCCCTTAAACAAATAAACAATCAACAAGCACAACAGTCCCCCTTAACTCAAGACACTACAAAACGTCCTTATAATAGAGTTAATCGGACAACGTGGGGAGGTCAAGAAAGTTCCTCACAAATCAATGACGTCAAAATTTCAGTCCTCAATAACGAACGTGCAATTAATTGTCTTAGTGAAAAGGTTGATATGCTTTTCAAACTAGTAAACGAGTATCTTACGCCAATTATTAAGTCAAAACAAAATAAAGCAAATGTGATTAAAGAACATGAATAACAACATAATTACTAATACACATCATAATAACATTGTCAACTCTAATTCGACTACAAGCCCATTAAAAATAGTATACTGGAATGCAGCAGGCATTGCCAATAAAATAACTGAATTGGAAAGTTTTATGCTTCGCCTAAAAGTAGACATCATGATGGTAGCAGAAACAAGGACAGACTTAACCCCCAGCATAAACATAGACGGATATACAAATTATCTTGTCACGAACCCTGAGAGTAGTAGAAAGGGTGGTGTTGCCATCTACATTAAACAGACCATACGTCATTCAGCTCTTGAATCAATTGCTATACCATGTGTCCAATGCGCACCCATTTTAATCTACCCCACGCATAATAACAGAAATCCTGTCATCATTGCTCCCATATATTGCCCTCCCATATTCAATTGGTCCAATCTACACTTTAACAGACTCTTCAATAAAATTGATAGCCTGTTCCATGGGGCAAAACTTATTATTTGTGGTGACTGGAATGCCAAACATACATGGTGGGGCAATGTTCGATCATGTATACGAGGCAGAGCGCTGTTAGAGGTAATACAAAACAATAGTAGGTTCAACATTCTAGCAACTGGTGGTGCTACCCACTTCCCTTACACAAGAAGAAACAGACCATCTGCAATTGACTTTGCTGTCTATGCAGGTATACCTAACGAAGCTCTCTACACATACTCCACTATAGATCTTGACTCCGATCACTTGCCAATACACATTGAATTTAGACTTAACAATTTCATACCAGTTTGTCATAAAGCACAACTTATCACTAAACATACAAATATACAAATATTCCAGAGACACCTTGAGACTAACATACATACTAATACTGAGCTTAACTGCGGTGCAGATATTGAAGATGCAATATCTACCCTTAATAGGAATATCTATGAGGCAGCTGCCGCTGCCACACAACCGATACGGCCAATTAGAATAAATCACTCAGGCAATAGATTCCAATTAAGCGATAACTCAATAAGACTTCTTAACCTTAAACAACAATATAAAAGAGAGCTACTTGTACAACACTCTGCAACTAGCCGGCAGCTTTACAGGAGAACACAAAACCAGCTAAAAAAATCTCTCAAAAAAGACAAAGCTAATATTGTTAACAGTCTGCTTGAGCAAGTAGACACCAGTGACCGCTATAGAATGCAAAAGCTTTGGCAAGTCACAAATAAAATTAAAAGACAACCTGAACCAAACTGGCCACTTAAGATCCAGCGTGACGCAAATTGCCCCCCGTCATGGACAAAAACTTGTCTCGAAAAAGCAGATACATTTGCAGAGCACCTCGAACAGCGTTTCTCTCCTATTTACTCCAACTCAGACAATGATAGAGCTACAGTTATGCGAGAACTTGACCTTGAAATCAGAAATAAGCAACAATTGCAACAATCTGGGACAGCACCCTACCTTCGACCCGTCCCTGCCGCTGAGATCCTACAAATTATTGACACATTGCCTCCTAAAAAATCTTCGGGGTGGGATAACATAAACAATAAAGTCCTTAAAGCCCTTCCAAATAACGCAATTATATATCTAAGCTTAATTTTCACTGCCATACTTCGTTACTCCCACTTTCCTCAGGATTGGAAACTTGCAACCATATCCATGATTCTTAAGCCTGGAAAATGCGCTAACGAAGTTTCTTCCTATCGGCCAATCAGCTTACTATGCAGTTTCTCAAAACTTTTTGAGAAAATACTTATGGAAAGGCTCTTTGAGGTAGATGATTTCTGCACTGCGATTCCAAGTCATCAGTTCGGCTTCAGAAAGGAGCACGGAACTGACCAACAGTTGTTTCGAGTCACTCAATTTATTTTAAAAGCCTTTGAATCGCGTAAATACTGTTCTGCCGTTTATATTGATATCAGCGAGGCTTTTGACCGCGTCTGGCACGCTGGTTTGCTTAATAAGCTCGCTAAACTCTTGCCAATTGAACTCTTTCTAGTCCTGCAAAGCTATCTTCATAATAGATCTTTTCTAGTAAAAGGATTGAACGATGTCAAATCACGAACATACCAAATCAGAGCTGGCGTTCCTCAAGGCAGTGTCCTGGGGCCTTTACTTTACACAATTTATACATCAGACATGCCACTTCCTAGTCCTAATTCCAGCTGCACGCTACTACTCTCAACCTTTGCTGACGACACTGTCATCATGGCCACTTCGGAAGTCTTGCAATATGCCATAAGAGCAAATCAACGCTATCTAAATAGGCTTGAAACCTGGGCCAAGCTATGGTGCATCAAAATAAATGCCAGCAAAACAGCACACATCATTTATAGCACCCGTAGACTAGACACAGCACAGAGAGCACTAACTCTCCAGCTAAACTCAGACAATATAGTCAACAATACCCGCCACAAATACCTAGGTCTTCATCTCGATAGCAAATTAAACCTTAAATTTCACATTTCACAGCTTCGAGCAAGAATAAAAGGAATATCTGAAAAATTCAAATGGCTCCTTGGCAGGCAATGTAAACTCACCAGAAAATGCAAAGCTCTCGTTTATAAGCAACTTGTTGCGCCTGTATGGCATTATGCAATCCCCATATGGGGTGCCCTTGCCTCCACCTCTCAGGTTCGCCGAATTGATGTCCTTCAAAATAAAATACTACGTAGAGCCACAAATACACCATGGTACACAAGAAACCTAACCATGCTAGAATGCTATAATATTGCCACTGCTGAGGATATATTTATGTCAAGCAGCTCTAGACTTACAAATACTCTTGCTAATCACCCGAATATCGAAGCTAGGTTACTTATTATTAATCCCTATGTCCCGCAACGCCTTCAACGCAGCAGATATGCCACTCAACTTGAAACTTGTATCATCCCCCTTCAATCCCAAATCCCCCACCCCCAACCTCAACCTCAACTGCCCACACTTATCAGACTTGCTGAAGAGGAGGCAACAAATAGAACATCAGTGCAAATAATTACGCCGCGCCCCTATCCTCCTTTTAGGATGAGCGAAGGGCTAATCAACTCATACAGACGTGATTTCAGACATGGAAACATTACAAGAGAAAGATTGGTAGAGAGACTACAGGGACAGCACATAAACATACAAAGACTAGTGCTGCCAGACTTCTTAGTCATGGAACAACGTGGACCTCCCGAACTATGGCAATACAACCCATCTCTAAATACACAGCAATCTAATCAAGCCTTAGTACTGAGACCTCAGCCATCTATCCTGCAACAATCACAAAACTCGCCAATCTCGTTTCCTCTCACCACACCGTCTACAGTGTCACATACTCAGGTGACTCAAGCTGTTAGTTTGCTGTCCCAGCAACCACATCCTCGCCCAAGCAGACAGACAATCGAACCAGAGCAACGACTTAATAGGCTTCGTGATCTAGTTCAGGAGCTTCTCCAGCTGCCTCAACCTCACTTACCAAATTATAACTCACAAAACTCAACGCCCTAATCACCTCCCTAAAATTCTCATGCTGCAAACATTCAAGATTAAACTATAAACAATCAATAATAATACATAAACTTTAATAACCATAAATCCAATCTAACAAAATAAATTAAATATATCTTAAATAAAATCAGCTAATTCCACTTAATACTCGTCTTCTAAATACTGCTGCAAAACATAATTAACATAAATAAGTTAAATAATAATGGAAAAGAAAATAAGCATGAATGAAAAACTTTCCTCCTCGGATACTGCACATCTTCACGTCCTCTGCTTGCACACATTATGCTGCAAAATATTATAAATATAAATAAGTAAGAGGAATAATAAAAAGAAAATAAACAAAAGCTTAAAAACTTCCCTGCTCGGATCTACGCATCTCCACGTCCTCCGCCTGCATAAACAATTAAAAAATAACTTTACTGCTCGCTACGATTTCACCCGCACGTCCTTCACCTTCGCCAAACTATAATATACAAAGTATTAATATAATCTCATAAAAATAATCTCCATAATAAACAAATAATAATATATATATACAAATCTTACCTGCTCCGCAACGCAGAGTTCTCCGCCTGGAAACAAACAATGAAGCAAAATCTTATCTGTCCTTGCACACAACGTTCTTCACCTGGCAGCAAACAATAAAATATAAATATATAAATTATACAAAAACATAAATAAATCTAATAAAGAAAGCAATTCTTAAAAATAGATTGAATGAATCTTACCCGCTCTAACATCTACCATACATCGTTCTTCACCTTGATAATAGCAAGAAAATATAGATAAACAAAACAGACTTAAATAAAAAACCTAACCTGTTCTAACATCCGCAATTCAACGTTCTTCATCTTCAAACAAACAAACATAAATATAAATAATACATAAACTTAAAAATAAAAGCAACTCTCCTGCTCGAAATTTTGCAACTACATGTCTCGCCAGCATCAACAAGATCTCGTTCTCCACCTTCACATCCGCAACATCATCTATAAATTAATAAACAAAAATAAAATTCTATAAATAAATCATGATAATTTAAAAAAAAAAAAAATAAATACATATAAAATCATACCTGCTCCAACACCCGCAACACCATGTTCTTCACCTGTAAAATAACTCTAATTAATACAAATCACCCAAAAATAAATATATATAGTCTCACCTGCTGCAACAACCTCAACGCAACGTTCTTCACCTGGAAATTAACAAACAAAAATAAATACAATAAATAAATACATAAATAAAAGCGACTCACCTGCACGGATCCCTACTTCACACGTCTTTCGCCACATCAATAACTTATGAACTCCAGCTTTAAATGAAATGAAGAACTTAAAACATAAAATTCCTTCTTGGATCTCCACATCTTCTGCCTGTACAATATTAAATACTAAAAAAAAAAAGTAGTAGAAAGCTATTATCAAAACACTAAATACAAAACATTACTATAACAAATATATAAAATCTCACCTGCCTTACATTCGCATCAACAAATATTAAAATCTATAAATAAATGATAATAAACTTTAAAAATATATATATTTAAAATCTTACCTGCTACAATCATCCGCAACACAACACCTTTCACCTGGAAATTAACAAGCCAAAAATTAATATACATATAAAATCTTACCTGTTCTGCAACACAACATCCTTCACCTGGAAGCAAACAATGAAATATAAATTTATAAATTATCCAAAAAACATAAATAAATAAACAAAGAAAGCAACTCTTAATAAATATATATACTAAATAGTACCTGTGCTAACATTTACAACACACCGCTCTCCAACTTGATAATAACAATAAAACATAAATAATTAAAAAATAAACAAGTAAACAAAACAGACTTAAATAAAAAAAAAAAAAACCTCACCTGCTCTAACATTCGAAACACAACGTTATTCACCTGAAAATATACATGCAAATATAAATTTAAGAATCCATAAATCCAAAAACAAAAACAATTCTCCTGCTCGAATTCCACACGTACACGTCCTTCGCCAGCATCAGCAAGATCACGCTCCTCTTCCTTACATCGCTTCTTCACCTGGAAATTAACAAACAAAAAAAATATAAACAAAAAATAATTTATAAGCCAAAAAACAAAAGCAACTCTAAATAATTATAAGCCTCAAAGGAATCTCCTGCATCTTCATGTCCTCGCCTGCATCAACTAGATTACGTTCTTCACCTCTATATGCGCAACATCATCTATAAATTAATAAACAAAAGTAAAAATCTATAAATAAATAATGATAATTTAAAAAAATAAAATCCTACCTGCTCCAGCATCCGCAACGCAATGTTCCTCACCTGGAAAATAACTAGAATAAATACAAATCATCCAAAAAAATAAATATATATATATATAGCTCACCTGCTGCAGCAACCTCACCGCAACGTTCTTCACCTGGAAACTATCAACACCTATAAATTAATAATCAAACATAAAAATCGATTATTAAATACTAACAATCTTTAAAAAAAATATATAAAATCTTACCTGCTACAATCATCCGCAACACAACACCCTTCACCTGGAAATTAACAAGCCAAAAAAATAAATATACATATAAAATCTTACCTGTTCTTCAACACAACATCCTTCACCTGGAAGCAAACAATGAAATATAAATTTATAAATTATCTAAAAAACACAAATAAATAAACAAAGAAAGCAACTCTTAATGAATATATAGACTAAATCTTACCTGCTCTAACATCCACAACACACCGTTCTTCACCTTGATAATAACAAGAAAATATAAACAATTAGTAAAATAAACAAGCAAACAAAACAGACTCAAATAAAAAACCTCACCTGCTCCAACATTCGGAACAACGTTAATCACCTGGAAATAAACATGCAAATATAAATATAAATAATCCATAAATCCAAAAAACAAAAACAACTCTCCTGCTCGAATTCCACATGTACACGTCCTTCGCCAGCATCAGCAAGATCAACCTCCTCACCTTTACATTCGCTTCATCACCTATAAATAAATAAGCTAATACAAAAAACTATAAATAAATAATAATAATTAAAACTAAAAACAAATAAATATAACAAGCAAATATAAAAAACTCAAAAATTAATAACTAATCAAAAACCCATCCTTGAAAAATATCTTGCTTCTTCTAACATCCTCAACACAACGTTCTCCACCCGGAAATTAACAAGCAAATATAAACATAAATAATTTATAAGCCTAAAAACAAAAGCAACTCTCCTGCTCGGATTCCTGCATCTTCATATCCTCGACTGCATCAACAAGATCACGTTCTCCACCTTTATATTCGCAACATCATCTATAAATTAATAAACAAAAATAAAAATCTATAAATAAATAATGATAATTTAAAAAAAAAAAATACATATAAAATCCTACCTGCTCCAGCATCCGCAACGCAATGTTCTTCACCTGGAAAATAACTAGAATAAATACAAATCATCCAAAAATAAATATATATATAGTCTCACCTGCTGCAACAACCTCACCGCAACGTTCTTCACCTGGAAATTATCAACACCTATAAATTAATAAACAAATATAAAAATCTATTAATAAATAATAATAATCTTTAAAAAAATATATATATAAAATCTTACCTGCTACAATCATCCGCAACACAACACCCTTCACCTGGAAATTAACAAGCCAAAAATAAATATACATATTAAATCTTACCTGTTCTTCAACTCAACATCCTTCACCTGGAAGCAATCAATGAAATATAACTTTATAAATTATCCAAAAAACATAAATAAATAAACAAAGAAAGCAACTCTTAAGAAATATATATACTAAATCTTACCTGCGCTAGCATCCACAACACACCGTTCTCCACCTTGATAATAACAAGAAAGCATAAATAATTAAAAAATAAACAAGTAAACAAAACAGACTTAAATAAAAAACCTCACCTGCGCTAACACTCGAAACACAACGTTATTCAACTGGAAATATACATGCAAATATAAATATAAATAATCCATAAATCCAAAAACAAAAACAACTCTCCTGCTCGAATTCCACATGTACACGTCCTTCGCCAGCATCAGCAAGATCACGCTCCTCACCTTTACATTCGCTTCATCACCTATAAATAAATAAACTAATACAAAAAACTATAAATAAATAATAATAATTTAAACTAAAAACAAACATAAACATAACAAGCAAACATAAAAAATTTAAAAATTATTAACTAATCAAAAAACCATCCTTGAAAAATATCTCACCTCATCTAACATCCCCAACACAACGTTCTTCACCTGTAAATTAACAAGCAAATATAAACATAAATAATCCATAAGCCTAAAAATAAAAGCAACTCTCCTGCTCGGATTACTGCATCTTCACGTCCTTCGCCTGCATAAACAAAATAACGTTCTCCACCTCTATATTCGCAACATCTTCAATAAATTAATAAACAAAAATTAAAATCTATAAATAAATAATTATAATTAAAAAAATACATATAAAAACCTACCTGCTCCGACATCCGCAACACAATGTTCTTCACCTGGAAAATAACTAGAATAAATACAAATCATCCAAAAAATAAATATATAAATAGTCTCACCTGCTTCAACAACCTCACCACAACGTTCTTCACCTGGAAATTATCAAAAAAAATTTTTAATTAAAAAATTTTTTTTCCCCTCCTTTAACAAAAAAATAATCCCCCCCCCATATTCGCAACAACACCTATAAATTAATAAACAAATATAAAAATCTATAAATAAATAATAATAATCCTTTTAAAAAATATATATATAAAATCTTACCTGCTACAATCATCCGCAACACAACACCCTTCACCTGGAAATTAACAAGCCAAAAATAAATATACATATAAAATCTTACCTGTTCTTCAACTCAACATCCTTCACCTGGAAGCAAACAATGAAATATAACTTTATAAATTTTCAAAAAAAACATAAATAAATAAACAAAGAAAGCAACTCTTAAAAAATATATATACTAAATCGTACCTGCGCTAACATCCACAACACACCGTTCTCCACCTTGATTATAACAAGGAAACATAAATAATTATAAAATAAACAAGTAAACAAAACAGACTTAAATAAAAAACCTCACCTGCTCTAACATTCGAAACACAACGTTATTCACCTGGAAATAAACATGCATATATAAATATAAATAATCCATAAATCCAAAAACAAAAACAACTCTCCTGCTCGAATTCCACATGTACACGTCCTTCGCCAGCATCAGCAAGTACACGCTCCTCACCTTTACATTCGCTTCATCACCTATAAACTAATAGACTAAAATAAAAAACTATAAATATATAATAATAATTAAACTAAAAAAAATAAAATATAACAAAGCAAATACAAAAAAATTCTAATATTTATACCTAATCAAAAAACAATCTTTAAAATAACTCACCTGTTCTTACATCCGCAATTCAAGGTTCTTCACTTCAAACAAATTATTATAAACATAAATAATCCATAATCTGAAAAAATAAAAGCAACTCTCCTGCTCGAAACTCTGCATCCACATGCCCCTCGCCAGCATCAGCAAGATCACTTTCTCTACATTCGCAACATCAACCATAAATGAATAAACCAATATAAAAAACTATAAATAAATAACAATAATTAAAAAAAATCCAAGGCCTAAAAATAAAAAATGTATAAAATCTTACCTTCTACAACCTCCACAACACAACGTTCTCAATCTGGAAATTAACAATAAAATATAAATAATTTAAAAATAAATTAAAAACATTCCTTTAAAATATATATACACATCATACCTGCACTTACATCCGCAACACAACGTTCCTCACCTGGAAATTAATATGCAAAACATTACTATAGCCTCATAACAAATATATACAAATTCACCTGCCATACATACATAAAATCTCCTATAAATTAATAAGCAAATATAAAAATCCATAACCTATATAAAACCTTACCTGCTCTAACGTCCGCAGCACAGCGTAATCACCTGGAAATTAACAAGCACATAAATAAACTATAAAAAAAAAAACATAGATAAGAACTCACCTGCTACAACATCCTCAACTCAACGTTCGTCACCTGGAAATTAATAATAAAAATATAAATAATTCAAAAATAAATAATCAAATAAAATAATATGATCTTTAAAAACCTTACCTGCTTTAACATCCGCAACATAATGTCCTTTACCTGGAAAACAACAAGCAAATATACATATAAAAAATCAATAAATAAAAGGCCAAAATAGAAAATACCTAACACGTAAAACAAATATCTATAAAAACAAAAAACAATAAATAAATTGTACAAGTCACTGGATTGCCAAAATATACTATGAACATACATAGATAACAATTAATACCAACAAACAAAACATACGCATCTAAAAATCAACGGCATGCACAATCAAAATTCACAACTCTCCAGCCCTGTCTTCCTATGCTATAGTAGCTGACAGATCAACGCACACTCATTGCATTTAAGGATATTGCTCAACATTTGCCCTGATAAGTGGTCCCTATCCAGCTCTTTACATCCTCCACCTACTTCCCCCTTCTCCAATATTTTATAGTTATAAACACTCCTATCAATAAAATTCACTATTAATTCAATAATCTTAACACCATATTCTCGGCAATTCTCGGCATTAAATAAATTAGCCAGCATGACCACTCTCCTCTCCGACACACACACACCAGTCTCAGACAGCCCTCACCTATTAAAACAGTAAAAACGTTATTGTTTAAAATTATTACATACCTCTGCAATAAGCTACCTACCCGTATATTACCAATTTATACAAAAACAATACCTATCAGTAAAGCATGCCTGCCGTTAATACAGGATCAATGCTACTGCTCCATTCTCTTTTAGTATGACCCTTTCCCTTCTCTTCATTCTGCACTGCAAGCTAAAAACCTAAAACAAAGGAGGTTAAATTAATACAACACCAACTTAAGTAATTTTAACTTACCTTCATCCTAACTACAGTTGGTCAAGCACCTGCAATAAAACAAATAAAAAGTAAGACAAAAGAAATAGCATAGATTAACAATTAGCTCACCCGAAGTTGCACCTAAATCAATACGGCCAAAATACGCTATAATAAGTATTTCTCCAATCGTTCAATTCAACACACTGCAAATCAATAAACTAAGATATTATTTATTATACAATAATTAACACTTAACTATCTTACCTGATTCACTAAAACTTTAGCAATTGCAAACATTTACACCCAATTACTTCCTGCTTCATAACTCAACCCTGAAAAGCGAGATAAAAATTAAAAACAAATCATTCAACACAAAATAATAAATAAACAAATATAAAAATTAAACAGTCAATAAAAATAAAATATTAATAAAATAAATAAACATCAAACTTACAGCTCCAGCCCGGCACTTATATGCATTAACAGCCGATAGCGTATTCACATGACATGCCCTGTATAAATGGTTCCAATCTATCTTCTTATGTCCTCCACTTTCTCCCAGCACCATCAAAATTCCTAGAAAAACAGTAACTTGTTAATAAACAGCTAAATTTTAAACTTCTATATTTATAAATTCATAACTTACCCAGCTGAGCCTAGGCTATCTTTGCTCTCCTCCATTTATGCAATTCGTATTGCACCAACATTTACGCACACCGAGCTGCCCATACTCTATAAGCTTGCACGCTCATCTCCTCCAAATTCGCTGCAAAACCAACAATAAATAATATTGTACAAAAGTAAAAATAAAAACATACTAACCCCAAGTAAATTGCCTCAAAATGTAAACAAAGCACAATTTAATTTCAGCTCACTTCACACTGTTGCATTAACAGAATAATGTTATCGACGAATGTTTATCGTTTCAAGCTCGATAACACCAACTGTTAATGCGCAATAATTATCCAATTGACAGCCTCACCCAACATATTCTAATACAAATCTAACCTTATTCTTATAAAAACAATTCATACTTACCAAACAATTAAATAATAATAAAACCGCTAATCTGCTAACAACCTCATATCAGCTGTCAGTTAACAGCTCATGCCACTTATTTCTAGCTAAAATGTTACCAACCTATAATCAATGTCCCTAACTAATATAATCAATACACGCATTAATAATGATCAAATATTTAATTCACAATTTAAATACATCCACTTAATATTCGATAACAACACGATATAACTAATATTATATTTCCTTGGCATCCTATTCACCAGGCACCTGCAATAAAAAAAATTAAAATCAACAGACAAAAACAAACTCATAAAGCCAGAAAACATATTTTACCTTATTAGGCAGCCACATCCTTGCTCCCTCAACCTGCTAAATAAATAAAACAATTTAAAGCTACATACCTTATAATAACAAATTAAAATTCATAATTTACTCGCCCATTAATATAGCAAAAGCACACCCGCCAGCGACTTCACAATTTGTTGAGCAGATTTAAGCGGCCTCTACCAATCATCCCTCCAGTCCCTCTCCGTCCATTTCCACAATTAACACGGCCTAAAAGAGAAAATACTCAATCAAATTAGCAATAAAATTATTTACTTATACTTACTTAGGTTACTTTGCAGCACTGCCCGCTTAAATTCTTCAATGCACTCTGCAAATAAAATACACTTTACGAACGTTCCTATGGTCCTCAACTCAGCTTCCCACATGCCATATCTTTCCTCCTCTGTAAAAATCTGAAAAAAAAAGATAAGAAAAATATTAATTAAGCATGCATCAATCCAAAACAAAATTAAAATATTAAACTCCTTTCTCGAAGTAAACAAAACACTAAGTGCAGCTCACTTCACTACGCTTACTCATTTGGCACTGCTGTTAGCAGCGTATAAGTGCCAAATTGAGTAATTTATCGAATAAAACCCTCATAACAGAGCTGCTATTCCACATCAATTTAACAGACTACGCTAACAGAATCTGTTAATCATAAATAAATAACATGTGTTGCCAACTTCTTTAAACTAAAATTGTTGCTAAGCAGCTATAAACAATATTCTAACTAAACAATATTGGTATCCAGCACAAAAAAAAAACTGTTGCTTTCAAAATAAAATATTACGTATACTAATCTACTTCAAATTAAGCAACTTTATTTCTCTCCCAACTTGCTTAACTCAAATATACAAGCAGCTCTTAGAACTAAAACATAACAAATACAGAGGAGGAAAGAAAATTATTAGCTACACAAACAATATTAAAAAGAAAATGCTGAAAAAAAATATATGTTAAAAAAATATAGTACAACAAATAAAATAAAAAAAACAAATTAAAATAAAAATATACATACAAAATAGATATCAACAATACTTACTCTCAACCCCACCCTTCTCTCCCACAGATTTCCACCAAAAGTATTGCATACTTACCAAAACAGTCTCTAAGCCGGACTCCCACGCACTTACCTGCAATTCCCAAGTGGTTCTAGTCCTGCTGAGTCCTAGTACCATTTTTCGACAGCCGTCCAACTACCAGTTTGGTGAGAGAGAACCCTGATCTCTACCTTGGTACACCACAATTGCCTTCGCATTATACACACACCCGGAAACACTAGACTATTACATTGCTGCCACTGAAACATAAAAATGCTATCAGCCAACACACTCACTTATCTTGGAGAAGGAAGACTAACACCACACACACACATACATACAACATAATCCAGACAGCACACAGTATTATTTACAAGCCTTCATTAATTTACTACCAATCACTTAAAACTGCACATGTTAAAACAATTGTAAAATTTATTTTAATTCACAACAAGCCCCTATTTCATAACTATTCTACATATCCATTTAAGCAAAACAAAATTGTCAGAATCAATAACACATAAACTAAAAACCGAATAATTATATTATGTCAAGCCAGCCGTATGTACTATTCATAAGCAATAAATTACTAACCTAGTATAAGAATTACTAAAAAAATTATTTAAGCTTAGTCTTAAACATTGTCACAAATATTTATAAGTTGCCTGTATGGGTAATATAAATAAATATAAAACTATAAAAAAAAAAAAAAAAAATTTCAAAAGGTCTATTATGATATTATTTAAATGTAGAATCACTCAGGTTATGAAACCATAAACAAAATGTCATTCCGCATGAAAATCGTTTGATTTTTAAGAAAGTTATGATCGATGGAAAATGAGGGTACTAGGCATGTCGTGGGTGTTACATGTTACATATTGTTATTATTTAAGTGTTGAATCACTCAGGTTGTGAAACCATAAATAAAATGTCATTCCGCATGGAAATGCGGCACAAAATAAATGCCCGTGAATTAATATTATGAAAAAAGAAATTTTGAAATATTAAATAATGCAACTTTCATTATTGTTCGACAAGTTTATACTGCAAATACAAAAATTCCGAATAACTAAACGCTAAAAAATTGACAAAATGTCATTCTTCTTAAAAATTTTAAAGAAAGTTAGAATGGGTGGAAAATGAGGTTGAGGATGTGATACATGTATATATATCTAGAACATAAAAAAAGAAACAACCTAAAGCAAGTTAGAAAAAAAAAACAAAAACAACTTAAAAACAAAAAACGGAAAAAAAATTCCTATGAAGTTATATTATATAGTTGATTTATTTTATCGGTGTGGGGGTTTTGCATATTTTCAATTAATAACGATAGGCCGAGATATTTTTCACAATGGAAAAGGTGTTGATTAAAAAAATGTCTTTTCGATCGAAAACGGTTCCAATGGAAGCTATATGTTATAGAAGTGCGATTTTTATGCATTTTTCAAGGAATTCCCATACATAAAAGTCATTTAATTAAAATAACAAATTTGTAAAATAGCAAAAATCGGGCGAGAGGTTCTATATGATATATTGTTCCGATCCAGCTATGCACGGGTATATAAAAAGAACATCACTTAATTTGTTTTCTTACAGAAAATCAATTTTATTTTTATTGATTCAGAAAAATTTATTTGCTTTTTTGGATGACAACATTTGCCTTTTAGTATTTTTATAGAGACATTATCCTGTTTCGCATATTTTCTTCATGATTCTTTAATTAATCTTTTGCTATTTCTCGGCTAAGTGGCACACTCTCCTTCAGCACTTGTTTGCTCTGATTTAATACCGCATCCACTGTGTTTTTTTTATTTATATTGTACTTAGTCTAAGTTTTTTAAGTTTTTCATCTAGTCTTACATTTCTTAAGCGAAATAAGCAAAAAAGCGGCAAAATGTTTGCTTAAACATCTTCACAGAATCATTTTTTTATCAATGTCTCTTTACTCCAATAATTTTTTTTAATTTTTATGGGCGCAGAAATTACACATAATTATAGATTTGAGGAATTATGTCAGAGTTTGCATTGTCTTTAATTTTTTTATTAATAATTATTTGCATTCCGATTTTACTAATTTTAAGTACAAATCTTTCACATATGCGTGTAAATATAAAGCGTGTCATTAATGTAATAAATAAACAAATAAAAAGTAGATATTCAGAAAGGGTTTTAGTGGAGAATAACAAAGTGAGATATAGTTTTCAGTAAACGCGTTAAAGCAGTTCTCAGTTATCGATATGAAAAGTAATAAAGATTTGAAAGACTTCGCTTTAAAACTTAAAAAGTTGCAACAAGCAAATTTATATTATTTCACGCTAATCATTCATGAAATTTATAAGTCAACGTTTTCCTTATGAGATTAATTATCTGCTTTTCTATGACATTTTTTTTTACCAAAACTTATACCCTATTTTTGTATTTTTTCATCTTTTTATACTAATGAGCTTTTTCTTGACTTGACTATCATTGACTTAATATGAGATTTTATTTTCTGTCAAGTTTCCCAATTTAAATATATAACTTGAATTTCTTCAAGCCCCACATTTCTAAATGTATTTTTCATGCGTTTAAAGTGTGCTATTTTTTGCGATTTTCAAAAAATTTTCAAAAAAATATATACTCCCCATTCTCTCATGTTGGCATTATCAAAAATTACTTTTGCCAGTTTCTTCTAACATAGTTTATTTCGCGCCTATCGTGAAGTCTAGGGTTTATTTTATTTAATTTATTAAAGGTTCGATGACAATAATTAGCTTTGATTAACATTAATTAAAAGAATTGCACAAAAAATTGAACAAAATATATATATATGACACCTATAAGACGGAAGTGAAATGAAAAACAATTACCCTCTATTTTATCTTTATTAAAAGATTTATTTTTAAGTTGTGATTTTCACGCCACAGACAAGCTTTTTTTTATTGAATACATATAAGTTCAATTTAAATAATTATCTATTCCTATTTTTTTCTTAGCGTGGTCTTATTACAAATTGTGAATAATGGACAAACTTGAGGGTATTCCAGCTTATCTTTTTTTTCGTATAATTTCTTATGATAAATAATAAATTACCTACTTAAAATTAGTTAAAAAACTAAAGTAAAAGTATAATATTAAAACAAAGTACACACAGAAAACAAAATAGTTGGATTTGGCAAAAAAAAAGTAATCAAAATTCTCGCTATAACAGAACTTTATAGAATATGTATGTTTTGCAAATCGATGTAAGATGTGAAAAACTATTCTGACCTTTATGTACCAACATAACAGTTGAAGTCATCCGTATTTTACCTCAATCTAACTACACAAAACTACAAACGCCTACCGTCCGTTTACCGTCAAATCTGCTTTTTAGATTTAGTCAACTATTTAAACTCATTTTCAATCCTACCAATACAAATTATATGACCTATATAAACTAATCTTATTTTTCTCCACTCTTAAAAATCGCAACTGTTTATTTCAAACTGCACTTAGGTTCGCTAAGCTTAGTCACTAATACTTTGATCTTATTTTATATATTGGGTTGTTGTCTCTTCTTCTACTAATTCAAATTATACTCAAAAATTTTTTACAACACTTCCAGACTCATCATACTTAGAAGTGTGTTTTAATGAAATATAGCGTACCCCGCACTAGTCTTAAAACTAAAATAAAAAACTATTGCGTTATGATTTAAGGTTGTGGTTACATTCAACTTTTTATATGTTTATAATAATCCCCAAAGTAATGAATTTTCTTTTCAAGGAATTTTCTTTCAAGAGCAAAAATTAAGATTAATATAAATAAGAAAAAAATGGGAAATTGCAATTTATAATCAGATATAATGTATAAATGGGCATACTCAACTAGCAAGAGCGACAATGTTAAACAAATAATAATAGTAAGTATTTGTGATTTTCAGGTGATATACAATTTTAATTTGTCTAAAACAAGTTTGTGGAATGTCTGCAAAATGGTTATCGCAATTTTAATTATCAGCTGGGATATTTGTTTAGCATTTTGACACTTGCAAGCTTTTTGTTACAATCTACGTTAGTACATTTTTTAAGTCCGATAGGGTAGAGAATAACGATTCTTACATAGCTTTTTTGAATTTATATTTGTTATTATATCAATTTTCTAAATGTTCAGTCTAAATCAAACTACATATTTCAAGAAATAAAAAAGTCCATTCATAAACAAATAGAAAGGTCGTATCATTTGTTTATATTGCTTCGCTTTTTTTAATGTTTAGAAAACAGCACTCCTTTTTAGTTTTTTTAGACTGAGGAAGACTTTTAGCGTTGTGTTTTCATTTTGTATTATATGTTATACACAGGAATTTCGTCATAGATTTAAACTAAATAGATTATTAAACTGAAAACATTGATTCCATTGGCGTACATATGAAAAAAAAAAACTGCACAGGAATGTTTCTTCGTGTGATTAATAGTGAATGGTTCTTAGAAGCGAATAGACTTTTTGCTTATGGTGTTTTTCTACATCTATAATCTTTTACAGATTTTGACTGTCTTATTTAATATCGCTGCGAACCAACACACTTTAACTATCAGAGATTCTCATACGCACTCTATCCATATTAATAAACAATTCAATCAATAAAACCACAAATACAAAAAGGATGTAAGTCTGCTGGGTGTTAGTGTTTGATGATTGGTGTCTAAATTTAATAAATGAAAATACTTTAGGCAACAGTTAAAAGAACTGTACTTTCTTCATTCTACCAACGCATTAATTATGTAAGATTTACAAAACAAATAAACAAATTGTCGCTGCTCGTTTTTGTCAATTTCTTATTCATACTTTACTTATCAAAGTTTCAATATTTTTGTAACATTATTTTTAATTTTAGTTGTTGTTTGTTTCTTATAACTGTTACCGCTGCACCCTAACCTTTAAACAATATTTGCATTTCTGTCATTTTACAAATTTACTACGTGTTGAAACTACAACTACAATGTTTATTTGCTTGGTTTTTCATTCTTTTATAAAGTTTTCGTATTTGCCTCATTGTTTGCCTTGCACATTTATTTTTTTCTATACTTATATCATATGCATTTCATTATCGTAGCCCATCATTTATGACTGCTTGCTAAACTCAACATTGCGAAAAAAATATTTGTAATTTAGTTTTTACCTTGTTCTTAGTTTAGATTTATATATGTATGTTGTATGTATGCTATTTAGTTGCTAAAAACTCACAATTAAACGTAAAAACTGTAGACAGCTACAAAAAATTCATTAAATCGACTGATGAGCACAAAAATATGCTAAAAACTAGTACAAGACTTCACAAATCTTCCTTTTAATTTCTTTTTCATATCTATTTCATTAAATCTAAAAACTACCAAACTTGCATTTTTTATTTTTAACCCTAATCTTCCTTTCTGGGAGAGCCTTTCTAATAAATAATTTTTGTTTAAATATTTTTGTTGTCCTTTCAATTTTAAGAACTTAATAGCAAAGCTATAATCTGATTGGAAAGTTACAAACACCAGAAAATAACACTTCTGTTTTAAGGGATGTTTTTTTGTTATAACATAAACTAGTTCAATTTTCTTGTTATCTTTATTTTGTGCTTGCATTGAGCTTAAAGCACACCATTCTTATATTTTACGTTTTGGATTAACAATTTTCCTCCAAACCTTTGTAAATTTACAAATTAAAATGAATTAAAAATAATTTGATTTTAGGTGTTTGATATTTCTTATGGAAAAAAACAATAACAAGAATGCGGCAATAATTTAATTGTTTACTTTTACATATTGTTCGTTTCTAACATCCTTGCATTTAATGTTATTTTTTTAACCATCAGAACACTTTTTATATTTTGATAATTTAAAATACATTGCACACATTTTAAGGTGGAGAAGCTTGCACATTTTTTAATTCTTAAATGTTTTGTTTCTTTTTCTCCTGTTGACTCTCATTTTATTTCTATTCACTTTTTAATGCATGTAAGTATAAATTTACTTACAAAATTGTAAACTTTTTTTTGCGTATTTGTTATGTTATTAGAAAAAGGGAAATTCAGACAAGCGAATTTCTTTTCCCTTTCTCATTAGTTAATTTTTCATCAATCAATCTCTTATACTTTCTTTCTCATATTTTGGGTTAAACAGTTTTATTTAGTTTATATCTATTCTATTATTTAAGTTTAGTCTTTGCTTTCCTTCATATTTTATGCTGTGTTTTAACTTCTTGTTTTATTCTTATTCTTATGTGTGTTCCTATCTTGATTCTGCATCTTGTTCATACATAACTCTTAACCCTCAATAAAGAATAATTTTACTAAACAGTGGCATGTTTTCATGTTGTTACGGTTTTTGCAGTTGTTGTTGATGTTTTTTCTTCAAAAGACATTGTTGTTCATGTTGTTTTTATTGGATGATTTTTGTTTTTTATTTTTTTTTTCCAGCTTTTATATTACGTAGTGCTCCATTGTGGTATTATAATATCATACCTACGAAAAATCGAAGTATTACAAATTATTATTATTATTATATAATTAGTCTATAGAATAGAAACCCGAGTAAACACATTTTTAATAACTTTTTAACAGCAAACTGTTATAAGTCACTTTTATACTTACCTAATTTATTTTGCCAGAGTCAAGCCTGTTTAGTAATTATACTATGTATATAGAGAAATAGGGTGTTATGATTTGTTGTTGCAAATTCGGCACATCGGAATCAAGAAGTAGAAAATAAGCATATATCCGTTCAGTTACTAGTGTTCAAAATTATAAACACAACAGAAGCAAACAGGCAAACAACAAGCAGCACACGAAAATAAGGAAAGAAGAGTTTAGTTCGAGTCCGTATAGATTTTAAAAACTTTTAATGTTGAAAACCGAAAATTATTATGGCGTTTAAATGGTAATTAAATGAGGTGAGTGAACATTAGAGTAAATTTCATCACAGTATTAAATGAAGAAACCTTTAAGCCCATTGCACATGCGATGAGTGTTTGTTAACATATCTAATTCAAAAACAGCTCATAATGTTTTTGGATAGTTACAGTAAGTAACTTATAAAAGAGCTTGGTGTAGGCACTTGATAGGATCAGAAAGCGATTTGAGCGTTGAGAAAGTCAATGCGACAGATGGAGAGTTAAAGAGAAGAGACAGAGAGAAAAGAGAGGGACATCACTCACCTCGCGAAGACCTATTTGGGAGCGGCTTGATGTGGATATTGTGTATATGCCTCGTCAGGTGATGCAGCTGTGCTAGCCTGTTCGGAGTCTGTCATTGGCATTGTTGGTATAATAGTTGGTGGTGGTGCATAATATGGATAAGTTGGGCTTATATACTGTAACGATGGAGAAAAATTCTATAAAAGAACCGAAAAGGAACGGAAAAAGAACAGATATAGAATAAAAAATTATGTATCAACATCATTCAAAACTTGAAACACACACAAGCACACATGATTAATTAATTAAACTGATAGAAGTTTTTGCATCTTCACCTACCTCTATTCTAAAAGTAAATTAAAAACACTCAAACATGTGAATGCAAGTAAACGTAAGCATAATAACACTGGAAATAATCCAGAAATTATGAATAGCCATAGCAGCCATTTTACAATTTGTTAATATAGAAAATATTTTTCGTATTGAAAAATTTAGGCTCGTAACATGAATCTCTAATGTTTTGCTATTATATATGAATGTTTACATGTGAATTGTTTCATTGTACACAAAGAAACATTGCTTGAGTATTGTTTAGCATTTTTCTTTGTTTTTTAATCGTCGGTAGAACTTACAGAGTTTCCAATCTGCAGTGTAGCCAACTGTGGCATCATAGTTCCATATGGTACAGCCGTTTCGCCGCTAACCATCATCGATATTCCACGTGGTTGCACTTGATTAACAGCTTCCGGTTTGTACGAGGTAACGCCTAATTGTGGAGCGGCAGCCATTTGCATGTACTGCATTGCAGAAGAGGAATACTGGATATATATTTGGCATTTGCATTGCGTTTAGTAATCACTTCACTCACCTGATCATCTACCTGAGTAATTGGCTGTGTCATCATATAGCCAGGTATCCATTGCGAACCAGCCACTGGATACCCACCAACTTGAGGGGCCCCGAAACGAGAGTATGGCACTCCGATTGGGGTACCAACGTTCACACTTACGCCATTTTGTTGCATTGTGGGATCATAAGTAACGGGTATCCCTTCGGCGGATACATCACGCCACGCGCGCGCATTTGGATCTGGCGTCTTAAAGAGATTCTTCTTCTTGGGACCACCATCAGCAAATTTAACCAAAAGGGGATCTTTGGCACCTGGTATTGTGTTTCCGTTAAACATTTGAATAATCTGTTCACACTTTTCGCGGCTTTCCATGCGTGCAAATCCAACACCTTGAGTAACATATTAAATTAAAATACTCTTCGCAGAATACTCAATAAAAATATAAATAAACTCACCCTTTGAATTCATTTGCTGATCACGCAATATTCTGGTGGAAACAACTTGACCGTATTTTGCTAGCATTGCCTCCAAATCTGTTTCCTTAAAGTGTGGTGGCAAATTTGCGATATACAAATTTGTGGGATCCTGTTCCTGTTGCTGTATGGTTTTTGGATGCATTGGACAGCAATGAGTTTTTTGTGTTCGAGGTTATTGTTTTTTTTATTTTAAGAATCAATAAATCAGTTTCATTCATGTTTAGAGGTGTTTTTTGTAAAGTTGTACAGAAAAGTTAAACATACACAACAAAAGCATATTGGCGTATATGAAAGAGTAAATGACGTTGTATTTGTATATATATGTGAAACGATAGTCACAAGTTTTGAAAGAGAGAAGAGGAAAAAATCAAAACGTAGAAATATTGTCATTAGTAAATTTTTTAATAAATATCGGATTTTAAGTTTTTGTTTTCTGAATATCTGTGACTATATGTTGTCAGTGTGTTATATGTGTACCTATCTTTAAGTGTACCTGACTTATTAAATATTTCTAATGTTGAATAATATCAATCTTAAAATGCTGCTTAATATTATCTAAGCACCAAGAGATGAACCTTGCTGACCTATCCATTAGTAATGATTTTTTTTTTTCAGAATACATCCATGTATTTTTATATGAATGAATCAGTGGTACACAACTGGTACACCGTATTTTATAATAAATCAAAGCTAAAAAAGAAATTTCGTCACTACCAAAAATTAATTAAATAAATTTTACTTATTTAATTGAAATCTATTTGAAGCCAAAATTTCTTTTCAAACTATAATTTGAAATTTAATTTTAATTGACAAATCAAAATGCGTTGTACCAGAAGTGATACACACCCAAGTTATGTTTATGGTATGTTTGAATGTATCTTACGTATTTATATATATATATGACATATATATATGACATGTATACAGAAGTACCTTAACGTATTCTAAATTATGTTAAATACCTGGTCGCTTAATTTAAATGATATATACTTAGAGTTTAGTTTGATATTTATTCATAGTTAGTTTTTGGCCGGCGCAGGCTTGTAGCATTTTGCGTATTAAAACAACAACTTTGAAGATCGATTATAGGGCTGGCTATAACTTCAAATATACGAGTACAATTTATACAATTCGAGATATAGTATATTTAGTCAGAGAATATTGTGTTCTAAAATGGTTTAATAAGCATTTAAATGTTTACTATCTAGAATATCATATTACATGACATTACAAGTCACTTTTCACATAAGACACTTCAATGAAAGGGATAATTTTGGGCTTTAGTACTATTGTTATCTATTAGTTCTCTTTAAGGCAAACGGCTATTAAAATCAAAACTTTTGACTTCAGAAACTTTACAAGTACGTGTGTTGTAAGTTTAAGCTATAATTATATTAAATATGAAATAGAATACAGGTAGATAAATAATTTTCCATTTAAAATCATTCGCATTTCTTTATATTTTATTAAACAGTTGAAATTGACGTCGCTACGCATGGTGTGCGAAGAAGCGATAAAGCATTGTACGGAAAAGAACTTATGCAGAGTTTGCTCTTGGCGATTGTGAGTGTGTTGACACGTTATGTGCGAAGAATATGTTACTCCCAGGCTCATTCAAATTATATTTCGTATTTTATTTTTTAAAGTACAATTAAGATTTGGTGGATTTTTGGCAAAGACAACCAATTTCAATTAAATTTCGACAGAAAATAAAGGTCTTCGCGACGCGTCGAAGAAGTAACTTATAGTGGGATTGATTGAATTTGTTATTGATATTCATGTTAAACTTTTGGTAAAAAGTTAAATACTCTTACAACAATTTTCTAAGGCAATTAAAAAATTAGCATAAAGCTTATAAAATGTTTATATATAATATGAAAATTTGAATTGTTTAATTATTATAAGGAAACGGAATAAATATTCTATAATTTGAGAAAATATTTGATGATGTGATTTTCCACATAATTAATTAACATAAATAGATTTACAAACATTATAAGTCTGCGTACAATAATTTAATAAAATAAATTGCCCCACTAAGTCATAATCGAAACTAAATAAAAATGTATTGTTGCCTATTTTAATTTGTTGATTTTGTTTTTATGATCCTACATTTTAGAGAAACTCATACATACAAAACCAAATAAAAGAATGAATCTTCGCTCTGCTAGTCAAAGAATCTTAAGTCCTATGAATGGCAATACGTAGTTAGTTGGATTGAGCTCTATTGTTTTTAAAATGGGCGCATCAATTACAGATGGAAATTACAACGTGTTATTACTCTATTTTGATTATGAATGCTTTAAACTACTAAAATACATCAGTGGAACTAAGATTGGTATTTTACTATTGTAGATCATAAAGTAAGGAAAAGTGTTAGGGGAGGAGAAATGATTTTAGAGTATATAGTACAATAAGCTATATATAATATTATTATAATATTATCACTACATTCTAGTTAATTCTTAATATCCAATAATGTATAATTGGCTTGGGGTTGAGGATTTTGTTGTTACTAGTTATTAACAAATCAAATTATTTAAAATTATCAAAATAATATTATTTTACAGTAGACTTAAAATTAAAGTTATTGATTGTTTCTTTCAATTTTATAAAACAAAAACTAATGTATTGAAAACAATACATAAAACTGGACCAAAGGAATTTAATGAAATGTTTTAATGAAAAAAACATGATATATTTGGAAAAAAAAAAAAAACAAAATATAAGATGTATAAATTTTATACAATATATATTTTAAAAATAATGAAATTAATATGAAGTAACATAATAATAATATTAAATTATTTTTAATATATTATTATTATATAATTATAGCTTTTTAATTATTAAACTTAAGTTAATATATCGAAAATTCTACAAAGTATAACTTCGAATTAAAGCCATTATTTGGTTTTGACATACAAATTGTATCATGAAAATAGGTGGGAATTGTGAAATACATGCTATGAAGTGTTGGTTGGGACAGTTTGCAGTGTGAGGGGTGAGTATTACTTGCATGCAAACAAACGTACAATGGCCGGCCTATGAAGCACCCAGATACCCACTTTGGCCATCTGAGCTTGTACGCCCTTCGCCTGTAGTCCCTTTACAGCTCCTTCAGCATATGATGGCTGCTCAAAATCGACGAAACCATAACCTGTAAAAAACATATTTTGTTTTTGTTTTCGTTTTGTGTGTGTTTTGTTTAACATTGGAGGTGAAATTTTTTTAATTGCATGTTTGAAAATATATATATTTATGATTGAATATTTATATTATGCATTTAAAATGCGTAAATATAAATACAAAAAATGTACAGAAAAGCAAATTGTTTAATATTTGTTTGAAATACATTGATAAATTTACAAAAAAAAGGAGATTTGGTGTGTGCAATACGTAAGTTGTTGTATAAAAAATCATAGCCATGAAATATTATAAAAACAAAAACAAAATATTTTTAGGGTGGGAGAAAAACAAAGCAGAATATGTTATAATTCAAAAATATTATGTTACATAAAAAATATACAAATTACACACAATTTTCAGCTCATCTTTTTTTTCAATATTCAATGTAGTACATACGTACATGCATAAAATAAAATATAAAAATATATATTATAAATATATATTATTTTATATAAGTTATTGTATATTTTATTATAGTATATATATTCATTTGCAGAAGTAAAAGTTAATATATAAAATGGATACTTTGAATGATACGATTACGATTGAGAAATCATAGGTATCGAAATTATATACGGATCGTCTAAACATATTGAACGTTCCCTAAGTATTGGAGCATACCCAAAATAATAATATGGATTCATTAATTATGTATAATGTGTGATTAAGAGGACATTTAAAGAATCATAATTGACGGAATATTCATATGTATGCATATGTATAATCTTTTAAAGAATCGTAATTTTTAGAAATGTGCTTGTTTGCGGTTTCCCAAATCAATTTAGGTTAGTATAATCCGATTTCAATGAAAAAAATAAGATTCGCTTTTCGATAAGCAATACATTTATTAATATTCTTAAAATTGTAGCCGGTAATTGCTATATGTTATAGTTTGGTTTTTGATTGGATTATAAACATTTTTATTTTAAGAAATTTATAAGCAAAACGGACGAAGATTTAAGTTATATCATTAAAGTATAAACAACCCTTGCAGAGGGTATATAAGTTTTAAGAAGATGTTTGCAACGCACCTTAGGAGATAGCTTTGACTGCATCGACTTCTGACTCGGCATCGACACGGTAGTCGACCTAGCCATGTCCATCTGTCCGATGCAAGGCAAACTTGTCTCTCATTTTTATACCCTACGACCATTGAAAATGGTCAAAAAGGGTATACTAACTTTGTGCAATGTAAGTAACAGGCATAAGGAGGCGTTGCAGACCCCACAAAGTATATATATTCTTGCTCAGGATCACTAGCCGAGTCGATTGAGACATGTCCGTCTGTCTGTCCGTCTGTATGAGGGAACAGATCTCAGCTATTAAAAAAGCTAGAGACACCAAATGTGGCATGGAAGTTCCTATATATAATAGGCAGATAAAGTTTATTTCAAATGTTTGATGCGACGCCCACCGCCCCCGCAAATCGGTAATTTACGATTATTAAGCAAAGTATTAAACTTAGAAAGTTCTGCTTTGATATGTATAATGCCATATGAACATTTCCTCCAAATTACAATCCGATTGGACAAATAACACAGAAGTTATTCAAGTCAACGATTTCAATGCAAATGTACGAGCAGCAGCATGCGCTCTGCTACGAGTAGTGGACGTCGACGTCGACGTTGCGTCTTGTCGCTTTACTCTTTACGCGCGTCGCTGTGTGAGTGCGAGCGAGTGAGCTATATGTAGTAAACGTATTTGTGCAGAATTCTCTGTTTGAAAAGATGAGTGTGGTTACACTTTTGTATCAGATTTAGAAAATTGGGAGAAGGGTATCTTACTGTCGAGCGCTCGACTGTAGCTAAACCCACTTGTTAGGCCTATCTTGGTGAAACCTGGCCACACATGCTTCTTATTGCTGCAGGCTGTAGATATGTCGGAACAAGCCAGATTGGATTGAATGCTCCATGAACAATGTGTAAGAACATTGAACTATTATATATAAATATAATATAAATAATCGGAAGACTAAAGAAGGTTAGGGTAAGGCAAGGGTATACAATCTTCGACATGCCGTGTTTACGTCTCGCAACGTTTCCATGTATTTTAAAAATGTATGAATTTCATAAACAAAATATATACGCAGTTAAAACTTTTCGTTTTTGCTCTTATATATTATCGGCTAACAACTATTTAATAACTCTGTTCTATTAAAGTCATATAATGAGCAAAGGATCAATTCGTTAAGATTAAAGTAAAAAGTTAAAAATCTTTTAAGCTGACAATATTTTTAAATGAAATAAATTTAAAGCCCTTATTGCATATGAATCGATTAGAAGGATACAGACAAGGTTTTGTTATAAATGTCCGTTTGTCCGTTGTTCATAAGATTTCTGTTTATCAGATAATTTTTAGGTTAATCCCAAATAAACACTTTGATAGCAAATCTAAATACGTATGACACTTTTATAGCTTGCTATACAAGTAGTATTGCATAATGCAAAAGTTTTATAATAATAAAATATATAAAATTGATTTTAATTGGATTGTAATGTATTCCTTATTGGGAAATGTAACATAGTTAAATTAAGATATTAAATTAAGTGAGATGAGATAGCTTCGTTTATTAATAAATCAAAATCAAAATCAAATAAACAATATTTATTAATACTTCAAGGAAAACAATAATTAAAAAATTGTTCCTTTTTTCTTGGTTATATAATATATTAATAATAGAGATACTGAAAACACACATAAATAAAACAATGATGAGAATGGTGAAGAAAAAAATACCTTTACATTTGTTTGTTGTTTTATCCAAAATAGCCTTGGTTGAAATAATAGTTCCATATCTATAAAAAAAAGTAAAGTGTAGATCAGTAAAAGCAGATAATAAAAATGAGCTTAAAAACAAGAAAGCAAGGGTACCTTCGGCTTGCCGAATGTTTTATACCCTTGCAGTTGTATTCAGCTATGTATATGTAATAGTACTCAGATTTTCACAAAATTGCAACAGGTATTTTCATTAGGCCGATATTTGATTGTTATATGTTACAAAAGTTCGATTTTGATGAAACTTTATTATTAAGGACACACTAAGATTTGGATGTTGTAAGCCTGATAGCAATATCTTGAAATATAACGAAAATCGGCCGATAGCATCTATGACAGCTATACGATATATCGGTCTGATCTGGCTCGTTCCGACTTATTTACAGCGTGCATCAATAAGAAGCTTGTGTGCCAAGTTTCATGAAGATAGCTCAAAACTGAGAGACTAGTTTGCGTTGCAACAGACAGACGCACGGACGGACGGACGGACGGACATAGATTTTTCGACTCCTCTGTTGATTCAGAATATATATACTTTATAGGGTCGGAGATGTCTCTTAAGGTGCGTTGCAAATTTCTGGTTAAAATTAATATACCCTCTGCAAGGGTATAATAAGTTAGCTTAAGTTAAGAAATGTAGAACTAAATGGAATGCACTGAAATAATCTCCCAAAGGTACAGACAAAAACACGATTTTTTATTTTATAGACATGGTTTCTCGTTTTACAGCGTGCCCACCTGCAGGATAAACACATCGTTGACTTAATTCCCGTACATTTGTACCATCTGATGCCAGTGCAGAGGGTAGATTCTTATAATATCTATCTATATGTATTTCGAGGTTACTTAAAAACCCAAACAAACTTTAGCAGCTTATGGCATACAGTAATTGTTCATTCCAATTGCATTTCTAATAGCCTAGACCAGTGTTTACATAGACATCAAAAATTTAGCCAGATAAAAGAAAATATAAGTACATACATAAATCCGATATTCATATGTATATTCGTACGATTATAATGAAACTTGAAGGAAGCCAAAGCAATAACAGTTATGATTTACGTCCCTCAATAATAAAAAACTACCAATAAACGTGGGCAGCTTGATTTGTGTTATTAAGATCGATGCGTTACCCCGGACAGACTGATATACACATACATACTATGTATTATATATATATATTATGTATTACATAGATCAATTTGTGTAGTCTGCCTTTTTTCCTGTTAGATACATTTGGTACAAGTAAAAGTTAAAAGTTAGGATAGTATTAATATTTCCAGATTTGCTCGGCTCTACATGTTTTTATGCTACAAAATAAATGTAAAAGTTAATATGCAATACTCACTGTGCACACATATTAACTAGATCCTTGTCGGTAGTCCCTTGCTGAAGTCCACGTATATACAGATTTGTCTTTGACAACTGCTCTCCACTCTGTTGGTTTTGATTCTGTGCCGTGCCGTTCGGACCCATTGTGGTATTTGTATTAGTTGTGTTGCTAAGACTGGTACTTAATGTTCCGCTTTGGGAGCCCGTGTTAGATGAGCTACTCGAGTTGGTGTTGCTCGGTGACGCTGCAGTTGGAACACGCTGGCCGTACTATAAAGATTATAAACAAAAAAAAAGAATAGAGTAAAATTTTTAAGTCTTCTTGCTTAAGGATTTACTTATATGATAAGTGATAAGCTTAATAATCTTTAATTACTGGATATAACTTAAGCATATTGCTGCATACTGTAAAAAACTGGGCCGAAATATCGTATAGCTGCCATGGCAACTATATCAAACAAACCAAAATTTAAAGATATCACAATCAAAATAACTGATTTTTCCTTCTAAATTTGTAAATATAGTCAAAATTATACTTTTAAAGATGTTTTTAAGCTTTTTATACCCTTCGACCATTGTCAAAAAAAGGTACGAGGGTCGTTTGATAAGTCCGTGACTTTTTGAATAAAATATATTTTTTTCGTCAAAGAAGCGTTTTATTTCTCAACATAATCTCCTTTTAGCTCTATACATTTAGTCCAGCGTTTTTCCAATTTTTTTATTCCTTCCAAATAATAGGTTTTCTCAAGGCCCTCAAAATAGTCGTTTGTTTCTGTGATGACCTCTTCATTTGACCCGAATCTCTTACCGCCGAGCCATTTCTTCATGTTTGGAAACAAAAAATAGTCACAGGGGCTAAATCTGGAGAATATGCTGGATGGGGTAGCAGTTCGTAGCCCAATTTATGAAATTTTGCCATGCTGACTACACAGTGTGCACCCGTGCATTGTCCTGATGGAACAGCACTTTTTTTCGCCAAATGCGGTCGTTTCTGCTTCAAATCAATATCGAATCTGTCCAAAAGCTCTGAATAATATTCGCCGGTGATCGTTTACCCTTTTCAAGGTAATCGATGTGAATGATACCTTGTGCATCCCAAAAAACTGTGGCCATGACCTTGTTGGCCGACAGACCCACCTTGGCCTTCTTTGGTGCACGTTCACCCGGAGAAACCCACTGTCTTGATTGTTCTTTGGTCTCTGGTGTGGTGTGGTGGATCCATGTTTCGTCTACGGTAACGAAACGGCGCAAAAATTCGTTTGGATTGCGGTTGAACATCGCCAAACACTCCTTTGAAATGGTCACACGGTTGCGCTTATGGTCGTGTGTGAGCAATCGCGGCACCCATCGCGCGGAAAGCTTTTCATGTCCAAATATTCATGTAAAATGTGATGTACCCGTTCAGTTGAGATGCCTACAGCCTCAGCTACCTCACGCACTTTCATTCTCCGATCATCCAATATCATTCCATGGATTTTGTCGACGATTTCTGGCATGACGACCTCTTTGGGCGACCTGAACGTTCGGCATCACTTGTACTGGTACGACCACAACGGAACTCAGTAAACCATTTCTTAACCATTGAAATTGATGGTGCAGAGTCCCCATATTTATCAAGTCTTTCCTTGGTTTCGGTGATGGATTTTACGCAAAAAATAATGCTTAATTAGCACACGAAATTCACTTTTTTCCATTTTCGTTAAAATTCACGAGATCGTCTGCTTTCAATGCCTATAAAACGCAAACCAAAAAACGCAGCTTTCTCAAAATTTTACAGTCAGCTGTTAATCAATAACTGCTGACAGGAGCAGTGTTGTATTTAGAGCAGGTGCGCGGCAAATACAAAAAGTCACGGACTTATCAAACGACCCTCGTATACTAACTTTGTGCAATGTATGTAACAGGCATAAGGAGGCGTGGCAGACCCCATAAAGTATATATATTCTTGCTCTGTCTGTCCGTCTGTATGAGACAACAAATCTCAGCTATTAGAAAAGCTAGAGACACCAAATTTGGCATGAAGGAATATATAATAGGCAGATAAAGTTTATTTCAAATGTTTGATGCGACGCCCACCGCCCCCGCAAATCGGTAATTTACGATTATTAAGCAATGTATTTATAAAGTTCTGCTTTGGTATGTATAAAGCTATATGCCATATGAACATATTCTCAAAATTACAATCCGATCGGATTAAAAACACAGGAGTACGAGCAGCAGCCTGCGCGCTGCTTTGAGCAATTGACGTCGACGTCGACGTTGCGTCTTGTCGCTTTACTCTTTACGAGCGTTGCTGTGTGAGTGCGAGCGAGTAAGCTATATGTAGTGTGGTTACTCGAGCGCTCGACTGTAGCCTTACCCACTTGTTTTTTTTTAATAAATAAAAAACTGTAATCGTTAACATTTCAAAATTATGCCAATGCTTATCGTTTATTCTTTTTTAATACAAATAGGCATGTCTACAAATGTCGCATTCGACACCGCGGAAATGCCCATATGTATTTCTACGAACTCCTTATTGCTGAGTCATTTCCACTATTTGAGCAGAAAACGAAAGAAGCTCGCAAGAACTCGTCACTAAATCGAAGTATTATTATCGAGATGTCGGTGCCTGGTTAGCGCCAATTCTGTTCTAAATTTTAGCAAATGAACACAGCTAAAACAGTTGACATAATTTCTTCGTAAAGCTGTTGCTTTGCTGATAAGAAACGCTTTAGCAAAAAATCTAAGCCAATGGAATTTGTAACGCTATGTAATTATAGGATCTGTTTCGTTGTTGCTAAAGAAAACAACGTTATTTTATGACTGTTTTGGTAACATTTGTGTTGTAGTTCCATAGAGCTATCAAGAAATGGAACAAATACCTATCTAAACATTTATATGGTTAAAATTCATTCCTTTTTGTATGAACAACTCAATTACTGAAAGGCTCGAAGTGTATCCCATGTAGATTGTAGGAAGCAATGCCCACCGTGACATATTGATTTTTATATAGTTTACATATATAGTTATATGTATATGTGTTTGAATTATAAATGCAATTGTAAAGTTTTAAACTTAAGTTAAAATTATCTAACGGGCGGACTCTACTGCAACTGTTCTTTTTTGTTTGAAATCCCCGAAATATTTTTTGTATTAAAAGGGATAATAGTTTTATCATATAAGTTATTATACTTATAACTAGAAACAAAAATTTGCTCAGTCATCTTTAGTTTGCTGATTTAATTGATGATTGTACTAACCTCCAAAGTGCTGAGTTGATTAACCCACTGGTAAGCCTAGAAACAAATTTAAATCGTATATCAGGACAATCAGAAAATGGATAAATTAACAAACAGAACTACAATTTAAAAAACGTCTCCCAGCTTAAAATAAATAGTTAAAAAAAATATATAATTTACTTGGTAGGCCCGTACGAAATACTGAAAAAATTAGTCCCATACGTGACAATCTTAATTCTATAATGAATATAATTTTGACTTTATTATGTTTGTCATGTTTCTCAATTCGTACACAAATGAAACAAGTCGAAGCAAGTCACGCGAGTAAGAGCCAGGATTTTGAGTTTATATATTTAAAGTAAACCTTAAAAAAAGTATCGCAAAAACAGAAATTTTGTATAAATACATTTTATTAAATAGTCGCCGCTCGAATTCGAACCCTGGCCGTTTGCATAAGAGTCCGCCACCTAACAACTAGACCACCGTCGCCCGCCCGCGCGCCCGTTAAAATTGCATTTCAGACAATTTGCTCAAAAATGTCATATTTGTCTTCTACAACAATAACACAAATACTGAATTGAATGAGCACAAGAAAGACGAGTTTTATTTATCTATATTTAATAAGATTGTTTGTTGAAATTTGATAAATGAAATCAAATTTTATAATGATGAAAAAAAATAAAATAATAACTTCCCAAAAAATAGTGAAAAAGTAAAAACAAAATCAAACCGCCTTCCCGTGGGGTCGAACCTCCATCCCTTTCCCTTCGTTCGATTGCCGGCTGCTCTACATATTTGACTATCGCTGCGACTGATTGCTGAGCAGCTAAGTTACTATTTCTATCTCTTACACATACATAACCATTTTCGCATTAAAAAGATCGAAAACGCACGTGGCTGGCAGCAGCTTGCAGGCAAGGCATCACAAATCAATAGAAAATGTTAACTCGCGTAACTTCTATGTTTATTATCCGATCGGGTTGCAATTTATAGAATAGGTTCACAACGTATTTATCTAGATGTATGCAAAAGCAGAAAGTTAAGACTTCAATACTTTGCTTAATAATCACAAATTACTGATTTACGGGGCGGTGGGCGTGGTACCCGAAATTTGAAAACGACGTTTACTGCCTAGGGTATACAGGAATCTGTATACCGAATTCGGAGTCTCTAGCTTTCTTAATAGCTGAGAATCAGACGCTCATACAGACGGACAGACGGACAGACGGACAGACAGACAGACGGACAGACGGACAGACAGACATGGCTAGATCGACTCGGCTAGTGATCCTGAGCAAGAATATATATACTTTATGGGGTCGCAAATGTCTTCTTCTACCTGTTACGCACATTCCGACAAACCTAATAGACCATGTATTTTTTTAAAATCCATGGCCTAAATATCAGCTGATTGATAAAACTGAAATATTACAGCGCACACACACGTAAACAAAAATTACAAATATGAGAGTAAATAGGTACACTTTTTTTTCTCTCCTTTTCTTTTTGTCTTTCTCTCTTTCCTTCTCTCTCTCTCTCTCTCTCTCTCTTTTCTCTCTCTTTCTATTTCTCTCTCTTTATATTTCTCTCTCTTTCTATTTCTTTCTCTTTCTATTTATCTCTGTTTTTCTTTCTATGTACCTCTGCATCTCTTTAATGTTTAATATAGAAGGAGTTGAAAAAGTTAACCACAACTGCTAGATTTAAATGAGAAAATTCCAGGAAAATAAATAAAAAACAGCAAATCGTCGTAAAGATATTTATGTACATTTGTACACATTATGTTTATATGCATGTACAAAATAAATATGTTTATTATAAAATGATACACCCGTACATATATATATGTATATATGTACATACATACATCAATAAATAAGAATGTATATTAGACTATACATGCGTTTCTATTTGTATAAGCAATGAAGTACATACATATGTACATATGTATGAATGTACCACATAACATATGTATGTACATTAAATCCAAATATGAAGACTTAGAGTCGGTTCATTTATATCACAAGAAAGCAAAAAGAGAAATACATTTATTGTTTTTAATAAAGAATTAGGAAAAATTATTTTCCTTTTTGCTGTTGTTGGTTTAGCAGATGTTAAATATTATCATGACCACTTTTTCTGCGAATTGAAGTGTGTGGGCGAAATGCAAAAGAGCACAGCGAAAACTCATATGTACATGTGCTTACTTTAAATTTAATTTTTTTATACATACGTATGTACATATATATATTTTACTTGACACAAGCACAATTCTAACACATGAAGATGTTACTTAAAATCCATTTTTATTGGAAATTTATTTTATTTACTAAATATACAGCCTAACAGCTGCTCTGTCTGCTTATAATTTACATACATACATCTGTATGTATTTAAATACATATGTAGCTTTCTGCCGAATGACGGCAATGTTAACGGCGTTTGCTTTTTCCGTTTCTTCACTTATCTATTGAACACATTCGCAAGATGATACGCACACAAATGCATAAAGCTTTTTGCTGTTTACAAACTTTTGCGACGTTTCCAAATGCGCCCCGGGACGTAGATAACTGCGTTGGCAGGGAAGTTGAGAGAGATACAAAAAAAGAGAGAGTAAGAGAGTAAAAAAGATATGTATGCATATATATATTTATATATGAACCTACATACATATATAAAGAGAGCACCGCGAATACCAACGTAAGCTTTAACTATTTTTTTTCAATTTTTTTCTTTCTCCGTGAATAAACATTTTTGCATGTAGTATCTTTTATTTTGCAAGCTTTTGAACACAATGCTTTTTTGCCAATTGCTTTAATAACTTTCCATAGCTATTTTTATATTATAAAGTCGTTTCACAATTTCACATACAGAACACATTAATATGCTCGTCATATACCATACGCATGTACATACAGATGGATGTATATATGTATGTATGTGCATATGTATATACATATTCTTTTGAACAAATAGATTCGAAGTCATAACAAAGAAAATCCCGAAAAAACCGCACATATAATTATATTTCACTATTTTTATTATATATATTAATTTTTTTTAATTATCTATAGTATTAAGTATTTGCAGCTCTCTTACTGTTGATTTGCTGTATTAAATGATGAGGATGATGACGAGACGGCAGCTTTAAACACATACACATACATATACACAAGAGAGAAAACGAAAGACGAATAGAGACGGAAACTATGTATGTACGTATTATATGTATATATGAATACAAGCTCAGCAAGCTTGAGTTGCGGTTACTATTGTTTCGTCGGCACGTTCACGTAGCAAAATTTTCGCGAGCTTTGAACAAACAGAATGAACGAACAAACAGTAAAAGTATACAGCCCAGCTGATTTTAATTTGTTTGAATTTCTACGTATAAAGCACGCGCACAACAAACCGACCACGACAGAAATCAAAATTAAACTGAATGCAAGCAACGGCAAACACAAACCGAAAACCGGTGGAGTAAAGACCATGCGCAGTAGCGAAGTAAAAGAGAACAAGAAAAAAAGAGAGGAACCAAAAGCAAACGAGAGCGCCTCATCTGTATGAATGGGCGGATGTTTAGTAGAATTAACGAAAGCGGCAGATAATAGAATAGCACCGGTATTCGACGACCTCTGGAGCGCAGAGAACTAGCAAAAAGTTTTTATGGGGTCTCTCTGTTTTCAAACTGCACCATTCCATCAAAAAAATGATTGTTTTGGGGGTGTTTTTCTCGTATTATAGCGGCGCTTAGAGCACACAAAAGAGAGCGCTAAAGATATGTATGTTGACGTCAACGATTCGTCTGACTCAACCGCCACCACCCAATTTTGCACAGTGGTACAAAAATAAAGCATATTGTTTTCATTCATCAACTTAACGAATTCAGTTTATATTTTGATGTCGCCTGCTTCTTAAAAAAAAAATTATTAAATACTGCGAGTTTGCGTAATATTTACAAATTTTCAACTAATCGCATTGTTATACAAATGTATGCTCATTCTTTTAAAATAAGTGGTTTCTTCTGATTAGTCACTGAGTGAGAAAAAATTTTCCGAGTGAAAACGTTAAAAGTAATTGGGAGCTTGACGTAGAGATAACATTTATTAATGGCAAAAATAACATGCGATTGCATACCCCTTTTTTATATAAGTTTCAATACATTTCGCCAATTAAGTATGTTATAATAATAAGCAATTTAAATTAAAAATTGTGTTCGCGGGAATTTAAAAGAATTTAAAAAGCTACATATTTCATATAATCATAAAAAATATAGAAATTAATTTTCGTCTGATTTTTTCCATGAAAGCAATGCATTAATTGGATTTTTGTATTCACGTATGGAATAGTTGTATTGTATTTTAATTTAAAATATATATGTATAAGCTTTAAGGATTAGTTAACAAAGAAAAAGTGGAATAGTCGGCTTACTAAGAAACTATCTCGTGACGATTGTTAAATTTTTGGGATTTTTATTAAGATCTATAGGTTCTGTGCAAGGGTATATTGTATACATTGTTTTCTTTGCAATAGTTTTGCTATTGTTTTTTTTTTTTTTTAGTAACAAATTTGGATGAGAACAATAAAAGAGGGATACTTAAGAGATATAACCTTAGTAACCGCATAGTTATAAATTATTAGTTAGTGCTATCTAGCTATCTACATTTACCAGGGCTACGACAATATATTCAATATACATGTATGTATGTGTATTGCATATATAGAAAGTGATGAAAAATGCCGAAAAAAGAGCAAATTTTGTCATCAGGAAAAAAGCCGAGCATTTGAGCCAAATAATATTTTTAATGTTTCCATTAATTAAAATAAATGCCTGTGCAAAAAAATAACAAATTGGCTTTTCCTTAATAATTTTATTAACGAATCACACGGGTCACATGTAGATGGCCCACCCTGTACATAAATGTAGTACAGTTTTACCGATAATGAGTAGATTTTGTATTGAGTCTAATACTTGTGATAATACTGTCACAAAAACGTCATGGCAAAATAATAGGCGTACTCTCCAATTAATAACCTAACGTGATAAAGTTTCATATTTTGAAAATAGTAACGCATTTTATCGGTTATCACACAGATGTATACATACATACTTAAGTTGAAGTAGCCATGTCCATCTGTCTGTTGCAATGCTAACTACTCTCAAGGTTTAAGAGCTATCGCGAAGATACATATAAGTCGGGACGACTGTACTAGACAGATATATTGTATAGCTGCCATAGACTCTATTGACCGATTTTTCAAGACATCAAAAAAAAATTCACTAAGAATCTCACGAAAAAGTCATGGAACGATTGTGGCATTTTGCTGGACAGAGTTTCAAAAGGTTTTGTATGATAGCAATCATTTGCCATAACTGTAATCTGAGTGGTGCGTGAACGCATAAATAAGCTACAAAAAAATACAATCTTATAACAATAGATTTTAGAACTGGGTTTGAATAATATAGACTCTATGGGACTTACAGAATTTCCGGATTTGAAACGAACGCGTTGGTGCATTAATTTGACGGTTTCATTTTTATTAGAATGGATCTTGCAGTCGTTCCACAATGACGAGGATTTTTAAAGGTTATATCAAAATTCTACAAAAAAGAAATGATACCACGACATTCCGATGGTCTTATAGAAACATTAGCTTATTCTCAGTTTTTGCCAAAAGCTTGCAAGTGCCCATATTTGTATATATTTATAAACTTCGACCATTGAAAATGGAAGGAAAAAGGGTATACCAACTTGGTGCAAATGTATGTAACAGACATAAGGAGGCTTGGCAGACCCCATAAGGTATATATATATATCAAGATCACTAGCCGAATCGATTGAGCCATGTCCGTCTCTTTGTTTGAGACAACAGATCTCAGCTATAAACAAGTGGGTATGGCTACAGTCGAGCGCTCGACAGTAAGATACCCTTCTCCCAATTTTCTAAATCTGTTACAAATGTGAAACCACACTCATAATTTCAAAAACAGAAATTTTGCACAAATACTTCTACTGCATATAGCTTTCTCGCTCACACTCACACAGCGACGCACGTTAAGAGTGACGTCGACGTCGGGTTCAACTACTCAAAGCAGCGCGCAGGCGGCTGCTCGTATATTTTGTACTGAAAACGTTCTGTGTTATCGGGCCGATCGGATTGTATTTTGGAGAATATATTCATATAGCATTTAGCATTATACAAAGCAGAACTTTCTAAGTTTTATACTTTGCTTAATAATCGTAAATTTATATGTTCAATACTTTGCTTAATAATCACAAATTACCGATTTGCGGGGGCGGTGGGCGTGGCGTCAAACATTTGACATAAACTTGTTCTGCGCCGGATATACAGGAACATTCATACCAAATTTGGTGTCTCTAGCTTTTTTAATAGCTGAGATCCGTTGTCTCAAACAGACGGACAGACAGACGGACATGTCTCAATCGACTCGGCTAGTGATCCTGAGCAAGAATATATATACTTTATGGGGTCTGCCACGCCTCCTTATGCCTGTTATATACATTGCACAAAGTTAGTATACCCTTTTTTGACCATTTTCAATGGTCGAAGGGTATAAAAATTATGTATATCAAATGTTTAATGACACCCCACCGCACGGCAATTCGGTAATTTACGATTACTAAGCAAAGTATTGAACTTAAAACGATTTACTTCGGTATGTATAAAGCTAAATGCAATATGAACATATAATTCAAATTACAATCTAATCGGACTAATAGGGCACTCATCAAAATAATTGGTTTTTAAAATATTTTCAGATATTGAATATGCATGTATGTTACATCGGCTTAACATTATTAACTCTACAGAGAAATCTAAACCAATAATAAAATTCTTGTCGCTAACCAAATAGTAAATGAATTTAATTTTATGATGTCCCGGTAGTTTATTCAATAATTCATTTTCTCTTAATTATGAGTGGTTATTCTAGACTCTCTTAATTTGTGTCTTGTTGTTTTAAAGCCTGCGCAGTAACAAAAATGCCCTAGGGCGTCATCTGCTTATTCAAGTTGCAGCACTAAGTTCTGACATGTGTTTATATATTATATGTACATATATAAATATATAAATATTTATATGTACATATAAATGTCTAGGTTAAAATGCCGGCAACTAAATTGTTCAGTTCAAATTTTAATAAAAAACTAGAAATAAGTGTAATTTGCATATTATTTAACAAACAATGAAGAATAAAGAAGCGCATCTTTTTGTGTCACCAAAGATGATGACTGATTTTATAAATTAATAAAATGGTGCGGATACTTATACATTTCGATGTAGTTCTTCAAATAGAGTCAAAAAAATAAAAGTTGGGTCAATGCAATAATATATACATATATGATGTTAAGAACATTTCATGTTTATGTTATATCTATGTATATTCTATATATACTCTGAGCGTCGAGCACTTACCGTGGTTGTGGCTGGTGTGGTGGCCGTGTGCGGTGTATATGCGGCATATGCTGGTTGAGGAAGCGGTGCCGTATAACGATAGGCCTGCTGTGCAACCGCAGCTGCAGCTGCAGCGGCAGCTGGGGCGTAGCCTTGCGGTGTCCAACTGGTTGCATTGCGATACGGACCACCGGCAGCTAGAGCGGCACCAGCAGCAGCAGCAGCTGGACTAGTCATGACTGTAGGACGCTGTGAGATTGATCCTTTGAGAGCAATGGGAGATGCGCCCAGCGATGAGCCGAGAAACGTGCTACGCGGAGTTGGTGGCGTGGATGGGATGTTCGAGGTATTAGACGAACCCTACGAAAAGACAAAATAGATTATGTGTAAATTCAACAGATGAATATGACTGTGTTTTTCAATATATAACAATATGTAATATATGTAATTAACATGTATTACAAAAACTACATGGAAGGGTATAATAGTATAGAAATATATCGAGTTGAAAATATATTTCTTTTGGGGGAATGAAATTCATGTATTTCTTTCATGCTTATTAATTTGGTTCCTTCTACTTATTTATTTATTGTATATAATTCATAAATTATATAACCACACAATAATTGCAAATAAAGTAAAGTCTTATTTTATATATAATACTATAATATTATACTTTGGAGCAAAATAAATAAAAAACATTGTCTTATTGCCGTACATAAATGTTTATTTCTTTTAAATCAATTATTAATGAAACTTTAGTGTTCTTTGCTTTTACTTTTTTAAGTGTGCCTGGGCATTTGTGTTACTGAAATTTCATGTACAAAAAATTTCGTGTATAATCAATTTAGTTGTCTTGTAAAGCGTTGAATGTACATAAAATTTTTTGTGATATAAAAATTGTTTCATAGAGTTTAACAATGGCAAATAAAAAACGTCAGAAAGCTGGATGTGCATGTTATTGTAAAAATCCATGTGCCCCTTTGCCACCCTGCTGTCCTTGGTAAATCAGTATTAGTGGTCTTGCTTTGTCAAAAGTCTACTTATTTATTTTAATTTTCTTCCCATATTCAATTCTTACAGTCCTCGGCTGGTCAGGAACGTTAACCATGATCCTTGTTCACATGAAGCGTGTCGAATATTTGGCACCCACGATGATCCTTACACAAAACCTTTTGATGCAAAGGAGTGCAAAGTTGACCGAGACTTTATTGATAAATCTCTGGGCCTTCCACTAGGGATTGTAACTGGTACAACTAGTGTAAAGTCAGGCATCCCAAATATAGAATCGACAAGATTTGCATACATTTTAAAAGCGTTTGCCACGACGTATTTTACTAGGCGGACGGAATGGAATCCAGACTTACTCGACCAGATTATGGCTGAAGGACAAATTTTATTCAGTGATTCCCAAGTAATGGATGAACCTAATGCAAATGCCTATCCAGAGGTGTATGATGACTATGAGCAGTTAGTTACACGCCATTTTAAAATTAATGATATTGAGTTTGCTCTTGAGCTTGATGCTCCGTTTGAGTTATATGGAATTCGCAATGTCATAGGACGTCTGCGCCGTATCCTTTATGCTTACTTTAAAGGGCATAAAATTGGTGTATTTTGGACTCCGAATTGGTATTTGCTTATCTGGAAGGATACTGGTGTTTGGATGGTACTGGATTTTTCTGGACGAGATAAGGAAACTTTAAAACCTAGTCACGATGGAGGTTTTCCAGTTCTTTTTGCAATGCGATCACTGGATAATGTCATTCATCTGATTAAGGAGGAAAGTAATCTGGAAAAAACTGACTTGTTTACTATTCGGGATATCCTTGTTATAAGGTTGGTTACGCCAGGGCCAGATGGTCAAAGCCAGGAACGAGATTTTGGGCCACGCATGAGCGAATTTGAAGTTATTGCTTCTGATTATGCTTATCTGACATCGAATTTACACTTGACGCTAAACCCAAAGGATGCATTGCGAAATCGAAGCGCTTTGCCCGTAGCAGTCGCTACAGCATTAGCTTCTAAAATCGATCATCCGGCAACGTGGGATGCGAAAACCTTTGACAAAGTAATTTGCTATGGGGCCAATATGTGCAAGAACTGTTGGGAACCTTGCACAGATCTTAAACAACCAATGGATTTGGACACTTTTCCGCGCCAAATTCGCATGGGGCAATTTGTAGCTGAGGTACTTCTCACTCCAAATGCTTATGAAGGATGGTGGAAATGTGTACCCATGTACAAGTTCAATGACTTTCATTTAATGCTTGAAAAGGCTCTATCTGAAAATGATTACATCATCTTTCAAATTAATAACCAAATGTACTCATTATGGAAAAAGGGTGATTTTATCTATCTTATGGATCCATATCGACATCACATTGTTGGCCGTATTCTTGATGAAGGTGAAGATCCAAAAAGTGCCTCGGTGCGAATGTTTGGCAATATGGACCGCCTTCTTAGTGTCTTCCATCAGATACTTCTTGAGTCGAATCGTTCTGCTATATTTCATATACATACACTAAGAATTCGCAACATAACTGAATGTCCCCCTGGCACAGCTCCAATGTTGCTGCCGCCCGATCAAGACGTGGAAGTAGCTTCACTTAATGAAAGCATACGCTTTGATGAGAACTATGATAAGTGTCTTGAGGAGCTTGCAGCAATTAGTGACTTTGAAGAGGACTTGGCATCTGAAATTGAGCCAATTATTGAGATTAGCTCATCTGAAGAAATGGTGGAAGAAGAAGAAGGTGGTGAAGAAGCCCTTGGAGGTGCTGCAGAGGAAGAAGATGATGATTGATCAAATAGTTTGCTCCATTTTAATATGAAAATAAATTGATAAAAGTACTAAGAAATTAATCCTATAGCTCGACATTTTCTCTCGAAGGAACGGTTATGTCGAAGGTTTTATGACCTAAAATCTTTTGGTTTCAGCCTTAGCTGATTATTTCAACAATATTGTAAACAATGAAAATCATAGCACTTAAACATATCGGTAAAGGTGTTTGAATTTATTACATCTTATTGTAAAAGAGTTCCTTCAGCAAAATTAAAATTTTTATGAAAATTTGTTATATTATGATAATAGTTGGCTAGCAACTAGAAGATTTATTCAAAAAGCTGAAACTTTTAACAGTTGACTGTAGCACAGTCGACTGTGCCCGCAAATGCAAAATATCGGTCTCCAGATGATGCTCATTAGGCACGAAGATGGACGATTGTAATAACGCTGTTGGTTTTGAGAACATATTACATTGCATATGTATGTTAATAACACAAAAATATAGTAACAGCTTCTGTTCCCATAGTAGAATAAAATGTCAGCCATAGCGAGTGCGGAACAACCAGAAAAGTACACATTTATATAAGACGGGCAGCGTTGAAAGGATTGGATTGCTTCGAGTAACCCATAAATTGCCTTTATTACATAGAAAGATATTTACCAAACGAGAAAGAAATGCTACCATCGGCTTGCAGATGCTTTTATACCAAATTTAACGGAATAGTATTATTATATATGGATATATATACTTATAATTTCTATACTATAATTATATACTTTAATATAATTTCAATAAGCACCAATATAAAAACTAATTGTGGTCTGAGTGGTCCGATTTAACATAATTGTGACAGCAGAAAAAATACGATAACGTTAGATAGAGTTAGTTAGGGATTAGCTAACGTTGCAACACACAGTCGGTCTAAATATGACTGGACTTCCCAATTGATAATGAGTCAGAATATTATGGTGTCGGAGATGTCTGCATCAATTTTAGGATTGTTGCAATCATCTGCACAAAATTAATTTGTTCTTTGGAAGGGTATAAAAACTAAAATAGTAACAACTAAAAGGAATAGTCGGGTGCATGTACTTACCACTGGTACCGGGATTACACAGTAGACACAGGGACGTCCAAAAGCAGTGGCAGCAGCAACACTAGGTAAACCGTAGGCGGGAGCGGTATTTGCGCACAGATGATCCGTTTTAAATATCTTTGTTGGTGGTGGCTGAGCTACTAGTGAAGATGAGGCGCTAGAGCACGAGTATATTGGTAATGTGGACGACGTTGTGACGGTGTTAACGTTTGTTGCTCGAAAAGCTACTATAGATGCTGTATTTTTTTCTTTGGCAATGCAATTTTCTGTATTTCCTGTTAAAATGGCTGTTTCTAAATTTGTGGTAGCTTCAGAAACTTCGGCTACTTCAGTTCTGTGGTTTGGGCTGACCGAGGCGATATCCTTAGAATTTGTTAACAAACTGTCTTTTGATATTTTGGTCGTTGCTGCCGTACTTGATTTATTTACTTTAGATAGTTCTTCGTTTGCCGCTGATGTTATTGTTGTTTTGGATTCTGCTGCTGTTTCTTTTGTATCCTTTTCTCGGCCTTCGGTTTGCACAACTGTCAACAACTGTTGACTTGCAACTGTTGCCTCGCAGTACAACTGTTGTTGTATAATTTGATAATGCTGTTGCTGTTGTATCTGCTCTTTTCTTTGCTGATTAAAATTATTAAGGGTGGATGTTGTTGTGGGCAGCGGTGAGTTTTTTCTCTTAATTGACGCAATTTTAATGGCTATTGATATATACGTACGTGGATTGTATCTGTGTGCCTTTTTTTCTCTGTGCGTCTGCTTTCTTAACTTTTTATGATAATACAAAGTTTCTTACTTTCCTTTTTTAATAACATTTGCTACTTGCGATTCCCTTACAAGTCAGAGTTATTCACTTTATACCAATTTTTTATCTAGGGACTTTTCTTAAGTTTTGCAAATTTAAAATTTATAATTATATTACTTTAATTATTTTCACCACCAATTTATAGTTTTATATGTTCACTGAATTTCTGTATCTTGAATTTAGTTCTTCATATTTGTGTCAACTTTACAACCCTGTTTTTTATTTTTATATATTCTGAATATATTATTTGTATGTTTTTAAACTTTTTTTCTTATTATTATCACGTTTGTTTTATTTATAAACTTAACTGTTCAAATGTTTTAAACGTTGTTTATGTAATATTGTATTTTAAGTCGTACAAGTTAATGAAGCTTGACATATATAGAATTCAGATGAATTTTTTAATAAGGACGATTTAATTTCCTTATTCTTGCTATTCTCTTTTACTTAAGTAAGAGTTTAATTCGTGTAAATAATACTGATGGTTTTTAGACTGATATAGTATTAATTTAAGGCGTTTGCCAAACTTAGGTTAGTTTGGTTGATGGTTGCTTCCGTTTACGAAACGAGGAAAAGGCGTTAAACTTAACTTGACAATCGTCGAATGGATTCTGAATTTCTCATTGAGTAAGGTTGCAAGTTTAACTTGGGTAGGCACTTGGAATTCAGTTGTCGGCTGTGCTCGGATATTCACGAAGTCGTGTTCGTGCTAACCGGCTAGATAATGGACTTTGCAGAATCCACAATATGGCGCATGCGTCAAACAAAAGGCGTTTTAGGAACTACTTGGTTGGTAGTTATGAACGCTGCAAAGCGTCGCTAGCGACGTGTTGAGTTGAGCTTGCGGTCGATGTCCAAGAAAAACACCTTAAAATGTTATCCATTGAAGCTTAAATCCCATGGGTGTCCAAATTAAGTGCAATAAATGCGGCAACAATTACATTAGAAACTTAATAAATTGTAACCGTTCACAATACATTTTATGGAAACAACTTTACGACTTGTAAATCTACATATGTACACATACACATATACAAATTAACTTTTTCACTGTACTTTTCGCTATGTATGTATATGAGCATACATACATATTAGATATATTATATATATTTAAAATTAAAGCCAAATTGCTCATTTTGCTCGGTAATATGCAATTATTAAGATAAGTATTAAACTCACAGCATGATCGGACAAATAAAACCAAAGTTATTTAAGGTTTTCAGTAAACATGTAGGAGGTACGCTGAAGAGCTTCAAGCTAGCTACAGAGAACAGTTGATGTCGACATCGCGTCGCATCTACATACATATGTACATATAAATCTGTTTATATCGTGATAGGTCGGTCAATATATTATATGTCTGCGAATACCAAAGCAGAATAATGTGATCTAAATAATCAACTTAATAATCACAAATTACTGAATTGCGTGGGCGACATGCTTGGTATGAAAATGCTTGTCTCTGATTGCATTCCTGAGGTGAGCTGCGTTTCGCTCAGTGCTGCCTTTGAAAACCATTTCACCTCAAAGAGCGCTTTAGCATAGTAGTGATCTTTTTGATCAGAGTGAAAAGCTTAAGTTTTAGCAGCTCATAATTGTTGGGTTTATCAATTATGTATTTATCAACATTCCAATACAAATCATTCTTTTCTTTCCCTCCAAATTTTGCACTTCTAATTTTCAAAGACAAAAGAGTAGAATAATAAAAGTAGGTGATAAATTCAACAAAAGTGTCTAACATAGGCACACGATTATATCAATTCATCAGTTTCTATGTACATACATACATACATAACCCATATACCCGAAGTACATACATAACTTTTCATCACAATATATATTTGAGGAGTAAAAATCCTCAGTTTTTTATATTTTTAAGATATTTTTGCTTAACATAGCAAAGAATATAAAATGTTGTCTATAAATCATGGAAATTTAAGGTAAGTGTGAAACATTGTGTGATATATCGTGACCGCATCAGCTAACTGAGCGAGAGAGCGCAGTGGCAGAAAAGAGAGTAAGAGAGCACGCGCAGACATCAATGAAATGCATTACACACACAACAAGTGAGTAAAGAAAACCATAAAATTCAGCTTATGGTTGGTGTGATAGATTATATATAAATAAGTTCACAACTATATATATAATATAACATTAATTTAATTTATTGCAAATTAAGTAGCAATTATTATGCACTGTTTGCGAACGTGTACCTAAACGTTTTGCTAAGAACAATCATATGTAAATGATTCAAGTACATACATGTATATACTTAAATTCTAATGTAGATATTTTACAGCTTCTTTTTTGTATCACAATTTCATTTTCTGCTGTTGCATTTAACATGTGTTAAAATATATACATATTTATGTATATATGCATATCCTTCTAAATACATACGGATATGCATTTAGAATGAAAATAAAATTATTTTAATCGGATGCAATGACATACAAGCCCTAGCTTTCAATTAGCTGTAAATTCGTTTGTGTAGAATCGTAACATTATTACGACAGTTTGACGTTCACCGCAGCGAAGAAGCATAGACTAGTGTAGTTAAGGGTTAGATATTAGTTCGCTTACAAATTAATATCAGCTGTGCACTGTTTGGTGCACGTATTTGGACTTTCACGTTGATTACGGTAACGATACCAAAAATCCGCACGCGGTTGTTGCACACATAGAATTACATTCTCTGTGAAGTAACGTAACTTTGCACTTGACACCCGTTTTTTAATTTTATTTCAATTTGTTTTAGTTATAATAAATACGAAGGGAGTCAAAGTACTGTTTATTTCTTCGATGCATGTGCGTATTAATTTAATATTCATGCAAAACTTATAAAACAACAAAACACTTTGCGCAATGAGCGAATAAAAATACGCAGCACACAAAACCCGATAGCGACAATAAAAATAAATGCGATAAATGAGAGCAGCAAGAGAGAGCGTATGGCAAACTTTGAGCGAAAGCAAACACAAAATTGTCTCTCTGATTTTACATATGTATGTATGGACATGTTTTTTCACGTACATTGCATGTATATATACATACATATGTATATGTACATACATAACAGTAGAGCCGGTACCCGGCAAAAGCATAAAGCATTTTCGTTTTGGTTTTTCGTGCACTTGTTGTTGTGCTCGAAGAGGCATTCGGCGAAAATAAATTTAAGCAATTACATATGTACATACATGCCTGGATTTACTTATAGGCGTAATATACGCTGTTATTTTGTATTAATAAAGCGCACAGGCATTTGTTTTATCAATAACAGTAAATGCTAATGTATTTATATGCATACATAAGAAGACAAATAGAACGAACAACTTTCCCTGCACTCGAAATATTTTGTAAGCTGCTAAGCAAGTCTACAAGATTATTGCGGCTTTCAATTCCAACAAAATGTCATTTCTCCTGAAAATCGCTTAAGTTTTAAAAAATTTATGTTAAGTTGAATCTGCATCAACAACGGAGTTCAAATAGCTTTGTCCATCTGTCAGCCTGTGGCAATATCTAAATGAAACTTGGTAGACATACTTCTTATTTATGCATGCTGTATATATGTCGAAACGAGCCAGATCGGACTGATAAATCATGTACCTGTCATAAAAACTACCGGCCGATATTTGTTAGTTTTTAAGACAGCGTTTCCAAATTTACTCCATAAATTTTTATAAATTAAAATATTATGCATAACATATAGCTGCCATAGGAACAATCGGTCAAAAATGGGCTTTAATGAAAACCCATACTTTTAAATTATTTGTCTGTTAAAAATTGTTCTTTACTTTTACTCAACCCTTGTACAATCCTATACTATACTGCAATACTACCTTTTAACAGGCATTTGTATTTCAGGTATAAAAGACATAAATGTAACTTTAAATGGGAAAATCCTCCAAATTACAATCCGATTGAACTAATAACACAGGAGTTATTCAAGTCAACGTTTTCAATACAAATTTACGAAAAGCAGCCTCCGTGCTGCTTTGAGCAGTTGACGCCGACGTCGTGTCGCTTTACTCTTTACGCGCGTCGCTTTGTGAGTGCGAGCGAGTAAGCTATATGTAGTAGAAGTATTTGTGCAGAATTTCTGTTTGATATCATGAGTGTGGTTATACGTTTGTAACGGATTTTAAATATTGTGATACCCTATCTTACTGTCGGCTCGACTGTAGCCTTACCCACTTGTTTTTACTTTCTTTATCGATAAGAAGTGAAAGCTCGCGATTTAAAAATTTTGAAAATACATTTTTCAAAAAATGATAAGGTTGACTCTTACCGGTGCTCGGCAGCTAGAACATTGTGACGTGGACAATTTATCTCTCAAACTGCCAGATGATGAGTCGCTTTCGCAATAAGTATCTATTATTATCGATAATTATATGGTATCAATGGCTCCAAAAGTATCTATGTTATCGATACGCGATTCGTCGCAATCTGCGCATAATGCTCGAAGTTGAACTTCATGCCTGAATGCCTCTTGGAGGCTTGGCAGTCGCATCATCTGAGAGTTCTTCGTTGCTTTTCATTGGATTTATCAGAGGTTCATTCGCGATAAGCTTCTGGCAATGGTCGAGGTGCATTTTCTCGTCAAGACTGGCATTCTACTTGATAGCCTCAATGCCCCAGGTCATGCGTCCGCTTTTGCCCATGCTCTTTTGTGGAATCAGATCCAGCTGGGACAAGTGAGAGACGTGTCGTGCTAGTCAAATGATTCTGTCGAGTCATTGCACATGGGCGGTGAATTACTCTCCACGGAGTAACTGCTGCAGCGACGTTCCAGTTTCCTATTGATGATTTTAACCCCCTGCTGCAGCTTTTCTAGATCAGAGTCAGTCCCTCCCTAACACCAGCCGTGGGTATGGTCTCCGAGAAGAAATTCTTCGGCTTGTTAGGCTTCGTTTGCAACCAGCGTTGCTGTTTTGCTTTCATTAAAATCCAATGTGAATTCAATGGCTACCTCCGATGCCCAGAGAGCTGAAATTCGAGTCCTCCACCATGGAGAGTTCCACGTTCTTTGTCGCTGTCACTTGTAGACGAATTCGTCCATCTTTCCCCATCTTTCCCCATTTCCATATGTACTTACAAAAGCGTGTTATTCACAGCCAACAAAAGAGGTAAACCAAAGATAAAATTGTTCTCTGACTTTCCCTCTCATTCTTTCGCACTCCCAGAAGATTGAATAATTCAAGATATTGCCGTCGGCTCCAGCAATCTTTGTACTTTTTTATTGGCTGTCGTTTCGGAAAGCAAAGCCAAATTTCCATCCTTCATAAAAATCAGTCTGTTAGAATTCAAAGAATTCAAGGGATTTATTACTACCGTTGAATGTAATGTGGGTGTACCAATAGTTGTTTAAAAAAATAAGAAAATGTCATCATATAAAAGGACAGACTGTAATGTGTAAGTTTAGCAGATGTGGCTAGTTTGATTGAAAAAAAAACCTTAGTTCTCTATTTGGATTTGATATATAAATCGATCTGGCTCGGATCGTCCTTTTTTATAGCGTAAAACCATAAGAAATTAAGAAAGATAGTTGTATAGATGGATCGTCAGACACATAGCCAGTAAGATTGTTTATTTTTGGTGTGTGCAATAACTTCTGTAACTAATATAATTGTTTTTGTTTCCCATAAAAACCATAATATACTCTAAAAGTGGGTTTTATAAAAAGCTTTGAATTTCACTATATTATTAACTTCATAAATTGGAACAGAGATTTGGAACAGGTTACCGTTCAAAATTTGGAGACATAATTAAGATCGAACTACTTTGTGTATGTGTAAGAAGCTTGCATTTTTATTTTATTCAACAAACGATAGTCACATAAATCAACGTAATAACGTCATCATGATTATTGAGAGGTGCACAGGATTGCAAAATGCGACAACGTTCTCAACAGCACCAAGCAACAAAGTGTTACTATGGACTCAAGAAAAGTTTTCATAAAGTCATAAAGTGAAATATAAAAGCAATAAAATACTTTTATTAGTTCGTACATGCAAAATCTTTTTTAACCAATCAATAAGACCAAAACAACACTTCAGCAATAGACAGTTAGGTTATGCATTATGAATGGTAATTCATTAATTTCGTAATATATTCATTAAGGTATCACCTTTATATTCGATTTATTAAAATATTGTTAAAATAACATACAAACAAAGCATAATATATGTGTGTGTAATTATGTACATACATATATGCTATTTATGTACCCATATATACTATATATGTAGACAGGTTCCAAAAGTTATATTTGGATATTAAACCATATACAAAATGTCATTCCGCATGAAAATCGTTTGATTTTTAAGAAAGTTATGATCGATGGAAAATGAGGGTACTAGGCATGTCGAGAGTGTTACTTGTCAAATTTTTTAGACATTTTGTCATGATTTTTGGTCAAAAATTAAGTATTGTTAAAAATCGATTTAAACACTTGTTTAGTACCTATGTTGACCTCCGTAATCGATTGAAATTAAAAGCTCGCGATTTAAATTAAAAAAAAAAAAAAATTTGTTGAAATATTACAGGGGGGACCATTGTCTAAATTTCCAAAATATCGAAAAATTTCAAAATTCTATTTGGATATTATTTAAATGTAGAATAACTCAGGCTGTGAAACCATAAACAAAATGTTATTCCGCATGAAAATCGTATGATTTTTAAGAAAGTTATGATCGATGGAAAATGAGGGTACTAGGCATGTCGAGAGTGTTACTTGTCAAATTTTTTAGACATTTTGTCATGATTTTTGGTCAAAAATTAAGTATTGTTAAAAATCGATTTAAACACTTGTTTAGTACCTATGTTGACCTCCGTAATCGATTGAAATTAAAAGCTCGCGATTTAAATTACAAAAAAAAAAAATTTTGTTGAAATATTACAGGGGGGACCATTGTCTAAATTTCCAAAATATCGAAAAATTTCAAAATTCTATTTGGATATTATTTAAATGTAGAATAACTCAGGCTGTGAAACCATAAACAAAATGTTATTCCGCATGAAAATCGTTTGATTTTTACGAAAGTTATGATCGATGGAAAATGAGGGTACTAGGCATGTCGAGAGTGTTACTTGTCAAATTTTTTAGACATTTTGTCATGATTTTTGGTCAAAAATTAAGTATTGTTAAAAATCGATTTAAACACTTGTTTAGTACTAATGTTGACCTCCGTAATCGATTGAAATTAAAAGCTCGCGGTTTAAATTAAAAAAAAAAAAAAATGTTGTTGAAATATTACAGGGGGGACCATTGTCTAAATTTCCAAAATATCGAAAAATTTCAAAATTCTATTTGGATATTATTTAAATGTAGAATAACTCAGGCTGTGAAACCATAAACAAAATGTTATTCCGCATGAAAATCGTTTGATTTTTAAGAAAGTTATGATCGATGGAAAATGAGGGTACTAGGCATGTCGAGAGTGTTACTTGTCAAATTTTTTAGACATTTTGTCATGATTTTTGGTCAAAAATTAAGTATTGTTAAAAATCGATTTAAACACTTGTTTAGTACCTATGTTGACCTCCGTAATCGATTGAAATTAAAAGCTCGCGATTTAAATTAAAAAAAAAAAAAAATTTTCTTGAAATATTACAGGGGGGACCATTGTCTAAATTTCCAAAATATCGAAAAATTTCAAAATTCTATTTGGATATTATTTAAATGTAGAATCACTCAGGCTGTGAAACCATAAACAAAATGTCATTCCGCATGAAAATTGTTTGATTTTTAAGAAAGTTATGATCGATGGAAAATGAGGGTACTAGGCATGTCGTGAGTGTTACTTGTCAAATTTTTAAGACATTTTGTCATGATTTTTGGTCAAAAATTAAGTATTGTTAAAAATCGATTTAAACACTTGTTTAGTACTAATGTTGACCTCCGTAATCGATTGAAATTAAAAGCTCGCGATTTAAATTAAAAAAAAAAAAATTTTGTTGAAATATTACAGGGGGGACCATTGTCTAAATTTCCAAAATATCGAAAAATTTCAAAATTCTATTTGGATATTATTTAAATGTAGAATCGCTCAGGTTGTGAAACCATAAACAAAATGTTATCATGCATGAAAATCGCTTGATTTTTAAAAAAGTTATGATCGATGGAAAATGAGGGTACTAGGCATGTCGTGGGTGTTACTTGTCAAATTTTTTAGACATTTTGTCATGATTTTTGGTCAAAAATTAAGTATTGTTAAAAATCGATTTAAACACTTGTTTAGTACTAATGTTGACCACCGTAATCAATTGAAATTAAAAGCTCGCAATTTAAATTAAAAAAAAAAAAATGTTGTTGAAATATTACAGGGGGGACCATTGTCTAAATTTCCAAAATATCGAAAAATTTCAAAATTCTATTTGGATATTATTTAAATGTAGAATCGCTCAGGTTGTGAAACCATAAACAAAATGTTATCCCGCATGAAAATCGTTTGATATTTAAGAAAGTTATGATCGATGGAAAATGAGGGTACTAGGCATGTCGTGAGTGTTACTTGTCAAATTTTTTAGACATTTTGTCATGATTTTTGGTCAAAAATTAAGTATTGTTAAAAATCGATTTAAACACTTGTTTAGTACTAATGTTGACCTCCGTAATCGATTGAAATTAAAAGCTCGCGATTTAAATTAAAAAAAAAAAAAAATTTGTTGAAATATTACAGGGGGGACCATTGTCTAAATTTCCAAAATATCGAAAAATTTCAAAATTCTATTTGGATATTATTTAAATGTAGAATCACTCAGGCTGTGAAACCATAAACAAAATGTCATTCCGCATGAAAATTGTTTGATTTTTAAGAAAGTTATGATCGATGGAAAATGAGGGTACTAGGCATGTCGTGAGTGTTACTTGTCAAATTTTTAAGACATTTTGTCATGATTTTTGGTCAAAAATTAAGTATTGTTAAAAATCGATTTAAACACTTGTTTAGTACTAATGTTGACCTCCGTAATCGATTGAAATTAAAAGCTCGCGATTTAAATTAAAAAAAAAAAAAAATTTGTTGAAATATTACAGGGGGGACCATTGTCTAAATTTCCAAAATATCGAAAAATTTCAAAATTCTATTTGGATATTATTTAAATGTAGAATAACTCAGGCTGTGAAACCATAAACAAAATGTTATTCCGCATGAAAATCGTATGATTTTTAAGAAAGTTATGATCGATGGAAAATGAGGGTACTAGGCATGTCGAGAGTGTTACTTGTCAAATTTTTTAGACATTTTGTCATGATTTTTGGTCAAAAATTAAGTATTGTTAAAAATCGATTTAAACACTTGTTTAGTACCTATGTTGACCTCCGTAATCGATTGAAATTAAAAGCTCGCGATTTAAATTACAAAAAAAAAAAATTTGTTGAAATATTACAGGGGGGACCATTGTCTAAATTTCCAAAATATCGAAAAATTTCAAAATTCTATTTGGATATTATTTAAATGTAGAATAACTCAGGCTGTGAAACCATAAACAAAATGTTATTCCGCATGAAAATCGTTTGATTTTTAAGAAAGTTATGATCGATGGAAAATGAGGGTACTAGGCATGTCGAGAGTGTTACTTGTCAAATTTTTTAGACATTTTGTCATGATTTTTGGTCAAAAATTAAGTATTGTTAAAAATCGATTTAAACACTTGTTTAGTACTAATGTTGACCTCCGTAATCGATTGAAATTAAAAGCTCGCGATTTAAATTAAAAAAAAAAAAATTTTGTTGAAATATTACAGGGGGGACCATTGTCTAAATTTCCAAAATATCGAAAAATTTCAAAATTCTATTTGGATATTATTTAAATGTAGAATAACTCAGGCTGTGAAACCATAAACAAAATGTTATTCCGCATGAAAATCGTTTGATTTTTAAGAAAGTTATGATCGATGGAAAATGAGGGTACTAGGCATGTCGAGATGTTACTTGTCAAATTTTTTAGACATTTTGTCATGATTTTTGGTCAAAAATTAAGTATTGTTAAAAATCGATTTAAACACTTGTTTAGTACCTATGTTGACCTCCGTAATCGATTGAAATTAAAAGCTCGCAATTTAAATTAAAAAAAAAAAAAATTTCTTGAAATATTACAGGGGGACCATTGTCTAAATTTCCAAAATATCGAAAAATTTCAAAATTCTATTTGGATATTATTTAAATGTAGAATCACTCAGGCTGTGAAACCATAAACAAAATGTCATTCCGCATGAAAATTGTTTGATTTTTAAGAAAGTTATGATCGATGGAAAATGAGGGTACTAGGCATGTCGTGAGTGTTACTTGTCAAATTTTTTAAGACATTTTGTCATGATTTTTGGTCAAAAATTAAGTATTGTTAAAAATCGATTTAAACACTTGTTTAGTACTAATGTTGACCTCCGTAATCGATTGAAATTAAAAGCTCGCGATTTAAATTAAAAAAAAAAAATTTTGTTGAAATATTACAGGGGGACCATTGTCTAAATTTCCAAAATATCGAAAAATTTCAAAATTCTATTTGGATATTATTTAAATGTAGAATCGCTCAGGTTGTGAAACCATAAACAAAATGTTATCATGCATGAAAATCGCTTGATTTTTAAAAAAGTTATGATCGATGGAAAATGAGGGTACTAGGCATGTCGTGGGTGTTACTTGTCAAATTTTTTAGACATTTTGTCATGATTTTTGGTCAAAAATTAAGTATTGTTAAAAATCGATTTAAACACTTGTTTAGTACTAATGTTGACCACCGTAATCAATTGAAATTAAAAGCTCGCAATTTAAATTAAAAAAAAAAAATGTTGTTGAAATATTACAGGGGGGACCATTGTCTAAATTTCCAAAATATCGAAAAATTTCAAAATTCTATTTGGATATTATTTAAATGTAGAATCGCTCAGGTTGTGAAACCATAAACAAAATGTTATCCCGCATGAAAATCGTTTGATATTTAAGAAAGTTATGATCGATGGAAAATGAGGGTACTAGGCATGTCGTGAGTGTTACTTGTCAAATTTTTTAGACATTTTGTCATGATTTTTGGTCAAAAATTAAGTATTGTTAAAAATCGATTTAAACACTTGTTTAGTACTAATGTTGACCTCCGTAATCGATTGAAATTAAAAGCTCGCGATTTAAATTACAAAAAAAAAAAAAAATTTGTTGAAATATTACAGGGGGGACCATTGTCTAAATTTCCAAAATATCGAAAAATTTCAAAATTCTACTTGGATATTATTTAAATGTAGAATCGCTCAGGTTATGAAACCATAAACAAAATGTTATCCCGCATGAAAATCGTTTGATATTTAAGAAAGTTATGATCGATGGAAAATGAGAGTACTAGGCATGTCATGGGTGTTACATGTCAAATTTTTTAGACATTTTGTCATGATTTTTGGTCAAAAATTAAGTATTGTTAAAAATCGATTTAAACACTTGTTTAGTACTAATGTTGACCTCCGTAATCGATTGAAATTAAAAGCTCGCGATTTAAATTAAAAAAAAAAAAAAATTTTGTTGAAATATTACAGGGGGGACCATTGTCTAAATTTCCAAAATATCGAAAAATTTCAAAATTCTACTTGGATATTATTTAAATGTAGAATCGCTCAGGTTATGAAACCATAAACAAAATGTTATCCCGCATGAAAATCGTTTGATATTTAAGAAAGTTATGATCGATGGAAAATGAGAGTACTAGGCATGTCATGGGTGTTACATGTCAAATTTTTTAGACATTTTGTCATGATTTTTGGTCAAAAATTAAGTATTGTTAAAAATCGATTTAAACACTTGTTTAGTACTAATGTTGACCACCGTAATCAATTGAAATTAAAAGCTCGCAATTTAAATTTAAAAAAAAAAATGTTGTTGAAATATTACAGGGGGGACCATTGTCTAAATTTCCAAAATATCGAAAAATTTCAAAATTCTATTTGGAGATTATTTAAATGTAGAATCGCTCAGGTTGTGAAACCATAAACAAAATGTTATCCCGCATGAAAATCGTTTGATATTTAAGAAAGTTATGATCGACGGAAAATTAATAACTCGTGATTTAAAATTACAAAAAAAAAAAATCGTTAAAAACTGCATAGGGACTCTTACAAACTTTTTCAAAATATCGAAAATTTACAAAAAATAAAAAAAATCGTTAGTTACCAATTTGCGGGGGCGGGGGCGTGGCATAAAACATTTGAAATAAACTTGATCAACTCATACAGACGGACAGACAGACGGACATGGCTCATTCGACTCCTGGGCAAGAATATATATACTTTGTGGAGACAATTGTGGTCCAAGCTACATTTAAGGCAAAGTTGTACCGTTAGTCATAATAAATCATGACCAGCTACAGCCTCAGCAACAACCTCATCAGTACATATAATGTCCTTCTATAATAATAAGCTGGCGACGGCGCCTCAAAACCTCCGAGTGGAATAAACAGCATCAAGTCCAGCCCCATCAAGCTAAGAAATTGCTCAATCTGTATTCTTGCTATGTAAAGTATGCAAAATTTCAACAACAACTTACATAGTTCCAAATGTTATTGAAATATTTATAATTAATGGTACACCTAAGGTTGGCTAGAATTGTGGTGCCTATGTCAAAAACTATTACTACATGCCAACGTTGTGCAAAAAAGTTTTCAAATACTGCAGTCTTTAAATTTACGAGGCAATGCGGTCGGCCCCTAAAAACAAAGAGAAAAACTGACAAGCAAAACAAAATAAAAATCAAATGCAGACCGAGCAAATCTGAAAATTAAACTCGAAATAAAACTAAGAAGAGAAAGCAGATATTTGATAACCACCATTTGTGAACGAAAACGAAGCACTGAAAAAAGGAAAGCCAGCAGCAGTTAAAGAAAAAACCAAGCCACAGTACTAGATGGAAACGTAGCCTTGCCTTTAATTTGACGCCTGGTCTTCTTCATGTGCTTGACACGCCTACACTCACACATACGCTTAAGCAGTTCTAAATAAAGAGCGAGAGCTACTTGCCGGCGGCGTAATTTAAATAGACTGCTACAGTCTCAAGTTTCAAAGTTGATTTGCCAGTAGTTGTTGCCTAGTCCTGCTCAGCTCTCATGTGCCATCTGGTGTGTTTTTAGGACATGGGTTTTAAAAAAATCATGGTGTGTTTGGCAGAATGTGCGTAACAATCAGCAGAAAACTACAATATATATTATAAGTCAATATAAACAGGGACGTTGCAATCAGAGAATGAGAAATCATATATTCTTGAATAAACAAATTGGGGGGTATATAGTTATTTTTCTTTTTCGGACATGTTCTAAAAACACATTAAGTATGCGTTCTAGTTAACTATTAATGCTTTCTTAAAATAGCAAGTAGGGACGAAAGATGACTTTTCTATGAAAAACCAGTCAATATGTACTCTCTTTCTAAAATAGACCAAAATATGTTTCTCTTTAGAAATTAACATTCTTCCACATACAAACTCTCTATCTACTTATCTTATGTTTTTTATTTCCTCTTCCACTCAACAGATGCAATGCAGAATTTGTGGAACTTGGATTGAAAACGTCTGCGTAAAAGATGGAAAAAGAGTGTTTCTTTCGTACTGTCTCTGCAAACGCATGCGCATCAGAAGTTTGTCAGAGTTTTTACAATTGCTACAAGAAAGCATAGCAGCTTAATTGCGTATACATACATACTTGTAAGCTCCTAACAGTCTGAGGAAAGAAAATCTAACATCTCTGAGTTGGGTGGGACTGCATTCAGAACAGCTGTTGCCGTTGGCTGTTCCTCTTTATTTTCCGTGACGTAAAATTTGTATATGTACCCTTGCAGAGGGTATAACAGTTTTAGAGCTGTTTTAGTAAAGGTTGACCGAAACGATATATATGTATGTATGTATGTATAAGATAATGCTGTCATAGACAATCAGACGACGAATGGTCTACCGAGTATTCATGTATATGTATGACAAACAGAAAGATATTTAAAAAAAAGTTGGTTTCCAAAAACAAACAAGCACCAAACCAGCCCGCAGTAAACGCTAGCCATAAAAATTCACCCAATTGAAAATAATTTGCTATCAGCATTTGATGCAGTGATGCTTATAGGCAAAACAAGCAGTGGCTAGCAAAAACCCACAAAAACGACGACATTGCCATTGTTTAACATTTGGCTTATAGCCAAAGAAAAAAGAAAGCAAGGCTACCTTCGGTTTGCCGAAGGTTTTATACCCTTGCAGTTATACTAAAATAAAACCCTGATTTTAGCCGATTGTTCCTATGTATAAGCATACAATTTTGACAACACATTAAGAACGTAATAAGAATAAGATTTGCCAAATGTTGTTGTAATATGTTGAAAAACAAAAAAAACGGCCGATAGCTTATATGGCAGCTATACGATGTATCGCTTCGATCTGGCTCGTTTCGACTTATTTACAGCGTGCAGCAATAAGAAGCTTGTGTGTCAAGTTTCATGAAGATAGCTCAAAAACTGAGAGACTAGTTTGCGTTGCAACAGACAGACGGACGGACGGACAGACGGACATCGATTTTTCGACTCCTCTGTTTATGCTGATTCTCCTAAGGTGCGTTGCAAACTTCTGGCTAAAATTAATATACCCTCTGCAAGAGTATAAGAAATAGTACATAAAGCAGAGTTCAAAGATTAACAAAACATAGTTGCTTGAACATTTAAGCGAAAGAGACAACATTTATATCAGTTTCTTTGTGAAAAATAATTCCGTACCCACATCGAGTTTATTTTCAATATTCGATGTGCTCACGAAATTAGTACATGCGATTGTTAAGTAAAGTATTTTAGGAACTAATTCATTAGTTTTGATGTGTTAAATTTTTGTTATTGGGCTCAAGCCGTAAAAATTTGTCACAAAAGCTAAATTAAACGCTAAGGCACAAAATAAAATAAAATAAAGTCGCTGTCAGCATACCACCATGCCAACAGATACGCCATATGCTTACAAGATACCGAGGAAGAGAGAAATTCATTGTAGATTACAAGTAACAAGAACGCAGGGACTAAGAAGAGGAAACAAAGCATTTAGCGACTCATACAGGGTTTACATACATACATATATCAACGTCGAGGAATTTAATTACCTTGTGACTTGCTCTTACTTCGTCAACGGCCACTTAAATTCAGATACCTCTGTTTTGTTTGACTTTTTTTTACGAAAAATCATTTTTGCTTAAATGTTCGTACATATATAAAAGTATAATATGTACAAATAAATGTAATATGTACATTTACTACATGCATATATAACGCCTACATAAATTACAGAATTTACTTCTGCTCAGCGAGTTTTGTACATTTACAAATATATATACATATATATCCTGTTTATTTCTACGGATCAACACTGGGCCTTAAAAATAGGTACATATGTGTCCTGAATATTTCCATCAGGTTTGAGAATGTACCAAAAACCACAAGGATGACCCGAAATACGTAAAATGGAGTTCAATGCACATAGTTTCCTGCGAGCCTGTCAATTTCACTTGTTACGAGTGTCAATGTTGACAGCAATATAATGATGGAAATCTAATTTTCATTGTTAAATAATGGGAAGTTTTCAACAGCAACATTTAGGTAATAACTGCTGGCACTGCTCCCACTACACTTATATATGTACATATGTATAGCACGTATAGCCATATGTAAAGATAAATTGTGTTTACTTGTGTAGACAAATTCACCACCGCATACTTTTTGCTTGCTTTATACATACATATTTAACATATGCATGCACATGTTCTAAATGTTGTATGAAAATACGTTATAAGCTATGTATGTAGGTCTTAAGCAGTTGTGAAAGAGCATCGGTATCCAAAATACGCATTTACACATATGTATGTATGTAGAGCGTACCTACATACATGCATGTTTGTATGGATGTGTATGTTTAAGAGCGGGTTCTCTTTGGTTTGCCCCTGCAACAAAATACAGTTTTTCGCTTGAGTGCTTACCGTTATTTCGCCTCGCTGTTACAGAGTCTGTAAGCCTGAGCACCTGTTCGATCCATGTTTCGTGTTTTAGTTGTGTAGGTGTGACTAGGATGCATTGTGCAATGGCAACTTTAACGGTACATGTTTTATATATGTATGTAATTACATAGTGTACAACATACAACATACATTTGCACTTGTACACATATTTGATTGGCACGTGTGTACATGTATTATTGCAAATACATATGTACATATTTTGTTTAACTTAGGATTCACACAAGATTCGCTAGCACAATATGTATTCAAAAATCTATATAGTTCACAGATTTGTCAATTAATATTTACTAGAAGCGTGCCGCGCCGTTGCTTTGAAGTAAAGCTGGATTACGAATCGATTTTGTTACGACTTATCGATTATTTTTTCTATGCTTCATACCGATTTCATTTGCAGCGAGCCGATGTTAGAAATGAATGGATATGAAAGTCTGGTGACTGGTCAAAAGTGTCTCAATAAAATATGTAAAAAAAGTAAATATAAGAGTTATCGTTGTTGTTATTTTTTCAAATGTGTAATTTAATATTAATACGATTTTTATAGTATTTTATATTCGACATGTACTTTTTGGTATTTAAAACGTTTTCAGCACTGACAACATAATCGTTTCTGTACAATGTTACAATTATTAAAGAAAATCCGGCAACTCTTTACAGCACTAAAAACTGGCAACTCTCACACTCGTCGTTTTAAAATAATTGCTTACGCTCAAAATACATATAACCAATGTTGAAATTATGTTCTTTTATTTTCGTACAGATTTCAATTTTTCATTTACAAAAATGGACAAACAATAAAAACCCGGAGAACAAGTATATTTTTTCCCACTTGAGAATAAACCGCAAAAATGGCTGCAAATTGAAGTTGTGTAGTATCTTACATGTATCTGGTTACACTGTTTATCACTATATCCACGAATTGAGTGTTTATTGAATTTGGTAAACAAAACAGAAGAGTCAATTTGTCGCGCTTGCAAACCCTTGAACAAATTAATGCTTAGAACCGAACTAGCTAAAACAAATTCGTATATCTCTCATTTTCCTCCAAAGCCGCCCATTAAATTCCCCAATCCACCCAGGCCTCCAGCCGCGCCTTGTTGCAGTTGTCGCATCATATTCTGGAGACCACCAACTCCACCCATTTGCTGAAGCATGCGCGGATCAATCATTTTAGCCATCTGCTGATTTAACTTTGCCATCTGTGTTGGATTCACATTTTTCGTCATGTCACCTTGTTTGAAGAGTCCTTTTACACCCCCCATTTTCTTTACTACTGCTGCGAACTTTGTGTAGTGCGCAATAAGCTCTTTAACTTCACGCTCAACAACTCCAGCTCCTTGTGCCACACGGATACAACGCGTTGGCTGCTTGCTGAAAAGCTTGGCACCGTCTCTGTTATCTAGTTCACTGTCGGACATGCTGTCCATCATTGTCATCATGCGTTTAATGCGTGCCATCGACTCTTGCTCGCCACCCTTCGTCATGAAGTCCTGCGAGAATCCCGGTATCATGTTCATAATTTGGGAAAATGGTCCCATTTTCATGATATTTTGGAACTGTTCGTACATGTCACGAATGGTAAAATGTCCGTGCTTAATCTTTTCAAGTAATTCCTCATTCCCGTCCAATTTCAATTCGTTTACCTATTAGATAATTAGATAATTTAGTTTATTATGTAAAAAATGCTAATATTATACAACTTACTTTATCTATAAGTCCTTCAATGTCACCCATACCTAGCAGTTTACTTACGAACGGCTTGGTTTTGAATGGTTCCAAATCGTCGATATGCTCGCCAGTACCAATAAATATAATAGGAGACTGGGTGGCAGCCACAGCGGATAGGGCCCCACCACCCTTTGCATGGCCATCCAGTTTCGTAATAATAACAGATCCAATGTCTACCTTCTCTTTGAAAGCTTTTGCTTGAACCTCGCAAGCCTGCCCAATTGTAGCATCCATTACAAAGATTATATTGTCGGGACTGACGGCATTTGACACCGCTAACATTTCTTCGAATAGGGACTCTTCCTGCTTATGTCTGCCAGAAGTATCTACAATAATCATTTCAAATCCCTCCCGCTTAAACATTTCAACACCTTCCTGTGCTATAACTACAGGGTCTATTTCTGTATAACTGCCGTAAAATGGTATGCGTGCCTTTGTTGCGTTTTGTTTGATTTGATCATAAGCACCAGCACGGAAAGTATCTGCGCACACAAGGCACGACTTCCAATTACGTTTTTGGTAGTGATAGGCTAGCTTGGTACATGTGGTTGTCTTCCCTGATCCTTGCAGGCCCACAAACATGATAACATTAGCTTTTCCTTTTACTGGTTGATAGGGCTTAACACCTGGATCAACCAGCTTTATAAGTTCCTTGAATACAGCGGATTGTATCATACGGCGTTTATTCAGCCCGCCAGCCATTTCATCAAAATCAATTACCGCCCGTACATTCTCGCGCAGCTGTTTCACTTGGCGTATGTTTACATCTGCTTCCAGTAGTGCAGCGCAGATTTCCTTGAGCATGGCACTCAGCGCCTCCTCATTTATAACAGTCGCTTTACTAAGAGAGTGCAGCGCCGTTGTTATTTTACGTCCCAGATCGGCTAAAACCATTTTGACGTTACGTTGTTACGAAATACGTTAACTGTTTTGCAACTGTGTGCGTTTAAATTTTGTTGACTTATTTGCAAAACAAAACATGCGAATCGAAAACGAATTACTATTTTCTCTGACACGTCAAATGTCCAACACAATAAAGAAGAAGAATCTGACAATCAAATGGACACGTGCGTATGTCAAAATATGCAACACTATGTTGGCTACGCAAGTGATTGGCAACTCATTGTTATGAGATTTGATACATAGTGAATGGCAAAAATGCGCATTTTTACTCATGATTTGAATTAAAGTTTGAATAAATTTTATATATATACAAATGGGAGTTAAGGAATTGTGGTCTATTCTTACACCACATGCTGAACGAAAGCCAATATGCGAATTAAGAGGCAAAAAAGTAGCTATTGACTTGGCTGGGTGGGTGTGCGAAAGTCTAAATGTTGTTGATTATTTTGTCCATCCACGGCATCACTTAAAGTAAATGGATTAATACCTTTAATTGTGTTCACATTGACATTATAAAAGCGTTTTTATTCTTTGCAGAAATCTTTTTTTTCGAACCTGTTACCTTATCTGGGAGCAAGTGACGCCAGTTTTTGTGTTGGAAGGAGTTGCTCCCAGCCTTAAAAGTGAAGTAATAAGTAAACGAAATGAGCTTCAATTCCGAGGTGTACGTCCCAAAGATAAGGTAGCTCTTGTACAATCACATCTTGCAGACAAAGGTCCCAAAGGACGAACACGTTTCAATCATGTACTTAAGCAATGTGAAAATTTATTGTTGTCCATGGGCATTCAATGCGTGCAGGGACCAGGAGAGGCTGAAGCTTATTGTGCGTTTCTTAATAAACACGGTGTGAGTTTAATTTATTTAACTTTAAGTTCGTTTATACATGTTATTTTCCCAAAGCTGGTAGATGGTGTCATTAGCCAAGATTCCGATTGTTTTGCCTATGGAGCGCTGCGTGTTTACAGAAACTTCTCAGTTTCGACTCAAGGAACTCAGGCTGCTGCTGGAGGTGCCGTAGATATTTACGATATGGAAGATATTCGCAACCGTGTAGACTTTGGTCAGCATAAAGTTATTGTTATGGCACTGCTTTGTGGCTGCGATTATTGTCCCGATGGTGTTGGCGGTATTGGCAAGGATAGCGTTTTGAAGCTTTTTAAAATTTATAAAGAATCGGAAATTCTAGAAAAGTAAATTGTTGTTTTGCATAATGATTTAATAGATACATATAATTAAAATCGTTGGTACTTATAGATTACGTAAATGGCGCCATGAAACAGAAACATACAATTCCTTAGAGCTGCGCGTTGACGACAAAAATATATGTACCAGCTGCGGTCACATCGGACGCACACAGAGCCATTCAAAAAACGGTTGCTTCGTCTGCCAGACCCATCATGGCTGTGATGGGAGCCTGTGGAAGTAAGATAGCTGAATATATGTACATTACTTTTTTGGATTCCTATTTTTTAAGAGTTTTTTACAGGGAAAAACGGCTCTCCATCAAAGCTGAATTAGCTTTGCGAAAAAAGGCGCTTGAAAACGAGAAGTTTCCAAACGAAGAAATTATATCAGAATTTCTTAGTGAACCAGCATGTGTACCAAGTCTAAATTTCAACTGGAAACAGCCTAATCTCGTCAAATTCATCAAACAAGTTGGAAAACTTCTACAGTGGCCAGAAATTTATTGTTTTCAAAAATTTTTCCCAATTGTGACTCGTTGGCAACTTTTCCACTCAAATGATAACTTAGTTGAGCCTTATAAGATAATCAAAAAACATACAGTAAAAGGTGTGGCAAGCCTCAAACTACAATGGCAAGATACACGTGGATGCTTTAATGGGCTTATACCGCACGACCAAATTTCCAAGTTTGAAAAAGATAATCCAAAAGGTTTAAATGAACTATATTCTACAATTGAACCGTTCGACTTGTTATATAACGCGTATCCAAGTATGGTAGACGCTTTTATTAAATTGAATGAAAAAGTACCTAAGGCCAAAAAGTCCAATAAATTGGATGCGCCGCTTAATTCACTTAATAACTCGTCAAACATTTCTGCACCCACTAAAACAGAGCCAAAACATAAACGGGGTAAGAAAAAGGTCGATATAAATGCGCAAACTAATCAAAGAACAATGCTCCATTTCCTGAGACAAAATGATAAGACACCCCTTGGAGAATCAGTCCGCCCGTTGGTAAAACAGTGTTCAACACCTATTAACAGATGTTTGTACTCAGATTTGGAAAGCGATTGCGAATTGGATATGTCCGACATTATAAATGGCATCGTTTCTAATCCCCATTCTTTGCCTGTTGTCACTAATTACGAGGGACATTTGCTTCAATACAACACATTGACGGACAATTTGAGTTTGCGACTGACGCAATTAAATTTAGGCAACGACAATATATTATACAGCCCGCATAAAGAAAAGTTAAAAGACGATTCGGATTTGCTGTTAAAAACCCGACGAGAGTTATTAAACATTGAAGAAGGAAGTACACAGATAAAGAGCTACTCACTGGATGACAGTTTTGATTTATTGGTAAAAGGAGGTTTAAAAAAAAATATGACTAATTCGGCAAAAACCCCTTTGGAACGTTTTAAACATACACATCACATTTTAACTGCGACAAAAGACAAACTTCAGAAATTAGAAATGGAAGACTCGGCAGAAATCTCAGAAACTAATGTCAGCTATTTCTTTAATAGTAGCTTTGAAGGTTGCGATGTTTTCGAGCAATTAATGGAGTCAAGTATGGTTTACTCCCAAAATGTCCTTGTTATAAGTGACAGCGAATGACTAAGATGCATATTGTAGTAGTCTAATAAACTTCAATATATTCTCGCGCATAATGTCTTTGCTTATTGGCAGGTTTGGGGTGAGAATTAATTTTTGATCAAATGACACTTTGCATAAATATGAGCGCTCTTCATCGCCTGCTCCAATTGTTCTTCAAACTGCGTGTTCACTCTGCGTCCCTTCATATTGCACACGATCTCTGCATTCTGACCCTTGGGTGCTGTCACCTGGCCCCCAAATGTGCTTGCAAAAGACTGTAGCCAAAGGCTCGCGTTAAATTGAGAGTTGATAAAATTCTGAAATATTGAAATTAGTTATAATGTTGTTGATGTTTAGCTAGAAATCAAATGTTAATGTCTTGCCCTACCTGCGGAACACAACAACGAGCTTTGACAATGCTTCCACACATACTGATTACTAGAATAGGACGATCTGTACACAATTTGGTTGCACGTTGTAAAGGAATCTCCTCAACCAGCGCTGAACTGGTTATATAGTGTAGGATGTAAGGATGCTTTTCCAATGACTTATCAAGTAGTAAATTGCGCATTTCTACTTCAACGAATTCCCTGTAAAGATCATAAATTAAAAGCTATGGTTTGTTTGTGCATCCCAGTAAAATTAATTAATATTTAACCCACTTAAGAGTTACACGGGAAGTCTCTTTAAGCTTGCGCAGCATTTCTTTAATACGTTCATAAGTATCCATCTTGAAAGCATATGGTAATTTAATGTCTGTGTGAATCATATTATGACGTATGGTCTGAAGTTCGGTTTCAGTAGCATTATTAAGTTTATCTGATCGAAATTGTTGCTCTAGCATATCAACTCGATGACGGAGTAGAGCTACTGTCTTTAACACCTATACAAAAATGTAAAAGCAAAAATGAGTGAAATTGTAAAAAATTGTAAAAATGTTTATAATTTTCAACCTATTGTAGCTTACATTTTCCGCTGCCTGACCAGCAACAGCAGTGAAGGCAAAACGCGCTCGATTTGTTTGCTTTAGATTAATAATGCAAAAGCATGAGAGCTCCTTTGTATTCGCCACATGTGTACCACAGCATAACTCCTTTGAGCTTAGGTTTAGCTCGGGACATTGGATATTAATAAGACGAAGTCCTTGCTCTGGGTATACCTCACCAGGTACCATAGTTATATCATTCTGCTTTAGTACATCAGCAGCAGTTAGGTGCTGCACCTTTACAGGAGTTGCGGAGCAAATGGCACGACTTTAATTAAAAGAATTTTTAGTAATTGTGTAAAATTGAAAAAAAAAAAATACTTAATTAAATCCTCAATGAGTTGCACATCTGCTTTGCTTATACGTTTGCCCAACAGACACAACTCTAGCTTGCACTGCTCACTGCTCACTGAGCTAGACACTTGATAGGTGACCTTATTAAAAAGTGATCGAATGGCAGCATTAAGCATATGAACAGCTATTAAAAGGGTAAACACAACAAAAATAAACGATCAAATTTAATCAACTCGTAATTTATAACATACCTGAATGGTGTACAGTAGTAAGCTGTCGCGTTTCATTATCTACTTTGAGGTGTACCTCATCTCCAATAGCTAGCTCAAAGTCTTCGGTAAGAGCGTTCAGACTACAAATATGAACTACACAATCGTTAAGATACTTTATGCCCAAAACATTAAGCTTATGGGTTTCATCAGGTTTATGTTTGTTTCCCACCAGTAACGTGCCTAGATCAGATTGTTGACCACCAGATTCATAATAGAAGTTGCTAGCCTCTGTGATGATTGATATTGTATCAGTTTTCTGCAAACGACTTCCAAAGATGTGTGAAACTTCTGCATCATTGCTAAGCAAGCCTAGCACGTGTGTTTTCAATGTCGGAGTTGCATAGGTTTCACTTTCTTTATCATATTTGTAAACATATTTGTAGCTGTTGTCGGTAGGAGGCATTCGCTTTGAAATATCTAGTTGTGCTTCATAAATGCGTTTCTGGATATTTACATCAAAGTCGTTACGCTGCGGTTCCTTAGCCCTTAGCTTAGCTAAAGCAAGCTCGGCACGATATCGGTGTAGATCACAATTCATGTTCTCCAGCTCAGCCAACTTAAGGAAACTCTCCTCCGTCAAGCCATAGGTGTCAGTAAGTTTGTATAAAAAGTCACCTGGTATAGTATTATTTGAAAAATTTAAACGTTGTTCTTTAAACTCGCGATAGGCAGGTACAAATCCAGGACATTCCATTAAGTCTATGTCATCTAATTTTGGAAACTCTGTCAAAACTTTAGCAAACGCCTTAGAGGAGTTCTCACGCAAAGTTTTGTACACTTCTTGCTCATGTGCAATTAGTTCTATAACGGCCTGCTGCTTTTTCGACATTTCCGGATAAGCGTCACCCAAGGTCTCTACTACAATTGGTACTAATTCTCGGAGCATATTTTCATGTGCAAACACTTGTTCCGAAATATTAAGAGCCTTGCGTAATACGCGACGCAGCTTCTGACTGCGCGTAAGAAAATCAAGTTACGCTAATATGTAATTAACAATAGTTTTTAATATAAAACTTACTTCTGATCCGGCAGCATACCATCCGCCAGGCAAGCTGTTATCATCCGAGAATGATCGGCTAGAATTCTGTAGCTAGTATCCAATAAAGCTGAGTTTTGAGAGTCGGAAAAACTTCCTGTATAGGTGGGTGCTTTAGATAGCTATTATAAAGAAAATAAAACTTATATAACTTATTCATATACAAATGTTATGCGAGATTTAGCTAACGCTTTGAATGCCGTCAAATAGAGGTGTGAAGAGGTCTGTATCATAATTCGAAACTTTGTTTTGCAACAGTGCCGTTAGACGTTCAAATCCCATGCCAGTATCCACGTGCTGAGCAGGCAGCTGTGTTATACTTCCATCTGCATTACTATAAAATTAACACAAATGATAAAGACAACTAACTGTATCTAAGCTAAGTCTAGTCAAATAACTACTAACCGATTATATTCAATAAATACCAAGTTCCACAGCTCTGTTAGATCTGGAAGCCCAGCATTAACAAATTTTGCGCGTTGCTCAACACTACCAGAACCAGGTTTATGATCGATATGAATTTCCGTGCAAGGTCCACATGGACCTGAAACGCCCATTTCCCAAAAATTATCATTACTGCCGAACGGCAATATTCGCTCAGGGGAAAAGCTATAAAGGAAAGATACTTCCCTGTATACTTAAAAAAATTATGTAATCTATCCAACTTACCCCAGGCTGCGCCAGGTATCAAAACACTCCAAATCAGGGGGTATTCCAAGTAATTTGTCTCCGGCAAAATAAGTAACATATAAGCGCGCCGGATCAATGTTGTAAGGACCACGTAAGAGCTCCAGCGCCATAGAACAAGCTTCTCGCTTCAAGAAATAAAAAATAATCATAAGATTTACCAATATGTGCGGTAGCTTACCTTAAAATAATCACCAAATGACCAGTTGCCAAGCATCTCAAAGAACGTGTGATGGTAGCCATCCTGACCTACTACTGACAGATCGTTGTGCTTACCACCTACTCGAATACATTTTTGGGAATTGACTACACGCTTATGTTGTGACGCTGCTGTGCCCAGAAATATTGACTTGAACTAGATACAATAATTGGTTACTATATATATTTTATAAAAACATTAAGTTTCACCTGATTCATGCCTGCATTGACAAAGGCTACAGTTGGATCGCAGAAAGGTACAACAGGACTGGATCGAATGAACTTATGCTCATGATTGACAGTAAAATAGTCGATAAAAGTTTTTCGTATTTCGCGTGCTGTGAGCACACGCTGCAACTTTTTGGCTGAGTTGTACATGCCAATTGAAATTAGTTTAATTTTAAAATTAATTACATGCGAGAGAAATCTCTCTCTTTAGAATCGAGACACAGCTGAGCCGGTAATTATACCAGAGACTGTCTCAGCTGATTAACTTGCCGTTCGCTTGTGACGTTGACATTCACAGCTGAGCATCGTATGCATTCACAACATTTTATATTTTTTGCTAAAGCAACAGCTGCGTGTTTTGATAAAAATATGACACGAAAAAATTAAGGAAAAGAAATCCAAAATTAGAAGTGCTATGTGAAAAGGAAACGACATTAACGATATTAATAAATCAAAGAAAATTTGATGAGAGTTACAATATTGTAAGAATATTAACCTGAATTTGAACTTTGACATATCTTATTTTGTTCCGCTTTCACTTTTAGAAGAGCTTCTACCGTAACAAAAAAAAAACTATTAACACCTAAGGATTGTGTGCATAGAGACAATCATGGCAACAAAAAGACGTCCACTTCGTCCAAATTTTAACACCGGACTGGGAAGTACCTCCAATATGAATTTTCGGCCAGGTGGACCAGAGACAACTCGATCCGACGCCCGTGGTACACGACCAACAGCAGCACCCACAAGTATACGAGAGATACTTGTGATGGGTGTAATACATCTGTGTAAAAAAACAATATTCTTTAATACGGATTTAAAAGTTGCCCTCTATTTGGGTAGTTTGTTCATCATCTCGCTAATAGGCGACTTTTTGCCTTTTCCAAAAACATACTTTGCCCGATCAGATAACCTATTTAATTTGTACTTTGTGAAGGTAGGGTGGGGCTGGACTTTACTATTCTTGGTTCCATTTACAGCGCTTTCTGCTTATACGATAAATTGTGGCGATATGAAACGTATGCTGAGACATCACTTTCCTCGTGTTGTTATAGCTACATTCTTCTGGTTTTTCTGGACAAAACTCTTTAACATCGTGGAAACCTCATACGGTCGCTGTACTACCAAGGGTAATATAACCGTTTTTTTTAATGCGATATTGATATTATTATTTTTCACTAATGCAGGTTACCAAAGCAAGTCCAGCTGTTTAAAGGCAGGACATCTTTGGCAGGGGTTTGATATATCTGGGCATGCGTTTATACTTATTCACTCAAGTCTAGTTTTAATCGAGGAGGCGCGTCCGATTATCAAATGGGAAACCATCAAGGAGCACCTTCGCAATGAGCTGCATAATCGCAGTGTTTCGGAGACTAATAGTAGCAATCCATTACGTAGCTTAAACGAGGAACAAATACGAAATCTTCAATTTTTGTATACCCGACTTACCCCTATCATCCGCACTCTATTTATTGGAATGACAGCACTTCAATTATTGTGGGACATAATGCTTGTGGGAACGATGCTGTATTATCATCGTATGATTGAGAAAGTTATCAGCGGTATAGTTGCCATTCTAACTTGGTATTTTACCTATCGCTTCTGGTATCCAACAAATGGTTTATTGCCAGAAGCTCCCGGTAATGGATCCTTTCACTACCAACGAGAATATGTCTCTTTCAAGCGCCCCACACATTTAGCCAATTGCACAGCACCTGTTGGCGTGCAGATGCCTGCCACAGGAGCGCGGGTCAATTCGAATGGCAAGTCGGGTCATCAGTCACAGCAACAACCACAGCAGCAAATACCGACATTCATGGGCATGCCACTGTTTACCAATGTCAAAGCGGCCAGTGCGGCGGCTAGTGTACTACAGTCTGACCCACAGAAGCGGGAATATCATCAGACGGCAATGGATACCTAAATCAAAGGCATGAAGTAATCCAGAAACATACCGCGAAGAACAGAAACTGAATTACATGGGTTACAAATTATTTTTTTAACGGTAGTGGCTAGCAAATAGTTTTGTACCAAAAAGAATTTTATACAAAATATGTATATGTATATTCGAAAATTTCATTGAGGCTTTCTCTTCGGCACAGTCCGATGTTCATATTTCATTGAAAAACTTGTCCGCTCTCTCGCATTCTGTTTGTTTTCTGCTACGCCTTATGACTCCCCTCCACATGTTATCACGTAGATTTAAGTGTTTGTATGTTTGTGTTTAAATGTATCCAACTTCAACAATAATAATAAAACGAACAATTGTTAACAAATCTCGATCGGTTACTTATGAGCAAATGCAGCAAACATAGCCATACCCAAAACACCGGCAGTAGCTCCCAACTTATAATTCGAAGGCGTCATGCTCCACATTTCCTTAAGTATTTCAAAATTGCTGCTAGGCATAACTTTAAGATAGGAGGAACGCTGTTTGAAGCGCAAAAAGAACGCTTCTACTTGAGGAAGTTTACCATTGCACCAGTAGTAATTCTCAAAGCCTAGTTGATAGAGGCGTTGCAGAAGCAGACCCAAGCTAACATCAGCCAACGTGAGTTCATTCCCAGTAAGCCACTCGCCGCGTGGTGTTTGCTTAGAAAGTTCCTGCTCCACATAAAGAAGCGTATTACGGACTGCATCTAATACACGCTGATAATCGGAACGCGAATAAACAAGATCCCTGCGACGTAGTTGAGTCACGAGTTTGTGTTGTAGTGCAGTATGATTTGTATGCAAATCATTTACTGATCGACGTAATATCGACAAGACTTTGTCATTGTTTTCTAAGAAAATATAAAAAGGTATCTGAAATCACAAGAAGTTCATTGCTCAATTATTGCAAATCAGAAAGCTTACTCAGACAAGATTGCCGCACAGGGCCTATAAAGGGAGCCTTTGGAACAAGTTTCAGGTCATCATGGATTAAAGAACCTAGACTGAGTGTGCCTACGGGTAATTGTGTTAATGCACGCTCAAAAACCATCATTTGATCATGTTGTAATGAATCTGGGTGGTATGGCTTCAGAAGTAAATGTTTCTCTGTTATGGGAAAATACAGTTTTAGTGAGCTTCTAAAGTATAACAGTCACTTACCACTACGAAACTTCGCCTCTACATAGTTTATAATGTGTGAAGAGTTGGGCACAACAAACACCCCATCCTGAAGAACAGGCACATCACCCTTCGGATTAAGGTTTAAAAACCAACTAGAATATTGTTCACCATTCGACAGGTCCACGACGTACGGAGTGAAGTCAATATTTTTCTCATAAAGCACCAGTAGAACCTACAAATATTTTAACAAAAATGATTAATTTAATGATTAATATAATTTTAAACTAACCGCTTTTTTATTTATAAATCATGAATATTGATTTTTACGGATACTAAAATTAACATTTAAATACATACTATATAATAACGATTTTAAGTTAAACACAACATCAATTATTAAACACTGGTTAATTTATTTAAATAACAACAACTCTTACATCCCCGTTAAGCAAAATTGCACACTGTATACACAATAGTTAGTTATACTTTCGTAACTGTATAATTATCATTGAAAACCAGAAAGCACAGCTACCTTCGGTATGCTGAAGATTATATACCCTTGCAGAGATTTCTCATATTAAGTTACATTTATATCTTATATACCTGTACTAGAAACCCCTGTTAAGTTGTATTGTAAAAAGGTTGGGTCATAGTAAAGAACAATTTTCAGCAAACAAATCATTTTAATGTATATGTTTTCATGCAAAACCCGTTTTTGAGCGATTGTTCCTATGGCAGCCATATGTTATATGGTGCGATTCGGATGAAATTTGCAGGCGTAATATATTAATTCATAAAAAGAGATGTTTTAAGCTTTAAAAAGCTATCTTGAAAACTAACAAAAATGTACCGTTAGTTTGTATGGTATCTATACGATATATCGGTCCGATCTGGCTCGCTCCGACTTATATATTGCCTGCATCAATAAGAAGCTTGTCTACCAAGTTTCTTTAAGATAGCTCTAAAACTAAAAGACTAGATCATGTTGGAACAGACGGAAAGCCGGACAAAGCTCTATGAAGAACCCTGTCGATGCTGATTCAGAATATATATAGTTTGCGGTCGGAGATGCCTCCTAATATCAGTTGCAAAGTTCTGGCCAAAATTAATGTAATGTCTGCAAGGGTATAATAAATGACAATTGCGACAATAAGTGTGTAATTTCGCACCATTCCATGCAAACAATTTGTAAGCGTTTGTTATTTTTCAGATTTTCATTTATCACATGATTTACATCGGTAACTAACTTTTTGAGAGTAAAAGTTGTACGGGTGAAAATACAGTACGAGTTGATTTCCCTGAAATACTGGCGCCTTGAAATCATGCGATGCGGGTGCACGAGTCGCAATTTCTTCCGCTTGATTGCTCATCTCCAAATTCAGGTCTACATATTTAAAAACAATATATTTAATATCACATGCTTTTTAGACTGCAAAAACAAAAACAATGGTTACCCGTAGCCCTAATAAACAATTTTAACGATTTAAAACGACTTGCTCGCTAGGAACGATACAAACCGACTAACTAACGATGGGCTGCGAATGGAGCAGAGTAGAGTAAGAAATGAGTAACTCAAATAGCTCCAGAGACGGGCGTATTAATTTGCACTTTTATCTGAGAGCAAAAACTTGCGGTTATTTTTTTGTTATATTTGGATATGATTTATACTTCAGCTTGTGGAATACACACTTCCAACATTGCGCTTTTTGTTTGTGTATCAATTTACGTATGTCTAACGTATTACGACATAGCGATCACGCTATGTACTGATGAAAATGTTTGTTTGACTTAGCTTTGTGAGATTTTTTATAGCGTATAAGAGAGTACTAAATTGAAGCATCAAATAGGAAAAATGTCTCAAAATTAAAATAAATGAATAAAAAATATAAAAATAGTTCAATAGAAGAGTATTAAATCAAATACCTTTAAGTTATTTGAACAGCATGATTTTAGATTAATAATAAAATTTGAAAATAACGCGCTCAAAAAAGCTTTTTATATCGCTGTGAATGACAACACGGACAAAATGTCTTCCAATTGGAAGTCGACAAAAGTTTGACTAAGAATTGAACGGAGAAAATCGGCTTGATATGTTTAATATTGGTAAAAGTTTAGTCGTAAGAGCTTTAAATTGGCAATTGCCTTCTTTTGCTGTTTTGACTAAAAGCCAAGTCCAAAGTTCTATGAACAGTTCTTCAATGATTAAAAAGCCTTATCAGCAGATCAACAGAAATGAATATCATAATACTTGCCATAAACGATTGTCAAGCGGCAATGGCCACAGTCAAAGTTCGAGTGTCAACAGCATGAAGCGTTTAGCAGGAAAAGTTGCAGTGGTTACTGCGTCTACAGATGGGTGAGTTAAATTACTATAATTATTATATACTCTATTTTATACTAACAAAATGCTGGTTTTCTTGCTTTACCACAGGATTGGCTTTGCTATTGCTAAGCGTTTGGCCGAAGATGGCGCTGCCGTTGTTATTAGCAGTCGAAAGCAAAAAAACGTCGATAACGCGCTTGCCGAGCTCCAAAAGTTAAATCTTAATGTGTATGGTCTTAAGTGTCATGTGGCCGATGCGGGAGACCGCAAAGAACTCTTTGAGCAAACTATTCAAAAGTATGGTCAACTCAATATTTTAGTGAGTAATGCTGCTACCAATCCGGCAGTTGGCGGCGTGCTGGAGTGCGAGGAAGCTGTATGGGACAAAATTTTTGATGTGAATGTGAAGAGCTCGTATTTGTTGGCTAAAGAAGCGCTGCCATATTTGAGAAAGGGTAGTAACTCTAGCATAGTATTTGTCTCCTCAATTGCGGGATACGATGCGTTCGAGGTAAGAGTAAGTCAGTCCGCGAGCTTTCGGAGTTAATTGTCTATCTTATTACAGTTATTAGGCGCATACTCTGTAAGCAAGACGGCGTTAATTGGGCTTACTAAGGCGGCCGCCAAAGATTTGGCTCCTGAAGGGATACGGGTAAATTGTTTAGCACCAGGAATTATCAAAACAAAGTTTTCTAAAGCGTTATATGAGAACGAGTCTGCAAACGAAGCTGCGCTCAGTAAAATCCCAATGGGTCGCCTTGGCACTAGCGAAGAAATGGCTGGCGTTGTATCATTTCTAGTTTCTGATGATGCTGGTTACATAACAGGAGAATCTATTATCGCCTCTGGTGGTATGAGTGCCCGTCTATAAACGTGTGTATAAACTCTTAAGATTTATTGCCTAATGGTATATGAATAACAAATGTGTTTAAAAATATTAGTTTGTATTTTGTATTATTTTATAAAAATACTAAGATGACCTTAGTTTCGCCAGCTGATCCGCAATATCCTTTTCATTACGTTTGCTACCAGTCTCAAACTCGCCGTTGCCGGTAGCAGGTATGCTAGCCATCTTTCCTGAAATTTCAATTCCAATCTCATCAAGTACCCGGTTTACCACGTCATTGGACTCCGCCTCGTCTTCAGACTCATTTAGCATGTCGTCCAGTGTGTCATTGATTACTTCATCTGTCATTTCCATACGCATGTTCGCATGTTGAAAATCGCGCACAGTGCCTGCTATAGCTTCCGGTCGCATCACCTTATTCATGTTAACCATTGTCTTTGCCGTGGTGCCCATGACCTCTCCTAGAGCTATGTTTGCGCCCATATTTTTATTTTGATAGCCAATGGATTGAATTTTTCCCGTTGCTGCGTAGCTGCGAGACTTTTGTTTACGGATTTCTACAAGTTGCTTCGCTAAAATACGGCAAGCATCATTATTACCAGCAGCTGCGTTGCGCTTGATCTCAGCTTCCAGTTTTTTTTCTTCCTCCTCCATTTTTTTTCGCTCTCGCTCTATGTCACGAGTTGCTTTGCGAAGACTACGGTCATTTTCTCGTTGTTGTTCCTTTACAGTTGGTTTTTTACCAAAAAAATTGAACATGTTTTTTCCAAAATGTTTTGTAGAATGAAAACAAGAAATTTTCTGTAGCTATCTATGAATCATAACCGAGCATGACGACTGATAGGATAAAACACCACAACAATATCAGACGTTTATTTGTCAGCTGCTCGCAACTTGTGTGAATACCCAAAAAGGGTGAATGCCAAAACATATAAAACAAGAAATTTATAATTTGATGAAAAAAAAACATTGAACATTTTTCTCAGCATGGTGTTAGAAATACTTAAGCAAGGAGCCGAAGGACGGATCTATATTGGCGAATTCAAAGGAGAATCTTGTCTCATCAAAGAACGATTCATTAAGCAATATCGTCATCCAGAATTGGATGCACAGATTACGCGTCAGCGCATAAAAGCTGAGGTAAAAGCATGTAGCCGTTGTTTAGCTGCTGGCATTATTGTACCGCGTATATTGCACTTCGATCTCGGTACGCATAAAATTTACATGGAATATTTCAGCGAAGCACAGACAGCAAAGCAATTTATTCAAAAATCGGTAATTGAATTCGGCGCTGATGGTGCAAAGCATTCAATTATGGAGCTATCTCGTCACATTGGTGCTATCATTGGCAAAATGCATTCTAACCATATTATACACGGTGACTTGACGACGTCGAATATGCTTATTAATCCGAATTCCAGCATTGACTTTAATGTAATCTTTATTGACTTCGGACTAAGTCACTACAGTCAGGCGACAGAAGATAAAGGCGTGGATTTGTATGTACTCGAACGAGCTCTATTGAGCACACATAGCGAACAACCCTACATCTTCGAAAATATATTAGCGTCATATCGGAAGGAGTGTTGCAAAGATCAAGATGCTGTCATAGCCAAGTTTGAGGAAGTTCGGGCGCGTGGACGCAAGCGCACAATGATTGGTTAGATTAACGATTTATGTAACAAATAGCTAACATTACAATAATTTACATAAATTATTTTTGCCTCTATTCTATTTTAAATGGGTTCTGAATGGGTGGGCCATCGCTTAGTTTATCTATTTTTATTTTCTTTATATACTTCCGCATCTTCGTATGGCGTTTTGTGAACACGTGTTTCGTTGGCTCCAGCCCAGTCATTGCAGGTTCCTTAAACTGTGCATACGGGCGTTCTTTTATCTTGGAAATTGCATCTTCCAGATTTAAGCCGGCAAGTCCATACTCCTCATAAAAAACTCGATATTTATCACAAAATTTTGAGTGCCCTTTCTTAAACGCTGCAGTTTTCGTAGAGGGGTGCTGTGGAGTACAACAGTGATAAAATATGTAATAAATTTTCGATATATATATTTTTTATATCATTACCCTGGCATCAATAGCTCTGGCACAGCCTCTGTGAAAATTGTGCAAATGACGTAGAAACACTTCATTCGGTTTAATGTGTTCTTCCAAGCTAAGCTGCATTATTTCGTTAACATAAGCAAACGATTTTTGAGCACATCCTTGGCGTAACATTGCACCGAGTATAATAGAATTTATACGAATGCCCGCTGCCTGCATTTGTTTTAGTAATTCTCGGGCTTGCTCTTGGGTTCGACAGCCTAGCGCTAATACACCGTACGTTACTATATCCGGCCGTAGACCCGCCGTACGTATCATAGTAAGCACTTCGCTAGCGCTTTCATAATCGAAACGCATAGAACGTTTTTTAATAAGTATATTGAAGAAATCAATATCTGCTTTAAGACCAATCTTACGCACAAAGCTTAGAAGCTGCTTTTCAGCTGCATTTGTGGGAGGTAAAACTTCCAACATAGTTGTAAAACATTGAATATTGGGAGTTACCTTGTGCTGTTTCATAAGTTCTAAAAAACCGGTCAGTCCTCGTAACAATAAAAATCGTTCATGTGGTCGAGTTATTTCGGATAAGGAAACCAGGTTTTCCAATTGTGGTTTTGATAATAACAGGTTTGGTAACTCCAACTTACTCTCAGAAGTTGCATTCAGCTCGTTAGAGTTAGAAGCTGTTGCATTTCCTGAAAGATCCTGCGTGGTCATTGCATGTGGAGCAATCTGTTTTACGGTCTCTTTCATAGATTCCAAATCTCCAATGCCACAATCTCGCACACAGCGTAGTATAGTATGGAAACTATAGTAGTCGGGATTAATGCCACTTTTAATCATCTTATGCCATGTTAAAAGGGCATGTCGAAATCCATTCTGCTCGTCGCTTGCACAGGCTTGGAGTAAGAAGTTGAAAGTTTCAACATTAACTGGCAATTGACGCTCTAGCATTTCATCTGCCAATGCGTAAGCTGTTTGTACGTCTCCACAGCGCCCATAAGCTTTTATCATGGCATTATAATTTTTAACATTTGGCTCGTAGTTCTTTTCCAACATATTGACACGCAACTGCTTCGCTTTTCCCAGACCGTCAATGGGACTAGGTGCGTTGGCGCAGGCATTGAATAGGGAAGTGTAGGTTCCTCCAGTGACTTTCAAGCCTCGTTGGCGCATTTTGGTATATAGATTAAACGCTTTACGCGTGTATCCAGCTTTAGCACAGCCGCTGATCAGTAGGTTGTAGATATAGTTTTCCGGTTTGACACGGTCTTCTCGCAGCATGCGTACTTCTAAAACCGCAAGTGCATCATTAATACAATTGGCATTCAAATGTTCTTTTATCAAACGTGCGTACTCTTTGGTACGAAGTTTTTTTGAATGTCGGGTTTGGGGTTTGTAGTGCTGTGGATTCCTTAAGAATTCTTCTTCTTGGATATCACTGTCACATTCTTTAATTTTACTTTCTTTAGCATCACCATATTCAACAAGTGCATCCTTTGCGATATTCATATTCTTCTGATCGTTATAGACCGTTCGAATCAGATTAAGCGAAGACGCTTCTGCTGGCTTCTCATCTGAATGATTCATTTGAGATGGGGTTAGTCGTCTGTTAGCTTCACGCTTACTCTGCAGGCCGGCTTCCTGATCGGAAACTCGCACGTGCAGAGGGCGAATATGCTTGTTGCAATTTTCATTATGGAGATAGTGCGCCGTTTGTATATGGGAGCGATATGTTGGCACATTGTTTTGTAAGCGTCGCACATGCGGTGTTAATGCAACGGTGAAAAAACGCAAAGCCATTTTTGAATTGGACCTATAAAATTGTATTATGGTTAAATAACAATATATGTTTAAATGTGTATCAGCTGAACAAAAAAATAATGAAGAAAAAAACATTGCCATTCACTTTCATCCGTAAAGTGTGAATGCCTTAGACAGCTGTTTTCAATTGATGTGGCAACGTTAACTATAGTTTCATCCACAGAAATTTATTTATTTCCACAAATTTTGTTAATTCTAAATTAAGCCTTCTAAAATGAGTATATCAGTAGATCCGCGCCGTAAAGAGAAGATAAATCGATACAAGGCGCCGAAGAATCAAGGGCAAAGTGGTGGAGCAAATGAGGATATGATGCCTGACTATATGAATATTCTTGGCATGATTTTTTCTATGTGTGGCCTGATGATGAAGGTAAAACTGCTAAGAATTAATTATTTTCTTTATCTATACGACTATTTTTCTACAGCTTAAGTGGTGTGCATGGTTTGCACTATACTGCTCCTGCATTAGCTTTTCCAGTTCGCGAGCTAGTGATGATGCCAAACAGGTGAGCTCTAAGAACTTTCTATTAGACCTAAACTAAATAATGATATATCTTAGGTTCTTTCCTCATTTATGCTGAGTGTAAGTGCAGTGGTCATGTCATATTTGCAGAACCCGGCTGCTATGACCCCGCCTTGGGCCTCTTGATTTTCAAGCGATGAAATCAAATACATTCTTATATATGCTTTGATGCTAGTGTAATGAATGGAACTTTATTACTTTCCAAAAATAAAATGACAGTTGCATTGGTAAAGAAAGATTTAAATAAATTAACCAGATTTTTTAAATATTAAGTGAAACGATTTCTAAAAACCAGGGCGGGACTCGGAGGTGTTTGCAATTCTATGTGGTGAGTATATAATAGGCGAACAGAAGAAATGCCAAAATATAAACTGTACAAAAAATTAGCACGTATTAAATTTCTCCGAAATTAGCATGTCCAGTTGCTTTGGCATGCTGTTGGGCTTGTGCTTGACCCACAAGCATCAGGTCACACTGCAAGCAGCGCAGATTAAATTTATCCACATTTGTAAATTGACGCGAGGACTTGGCTTCATTGGCCAGTTGTTCAGCCTGCTGATAGACCCCTTGTTCCTCGACTGGGAAGATTGTAGCTGGTGAAGCACTTTGCGCAGTCTCCATATAAAGTGGATCATAATGTATACCATCAAATAGTAGAAATACTCTAAGGCCAAAATTTTTGTCTTCACCAAAACGGTTGATAATTGCATTTTGTATATCAACCACATCGATTTCAATGCCATAATAATTGGATAGTATTGACACTTCAATTGCACCTCCCCACGAGTCGGCTTTTTGTATCCAAGCACAGTACTCCGCATTCGATTTGCCAAGGACTGCATCATTGTATTGTTGCGGATCTGCAGCAACCTCCTGAGCAATGATATGACGCATCATTTCACTGCCCTCGTTATCCACCTTGCCGTTAAGTACAAAACGTATGCTTGTGAAGAGGCATGAGTTATCAGCTGGCACTACCTTTTTGAGCAAAATGCCATTAAAATCACCGTTGGGACCAGTTTCCACAGCATCGGTCAGAGGTATAGATATAGTTGCGTTGTCGCTATTGCTCATTTCGGCATTGCTTGAGGTGGTTACTTGACGCAGATGCTCTGCATCCTCCTCCGCTTGCAGACGACGCGCCAGCGCCTCGTCATCCTCGATGTTCGTGGATCTCGACATGGGTATCGTCTTTTCCTCTACTATTAACGTCTCTCCACTGTTGACCCCAGCGACGCATAAACTACGCTGTTGTTGCTCGTTGAGATCAAGGTGCCGTGGAGGGTAGCCCACGAGCACGTGGAGCTGAGACTCCCTTATTTGCGTCACCTGGGCTATCCGCGTTTTCAATTCAGCCAATGTCGTGTTCTCATTCAGGTCATTTACAATGAATTGACCTTTTTTTGACTTCAGCTTTACACTAAAAGAGCCCGTCATTTTTGTTAGAGCCTTTTCTCCTTGCCGAAACGTTTGTCAAATTGTAAAATTTTGATTTCTTGAAATTTTGACTTGATTTAGGCAAGTGTTTTTTATTGTCTAATTTATATGCAACTTTTTTATTTTTTCTTTTTTTATTTGGTATTTTGACATTCAGTGCTAACAGTGGGCTAACAGCAAACTGTTACCCTAAGCGTTGCCACTTTTTTACTTGTGCATATAATTGCAAAACTCACTTGACAGCCCTGTGATCTCACGGCGCGCCAAATTTTAAACTACATACATATATTCTCGAAGAGTTGTAGTTAATATACATTTTGTTTATTTTTTAGTATTTAATTATAATCTTATAAAAGCAATTCATAAGAAACGTTACAATTATACTGATTTTCATAAATTGACAAATTCATTGGTCATCTAGAACTCAGGCCAACCTTGCGTATGCGAAAGCAGGGAAGCGGCAATGAAAATTTTTAGCTAATGGCCAAGTTAAACATTAGCGAAAAACCACAGAGAGATGTCAGTAAACACAATAATTTACGGGCGGACTAGCCCAACAATGGGGCTAATAACAACAAAACGCGGCATTAACAAAATATAGTTTGAGTTGCTGTATTCTTTAAAATTCCACACATCAGAGCGCCTTGCGTGGTACACTAAAATCACATTTAATAGTCCAAACAAATTTGTTGTTGGCTCGTCGTCGAATCTTGAAGCATGTATTGTGGCGAAGTGTTGTTTTAATTTCTTTGCGACGAGCGCGGTTAAACACGACTCGAAGCGCTCATATAAATAGATGTCTGGTAGCATCTATGTTCAGTATAAACCTGTTGACGTGACCAGCGAGATCATTACTAAGCTCTCAGCACTTACCAAAGGATACTAAACAGACGATCACAATGAACTTCTTACTATTGGTGTGCCAACTCGATGTTAAATTATTTGCAATTCATGTAACACAGCTAATTAATTTCCTAATGTTTTCAGACTTTGCTTGTTTGCTTAGTGGTCTGCGTTATGATGACCAGTGCAGTGCCCGTAGAGGAAGCAATACCCGAGGGCCTTGAAGGAACTGGCAATGAGCCCGCCAGCCCCGCTGATGATCAGTCCTTGCTACTTAAGCTTAAAATTCTGAAAAAGCTGCTCTTCTTGGGTTAACTTCTGTTTTATCTTCCCAAGATGATAACGGATTTTATGTATACGTGTGTAGTTGTAAGGCAAATAAATAAAAATAAATAGTTAAAACTAATATTTGAGTTTCTTATTAATATAATATACAGACAAGGGAAACTATTTCATCTACTCATACATACATACATATGTATATATAATATAATTTGGTTTTACCAAAGGGAATCTTTACTATTTGTTGAACACATAGTATTTGAAAGTTTTGTAATCAATTATAAGGCTTTCTTCCTTAGTTTAAAAATGCTTAAAAGCAGTTTCTCCAATTTTTTTTAATTCATAAAGATGTAGTCACAAAATAGGAGTGTTTGGTGCTTGAATGAAAAATGACAATTTAATAGTAGCCCGGTACTCCTGTTAGAATAAGCATATGTATTTAAAACAATGTGGCAACGTTTAACTGATTATCGATAACGCTCAAAAGAGAGAATCAAAATAAAAACATTCGTAATGTGCTCTAATTAAGTGTTATTTACGCAACTTAACTCTTTGTTAAAAATATCAACTTAACGTAAACATTTTTACAGTTTGAAGGACATATTTTTCGATAACGAAGGTAAAAGTCGTACTAATATATTGTTAATTTTTATATCCGAAAAGAATAAGTTTTATTAATCCATTTTTATAAATAACTGAATGAAAGTGCAATCCAATCAGATAAGCTTTTTCCCAGCGATTTTTGTAGTTTAAGCATGGACTAGGATACCTATTATCCTTATTATATAGAAGAACTTAACCAAGCAACAGTTTCTTCAGTTTCTTTAACTTGAAAATGGCTTGAGGATCATGGGGATTGTGTACCTCAGCCTGACTATAGATGTCCCCCTGGAGCGCTTCATCCACGGGCACAGCAAACACTAGAGCTACAGCCATCAAGCACAAGAAAAGAGCCTATAAATTAAAAAACATAGCAGATAATTTATTAGCTTGAAGTACATTGGCATGTGATTAGGACTTACCAAAACAATGTACTTCATTTTGGTGGTTGATTTTCAAATCGTAGGCAGCAGTGGGTCTGAGTAATCCAAAAATTGACTGTACCTAGTGCCTTCGGTGCTGGTAGCTTTTATACTCAAGAGTTGGCGCACCGAAAACCGAAACCAACTGTTGTGCCCTCAACTGAAGATAATATCATATGTAAACTGCATATTACATTGCTATCTTGAACAAGTGGCAGAAACTGCGATACATAAACAAAGGTGCATAAATAAACGAGTCTTGTCAACGAAAAACAAAATAAAAAATAAACTTCGGCAAAAATTGCAATGACTTCAACGTGGCAATGCTTGACCCCGCTGGGCACCTGCGCACGGTGCTCTTCTGTTCACTTTGCAAATAAGACATCTTTATAAGGCGAAACTACAACAACAGTAACTCAGGCGTGTCCGACATTGTTTGTATTGGTTAAGTCATAGCACAGAGTCGGGCATCAGCAATAGCGCCTCTTCAGAAGCTGGCCATTAATCAAATACCCTTTGTTTATATACGATTGGGAGCTGTTTCACAATATCCGTATTACTAAAGTATTACTTTCGGAAAGGTTTTTAATAGAAATTGGAAAAACATGTATGTGCGCCATACATACATACAGGTATGTATGTATGCATTTTGTTTAAAAACTTGTATGACTTCTGTGGTATCTTAAATCACGAAAATATTTGCTTAGACTTCGAAATAGATCCAGTTTGTTGCATTGCAGATGGTGGTTTTTCTGACCATAATGACATTTGCAGATAAACTGTATGTTATTGTGTACCGGAATCCATTTTTATGCGTTAAACCTTGAAAGAATATTCATTAGCATCCGGTATTTGAGGCAAAGTAGTCTAAATGAAACTTCAAATAAAACAATCAATGATCATGCCACTTAAAATCATTTCTAATGAAAATAAAAGCTGTCATAGTACCATTTAGCACTTCTTTTAGCCACTAAGCTCAAAGGTCCAAGACCAAAATCAAAATGATTTTTAAATCGAAACTGAAAAAGAATAATCGAGTAAACGGATAGGATAGCTGGGCGATACTGATAGATTAAGAGTGGTTAGAGGTCAACATTTGATTTAATTTTCTGGTATTTTTAGATTTATGGACTTCATTCAAAGTCAAATTTGAATCACATTAGCATAAAACCCATTGGCAACTGGAGTGCAGTTTAGAGAGCACAAACTAGTGCATTTATTAGTTGCCACTTTAGACAACATCAACACGGCTTGAGCAACGATATTTGCACCAGTGCTTATGCAGATATCTTTAAATAAAGTTTGGAGTTATAATACGTAGCGGTTCAACACAAAGATTTCGAAGCTGATTTTTAACGGCGCGATAACAATTTACACGAATGATATGATGAACTCTTTGTCAGTGTCATCTTCGACTGCCGTCGGACAGTCTGCCAGTCTCCTCGACCATGGCAATGCTAACCCGTTTCGTGTTCATGGACAGTTCAATTAGCTAATCAATTTGAAAATAAAAGGCGCGGTTTTTTGTCACCTTTACCTTCACGGGGGATGTGCTAACTGATAAATAATATTTATGGTATGTTTATTTTGATGTTTCCTATCTTTAATGCATTTTGCACAATATAACGATTTGTAAATTGTAATTGGAATTTGTTTTTAAAGTGCGAACTTTGCGTTTCTCTTTTAACAGGAGGTTATACCAAATGATGACAATTTAAGGGGTGTGAAGTGAAGGTAAAAACGCGTTTTTTTTGATAACCTTTGTCGAAATAGAACAGCAAACCTATCACATACCAATTGGTTTGGTGTTAAGTAAAACTAATCAAGCATACAACGCGTTCACAGCTGGCTTGCTAGATAAGAATCTGGAGGGCACTCAGCGGACCCATCAAAATGGGCAGTGTAGTTAGCTAAAAGATCATTAATTCAGTCGTCGTGCTGTGACGGAACCAAATCTACAACAGGCTTACAAACTCCAATAAGAAAATCTGGATACCAGTTATATCTGTCAAAAAGTAGGAAAATATGATTTTTTATTACGGAGTTTTTTTAGGTTTTGCTTGGACTGCTGTTTATGTTACTGGTGTAAGTTCAAAAAACGTCTTTCAAAACCTTTTGCAACTACTACATATTTAATTGTGTATTTCTTCTTTTCTTTTTATTTTAGGTAAATTTACAATTCAACGAGTTCTACTCCAAATCCTTTGTGCCAAATGACATACTTATAAGTTATAATGTAAAGGATTTGGAGATTCTAAACTATAATATGACGGTAAGGGAACACTTTCCTGGAAAACTTCTTATGCACATTTTTCTGCGTAAGTTAGATGATGTGTCAGGGGGCAAAAATAGTTCGGAAATGGTTAAAATGAAGAATTTGGACTTTTGTAAAACCCTTGAATCCTTGCGCAATCTAACATTAGACGATTTCCAGGGGGAATCAGTGATGCCACCCACATTTTTAATATCCTGCCCATTAATACCGGGTTTCTACTATGTCGAGCGGGGATCAATCGATGTGCAGTTGTTTCCACTGCGAATTGATGATGGAAGATATCTCGTGCAATTTGAACTCATTCAAGTGTATGAGGAGGTAACCAAATTAATGAACTGCAAAATTAAGCTTGTCAAGAAGAGCCCAAAGAACGAAGAGAAGCTAGACATTAAAGGTTTCAACGCAACCCCTTAGCTGAAAAGTGTTGAAATTTTTCAATTCGGATTCACTTTAACTTTAACCTACATTACATGTGAATCCATATTCGCTGTTGACGGCCTAAATCAAATAAGTTTGAAGTGAAATGACAGAGAGATAAAAGTATTCAGACTGGTTTGATAAAAAACTGAGCACATGTGAATTAAATTACAAAGAAATCTGAAATCAGCTGATGAACTTGACCTAAAATCACAGTTCGGCTTACAAACAAGTACAAATTTTGCACGGTGCACTGAAAAAAGGCAAATAAACCCGATATCGTCTTTGATAAATAATGCGAAAAAAACTCGCTAGCAAGCAATGATAAAATAAAGCAAATTACAATTCGTTTGTAACAACAAATAACAATATACAAAGGTCAACTGAAACATCAGAAGCATCAACCCCGCGATTCTTTCGTTGAAGTAGAACTAACAAATATTTAAACCGCAAAGTACAGTGAAAGTGGTGTAATTCGGCGTTCGGTTGACAAGATAAAACATAAGCTGGGAATGAAAGCGACAAACAGTGACAACAAAGTGAATATAAAATGTTTAAGATATCTGATAAACAAAGTGGAGGACAGGAAAGAAATAAAGGAACAGAAGTAAAAACAACAATAGATACCAAGCTGACCACTTTGTAAACATATAGATATTTTAACATGCAAGACCCTGCTCACATGTAAGTACTAATACATATATGAGTTGATTTTTTGACATATTTGCAAAAGCATTAAATATTTACTTACTGGTTTTAGCTTTTTGCATTGTTTTTTCTCTGTGTATGTGCTTGGTTTCCATCGCGTTCATTTACGATTCAATGCCAGGCTTGCATCACTTTCTTACTGTTCAAAAATAAGAGCCGAACTTTATGTAATGTCTCCGTCTACAACCGGTTTAGGTATACACTCGACTGCAGTTTCGATATGTACTTTAGGCTGCTGCCAATTGACCCTGAAACCCGTTGACGATAAGTTGAGTATTGTCCCTGGTCATCTCTGAGCTCCCTAGATTGTGGTCAAGCTCATGTATTATGTATCCCCGGTTCATCAAGTTTTATGAGGCTGACAGCCTCAATAATTATTACTTTAAAATGTAATGTAAATTTTGTAATACCACCTCTTAATCAATTCGATTCTATACCACCCAAGGTCAAACAAAAAGGCGTGTCAATAATGTACTCTCGGGCAAAACATACTTTAAACTTGGGGGTGCCTTTTAGAATCATATACCTTTTTATACCCTTTCAGATGGTATATTAACTTTACCTAGATACCATTACCATTCCGTTAAAGTTTGCCAAACTGCTTCATAGGAGCAATTGGGTAAAAATAAAAATGTTTCTTAATCAATTTCTTAATCTACAGTGTAGACAGTGTCTGTAGTGTAGACTACACCAGTTAGTGCTTATAAATCTCCAAACCACTACATGAAAATGTAAAATCATTGAATTATTATATAATATGAAAAAAAGAAACAATCGGTAAAGTCTAAAGACAAATGTTGCAAGGGTATAAAACTTTCGGCATGCCGAATTTGTGAAATTTTGGAAACATTGGTGATTGTCGCAACATGTCGTAGTATTGAGAGTCGTAGTGCTGCCGGTCAGTACAGTGTATGTAGTTGATTGATTTCAAAGATCAATGTTAAGATTTGTAATTAAAAAATTCTCATAATGCTTATTTAGCATTTAGCATTGCAAATAAATCATATAGCTACACACATATGTATGTTTATATAGTATGTATGGTACATACATGTGAAAATGTAAATATGTAAATATGTAATATGTGTGTTAGCTCATCTGTGTGTAAGCTCTTCTAGTGAAGGGGATATGGGGCTTCTGAATACACATACATATATGGTACATATATGAGAACATGAGTTATTTCTTAAATTTTATAACCTGTAGTTAGAGTGTGTACTATAGCTCCGTTGAGCATAAGTGGATAAAAAGCACTTCTTGCAAATATCTATAAAGTGTATAGTATATTTAGCGGGAGAAGAATTTTCAGTTCAATTGCAAATTCATTAAACGATAAGCAAATGCGCAGCATCGTGGAACCAAAACAAAGTTGGGTCTAAAAAATCAATTAGTAGCATAAAATGATTTTACTTAAATCGGGGACACAGATAAATTTGGACTAATGCCGCGTCGCTCTTGCTGCTTTTACTACTGCTGGTGGTAAGAGTATGGCATGTAACTCCTCTTATATTTCCTCTTTCCCGACCTTCCCGTGTAAATATCGGGCGAGCAGTGAAAAACCGCAGCTGCAGCTTTAAATTTATGCCAGCACGGCATTAGAAGCATAGTTTGCGGTTCCAGCATTGCAGAAGGCGCACGTAGGAAGACTGGGATGAGAAGGTGTGAGTGGCATATTGGTTAGATATTTGGCGTGAGCACAGTCAGCAACAAAGGGAAATGCAAGAAATCAAGGCTCGCCTTTATGAATATTTATAACACAATGGAGCATGAAACATTTGTTCCGGGGCTTTATGAAATGAATCTATGTATACCGGTGTCACCCCTCTATACAAATATACATAGATACATATGTACATGTATATACTATATAACATGCATTTAAGACAACCGACAGATTTTAGCCAAGTGCATGCTTTCGATACTGTTGAGCGTGTAGAGAAATGTGAGTTACATTTGAAAGAACTATCAAAGTTAGGGAATTTGAACAGAGACATACACAGCTTAAACGTTAAAATAATACAATCAAATGAATAACTCAGATATCTAATATCAATGGATGTATCGCCATCTATGGTTCAGTTAGATTGGGAATATTTTACCTTTCGACCGTTGAAAATGTTCAAATAGGGGTATATTTACTTTGTGCAACAGGAGGCGTGGCAGACCCCATAAAGTATAAATATTCTTGCTCAGGATCACCAGCCGAGTCGATTGAGCCATGTCTGTTTGTAGCCGTACCCACTTCTTTTATTTTAAAATGTTATTTAAAACAAGTCGATAGGCTACAATCGAGCGCGCCCGACTGTAAGATACCCTTCTCCCAAATTTTTAAAAACCTATAACCATAATTTTAAACAGAGTATTCTGCACATATAATTATACTAGATATGTCTCACACACACAAGCGAGTGAAGCGACGCGTTACGACGTCGACGTCAACCGCTCAAAGTAGCGCGCCGGCTGCTGCTCGTACATTTGTACTGAAAACGTTGACTTGAATAACTTCTGTGTTATTGGATCGGATAGTAATTTGGAGGATATGTTCATATTGCATTCAGCTTTATGTGTACCAAAGCAGAATGTTATGAGTTCAAGAGTTTGCTTAATAATCACAAATTACCGATTTGCGGGGGCGGTGGGCGTGGCATCAAACACCAAATTTAGTGTCTCTAGCTCTTTTAATAGCTGAGATCTGTTGTCTCAAACAAACAGACAGACAGACGGACATGGCTTAATCGACTCGGCTAGTGATCCTGAGCAAGAATATATTATGGGGTCTGCCACGCCTCCTTATGCCTGTTATATACATTTGCACAAAGTTAGTATAACCTTTTTTGACCATTTTCAATGGTCGAAGGGTATAAAAACTAGTGTTTCATCACTCGCAAGGTTATATTTCAATAGATTAAGATATTTTTTAAGAAAGTTGTGATGGGTTGTGAACATAGTGAAATAAACCATTAATTAAAAATTTTAAAAATTTTGAAAATTTCACCCGCGCGCACCCCAACCTAACTGTGCAACTAACCAGGCACTCTGCAGCTACCAGAAGTGCACACAACTTGTCCGCCGACACTGGTTCTTTAAGGTCCGCAGAAAGCAGAGCGGGCGCGGTTATTGTATATTTGAAGATGATATAGAGCGGACATAAACATAAATAATGGCAATGCGCAGTTATTACTTTCTTCTTCATTTCCCTCGTCGCCCACTCCTTTATATTTTGACTTAGCGTCCTTGGCAGCATTAAAATTAAATGGAAGTAGTGCAGAATTCTGAGACGTAACACTGCTTGGTGGATGAATCTCCTAATTGCATTCTTGTTGGCTTCATGGAATGGGTTAATTGGGCTTAAGGCGACTGCAAAATTCAGCCTGAGCAGAGTCGCTGAGCATCCCAAGGAGCAATACGATTTATGTAACTAACAAATTGACAAACGATTGCAGACTAATGCAAATGTTGTGCATACGGCATGAAGGCAAAGCCAAGTGAATTGCGCCTAGGAAAAAGCTAGCATTATTAATATTAATTTCACAGTTTCAATAGCTAACGTTCATATGTACTGTATATCAGCCAAGTGCCGTTGCCGACAGTAGTAAAGGGTCTACCAACGGCGATTGCCTGACTTTCAGTTTCCAAGAATCAAAGTTAACGGAAAAGTGAAGGCCCAGGTAAAATTGTGATAGGTAGGTAGCTACCATTTTGGCTCGTCACAAATGCAGATTGCATGTCCTTGCACAGCTATTGCCATAAAGAACAGCATAATAAAGATGTATGGAGTAAAGATCGGGAGTGTGGAGTACAACAGCGTAGGGATGTGCACAAACAATAATTAGTGCATCATGGTGCATAGTTCAGGATAATGTTAGCTGCTTTAGTCCAAAGGAAAACACACTTGCAGTAGGTACAGCAGGCGCTGTCTTTATTTTTATGATCTCTGCAAACCCATTGTTGAAATGTTTTTGCTTATAAATTTCTCATGAGATATGTCACAATTAATTGAATCTCGATAGGCAGCGAATCGATAGCGGGGGAAAACGGTTTTTACACAATTTATGTGGCGATATTTCGATTATATGGATAATTCAACATGAATGAAAAGAATTATGTGAAGATATGTTGAAAATTAGAGCAAATGAACAAAAAAACTAACTGGATGCCTAGTTGTTGGCTAGCTCGCCTTAATTATGAGGTAATTTTGTGTATACATTTTCTAAGTTGGCTTCCCATTTTTTATTTTCTATAGAAAAGTTTTTGCACAGCTCAAATCAACTGCAGGAGTAGAGTAAGCAATTTAGTATGCACGGGGATAAGGAGCAGAGCAATGTAGGCAATTGGTTCGCGCAGGCGTTGGCGTTGTCATTGCCTTGTACTTTCCGTTGGCCACAATGGGTCGGTCGGTGTGCTCGCTACGTGGGTACAACAAAGCAGTGAAGTCGCCTGCTGGCATTTGCCGCATGGTGCAATGAACAATGTGATACGGCGAGGTAAACAGGCGGGTAAGAAACTAGGAACGTAAGGCGGGGGCTCACTGTTGCAGCTGCTTATTCTGTGTAATTCCGCGTAAAATGCACAAAGGGATCTCAACCCGGGAACCCTTTCGTGGGAATAGCTGCGTGACACCTGCCATTGTTCAGAAAATGACAATAGACAAGCCCTGCTTCAAGTAAAAAGAGAGATAGAGATGGAGCAATACATGAAAAAAGAGATGGAGAGTAAGTCTCGAATTGCATTAAACAAATATATGGCCTTGCTCCTCATTTTGATGGACTCACTTACTGAAATTGATTTCTTGGTCATTTTAAATTATGATATTTCATCACAATCTCAACAATTGGCCAAGGGGAAGGAAATATAAAAATGTATAATAGCTTAAGCGCAAATTGACTATAACCTCTATCTCGTTTTGAATCAAAATGTGTTATTTTGTTTTGATAGTTAAACTTAAGTTTTATACTGAAGTGCATCAGGAAATCAGTGCTATATGTTGGTGCTACCATGTGCTCGCCAAGAACGCGTAATGGGAAACCGAACACACGCCTGACTTTCTTGTATATTTTGCGTTGAATAAACTTTGCATGCTGCCTGCGCTACTTAAGCAACAATTACATGAACTGCAGAGTAATGAAAAAGAGAAGTACAAAATAAAACGACAAGCAGCAGTTTGAAAAATTGGAGTAAAAAAATAGACGTACCCTGTCACTAAAAGTAACGGAAAATTAATTAAGTCCTACTTGCTTGACAAGTAATTAAGGAGAAACCAATAATCAACCAATAGTCTCTTTTTATACCCTTGCAGAGGATATATTAATTTTGGCCAAAAGTTCGCTATGTTCATATTGCAGTCATCTTTTTGAATACCGAAGCAGATCATTATGAATTTAATACTGCCATCAAACATTTGAAATAAACTTAATCTGCCTATTATATATGGAAACCTTCATGCTTAATTTTGTGTCTTAGGGCATATGCGCTTATTGTTACATTTACGTTAATACTTACATGCGCTGCCACAAATTGTGCCAGAGTAATAAATTCCAAAAGAAATAACTTAAATATGAAGTAAGTTCAAATTTTGTCCGCTCTCCCCAATATTTGGAAAATATCCGGTTCCGCTTTTTTAGTTAGTTTGCGCAAAATAAAAGGGGCAAAAAAACATATAAATTTTGCTAAAATAAAGCAAGCAAACAAACCGGCAACTGTAACAAAAGCGATTAATGGAAAACAAATATAACACACACAATCATGCACATAGCAATGGTATTCGTCATGCAAATAAATAGTAAATTTGAATAATCAATTTGCTTGTTGATTCGTATATTCAACTATTTTAATTACGTTCACGCCTGAATTTCATTTCACACACAATTCAGACGCACTAAACAAAATGAGAAAGAATGGCTAGCTTCTGCTTGCTAGTCTTGTTGTTATGCCCTTGCTGATTTTGATATAAGTTTTAACCTTTTATTCGTATGATTATTATTTTTTTAAATTCTGCAAAGTGTTCTAGCATTTTTCAGTTATGTATATACCCTTAAATATATATCAATTAAGACTTATATAAGCTAGTTTGTTCAATATTACATGTTATGCGCAAAACCTCATCACCGCCGATGCTTCTTACGGGAGCTATCTTTTATAGTGGTCCGTTTTTCTTGAAATTTTGTAACAAAAATCGGCCGACAGATGGAAAGACGAACATGTCAAAATCAACTCCCCCGTTGGGGGCGTGTTGCTAATTCTGGTCAAAATTTACCCTACATACTCTGTAAGGGTATACAAAGATGCTATACTTTAACAATTTATTTTTTCAGACATTAGAAAGTTGAGCAGTTAATTCTGAAGTTTAGTGAATCAAAATAGAAAACAATTAACCAATCCAAAAAGGCAAACAAAAAAAACTGTTACATACAGTACTTAGAGGCCACAAACTGATCTGAACTTTTTGAAAGGCTCATACTACACGGGGATATACTGCTTCTACTGTCCATCAGCTTTAGGTATCTTCTTTCTGACTCAAGCGGTGCATGTCAAACTCCCCTATCCATTTGGATTACTCTCTGACATCGTGATTGACTTTACACTTGGCATTTGTCAAAACCATGCATCCAGTCAGTCAATATTGAAGCAACTAGTCTGAGTGCAACAAGCTGAAAAAATAAACGAGTAAACAACACCAAACATCAAAAAACAAAAATATGTCGCAAAGCCAAAATTGTTAAGGGCCAGAATTGTTCACGGAATATAACATGAACAGAAGCGAAAAAATGTTTCACACTATCTTTTAATTGCATTATCATTCAAGAAATACTCTTAAAATTCAAAAATTTTTAAGCACTCCCAAAAGAAAATTCAAAAACAAAAGGCACAAAAAACTAAAAATACATAAAGATAATTAAATCACACTGTGTGACTGGACATAAATCTTTTAGCACACACCCGGGTACTTGAACAACAAAATGGACGACTGAGAAAAAAAGGAAAGAAGGATAAGAATCCAAAAAGCAAAGCTACCTTTGGCAGGCCGAAGGTTATATACCCTTGCAGAGATATCTCATTTTAAGTTACATGTATGTCTTTTCTACCTGTTCTAAAAAAATCGGTTAAATTGGAGTTGCATTATTAAAGGTTTGGGTAAAAGTAATGAACAATTTCTAACAAGTAAATAATTTCAAATATGGGTTTTCATGCAAAGCCCATTTTTGCCCGATTGTTCCTATGGTAGCTATATAGTATATTGGTTCGATTCGGATGAAAATCGATATGGTAAATTGGGAAACGCTATCTTGAAAACTAACAAAAATCCGCCTATAGTTTTTGTGGTATATCGGTCCGATATGGCTCGTGGCGACTTATACACAGACCGACAGAGCTCTGTGACTCCTTTTTCGATGCTGATTCAGAATACATGTAGTTTATGGGGTTGGAGATGCCTTCTAAGGTGAGTGGCAAACTTCTGGTCAAAATTAATATATCCTCTGCAAGGTTATAAAAAGAAACTAATGAAAAATACGAATTGTGATACTTGAAAACTTTGATTTAAATCCCATTGAAGTGCTAACAAATAACGAAAGACAATGACTTGAGGCAAGGCGGTCATTTTGTATCCGCATTTTTGAATGCTAAGCGCTCAACCAGTTGCTAGAGCAGCAATGGAAGTTGGAGGAGTGGCAGAAGTTTCAGTTATGTGGATACTTGGCGTTTGCTTTTCTTGTCCTGCGTTCGCTCTTCGTGCACTTTTTCTGTGCACTAAGTGCCACTAAATTCAGCTGCCGAGACACCACCAATTTGAGTGTGCCAGCTTAAGGATCAGAGCAAGGCCGTCAGTATCAGCAACAATAAAAACAATAGCAATGTCGTCAACTGTTCCGGCGACAATGCAATAACTCATGTAAGCTGCTTAGGGGCTTAAATTGATTTGAAGTTTGGTAAAGGTCTTAATACTTGAAACTCCAGAAATTTATGGTTTTTAAAATAAAAGAAAGAACTAGCAAAAAAAGGAAATTAAATAAAAATGATAAGGAAGCTTACCTACAAATCGAAACAAAAATATTTAACATGTTTTTAAAAGTCCTGTATCGATTATCGATCTCATTGTAAACTTCACACCAACTATCTGGTAACATTTATAATCCCTCTTATGCTTTACTTTACATTCGTATGTTTGTATATTGAATTAAACGTTAATTCAGTATTGCGCGTCTTAATAATTGTCGTTTATTAACAAAATAATCAACAAATGTTATGGACCTAGATTCCTTGTAAAATGTGAAAAGGATCAGTACACCAAAAGAATCATAACACTTTAAAAAATAATTCACTATGGGTATGTCAATTCAATTAGAAAAAAGAAAGAAATAATTGTAATAATAACTGAATGTTAAACCAACAAAGTTGATTCGAAACGGTAAAAGTCAAATGCCTCAAAAAACGCTCCAGAAAAAAAGAGAAACTAAAATAAAATAAACTAGGGTGCCTTTAATGTCCACTGCACACAGGTAACGCTTTACTGGGCAATATAACATATATACAACTTGCATAACTTCTATGTTTATTATCCGATCGTATTTATTTTTATGTATGCCATACCAGTAATGTAACAAATTGAATATTTTGCTTAATAATCGAAATTTACTAATTGTGATAGACAGAGTTTAATGTACAGAAAACATACACTATCGAGTGTATGTGTCTTTCAAAGTCTTAAAAATGAGTCGAGGAATTGCACTTGTCAAGAAAACCTTACAAAAGCTTGTAAAAGTGTGAAATTATTGAAATCCGTAATCGAACTGTTATTCGAACACAAAATTTCTTATTTCAATTGGTAGGCGGTAAAATGAAAATCCGTACACGAAGTTCAGTTTTGATTTTGTACTAAGCTTTCAAAGGAACAATGAAAACGAAAATACCCTTAAACAAATGCAACATACTGTTTTTTTGAGTAAGATAAAACTTAACTATTTCAATCAATTTTTACTTAATGGCCCTTCACCCCTTAAATTGGTGATAGCAACTATGTCTAGGGCGCCCAGAAGCCCGAAGAAATGCCCACGCAAACTGAAAGACTGACACGTAGAGGAAAGCATCAACCAAATAAAAATAGCTGCAACTGTGAGTATCTCTTAGTGCGGTGTCTACTCTCATCAGATTGTTGCTGTTGCAGTTGTCATTGTATTTTACATGCGAATGGAAAAATGTGTTTGTTGTTTCTGAAACACAACAATACAGCGGGGTCTAGCCATTATTATTTTTTCCTTTCTTGAATACTGCCGTTCGCTGTGTAGCTTGTTGTTTGTGTTCCACTGCTATTGTTGTTGGCATATTATTTTGCACGCTCGTTGAAGCCTCTGCAATAGAGAACAACGACGAACAACAGCGAACAACTTACAACAACGCAAACCGCAGAAAGAAAAAATGTTTTCATATTTATTTGCCGCGCTCTGTTTGCCTCCACTCAACTCATCCTGTCGTTCTCATATCCTCAAACCCTCCTATCCGTGACACACTCTTGCCTCGGTCCCCCTGGCATAACTCCACTCATGTATGCAACTTTATCATTTTGATTTAAATGTTTTGCTGCTGTTGTTATAGCTGTTTGTCGCATTGTGACATGTACGAAACTCATGGAGTGTTTGGGCGTGACTCCGAGTGAAAACACTTTGTTTAGGCCACAAGTATATCCAAATGCGAAGGCCTCTTGTTTTTCGCTAAAGAACTGTGCAACATGGCGACATCAAATTTAAACACTCTCAAAATAGTAAGCATTTAAATTGTGTGTTATCACCATATATATAATAAATAACAAAAGCTAACATTAACTAATCTTAAGAAGCAGCAATTATGTCTGCGAGTTGTTACGACTGGACTTTTGTGTGCAACATTGTAGGAAAAGGTGCCGGTTCTACCGGCACGGACTGCTGACATGCAATTAACTAATACGGCGTGGGCCATTCTTGTTTCCTACCACACGAAGACAACTGCATCCAGCACAAAGTACGAACAAAAAGGCCGAAGAACACAATGAAATTTATGTTGCCTAGGGTCAGGGCTCAGGCAACAGCACTTGTGGCAAAGAGCGGGAGTGTTCAACGGCACTAAGAATTTAAGAGTAAAATTTGACTCAATTCAGTGGGACATGCATAATTCTCTTTTGTATGTACCCTTTTGACTAGGAATGCAATGGAAAGAAACACGAGAGTTACTGTTGTAACAGCAGTCGCCACTTCTACTGCTCTTACTGGAAGCAAAGGGTAAAGAGAGTATTCGATTACCGAATTGCGTTAGCGACCTTTCCAATTGCTTATTCTGTAAATAAAAATGCTGCCTACTATACAGGAGTTTGCAAAAACGGTGTAGCCTACTTAGAGGCAATGTCGTTTAATTTAGTTGCACGAAACTAGAAACAAGTAAAATATCAGCAGCTGAAAGGCTGTGTATTTGAGCCATATTGGGCTATGTGCACATATAAGTGTTTGGGTACTAACAGGCAAAGCTCGTTAAATTTCATTTTGAATAGGCGTCAGTCAGGAGCCGTCAAAGCTGAGTTGCCAGACGTCTATTCTACGTTCACTATCTGGAAAAGTATGTAAATAATTGCATTTACATCTCAGCACTTTTGTGCCGCATTGTGATTCCCAATACGTCAACGTTAACACAATTGACTTAGCTGCCGGCTTTTCTCAATTGACAAAACTCTGCAGAAGCAGCTGTCAATTGATCATATTGACGATGACAGTTTATTATTATTAAAGCAAACCCAAATTATGTGTCATGGCAACCGCAGTCGGTGGGCGGCAGTGTGTGTTTTATGTCAGCGTGTGAAATGCCTGCAACGGAAATGAGTTTTCAATTATGATTTATGCAGGCAACAATGTCCAACAAGGCGACCGCTCGACGTAGACATTAACATTTGCTGGCTGCCAGGCCGGTTATTAGCAATACACAAGCACACGTACACACAGATACCTTTACATACCACGTGCATTTGGAACTTGACACGCATATTTAGTGGTTACAGCAAACCTAATTACGCATGTCCAAAAGCGACCGTTGCAGCTCAGTCAATTTCTTGTTGTAGTGCACTGTCAAGTCCTTCGCTGCATCCAACTTCCTTGGCTCTGCAGATAACTGTGCATTTATGCGGATTCCGAACTCTTGGTGCACTAATAATGCTGTAACTGTGTGTGTCTCTATGTGTAAATCTAACGTCCAGTGTATTTCAATAAGAATAAATGTTCATACTCATACGCCAACTTGAGTTGCACTGCCTTTCCTATATTCTGCCACACAACTGTGGATCTGTGTCTTTGCGTGTGTACCTTTGCCCAGTAGCTTAATTAGCTTTGATTGCACCTAATGTGGAGCGTCTGACTATTGAGAAGGTCCTAAAGGTTAAAATAAAACTAAGCGTAAAGTATGAGGCACAACGAAACGCAAAGGACATAATATAAGTTTATAAGTTTATAAGGTTCGAATCACCAAAGTCTTCACTATAGAGGTATTTTGTATCTACGTGTGTTTTTTGTAATACACACTACTCATAGAATAGAAGGGTATTATCACTTTGTGATAGCCGAAAACAGGTAGAAAAAAAGGGGCTCCCAAATTTAGCGAAAATATGTCTATGAATAGGTATTAAATTTTGGTGTATATATGTACATATAAATATATTAATTATTACATCGATTTTGAGCTGCAGGCTCAAGTGCAGTCTCCTCACTCTTATTATTTTCACCTCCCTTCCACCCAATCCCAAAACCGACCACAAGTATACAGTCAGGAAGTTTCTGTCTGCAAAATCATGAAAAATGTGACACAGTAAAGAGAAGCGAGGTAATGCCGTCACTACAGAATCGAAACCTGAATTATCCTGGTGGCTTACAGTCACTAGGGCTTTGAGTCCTAAGTTTATTGATTTTGACAATTACGCTTATCTCAAGTGTCCAATTTTAGGTAGCTACCTGTTTGACCGCCTCATATATATATATCATCTAAGTTAAGCCTTTTGTAGTGTTTACTTTTGAGTGCTCCACGTAATCTACTAAAATAAATTTAATATAGAATAACTTGTGCGATTATTATCCGATCGCAACCAAGTTTGCAGACATCATTTGTGTTACTTATTATCGTAACACTAAAATTTACGTTTAATATGATATGCAAAAATATTGTCACATATAATAATAAATCTTTCTTTTCAGCATCAACGACACCGTCTACATCGTCGATACTGCGTTTGTCGGCCGAACTAAAGGTATGTAATACAGACAGACATATGTTAATGTATATATTGCGTTCCACTAGTAAGCTTTACTTAAGCGTAGCTTTGAACCTAAGCTTTAAGCAAAGTTCACAACCTCTTTTACGTAACCCTAAGAAACTTGGTATTTCCTATACCGTATTTTATGCTATAATTATGAATACACACACCTCCTAACTTCACGTTGTATTTATATTACACTGAAGTAAAGACTTAATATTGTTGGAGAGAATTTAGTGTCTCACATGCTGTTCAACAACCCTTTTTGTATATTCCTATAATTTTAGTTTGTCGGATAAATCAGTATGTATAGCAGCAGGAGTCCGGCCTTAAATCAACAATAAAAAAGTTATAGTTTGGATTGCAAATAGAAAACAAACGGTTTTTGTATAAAATAATAAAAACAAATGTAAGCTACATCGTTAAGTCACTCGAGTGACTCAGTCCCCAAAATCAATGGAAGGAATAACTGAAGGTGTCATCTTCGATGAGGCCTTGTAATTGAGAGGCGGCCGCGGCAAATCACACAACGACAAAGGTCAACTTATTTTCACCTTCTTGAAGCATCGCCTCTATTCACACGAAAACAAATTGAGAAGACATTAAATTAGATAGCTTTTTGTTTTATATATTAAGGATTTCTGTGTGAGCAAGCTAACGCTTTATCCATAGCATATGCTTGGCTTGCTGTTCTTTACACGACTTGTACTCGATATAGAAATCAATTAAATTGCTTAAGAAAACACTGACACTGCAGCTTCAAAAACTGTGGGGACCACATGGCGTATGCGAAACATGACGGTCTGAAACAAGTGCTGCAGATAACTATTTTAAGCAACGTCACTATCTCAGCTGCAGATTGTTGTCGCCAAAAATATCCGAATACGGACATCATCTCGAATTCAAAGCTAGCCAACGTATTCGACTAGCTCGTTGCAATGACCCTGTTCGCACCTCGTTATACTTTATATTATGAGTACCATCCCCACGGGCCAACTGGTTATCCGACTCTTAAACTGACATTTTCAATACTTCGTAGCCGCTCTGTAGTAATTTTTTTCATCTTTAGCAATTGTCTTCAATTCGCCGAAAGCATTTGTCTATCATCGTCTTCGGTAACGCGTCATGATTATCATTTGTACTTGTCCAAGTTGCCTGTGCTGGACTAGGTTTTGGTTTTTCAATTGAAGTGGTAACCTTTGTACATCGTTCACCTCACTCCGTTTGGATCTTAAAACTGCCGCAATTGTTTTGGCACTTATGACCTTCTTTCGGCTGTCGATGACTCTGCCAGTCTTTTCAATCATTCACAAAATGGTTGCTGGTGTTTGTTGCTGCTTGTTGTTATAGCACTGATTCTTTGTTCAAAACATTGTTATGGAATTTTATTATTTGTTGTAGCAGTTTGGGGCTTAACAAGTCCTGTCTGGAATTAACTGTGATAGAAATATTTAAAGTTCTTGTCATTTTATGATCGTTTGCAAACGGACATAATTTTAAAGTCACTTCGACTAATGACTACAATTGTGCGATTTGTAAGTGAAAACATTCAATGACAAATCGGTGTCAGCGCTCCGGATTTTTTATCCCTCTTCTGCGTCATCTTGCTATATTTCAAAATAAATAATGTGAGTCAAGGGCCAATTTAAAGAAGAAGGCGAAAAGAAGACGAAGATTATTTTGCAGTAGGAGAAGTTACGTTTGATCAATTATCGAAAAGCCAGCATGTGTGAAATTGCTGGACGGGGAATAAGGTAAAAGAGTCGATTCGAAATAGAGTGAAAAATGCTTTGGTTTGGTTACAAAACTTCGACAATTCGCAACGATTTGAATGGGAGAGAAACGCGGCGATCCGATATAATTTAGAAACCTTTGCAATGATGTATGATATTTGCTTTGATTTTGGTTTCGTTTTTGTGTTTTCGGTTCAGGCTTAAATGTACCTTTGAGGTTGCGCAAATCGCTACCTCAGATGGTGCAAATGCCCCATTGCAGTTATTGTTGTTTCTTGCGGTAGTAGCGGCGGATGCGGCATGTGTAGCATATGCCGTTACGACTCAGACTGAGGATGTTCCGTCCGCTTGTTTAGCATATTCGCAACAGATTGCAGTTCCATGATAATTATATTTTGTCGTTTTAACTTGTTTCTGCCGCGTTTAATTACCTCCCACTTGTTCCTTAGGTATTTACTACTGTTTTTACCATTGCTTTGCATTATTCTACTGTTGTTAACGAAATCATCATTTTACCCAAGCAGAAGGTATATTCAGTTTGGCGAGAAGTTTGCAACGCATCTCCGACCCCATAACGTATATATATTCTGAATCAGCATCGTCAGGGGAGTTCATAGAGCTTTGTCCGTCTATTGCAACACGATCTATTTTCTCTAAATTTTAGAGCTATCTTAATGAAACTTAGTAGACATGCTTCTTAATGCTGAAGGCTGTATATATGTAAGTCGGAACGGGCTAGATTGGACCGATATATCGTATAGCTGCTATGCAAGCTATCGGCCGATTTTAGTAAGTTTTTAGATTTACATTAATTAATATATTATGCTTGCAAAGTTTCATTCGAATCGAACTTATATAATATATAGCTGCCATAGGAACAATCGATAAAAAAGGCTTTGAATGATTACCCATACTTTAAATTGATTTGTTTGTTAAAAATTGTTCTTTACTATTACCCAACCCTTTTACAATGCAAATACCCTTTAACAGTTATTTGTAGTACAAGTAAAATATACGTAAATGTAACTTTAATTGAGAGGGTATATATTTTTCGGCAGGCCGAAGGTAGCTTTGCTCTCTGGTTAAAACTTTTATTTGCACAATACTCATCTGAATGCAACTGTAGCTTCTTAATGTGCATTGTTCGGGTAGCGCCGAAATCATTAAAAGGAGCAAATCTACAGAGAAGCAGAACCATGCGATTTAAATCTAACTGCATAAATGCGTATATCATGTTGCGGTCTATTTAGGAAGGGGCTTTTGATTAATGAAGATTTTCTTTGCATTTTCTGTCAAACATTCACTGCCGATCTTGAAGTACCCCAAAGAAAATCAGAGGTAAAATGGTTTTTCAAACCTATAATTCTCTGTTAAGTCGACAGAAAAATCTAAAGGCATCCGCAGTGAAATTTATTTGCTTTCCAGTGTCAACTTAAAGAAAAACCTCAACAAGTCACATAGCTAATACCTTTTTCATAGTTTTCGTTTCGTTTTTAAGCCAATTTCATTGGATCTGAAATGGTGCCACCTCCGCATGACTAAAAGTCAAGGCTATTGCGTCTTCCCTCTCCCAAGTTGACTGTAAATTATGCGGATACTCAAAATGATGGCATTCGTTCAGTGCGCCCAATTCAAGGGCAAGCTCAGGTCGATATTCAGCAGTAGCTACGGATCAAAAATAATGCTTGACAGCGTGTGAATTACGCGGTTAACTCCAATAAAATATAACCACCGTACGTTTGAAATAACATTGGAATGGGGCGGGCGGCTCGGCAACTATATTAATTAAAGATCATACCGGGCTTGCTAGATCCATTATGAAATGGCTGCAGTAGAGTCTAATGATAATTCGAGAGCGGGCATGAAACCAAGCCAAGCAGACAGACCATTTTTAGCTGCCTGTATCAACTTATTTAGACTTTTCTTGTTCACAATTGAGTTGCAGTTGCATTACCTACGCTGATTAAGGGAATTTCTCACAGACATACAACAAAAATAAATAAAAATATCTCGAAAACTGAACCGACAGCAGTATAAGTCGCATTGCCAAACTTTGTTATTGTTGTTGCCGTTGTTGTTTATATTACTTGAAGCTGCCATGCTTTTCTCGAAGGTGAACCAGAATGAGTCTCAGCCAGAGCTGGAGTCGAAGCCGCACTCACAACCGCCAACTCATAGACTCACTCTCATTCACAGTATTAGACTCTGTTGGAGATCCAACTAAAGCAGAGACTGTCGATATATTCCTTGGCTCTGTTGCTCAACCGGATTGCCACTGCACATCTTTGAAAGTGAGCGGCTGCTGCAGCAGCATCAATTCTAGAGCGAATGTCGGACGTAAATTTATTGCCGCATTTGATTTTAATTAGTTTAATTTATGGTAATTTACCTAGGCAAGAAAATGATAGGGATTGTCACATCGCTTACATTTGCAAGACAACATCCGTATAAAGCTCTCTTTATAAGTTTTACGTATGCTCTAGCCATCCCAATGTTACCCGTCTAAGTGGGCAACTGATAGTCAGTAGAAGTCAGCTTTTCACCTCTCATATTTATCACATTTTTCTGCGAAACCAGCAGTTCAATTAGATAACGAACGTAATAGCCTAATCAGGTTCGTTACCCAAGGCTTTTGTTGGCAATCATCAATAGTTGAGAGACCAAATGAAAATTTGCACTCATTTTTCGTTTGCAACACAAAATACAACATACAATGTAAGAAAATATGCCAAAAACATAGACAAACAAAAGCCGTAGTCTAAACAAAACCCCAGCAAAGTTGCAGCGAGGCGAACTGCGGCATCTTCGCCAGCACCAAAATATTTAACGATGAATGAGAATTAAGAGCTAGCTCAACTGGAGAGACGAACAAGCGCCGAATACACAATGATTTAGTTTCGGCTTCGGGTTCGGCTACTGCCGCTCGTATATCTAACGATGACGATGAGCTTGCTCTTTGCCAACGGTGTGAGAGGGGAGTGGGGCCGGTGCAGCGGTGCTTGTTGTAGTACAGAGCCAGGTCTAACTCCAGCTATGACGATGACGCTGTGCATTTTGTGTGAAGCTCGCTCTTCTATTGGCCCCTGGACGAGCGACCTGCTTTGGGGTATAAAACTAAAACTGATGCGAAATTTTTTCAAACTTTTGCATCAACTTCAAACGTGGTAACACGTGCAGCTCGCAGCGCGGTTCGAAAACAAGATACAACCATCTTAAAAGTGTTTGTGTGTGCCTTAAAGTGCGTGTCAATTCTTTTGATAAATGATATAACACTATCTTTTTACATATAATAATTTCAAACCAACAGAAGGTCTACCGTCCTTATTTTTGTCATATAAAGATATTTTCAAACTTAGTATACCCTTTTCCAAATTTTTACTTTAGAAGAGTATATAATCAAAATTGATGTTATGTGAATAAAGTGAATGTTGAATTCTCAAAAGCATCCAATCCGTCAACCACAAACCACAATTGCCCATTACCATCTATGGATGCTATATAAAATTTCCAAACCAAATTTGTACATGTACCTGCATTCATTAGAAAACATTAAAAAATATAAAGATAAAATCCAATTATATGCGGAGTCCAAGAAAGCAACGTTAGACAACACTCAAATTGTATTGTACCTCATAGCTGCAGCTTCCTTTCTAAAAATGCAGTGTATTTACTGTGCTTGGATACTATATACCATCTAATAATAGTCTGACAGTTCATTTTATTTCACTCGATTTTGTATTTTAGATAATAACTAACTAACAAACAACTTATACATCGCGTAGTCACAAAGCCAAAATCACAGACATCATGGCAGCCGTAGCAACAACGATCAAATCATCACAACAACAACAGCAACAACAGCAATACGGTAGACGGCAGCATCTTCATTTGCCAGACAGCACCTACAGCACCAACAACAGCAACTCACTCTCCCCTAACTCCTGCATAACCGCCGTCTTGTTTTTCGTGCTTGGTTTGCTGCTGGCAGGAAACTGTGTCAATGGGGTAAGTTAAGGCGATTTGTAACCACCTCTTTTCAGGTCTGATCCGTTTTCAGTTGTCTACCTCGTCGCCGATCTGGCCCCTCTATTGTATTCGTTTCATTGCTCCAATTATCTTCCATTTATCTTCTCTTTTTGTAAATCTTCTTTCTGGAAAAGCTTTTTGGCTTGGGAACTAGCCAAAACAAATTTGTGAATATACTCATTGAAAATGTGATAACTTTATTAGCCCTGTACGTATATTTATACACATATTTATGTGTGTGAGAACAGCAGATATATGTAACACTAGAAGGAGCCAGAGCGGGATAAAGTGACGTCCTTGATATCTTCTATACTCATTCAGAGTAAAAGATTGCGCACACCATTTGTCTTGTAGTTGATAGCGATCTACAAAAGTACAACAACAGTAGGAGAAGCCTCCCACGTAGGTTGAATCTCCAGTTTCCAGCACCAACAACACAATTGATGCCACAAAAACAAAAACACTGTTTTTTCATTTCATTGCATCGCTCTTTGCGATTTTGCAAGTGCAGACAACGACGTCGACTTGTCTGCAAAGTGTTAGACATCTTCTCACGTCCGTACAACGCCACACTAGACCGAACTCGAACCCAAACCACAGATCTCTACTCCCCCATGGCCCATTCCCAAGCAAAACCGGGTGTCGTCATCATTGGTTTTTTCTTCTGCAACGTCTGTTAGTTATTGTCTTCTCCAAGCTCTTCTTTCGTCAATTAGCCTTAGTGCCGTGATCTAGACAAAAACAACAATGAAACGTAGAAAATTAAATTCTTAGAGGATTTAGTTAAATTACTTAGCTATTTGGCACAAAATCTTTAGTGGAAAGTTTTTTAAACATTTTTAATATGATCATAAACTTAACACTAAAAATGATAAAATGAAATAAATCTCAACATCAGGTCTTAGCATTTAGATGAATCTTAAAAAATTTAAATTAACCAATTGAAAAACAACTGGCTGTCGACAACTTTAACAACTCTTAACATAGAACGCCTTATCCACAGAGGTTTCAGGGCCACTCGAATGCTTTTCTTCATAGCGTAGATATTTATTTGAACGCTTGTGTAACAACCGCAGAAAAATAAAATGTAGTGCCAATTTTATTTAAATTACAGTTGAGATACGATTAAGATGAGATAGAAAACTCTAACTTCATGCAACAAACCATATTGCATAGCTGGTGCCAGGGGACATTTCAGGTATTGTAATGGTACGGTATATTTTTGCCCTGGAACCAGATGCGAACTGCGAGCAATCAGCTGGTTAAACAAAAGAATTGATTGCACAATGCTGTCGAATATCATTCATGAATAAAATATGTGTGCGTGTTTCTGTGTGAATGCTCTGAGGTTGTCACTTTGCCACGCTTTGTTGCAGTTTCTGATTTTCATGGTTTTATACACAGGAGATTGACAGTTGTCTGTTGTTTTTAACTTTGGTTTATTGTCATACTGACTTACACATGTGCCGCCGCCAGCAACCTCTGCACCCGCCAGAAGTTGCGCATTAAGCACTCACTGATTCTTTTGTTGCACTTATTTTTTTTCGACAAATTTTTTTAGTTAATGAATTTGCATTTCAAATTTTTGTTTCTATTTTACTGTGCGACAATTCGTTTTTTGCTCGTAGACTTTTATTGTTTAGACAATTTGTTGTTGTTTCGCTTTGGTTAAAATGTATAGAGCTTGGGCAATCATCATAATCATCACACAAAAACTAAATGAAGGTCGTTGCACTTGCACTCCATCTGTTAATTCACTCTTGTATACTTGTAATTATACATATTTTTTTCCACTCGACCATTATTTCATTCCATGGTATAATTTTCTTTTAGCAAATCGATGGATACATTGCTGGGGAGGACTATCCAGTCTACGACGCAGTGCCTCGCGGATTATCCTTTAACTGCCAAGGACGTCAGCCAGGATACTATGCAGACACAGAGACTCGTTGTCAGGTAAGTAAATAAGTTAGGTTGTAAAAAAATATATTTAAATCGATTTAAAACTGGTAGGAGGATGACGGAAACATTTTTTTTTATAGGAAACGCAACAGTTTTTTATACTACGAACTATACTTGAACCAAACTTCTTTTAACCCAGAACGGTAAAAAGGTTTCTTTTTAAATTAAAGTTCTCAATAAAACTAGTGATTATAAATAGTGTACACCAAATATAAATATAATATAAAGCAAATATTATTTCGTAAGAAAATTATTTGATTTTTAACAAAGCTCCGATGGGCAGAAAGTGGGGTTAGAAGTCCGGACGAGTAAGTAGTAATGTTGCCCTTCGTACTAATGGTGCTCTGGGTGCCAAGATCTAAACAAAATGTCATTCCCTGAGAAAATCTATCAATTTTTAACAAAGTTATGTCCCATACTAGTCCCATCAAGGATGTTACATGTCAAAATTTTATGTTTTTTTGCCATGAATTTTGGCCAAAATTAAATGTCGCTAAAAATCGATTTAAATAGTTGTTTAGTACTAATGTTGACCTCAGAAATCGATTAAAAGTATAAGTTAACGATTTGAAATTTTGAAAAAAAAAAAATTTTCTAAAATGGTAAGGGCGGATCCTTACCTTCAAAACGCAACAATTTCAACAAGTTTGAAACAGTCTGTATTGTTGCTAATAAAAATGCCATTCCGCAACAAAGTCGCTCGATTTTTAACAAAGTTATGTTAGGCGGAAAGTGAGGTTACTAGTCCAACCGAGGATGTTGCATGTTAAAATTTTATGTTTTTATTATACCCTTCGACCATTGAAAATGGTCAAAAAAGGGTATACTAACTTTGTGCAAATGTATGTAACAGGTATAAGGAGGCGTGTCAGACCCCATAAAGGATATATATTCTTGCTCAGGATCACTAGCCGAGTCGATTGAGCCATGTCCATCTGTCTGTCTGTATGAGACAACAGATATCAGCTATTTAAAAAGCTAGAGACACCAAATTTGGTACATATTTAGAGGTTCCTATATACATATAATAGACAGATCAAGTTTATGTCAAATGTTTGATGCCACGCCCACCGCCCCCGCAAATCGATAATTTATGACTATTAAGTATTGAAGTCACAACGTTGTGCTTCGGTATGCATAAAGCTTAATGCCATATGAACATATCCTCCAAATTACAATCCGGTCGTACGTATAACACAGAAGTTATTCAAGTCCAAGTTTTCAGTACAAATGTTCGAGCAGCAGCCGGCGCGCTGCTTTAAGCAGTTGACATCGACGTTGCGTCGTGTCGCTTTACTCCTTATGCGCGTCGCTGTGTGAGTGCGAGCGAGTAAGCTATATGTAGTAGAAGTTTATGTGCAGAATTTCAGTTTGAAATGATGAGTGTCGTTACACGTTCGTAACGGATTTAAAAAATTGGGAGAAGGGTATCTTACTGTCGAGCGCTCTACAGAATACTCTGTTTAAAATTATGGTTACACGTTTGTAAAAATTGGGAGAAGGGTATCTTACTGTCGGGCGCTCTCGACTGTAGCCTTACCGGCTTGTTATTTTAAATATTGTCTAAAATTAGTGCTGAAAAGTGAGTCCTGCCGAGGCTAACTAACTTTAACTTAGTAGATAGTAGGATTTTTCAAGTTTGTTAACGAAATGAAAATAAATTGTCAATGATATTTTTATCTTATTCCAAGGTCTGGCACTGGTGCCTACATTCTGGACACCAATATTCTTTTCTCTGTCCCAATGGCACCGTCTTTAACCAAGCTGTACGAGTCTGTGACTGGTGGTCCAACGTAAATTGCGCCGGCTCCGAGCAGCTGTATCAGAATAATGATGAGCTCTATCGCATACCGGAGCGCAGTCAGCAACAGCAGCAGGAGGTATGATATAAGGCCGATGATGAGTATAGGATTGGAACAGCACACTCAACAGTAAAGGCAGTTAATTCGCAACGAGGCGACAGACAGCGACAGTTTGCGGAACAGCATGAGAGCAACAATAACAACAATAACTACAGCAGCAACTATATAACCATCACCAATAGCATCGTAGAGAGCTCCGCACCAAGAAATAACAGTAAAATGACCAAAAATAGTTTTAGAGGCAGCATGAGATACAAATCCAAGTCTCAATCGTCGTACTCATCATCAAAGCAACAACCGAATAATTATAGCAAAAATAGCGAATATCAAAATATATATAGTAGCAGTAATAGTCGTAAGAAGAGTAATAGAAATAGCGGTCGGAAAATTAATTATCGACTTAGCACTTCAAGACCTAGACTTGGAAACCGCACATCGAGTCCCGTGCACCGCAATAAAAGCTCAATCAGCATCAGCAAAAACAACAAAGACAAGCAACAACGAGGTAGCTATCGTTACAATCAGAATAAGTTCGAAAACGATGATGAACTCAAGGATTATATTAGTAAAATAAAAAACAAATACAATATTGATTATGATCATTCTTTGGACGAAGAATATGAAATAATCGAGGCCATTGAGTAAACCAACATAAGAAAATATCAAAATTCATTAAAATCATCAATTTATCAACTCTTTAACATCAACATATCTTTTAAAGTTGTGTATTTTTTCATTTCAAAATCAACACATTCACATACCAAATTAATATGTACCTGCAACAACAAGTGAATAGAATAAAAATGTAAAATGTGCTATAGGAGAACTTATGCTTTTACTTCATTAAATTCTTTGTGGAATACTTTTAGGAGAACTCAAAATAAATAAATTAAAAGCTTTCTCGGTTGAATGAGATCTGTAAAAGAAAGCTTTTCTCAAACCGCAGCATGGTCATCTCTCTTGCGCACAAGCCACATCAACGTGTTTGCTTTTAAAGCTCTGCTTGGAAATCAGCTGTTAATCATATGGCTTTGCCAAAAGCTTTGATCATCATTGGAATTTTTACATTTTTAGCTTGTCATAGTAAGTTATACATTTCCAGAAGAAAATTTTCTTAATTTATCAGTTTAATACCCGCGTTTTGATAGCATGTTATAAAAAAAAAGCGTAGAGAATTCATATTTGTGCTATAAAGCGATTTTATAATAAAGAAATGATATACGTGAAGCTCGAAGCTCGCAGACGACCAAATTAGCATTCGCATACAAAAGAAAACACGTAGAAAATGCATTATGAAGTGAAGTGAGTGTAATTGGACTGAAACCTAAAACAGGTCACCAAAATGGATACATGTATGTATTTACACACATGCATGCAATACCGGTTATTTTTACTCGCGCATAATACGTACACAGTACGTGTATGTGGATATGTAAAATCGCCCTACAGTAACAAGACGTATTGAAGCCAAACTAATTAAAACTCAATTGTTTATTTGGTCATTAGGCATCCAATTGGTACAATTTGTGTAGTTTGTTGTTGTTTGATAGTTTGGGACCATTAAAACATCTGTCCCCAATCATGCCAAACTTTAAAATGTGTATGTAAATCATGTGTACTTATGTAGATCGTGTGTTAATACATAAATACATACCCTTATTCGCATATGCTGCAATATCCCCGCTATTTGCTTGTCTTAATCCAATGTTTCGAAAAGTTTTCGACTTGTTTTTTTTACTCGAGGCACTCTACTCACTGGTCACCCACGTCTTAATCGAGTTACTGTCAAGTAGTCATTGCAGGCCAATGGCGAGTTAACACCGTTTGCATTATATAAGAGCAAATTACTTGATTAATTTAAAGCGTGTATTTTTTGTATCGTTTTGAGAAATGATTTACATACGTATTGTACTTGCATCCTTTTGAAGATTTGAAAATAATTATAGATATATTTTATATAATATATTTAGAAATTCGTTAATCAATGTTGTACTGACCTTTTAAAATGTCTTTCTCAAATTGTAGTCCCTTTAGTCTTTTATTTATTATCCATTTTAGTGTAACTCAATAAGAGGTTTACATTGGGGTTAAGCACAGCTGATTCTTGGTCTGATTCTTTAGTCTGCCATTCACATGTATCATTTTTGTGCTTACTCAGGAAGAATTCAATTGACCAGCAGAAACAAAACTGGCTAGTTGAAAACTTCAATGCAATGAAGGTAATCCAGCTTTGTCCGTTCGGGGACTGGTTTGTGTTTATTAATATTATCAGCTACAGCGGGTTTTGTTGGCCGTACTTTTTAAATTAATATGTACACTTGTTTTGTTTTACTTTATCTTCCTTTACTTTTAAAATTCCAAGCCAAACATTTTAAATTTAAGAAACACCGAAGATGTTTAAAAGTAAACATTGACAATTATACTTAGATCTATTTATCAAATCTATTATTATCAATTCGGCCTAATCTAGAAATATAATCTGCCCCAATTCGCCTCATATCTTTTGTAATCGAGATTCAATATGTCAATAAACTTCAGCCGTTATTTATGGCACAGTTCATTATCTTTATCTACATATGTGTTAGAGATAACCCAAAACAAATTAATTGTTAATCAAATTTAAATGCACTAAACTTTTTTATTTAAACCTTTTACAGCGCGCGAAGAAAACAATACAAGAAAAATACTGATTTTGGACATACATATAAAGTGGTAAAAATCAGACAAACCGGGGCCCAAACTTAACATAATTAAGGTACACACATAATGATCAAATAACAACGTGAGAGATGCCACAAACAGAAAACTGAAAGCGGCTGCCAAGCGATTATTATTACGAATGTAAAAAGCCGAAATAGCAAAGCGAACGCAATTCGATACGAGGGATCATCAACACTATAACATTCAAATGAGGTGATTGTGACGACAACTCTTAGAGGGGTTGGACGGACACAAGAGCGTCGTGTGGACTCGAAAGCAAAATGTGCATCTCGAACACAACACTAATGCGTTATTCATAATCAATACACTTTGTCAGCAACAAATACAACAACGGCATCAACGACAATAACAACAGCAACAACAATAAAACAAAAAAGCCGCAACAATTGCGTAAGTCACAAAGTGACGGTTAACAGAGCGACACCAACATCCAAGACTTCGCCTCCAGCGACCTCATTTGCTCAAATCGTAATTTTTGCCAGCTTGTCGACCCTACGAGTCAAGCAGACAAAGCAAAACGGGACCTATCCAAGCCGTATACACCTAACTGGGGTCTCAAACGAGGGAGTTGCATTTTTTGCTATCCAGGCAGCTTTCGACTGTATTGATCTGTAATTCGACACGTTCGCCAATATGGAGCCAATGGACATCCTGCACGAGCTATACCTCAACATTTTGTATATACTCAAAATCTATATCAAGTTCGCACTCATAACCCTAGTCATTTACTTTGTAGCTGAGTGGTACATTGTGCGCTACGGAGCCGAGCTAGAGGCCCAGCTGGACGCCCAAGTGGACGCCAACGAGCGTCCAGCCTCAAATAGCACTTTGAGCAAAGTGTTTCGATTAGTTTTAAACTTCTTTGTTATATAAGTAGTAGTTGGTATATTCAGACTATCCATTTATGTACAAGCACAAAGTATTTTAAATTTTTTGGACTTAAATCAAGGTTATGTAACGTTATACTGAAAATATTTATCACTAAATCTAAACTTTAATTCGAGTTCAAATAACGAAATTGTAGCTTGCGGAATTCAGTTATATCGATTGCCTTCAAAGCCTTTAAGAGAATGTAATCTTAATCAGCAAACATGCGGTAACAAAAACGTTCTTTTGAAGTAATTACCCGCTTTAAAACAAAATAAAAAAACGGGTTAAACGACTTTTACGCTTTTTGCAATAACAATAAAGGTATATGTTATACCGTTTAGGGTGCAGTTTTAAAGTTCCAAGGAATTTACGTTGTAAACTAAGTTTATTATTACACTTGAATAAGACCATTGACCTGAAAACGATTTTTGTATCCTTATCTTTTATGCTAATAAATCTCTTTATTTAGGAATGCCAACGAACTCCAGTTTTCCTGCACAGTTTTAACCTACTGCAAACTATTTACAAATACGAATAATGCTGAATACCAGTTCAGCTGCAAGTCAGTTACCAAGATTGACTTCATGTTATTCAACTTTAAACAAACTGTATCTGGAATACCGGTTCTGTTGGCTGACCCACACACTTCTTAAAGCGGCGACAGTTCTCGGCAGTCCCTTTAGCACATGTATAATTACATGAAATTGATCGCACTTTATTACAAAGGTAAGAAAGCATAGAAAATAAACGTACAAACACAAACAAGTGTACAAATATACATAAGTGTAACGCGATTTGAGGCAACCGCCGCCAGCGATAAACGTTTGACGATTGATGTTGTGGATGTCCGCGTGTGTGTGTGTCTGTGTATGCTTGAGGTCTCGAATGTAACTGCGAATGAGTGTTAGAGCTCGAGCCTGTTGCTGCTCCAATTTGAATACAGAAAACAGCAACAGAAAATCAAATTCAACTTTCACATGCAGATGCTGTGCAGCACACCCCAAGTACTGTCTCAGTGACGTAATAAGCATGCACACACACACACGAACTCGGAGTGCAGACACAGCCTCAAGTCGTTTGGCAGTTAAACAAGAAATATGCCATAATCCGCAGTTACCGCAACCGATAACAACAACATCAACCAAAACAAAGAAACAACAATGCACAAGGGAAGCAATTGAACTAGCAGCTGATTGATTTTATTATAAGCCGCTTGAAATGGTTTACATTATTTTGCATTCAGTCGATTTCAGATTTACCGTTTCCCAAAGTATAGTATGTCGTGTATACACATACATATGTGTGCGTGCGTGCGTGCCTGTTTCTACACTTTGCTCAATATGAAATGGCCTAACTAAAACTTAATTGTGCTCCGCACCACGCGGCGTATGCGCAATAATTCATGAGCTATTTAAGTATTTATGTCGCTGGACACCGAGCATTGCTTGGCGCCTTACGGTTGTTACTTTCGTTGTGTGTGACTAATGGTAGATGGTTTTGGCCTACGTTAGTTCATTAATTGAAATGCTTGACGCTGGTTTTGTTATTATTGTTAATGTTGATTATTTCTGTTATAGCAATTTGTCGTATTTTTGTTATTATGTCATTGCTGGTCAGCAAATAAAACGGAAAGCATTCAACTGATTGTTGATCGTTGTACGGAAAATAACGTACTGGCCACTACGGAACTATTTCTCGTGTAGATAAAAATACGTTTGATTGAAAGAGAACTTGTTTTATCTGCTCAAGAACAGCTAGAATCAAGAATAACTGAACGTAAGAACGAAATACTGTGAAAAAATGAGCTACATACATATAAAAATAGTATATAAATAATATAAAGTAAAATCAATATTTAATTTTAAAGTAATATTTAATACATTTTAAGTAATTTATTTTCAATATTTTTGTCATGGACAAAATTAAAAATATTAAAAAAAACTACTGCAGATCAAGATACTCGCTAACAAAATCCTATTAATCTCTTTATGGTACAAAAATCGGAGACTGCGAAGCAAAAGTAAAACTAAACGAAAATATATACCAAGAAACACACAAATTTAAATGCAAACTATTGCAGAATGTTAACTGAGAAAACTGTAACAAAAACAGCGTCAAAATAAAAGACTTAAACTCGCTCTCAGTTTCAGCTTCACTCTCTTTCTCACTCTCAATCTCTCTCTCTCTCTTTCCTCCTTATTTCCCACTCTATTTTTCTCTCTCCCTCTAACTCGTTCTCTCTCTCGTGTTGTCTTCAAAGCCGAGCGCAAGCGCAAGGCCCCGCAGTTGAGGCGAAGCGGCAACAAACCAGTTCCCAAGACACGAGACTGGAAAGCAAATTAGCGAACCAAAGCTCCGATTCGATACCGAAAGACGATTTTATGCCAACGCAAAGTTGGCCAACAGTCTGCAATTTCAGTCTGCAAACGGTCAGCCTAGTGAACGGCAGCCAAGACAGGTTGGCAACAGTAAGTGGGTGTGGTCGCCTCCTAAATGACGTTGCGCATGCGCTGTAATCGCACAAGTAGATGCACACATACATGCATACATAGAAAAAGAGAACGTGTGTGTGCGTCAGCCTAAGTGCGTGAATGTGTGTGTATTGTGTGTGTATTCGACGGTGGTGTGTTGCTCAAAATTATATAAATTGTATAGGAGTAACAAAAGTTATATATACCAATATTTTATGATTTTGTTAATTAATAGCCAAACTGAAAGGCGATCAAATCTATTAAAGTGCTAAATTTAAGGTGCTGTTGCTTTTGTGTGGGCCAATACTCAAGTGTCGTAATACCTGCAATGTTTTATTATTACAAAAAACGAAGTGTATGAAATGTAGTTTTACATATAAAAACAGTTGTTTATTCGCAAAACTAAAAATATTTTGTATAAGGCATTACGTATTTTTACACGCACTCGCGCACTATCATGTACTTACGTGCAATACACACAAATACATAAGCGCTTATTATATGCAGTCTCTCTCAGTCCCTCTCTTTTGTACCTGTTTGAGTGTATTGCTGTGCAGTTCATTGTAAACATTTTTCTTTCCATAGTGCCCCTTAGCATCGCACACGCAGATGTGCATTAAAACCTTTTAAAAGTACTAAAATATTTTTACAAAATTCTGTTGATAATTTCCTGTAAGGTAAGCTTAGTTTTAACCTGTTTCGCTTATATTCAAATGCTACCAATGTGCAAGTGAAGCTGTTGTTGTCGTAGTATCCAGCGTAAACTCAGGGCCGAATCTCTTGGTAATTTTGCAAATTATCTCAAGCGTATCTAATTATTTTCCATGTACAATTTTCTGTTTTTGTTTTCACTGCTTACCACACAACATCTCACACAAACATAAGATGCTGAAATCGGTTGTCGTTTCTGTTCAGCTGTTGTGCATTACTTGCTAAAACACAAACAATTTGTTTGTCTTTTTCTTTGTATCTGAATCTTTTCACGAGCGCATCTTTGGCCAAGCTGAGCAGAAAACTACTATTTTACTTTCATCTCGAGAAACTACAACGCAAGTTACAACATTTTACTTTCATTCACCTATGATGAGCGCATTTGAAAAGTGCATATATATAGCTTATGTTGTATGTGTATATGTGTATTTAAATAACTTTAAAATATTTCATTGTAACCGCAATTACAAAACCATTTTAATAGCTGGACCAGCAATTAAAAAATTGCTGGACACCTAAAATTTTTTTTAGTTTTATATTTATAAAATATAAATGCTTATGTTGAGATATATTTCTTATCCAGAAGACTTTCTACAAACCCTCTTGGTCTTATGAATACTTACACTATTTCAAATGTGTCACAACCGGAATGTGCGATTATTTTACTCTTAACAGAAAAGAAAAGCACAAAAAGAGCACAAAAAGACGCTGAACAAAATTGAAAACAGAAAACTGTTTTCACTTGCATTAAAATGCAAGCAAAAGTTTACTTAAAAGAAAATATAATCGAAAGTTAAATCACACGTAACTAATCTACTAAAAAGTAGAAAGCAGAAATAATCTGGTAGTGTTACAAGCTAACAACTTATATATTTTATTTATTTACCTCAATTCTTTACTTCACAAAATATACTTAACAGACTTATGTGTATGGAATATATGTGTTTACGAAAAGTGGGATTGCATAATTACATACTAAAAAATGAATACTACAAAATCTATACTACAACATTCAATGAAAACAGAAGACTTCAATCGACCTTGAGAGAGCATTAAAAAATAAATAAGAAACGAATGAAAATCGAAAAGTTCAATTCAACGTGAACCAGAGATGCTAATTTTAAGAGACAACGCAGATGACGTCCGCTGAAACCGGCACCCAAACGAAGATCAGCAATGATCCTCAGTTGGAGAAGCAACCGGTTGATGCGACTTGAAATATAAATTAAATATCAAGACAAAATAAAATGGAAAAACTATCTGACCAAACCAGTTACTGACGTCGTCTCGAAGACACATTTCACAGAAATTTGACTTCAAGTGATTAAAAATGAAAATGAAATCGTTTATTAATCAAGAAACACACAGGTCCAACAGGTTACTTTTAAATAAATATAAAGATCCAAAGGCTTAATTCTAATTGTGCAGTGTCTGAGTCCAATATGTGAGTATGTCTCTAAACGTGACGATGAATATGTCTGTGAGCGACCTTAAGCTCGCTGTATATTTGACTCTAAACGCCATTGATTATCTTAGACCGTCTGCTACCTTTATGAGCTAACGTCATTTGCTAAAATCAACACGACAAAAACCCACAGTTTATTGTTGAATTATGTGAAAAAACAGTTTGGAGGCTTGTGATTTCGACCAATTTGCACAAATTCAAGGAAATTTTGCTTATAGAAAAATCTTGGAAATAGAAATTCTCATAAAAACACTTCCTATAATGTGATTTAATTTAAATATACTTGTACTCGTCACCCAATTTCGAATAGCAAAAACAGTTCAACAAAACAGTAGTATTAGGTACAACAACAAAAACAAACGCAATATTTTACCGGTATTTATGTTTGTAAGACATCGTTTATAGCCTTGAATTTGAACTTGGAAATTTCTAAGACATCATCGAAAATACAAAAATACAAGTTCATCTTGCCACCAGTTATAGTGGGTAGTAAAAATGAATATGCTTATATTTTATTATTGCAGTCATCATATTTATATATGGTCTGAGATCAAATCTGCTGCTTAAGTGTTTTTCATTTCAATCTTCGTTAACTTAGGTTGATAGGTAGATTCTGTTTATTCGATATAATAAAGTCGATGATACTTTTTTCATCTATGAGTTACTATACATTATAACACATATCAATTTACCCTCGATTCATTGAATCATCTGATGTTAACCTAACAGAATCGGCTAGCTGCAACTTTATAAAACACATTATCATATTTTGTCAGGTATTTATCTATCGCCAAGAAAAAATGTCATCAACGATATACCGTTTAGGCCTCACATGCTCATAATGAGTACAAAAAATAAAAATAAAACAAGAAAAATACAATTTTACTTAAAATGCGCGACACACTTTTTAGAGAGCGGGTGTGAATGGTGAATCTTTGAACTCATCCCATTGGTAAGGCACAAAAAATCGTACGGCGTCGTTATTCAAAATATGGCTGACAGAGTTACGAACCATTGTGTAATGAATAAATGAACGACAAGTTAAGATCACTTGATCGATAGAGACAGCATATAGTCCGCATCTCAAGACCATGTTTACTTTTACAAACAGAGAAACTAAGACCGTCTGACATTTTCAACAACATCTGTGTGTGTCTGTATATATGGATATATTACCGAATTCCAGAAAAATGAATGAACAATGTGTAAATGTTTCTTAAAAAGTCGTGTTAACAATGGCAAACTGCCGAATTACAATGTGCAATGAACCTTTTGCGTTAAATTGGCCCCCATACCCATTCGATTTAACGCTTTAAAACGCCGATTCTGCTTCGCTTTTATGTGTTTCGCACACTCATCTCTACCTCTTTTTACATATTTGCCAATGTTTTACAATAAATTAACTGTCGAATTGGTCTTGGAATTTAAAACCCCGCCAATAGTTAGTATATTTATGTCTGTATATAAGTATATACAAATGTGCGTATGTACATATATATATGTGGATAAAATTATTGTAAATAATTAAAAACTCATTATTATCGCAGCTTTTGCTTTTCATTTGAGTTTTGATTGCGATGTTTGCCTTTTCCTTTTGTATTTTGATATTTACAATTCAATTGAAACGCATTGGAAACGAAAGTTTTTGAGCGGTATAATTGCAACAATTGTTCACTTTTCGATTTAATATAGTTATGCATTGTCTTTTTCTAAATTTGTGCGTTTTTTCACCCTTTCGCTGTACTTTACATAAGTGACATTTAGGGCAACTGCAAATTATGCAATTATTTCTACTGAATAAAGGAAATTTTTGAAAATCTGACATTGTGCGTTACATAATGTAAAGAGTGAAATTCGTGAAATTCCTTTTTATTATTCAAACCCTTTTTTCTTTGTTTATACTATATATTATTTATTTATACTATATACTGCGTACCATAAATTAAATTTCTATAGAATACTTTCTACAACCTTCTCTGGCTATCATGTGCATTTTTTCTGTCTTCACTGACTGACAAATTGTATGCCAGTAAAAATTTACATTAATCGAATCATGTGCGTGCCGAAAATATAAAACAAAGTAAAGTATTCAAAAACCATTGTGCGTTCAATGACTTTTTTTATAAGCAATTCTTGTTAAGGGAGTGTTTCAAACGGATTCTCGCACTTACATATGCATATATTTTATTAACTTTTTTTTAATTATCGTTTCAGAAAACAAAAATTTAAATAAATACAATAAAACAATATCAAGATGAAAAGAGCCAAAGGCTGGCTGACTATGGCAGCTGCAGGTGAGTTAACCACTTGAAAATTAAGGTTATTCCGCAAAACTTTTATCATTGATTTGCTTTGATCACGAACTGGACTTATTAATGAATATGTTAAGCCCGCTATTGCTTGTGAGTGATATGAAGCACAGCATAGATTATGAAATTTAAGAAAACCAGATGTTAAGTTAATAATAATTTTATAAAAATCAAATTTCCTTTCTCGATTGTAGTACTGTTATTGAGTCTACTTGCCTCTACGGACGCTGCTCTTCCTTTCAAGAAAGTATCAATTGCCAAAACACCCGCCTCTACAAGCACTACAACCACGACTACAGATGTCCCTGTGCAAACTACGGAAAAAGTCGAACTACTTCAACCCACTGCTGAGGGGGAGGAAACTAAGGTAAGTCATCTATGAATTGGGAGTTTGGTAATTGCCAACTACATTTTGCTCTCATTTTTAGTCGGACAACGCAACACTTTCTAAGACATCAAAACTGACGGGCATACCACAAATTGATTACATATGGGATCCAAATTTGCCACGTGAACTGAGAGGGTAAAAATCAAACTTTTTTGCTTTGAGTGAAATTTGCAATTTTTTTTTCTTGCATCTTAGTTACAACCTATCAACTTATCCTTTTTTGTCTACTGTTCCACCGATGGATGAAATACACTTCAAATGCGAGGGACTGCATGATGGCTTCTATGCTTCCATAGAGTACAAATGTCAGGTAGGTCAATACATTTTGGAAAACCAATTTAAAACATAATAGGTTTGTGTGGCTTGTACATTTTTAACCTTGAGAGACAACTATACCGGAGTATATGAATTAGGCAAGTTCAACGGCTACAACGTAATTCATATCCAGTAATTTCTCTTTTTGCGCCTGTTGGATTACGTGAGCAAAGGCAAAGCAAAAAGAAAACTTAAAAACACATGTCTGCATGTTGGTCTTGACCTCAAATTGGACGTTGTTTGAACAGTCACTGTTTACTGCTCTCTACATTGCTAACTCCTAACTGACCTGAACTGAAATCTCTAAACTATCAACAGATCTACCATCATTGCGTTTACGGCATTAGGCACGATTTTCTATGCGCGAATTTTACCGCCTTCGACCAGCGCACCTTCATTTGCCACTTTGCCTCGGATGTGGATTGCGAGGGTTCTCAAAAATATTGGAACAGGTGAGTGCCGCATTGACGTTAAGGACGCGAGCACCATCAACTATTAAATAAGCAACTTTCAGAAATGATGAACTATACATGGCCACAACGACGACATCAACAAGCACTAGCACTACGGAAGCCCCTCCCCCACCTCCGCCTCTCCCAAGACGGAGAGTACAACGGCCACATCGGCCGTACAACCGCCGACCAGTGGATGACTTCTATTATGACGAGGATGAAATTGAGGATGACTATTACGAAGAGCGTTTGAATCGTCGTAACAAGCCACGCCTTCGTCCACGTAAGCCACAAGTTCAGCTGGAATATGACGATGAGTATGACGATGATAAGCGGATTCTGGAAAAACCACTTCGGCGAAATCGCAACCGTGATCGTTATAGAGATGAAGATGAGCTTGGTGATGAGGACTATGATGAAAGGCGAAGTCGGCCCAGTGCACGCCGCAGTAAACCTTCGTCTGGATCAGGTACTGCAATTCGGAGTAAATCACAATCCCGAAAGCCGGCAAGGGTCGATGAACGACGCAGCTTTAATGAGGAGGAGCCCAGGCGCGTGACCGGCAGACGACGTAATGAAAAGCGCACCACACCGTCCACTGTAGCGGTTCTGGACGAGCTGGATGAGTATGAGAAGCCATATGAATTAGATCAAGAGGAAGCTGCTGAAGAACAAACACCACAAAAGGTCAAGACCACACCTAAGCCACTAACTGAGTTTATTACACCAAAGGCAGCACCTGCTTCTGTCTATTCCCGACCACGTGCGCCGCCCCGTATTGCACGTCCGGTGCCTATTAACGAAAAAAATAAGTATTCCTATCCTGTGCAGAAAAACACAGATGCGAAACCCGCACAAACCGTGGGTACTAGCGATCAGGAGGACCAGGACTATTATCAGGATCCTGAGCAAGAGCCCCCGCAAGAAGACGAAGATTATGAGCAGCCTCCGCAAACCACTCGAAACTTACCACGTCGAAGGACCGCAAACACTAGGGAGCAAAAGCCCACACGTCCAACTATTCGCAAGCCCGTTCTGGATAAAAAGCCGCTTTTAGACGATCAGGACTACCATGAAGTCGAACGACAAGAAACGCCGAAACGCAAACGGCCACAGGTCAGAGCACGTGGGCCGGCACCTGACACTGATTTTGTAGACGATGTTGACTACGATGAACGTCCGATTCCTGTTCGGGCGCAGCGTGTGCGCACAAAGTCAGCGCCTCGTAAGCATGTACCACGGCCTCGACAGCCCATAGTGCAGGACGAAGAAGAGGAGAACCACGAACCTACAAGCGAGGAACTGCCGACCCGAACACGAGCAAACTCCGTAATAAGTGTCACATCTTCTCGCCGTAACCAAAAACTATCTCCAACCACACGACAGCGTGCTTTACCCACACCTTCGTCAACAGCAAGGACAACAACGACGACCACATCGGAGGCAACACAACCAGAAGATGAACACCCACAGTCGGAGCATGATGACCCACAGGTAGACGATGCTGAGGAGACAGAGGAGCCGCTGGCACCAGCAGCACCTCCCAAGTCATTACGATCTGCTTCGGTACGTGTGGTTAAGCGACCATTTCTACCCTCACGTGGCGGCAGTCCTTATCTGCCACGGGGTCTCCAACCAGTTGGCGCGGCAGTAAGACAACAATTGGACAGCGAAGCACGGACAACAGACAGTACACCCATTGATATGGGCTCGACCATATCGGGAGTGCATTTGTTGGAGCATGGTGCACCGCTGTTACGTGGCGAAATGGACAGTGATGATGTGCCACTAACAGTTGGAGCGCAATTGCCGTATCCACCGCGCACAACATTGCCACCCCGTAGCGCCTTGCCCACATCGATAACCCCACGACGACCAGACCCTCATCCGGCCAAGCTTAATCTGGACGAGCTCTATGAGAACGACTACGATGTGACACTGAATGATGCGCTAGATCCCACGCTTAAACCGCTTACTCCACAGCATTCACATCAGAGTCAGCTTCAGCATCAGCTTGCCAACTATCAGAGTCGGCCCTATGCCAGTGCGTATGCAGTCCCTGCATCCAATCCATTCGCGGGTCACAGCAACAACTATCGGCAGGCATCCATTTATCAAAATCATTCACCGACATCATCAATCGCATCCGCTTCGCAGACACAGTCACCGACGTCGTCTCAGTCTCAGTCACAACTATCAAACTTTCACAGTGATTCATATTTCTCATCGACAGATATACGCCGGAGAGCGGTTGCCTCGGCACAGATCCCGCGTTCCAATAGACACGAATACGCTACTAGAGAAACAGTGAGCAACAGCCAAGTAAGCGTTCAACCCATCCAACATTTTTACGAAGACTTTGCATTTTAGACGCGGCTTTAAATACGTCATTTAAAAAAGGTATAAATCTCCCAAATATATACTTGACTGTATGTATTTATGTAATACAAGTTGATTATATTTTTTCTTTCAGTTTCTTCAGCTGTAAATAACTTTAAAAAACTATATGGCGTCCCGATGCAACTTTTATTCTTAATATATTTTTGATACATATTTTAAAGTTAAAGCTAAATTTAAAAATATCCATGTGTATAATACTCAATTCTCGTGATACATAGTAACCGGGACAAAGAAAATTCAAGTTTTGTCTGCTAAGTTTGGTATAGTACGCAAGCTACAGAGTACTCTCTTTACATTTTTATGAAGTTAGCAAAATACACACACAAAATAAACAATTTAATACGAGTAATTTAAATTAAGTTCACAATATTTTCTATGCGTACTAGCTAAGATATATTGTAGGTTCAAGTCGAGTGCTTAAAGGAAACTAAGAATATAAAACAAAAATATAACAAAATGATCTTATTAATAATATGAATCTTCAAGGATTTACGGCCGCTGTGTAATTTTCTTTTAAGTTATTCGAGGTCATTCCTTTCTACCGATATTTGCTGAACTGGTGCTCAGGAAAGGTGCTGCAAGATCCAAACAGAATGAAATATTCCAAGATCCTGATCATCCGGACCGGAATCAAAAGCTCAAGCACGTTCGAGAGTAAAGTGTGTAGGACGGTACGAAGCGGGACCCCTTACCGGCTTGCCCGGTTTGTGAATCATTGATTATATTCCAAGCTTCCGCTGAGGAGAAACAAAACTAACAGACGAATGGTCTAAGAACGCTTTCTTGAGGGACTCCGGCGTTCTTGAACCTGTTGGAGGATGTAACCTCTCGGAATTGGAGTACAAATTCTCTTACGAGGGAGGAACGGACGACGCTGAAGTGATTCGCTGGCAGCGCCAGCTTGACCAAGTGCCACACTCTGTCGAGGGCTGGCTGAATATCAAGAATCACTTCATTGCAGTACGCTCGATGGTCGAATGCCTTGTGTATATGGTTAACGGAACACAAAAAGTCGACGATCAACGAACATTTTTAACATCATAGCGTACTTTTAGGCGCAATTGTATCGCTACCCCTTAGGGCAAACATTAAGGAACAATTATTTTTCATAGTATACTTTTAGGCGCAACTGTATTCAACGTACTTTTCCAAAATAGCGGTGGAGTTTAAGATTGCAGTGACTGCAGGACGCGATGGCTTTGCCGTCATTTGGGATCTCAATGAGTAAGTGGCGTCTTCTAGTCAAACAGGCCGACTAACTTCATTTTCACTAATCATAACTTTCTTAAAAATCAGTCGATTTTCATGCGAACCATTTTATTTATGTTTGGACAACCTGAATGATTCTACATTTAAATAATATCATAATAGACTTTTTAAAATAATCAGTATTTCAGTGAGGATTCCTCGCCTCCAGTTGTGGACTCTGTGGGAAATATGCAAAGTTGACAGCGTGCAAATTCATATTGATGTGCGCTCCCTTTTCTTTCCCCTGTCTCCCGCTTTCCCTCCCCCTTTCCCTCTTCAATGTCCAACTACAATCAATATGGAAAATGCAATTGGCTTGGCAAAACAAGCTTATCGCGATTTGTTTGCGAACTGCATTGATTCTTCTTATACCCTGCAGCTGGTGTAGTTTGGTGGGTGTATGAGTTGATTCTCTGGAGAAAAAAGAACCTTCGGTTTATCTGTGAGCAACATACAAGTTTTATTTTGATTTGATACAAAATTACAACAGGTATGCAGAAAAATCAGCAGGCAGGCATTTAAAACTTGGACTTGTGAAATTTCAGTCCAGAAAAATCACAAAATCCGGGATGACATCGAAACCAGGAAGACGACAGACATGTCCTTTGACCACATAATAGAGTTGGCTAAGACTCATTGTTTAACATACCAAAACCTTCAGGACACGGCTGAGAAAAACGGAAAAAACCATATAAAACCACTCCATAAAAAGGAGTGCTTCTGGATCGCAGACTCACATTTGCCAAGCATGTGACCGACATCAGAACGCGCCTACGTGCTAAGGTGGCGAAGCACTACTGTCTACTTTGTTCGCGCAGTAAATTGTCGCTATCCAGCAAAAATTTAATGGTATAATATCCATATTTGCCGTAATTCGACTCAGAAATTGTTTTGGAATCGATTTATATACTAATTTTGAATTGCGTAATCAATTTGAGTCAAAAATATTAACTTTTAAATTTTTGATGCAGAATTGATAATATATCGATAACATAGACATAATGACATTCCACCCAAAATCAGATGATATTTGGCAAAGTTATGAGTATTGTAAATCATATTTTAGGCGGAAATAAGTAAGAAATGGTAAGTAGAGAAGACTGGGCGTTAAAAAGCAAAATGCAATTATCTAACAATTCTTTTTAGCAAATGCTGGGGGAGGTGCAGTGTTGTTGAGTAGACTGTGACATACTCTGTTAAAAAAGTGCAATTGTGGTCAATTGTGGATGCCATAGAGTGTACTTAGCAATATATAACCAAAGTCACCGAAATGTGCAAGTGGTGTGGAGACGGCTCTGAGATACCCTGTTAAGCTAATAAAAGTGCATTCAGTGGATGACAACATTTTGCCTGGAACTGTTTTGCTGCAAGGCGGCGTAATTTCACCACGTCTTGACACTAAATAGTACCAGGCATGCTTAAATATCAACAGAAAAGCAGAAAGTCTTCAGATGGATGTGTGTGCTCTGACTGAGTTAAATCCACGTGCGGATCGACGTCCAAGCATCGTCCAAGTCAAGCAAATTTTCCCCCAAATCTCAGAAAGTACCAGGCGAACATAAATCAACAGAAGGTTGCTGCACTAGCTGCGAGCACGTGGTGCATGCTAACTTAGAGATCAACCACGTGGTGACTGCGAAATATGATTGGCGGAGCTAAAGTCAATCAGAGTGTCAATGCATCCATTGGTACCTCCGATCAAAACAATAACAAACCCACGTGGAGGCCCTACAAAATTGCCTCACCACGTGCTCACCTAGTACAGCAGCTACTTGCTGATTTCTGGGTGCCTGGTGTTTTTTTGGATGATCACATGGTAAAAGACCACCAGAGAGTGATCCTCCACGTGCGAATCCATCTCCACGACGCGTCCAAGTCGAGCAAATTGGTTCCCAAATCTTAGAAAGTACCAGGCGAACATAAATCAGCAGAAGGTTGCTGCACTAGCTGCGAGCACGTGGTGCATTCTAATTTCAAGATCAGCCACGTGGAGGCTGCGAGCTCTGATTGGCAGAGCTCAAGCCAATCAGAGAGTCAAAGCACCCATTGGTACCTCCGATCAAAACAATAACAAGCCCACGTGGAGGTCCTACAAAATTCTTGCACCACGTGCTCGCCCAGTACTGCAGCGACCTGCTGCTGATTTCTGGGTGCCTGGTATTTTTGGTGGATTTGACATGAGGAAAGTCGGCGAGTGAAGCGACTACCACGTGGTTGCCTCGCTCCAATTGCTGTCCGCGTCGCGTAATTTCTTGGGCTGAAATTGGGAAAAGTACCAGGCGAACATAAATCAGCAGAAGGTCGCTGCAGCGCGTGCGTGCTGACGTCATGCGCCACGTGCTTTGACGTGCTATGCACGATCCAAACAATAACAAACCCACGTGACGACCCACCTACCCACATGTCCGCCCACAAGCCCATCTCCCCCCACGCCACGTGCTCAATTGCAAAACTATCGCAAATACCGATAACATAAAGCGATAGTTATCGATAGTTATCGATAGTTTTCGATAGTTATCGCGTGTTATCGATAGTTATCGATAGTTATCGATAGTTTTCGATAGTTATCGATAGTTATCGATAGTTATCGATAGTTATCGATAGTTATCGATAGTTATCGATAGTTATCGATTCATAGTTATCGATTGTTATTGATAGATATCGTTAGTTTTCGATTCATGTTATCGGTATTTGCGATAGTTTTGCAATTGAGCACGTGGCGTGGGGGGAGATGGGCTTGTGGGCGGACATGTGGGTAGGTGGGTCGTCACGTGGGTTTGTTATTGTTTGGATCGTGCATAGCACGTCAAAGCACGTGGCGCATGACGTCAGCACGCACGCGCTGCAGCGACCTTCTGCTGATTTATGTTCGCCTGGTACTTTTCCCAATTTCAGCCCAAGAAATTACGCGACGCGGACAGCAATTGGAGCGAGGCAACCACGTGGTAGTCGCTTCACTCGCCGACTTTCCTCATGTCAAATCCACCAAAAATACCAGGCACCCAGAAATCAGCAGCAGGTCGCTGCAGTACTGGGCGAGCACGTGGTGCAAGAATTTTGTAGGACCTCCACGTGGGCTTGTTATTGTTTTGATCGGAGGTACCAATGGGTGCTTTGACTCTCTGATTGGCTTGAGCTCTGCCAATCAGAGCTCGCAGCCTCCACGTGGCTGATCTTGAAATTAGAATGCACCACGTGCTCGCAGCTAGTGCAGCAACCTTCTGCTGATTTATGTTCGCCTGGTACTTTCTAAGATTTGGGAACCAATTTGCTCGACTTGGACGCGTCGTGGAGATGGATTCGCACGTGGAGGATCACTCTCTGGTGGTCTTTTACCATGTGATCATCCAAAAAACACCAGGCACCCAGAAATCAGCAAGTAGCTGCTGTACTAGGTGAGCACGTGGTGAGGCAATTTTGTAGGGCCTCCACGTGGGTTTGTTATTGTTTTGATCGGAGGTACCAATGGATGCATTGACACTCTGATTGGCTTTAGCTCCGCCAATCATATTTCGCAGTCACCACGTGGTTGATCTCTAAGTTAGCATGCACCACGTGCTCGCAGCTAGTGCAGCAACCTTCTGTTGATTTATGTTCGCCTGGTACTTTCTGAGATTTGGGGGAAAATTTGCTTGACTTGGACGATGCTTGGACGTCGATCCGCACGTGGATTTAACTCAGTCAGAGCACACACATCCATCTGAAGACTTTCTGCTTTTCTGTTGATATTTAAGCATGCCTGGTACTATTTAGTGTCAAGACGTGGTGAAATTACGCCGCCTTGCAGCAAAACAGTTCCAGGCAAAATGTTGTCATCCACTGAATGCACTTTTATTAGCTTAACAGGGTATCTCAGAGCCGTCTCCACACCACTTGCACATTTCGGTGACTTTGGTTATATATTGCTAAGTACACTCTATGGCATCCACAATTGACCACAATTGCACTTTTTTAACAGAGTATGTCACAGTCTACTCAACAACACAGCACCTCCCCCAGCATTTGCTAAAAAGAATTGTTAGATAATTGCATTTTGCTTTTTAACGCCCAGTCTTCTCTACTTACCATTTCTTACTTATTTCCGCCTAAAATATGATTTACAATACTCATAACTTTGCCAAATATCATCTGATTTTGGGTGGAATGTCATTATGTCTATGTTATCGATATATTATCAATTCTGCATCAAAAATTTAAAAGTTAATATTTTTGACTCAAATTGATTACGCAATTCAAAATTAGTATATAAATCGATTCCAAAACAATTTCTGAGTCGAATTACGGAAAATATGGATATTATTAAATTTAAATTAAATTAAATTTTTGCTGGATAGCGACAATTTACTGCGCGAACAAAGTAGACAGTAGTGCTTCGCCACCTTAGCACGTAGGCGCGTTCTGATGTCGGTCACATGCTTGGCAAATGTGAGTCTGCGATCCAGAAGCACTCCTTTTTGTATATGGTTTTTTCCCTTTTTCTCAGCCGTGTCCTGAAGGATTTGGTCGTATGTTATCGTATGTTAAACAATGAGTCTTAGTCAACTCTATTATGTGGTCAAAGGACATGTCTGTCATCCTCCTGGTTTCGATGTCATCCCGGATTTTGTGATTTTTGGATGGTTTTTCTGGGCGTACGACTGAAATTTCACAAGTCCAAGTTCCAAATGCCTGCCTGCTGATTTTTCTGCATACCTGTTGTAATTTTGTATCAAATCAAAATAAAACTTGAATGTTGCTCACAGATAAACCGAAGGTTCTTTTTTCTCCAGAGAATCAAGTCATACACACACCAAACTACACCAGCTGCAGGGTATAAGAAGAATCAATGCAGTTCGCGACAAGCTTGTTTTGCCAAGCCAATTGCATTTTCCATATTAATTGTAGTTGGACATTGAAGAAAGCGGGAAAGCGGGAGACAGAGGAAAGAAAAGGGAGCGCACATCAATATGAATTTGCAAGCTGTGAACTTTGCATATTTCCCGCAAAGTCCACAACTGGAGGCGAGGAATCCTCACTGAAATTATGATTATTTTAAAAAGTCTATTATGATATTATTTAAATGTAGAATCACTCAGGTTATGAAACCATAAACAAAATGTCATTCCGCATGAAAATCGTTTGATTTTTAAGAAAGTTATGATCGATGGAAAATGAGGGTATTAGGCATGTCGTGGGTGTTACATGTCAAATTTTTAAGACATTTTGTTATGATTTTTGGCCAAAAATTAAGTATCCTTAAAAGTCGATTTAAACACTTGTTTAGTACTAATGTTGACCTCGGCAATCGATTAAAATTAAAAATTCGCGATTTTAAATTTTGAAAAAAAAATTTTTGTTGAAATTTTACAGGGGGGACCATTGTCTAAAATTTCAATATATCGAAAAATTTCAAAAGGTCTATTATGATATTATTTAAATGTAGAATCACTCAGGTTGTGAAACCATAAACAAAATGTCATTCCGCATGAAAATCGTTTGATTTTTAAGAATGTTATGATCGATGGAAAATGAGAGTACTAGGCATGTCATGGGTGTTACATGTCAAATTTTTAAGACATTTTGTTATGATTTTTGGCCAAAAATTAAGTATCCTTAAAAATCGATTTAAACACTTGTTTAGTACTAATGTTGACCTCGGCAATCGATTAAAATTAAAAACTCGCGATTTTAAATTTTGAAAAAAAAATTTTTGTTGAAATTTTACAGGGGGGACCATTGTCTAAAATTTCAATATATCAAAAAATTTCAAAAGGTCTATTATGATATTATTTAAATGTTGAATCACTCTGGTTGTGAAACCATAAACAAAATGTCATTCCGCATGAAAATCGTTTGATTTTCAAGAATGTTATGATCGATGGAAAATGAGAGTACTAGGCATGTCATGGGTGTTACATGTCAAATTTTTAAGACATTTTGTTATGATTTTTGGCCAAAAATTAAGTATCCTTAAAAATCGATTTAAACACTTGTTTAGTACTAATGTTGACCTCGGCAATCGATTAAAATTAGAAACTCGTGATTCTAAATTTTGAAAAAAAAAATTTCATTGAAATATCATAGGGGGGACCATTGTCTAAATTTCCGAAACATCGAAAAATTTCAAAAGGTCTATTATGATATTATTTAAAAGTAGAATCACTCAGGTTGTGAAACCATAAACAAAATGTCATTCCGCATGAAAATCGTTTGATTTTTAAGAATTTTATGATCGATGGAAAATGAGGGTACTAGGCATGTCGTGGGTGTTACATGTCAAATTTTTAAGACATTTTGTTATGATTTTTGGCCAAAAATTAAGTATCCTTAAAAATCGATTTAAACACTTGTTTAGTACTAATGTTGACCTCGGCAATCGATTAAAATTAGAAATTCGCGATTCTAAATTTTGAAAAAAAAAATGTTTGTTGAAATTTCATAGGGGAGACCATTGTCTAAAATTTAAAATATCGAAAAATTTCAAAAGGTCTATTATGATATTATTTAAAAGTAGAATCACTCAGGTTGTGAAACCAGAAACAAAATGTCATTCCGCATGAAAATCGTTTGATTTTTAAGAATGTTATGATCGATGGAAAATGAGAGTACTAGGCATGTCATGGGTGTTACATGTCAAATTTTTAAGACATTTTGTTATGATTTTTGGCCAAAAATTAAGTATCTTTAAAAATCGATTTAAACATTTGTTAAGTACTAATGTTGACCTCGGCAATCGATTAAAATTAAAAACTCGCGATTTTAAATTTTGAAAAAAAAATTTTTGTTGAAATTTTACAGGGGGGACCATTGTCTAAAATTTCAATATATCAAAAAATTTCAAAAGGTCTATTATGATATTATTTAAATGTAGAATCACTCTGGTTGTGAAACCATAAACAAAATGTCATTCCGCATGAAAATCGTTTGATTTTTAAGAATGTTATGATCGATGGAAAATGAGAGTACTAGGCATGTCATGGGTGTTACATGTCAAATTTTTAAGACATTTTGTTATGATTTTTGGCCAAAAATTAAGTATCCTTAAAAATCGATTTAAACACTTGTTTAGTACTAATGTTGACCTCGGCAATCGATTAAAATTAGAAACTCGTGATTCTAAATTTTGAAAAAAAAATTCATTGAAATATCATAGGGGGACCATTGTCTAAATTTCCGAAACATCGAAAAATTTCAAAAGGTCTATTATGATATTATTTAAAAGTAGAATCACTCAGGTTGTGAAACCATAAACAAAATGTCATTCCGCATGAAAATCGTTTGATTTTTAAGAATTTTATGATCGATGGAAAATGAGGGTACTAGGCATGTCGTGGGTGTTACATGTCAAATTTTTAAGACATTTTGTTATGATTTTTGGCCAAAAATTAAGTATCCTTAAAAATCGATTTAAACACTTGTTTAGTACTAATGTTGACCTCGGCAATCGATTAAAATTAGAAATTCGCGATTCTAAATTTTGAAAAAAAAATGTTTGTTGAAATTTCATAGGGGAGACCATTGTCTAAAATTTAAAATATCGAAAAATTTCAAAAGGTCTATTATGATATTATTTAAAAGTAGAATCACTCAGGTTGTGAAACCAGAAACAAAATGTCATTCCGCATGAAAATCGTTTGATTTTTAAGAATGTTATGATCGATGGAAAATGAGAGTACTAGGCATGTCGAGGGTGTTACATGTCAAATTTTTAAGACATTTTGTTATGATTTTTGGCCAAAAATTAAGTATCTTTAAAAATCGATTTAAACATTTGTTAAGTACTAATGTTGACCTCGGCAATCGATTAAAATTAAAAACTCGCGATTTTAAATTTTGAAAAAAAAATTTTTGTTGAAATTTTACAGGGGGGACCATTGTCTAAAATTTCAATATATCAAAAAATTTCAAAAGGTCTATTATGATATTATTTAAATGTAGAATCACTCTGGTTGTGAAACCATAAACAAAATGTCATTCCGCATGAAAATCGTTTGATTTTTAAGAATGTTATGATCGATGGAAAATGAGAGTACTAGGCATGTCATGGGTGTTACATGTCAAATTTTTAAGACATTTTGTTATGATTTTTGGCCAAAAATTAAGTATCCTTAAAAATCGATTTAAACACTTGTTTAGTACTAATGTTGACCTCGGCAATCGATTAAAATTAGAAACTCGTGATTCTAAATTTTGAAAAAAAAAATTTCATTGAAATATCATAGGGGGGACCATTGTCTAAATTTCCGAAACATCGAAAAATTTCAAAAGGTCTATTATGATATTATTTAAAAGTAGAATCACTCAGGTTGTGAAACCATAAACAAAATGTCATTCCGCATGAAAATCGTTTGATTTTTAAGAATTTTATGATCGATGGAAAATGAGGGTACTAGGCATGTCGTGGGTGTTACATGTCAAATTTTTAAGACATTTTGTTATGATTTTTGGCCAAAAATTAAGTATCCTTAAAAATCGATTTAAACACTTGTTTAGTACTAATGTTGACCTCGGCAATCGATTAAAATTAGAAATTCGCGATTCTAAATTTTGAAAAAAAAATGTTTGTTGAAATTTCATAGGGGAGACCATTGTCTAAAATTTAAAATATCGAAAAATTTCAAAAGGTCTATTATGATATTATTTAAAAGTAGAATCACTCAGGTTGTGAAACCAGAAACAAAATGTCATTCCGCATGAAAATCGTTTGATTTTTAAGAATGTTATGATCGATGGAAAATGAGAGTATTAGGCATGTCGAGGGTGTTACATGTCAAATTTTTAAGACATTTTGTTATGATTTTTGGCCAAAAATTAAGTATCCTTAAAAATCGATTTAAACATTTGTTAAGTACTAATGTTGACCTCGGCAATCGATTAAAATAAAAACTCGCGATTTTAAATTTTGAAAAAAAAAAGACATTTTGTTAAAATAATATCATTTTTGAAAAAATCGATTTAAACACTTGTTTAGTACTAATGTTGACCTCGGCAATCGATTAAAATTAGAAACTCGTGATTCTAAATTTTGAAAAAAAAAATTTCATTGAAATATCATAGGGGGGACCATTGTCTAAATTTCCGAAACATCGAAAAATTTCAAAAGGTCTATTATGATATTATTTAAAAGTAGAATCACTCAGGTTGTGAAACCATAAACAAAATGTCATTCCGCATGAAAATCGTTTGATTTTTAAGAATTTTATGATCGATGGAAAATGAGGGTACTAGGCATGTCGTGGGTAGTGCAAAATGTCTGCATTCTCTGTTTCCACTAGCAATTCTTTAACATTGCACCTTAGTGTCCACTACAGCGCTGCAAATTAAGTTAAAGCCGTCGCCTCAAATTCCGTCATGATTACTGCTTTGTTTCCAGTTTCTATTCCTGTATGCCTGGGTTGACTCGTCTACAGCCAATATCAAGTTTAAAGCGTCCATTCCGATTTGGCATAGTTTTTAGCCGTAGTTTTGACCTGGCGCACGCACACTGAGGGAGTTTTGTTCAAAATTCAAACTTGGCCAAGAATTCAATTATAGAGCAGGCAAAGTAAGAGCACATGACGCTGCTGCTGCAGCGCGAGACGCGGTAACCCAGCAGTAGTTGACCTTCTACAGCATTATTATTATTTTTTTTCTCATTTATATTCATTTTTTTAAATTAAAATTACACAACCGGGGTTCTTCATCTACAACGTAAACCTTATTAAAATACAAGGAGAAAAGAAAAAAAATACTCGTTTTCTTTATACTTTTAGACGGACATCTTAATGACTTTTTTCAACTGGCCCCTGCCGCTCTGAATCTTTTCTTGCCTGACGTAGACAACTTTTGAGCTCTTCCGTTATTTCCTCCAAGTGATCCAATTTCTTCATTAAAATTATCTGTCAAATGATAAAAATGAATCTTAATACATATAAAATAGAACTTTACACACAAACCTTAGCTGCAGATATTATCTCTGTTGCCACTTTAAAGGGCATGAATTCTACCGATTTGACTAGTGTCATTGGACGAGTCTTGGCCACATCTTCTAGTGTTTTAAATCCAGCTGCATATAGTTGTCTTGCTCGATTCTTTATTAAAAAACAAGAATTAAATATTGCCCATCTAAAAAAAAAATAAATTACCTACAATTTTAACAGCAGGAAGCTCCATCAAAGGTTCTAGCTCTAAAGTTCCGCATCTATCGAATTTATGGTGAATGCGTTCGAACAGTGGCTTAAAGCACCAAAATTCTTCGATCTGTTCGCATAACCGCACTGTCGCGCTGGCAGCAGCCGTTGACTGACTGATAAGCTGCTGCAATGTACCACGTTCTACGTTGTACTTGCTGGCGACGATAGGTAGCGGCACCAGTGCCAGCACTTCGTCAAGGATAAGCACCTTATACAAGCGATTCAGTTTTAAAGCAAGTGGGCCCTGCACCGATTGCGTTTTAACCAGTCGAGCAGCGTGTGCTTCGGTAAAGCCCAGTTGCTTGAAAAGCAAGTTTGTGTCTTTAGACAAGCATGTGTATTCACGAAAGAGTATATTGGCATCAGCAGGAAACAGTTCGTCTCCACGCTCATTGGAATTGAAGCAAACAACCAAATATAAAAGATGCACATAGCTAGTTAGGATAAGCCGCTGCTGCGCCTCTGTTAGCTCCTTGTGTAAACTGAATGCACGATTATAGTCGATGCCAGCTTTAAAGGCAGCACAACCAATGCTTGTTAGCTGAAAGCGAGTGGATCGACTAATAAATAGCCGATGATCTGAGGAGACTGGTCGCGTGCTTGAATTAATATCCTGTGTTGTATAAATATTCGATAGACTCGAATTTTCCTTTGGTCCAGTTTCAATAAGTTTTAGTACTTTGTACTTAAACATGTCACGTAGGATGCGCAGCACTAAATCATCCAATGAAATACCCAAGATATCAGCTTGTACGGCCAGAAGTGTGCTACATGTTAAACGGGTCAGGTCGCGACGACAGTCGGCAAGACGCAAACCAATAACGCTCATTATTAAAGACTAAATAAATTGTTAAGTTAATGGAAGTAAAATTAAACTAATAAACAATACGCAACCTGTAAGCCAACGGCATTTTGTTGATCTAGAGAGCTTAGCGACTTGTCCATGGGTGAAAAAAGCATCTCACCCACATGAAGATTGTCTTTACTCTGGGTTATAAGGATACTTTCCCCAGCTTCGCCAAGCCCAGCACGTCCAGCTCGTCCAACCATTTGCTTATACTTGCATAAGGTCATAAATTCTTGTCCAACATAAGGCGCGCGAATGATCACACGTTTGGCAGGTAAATTAACCCCAGCGGCCAGCGTTGAGGTACAGCATATGACTGTGATGACACCAAAGCGATAGGCAGTCTCAATGTACTTGCGCTCTAATGTTGTTAGTCCAGAATGATGGTAAGCAATGCCATAAGGCAAAGTCTTGGCCAAAACGGGACTAAGTATACCGCACATCTTATCCAATGCATTCATCAGATCAACTTTTTCGCTCTTGCGATGTTCCAAAAACCGTTGATTTGGAACAATACGACTCAGTAGCACGGCTACGTTTTCGCAATTTTTGCGAGTAGGGCAAAACACCAGACAACCATTCTCTGGAGCACATTCGTTAACCAATCCTCCTAAATGATCAGGATCCGCGCGTTCTACTGCAGAGCTGTACTGCAAGTTAAAAAATAATTAACAAAAAAAAATTTTAAAAACAATTATGGACTCACATTATAATTAACACTGCGAGAAAGCACAAATATCTCTTCGATAGTTTTCCCCGTTGAATTGATTTCTAGCAAATCTTTTCCACATTTAATGTACTCCTTCAATTCCACTGGCCGAAAGCCTCGTGTATAGACATCGGCATTAAGAAAAGCCGAGATCTCGTTAAGATTCCCAATTGTAGCACTCATGCCTACAATCTGTATGTTAGCTTTAAAGGGAAACGGTTATTATTAAAAAAAATTTAACTTTAATTGATACCATATATCATTTAATTACCTTTAAGAAACATGACTTTGGTAAGAAGCGCTTCTAACGTAGCACCACGTCCGCGTTCACCTATCAAGTGAAGCTCATCCACAACAACCAGACCAATTTCATGCGGTCGTTCTATATCAATCAAACTATCCATGAGTACAGATCCTTTTTCGATAGAGGCAATGTATAGTCTTTGACGCTTGTTGAGCTGTTGTGGCGGACATTTGCCCTTGCCTGCTGTGTACTCTTCAACAATGAAGTCCAAAGCAAGGGCAAACGGGGACATGGCACTGACTTTCTCTTGCACTATTGAAACATACGGCAAAATGAACAGAACGTTTCGTTGCCAGCAAATCAGTTCTCGCAGAATAAGAATCTCAGCTACCAAGGTTTTTCCTCCACTAGTTGGCAACGCATAAATAAGGTTCTTGCGCTGTCGTACAGCAGGAAGATTTAAACACTCGTTCTGCCAATCTGAAATGTATAAGTGAATGATTAGTTGCCTTTAAGAATTCTTCGCTTGACTCACCATATAAGTCTTGTATGCCTTTGTTCTCAAATATTAGTTTTTTCACTTTTTCGGGAAGGCCATAAAAATTCCCTTTGGCTGGAACACTATCGACGCATTTTTCAAAATCGGTAAACGATTGCGATTGCCAATCCGCCTGTTTAATTGTAGTGAGTCCACATTGAGCTTGAGAAACCCTTTGGTTATTTAACGATTCGTGTGTTTCATATTGACTTCCTTGTATTATGCCGTCAAGAACAGACTTTGATAGAAAAGACGTGCCCATAGTCATTGACAACTGATCATTTTTGGATTGCTTTCTCTCTGGGGATTTAGGCACTTGCGAAATTGTATCTATAAACAGTTGCGTGCTTTGTACGTCGAATTTTCCATCATCATTTACATGAAAAATATCCTCCATTTCAAACGTACCAATTTCATTTAAATCAAAATTTGTAAAGTCGGATTTACTTTGCTGTAACCGGTTCACAGTTAAAGTAGGGAAAGGAGCAGGTATCCTTAGATTCTGACTAATAAATATATCATCGAGTTCTACATCAGCAATTAAATCTTTATTTAAACTACTACTTGTAATCCCATTTTCGTCTTCTCCGGGTTGAATGGAATCAGTAAAGAGACAATCGTCGGAGTTACTCTGCCGTACCTGTTTCAAAATTGGACTGGTGAAAGGAGCAGATAAAATTGCATCCTGTCCACTAAATATTTCCTCTAGTTTATTTTCAGCACGTAAAAGAAAACTTTCATCGTCCGACCAATTAATACTATCACTTCTTTTTCTTTTGCCTGTGGAATTGGCTGTTTCTTGTCTTTCACATTTATAACTACACTTAGCTTCACAATCGGGTTGCATACAAATTCGTTTTGCTTTAGCTTTGGCAGAATTATTTGGAATGTGTCCACGTTTACCAAACTTATTTCCCGACATAATTTGCACGAAATTTTATTTCATTCACAACAAAGCGCCTAAAGTATATAAACGATCAGCTGATATTTTCGTTCTAGGGACAAGTGCAGCCCTAGACAAGCCTTGATACTGAAATACACTTGGTATTTTTTTTAGTATTCAGAAAATGTTCTATATTACCCATCAATATTGGTCACACTGGTTAAATGCGAGTACTCGGTGCAGTAGAGCTGGGAAACTGTCAATAGTGGCGCCATTCGATATTTTCGATGTTTTCGACTGAACTATAATAATATTATTAGCTTCGTAATATAATGGCTAAAACAAAACAGAAAAATTATAGTCATATGTTCTTCTATTTTGTATATTAAATAACATAACAATCTAAAAGGGGATATCAACTTTATAATGTAATGGGTAGAACAAAACAGCAAAATTAAAGTCAATCAGGTCAACAATTGCGTCAGCCCATCTTGTTTTAGGCAATTCTTCTATGATTAATGTTTAATTTTTAGCATTTAATTTAGTTTTTAGCATATGTCTGTGCTGTTGTCAGCGATGTAAAAAATTGGCCCAGTACCATCGATAGCGACAAAAAACAATCGACAATCGCTCAAATATGTAAAGAGTCGATACCTCGATTGATCTTAGCGACAATGAAATTGAACAACAGAATAGAGCAAACCAACAATCTAACTTAAGACCAGAAAACGCTGCGGAACCCACCGAGGATGTGGTCATTCGCATTAAGGTTGAGTACAATAATGTAGTCAGTAAAGTTGGAGATTGGTCATCTAAACAGCATATGCAGAATGCTATGTCGCGGGTTAATCTATCAGATGACGACGAACTCTAATTTCCAATCGATGAAATCGATGTAGAATATAAGATGACATTACCATATTTAATTTCAACAACAAGGCGCCAAAAAAATGAAAACAATCAGCTGATTTTTTGCGGACTAATGCTGAACTGAATCAATTTGCCTTCGATACTTCAATGGTATCGCTTTTTTTTGGTATTGATAAACATGTTATTGAGTCTAAAATTCGGTCACACTTTTTAAATATGAATACGCGCTGCAGTTTTAGGTTGCATTTGTGAATTAATGTTTAAGTTTCTTAATAAATATATATCAACACATTTTTAAAATGGATTCACAAAATAATTATTGGTACCTCGAGCATATAGTAACTGGTAAAAAGATAATCCTGCAATCTGGCGAAAATACTTTGGGTAGGCATTCTACCTGTAAATTGGTTTTGAAAGACTACGACTACTTGTCAAGACAGCATGCCAAGATTACAGTAGATATCACAAATAGTGTAATCCTAGAACAGATGGTAAGAATTAAACTATGTTATTTACAATGAAATCCCTTTCATTTGTATTTATATTATAGACCACACCAAATGGTATATTTGTTAATCAGACCAAGCTCGCCAAAGATGTTTATGTTTACTCGCTCAAAAACGGTGACAGAATTGGGCTTGGTGTCGAAGTTCAGCGTAACGAAGCGGTACATCCACGTTATGCAGTTTTCATATTGAAAGAAAACCGCGTAAATATAGAAGATATTATAATTATTACAGATGACGAAGATGAAGAAGAAAATGATCTTCTTGTACATGATTTTGGTAATGAAAAACCTATAGATAATTTAAATATCGATCGGGATAGACCCTCACCAGCTAATAAACCATTAAGCCTCAAAGCTGACGAAAAGCCGTCTGGTTCGATACACTTACCAATTCTTCCAGAAGTGAAACAAGAATTATTATCGCAGGCGAGCAAAGAAATAGAAAATATATTCGGAGAGCCTGATGCAGAGCTGCTAGAATCGGTGCTAAATATAAATCCGTATATTTATAAGCAGCTCAATAATAATAACCTAAATACAGCAGGTAAAAAATTATGTGATGGCGAGAAAATTGAAGTACCAGAAGAAATAAACATGCCGGAAAATAAGTTATTGCTTTCAAAACCTTCCAATATGCCAATAATTGAAGAAATAATTCTGGACGATGAAGAATATGATGAAAACTTTGCTATGTCACAGGCTGTGCTACGTGAAATGAAAGAAGAGATGGCTGATGAATTCATTGATCTCAGCGACAATGAAATTGAAGAACAGAATGAAAAAAACCAACTATGTAACTTTAAGACAGAAATCGCTACACAACACATTGAGGATGAGATCATACTTATTGAGGACGAATACGATGATCTCTTTAGTAAAGTAACTGATTGGTCATCCAAACTGCTTTCGCAAAATGTCATGTCACAGGTTTATCCATTAGAAGACGAAGAACTTCATTCTCCACGCGATGAAATGGATGAAGGAAAACAAGCTTTACAGTTTTGTACTGAATCCAGGTCTTGTAGCATTGAAGATGACCATACCAATGTTCCCTTTCTTCAAGAAACAAGAACAACTGCCCCGCAAGTTGACAGAAGCGCCAGCGAATGTAAGACGAGATTTCTAATAATTATTATATTATACTAAATAGGTTTCTTACAGATATCAATGTCACACCAGAGGAGTGTAAGATAAGACCTTGCAGAATCCTTTTGAAAACAATAAGTAAACCCGAGTGTCAGACAATCAATCAAGGGAGTACAGAATCTAAGAAAATTTTGGAGGAGGTATCTGATTGCTGTTCTAAAAAAAATACTTATTCAGGGAGTGATGTCGAAAAAGCAGTTAACAACCAAATCGTGCTTCAAAACGAACCCAACACAGTTTCAAAGAAACCATGCAGTCTGATAAGACCCGATTATGCAATAAATATGTCGGATAATAAAAATTTGGATGAAATAGCGGAATGGCTTCAATTGGATAGTTCAAATGGACAGTATAATGTCAAAGACAGAACTTTGTCAGTGATTGATACTCTAGAGGATCAGTTACAAGATAACGAATGCTTAAATACTGAATCAAAATTGAAAAGTTCAGAAACTATATCAAGTCACACAAAATCTATTGAGGAACGGTTTGAACCAGTCAATATAAAATTAGGACCAGTAAGTGAAAATAAACAAAGAAACCCTCGCTTGTTAAACAGATCTAAGTCCCTTTATTCTGACTGTCCTTCAACCTCTCCAACTAACTTTAAAGAAAAACTTTTAAGTCCGACTTCAAAAAATTCAAAGAATAACGATGAAAACACTCGTGGACCAAAAGTTATTTTAGCGCCACATTTGCCTAAGTGTCGTGGCAAATTGCGCGGAGTATCAGCCGGCAATAACAAAGAGTATATACTTATGAGACAACGATTGGCAGATAATGAGACCAAAATGAAAGCGAAATGGTATCAAAAGCCAGATGACAAGAAACAAGAGAGTGAGGGTATTAAGAAGAAACGACGGGAGCTTCTAAAGAGACTTGCTGAAAAACCCAAGTGTATAATACCTACAGACACTTTCAGTAAGCTAAATCGTAATTCATTAAAAATACCAACCGTGTGTAATTCCAACCGAGGCGAGTTTCTCACAAAAGAAGAAAAATTGCCACCAACTAAAAGACTTAAAATTGATAAAACGATCCGGTCATCTGAAAAACGAGTAGTTAAGCGTCGTGCAACAATTGAATGCTTTTCACAAAAGATAATTGATTTAAATGAAACAGATGAAGCTTTATCTTCGGCCAAGCAATTAGTTCGTCCGGCTAAACGCAAGGAAGCAGAAATAGCCCGTAATCAACGAACGTGCAATCGCGTTACATTTGCAGATATGGAAAGTGATTTTCAATTGAGACAGCTGCGCGACAAAAAGGCAAAAAAGAATCGACATGTGCGATTCAACGATAATCTTCACATCATACCAATTGATCGTGTAGAAGGTGCCAATAAAAAAGTACGAATCGTTAAGGATACCAAAAAACTAACTCTAAGCACTTACTCGGAGCGTCGTGAATGGGCAATGGCCTTGGGTAAACTGGAAAATTACAATGATATTATTACTGGTGATATTTTGAGCTGGGGTAACGAGTGGCTAAAAACAAGAAACGCTGATGAAGTCGCCGAATCTGATGTGCTGATGCCAATTCCAACTGAATTCAGCAGCTACAAACAGTACAAAGAGTACGTTGTTTGGCATAGTCTAGTTAGTTACTAGCAAGAAGTCAAACCAATTCGTTGAACCGCCCCGGTACGCGCTGAAATAAATAATATATTAATTTTAATGGTTTAGATATCGATTATATAAGATTTTGGCGTTATATGGTTTGATTTCCTCGCTAGTAGACAACCAAGGTACATATATTTAAAAATTACTTCACTTCAGAACCTTTATACCACTGATGAAGCTGGAGCTATTGACTACCATACAGCGTGAAAACAAATTCTGTAAGAGCTCATTCGAAGTGAAACTAAAAAGTTTTTCGAAGGAAAATTCTAGGCATAGACCTCGTTTTGTACTGGTTACAAGATGTAAGCAATATGTAATCATTTCTAAATAATGATAGCCTTAAAATAATTATTTATATTTTCTTATTTAGGCAATTATAAACCGTTTGGCAAGTTCGATTTATATACTTTAAGCAGCGGTAATGCCCTAAAGGAAATATTTGCGACAATGTCGCATGTACAGAAAATTGCAGGTAAATATGTCAACATTTATTCAGAGAATATATTTTTATACCCTTCAACCATGAAAATGGTCTAAAAGAAGGGTATACTAACTTTGTGCAAAATGTATGTAACAGGCATACGGAGGCGTGGCAGACCCCATAAAGTGTATATATTCTTGCTCAGGATCACTAGCCGAGTCGATTAAGCCATGTCCGTCTGTCTGTCTGTTTGTTTGAGACAACAGATCTCAGCTATTAAAAGAGCTAGAGACACTAAATTTGGTGTTTGGTGCCACGCCCACCGCCCCCGCAAATCGGTAATTTGTGATTATTAAGCAAACTCTTGAACTCATAACATTCTGCTTTGGTACACATAAAGCTGAATGCAATATGAACATATCCTCCAAATTACTATTACTATCCGATCCAATAACACAGAAGTTATTCAAGTCAACGTTTTCAGTACAAATGTACGAGAAGCAGCCGGCGCGCTACTTTGAGCGGTTGACGTCGACGTCGTAACGCGTCGCTTCACTCGCTTGTGTGTGTGAGCCATATCTAGTGGAATTATTTGTGCAGAATATACTGTTTAAAATTATGGTTACACGTTTGTAAAAATTGGGAGAAGGGTATCTTACTGTCGGGCGCGCTCGACTGTAGCCTTACCGACTTGTTTTTTATCGCTTTTTTACCTTCATGTTTACAGACGACACCTATGAGATTAAGTTTGAGATATTGCAAAAGAGTATCAGCATGGATTTGCTGCACACCCTAAAAGCATTGACAGTTAGCCCAATTGTAGATAATATAAGGGTGGAACTGGGTGCATTTAGTGCCCTATATCAGCTGAGTCGCTCGCCGCTCTTTCAACGAATCCTCAAACCGTGCGAAAAAGTTTTTACTTTTGATCCGAAACTATTAAATTGTATGCAATACAAAGGTTTTAAAAGGCTGGATAGCCACCAACTCGATATATGTCTAAGTACTTCGATTCGACTAATGGATGACTCAGAGCCGAGTATAACGCTTATACAAGGACCACCGGGCACTGGCAAATCAGCGGTTATCTCCAATTTAGCTCTGCAGTGCATGTATGGCAGCAGCAACCACACACTGGATCGTAAAATTCTAATATGTGCTCATAGCAATGCAGCAGTGGATAATATTACGCTGAGCTTAAAACATGCCCGCAATTGCATGTCGCATACGCAATTTGAAATTGTTAGATTCGGAATATTTGAAAAAATGGATATGAATGTGCGTGAATTGTCGGTGGAACATTACTTAAGGAAAAAACGTGCTGCGAAACGTGACCGACTAACAGCCGATAACATCATGCACCTAAAAAAACAACAAGAGGATCTTAAATCAGAGATTGCTAATCTTAGGAAACGCAACGACGGAGTTAGTAGTTTACAACAGCAAATAAAAACGAAAGAGAGACAACTGCGTCTGATCAATGAACGACTTAATCCTCCGCTAACACCGCGCGAAGAGATTGAATACATAAGCACTTTCGTTCAACGTGCCAACATTGTATGCACTACACTTTCTAGTTGTGTAAAGCTCGCTTCCTATATTGACTATTTTGATGCATGTATAATTGACGAGGCAACACAGTGCACCGAACCGTGGACTTTGTTGCCTCTGAGATTCGGTGTTCGTGGTCTCGTTTTGGTCGGCGACACACAGCAACTGCCAGCCACCGTTCTTTCTCAAAAAGCCATTAACTACGGACTGGGTAACTCTATGTTCGATCGCATCCAGCGCAATGTTAAGCAGCAGTTGGATAAGCCAAAGCCAAATACCAAATACCATACCAAAGTATATAAATTAAGCATGCAGTATCGCATGCATCCAGAAATATGCAAATGGCCTAATAACTATTTCTATGAAGGTCAACTAATCAATGACGAATCCACTCAGCGTTTGATTGCACCCATTATTCCATACTGTGTTATTAACTTGAGTTACACGCGTGACACCAATGATATGCACAGTCGAAGTATTAGCAATGATGAAGAAGCGCGCTTTGTAGCCAACTTGCTAATTGAACTCAACAAGCATATGCCTACAAACCGATTCAGATATGGTTTGATAACACCTTATAGTAACCAATGCTATGCTTTAAGTCAGGTCATCCCTAGTGACATGAAAATTGCACCATGCACTGTTGATGCTTATCAAGGCCAGCAACGAGACGTTATCATTATATCGAATGCAAGAACCCGAGGAGTAGGATTTCTTACCAATTATCAGAGACTTAACGTGGCCATAACTAGACCACAGCGGTGCCTTATCATTTGTGGTAATTTTGATGACTTGCAGGTAATTAAAATTACTTGTCTTTAAAAACATTATAATTATTATCATATCTCCATAGGCTGTAGATATGTGGCGTCATTTGCTGAACGATGCGCGTGACCGAGGAGTTTACTTTGATTTGAGTCGTAGTGATACTGATGATTTAAAGAAATCTTTAATCAGCAAAATTCTTGTCAGACCAGTTACACTGCATGATACCCCTTAAATACAAAAAAAAACTCATTTACACTTATAAACAAATAAACATTACAGAAAAACTAATTTCAGTGGTTGAGTTTCTGGTACTTATTGCACCTTTCGAACATAGAAAATGGTCAAAAATTTTATAAATACAATATTTTATACACAAGGATTAATCAAATTAATAGAGCCAACTGATTGGTTCCGGGCTTGCTCGACTGTTTCATTCGTTACTTGTTTCTGTTACATAGCTTTTCATAAGGAATATAAAATATATCATAGCATTACCTGAAATGTTTAACTTGAATTCATTTAAAATACACATTCATTTAAGTTTTATTGTAATTATATAACATCAATAGAGAGAGTTACTTTACAGCTAAAAACAGTTGTTTTCTTACGATTTGTTCAAGATCATCTCAATAAATCTACGGAATTTTTGAATTAAACCAACTTTGATTTAAGGAACTACATTTTAATATTATATATATGCACATAAATTTTATGAATAATCGTATAATTGAATAAATGAAGATATGTTTTCAATAATATAAAGACAATTTTATATATTGCACTAAAAATTTTAACCATAACAAAATTAGAGGTATCCAAAGACTCTATCGTACGTATAAACTATTTAAACCAAAATGCGCATCCAATTATTTTATTTTAAGTAAAATATTAGCTAGAGAACATTTCGCAAACAATACTATGCGCGCCTCTTTTTCATGACTAAATTGGCGGGAGTTCTCTTATAGCACACATAGGAAACATATTCTAAATATATATTATTCATATAGTATAAATTCACACATGGTAAGAAAGCAAACACTAAATTCATAGGACCATTTAACTTTCTGGTTTGCTTAGTTTTTTGATCAATTATCCAGTGTAAAATTCGATTTGGTAAAACATGAATAATGAATCATATATCATTAAAATTAATGGAATCGCCCGACATATTTTTCGATATGAGGGTTGCAATTGCACTATAAGATGCCTAATTGTAAAAATACAATAACCATAGCTGAAATAAATTAAAATTTAAATAACAACAAAATTCTAAACTCAAAAATATTCCTAAAGTTGAAAACTATTCTCGTAACGTCTGATTCGATAAAATAATTATAAAGGGGGCTAAACTGGCTTTCGAATACGACGTTTTCTAAGTTCAAAAACGGCTATATACATAAGATGCTGCATTATATTTCTGTATTCACGACTATAGCAATCAACTGTAGTTATTCAGTGTTCTAGTTTAGCATGTCGCCTAGAGAATCCTTCAAGGATTGATATATTTGGTATTGTTGATCTGGTTTTAAATTATAAATCTGCAAAATGTTGTACAATTAAATAACTGAATGTGATCAATCAATATTTTGAGTTCAACAAACCTGGGTCAAGAGCTTTGCTGGGGATGGAGTTCTTATAAAACTCGAAATGTATACATTGACAAAGGTAGCCATCAGGAACTGACAGTCAAAGCGGTCCATGATACCGCCATGACCAGGAATCATGTCTCCAAAGTCCTAAATAAACGAAATCTTGTATTATTTCAAATTGAATCGAAATAGGACTTACCTTAATTTTAAAAGCCCGCTTAAAGCCGGATGCAAAGAAACCGCCAAAAGGTCCAATTATAGAGCTGAACAAGCTCAGTGAAATCGAGTGCCAAATAAAGGGATATATGTTCAAGGTTTTTCCAATGCCGAACTAAAATAATAAATAACTACACTAATAATCAATAATTGTAAAAGTATTCCTAAATTTCTTACCAGTTTGAGACTATACTCCTGAGGTGTAAACAGATAGCTTGGAACACAGGACATTGTCATGCGACCCAGTTCTTCCGAGTATTGTATGGGGCAGATGAAGTACTGGTAGTTGCACAAAACATATGAGAATAATATGCCAAAAAGAACAGTGGCAAAACCACCACCAATGAAGCCCTCCCAGGTCTTTTTGGGGCTTAACTTGATGAGGGGTGTACGTCCAAAGAAAAAACCAAACACATACGCCATGACATCATTGCAAACAATCATCGAAACGGGTACTATGAACCAAATAAGTCCCTCGAATATATTCTGTATAATCAAGTAGCTTTGTGTCACAACAATAAGCAACGAGACGTGTGTCCAAGCAAAAAGGCTAAACTGCTTGATATAATATTTTTTTACAAGCGACAGTACAAACCAAACAAACCCAACTATATAAAGGGCGAACGAGAGAAACCGATGATAGGTGACCAAAAACTTAAGATATTCCTGAAATGACGAATATAATTAAAGTAAATGAAATCATAAATTGAAAACAATTGTCTAGATTCACTTACCACACGATTGATTACAACACCAAAATAGTCGACAAGATTTTCACCATAAAAGAAATAGTTTGAAGTGAGTAAGAAGTACCAAGAAAGACTACGAAACCAAGGAAGGCCGTGTATGCGATACACTTGATATCCAATTGAGATTATCTCCTGGAAACACTTAACCTGTACTAGTAGCGTCTAAAAAAGAGAATTATGTCACTGAATAGACTGTATTTCTTTAATTAACCCACCGTAATCATCAAGGCTAGTGGACCACCATAAATAATCAAGGCAAATCCGCATATCATAATCCAGGTGAATATTCCGCGTATGACCCAGTTCTTCCACCTAAGAACAACAAATTATAAACAAAAACAATTTTAAAACAAAATGAATAAATGTAACCCTAAAAATTTCGTATTGCATTTTTGTGTATGTTTACTTTCAAATGCTCATAGCTGGAATATGCAAATATGCAGTATATACACATATGTATATTATGTTCTATTGGTATTTAAATACACACATGTATGTGTTTTTGCGATTAATTTTGCATTCAAGCATTCATATACCTACTGTATATATACACATATATGTACATATGTTTATGAATTGTATCATACCGATCTGGTAGATCCTTAAGGGCTGAATCTAATAACTCTGGCGTCTTATCAGTTCCTTGAGGTAAATTTTTTGCTAGCTCCTCGACGAATTTCTCTTCAGGTATTTTTTCCTCTTCCGAATCGACCTGTAAAGAAAAATTCACCTGGTAAAATCAAAGTCCAATTCCGACGGGTAAATATTGTAGTACAATAAGCAGATATGAGACATTTTGGTAATTTATCCAAGTTGTTTGTGGTTGGTTGCTCAAGTGGCGTGTTTTGTTTGGGCTGACAAATATAAATGGAATCTGATAAGAAAGTTGTGTGGACATGCGTACAATACTAGGGACATGCAAAGCGCCTGTCTCATCGTTATCATTTAAACAGATACAACACCCGACAGAGGGCCAAGAAGCTCATTTAGTGAAATTCTCAGTGGGTGGTCGGATGAATTGACGTTTCCGTAAGGGTCACTTAATTGGATTTGCCTGCAGCACACAAGTATATATAATTATGTGTATACATACATAAGTTGTTGTGTGTGTATTCAGTCTAATTATTATTGGTTTTCATCCGTCTCTCACTCTCGCGACTTTTGGCTCTCTGTTGGTGCTCTTTTACCACCTGCTTGTGCGTCGGAGAATAACAAAAATACAACAAACATGTACATACATACATAATATACATATGCATGTTCTTTTTGTTGTATCGGTATACACACATTTCGTTAAATTTTGCGCTTCAATAAATAATGCAAACATTTTTGGAGATGATATAAAATGGAATACACAACCGTACAAGTTAACTAATTTTCCTTCAATAATTCAGGAATATGACTTACATGATCCGAAGAATCGGCTGCACTGCTTGCTAAGGCAGCTTCCGCAGCATCTTCATTTTCACCCTTTCTGCGGCGAACTTCAGCCATGTTTTACGTTTTTAACAACTTTCGTAAATAATTTGAATACTTTGCTTTCAAATTTTGTTCACGCGCAGTTGCCGAGCTGCATAAACAAGCACTGATATACAAACGTCCAATATTTGCCTCCTCACAGCACGCACACACAAACTACATTTACAAATCAATGAGAAATAGTGTGACCGAGTTAAACAAAAAAAACATATTAAATATGACATTCTCCCAACAGCAATGTATATTTAATGTAATAAATATCGATAGATACCAGTGTTTTTTACAACACTCTTTTTGCTCTTGCTATACATAGTTGTGTATGTGTGAATGCCGGCGTCATTTGCAAGTTGCGATTTTTTTCAACAAATATTTAAGGAATAAAACGGATTATTTAAAAACTGTATCATGGCTGCATCCATCGACAATGTTTTCCCAGCATCATTGCAAGAAGTGGTTAAAAAATCCAAAGTTTTGGTTGTTGGCGCGGGTGGCATAGGTTGCGAAGTACTCAAAAATCTAGTGCTTAGCGGCTTTATGGAAATTGAAATTGTATGTTGATTTGCGAATTTAAATACTATATGTGATTGTACGAATTTTTATTTTATTCATTTACCATAACAGATAGACTTGGACACCATCGATTTAAGTAATCTAAATCGCCAATTCCTTTTTCATCGCGAACATGTTGGCAAATCGAAGGCTCGTGTGGCACGCGAAAGTGCACTAAGCTTTAATCCTGATGCAAACATAGCTGCGTATCACGATAGTGTTACATCGTAAGTGAATATACACACTGTTTATAAATATGTATATAATATTAATATTTGAATTTTAAATTTAGCACCGACTACGGAGTAAATTTTTTCAAGAAGTTTGATATTGTACTCAGCGCCTTGGATAACAGAGCAGCTCGCAATCATGTAAATCGAATGTGTTTGAATGCAGATGTACCTCTTATTGAAAGCGGTACATCCGGATACAATGGACAGGTTGAGTTGATCAAGCGTGGTCTCACACAGTGCTATGAATGCACACCCAAGGAAAAACAACGGAGCTTTCCTGGGTGCACCATACGCAACACGCCTTCAGAGTCAATTCACTGTATTGTTTGGGCTAAACATTTATTCAAGTGAGTAGTAGGTGAATATTTACTGTTCAAAACTACATATATTATGTTTTTAGTCAACTTTTTGGGGAATCAGTTGAAGATGAAGATATTTCCCCGGATGCTGCAGATCCAGAGGCACAGACCAAATCTGAACAAGCTAATAACGAAGATGCAGGGGATAAAGATGGCGTTACGAATAAAAGCCACGATGAAAGCACCGAGTCAACCACGTCTAATGGCAATATTGTGCGTATAAATACTCGTCAGTGGGCCAAGGATTGCAATTACGATGCAGCCAAATTATTTAACAAGTTCTTCAACGACGACATTAATTACTTACTGTGCATGTCAAATCTCTGGACATCACGGAAGCCGCCAGTACCCTTGCAATGGGACACATTACTGTCTAACGAGGCCAAAACTGAGGCGCAAGAACTATCGCGACAGCATCATAAAGTTTGGTCAGTTAAGGAGTGCGCCCAGGTATTTGCCAATGCTCTAAATGAGTTGAGCACTTCTTTCCTTAAATTGGAAAACAATGATACCTTAGTGTGGGATAAAGATGACCACCCAGCTATGAACTTCGTAGCTGCCTGTGCCAATATCCGATCCCACATATTTGCAATTGAGGGCAAATCACGCTTCGAGATTAAGTCAATGGCTGGCAATATTATTCCAGCTATTGCCACCACCAATGCGATCACTGCTGGAATATCGGTAATGCGGGCTTTTAGTGTTTTACAAGCTAAATGGGAGCAGTGCAAGGCAGTTTATGCCCGTCTGCGACTCAATGGTCGCAATCAATTTCTGGTTCCAGATGCTTTTTTCCCGGCTCCAAATCCCAATTGTTATGTATGTGCCAGTGACCCAGCTATATCACTACGGATCGATACTAAACGCATACAAGTAAAAGCGTTCCGGGATGAAGTTCTTATTAAGACTTTAAACATGGTAAATCCCGATGTAACAGTTGAATCTACTGGTTCGATTGTCATCTCATCAGAGGAAGGAGAAACCGAATGCAATGAAACGAAATTGCTGTGTGAAATGAATATTGTCGATGGTGTCATACTAAAGTGCGACGACTTTTTCCAAAGCTATATGCTAAGTATTATCATAGTCCACTTCAACGCTGACCGCGATGATGTTTTATTTGAGGTGATTGCCGATAAAAGTCAGTTGCAGCCAAAACAGGAAAATATAGCCGAACATTCAAACACTGAACCTAGCTCTCGAAAACGTGCGGCTAACGGCGAAAGGGTTGCTGACGATGGTCCTTCGACATCGAAGAAAAGTCGACCGAATGTTACCGAAGACGACGATGATGATTGCCTTGTTGTTGAAGACGATGACGATGTCAAGATTACAGAAGTGGTTACCGGTGCCGCTAACAAACTCTCGATTGAGAGCCCTGCGAAAGCAACAATTAAACGAAAACCCAGGGAAGGAAATGACAGTGATGAAGTAACAGAAATATTTAACTCTTCTGACGAGGATGATGCGGGACCCACTAAAAGCAAACGTACAAAACTCAACAACACGGTCGCTTTGATCAGCATTGATTAGTTAACTCCACATAATATACATTTTTTATTGCAATTCTCAAAGCGAACTAAGTACTAACAATTGAATATCAGTTCACAGTTTCTTAATAAATAAAAACAAAGTGTTTTATTTACTCTGCTCTTCAAATTTTTATTTTGTTTTTTTTTTTTTTTAATAATATACATATTCTTGTGTCGCAAAAAATTAATTTTAATTAGAAAAAAGATTCTACTGCATATGTATGCTTGTACTGTTTCCAAAACCAGTCACTAGAAGCAAAATTAATCTAAGTATGTGCATAGTGTGTAGTGTACACACATACTATATACATATATCGGAATGGCAACGCCACTAACTGTTCAACTTGTGTTTTTTCCAACACTACACACTCAAAGTAAAGGTTAATTTTGTATTATTGAAAAAATATAACATAAAGTCTTCGTTTCAGATGTCTTTTACAAGTAAATTGTTTCAAAATAGTGCGCGACTCTGGAATGGCATTGGACTTACTCGCAGATTCCATATAATGACGCGTCCCTCACAAATTGTGGCATACTCATGCACACCGGTTTATTACACGATTGAACAGAAATTGATACAAAAAAGAGCTAATGTTGGTTCTTTGCTTGCGCCGTTAAATTCACTTATACAACAAGTAGCTGGATTTAAGGTAAAAGGACGTCTAAAGCGGCGGTGTAAGGACTGTTACATTGTGGTACGCCAAGAGCGCGGTTATGTCATCTGTCCTACGCATCCACGCCACAAACAAATGGCAATGAAGAAACGTGATTATAAGTCGTGGATTCTAACACACGCTACACAATCGAAGGAAAGAGACTACTAAATCCAATATTTACGTACATATTTTATTTTCATTGTCAAATTTGACTAACACTTCTGTTAACTTGAATAGAAAAAAGCCTTTGGCTTTATGAAAATGATTAAACGAAAAAGATTTTGGTTTTACTGTATCAGATAGTTTTGACATGAGAGTGCCATAAACTAATTTTAAATTGAACATAAATGTAAACTATATTTATTTTAATAATTTAACTTTTTCAATATTCAGAGTTAATGCGCTATTCAACACTACTATACAGCTGACTTTGTTTATCTGTCATTTCTATCGACCGCAATTGCCTTTCAGTTAATCATTTCGAGTTTAAAGCATTAAAAGCTATCAAAAATACATCTTACGTCAGTAAGAAGTATTTTTTTTTCCAAAGTTCGTGGTGTTGCTTTAGTGATAAAGTGCAAGCAGTCGGCCATCAAGCTCTGACTATGACGTCCCACTTTAAGAGCGTGCTACGCCAGGCATTCAAGACTTTCGATCGATCCAATCTTGCCAGCTTCAATGCCAATCTGAATCTATTGAAGCAGCTAACTGATCAACTTACTTATCGGGATCTTCACATTAAGGAGGAACTGTTCCGTGAAGATGTTGGGTGTAGCTCCCTTCTAGCTCCTTGTACCTACATGCATATATTTGAGGACGAACGCTTCTCCATGAGTTTGTTTATTGTACGGGGAAACAATTCAATACCTTTGCATGATCATCCCATGATGTACGGCTTGCTGCGGGCCGTTTGGGGAAAACTGCACGTCCAAAGTTATTCACTGCAACTGGCAGTTGAGGAACCTTTATTGTACGACAAAAATCCTACGTTAGTCAAAGTTGTTGCAGAGGAGCCTTGCATTGTAACAGCTGATACATCGAGTGCATTACTAACTCCACGCAAACGTAACTATCACCAGATAACGCAAGAAGGAAGTGGTATTGCTGCATTCTTCGATATTTTAAGTCCGCCATACGATGCCAATATGCCGACATTTGGACCACGTCGTTGTCGTTTCTATCGCCCCAAGTCTGATGGTAACCAACTGCAATTACAATGCATTGCCTCTCCAGCAAGCTATTATTGTGATTTAGCTGAGACACCAGATTCTGTTCTGCAGTGTGGCTTCATATGCGCCGCCGAAGCTTACGGCGCAAATGTCACCAAAGTTCAGTAAAGATTCTTAGAATTTTATAGTTGTATTTAAAGTATAACCTTAATTTATTTCCACTCGACATCACATGCAGCATGGTTGAATTCCTTTCTGCAGTGGTAAGCGTATTCTGTGTTATTTAAATAAATTTGCTTCTTTTTTTTTACTGTACAAATTTAACTCGACTACAATTTATCAAATTTGTTAATCTTGACCAGAGGGTTCAGCTTGATATATGCCTTGATTTCTTCTTTTGAGCTTTTTGATGCTAGTAGTGCTCGGAGAAGTGCAAGCATTTTCATTCAATTTTTCCTCTTTTGGAACATTATTCAGCTCAGAGGAAAGTTCAACAATGTTCACATTCTTCTCAACTTCTATAATAGTTGGTGCGGGTAATGTAAGATTCAACTTTCGTTTATATGGTATTTCTGAAGGCTTCGTACATATAATGTTTTCTTCAGAAAGATTGATAGTGCTTATTATAGGCGGATTGGGATCAAATGGGTTACAAATTGAAGGCAATGTTTTTCCATCGGCTAACATGGCTAAGCAGAGTGGATCGTCAATACCTAACTTTGTGCAAAATTCATTGTTTTGCGGGTTTAACTGTGCATTCGGTTGTCCGACATAACTTTGCTTATAATTATGTTCTTCATGTGGATCAAATGCAGGCACAGTGCGACAGAAGTTCTGAGGGATATCAAGCTCATGGAACTTAGCGCGTACATGCGCTATTTCCTGGGCAGTGGGCCTAAAATCACAACGCTCCTCAGTAGGGCTTCCGTTTTTGCCAGGTAAGTAGTAATTACTGTCCTTTATGGAAGTTAGATGATTCGTTGTAAGCAGGATCGAAAGCCATTCGTCATCGTACTCCAATCTTAATTTGCCACCTCTATTCGCATTGGCTGGTATGTCTAGTACTTGAAGAAACCGTCGCTTGGGCAGGCATTTGTCCAGAGCCAAAAATTTTGTTACTGGAACTGACGTCAACTTAGCTGTCGGCGGTAACTCCTCTTCGCTCTCACTATCATTGCTACTTTCGGCTTTTTGATCGTCAGACGTCATGCTACTTTTATTATTATGCGGCACAAGTGCAGCAAATTTGCAATGTAAATGTGCTGCAAACCAATAGGTGGGCTGGATATATTTTAAAAGTTCTTCTAACGGACGGCTACCTAGTTGGCCACTTTCAATGTCTGCCCCAAAATGGGGCTTAAAGCGAAGTAGCTGTGCTTTGTTCCCAAATTCGTGAATGCCCCTAGGCCAGTCATGCGACATGAAGATGTCAACTTTGCCAGAAAGTTGTTTTAATCGAAACACCTCCAGCTGACGTACATGGTACACGCTGCGGCATGTTTTCTCTGAGTACGGTGGAAACTCATAGTGGCCTCTTAAGAAATCGTGCCCCTTGTATATACCGCTTATTCCAGCAATGCGAATCCCATTCACTTTTACAACTCCTGCATATCCTAGATAGTAGATATTTGGAGCTACCCAACCACCATAGGGTAGCTCCTGCAAATAGTTTGATGCTTCGTGATTGCCGCCAATAAATATTGTGAGCATGGGAGCTACTCGCTCTCCGTTGTAATATCTAGAAATACGTAACAAGATTTTGTTAAGTTGCTCTGTAATAAGCTATGCGAGTATTTACTTATAAAATGTACACATGTCCATGTACTTCTTTGGAACAGCCATTGTTTGTAGGTCCGTAACATTCCGAGTTGATTGAAAGTCGCCACAGCAAAGAAGCAGGTCTATTTTAATGTTGCGCTCCTTTTCAATGTTTTCTATTGTATCATAAATACGTTCTAATTCGCCGTGAGCACATCCTTCGATTGCAATCTTCATGTCTGAGATTATTGTAGAAAATTATTTTGTAAACAACGCGGACGAACATTCGCTGTGTTATCGTTATTCGTGAATGGCACAAGTCGCGTGTTATTAACGAGCGTCATTTACAAAACTGGCGTTTTCCAACACTTTTTATATATTTCGAAGACCAAAATGGAAAATTGCGCATTATTTAAAGTGCATGGATGCTAAACAACAGTTAAAACAATTCAAACGTTAAAAATGCTTTTATTTTTCAAAAATATCGCTTCATCTAGTAAATTAATAATGTATGCGTTTAAAGACAATCTAATTGAAATGCTCTGCACTGAATTCTCATTCTCTGACAATTCTGTGTTTTGAAGAGTCCAAACTTAGTTTACCAGAGCGCGATCACATTCCATGAGGCGGCTTTCAAGTATTTTTTTTAGTTACATACAATGATATACAGTTCAACTTAAGATATCATAATTTAGCTGGCATGGGATTGCCAAATAGAAATTTAAAATATAAATCTACAATAAATATAAATCGATCATTCCCACCTTTTGATCGTTAACCGACGAAGCATGTAACACGTGTATGTGTATGTTTGTACACAATGTGTACGAGAATCTAGCCTTAACAGCCATTATAAAAAGTGTATGCTACTAACTTTTTCGTTTTCGTAATGGAAAGAAATGAGAAACAATCAAGTCAGATATAATGCTACAAATCCAGTGTCCAGAATATTAAGAACCAAAATTAAATGTAGAGGGCACTGTTGTTTGGGGGAAGTTAAAACCTCCTTGCTTCTCTATTAGTTTTGATTCTTTGGCCGCTTTGCGCTGGTCAGCTGTAACAACAACTTCTTGCAGTGCTTTAGCTTGCTCGGGCGTCAGATTTGAGGTCAGCAGGGAGTACCAAGCCTGATCTTGTGCGGAAAGTGCTAAAAGAAAAATCATCGTCAGTACTGATTTTACAAAAGTTAGGGTTTCTTTTACCGGTAATAACTTCCTTGAAAGTCCAATATTCATCGATAGCGCTTTCATTCTCTTCGTCATCAATGGGCGTCGTAAATGTTTCTAGACCAGTTTCGTTTAAATCACCAATTGATTCCTCAGCTTCATCGTCGGAATCTTCGTTATCATCCTTTAGTTCAGCTTTCACTTCAAAGCCAGCCGCAGAGCCTTTAGTCTTTGCAAAGTCGGCCAACTTGTCCAAGTAGTTTGGTGCCATTTCGTCCATTTCATCCTCATCACTTGATAAGGCTTCTATAGAGCAACAATTTGTGTTCAATCTTAAATGAGCAGACATTGATCTTACCTTCGCAATCGTCACCATCTTCCTCTTCTTCTTCTTCCTCCTCCTCCTGTGCACGTGACTCATAGGCGCGCTTGAGACCATCGAACAGCAATATAAGGGATGGCACAATTTTGCTTGCTACCTCACTCAATACTTGCGGTTTTGCATCACCCAATGAGATTAATGTGCACAGGCCCAACACGCATAGTTTTCGATCATGAATGCTATTAAAAAGAAATGAGGTCGTATTTTATATGATGTGTAAAATCTATATTCTACATACCCTAGGAAACAGTCCGTATCGTGTAGCCATTGTTTGATAAAATGTGAGCTGATTGGTTCATTGTTAGGTTGCGACATCTTGTCCAAAATTGAAAGAAGAAGCTGAGGATTATAGTATAACGCAGCAATGACTACCTGCAGACACATAGTGCGTAGCTCCGATGATTGCACCTCGCGTGTCAAACGCGACAGAGCAAGCTCTACAAACATATGTATCACGGAATCGATTTGACCCTTGCACTGCAAAATAATTACTTCCATTAACTTAGCGGCATGACATTCAGGATCCTCGCCAGGGCTACTAGTCAGCATCTAAGCAAAATAATAAGAAGCTTAAAAAAATACTGGAGTATCATAATTTTGTCAAAAATTTACAGTTTTACACATGTCCAAAATGGCTAACAGACGATTTGGATTCGAAAGAAAGGCCGGCGTATCGACTGTGACATAATTATGTAGTGCCGGCATAATGTCAATAAAATAATCAACACCATCCTTTTTGAATACTTGATAGATTAATTCAAGCATTTGCCACATTTCGGCTGAAATGGACTTGGACGTTAAATCGTAAACCAATGAAAAGGTTTCCTCGTAGAAATCTATTCAAAAGGAGATATACTTGAAATCACGAATAAATAATTATTCTCTTTTTCTCACTTACCAGTAATATTGTGTTGGAATATATGACCCACTACATTGATGACAATTGGATGTAAATTCAGCAAAACTTCCGGATGCTCCTCCATAACGCTGAGTAGTGTCTCTATTGTATTAAGAAGCCCCATCGCCGTTATAGCCTTTTCGTCTGATCCCTCCTCCGACTCAAGAACTTGACTGAATGTCGTTGCCAAATGCTGGCAAATTTCTGTTGCAACTGGTAGCAGCTGCTCCGTAAATGTACATACAATTTTTTGCATAACATTTGTCAAGTCCTCATTTTCAGTTTCGCGTATGATGGTCAGAAGTTCCTTTGTTATTTCTTTGATTTGCGATTCTACGTATTTAGGCGCTTCATCCTGTGATGAAAGGAACATTTGCAGGCCGATGGCGGCCTCTACCTTGACAGGAAGTTCTTTATCTGTCAGTAAGGCATTTGTGGTTAGGCGCATTGTTTCGGCCAAGACCTGGGGGTTCTTGATTTGGACATCGCTGAAATAGTGTAGCACCCAACAAGCACGTGCCCTCATATGACCAGCCGGATTTTGAAATTCCGGAAAAACATATGTGGTCAGCATCGACTCTACCTGATCTCGATAAAGGGCTTTTTTAAGCAGCACATCTGCTAGAGTACCAATCATGTGTAGTGCGCCATCCTTTTGCTTATTGTCAGCGTTTGGTGAGGTTATTATTTGCATTATAGTGCTCATTGCTTTCGGGAGAATGCCTTTACGTTTTTTGCAGACGGAATGAAGTAGAGATTGTGCAGCTGGAACAGGTGTGGCGTAATCCTCAAATATATCTATTTAGGGCAACTTTTTAGTTGGTATATGTGCTTATATTTATTGTAATAATAATACCAACCAAACTTAAGTCGAATGTACTCATATGGATCACTTTCCCATAGCTCCTGATCCGAGTCAGTAAAAGACATTATCGGAAATATGACATCTTGAATAACAGCTACCATATGCGGCTTAATTAGTTTCCAGGTGTAGGCATGAATCACACTGTCAGGATAGTAATAAAAAAATACATTACTATACAAACCACACAGTTGAAAAACTAACAACTTACGCAATCTTTAGATAGTTGAGTACATCAGTAAGAACACGTGGAGATACATAAACACGGTTACGGTATTGGTCCAGAATTTTTAGCAACACTTCTAGGACACCTGAACTAAATGTGGGAAGATACCATTCTGCGAACTTCTGATATTTTTCACTGACTACGCTGCTGGGACTGCCATACCTAAAAATCGATTAATGAGGAAATGGTATAGAGGTTTGAATATTTCAATAATAATTAGAAGCTTACCGCTCAAACATGCGCACCATAATGTGTAATGCCCATTTTTTGGTTTTCCAGTAAGGGAATTCTGTTTTTTCGTCATCGTCTAAGTGCGAACAATCGGGTACAACACGATCCGCGATTTGACGGCAAATTTCCATCCACTGCGAGAAAATTTCCTTGGTGATAAGGTCAAGCGGCAAACTGTACTGCGTCAGTGCGTAATAAATCTTGAGTATTTGTTTTTGTAATAGCACCGATTGCTCCGACTGGTCATTGAGCAACGTCATCATAAGCTGGTATATCATTGGCAACAGTAAATTCATTGCTTCATTTAATGGCGTCCGCTCCTCAAAGCGCTTGTATTCGTACGTCTTAACCAACTGATACATTGTGACCAGTGCACCGTTCCAGCCATTTACGTCTGGGTTTTGCAAGTATATGCTTATGTTATCCACCACTTGCGGCCAGCGTCCGGGGAAATCATTCTTAATGATGTGATTTACGCAGGCAGAAAGCTGAACCCTATAGATAGTTCACAGCAAATAAAGATATACTTGGAGTCCTGCACAACAAACAATGAGATGCATCTCACCTGATTAGCTCTGGGGCATGGACTATCGCATCAACAATAGAACCACGAATCATGGCACGATCTTGTTCGTGAATAGAAAATGGTATAGGTTCCCCTGGCTTAGTTTCATGATCTGACCAGCTGCTATTTACTAGGTTCTTCAGATATACTGCACCCGCTTGTCGAACTGGCTGCTCCAACGACGTTTGCATAACGATCTGCAGTATGGTGGGCACAAATCCTATGATTTTGTGTATCTGCGAAATGGAAAGAACAATTGAAAATAGCTATTCTGGCTAACGATTGTTTATGCAGCTGCCACATAGCGTGGTATATGGGTAATGCGATTCTCAACCATATATGTACACACAATGGCCAATTCGGCATATATGTTTATGCATACATATGTGTAAATATAAATAATACTACAATAAAGAAGCTTCTGAAAAGCGTGTTCGGGTTATGCCAATAGTTTGCAAATATATACTGATAAAGTCAATTAACCGATTGAATAAGAAGGGGCATGGAAATTGTTAGAAGCTGACTCATTCACATAACTAGTCACTTGGATAGTGAAGCCAGAGTGATCGTTAATTGAAAGAAATTTTAACACACAAAATTAGGTGCGCTTTTTTATACAAATAATTTGAACGTCTTTAAAAATTGGCAAGTTTTATTAACTAAGAAAATTTGTATTCTTCGCTTATTTACTCACTTTTCAAGTAGTTGTTTTATAGATAACCTGAAATTGTGAATATGACCACATAAAAATGTTCATACAAATGATTTGCTTACAATTATATGGTAATAATAGAGTGTATGGTAGTAGTTTGTATTATTGTAGAAATTGTTTTTGAATTTTTGTAGATGTTTTTTTATCATCTCATTCATAAGCATACGCAATTTTGGTTTGCTTGGTGTATTTGTATGAATGTATCTCTGAATATTCATACTTGTTGCCGTACAGTTAGGCATCTTAGATGCGGCTCTCAATAACATATTTTGAAATCTACAAAAAGGTAATATTGACGATCTACAGTTGTTTGGCCTATGTTAAAATACTATTCGTATCAGCATGCCCGCACTCCGTACAGATACACACAAACATACTCATGCAAGTATATTATGTTGGTAGGGAGGGAGGTTAAAAGCGAACAATTAAAAAAGCACATGGTTTTCTTTTTACTTTTAGCGATGGCACCACTAGGGTGGGACAACTGTTTTTACCTGTCGCATCAAAGCTGTGTAAATTCCATGGTTATGTACTTAAAACTTACTTGTGCTAATTGATCCTCTGCTGCTTTCCTTTGCTCAGGATTTGGATCAATGGTAGCGCGCAACAGTTCCGTCAATTTTTGTGCTTCCATTTCGATGCAAGTGGTTGTCCAATTCGCCGGTTTCGATTGATTGTTTGCACAAACGGAGAAACTCCCACTAAGCACCCACAACTTGCTAGAGTTCAACTAAATTATCGATACAATTGGCAAACGGACAAAGCCAATTGCAAATTATTCGCTAATAAGAAAAACGTGGAAAAAGGCTGCCACAGCCACACAACACCGCCGAAATTTGCTAGTACGAACGAACTTCGGAAATATATCGATATTGGCATCGAATTTATATACTCAAGTATCGATTTTTTTTTAACAGAGAAATGGATAGGCATTTTATTGGTAAATGATTAGGTCAAAAACAAATTGAAATTAAATAATTTAGAGTTTTTATGGCTCTGAATAAAGGTAATATAATTTAGATTGCTCCGAATCCCTAAATTGTATAAACAGTGCTGCAAAACGATGATTTTAATGCAACACTGTAGTTTATTGGTGTGAATCAATGTATGTGTGAGGAGGAGTGACAAAGACCGAAGTTTTCTAAATGACACATCGTTGCTGGAGGAGGTGTGGTTGAAAATTTGTAAAGTTTGCTGTTTATAAAAATATAATTGAACTTAAATAAGTGTTAGTCTGGAGCCTTAAGTGTGATTTAGCCTGTTCAAAAACAACAATACTAAAATCTTCAGTCAATATGGCAGGCAGGCTACCGGCATGTGTAATCGATGTGGGCACCGGGTAAGTTTTCCAATTTCAAGAGTTTAATTTCTAGTTTTACGTTTACTTAAAGAAGACTCTTTGGCTATAATCCCAGATAGAAGTACGGAACAGCTACTAATGATCTTTTATTTACCATCGTAGTTATTCTAAATTGGGCTTTGCCGGAAATAAGGAGCCACAATTTATAATACCATCGGCTATTGCGATCAAGGAGTCGGCAGGCGTTGGTGATAAAAATACACGTCGTGTAACAAAGGGAATCGAGGACTTGGACTTCTTCATAGGTGACGAGGCTTTCGATGCCACGGGCTACTCTATTAAAGTGAGTAATAACGAACACTTAATGACTTCATTTATAACTGATAGGATAATGAGTATGATTTTTGGGCTGTCTGCTGTTTCATATAAGCATTGATTTTAATTGTTTGTGGTGCTATATTTACAGTATCCGGTTCGTCATGGATTGGTAGAAGATTGGGATTTAATGGAACGTTTTTTGGAGCAATGTGTTTTCAAGTATTTACGTGCCGAACCTGAGGATCATTATTTTTTGCTAACTGAGCCACCGCTTAACACTCCAGAAAATCGTGAATATACTGCAGAAATTATGTTTGAGACGTTCAATGTTCCTGGTCTCTATATTGCGGTACAGGCGGTGCTAGCTTTAGCTGCCAGCTGGGCATCCAGATCCGCAGAGGAGCGTACTCTTACTGGAATAGTTGTGGATAGTGGTGACGGCGTAACGCACGTCATACCAGTGGTATGTATGTATAATTTCAATTGCCAGGCTTATCTTATCTATGATCTATTTTGCTTGCGACTCTCATTGATAGGCTGAGGGCTATGTTATTGGGTCGTGCATTAAGCATATACCAATTGCTGGTCGAAACATAACTTCATTTATACAAAGTTTACTGCGTGAAAGGGAAGTAGGTATACCACCAGAACAAAGCCTCGAGACTGCCAAAGCGATAAAGGAAAAACATTCCTACATATGTCCAGACATTGCCAAAGAATTTGCCAAGTATGATGCAGAGCCGAGCAAATGGATTCGCAATTTTACGGGTCTGAATACTGTCACGAAGCAGCCATTCAGCGTAGATGTCGGTTATGAGCGCTTTCTCGGGCCAGAAATATTCTTCCATCCCGAGTTTTCGAATCCTGATTTCACTATTCCTCTCTCGGAGATTGTTGACAATGTAATTCAAAATTGTCCCATAGATGTGCGGCGTCCCCTTTACAACAATATTGTACTTAGTGGTGGATCCACCATGTTCAAGGACTTTGGCCGACGCTTGCAACGCGATATTAAGCGATCTGTCGATACACGATTGCGCATTAGTGAAAATTTATCCGAGGGACGCATTAAGGTATACGTAGTGAAACTTAACTAAGCGAAAGTACCTCACCTGAATTTGTTTTACAGCCAAAACCCATTGATGTGCAGGTAATTACGCATCACATGCAACGGTATGCTGTCTGGTTTGGTGGCAGCATGTTAGCATCAACGGTAAGCGATAAAAATTATATTATATAACTCAATTTAACAAAGTTGTATCTTTTCAGCCCGAATTCTATCAGGTTTGTCATACAAAGGCTGCATATGAAGAGTATGGACCAAGCATCTGTCGTCATAATCCTGTCTTTGGTACCATGACATAATCATATTGGCAATGACATAAGTATGAAAGACGTGGCTGTTTTGCTTGTCGAATGCCGCGCCTTATATTATTTTCGTTTCTATATCGTGTTTTATATTCTTCATGCGATCACGTATTCCACGTTAAAGTATTGCTTAGCCGCTAATAATGATTTTTATGTGTTAAGCTCTAAAGTTATGTAAAATGTTTATATATCAGAAATATTTAAAAATCATTTTTGGCCGACTGTTTATTTTCCGAGTGGTTCGAATTTTTAATTAAGCTAAAAAGATCTTTATTCATAAATGACTGCCAGTTAAGCTTTTCTAAGGTGCAGGATAATATTTATATGTGTAAAGTTTTGTTTAATTCTTTACACAAAATGGTACACAGTAAACGGCGCTCATTTGAATTTCCCTCTTAACACAATGTATGAAATTGTACTTGTCATAGTAATATTTCTATGAATTGAAATAACTGCAAGTTTTATATGAAACGAAAAAGATGAAAACTAATATTGGTGAGAAATCTGTTTGTTATATTGATAAGCGTAACTAAAAAGGCATTCATTAAATTAATAAAGCATTCGTAAAGCTCAAGGTGAAATATATAAGAAAGGATGTCTTAACTTTCAAACTCGAAATCTTCTCATAGTAAAAAAAATTGTTTGTTCTAAAGCTTTGACAAGAAATTTTATTATGCATTACATTTTTAAATACACAAGTGTATTTAACATTTTTAATGTTCAAAATTTGTGACTGGCGCTAGACCTTAAAAAAAGCTGTGTTTTTAGAAACATTTATAAAGCGCTATTTGGCAATATAAGCAATAAGTAAACTCATTTTTACGCAAACCTTTCGTCTAAATGTCTTTACATAGCAATGAAGAGGATTAAGGATATTGACCTTTTAGTCGGCATAGTCGCTCGATCCTTCTTCCTCATCATCATTACTGCTCGATGGTGCTACCGAGTGTTCCGCAATACGAAAGTTTTGAAGTAAATCACGCATTGCATCCATCATCAGAATCCACGACTGCTGTAGGCCTGCTTCTATAAGAAAAAATTTACAAATACATGATATGATGATCAAAAATACGAACAAAACAACTTAAATCAAGTTCTAACATATTTATGTATGCGAAAATCGTATGAGAATTTAACCTTCAGTTTCCCCTTGTGCTACTGGCTCTTGTGGAGGAATTAATTCAGGAGCCGCGGCGCCAGCCTCGGCAGGGATCTCAGGTTGTTGTTGTTGCTGTAAGGCCGCGATATTGAATGAGGGCAACAACGATTGAAAGAACATTGACACAGAGTTATTGCTGCTTGTAGTAGGACTGCTGCTTGATGATGGCATTCTGATAATTTATAAAAAGAAAATATAAAGTCCTAATGAAGTCGTAAAAATTATATCATTTTAACAAACTTTTGATAGCAATTCACACTGTCAGCTGGTGGCAGTGGATCGTAGGTTATTATCGCTTGTTTTTCCTTTGAAACAAAAACGGCTAACGGGACCTTCTCTTTGAAATCGGAAAGTACGACATGGCGCAATATGGGCCGCGGTGGTGTACCTCCATACCGCAATGAACGTTTTTCTTTAAAATCATTTACAACAGAATCTTTGTTGTCAATTCGGTCCAGTACAGCATTTACATTGGTCTCCAACCAGCTAAGAACATCGTTTTGCCGCCACACAACTTTGGCGCGGCACACATACAAACAAACAAGCTGGTGCAATGCAGGAGATTGGCTTCAATAAAATGAAAATAAGATCAGGTCACATTAAATACTGATAATTTGCCGATATATCAAAATATGTTGACTCACTTGCCAGACACATCAGCAAAAAAATATGAAGAAGCAAGCACACGCTTATCTGTTTGTACAGACATTTCATCCAGTAGTGGTCGCAGAACGCCGGGGAACATTAATAGGGCGTACTGTAGCGCTTCATTGGCTCGTTCGCATCTGCCGTGAATCGTAAATAATGCAAGCGCATAAGAGTAAGCCATGTTGGGCAGCTGCGCAAGATTACGTGTAGCATTGTAGTGCTCATAAAATTCCACAAGCCAGGCAAACTGTTTACTACGAAGGGCATAGTAATCGATTACAAGAATCATGGCTAACGGATCAACATCGGGCTGAAGACTCAAAATCAGTTTAGAGATCTCAAATGCAGTCCGACAACAGGCACGTTCTTCCAAGTATTGGGCATGTTTAAACAGGACAATATAAAAAGCACGATTCTCCTGTCGCCGATAATCTAATCGCGAGTTGCCCGACGTCAAACTAAAATTAATGTGCAGTGAAGACTCCAACAACAGCAAAGCACGTTCAATAAGCTCTGATGCTAGCGCAAAATCCTCAGTCATCTTGCACACTTCACTAAGTTGCACTAGTGAATCAACATGGTATGGACAACGCTTAATTAAGGTAATCAAAAACTCAGAGTCAATTCGTTCCAAAGCAGACAGAAACATGTGCTGAAATGCTTGATAGTACTGGGTGTGCTGAAAGGTAAACCATTGCACTTTATCATCTTCGTTGATTTGAATTTTGGAGGAAGTGTCTGGTGTGTCTAGCGTTGGAAGCAATTTCATTGTAATAATATTTTTTGTTAAAGGTGGCCATGAATCTTTCGCTGTTACCATGTAAGTGGACTTCAGTGTGGGCTTTGGTCGACCACGTTTATTCCTTAAAAATTCAGAATCTTAATTAATGTGTTTACGAATATTTCGAAATACATACTCAACTTTGACAACACGTTTTCCAAAAGTTCGTCGCATTTCATTTTGTTGATTCAAGTGTTTAAGCTCGACTGCAAGTAATTTTTTGCCTGCCCCTCCATTAGTTGCTGGATTTTTCTCTAAATGTTTTGGTACAGCATCATAAACCTGTCCTAACAATGGATCAACTTTTTCATTGTATTTATTCTGCCTCTCGTTGTCTTCGCTACTGATATGATTTCCATGCGACTTGACCTTCTTCTTGCGTTTCTTTTTCTTTTTTTTGGCTGCAGAATTTGTCTGCATAGCTGCAGATGGATGCTCAGTTTCGTTGTCATCCTCTTTGAACTCACTCTCTGAGAGACTTTGTTGATTTAACTGCAAGTCACTTTTAATAGTCACATACTGCGATGTGTATTAATTCCGCATGCAGTTACTTACCAAATCGAATGGGTTTAAATGCGGATTCACCCTGACCGTGTCAAGCTCATCGTTGTCAGTTAAGTGGTCATTGTCCAATTCCTCGTCTGGTGGCGATGTTAGCTTATCGGCTTCACCCTGCAGTTTTTTTAACATACGTGAAGACATGTTCTTAGTTGTTACTAAGAAAATTTACACATATGAAAAACAATTTACAAGCAAATTACAAAGAAATGCTGTTTTCTTAATTTTCTAGATTATTGCTGTTGTCAAAAAACTGACATCCCTGCCTAATAATACAGAGACGTTTCTCTATGTAGACAAATCATTACAGTTATTTAACATTCGCCGACTTACTTTAATTTTTTTTAGGAATTAATCATTTGCAGTTTACTGGTCACACTGTTATTCTGGCTGCTGGCGGTGAAAAAAATTGAGAGTTTATAAATGTTTATATTTCGTTGATACTTATTTATTGATTTACCCTGGAGCCAGTAATCAAATTGTATCAACTTCATAGATATATGAAACGTCTGTCGAAAAACTATTTTGGCACCGCGTTACCTTAAAAATGGTATTTGTAGTTTTTAGCACCGATGGCAAACATGATGTTCAGCTTGTACCAGATACTGTCTATCGCATTGGTCGCAAATTAGGAGTAGAGTTTTATATAGACGATGAGGTAAAAATCGTATAAATTTGCGATACCTTCCGCATTACTAAATGTATGGATTTTACAGTCCATCGAACTGGTGCACGCTTGGATTGGTGTTAGAGCAGATGGAATTGTGCGTTTATCAGCGGTGGCTGGTAAAACATATGTGAAGGAAAGGGAAACCGAAGCAGTGAGCATCAGTGAATCGGATACCGTCGATGATCTTGTCATGTTGCGTTTTGGTAATATAAGAGCAAATTTATGTTTTAAAAGAGAGTTGGAAGCAGAAACGGTATACATCAAATATTTATTGTTTTAGTGTTGTATTCACTGTAGTTTTTTTTTTTTTAGATTCCTGATGATGGTGGCTACGATATAGAATTAAAAAGTAAATCGAGCAATACAACTCCAGATATTTCGTTTATTTCATCGACAAACACTTCAGTTGATGGGGAAAGCTTTTTTATACCTGAAACACAAGCGGTTTCCTTCATCAAAACATCAAATGGTAACGACACAACAAATATATCATTGGACGAAGATTTGCTCATACCTGAAACTCAAGATATTTTGATTACGAATCCTGCTATACAGTATCAACATAATGTAAATGATACTTCTTGTAAAGATGATGAATCTGATCTGGGAACTCAAGTTCGCATTTGTACACAGGATTTTCATGAAATGGATATAGATGCAATTGATGATTTTGACTCTTCGCTTTTGATAAATGATGACAGACGAAAAGCAAATAAACCATCCATGCAAGCAGAAGGTTGTAGTTTAATTACCTTTTACCGTTAACAATTAATATAAATTCTTTCAGAAAAGGCAAGGACTGATCCAGAAAAAATTGTCTTAAATTTGTGGACCACACCTAAACATACAATAACCGAACTGGAAGATGTACCATGTACTCCAGATTTCTTGAATGTGTTGCATACGTTGGGAACACCTGATGATACGCCTGTAGAACCAGTAGAAAACTCTGAAGATTACATTGAAACACAGGTGTTCTCAATGGGAAAACTGAGCTATGAAAATTCCAACGTACAGGATATTATTACTACACAAAAATTTGATAGCTTCAAAAATAAGCAACGCTCCGATTTTGATATTAATAATGAGGACTTTATTGAAACGCAGGTATTTCCTGGAGAAAGAATGCGATTATCCAGACAGATTGACGTTACTAACAACCCGCAAGATTTCATTGAAACCAGTGAATTTGAAAACCAAATTTTTAAGCCAACGCCAAAAGAGACGCACCACACTGTCCTTAACGTCAATGCCCTTATACATACTACTGTAGAAGATATGATCGAGACACAAGTCTTTATCCGTCCTGCAGAGAACCATATAATTACCCACTCAGGTAATATATATGACACTTAAATATTTGTACATGTATTTATATATTATGCATATTTATGTATATTATGTATATTATGTATATTATGTATATTTATATATTATATATATTATATACATAATGTGAATGTTTAATGTATTAATTCAACAGATTCCATAAATATTAATGATGAGCTGGATAAAGATCTAAAGAAACTGATTGATATTTCTTCAATGCCGAGTTCGCCCTCTGACGTAGAGGAGTACAATAAGAGGCTTACCATAATCAATGAACAAAAGGTAACACGTCAAAAGAACGATTTTATTAAAATTTGCTGAAAACTTGCTTTGCTTACAAGCATAATTTCTCTTCTCTTTTAGAATCATCTCGTAGGTGACAAATTAAATGGCAATATATATTCGCAAGAAGAGGTTATAAATTTGGTTAACAAAAGGGCAGAAGAGGTTGATAAAAACAAGCACATCAGGGCAGAAAACAAATATCCCGTTAGAGTTGTGAAGACTCATCGGAAACGATCAATATTGCAGGATTCTGTTACATCAGAAGGTGAGCAAGAAATTGATTTCCTTTTTGATTTCCTTTTTTATATACAGATAAACGGTAGCATCAATAAGGAAACATTCATAATTACACCAAATATAATAACATACCAAGCTAAGCATGCAAAGCAGGAGCGGAAGGAATCTGGCTTTAAAGAGCTTTAGCTCTTCAGATTACTTTATTATTAAGTATTATATACTACATTAATTATGCACAATCTATTTTCTTTTTCTATTTAGCTTGTCAGAAAAATAAAAAGAGAGAGGTAAAAGATGTTTTAAGATTACCTGTGGTTGAGTCGAGTACGCAAAGTTCTAAAAAACTAACAAGCGGTAAGTGCAAAAGTAATATATGGATATCAATGCTTGCGAATTCTCGCTACTGTTTTCCTCATTAATAAAAAAAGGGACATATTAACAGGCTAAAACAACTAAACGCAGTGTATTCAAATATTATGCCTAACGTTATTTGAATGACCGATTGTTGTGTCAGTCTGCTCGTTTGTCTGTCGACTTTGTGTTTGTTGTTATAAAGTAGAATATAAGTTAAGCGCCATAACTATAAGTATATCTACTGTAGATATCTGTAGTGGTTTGTCTCAACAACGTATTTTTTGTTCCAACAGATGCTGGTTGTAAAACCGAGTTATCCAGACTGGATTTTTTAAAAGGTTTGTACTCACTTAAGCTATATGCAAGTTGTATTTGCTAATGTATGTACTACCTGTAAATTACAGATGTAAACGCATACCTAAAGAAAATAAAGAAGTCGGGCCGAAGAATCCAGTTGACGCTTTCCAGGTGTAATCTTGATGAACTTCAGACCACATTATTTTCCCTTCAAAGTATTTACCATTTAATTACCTTCCTTAAATTGTAATTCATTTGCATTGTCCTTTTAGACGCTTTTGAAGTCGCTGATAAACCGGAAAAATGTGATGTACTTATTATGGATAAGGGTGAACGCACCATTAAATTTTTATTGGGAGTCGCGTCAAGTAAGCCACTGCTATCGTCACGTTGGCTGATTTCCGTAAAGGAAACCCGCTCTATTGATGTTAAGCCGGAACATATATTCAACGATGATAAGTTCGAACGGATATACAAGTTTGAGCCATTATATATCATGAATAAACCTTATTTACTAAAAGGTCTCAACTTTTTGCTTGGTAGCTCAATACAACCCAGTGCCAAAGATATGAAAGGTAATACAACTTTGATACTTCCCTTAGATTACCAGAAGACTTATTTGTGTCTTTCTTCTATATGACATTTTGTAGTTATAATTCAAAGCGCTGGAGGATCTGTTCATAGCAAAGCGGCCCTTATAACAAATAAAGCACCTATATATGTTGTTGTGGAGCAGCAGGATAAACACTTTGAGAAACAATTAAGAAACAATAATAATGTACGATACATTAAAACAGAAGCTATAATGCAAGCACTGGTCCAACGTAGGGTTGACCAACTGGATGAACGAAAATTTCAGTTGCCAATGAAAAACAGTTATTAAGTTAAGTAACAGATTTGGAACATTATTTTGCATTCAATTGTGTAAATTAATTATATTTATATCATTACTTGCATTACTTTGTTATGTAGTTAAAAATGAAAATGCTTCTTTTCACATTCTTCTATTCTATTTTTTTGCGTTTGGAAGTTGTCGGCTTGTCAAATTGCTGCCTCATGCCACCGGCGCGTTCATTATGAAATTTCATGTTGTTGGAGGTCTCCGCATACCACGGAGAGTCAAATTTAGTTGTGTCCTGATCAACTAAATGCGTGTATTTTGTGCGGCCACATCTTCCAAAGTTTTTCACTTGCATAACTTTGGGCAAAATTGTCTTGTCAAAGTGATCCTCAAGGGTCGCCTGGGCAAAGTCTCGTTTTAGCACATCGTTTTCTTCGTCCAGATAGAATGCACCGCGATGATAGTATTTCTGTAGAAATTTATATTTGCCTTTGGTAGCCTTGTTTGTAACGAGTTTTGGGTTTGAGCGCAGCTCCTGACGGCGTTCTTCCTCGGTAAGATTTCTCATACGTTCGATTTCAGTTTTCTCACGCTCAGCGCTGTAATTAGTGTTATTATTTTTAATTCTTAATGGACAATTGCACTAAAGCATTGTTACTTACTTGTCGCGCTCCTCACGATCCCGCTTCATACGCTTAAGTTCGCGCAGTTTCCAGGCTTCATACTCCACTTCGTCGTTCTCATCGGCTGTGCATACATCGTCAATAGAGGCTTCATTAGTTTCTGGCTTGACCTTTTCCAGGTCCTTCTTAACACTTTCCTCTACCAGTCGCAATGTCGCTCTTCTTCTCTCCTTGGCCGCTCTTTTAGACTCGGCTTCTATTTGTTTTTGTTTTTGGGCTTCCCGTTCTTTTTCTTGTATAGTGGCGCGATCTCGCTTTCTCACAAATAATGGTTTCAGACGTGGCTCGTTTTCCTCTTCGCTCTCTGTTTCCTCCTCATACTCAGAACTCTCTGATTCAGATGATTCCGACTGTTTTTCGTCCTCTTTTTGCAGAACTTCTTCCTCACGTTGTTGTTGCAACATGCGGGACCGAAGCTTTAAGCGTCGCTTCTCTAACTCTGTGTCGCTTAGTTCAGAGTCCGTATCCGACTCTGAAGCTAGTGTAATTTTATTAGTTGCGCGTTCTATGCCTTTACTTGGGTCGTTCAAAAAAGGCTCTTCTTCGCTGGCGCTCTCTACCATTTCGGGCTCATGAATATGTCGGTGTCGTTCACGACGTTCCCGCTCTAAGTCTTCTAAGTCCATCGGCCGTGCACGTAATCGTCGCAACCGTGGGTCATCAATTTCAGCTTCGTCTTCCTGCTCGACCACAGAGTTTTCATCGCCACTTTCCTTCAGCGTCAGGCCAACTTTGTGACGGTCCGCCTTGTGGCGCTCCATGCGTTTTCGATTGTCCACAAAGTCATCATTATCACTTTCTTCGGAGCTGGAGTCAACACGAGCATAATCAGGTCGCTTTCCAGATATATAACGCTGCACCTTAACTTTTTGCATGGAAATCTCGCCTGAAAAACATTTTGTTTTTATTATATTGCACGAAGATATTTAAGCACTTTACCTTTTTCATTGCGGATAGGAACTGCGCCAGCGGTGCATTGAATGCCCATTGGGGCTGCTGGGATGCTCATTTTAATGCAAAAAAATAAAAAATGTTTGGTAAAATTTATAATGGCAAATATTTTGTTTTGGTGTTCTTTTTCTAAGGGGAGCCAGTAACTTTTTACGTTCAGTTCCTTTTAACAGAATGCTATTGCTTAATTCTTATCGATAATTCGATAGATGCTTCAATTAAAAGTTCCATTTGAGTTTCGGTGTCTAACACTGCTAACATTTCTCAGAACAGAGACTTTTAACAAAACCTTTAACAGTGACTCTTAAACCGTAAGCTGTCTTATCCAAGTCCCTTTATAGTGGTGACACGAACCAAACGAACGCGTTACAAAAAAATTAAAAAATCTTTTTGATACCCTACAATTTTTGCGCTTTTCGGGAATGCCCGTGAAGGAACGAATTTAAAAATTTTACTGAGCGTGCTTGAAAGTACAATAAACAGTTTGCAGAAGATTTAAAAAACAAAACGCCCACCAGTTTTTAGTGAAAATTTGGCAAACACAGAGTTGGTTTGCTCTCTCTTTGCACTTTGGGCGCGTGTGCAGACCACAATTTGCAACTTTTCGGGAAACCCTCGCGCACACATGAAGCTGCGGTAATGCAGGGCGGCGCACGCTTCTCCTTCTTGCACTGCTTGCTTGGTTGGGGAAACAAAAAAATAGTTTTTAATTTTTTTTTTAATTTTTTAAAAAATTTTGTTTTAAATTTTTTTTTATAATTTTTATAATAATAAATAAAATATAATAATAATTAGTATTAAAATCTTATTTGTAATAATATAAATATTATTATTATTTCCGTCCGTGTTCGGTCCCACGCTAATAAATAAATAACAAACTAAATATATTTTTAATTTCATAAAAGCAGTATGTATGTACACAAAATAAAAATGTTTTAAAACTCATTTCAATCTTAATCAAAAATATAGACTATTCACCCCTTTGCAGTGGGTAAATTAATTCTGGCCACCTTAGCAGGCATCTCCGACCCCATAAGCTATATATGTATATATAGATAGGGGAGTCCGTTTGCCCGTCCGTCAGTCTGTCGCAAGGCGATCTGGTCTCTCAGTTTTAGAGCTATCTTAAAGAAACTTGGTAGTTAGGTATACTTCGTATTGCTGTAGGCTGCTGTCACAATATAGAACCGATATTTCGTATACTTACTACTTGTTCGTTTTCAAGAGTTACCACATCAAGTTTTATCAACTTATATTTTATACCTCCCAAATTTCACCTGTATCGCAATACTATAACGCCATAGTCAACAATGGGTTCTGCATAAAAACCCATACTTTTAATGATTTGTGCGTGCCAAAGGTAGCTTTGCCTTTTTCTGGCTTAGATAGGTTTTTATTTTGCCATTCATGAGGTACGAAGTATATAAAAAATTGTATTTTCTTTTGAGTACGAGAACCCTTGTGATCATTCGGTGTAAATATAAATTTATTAGCCTTGATGTATTTTTCGTTGTACGACGACACAGACCATACATCCAATTTGAGCTTCTAATACTTTTCAATAAAAATTAAACACTTAAAAAGCATTTGGCAAGAATAAAAAATGTAAACAAATAATTTTCTATTAACAAGAACGCGATTCCATTGCGCGAAGCTAGATGTAAATCGCTACCAGATATAACTCGTTATCGTTATCCAAGCATGTGGGGCGCAGAATATGCATAACCGAAGATGAAAGCCCGCACAACAGTTGACAAACAAATATTTATTGCATGCATTCGTCACTGCGACTACTTCTTGATTTACTTATAACATTTTGAAATCAATTGTCAAAGGTATTATGCCAACCCCCAAAACATTGAAAGTTGGCCTCAAAGTCGATAGTGTCTTCAAACATAAACTCTGATAAACGGACCCGATTAGCCATTGAGTGCGTGTTCAATTAATAAGAAGTCCGAGTTTCCACTTTGAAGAAGTTGTCTCTGGTATTTTCCGAAAATCCCTAAAAGAGCAAAACTTTTTATGAAAATATGCACTTTTACTGAAAGAGAAATGCATGAATAAAAATGAACTATCATTTCAGAAAGTCTCTCTTACCTCTCTCCCACACTGTTTCTCTACCAATTGATTCAATCTTGATCGCTTTCGTCGTTTTATTAGCCAAGCTCACTACTCTCTTTGTTTTACTCTTTCGATTCCAAAGAAACAGAGCGCTTGAGACTCGGCTCCAAGTGTCTCGGCTGGCGGCAATATAAAAACTCTTAACAAGCGGGAGGCCGAGTCATTCATTTCAAAATAGCGAAAACGATCGAACTATGAAACGGAAAAGCTAAGTTCGATATTTTTATACGCAGTGCTCAACCAAAAATAAAGGGTATATAAAGAAACGAACTACAAATTGTGCGCTTTGCTGGTTTGTTTTAACATACAGATAGAAAGTGAATGATATAAAAACAATCGTAGTATAATTTTAATATTGCAATACCGAGCAATTTTGTGACTACAAGTAAAGTTTTGCCAAAAAAGGAATACAAAGGCCTCAGTCAGGTATAAAATTTGGTCTGAAAATAATAAATCGGTGTCAGAAGCAAAGATTGCCATAGTGCTTAATCTCACCTGAAAATTACTTAAGTGCACTGAACACAAACATATAATTAATTTGTTACTTTTTGCTGGAAACCCACAAACCAAATTTATTTCATTTGTGGCCTGATTTTAGTTAATAACTAAGCGAGATGCACCTTGAGTTATTGAGCTTGAGTATACCCTTTCAGCAGCTTTGTATGTTTTAAATATTTCACAAACTAGTGAAATCAATACTTGACATGTGCGTTTACTAATTATTAATTATAAAAAAGTTCTGCATATAACGCTGAAATTCCGATGTAATTGTCAAATGGTATTGTGTACTTGTGCTTTGTTATTATTATTAATATTAATGGGTCGGCGTGAGGAAAAGATATGCGCATATCAATTGGCTTAACAAGACTGCGAGCTGAAGATGTGTCCCACACAGAGATCCCATTGTAAAGATACGCAGAGGGGCAAGGAGAGGGACCACTTAACGGGAGGGAGGCAGGTTGCGCTCTACCGACGCCCTTTAAGCCTCTCTGTCTGTCTGCCGCTTCTCTTTGGCTGAGGACAATTTCTAGATGAAACTGGCTCAAGCCGGTACGCTCCATCAGTTCCGATTAAAACCAGTAAAAATCGCTTGGATTTCATATTTATTATGAGTGCCAGGAGCTACTGAAAACTGTATACATTCTTTTGCGGATTGCACATTCATCAGATGTTTTTATTGGGTTCGATTTTCATGGAGAACGACCCACATTTTCGCTGGGTGAGTCTTGCCTTGTTTCTGGACTGCATCGTGAGTCAATCGACAAGCTGAGGCAATTAAAAAATGCCCGCAGAACAGAAAATACAGAGGTGTCCAAAAAAGTTACCGAAAAAGGTGCAAGAATGCCTGTGGACAGTGGGCGCTATTGCACTTTTAAAGAAGAAATTAATCCCGGTGTCATTATTGCCTTCGAAGCGATACACATAATAGAATATCTGGGAAAGTAATTATCTTATATAAAATTACACCATGTGGGCTGAAATTGTGTTTGCACTTGACTGGGTGCTGACACGAGTTGCGTTGGGTGTATCTTACTGGACAATTGCAGATCTTAATTAATTAACGACCCGACGCCTACTACCCGTTGCTTTGTAATTGCCGCTCTAGCGCAATTTCTCCCATAGATCCGTGAACTTGTCATTAGTCAATTAAATATTTTCTCGTTCGGGCTATCTACCAATTTTACCTAATGCATACCTCATCTGTGATATTTCTTCTCTTTGCAGTTTATATGCTGATAATTAAGAGATGTAATGCCCAGATAAATCCAAAACAGAATCAGCTACTCACTCTTATTCGATCCCAATCCGCCGCCATTAAAGATGTTTGCTACCATCCTTAAGCTACTTACCTTGTGTGCTCTGGCCCATTTCATAAGAGGGCACACACTAAAGGAACACTCCATTACGACCGAGCAGAAGTATTTGATTGTGCGAGGCGAGACATTAGAAGAATCAGCTGCGTCCCAAGAGCATGTGGACTTTAATGATGCAGCCAAGTTGCTGCTGTCATCTTTCAAGGCTCAACGTGCTGTGGCCACGGAAGGAGTTGAGGAGTGCAGTGCACCCACTCATAAGGCCAACTTCTCTGGCATTGACTACTTCATTTTACTCGCCATGCTGGTGGTTTCCCTGGGCATTGGTATTTTCTATGGCTTTTTCGAGACTGGTGGAAGCTCTTCCGATGATTTTCTGCTTGGCTCTGGCATGAACTTACTCCCCGTTACACTAAGTTTAACAACAAGCTTCATCACAGCTATCGAGCTTTTGGGCAATCCTGCCGAGATGTACTTCAAAGGTACACAGTTTGTGGTTATCGTCCTTCCCATGGTAATGGTGATTCCAGTAGCCGTCAAGATCTTCTACCCCATATACTTTAAGATGGAGCTGACTAGCTGCTATGAGTATTTGGGTATACGATTTGGCAAGGAAATTCGCATATTTGGAGCTCTGCTCTATGTCATACAGGTGATTAGATTTCAAGTCCTCAATATTATCATATGTTCAAACATTTATATCTCCTCTCTTATTTCAATTCAGATGTGTTTTTACACCGCTGTGGCAGTACTGGCACCTGCCATTGCCCTCTCAAAGGCTACAGGATTGGATACCAGGATTGCAGTTATACTTATTTACGTCGTATGCGTGTTTTATTCGTCAATGGGTGGCATAAAGGCATGTGTCATAGCGGATTCTTTCCAGGTGGGAGCCAAAGTTAATAGGTCGGTAATAGCTGCTTATTAATAATGCCCCTCCGTCTTTAGGCTGGTGTTCTGGCTGTCTCTTTGGTCCTGATTGTGGGTTTGGGATCCTTCTACAGCGGCAATCCCTTACATGTTTTTCAAACATCAGCTCAACATGGTCGCCTCGAGTTCTTCAAGTAGGTGATTAGCAGCTCTTAGCCGGGATAACCTATTTAACTTCTGGATAATTACAGCTTTGATCCCAGCTTAACCACTCGGCACACAGTGTGGTCAGTGGTCATTGGCGGATTCTTCTACTGGACCTCGCTATTCTGCACCAACCAGGCCTCAGTGCAAAAGTGTATGTCCCTCAAGTCACTAAGGCGAGCCAAAATTGCTTTGGGTTTCGCTATTATTGGACTTACTATCGTCTTCCTGCTCAACTTTTACACAGGCCTCATGGTCTTTACCCATTATGCGGATTGCGATCCGCTGACTGTTAGTCGTATAACGGCCGAGGATCAACTTTTACCCTACTACGTCATCACCACATATGAGAAAGTGTATACCATAGCAGGCATTTTCGTCGCTGGCATCTTCGCTGCCAGTCTGGGGTTAGTACTCTATTATACCTTGACTCGTCTTCGGAACTAATTCAAATTTCCTGTAGCACTGTTGCTTCCGCTTTGAATTCACTATCTGCAGTCACCTGCGAGGATTTGATTATCAATGGACTGAACTTCAAAATTTCTCCCGAGAAGGGCGCAACATACGCCAAGTGGATGTCCTTAGGTTACGGTGTGTTGTCCTTTGGTCTAGTTTTCATTGTGGAGCAGCTTGGTGGAGTTCTGGAGGTGACACTGACTCTTAATGGGCTCATTGGAGGCGTAACGTTGGGTCTGTTTGTTTTGGGTATCGCGTGCAAACAGGCAAATACCAAGGGAGCTCTCTATGGTGGGCTTTTGTCTCTGGCTCTGGTAATATTTATGGGCGTGGTAGCCCAAATTGGCAATGAACGGATTAATTCGCTGCCCAAATCCGTGGAGGGTTGTAATTGTCATGTGAATGTGACGGGCGTCATAGATGATCTGCTGAGCGAAGTTTTAATAACTGCTGAACAGGACAGTTTTACGTATGTGTCACAATTAATATACCCTATATAAGAACAACATTACACATTTTACTTGTTTTCCACAGTTCCTGGCCGATTTTCCGACTCAGTTACATTTGGTTCAGTATGATTGGTTGTCTGTTAACTGTGTTTTTGGGCTGGCTTATATCTATCATCGTTGAAGTACTGCAGCGACGCAGCGTACTAAAAATCAATGGCAGGGGTATCGATAATCCTGCCATCTCTGAAGAGGTTATGCGGGGCGAGGATGTGGGCTCTGTCACTTGTTGTTCAGTTAAAGCGATTGAGACTACGAGTGCGGAGGGCCATATAAATCATGCCATTCGCATTGATGATGAAAATGTTCCAAAATAGATCTTGAAAAACTCGCGGTGTGACAGTTACTTCCATGTACAAAGTTGGCGTATTATCTCTTTAGTCAATACGAATCCAGTCGCTAAGCTTAGTCGAACGAGTGATTTATAATTTGTAAGTTCTACCAGGTGGGTGAAAATACACCACTCACAGAATATTATTTATTATTGTACTATGTACTATGTACGAATGTGAATCGTAATTAGATTAAACTGCATTTTTGCATGAAAATAAATGTGTAATGTGCATTACAAACATTTGTTAAGATCACTCTTTTGGCCAAATGGGAATAGTTCAAATACCTTTATTTTGTGTTTGAATTTAAATTCGAAAAAATAGTACAATAATTTAATTAATGAATTAATTGATTACATTATAAGAATAATAATAGTTACGCGAAATGTACAATTAAAAGTGCTGATCAGATTTACGTATTTACAAAAGCTTGACTCTGCAGCAGGTCCTCGTAATCACGTCACGCTTATTTCCTCATCACTGTCCGAGTTGGAGTCATCGTAGTCATCATAGTAGAGCTTCATAAACTCTGCACTCTGGAAATGTGTCCCGTTCGGCTGTTGCTGCTGATGTTGTTGATGCTGCTGCTGTTGTTGCTGCTGCTGCTGTTGCTGCTGCTGCTGCTGTTGCTGTTGCTGCTGTTGGTGATGATGATGATGCAGTTGCGCTGCAGCCGCTGCGGCTGCCAATTCCACCTCACGCATGGCAGTGAAATGTGGCGAGTGGTGAATCTGCTGCAGCTGCTCGAAGCGTCGCTGCTTGGCCTCTTGGATGCTGGTTTCCAGTTTGAATTTGAGATCGGCTGCCACAAGCTGCTTCTGCATTTCCGCATTGATCTTAGCATGGAAATCTGCAGCATTGCCCACTCCTGGCGGTGACGAGGCGGCTGATGACACTGTTGTCGTTGGTGTGGGAGTGGTAGACTGATCGCTCATCTTGATGCTGGTCAGTAGAGGGGGTGGCGAGCTGATTTGCATGCCATAGCCAGTCGTTGGGGTTGAGGAATCACCCTCAACTGGTGAGCTGCTGCTTACAGATTGTGGTGATTTGGGTGTGACAGTTGTTCCACCCACTCCACCACTGCCTGTCGGTTCATCCTTGGCGACAGCTGCAGCGGGCGGGGGAGTAACGCTGCCGTTGGGCGAGAGAAGTGATGGGGAAAGGGGCGTCAGCGGACGATCGCATTTGGCGTCAGACAAGTCCGGATTGGGATTGTTCTTGTTGGGCAGGGTCTGGTCACGTGAGCCACCATTGGCCAGAAGCTCGCGCTCCTTGGAGTTGCGCCATTTCATGCGTCGGTTTTGAAACCAAATCTTTACCTAAAACGAAATAAATGATTGAAATGGGTAAATTAAAAGTGCCAAACTAGGGATGGATTTCTGACTGTTTCGAATTCCATGGCTCCGAGGCAGCGGGTTTAAAAGTTTCCATGACCACAGGCCCAGATTAATTCATGGCCGAAATTCTGCGGTCAATTCAACTTTCGGGAAACTGCAAAGTTTCTGTGGAAGAAGGCGTAACGAGTGTGTGTGTGTGTGAGTGTTTGTGTCAGTAGGGTGTGGGGAAGGGGTGGTGGTATCGTACTAAGGGGTGTGCTAAATATGGCAGTGGGGAGGCACGTGTGGGGGTGTGGCCTGTACAAAAGTTTGAACTGCACTGCCAGCAGCAGACGCTGGCAAATCCATAATAAATGCAAATGAGAAACATCTGCTAAACGGCTACAAATTGATTAGAGGACGTACAGTGGTTCAAGGGATAAGTATGGTCATGAAAAGGGAGCTGACTTAAACCTGACTTGTGACTTGAAATCCATATACTGCAATAAGGTTATGAATAGCAGTTCAATTACAACTTTTATCAGTATTTTATATCGAATAAATATTGGGCTCTAGATTTTGTTTATAACTCACTACTTTTGCCACACGGTGCAGGCTGCAAAGTTTGCCCAGCAAAACTGCTGTGGGCACGTGTGTGTGTGTGTGTGAGTGTGTGCGAGTGCTTATGCTGCAGTTGACAGGGACAGCGAGAGACAAGTAGGACGCAAACACTCAAAGCAAATTGCAGGCAGCCTGGCAACCCTGCACTGCTCTGCTCAGTTCGCAACTGTTTTTGAGTTATTATTCAATGGGTGTTTACCTCGCCAGTGTGCGACAGTCTCTGTGCGTGTCTAGGACACAGCAGGACTGCCACACTTTGTTGCAAGACCCGCTACTACAACTTCTTCGTCAACTCCCCTCGGAGATCCCATTCTAGCACGTAATTAGTGGAAAATTTATAGAAACTTGATGCGTAAAATTGACTTTCGGTCAGTCGAAGAGGAACAAGCCACTCCCGATAACCGATATAATCTTCAGACATATAAATAAATAAACAACAGTTACAACAACATCAGCGAGCAAAGTGCTGACATGCTCAACAAGCGATTAACCGCAGAGATTTGCCCAGCAGAGCGTCGCCTTCACCTCTGTCCCACCTCGGCCACGTGCCAAGCTCAGTGCGCTGAGCGTGTGGGGTGGGGTCGGGTGGTTTGTGCCTGGATGTGTACGGGGAAGGAGTCGCAAAGTAAGGACTGCTGCTGTTTTACTTACTTCCGGTCATTGAATTCGCCAGCGCCTGTCCCACCCACCCACGCAGCTTACCACCCCTTGCCCCGGCGGCAATTGAAATAATAAGCTCAGGCGGCGATAAGATTAATGATTATGGCCCAACCCGGATTGCGAGCCAGCAGCCTCCTTTCTGGCCGGCCACGTCGTCACCGTCTCCAACGCCCTTGTTCATATCCTCTTTCTCGTTCTCGTTTTCGTTCTCGTCCTTTTTGTCGTCTGTTTTTGATGGAAATTAATTATAAAGCGTGCAATTTAGTATGCGTCTCGGCCGCACAGCGGACACTGCAAAAAGTCGACTGGAAAATGGACCCGACATTGAACCCCGCCCACCTCCAACTCCACGTTAACATCCCCCCGCACAGCTATGAGGCCGACCCACAATCTTGGCTTAGCTTTGCCTGTAAGTTTAATGAGCTTGAAATTATGATGTTTACTCAGGGCCCTTAATGGGTTTTGCATGCCTGAGGTCTGCAAAGAACTACTTCTATCAGGTTTAACGCACAGCTCCCGGAACGTGTTTTCTGTACGATCCAGCGAGTATGTAAATCAAAAACAAATCCCTCTAAACACAATTGATTTCATACATGTTTACATATATTGCGCTTGTTTTTAGGGCAGACACCAGTTGCTACTTGCAATTAGCCTGCCACAAATTATGCAAAATAAATGTGTTTAATAAACACAAAATGGGTTATAAATTCGAATACTTTTTAGCAATCAGTCGAGTTCGAATATATCGCAGATCTGTTAGCTAGCCCGAGGACTGTTTGCTGCTGTTGCTGCCGCTGTGTGTAATCAAATCAAGCATCGAAATGATTGCCATCATCTCTTTTTGCCCTCACTTAGTGCTTTGTTAAGGACTCGTCGCATTACCCTCAAACAGACTCAGCCCCATTGGTAAGTGAGTAACAGATTTTTCTGACACTCCGCCTGCATAACGGGAATGGCATTTGTTTGAAGTTTCTAAGGTCTGAGGCTGCCGAGGGATAAAGGAATCTGAAAGTGGGTGGCTGGGAATCAGTGCGCTCAGTCAGTTTGGCTACAAATTGCTCTGCCTTTGGCCATGGCTCTGGCTCCCTTTTGCCGAAAATTGACTTTGGCAATGAGCACAAGCTGTTGTCGTAGAGACAGATGGAGATGGATATGGAGGTGGAGATGGAGATGGAGTCGTAGACTGTGTGAGAGTCTGAGTCTGAGTCCGGGCTGGGCTAGGCAACATATGTTAACTAATGAGGCAGTTGTTGGGCAGAGGGTGGTTTTGTCAACCCTACTCCTCTCACTCCCTCCACCCAGCCTCTTGTCCCACTATGCCTGACTTTCTCTTCCTCCGGCATGTCATTCGATATGCTGCCTAATAGCGTATTAAATAGTCTGCTACTATTTGCCAAAGTCATTTCAAGTCATTTCGGGCAGTTGGCCCTGCGTTTTGGGTTACCAACAATTTGTTACTGTCCCGGCTGTGGTTATTGTTTTAGCAAGCGGAGAGGACGGACCTCTTCCTGCATTTATTTAGCAATTTGTCATGAATTTATTTTGTAACCAGAGCTGCAAATGATGGTTTCTAATGTGGCCAAATTGTTTTTGCGTGTCGCCTGAAATGCAATCTGAATTCTGAATTGCGCCAGTGTCGTGTTGGGTTAAAGTGACTTTTGATTGCTGCCAATGTGGACGACTCCAGCTCAGATCGGGTGCAATCTTAAATCAATTGCAGCTCCCTGGCAAATGCCACGCCCGCTGCCAGAGGCATGGGTCCTCGATGTGATAACAAGTCTCATAAAAAATACGCAAATATGCAATAAAGGGACAGCCCGACTGGCAGGCTGAAAAGACCAACTCGGCGAGGTCGGTGAAGGTCCCGCCCGCCTATTCGCAGATTATTTATCATCCAAATTGATTTAAAGCCTTTGTCGCTGTTGGTCGAGTAAATAAAAAGCAGCCAAATCGAAATGGCAAACAAATAAAAAAATGGAAAATGCCGCAAATGTGTGCAGTAATCCACCCCAAGGATATCTACCCTCGCTCGCTCCCACTCCCAGCGTGAGGCAGACAAACCAAATAGAGATAAAAATATTTATAACGTGAAAATTCCAAAAGTGCCCATAGAGTACCCAAAACCCCGCAGCTATGTAGCTTCATTCAAGCTTCCGCAAGGATTTTCCCACTGTCTGCGCACACACACACACACACACAGATATGGACTTTTCTCTTGTTCCGCTTACGGGGTACTCCCCCGTTTTGGGCAAATCAAAAACAGACGAATTTGTTTTGGACATGACACTTAAAAAGTCGCTGCCAGCTCTGACACGTGTGCGTGAGTGTGTGTGTGTGTGTGTGCGACTGCGGGGGTTGCCAACTCGTTTAATGCGTGATTCCGCGACTCCTTGAACTCTGCTTTGTGCATTGATTTAAAAATGCAAATCAGTTTATAGAATTTGGCCTCAAGATGTTTTCATTTCCGCTCTCTGAGCTTGGCAGGCGGGTGGTTTGTTGCCTCGCAGTTCATAGGCGGCGCTTATTGTTGCTGTAATCCCTGCTGGTGGTCTGGCGTTTGAAGTGTCATTAATGGCAATTAAATTTATAGCGGGCAGATTATGAGGCTGGTAACTGTCACTCGCAGTGGCGCCTTCCGGCTTGAACGGGGCGTGGGAACTGGAATCGAACTGAATCTAGTATTGCGCCCTGGCTTGCGGTTGCGGTATGCAAACTCGAATTTAATTTGAAAATATGTGTTCGAAAATAGAAATAAAAGTAGGAGCTTCTGGGGGAGCACAGACACAACGCTCGAGTGATCCTTGCGCCTTCGAGTGCGTTTGTAAAAATCGCAATAAAAGTTGCAGCGAACAACACTCGAAATGATGAATCACCTGTGCTGCGTGGCCGCCTCCGGGGGCAGTGCAACGTATGTCAACCGCAAGGCACGCGACACTAGGCTAGGCGCAGTGCATTGCCGAATATTTATGGCGGGCAGTGTTCGACGTAAAGGCAGCGGCGGCAAATGAACAACAGGCGGGCGCAAAAAGTGCAGCACGACGCAGCGACAATTGAAACCCTTAAATCATGTTGCATACAACTAGGCGCCAGGCAGCGCACTGCAATGCAGTCCCCACACACACATCCTCGTGTGTGTGTGTGTCACTTGAGTGTGAATATCCGCACTCGTTCATCACCTACAGCCCACACTCGATTCCACAGCCACATCCAACCACAAAATGTCCCATTCCCCCTGCAAGCCTGTTAATGGAGCCGGTGTCGCCATCGCCGACGGCTGGACAACACTTTGTTCCTTGTCCCTTTCCCCTTTTCCCATTCCCCTTTTTCCCCATGTCCATTGTCCCCCATAACCATTGGCGAACGAAGGCTCGGACCATGCGACCAAAGGACCAACTGCTGCGATTTGACTGCGAGTTTTTCTGACATTTTTGCAAATTTTTTATTTTTTAAAGGAGCGCTCCGTTTTGCTTTCCTTTGGCTTTGGCTTTGGTTTTGGCTTTGTTTTTGACGCCAACCCGTCGACATTTTCATTTCCCATTTTCCACAGTTGACAAAGTGCAATTGAATGCTTTGATACGTCGTGATTCCTCTTTTCACCAAAATGCCTGTACAACAGAGCACCCGAAGATTAATGGCCCCGCGAAGCAGTGCTCAATAATCATAAAATAATTGTAAATTCTGCTAGAGAGGCGCTTCCAACAGTGTCTCAGCGATTACTACCGATAAGGAGAACTTTGGAACATCTGCCCAACATACTCCAGATACCAGAGAATACAGAGATTTGAATCGAAAGTCGAACTATAATGTGGCGCAGTGTCAACGGAGCATTATAATATCATTAAGGTGAATATGATCGATCGGCATTCAGCATCGCGTAAAAAGGGGCGTGTCGCTCGGCACTGATGTTGATGATGTTGATGAATTCATGTCCCGCTGACTGTGTGCCAAATGCAACTGGACACGCTTATTGCGTAATTATGAAATTTTTATGAATGAATTGACAGAGTGTGCGAGACACAAAAAGAGCGTCGCAAGAGAGGGAGAGAGTGTGAGAGAGAGAAAAAGAGCTGCACTAATTTGGCATAAAATTGTCAGCATCATCGCCCGACGGCTGTTAACCGTTAATCGTTTGCCGCCGGCTGTAGATGTCGCCAGTTGTCCCCTGATTGAGTTGTGATCGATTACATTTTGACAAGTTCAAATTGGTCATGCCACATAGTTGAAGCCTCCTCATGTGAACGAATCTCCCCCCGAACATGCCACACACTCGTATGTATCTACATAAAGAGATCCTGAACAGCTGCTCTTCTGTGCGGTCTCTTCTTCCGCTGGCCAGTTTAAACGTTAACTTAATTATGCCACTCTCATGCAATCAATAAAAGCTGCCACTCTCCCCAGCCCACCCCCCTTTTGGGCAATCTCAGTCGCAGCCAAGTCGAAATGAATTTCTTATAGCTCGTTATAATTTCATTATATGTACGATATCTCGATGCCAAAAGCACAGACGACCTCTATATACCTACATAAACGCGCACCAAGACGAGCGACTGCGCATTTAAAGGGAGCACGCCCAGTCACCGCATCTCCCTCCCCCAGGCGACTTGTTCAGCCTGCTCTGGCTTCCATTTTGCTCTGCGCAGCCATTGCAGAGAGCTTTCTGACTCGTCGCTTAAAGGGCGGAGTTCTGTTGTCCCTGCCTTATGGCTTTCACTCTATACTCCGTCGCTTTTAACGTTGCTGTTTTATATTGTAATACTCTGAGCCCATTTATAAGGAATGAAAAAACAGTGTATTCAAATTTACAACACTTTAAACTAATGAAAAAAGAAATCATCAGATTTTTGTAAAAATAAGAAATTTTAAAAATTAAACTTTCGTATATTTTACGCCTTCTGAAGATCTAACTATCGTTTACATATGTTTGTTTTGTAATAATAACCACAGGGTATCTCAGTATCAAGTAGTTCTTTCTTGTTTTCATATCGTATTTGTTGCTGTGGCTTATAAAAACTGATTTGAAAACTTTTTCTGAATGATTTAAGGTTTATTATATGCTCGTCTCAGCAGAGTTTATTGATTTTTTGGGAGAGTTGCGAATATTGGAAAAGTTTAGACGTTATGAATAGTAAAACCCACAATACCTTTCAGCATAGTAGTATTATTGCGTTTTATTTCATGTAGGGATTATGGAATACTTTGAAAATAGTCGAGTAATTCAAAACGGCACTCACCTGAGAGTCCTTCAGGCCCAATCTCTCGGCTAGCTTCTTGCGATCCGGCTTGCTGATATACTTCTGCTGCTGAAATCGCTTCTCCAGGCCTTTTCGTTGGGAGTCTGCAATAGAGAGAAGAGATCAACAGTTACAATTGCAACAGCAGGCACACATCCCGGCCCCTCCGTGTCGGAATCAATGGTACTACGAACCTGAGAAGACTGCACGCCTCATCATGCCCCTTCGAGGCTTTCCACGTGTCGAGTGTGCCCAGGGGAAGCCCTGGCCCGGCGGCAGGGGAAACACTTGTGCGCCGACTGCAATCAACAATATAGGAGAAGGGGAACATGCATTAGACACTTTGGTTCGGTGGTAGAGGCAGAGTGGCAGAGGATTGGGGTAGGAGTAACACTTGTTAATGAGCGCAATGGGGTGCCCAATGGTTGGCAGAGGAGCACTCACTCATCATCTACTCATCTCCACCTCCAGTTCCATATCCATCTCCATCTCTACTTGCAACTTACCACTCATGTAGGGATTCCGGCAGTGCGCCAGCAGCGAATGCAAATGCGGATGGTTGAGAGTGTGTGGCAGAAAGGGAGTCGGGCGGCTGGGCATGGGCTTGGCAATGACCGGATGTATTGACGGCGGCGGAGGTGGTGGAGTCGGGTGTGCCGTTGGGGGCCCTCCTCCTGCAGCTGGTCCACCCAGCAGTTGTTGCTGTTGTTGCTGTAGCTTTTCTTGTGTTAATCTTCGATTGCTGTTGTCCTCGTTGGAGTCGTTAACGTTGCTGCTACCAGTTCCGATTTCATGCGGTCGCCCATCCTGAGCACTGTTGTTGTTGTTGTTGATTGCTGTTGACGTTGCCGTTGCTGTTGCTGCTGTTGTTGTTGTTGATGTGATTGTTGTTGCTTTGATTGTTGTCGCTATCACTAATTGTGCTGCCAGGTGACGACGAGGATGCGGCCGTCGTTGCTGTGGTTTGCGGTTGACAACTATTGCTCTGATGCTGCTGCTGCTGCTGGTGTTGCTGCTGATGCGTTAGAAATGCGGGATGCGGAAAGTGGGCGTGGCCATGATGGTGCAACGGATGGGGCAACGCCAGTGTCAATGGCGGCTGTCCCACCAAAGCCTGATGGTGTTGCTGATGATGCGGATGCTGCTGATGGTGATGCGCAGCCTGCTGCTGTTGCTGTTGCTGCTGCTGCTGCTGCTGATGGTGCTGGTGATATTGATGCGTGTGATGTTGCATGAAGTTCTGCTGTAGATAAGGCCATATATGCTGCGGTTGCATGAACTCTGGGAATGGCATTAAAAAAAACAGAAATTAGTTGGAAAACTGAATAAACTTAAACCCAAAGAGATCTGCAATCTGGTATGACCCTAAACTTGAATGAATGATAAAATCGAATGCAAACTTTAAGTAATACCCTTACACGAACACGCATCTCAACATCTTCCAAGAAAACCAACCCTTCCTTCACATATGCTAGCACGATGTGTGAGGGTGAGAAACGTCTTGGATAGCGACTCCCTGGCAGATGCTGCTTTGAAGTGTCAAACTGGCATAATTAAACAGCTTGCAGCTCCAATGCCTCCCAACTCCTCCCTCCTCTCTAAATGAAAACTTTGAACCTCCTCACACTCACACACCACACACACGCGCACACCTCGGCTCCATTTTGCGATTTCATTTCATGTGGAAGGCAAACAAAAGTTTGGCGCCTTTGATACCAGAGGAATTCAGCCTGCGGGGAGTTTTTGGCGCTTTGTGGCTGCATTTCATTTTCTAATTAAACACCCGAAAACAGACGCCATACACACACACGCACATGCGCGTACACACACACGCACACACACGCAGACGCTGCAGGATATGATTTTAATTCGATTAGAGCGACTGAAACAATTAACATATTAACGCCTCTTTAGTTCTGTGTGCGCGGGTGTGTGTGGCTGTGTGGGTGTGTGTGTGTGAGTGGCTGTGTGCGTGTGTGTGTGCATAATTTGATGGTGGAGATCTTGTGGCCAAAGTTTTTAGTGTGAGTTGGCCATGTGAGTGTGCGTGTGCTTTAGCCACATGTGTGCCTAATGAGCGCACAAATTAAGTTATAATTGTTCCCATTGTTTGCTTTATTTAATCGCATTTTCCGACAATTTCACAAAGTTTCGAAAGTGTTTGTTACAAAAACTATTCCAGATTGAATTTATTATGCAACATGGTATTATAACTGTAACTCAACTGAGGTGTCATTAGAATAGAATGACTGTACAAATGCTAGACCTTGTTTGAAGCACGACTTGCCACCTCATCTATATCGCGACTCAAATGACTCCCATTTCAGACACGCTTTGGTCATTAGATCTCTGCCAGAATTAGGTCGATAAATGCCATAAAAATTGCTATAAAACATCATAAAAATCAGCCCACTCATTAATAATGAAAGACACATTAAGTCCCACAATCTGTGCCTGACAAAAAACGCAATTCACATGCTAAAAAGTCGCAGGGTACGCAACGTAGTAGTTTCTATTGACGGATGGACAATTCGACACGCCTACTTTTTGGTTGGTTTGGCAACCCAAAACCCCGCTATGAACCCTCGTTTTGACTCGGTTCCGGTTCGGAAGTAAGCAGCACGCGCAGCCGCATCACAATGAATGCAGAGATACAAGAGAGAGTGCGCAGAGAATTTGAGAGGAGTCTGGAACTGGTTTAGCTGCCGGCGGATTTGGTGAGGCTCAGATACAATAATTTAAACATGATTAGGTCTGGTTGTGTTTTTACAGCCTGCGCTGCCGCGAGGGCTTAGGGAGCACAATAAAAAGTGGGATTGATCCTGATCCCTGTGGCACAACGAAATGGGAATCGGGAATCGGCAGCATGAGCGACCCTTTGCCCAGAACTTTTTAGCAAAATTGTTATTCTTTTGGCTTTTCATATTGCGATTGTGTTTTGATTTCGTATTCTCTGCTCTTTATACTGTTTCTCTTTTAGGCATTTTGCGTTCTCCTTTGTTTGTGGCTCGCATTAGGCACGGCAAATTAATTGCCAAGCCGCGTTTATTGCGTACTCAGCCTTGCCCTGCACTGCCCCCGTTGTCAGCCTTACCGTTCCGCACACGGACTCCTTCCCGTGTGTCCCCAAGAATGGCGGACACGCTGAACTTGAGTATGGGCTTGCTGTTGTTATCCTTGAGGATGGTTGTGCCTGTGCCGGCAGTGACGGGGCTGCTGGTTTCCTTAGGCTCCACTTTGGGCAATTTGATTGCCTCCCGTCGTGGCGCCAAGTCCAGCTCGTCGTCCAGCTCATCCTCGTCCAGATGCTGCGTTGTCTCAACGCTGTTGATGTCGGCGACAATTTCATCCTCATCCTCGTCCTCCTCGTCTTCGTCCATCTCGATTTCCATTTCCTCAATGCTATCGACACTTTCCGCTCGATTATCGCGACACTTATCACACTTGTAGCCACGCTTGGCGCACTTGTCGCCACACACTTGGTCCTCCGGAGGCACCTGCTCCGTCTGGCCACGACTGAGTAGCATTTCGCTCAGGCTCGACTTTAGATGATTATCACTGTAACTCTGGGCGCGCTGGGCATGCAGTAAACTGTCCACGAGAAACGCCGTCGACATCTCGCGTCGTTCGATCTCAGGACTGCTGTGTCTCTATTTCTCTGGCCTGTGCTGTGCTGCGCCTCTGCCAGTGCCGCGTTCGCGTCGAGTGCTGCACTCGTACTGAATGTGGACCAGGCGATTGTGTCTGCTCTTGCCTGGCGCAGCAGCAGCAGCAGCAGCAGCACCAGCTCAGCCGCCTCATTTAGGGGTTGCTCTACGGTGGTTGGTCCTTTTCTCCTGCCCAGTCGCACTTGGTTATGTGGCACGTGACAGCCTCCTCACACACACAGAGCCGCACACATCGACATACATGTGTCCATAGCTATGTACACATACAGGCAGTGTTGGCGCCTCGGCTTTCCTGTTGTTCTCCCGTTATTGTTGTACGCTTTTTATTTGATTTTATTTGTGTGAAAACAATAAAAATTTAATTTTCTTGTTTCGCTGCTGCTGCTGCTCCGGATTGAACCCGCTTCGCTTCGCTTTTCCTCGCCAGCTTGTTGTGCCTCCATTTTGTTGCTCTCCTCTCGCGCATTAGATGCAGCGCTGTCTGCGCACAGTGGGTAACAAAGGAACTGGAAAGGAAATATATTCATTATTGTATTAAAACTCGTCTTACACTGCCAAAAAGTTCTGAGCATATGTCACATAGTATTATAAAGAAACTTAATATAAGACATTCACTTATATGGTTAGATCTAGAGATTAAAAGGGTAAACTACGCTGTTATGTATTTAATTAATTTCCTAGTGCTATTATGTTGAGAGGAAGATCTTAATCAGGTCTCATCATATAGTATCGAACCCTAACTCTGCCTGAGTCCTTGCCCAATTCGTTGCAGCAGGGACAACGATTGTCGGCGGAACAGGCGCCAGGAGTCAGTAGATTAACTTTTATTATGACCGCAAATTAGTTGTCCTCGGCGCGTTGATGACGACAATCGACAATGATGACTTATTTACTAGTCTAGCACAGTCCCCGCAGCTGCAGCAGCAGCAGCAGCAGCAACAACATCGCCAAGTTCTGGCAGAGAGTACATAGAGCGAGTTCGCCAAGTGACAGGATTCTCGTCCTGCTCTAAGCTTGGCAACTGGCCCGGCTTGTCCTTTTGACTTTTATGTGTGCGTCGCTCTATTGTGTGCCACATACATACATAAGACTAGAGCTCTAACACACTCGCACACACACACACAATCGCAGACAGTGAGACAGAGAGAGAGCAAGCGAGAGAGTGAGAGAGAGACGTGGCGTAAAAGCAACCCTCGTTGTGGCTTTCGCTGAGCAGCAAACGAAAAGTGCAAGTGGTTGCCCGTCGGTCTCGGCCTCGTGGGGGGCGTGGCCTCACTCGAATTGGAAACTCATCATCGGCCAGGAGCACTCTCAGCGGAACAATAAGAATAAGGATAACAAAGCACAGACATGTATGCATGTCTTTGTGTGTGTGTGTGAGTATGTGTTATCCTCGCTTTGTTTTGCCAGACTTTTTGCGCTGCCATTTGTGGGTTTTGCTTTCAAAAGGATTACTCCACAGCCAGCTTGCTCCTCTGTTGATGTTGCTGGCGTCGCTGCCGCTGCCAGCGAGTACATAAAACATGCTCATATAAGCGTATAAATATGTGATAATAATGATTAAAAGTTCTCATCATGCCAAGCCATCATCATTTATGCAAAGGATTCCACCACGTCCTTGTCTGTGTGGGTCTCTGTCCTGTCCCCGTTCCCCGTTCCCCTACCCGTACCCCTCCCTCTCCACTCGCTCTGCCTGTGTCTGTGTTTGCTTACATTTTTATTTGGCACCAAAGGCAACAACGTGGGTGGGTGGTTCTGCGACTTGGCTTGGATTCGGCCAAGATTATTTCAATTTCCAACTTGGTACTTTGCCAGCCACCAAGTACATAGCGCTGTGTGTGTGTGTGTGAGCTTGCGAGTCTCTTTGTATCCCGTAATATGAGGACAATTATTTGATAAGTGCTCCGAATGCGCAGCGTCAGCATAAGCCACAATCCTTCTGTCGCGCTTCTTGGCTAGGAAAGGGTCATGGTTCATCCCGGGCACGGGAGTAGAGCGCACAGTGGGGTTGCTGAGCCCCAACCACATTCAGGCAAGTGTTAAGGGCAAAGTTTTAATTGTTTTTTTCAGCGCAGCTTTGGCGCTTTTGTACTGGATGAAAGTGTTCGCTGAATTGGAAATATGTAAATTATTCGCATTTTCGTGCTCTATTTAAATATATCAGCCTCACTGTGAATCCATGGCTCAGTTATTTTGGAATCATTTCTAAAAGTGGGCACATTGTCTTGTTAAGCGGGGTATGGAACCCCCTCGGAGTTCAGTTAGTATGACGATCTGTTAAGTCTCCACTTCATCTCTCGTCTTTTTCTCTATATTGTGGACTCCTAGCTCCTAACTCCACAAAGTGACCCGTCAAAGGCGACCTGGTTTCGCATGTCCATCAACCGAACAAGTTGGAGCTCTCTTCATCTTGGTATTTGCCACTGAATAATTGTTTCCACAGCTGCTGTGCTACTTCTCGTTCCATCCACATCTCGAACAGTTTGCCAATCAATACGTAAAAGAGTTTTATTTATAAAGATATATTTATATAGATATTTATATACTCACAGCTCAGCATTCCATCCAACCGCCTTGTGGACTCAGCGCTGCTGAAGGAAGCTCGGCTCGGGGCATGCCAGCACAGACGACTCAAACAACTTGATGGCATCGCGAAAATGCCAAAGGAATGGAACTGACAGCCGCATCATTATATGGATATCATTATCGTGTAGTTGTATCGGGTGTATCGCCATGAGAGCGCCGACAATGGACGTCGATTGCACGCAGAGTCACATGGAAAGAGAATAAAAAGAAATAAGGTAAAATGTCACAAGATGTTGGGATAAGTGAGAGGCGGATGGGCAGGGTTGTGGGTGCAGGATGCAGGATGGGGGATTATGTCTGGTTGTGGGCGTGGATGGGCAATATAATAAAGCGCAAACATTTATACTCGACACTCGATAGATGCTCGTAAAGGCGAGCAGAACGGAGCAGTTCATGAGCCACGACAACCGCCGCCAAGTCAACTGTCGATATCAGCTGTTACCCGATAATACTGCCTTCTCCGCTCTCCGTGCAGCCACCCTGCACCCTGCGCCCCGTCCCCGCTCCGCCCCCGTCACAGCCATGAAATGAATGCGAATTCTGTTTGCTATCGATTTTCACAGCACAACGTTTATTATTTTTATTATACTCGGGCAACTCGGGAGGGTGGCTGGCAAATTATGGGCTTTTCATAACGTTAACAGTCGCATAAATACGCTCTTTGTGTCAACCAAGTAGAAAAAATGCGATAAAAGATTATAAAGTGTGTGTTGGTTTGTTCGTTCTCCATCTCGTCCTCGTCCTCGTTCCCGTTCTCGAGCAGGCTTTTGGCTTCTGGCTTGTGCTTTGGCTTTGGCTCCGGCTCAGGCACCGCCAGAAGTTGCAGGGCTACTGAGGGCAGCGAGAGTGGGCGGGGTTCTTTGCTTGGCGGCGACATCTGTTTCCGACATCTTTTAATAAAATTTTCATCTTTATTACGAAACGATTGTTTTATATGCCCCGGCGCCAGTTCTCAGTCACAACTGAAACTACACTCGTCCCGGCGAGCTGTTGCCAGGATGTTCTTCTGCGGCTCGCGCTGCCGATCCCCTGTCCAGAAGGAAGTAATTAGAATGAAGCGATTTTTAGTTGCCGTCGTCGCAGAACTTTCCCAAGTTTACTTTTCTCCATCGTATTTTCTTTTTATTTCCCACTTGCAACGCCAAAGTTGTGACTGCCGCGAAACGAGGCGAGCGCGGCGCAGTTCATGACTTCACTTCACTTCATGAAAATTTAATTTTAATTTCATTTAATTTTATTACGCTCCTTCTGTATGTGTAAAGTTTGTCAAAGTGGACAGTAAACAGGCGCTTGTATCGGAATAACTGCGGGTTAATTGCGCCATTTATGAATATTACACAATGCGTGATTATTAATGGCCTGTGGTCTGCGGTCTGACTGTGGTCCCCCGAACCACTCAAGCGGATAGGTATTGCGTTTTCCAAGTGTTGTCGACATCGTTTGATAAGCTCTTGAATTGATTGATTTGACAGACATGATGCACTTGCACTTATCGAAGTTCTCTCAAATAATTTGCTACTAAACATGCGACGAAAGCAAAAGTTGAGGGCGTCAAGCAATATTATATATCTATATATATAATAACTCATATTTATTAAGTTTTCCAAAAATGTCATTCCGCAATCGTCCAATCGAGGATGCGTTTTTGCCAAAAATTAAGCATGGTTTAAAATCGATTTTAAAAGTTGTTTAGTACTATTTTTGATCTTTTTAGTAGATTAAAAATAACAGCTGACAATTTACTTTGGGCGACGAGAATTATGCACATAAAAAGCAATTTCCAAAAATATAATTGTGTTGCCGCTTTCACAATTTGGCACATTGAGAATTTAAAATTGATCGTCCACGAACCACGACCATATAAAGGGTAAAGAGCCCTTTGCTATATTATTTTTGCAGAGTTTTTTAACGCATGATTTTTGCATTGATGTTCGCATGAAGGCGCCGAATAAGCCGAGTGGAAAATTCGCATGTGGCTATTGAATCGTTTGCTCCCCTGGCCAGCAACAGCAGCAACAATGGGAAAAGAACAACAAATAAATAAACAAAGCAGTCCATGGCTTTAATGAAAACATACAATACAGATGCAGGTGAGATGCATGAGAGTTGCATAATTTATAAGAATAACAGTAAAATTTAAAGAAATAATAATAATAATTAGGCCGTTCCCCCGAATGTTGCTGGCAATTAATATTTTTATTGCATACAAATTGCATAATTAGTCAAAACTAAATGACAGGGTAGTGAATGAGGCATCCCCATCTAAAACATGCACAAGGGTGCAGGGGACCAGGTCGAAGAAGGGTTTGCCAAGCCAAGGCAGAGAAATGTGTTGTTGTGATTAATAAAATTACATGAAATCTCAGCAGAGGCAGAGACAGAGGCAAGGGCAGAGGCAACACACAACAAATTTGACAGCTCGGAACAATAACGGCAGCAACAACAGCAACAGCAGCAGCAACAACAACTACAACAACAACAGGGTGTCGACGAGGGTTGCTGCTGCGTTACCTTTTGCATGCCCCGGCGATTTGGGCGTTAAATAAAAAGGCGCATCACTTGACTACGCGGCCGCTAAACGTGGCAGAAAGAGCGAGACAGAGAGAGCGAATCTGTGGTACTGACGATTGTTGTTGCAGCCTTCAAGGCGTGTAACGTGCTACAAGATGTTGCAACCGACTCGTCGCGCAACGTGTGAACAATTCGGGGAAAGAAGACATTGCTACTTGACGCTGCCTGGGCAAAGGGGTTGGCCGGCAGAGGGCCGCGGGCACCTTGAGGCAAGACTTTAATTAATTTTTATGTTTGCTGTCGGTCCGATTGTCTGTCTGTCCCCTGTTGTTGTCTCTTTGTATTAGCTGAGTTATGTGACTCTCTGTGGGCATTGGCATTGTGAAGTGCTGCTTCCCTGTCCTACTTAGCCAGGCGTAAGTAAGTCGAAAATTTATGAAGCGATTCTTGATCGCTTTTCTTGTGTTGCCCTTGAAGACGTAGCAAGTAATCAGTCAAGAATTGATGTAATTTATGGCATCACATAGGCGCTATATAAGTTTTCTTAGACTTCTGGGTGTGCCCATTGGGAATATCAAAATACTATTGTATTCCACATACTACTACACTAAACTATACACTTACCTGAGATCCGTAAGACGAACACTTAGCAAGCTGGCAAAATCAGGAATGGGTTGCCAGATGACGACCCCCGCACTACCCCGAAAGTGACATCGATGTTCCGCTTAGTTTGGCAACAGATTGCGCTGAAATGTATTGTTTCGTTAGAAGAGATCATGAGGACAATAACTGCACACTGAGTTAAGGGATGCCTTCCGGAGAGATTAGCAAAAGGGTGGCACGCTGTGTGTCATATGTGGGCAATCTCATTAGATATATAGAGCATATAGTTGCCACTGAAATGCGATTAGCTCGGGCAATGACAATGAAAATGAAAATAAAATTCGCTTTGGTCACGTGTTGGGCGTTGCGTAATGGACTTATAAGCGGGAAAGTCGGAAATATGAATGAAATATGTGACAAATGAGTGCATAACTAATTTCAGAATTAAAGGAGTTTTAAGAAAAAATGCATTCAGATTCCAATTAACTAGCTGCCAAAACTTTGAGTGAAGTTTGGCGGCCTGAGGCTTAGAATTTTTAATTAACCCGTAAATGGATAGCGCCCATTTTCCATTTTCCACCTGCTACTGCCCATTGGCTGCATTTTTGATGGACATTCGGTATCTGTTTCTGAGCGAGGCACGTCCGAGCTGCAGTTCCGACTGGGCGCTGCTGCCCCGCCCTGCCCTGCCCTGCTGCATATGTCAGGCATCAGCCTTCAAAGCCATTTGGCATTTCGGTTTCGTTTTTGACTGCACAATTTAATTTGATTTCCGTTTTTTATTTGCATAGATTGTGTAAACATTTCGTGCGTCTATGCAAAATATTTGTTTGTTTATGCTCGGTTGATTGACATTTATAAAGAGGAAGAGGAGAAATGCAATAGAAAGGGTTGCGTTTACGTACCTAATTAAAAATGGTGGTACGGAGTAATTAATATTTACATGGGATCTATGCAGGTCACAAGCTATCATACTCTAGTCATAAATACATATCTTAAGTGATGCTCCAATCTAACTCACGCTACGTATACCACTTTACAGACATCTCTCAACTGAACAGTAAGAGATACATTCAGTCACAGCATAACATACATTCATACATACCTACGTACACGCATCAGCAGGTCAGTCACATAGTTCAATTAAAGCATATCAAATATGTCAAGTCCAGGAGCGCTCTGGAGGCCGGGCGCCTAAGCTGTGAATAAAAAAGAATGTTTTATTAGTGTCAACGATGATTATATTATATTATATTATAGTATTAGAAGTCTTTTTAATCATGTTAAAGGGCACGGTAAACTATTGACTGCGCTCCGCTCCTGAATGCTCCATTTGAGCGTAATTTCTTTTTGTGGAGAAGAAATCTTTATTTGAACTGGACTCAGTTGGGGAAACAGTCGTGCGTAGACAGTCGAGAGATGTTCAAAGATAACAACGGGAATATTTGATCACACTTAGTGTAAAAATATTTAAAAATGTTTTCATTAATTACAATAAAATGAGTAGGCTCTGTGCATATATGCGTTGAGAGAAATCAAATAAACAAAACGAGCAATGGTTAAATAACAATTGAAACATAATTAAGTGTCGGTCATGTGGCATATTGAAAGAGTTAATTAAATCAAGCGAAAAGGCCGGCAATGGGTGAGTAAAACATAACTGACCCATCGTTCTCCATGGGAGTGTATGTGTGAGCATGTGTGTGGCATTTGAATTTGTAATTGAAAGTCTGAAAGTGCAGAAAACTACATACATCTGTATAATTATAAAACAAGTTTGCACTGTTTTATGGCCCACATTTACAATGGGGCGTAGGTCAGTTAGGGCCGAAGTTTTATTATAGTTTATAAATTTACTTTTATAGAGTTGGCAATTTATGTATTGTTTTTTATAGAGCCTGAATAATAAACTTATATTAAATTAAAGTTGACGTGATGTTGTTCTGTAGAAGCCTTTTCAGTAGATAGTATTTTATTTACCATTCTATACCCTTTAAGCATTGGAAAAATTATAAAAAAGAAAGAATAGTACATTCTAAAAGTATGCAATAGTTTATTATGAACACCGCAAAAGTATACAACATAACATTCATTAAACTTCAAGATTTGTTTTTTTTTTTAATATACGAGTAAGCGTATTGTATTCACAACCTGAGTGATTCTACATACAAATAATATCATAATAGACCTTTTGAAATTTTTCAATATTTTGGAAAATTAGCCAATGGTCCCCCCTGTAAAATTTCAACAAACATATTTTTTTTTAAATTTTTAACCGCCACCTTTAATTTTTATCGATTGCGAAGCTCATAATTAGTACTAAACAAGTGTTTAAATTGATTTTTAAGGATACTTAATTTTTGGCCAAAAATCATGACAAAATGTCTTAAAAATTTGACATGTAACACCCACGACATGCCTAATACCCTCATTTTCCATCGATCATAACTTTCTTAAAAATCAAACGATTTTCATGCGGAATGACATTTTGTTTATGGTTTCTCAACCTGAGTGATTCTACATTTAAATAATATCATAATACCCCTTTTGAAATTTTGCGATATTTTGCAAATTTAGACAATGGTCCCCCCTGTAAAATTTCAACAAAAAATTTTTTTTCAAAATTTTAAATCGTGAGCTTTTAATTTAAATCGATTGCGGAGGTCAAAATTAGTACTAAACAAGTGTTTAAATCGATTTTTAAGGATACTTAATTTTTGGCCAAAAATCATGACAAAATCTCTTAAAAATTTGACATGTAACACCCACGACATGCCTAATACCCTCATTTTCCATCGATCATAACTTTCTTAAAAATCAAACGATTTTCATGCGGAATGACATTTTGTTTATGGTTTCTCAACCTGAGTGATTCTACATTTAAATAATATCATAATACCCCTTTTGAAATTTTGCGATATTTTGCAAATTTAGACAATGGTCCCCCCTGTAAAATTTCAACTAAATTTTTTTTTTCAAAATTTTAAATCGCGAGCTTTTACTTTTAATCGATTGCGGAGGTCAACATTAGTACTAAACAAGTGTTTAAATAGATTTTTAAGGATACCTAATTTTTGGCCAAAAATGATGCCAAAAGCCTTAAAAATTTGACATGTAACACCCACGACATGCCTAATACCCTCATTTTCCATCGATCATAACTTTCTTAAAAATCAAACGATTTTCATGCGGAATGACATTTTGTTTATGGTTTCATAACCTGAGTGATTCTACATTTAAATAATATCATAATAGACCTTTTGAAATTTTGCGATATTTTGCAAATTTAGACAATGGTCCCCCCTGTAAAATTTCAACAAAAAATTTTTTTTCAAAATTTTAAATCGTGAGCTTTTAATTTTAATCGATTGCGGAGGTCAAAATTAGTACTAAACAAGTGTTTAAATCGATTTTTAAGGATACTTAATTTTTGGCCAAAAATCATGACAAAATGTCTTAAAAATTTGACATGTAACACCCACGACATGCCTAATACCCTCATTTTCCATCGATCATAACTTTCTTAAAAATCAAACGATTTTCATGCGGAATGACATTTTGTTTATGGTTTCACAACCTGAGTGATTCTACATTTAAATAATATCATAATAGACCTTTTGAAATTTTGCGATATTTTGCAAATTTAGACAATGGTCCCCCCTGTAAAATTTCAACAACATTTTTTTTTGAAAAATTTTAAATCGTGAGCTTTTAATTTTAATCGATTGCGGAGGTCAAAATTAGTACTAAACAAGTGTTTAAATCGATTTTTAAGGATACTTAATTTTTGGCCAAAAATCATGACAAAATGTCTTAAAAATTTAACATGTGACACCCACGACATGCCTAATACCCTCATTTTCCATCGATCATAACTTTCTTAATAATGAAACGATTTTCATGCGGAATGACATTTTGTTTATGGTTTCACAACCTGAGTGATTCTACATTTATATAATATCATAATAGACCTTTTGAAATTTTGCGATATTTTGCAAATTTAGACAATGGTCCCCCCTGTAAAATTTCAACAAAAAAATTTTTTTCAAAATTTTAAATCGTGAGCTTTTAATTTTAATCGATTGCGGAGGTCAAAATTAGTACTAAACAAGTGTTTAAATCGCATTTTAAGGATACTTAATTTTTGGCCAAAAATCATGACAAAATGTCTTAAAAATTTGACATGTAACACCCACGACATGCCTAATACCCTCATTTTCCATCGATCATAACTTTCTTAAAAATCAAACGATTTTCATGCGGAATGACATTTTGTTTATGGTTTCACAACCTGAGTGATTCTACATTTAAATAATATCATAATACCCCTTTTGAAATTTTGCGATATTTTGCAAATTTAGACAATGGTCCCCCCTGTAAAATTTCAACAAAAAAATTTTTTTCAAAATTTTAAATCGTGAGCTTTTAATTTTAATCGATTGCGGAGGTCAAAATTAGTACTAAACAAGTGTTTAAATCGATTTTTAAGGATACTTAATTTTTGGCCAAAAATCATGACAAAATCTCTTAAAAATTTGACATGTAACACCCACGACATGCCTAATACCCTCATTTTCCATCGATCATAACTTTCTTAAAAATCAAACGATTTTCATGCGGAATGACATTTTGTTTATGGTTTCACAACCTGAGTGATTCTACATTTAAATAATATCATAATACCCCTTTTGAAATTTTGCGATATTTTGCAAATTTAGACAATGGTCCCCCCTGTAAAATTTCAACTAAATTTTTTTTTTCAAAATTTTAAATCGCGAGCTTTTACTTTTAATCGATTGCGGAGGTCAACATTAGTACTAAACAAGAGTTTAAATAGATATTTAAGGATACCTAATTTTTGGCCAAAAATGATGCCAAAAGCCATGAAAATTTGACATGTAACACCCACGACATGCCTAATACCCTCATTTTCCATCGATCATAACTTTCTTAAAAATCAAACGATTTTCATGCGGAATGACATTTTGTTTATGGTTTCATAACCTGAGTGATTCTACATTTAAATAATATCATAATAGACCTTTTGAAATTTTGGGATATTTTGCAAATTTAGACAATGGTCCCCCCTGTAAAATTTCAACAACAAATTTTTTTTCAAAATTTTAAATCGTGAGCTTTTAATTTAAATCGATTGCGGAGGTCAAAATTAGTACTAAACAAGTGTTTAAATCGATTTTTAAGGATACTTAATTTTTGGCCAAAAATCATGACAAAATGTCTTAAAAATTTGACATGTAACACCCACGACATGCCTAATACCCTCATTTTCCATCGATCATAACTTTCTTAAAAATCAAACGATTTTCATGCGGAATGACATTTTGTTTATGGTTTCACAACCTGAGTGATTCTACATTTAAATAATATCATAATAGACCTTTTGAAATTTTGCGATATTTTGCAAATTTAGACAATGGTCCCCCCTGTAAAATTTCAACAAAAATTTTTTTTTCAAAATTTTAAATCGTGAGCTTTTAATTTTAATCGATTGCGGAGGTCAAAATTAGTACTAAACAAGTGTTTAAATTGATTTTTAAGGATACTTAATTTTTGGCCAAAAATCATGACAAAATGTCTTAAAAATTTGACATGTAACACCCACGACATGCCTAATACCCTCATTTTCCATCGATCATAACTTTCTTAAAAATCAAACGATTTTCATGCGGAATGACATTTTGTTTATGGTTTCATAACCTGAGTGATTCTACATTTAAATAATATCATAATAGACCTTTTGAAATTTTGCGATATTTTGCAAATTTAGACAATGGTCCCCCCTGTAAAATTTCAACAACATTTTTTTTTGAAAAATTTTAAATCGCGAGCTTTTACTTTTAAGCGATTGCGGAGGTCAACATTAGTACTAAACAAGAGTTTAAATCGATTTTTAACGATACTTAATTTTCGACCAAAAATCATGGCAAACTGTCTTAAAAATTTGACATGTAACACCCACGACATGCCTAATACCCTCATTTTCCATCGATCATAACTTTCTTAAAAATTAAACGATTTTCATGCGGAATGACATTTTGTTTATGGTTTCACAACCTGAGTGATTCTACATTTAAATAATATCATAATACCCCTTTTGAAATTTTGGGATATTTTGCAAATTTAGACAATGGTCCCCCCTGTAAAATTTCAACAAAAAATTTTTTTTCAAAATTTTAAATCGTAAGCTTTTAATTTAAATCGATTGCGGAGGTCAAAATTAGTACTAAACAAGTGTTTAAATCACATTTTAAGGATACTTAATTTTTGGCCAAAAATCATGACAAAATGTCTTAAAAATTTGACATGTAACACCCACGACATGCCTAATACCCTCATTTTCCATCGATCATAACTTTCTTAAAAATCAAACGATTTTCATGCGGAATGACATTTTGTTTATGGTTTCACAACCTGAGTGATTCTACATTTAAATAATATCATAATAGACCTTTTGAAATTTTGCGATATTTTGCAAATTTAGACAATGGTCCCCCCTGTAAAATTTCAACAACATTTTTTTTTGAAAAATTTTAAATCGCGAGCTTTTACTTTTAATCGATTGCGGAGGTCAACATTAGTACTAAACAATAGTTTAAATCGATTTTTAACGATACTTAATTTTCGACCAAAAATCATGGCAAACTGTCTTAAAAATTTGACATGTAACACCCACGACATGCCTAATACCCTCATTTTCCATCGATCATAACTTTCTTAAAAATTAAACGATTTTCATGCGGAATGACATTTTGTTTATGGTTTCACAACCTGAGTGATTCTACATTTAAATAATATCATAATACCCCTTTTGAAATTTTGCGATATTTTGCAAATTTAGACAATGGTCCCCTCTGTAAAATTTCAACAAAAATTTTTTTTTTCAAAATTTTAAATCGTGAGCTTTTAATTTTAATCGATTGCGGAGGTCAAAATTAGTACTAAACAAGTGTTTAAATTGATTTTTAAGGATACTTAATTTTTGGCCAAAAATCATGACAAAATGTCTTAAAAATTTGACATGTAACACCCACGACATGCCTAATACCCTCATTTTCCATCGATCATAACTTTCTTAAAAATCAAACGATTTTCATGCGGAATGACATTTTGTTTATGGTTTCATAACCTGAGTGATTCTACATTTAAATAATATCATAATAATATCAATTTTTGAAAAATTTTAAATCGCGAGCTTTTACTTTTAATCGATTGCGGAGGTCAACATTAGTACTAAACAATAGTTTAAATCGATTTTTAACGATACTTAATTTTCGACCAAAAATCATGGCAAACTGTCTTAAAAATTTGACATGTAACACCCACGACATGCCTAATACCCTCATTTTCCATCGATCATAACTTTCTTAAAAATTAAACGATTTTCATGCGGAATGACATTTTGTTTATGGTTTCACAACCTGAGTGATTCTACATTTAAATAATATCATAATACCCCTTTTGAAATTTTGGGATATTTTGCAAATTTAGACAATGGTCCCCCCTGTAAAATTTCAACAAAAAATTTTTTTTCAAAATTTTAAATCGTGAGCTTTTAATTTAAATCGATTGCGGAGGTCAAAATTAGTACTAAACAAGTGTTTAAATCACATTTTAAGGATACTTAATTTTTGGCCAAAAATCATGACAAAATCTCTTAAAAATTTGACATGCAACATCCTCGATTGGATTAGTAACCTCAATTTCCACCCAACATAACTTTGTTAAAAATCGAACGATTTTGGTGTGGAATGACATTTTGATTAGATCTTGGCGCCCAGAGTAATCGTGCAGCCTACAGATTGCAATATAGACTATTTAAAAAATTTGGTAATTTTTGGTAAATTTAATGTTTAAGTCTATTAGGTTCAGTTAAAATCTTACTGATGACTTTACGATTTTACCTAAAAGTATGCGATACATAAAAGTACAGTTCAAAGTTTAATCACATGTTGGTATTCAGGGTATTGGCAAGTCATCTACATCGTAATCGAAACGGTCGGATTTAGTAAATTAATGTGAAAAGTCTGCTGGTAATTATTTCCATATCAACGCCTTCATTGATTGTATAGGGCGAATGACGACGACGACGACAAAACGTTTTTAAGATTCTGCTCGACATGCGCAGACGAGGTGCCCCTTCGTGCTCCCTTAGTCGGTAATTGAGACAACAAAAACAAAAGCAATATATATATTTATTAAAGCAGCGTCCTTCGCAGAGTAATTGAAAACAAAACGAAAAAGTTAGGAAACCCACATGCTGTATAAACTCCTCGAATTGCGGGTTACTTCTAAGTCAGCCGTCTGTGAATTATGGCCCAAAAAGACCTGGCTGACTGCGGTTGTTGCTGTTGTTGTGCTTGTAGTTGTAGCCGCTGACTGTTTGCTTTGTAAACCCGTTTATGAGCCCATTATGTTTGGGTAATTGAAATACATGTAAAATGATTGCACTTCATGCCACATTTTGGCAGTATTTAAATTTATATTTTTATACAATATTTAATATACATCTGTACATACTGTATAACATATTTCCCTAGGTCATTTCATATGTGTCATGTCGTACGTTGCGGTGTCTGATTACCTGATTTCCTATACGTTTGGCAATGAAACGCCGTTTGATCTTTAGATGTTTAGTAGGCTACGTACCCAGACTTGTTGTTTTGCAGGTGATTCAACTTTCAATGTGAAGGATGGGTTTCTCCATCAGTTATTCTGGTCACACCCTTTTTCCGCTGTCAACAGCATCTGTGAGATATGTATATGTGTAAATCTGTATATACCATATATTTCTCAATAGTATGTGCGAATTTCTAGCAAGATTTGTGCACGCAAATCATTAGTACTGCCTGAGATAAGCGACTTTTATTGAAAATTTCATTTTCCATGATGAGATCACAAAGACGACAATAGATGGAAAGGTAGGGGTGTAGGCAAAGCCAGTTACAATTTTGTCGCTCTCTTTCTATTATTGTTTACTTATTTATTAGATGTATTTAAATACAACTTAAAATTAACGTTATTTACCACCCATTCATGCGGTGCCCTGCAAACTTGAACTTCTCTGTGTAATGGGGCCTGCGCATCCGCAATAGTTGAGCTATTAAAATGGGGTCTTTCCCTCCCTTCTTCCCTTTGCCACTACAGAAATTACTGGACAGTCGAGCAGCTTAACATATTTATATTAAGTTTGCTGCGACTATTTTTAATGGGCATGGTGGCCTTTTCCAGCAAACAAAACACAAAACACAACAAAATGACAATTATAATTATAAACAATATACATTTAATTGTGATGCCTGTGTGCACAACTTGTCCTAATATGTAAGTTCGTTTCACGACTGCAATTAAGTCGTTCTTGTCAAACTCGAACTGAAACCGAGAAGTGCAACCTTCGCGACGCTGGCTTACTGGACTAAGGTCTTTGCCTAACTGCAGCAACATCCTTGTGCCGCATACACTCCGTATGATGCAATGTCGCATAACGGACCGGAGACATTTCCGAGCTGAGCTCTTGAGCTTGACCCTAGTGAACTCCCATAGCTGCGCTTGGTTTGATTTCTTGATAAACATGATAAGTTCCGATGCCAAAGTTCTCCTTTTGTTGTTTTCTCTACCCGAGTCGGCAATCGACAAGTGACCAAAGCGTGTTTCCGCCTTGCTGGTCATGCTGATTAATGTGCTGAGAGCTTGTGTAATCTAAGCTTGAACTCTGAAGCGATCTATGCGCCTGCTTGCCTGCCTGGAATGGAGTGGCATGGGGAATGCAATATCATATATCGCAGTAAAACTGAACAACATGCAACTCAGCCCGCAGATCGTTAAAAGTTCATTACAGATTGCATTTCAAATGATCATTTGCATTCTGTCTGAGCTTTGGTCAGTTAGTAGCTAGCATAATAAAGTTCTACAGGAATGTTGCGAAAAGTTGTGTAGGAAGTACGCCTGAGCCAGTGCGAATACTAAAGATATATTATAAATAGGTATACGTTTAATGGGTCAGGTTTAACTGCAAGAAATTTCGCTTAATGGTTGGAAAGCTTAACTGGCTGACGTCAAGTTTTGATCATAGTGTAGACTACATATAATACATAGTTTGTTATATAGTATAGTATATTATAAGCGGTGTTTATAATTCTTGTTTATAAACAAATCAAAGCTGTTTATTAAAAGCCACAGTGCGTATTATAGTACGGCTTATTGATTTGTACAAGTTGTTAGTACTACATATACAGATGCGAGCACATTTCTACTCAAATATGGTACTGTAGGGTAGGTAGTCTATGGTTAGCTGAGCGCGACGGAGTGTCTGATCGTTAGCATCAACTTCCAGTTAACTTCCAGGCAAATAAAAGCGAACAATTGCACTTTATGAGCTTGAAAATTTTCCACTTTAAATTGCCCGCTTGTTTCTGTTAAGTATACGAAGTGTAGAATTTTCGCAACACGCCCTTCGCGGGCTCGAAACGGTTGCACTGAGCTACATATCAACTGAGGCCTTTTTGAGGGGAGGTCAGTGCCAGCCTCGAAGTGAGTTTTGCCGAAATGTAAAAAAAAAAAAAAGGAAACTTGCGAATATCAAGTATGCGTAATATTCCACTGTCGCCTCAAATATCCGTCAGAAAAACCCCTTAACGATTATGGGCGAAACTAAAGTAATCTAGGTAGGAAGCGATCGTCGAGGCACTCGATGAGCACTCTGAAATCAAGTTCTGTTTACGGCCACTAAAGTAGAACCATAGCAGAAAGCAGACGGTGCTAAACGATAAACGAGAAGTGACTCAGCAGAAGCAGCGACTCGAAAATCCCCTCGCAGATTCATGTGCCAAAAACGAGTAGAAGTCAACAAAAGGAAAACTCAACACAGCGTGCACGAGCGTGGAAACTCACCAGAGCATCAGAGTACCGGACGGTCTGCTGAGAACGAAGTCGAATCGCAGCGAAGTCAACGTCGGCTGCGACGTTGGCGCCAGCTTTAAGTCAGTTGCCAAATTTTTGTACTGAAACGGAACGGCGGCAGCGCAGCCGACTGCGAGGATTGCGCTAAATGATAGCCTAAGCCACATAAACGCACACACTCAAGCTGGGATTTGCTCAGACACACAAATACACACACACACACACAAATGCATGCAACGAGCTCAGCAGCCGACGCCGCCGTTGCTCGGCTCGATACTTAGTCGGCGTCACCGCTGTAGCTGTCTCTGCAGCTGCGACTGCTTCGGCTGTGACTGCTGCTGCTGCTGAGCTGCGACGCCGACTTAAGTGTTGCGTTTCGAACAAAAACGTCTTGCGACGTCGTTCGTCCATTCATGCGAGCTTTTCATTTCGACGCGTCAACTTCAACTTAAAAACGAAACGAAACGCCAACGACACACGACACACGCTCGGGACCGTGCGCGATCGCGACTCAGTTTCAGTTTCAGTTTCGGCTTCAATTTTGATTTTGATTTCAATTTCGATTTCAGTTTTGTTGAGTGTTGTGTGAAATTTGAATTTGAGTTGAATGCTAGAGAAAAGCGTGGAGAATACAATCGGGAGTGCGGCTTTGTGTGGGTGCAAGAAGCTCTTGAAGATCCGCAAAATATGCTCGAGGATTGGCGGAAATAAATGCAAATTGTACACGCATTTGAACATGCCTAATCGTGCGTCCGAATAACAGCAAATCCCAACCCCAAAAATAACTCCAAAATTATCAACGAAAACATCTGATTGGATTAACGGCGCAATAGCAGGAATATTAAGACTGTAAGTAAGTATCTGCGGATAGCGCAGGCGCCCAACAGGGCGTATGAGCAATGTGTGCTTGGAATTCTGTGTTATTTCTAGTTATCTGCGCACTATAATTCAGATTTAACTTGAAAATCATATTAGCTGCTAATATATGATCAGTGGCGTAGGAATTTAATACTGTCAACACTACCACGAAGTACTTTGGGGCCCACAAGTGCCTGTGTAATCGTAATTAGTAATTGAGCCCTTATAAAACCCATCTCGACTTAGCTATAAAGGCAGACAACCTTTACTAATCAAATATTTGAGCTCAGCTAGCACAATCAACGAACCTATCAGTGTAATTGAGTTATAAGGGCGATCGAGACTTGGATTATATATAGAGAGATTCAATTATTTGCTGAGATTGAGCAATGTTTGATTTGCGCTTGTCTAGTCTCAAGTGATTGATGTACCTTATCAGCTCTCGGTTTAAACTAGGGAAATCGCTGATTTCGATTTGCGTTGCATTCATGCAATACTTCGGTTTAGTATAGTACTATATGTAATGCATTTTTGCAACTGCTGCGAAACATTGTGCACAGAGTATTTTCGACGCTGAAGACACACCCATACAAATACATATCTACCTTATACATATGTATATGCAAGTCTTGTGTTTGATCTTTCGTGAGGTTTTTGCGAATATGCACCACAAACACGTAGAGCTGATGATAGTCCCCCATTTGACCTACATTTTGGAGAGTGTTTGCTTTTTAACTGAGGTCGGGGCAATGTTAAGGTGAAATGGGCAATTGTGGCATGTCTGTTTTGATGTTTTTTTTAGTAGAGCTCACACCCCCCTTCAGATTAGATCTACGTTAAGTTGTGACAATATCTAAACAACTGGACTTACCGTTCTCATATAGCTCCCTTCCGGTGATAAACAGTTACGATCTGCAAAAATAAACAACAAATTTGGGACGAATATTAGAGCCAATGTCAAGATCGATATAAAATAATAGTTTTCTGTATGGGCGGTTTCTGACAAATGATATAAAAAGGTGTGAAATATTGGGTAAACATTGCGAAGAAATGCTACTTACAGTTGGGGTGTGTCGAAAGTGCTGGACGATCCCAAGGTTGGTTTCCAAATAGCTGAAACAGCGTCATTTCGTCTGAATAGTTCAACGTACGTACTGACATTGGCATTGGCTGAAAGTAGAAACAGTTGGAAAAGTAACAGCTTTTAAAAAGTATTAGGAAATGTTCACTTACTTTTAACTTCTGCTTTCAACTGTCGCAGCAGCTGACAATTTGTATTTGCCTGGCCACTTAGGTTACAGCTTCTCTTCGACTCCCGATTGCACTCAAGTCTCCCATCCATCCAACTGGCCTCACGCCCACCAATTACCAAAATCGCCAATTGGCCGGGTCTGGGCACAGCTCAGCTCAGCACAGGAGTCGTCTTAATTAACCACAAACTGCAAAATGTTTAAGTGCAATAGACGTCACACAAAAAGAAACTACGATGGTCCCGAAGAGCAACAATAGCATGACAAAGTGCTCGCTTTGTTGTCGTTGTTGTTGCTGTTATTTCTGCCTAGGGAATTTCGGTCGATGTAAGTTTCTCGGTCGTTAAATTGAAATATTGACACGAGCATGTGATTCACGGCGTTGTTTTTTTTTCTGCATGTCTTGCCACATGTTGATGCTGATGTAGTTGTTGCTGTTGTTGTTGTTGTTGTATTGGATTTAGCTTTTGCCTGGGGGGCACTTTGGCTAATAAAGTGAATATACGACAAGCTTATATAAGACGCGGCATGCTTTTTAATGGCAAATTGATTTGCCTATTGATAAGCGTGCAATTATATTTGGGGGTTCGCTTTAATGTGCCAAAAATCCATCAATCCCCAATCCCTGCCACAGCCACAGCCCCAGCACGAGCCCCAGTGCCCAGAGCCAAAGCTGGACAGGTAAACAACGGCAATCAAAATCGCAGTGACTTAGGTCAGGATTGGACTTGGGGTTGCATGTTGCGCTGTTGTTGCCACGCTCCGTTGGCGACCTTCGTTGGCAGCGTCTGTCAGCTCAAGCAGAGAGGCAGAGAGGCAGGCAGGCATGCAAATCCAGTGAAAACACTAACTAGCAGGAGGCACTAAACGTAGAAAAGGATTCCGAGCCAAGTTTGTGCAGCGAACCCGAGATTCGGCAGCGTAATTAGAGCAAATAGCAAAAAGTGTTACAAATAACTAACTAAAAATGGTTCGCGAACTGAAACCGCATGGCTGAGGCACAAATAGAGACAGAAAAATAGTTAATAAACGTATAAATTACAACATTCGGACAACTAGACGCACAGCCAGGCGAGCAACAATTGCTACTGCCTCTGCTGTTGCCGTTGCCGTTGCTAATGTGTTGTTGCTGTTGCTGTTGCCACTGTTGTTGCAGTGGCTTTTTAGCTGGCTATTGAAAAACTGTTGCCAATAATGCGCTGAAGCGGGTACGCTTGAATGATTTGCCACGGCAGCTGACGAGAGAAGAGCCGAGAATTGGCCAGGCCAGAAACAGAGGGCCAAAAGCCAAAAGTGGCTCTAATTGAATACAAGAGCTGAGCAGAGCGCACTGGCTCCACAGTAGTTGTGGGAGTGTGGAGCCACGCCTGCTCAAGTCGGAGGCGTTGCAGAGGCGTCTACTTGAAGATTAAACAACACTAGAACAAGATAATGCTCAAGATTGAGTTTCCCTCTCTAGGAGACTTTCTTAAAAGAGGCATTTGCAACTCTTTCACCTCTTTGCCTTGGCCTGGCTACTGCATGTCAAGTTCGTTGCCTAAGTCTTTCGTTTCAGTTTGCACTTGCTTTGAATTGCACAACGAAAATGCTACAAAGTTGAATGTTAAATTACTTAATAACAATTAAAAACGTTGTGTGTTGTTGTTTTAGAATGATTTGATGCGCTCGAAGTGTTGCCAATTCAAGTTAATTGAGCTCAGCGAAATGATTTACATGCCGTCTGCCTTTTGCCTTCCCCCTTGCTGGTTGTCAGACGGAGCGGCCACCGAAACAGAAATCAGTAAATGGGGCTTCTCCGTCTTTGCTTTTTGGCAGACGCAAAGAAATTGCCAGCATATGGTTCAGGCCCCTAATGAATACCTTAGCGATGTGTAAGCTGCAATTAAGGCTAAATACTTATGCTGCCTGTCCGCTCTGTCCGTCCGGATAGCGGCAACTTCCGCAACATCGGTACGTCTCAATGTCAACAGAAAGGAAAAGATGAACGAACTTTCGGCTCAATATTCGAATATTCCAACAATTTGTAACTTTTCCTACTTCTGTAACTTTTGAGCCCCCATCGACTGCGGTCGGTCGGCAGTCAATAATTGCATACAATTTGCCAATCAACGCGTCCCAACAATGCCAATTATGAAATGCAGCCCGGTCCAGCCCCTCTCCACCCTTCGTCCTTTCTACGCGCCCCTCTGGCATTGCTTTATGAAGCCATTGAAGTGCCGAGGCGGTCCAAGCAGTCGCTCCTCGCTCTCTCTCTCTCTCTCTCTCTGTAATCAACCAAAAATGCAGTTGAAAAAATTGAAATTTTATATACCTAAAATAATAAGTTGGAGGAAAAAAAATTAAGTAAAAATTTATTAAAAATGCATAAAAGCGGTGCAGGAGACGTGAGAGGAAACAACGAGAAAACTGGATATGGCACAGCTGTCACAAGAGAAAGATAAATGGTGCGTGACCTTCTCACTGCTGCCGCCTACCTGCCTGTGCACCCCGTTGGAGGCTGTGTGAAATGATTACAGCAGCAACAACTACAACAACAACAAAATCGAACACAGAGCATAAAACAAGCAGCCAAAGCAAACAAGCCTACGGACTGCGCGACAATAATCAAGCAAACAACAACAATAAATAACGGCAATCGAGCAAGCACTTGCTACTGTGAGCCAGGTACATACAATGTATATGAAGTATACGCAGCATAGGACAGACGAATACGTTATACACTACAGAGAGGGCTGACATTTAACAATACGTACTCCGCGCGGGAACCTTACTCAGACTGGGATATTAAGGTTGTTGTATGTTCCACAGTAATCCGCATTAACCGACGGCAGTCGACGGGATTGGCCCACGCTATGACACCGACAGCAGGCGATGCAGTAGCACAAAGAGAAACAACAACGACCACAATAAGATGCACGATGCAACAGGTGCAAGCAGGCACGAAGATTTTCGGCAAATGCCAACCAGTCGGTGCGGCTGGCACAGTGGCTCCGTGGCAGAACGGCCTGTTGGCCAAGCAACCTACTTACTGCTGCCTGGAATGGCCCGCATGGTGCCTGGCCCAGTCAGCTGCTGGTGGTGCCACTGCTGCTGCTGCATACGAAAGTGTTACTGTTCGCAATGAGCCACTGACCAAAGCCCAACTCGATATCGTCATCAGCTGTTGGTAGCAACGTTGGAAAGCCCCAAACGAGCAGTCCAGTTCCAGCTGGAGCGCAAACTGGGATTGGGACTGGGACTGGCGCAGTTGCAACACGGCTCGGATCGGATCGGATCGGATCGGATCGCATTGGCTGCCATATGTGCTCGACTGGTTATAAAACTGTATTTGGGTCAATAGATTTTCGTATTTGTGCAATTTTGTAATATTTCTCTATGCTGTAATTTCTTTATTTACGCAAATGCTTGTGCTATTTTTTAATGATTTCTAGACAGTTTGTTTGCGGCATATGGATTTCTCTTCGGATCGTTTGTTGTTGTTTATTTTCTCGGCGTGTTTCCTCGGGAAAGAGAAAAATGGCAAAGCGCGCGCCACTTGCCTTTTATTACATAACACTTATGGCAAAGAAGCCAAAGCCAAAGCCGATGCTGATGCCGATGCCGAGACCGAACACGAGCCGTGGCCAAAAAGAAGTCGAGACGACCAGGTGACCAAGTCAAAGCCGGCCAAAATGCCGGAGTCAATGTGTGAAAATAAGCAAAAAAAATGTTAAAACGTGTTTCAGTCTCAGTTTCTTAGTTTCAGTTTCTCTGTTGTTGTCGTAGTTTTCTCGGGGCGGTCCTAACGTCTTGGGGACTTCTTAATGGATTGGCTTCAATGGCGCTTACGAGCTGCAAATTGTGGGAAAGTGCTTTGACTTATGCCGTTAATTGGGCAGTATGTAGAGTGCGGAATGCCCAAAGGAAACATTTTAACGTCCACTTCGATGGCAATTGGTGGCAGAAACCTCCAACTTAAATTTGGGTTGAGCCTCGATACCTTAAGAATGCGGTCTATAGGCAGCTTTGAATGGTACTCAAGCATAAGTCAGACCCCCTGAAGAGCTGTTCAATAATGTATTACACTCATATGCATGTTTTTTACCCTGCACGCTTCCTGTTCCTTTTCCCTTATGCCCAAATTTGGTCTTGGTGGTTTCCTCATTGCGCAAATGCTTGAAATTTAAAAAAGCCTTAATTATTTCATGCTCATTAAGCTTGAAGTCTGAAGACTCCAGACGTTTGCTCTGTTTTTTGCCCAGCCAAGTTAGCAGAGAGACAGCCCAGAGACAGGGCTTTTGAACTTGGCCCAAAGCAGTTGACAATGTTGTGCTTGCGAGTGGCAATTAAACTAAAACCTGAAAGCCCGAAAACAACGAAAAAACTAAATGTCATTAATTGCCTTTAAATAATTTCGCGCAACTCTTTGGCTTTTTACCTTTACACAACAACATTTTGTTCATAACTCAAAAATCGCTCAATTGTAGCAAAAACTTCAACTTTTCATTTAGTTACGGCGCTATGTTATATCAGACCAAGTCAAAAGACGAGAGACGCTGCACATACATACATCGATGAGGCCGAGATGAGCCGCAGATCGCTTGAACTCATGACACACGCGGCTGCATAAAAGTTATGAAAGTTTTCGCTTAGCTGGCAAGTTTGTCGCCTCAGTCTTTTGTTTGTTTATTTTCTCGCTGCCCACAGAGGAAAAACTGAGACTAAAAACTGAAAAGTGCTTGTCATGGCTTGTCGTGCCGCTAAACGGATTTCAATTACCGCCTCGTTGGATGTCACTCTGAGGAGTCTTTCACGTCAATTGATTATTGTACTCGACCGGCCACTGGGCATCCCCTGGTGGCATTTGCATTTTTGCCACCCATAAATGTATCTTTGTATATATAAATATATTAAACATGCGATAATTATTGTCATTCCTCCAACAGGCTTCAAGAGTGACAAATGCATTATGGTAATTAGGATGTCAAGAGGGGTATAACTTGGTAGAGTAGTAGTATGTACTATCTGCAGTCGGGTAATCTGTATGAACTCATTGATCTCAAAGATACATCAGACAGGCTAGTAAACGTGAAACAGGCGTGAGTGTAATTAAAAGATGCATACATTAGTATGTTTTCTATAAATTGATATGAGATAATTCGATGAGCTGGGTATCTTGAAGTCAGGCTATACTAATAGATAACTATTTACTATTTATTAAGCCAGATCAACTATCCCATGTATGTTAGCAGCAGTTGTTGTTGTTTGTCTGCTTAATTTATGGCACGATACAGTGGGGTTTCTGCCATACCGGACATTCTCGCTGAGGTATCTTCTACTCATAGGTAATGCTTGAGGATCAGCACCGCATACTGCTGCCCCCAACTGAAGTAAACAGTTTAGCAAGTCGGAAGCCATTAGAACTGACCCCAGTTAAGGGGATTAGGCTAATTAAATAATTATTGCGAGCTATAAATATGTTGTTGACTCTAGAAAATGATAAAAACTAAGCAGTTCGCTTGTTTTTCTGTTTCTGACTTTGTTTCTATTCTTTTCGTTCGACAGACCTGAATAATGGGCTTAGAAAAACACTATTTGCGATATGGACGCACTGCCAGAGATCAAATACTCGACTGGGCCAGCTGTGGGCGTGGCCAACGGCGGCAGCAACGGCAAATGCAGCAGCAGCAGCAACTACCCCAGCACCAGCAGCAGCAGCAGCTACACCAGCAACAGCAACAGCCACAAACATCGACTTCCACTGGGCGTCGATCACGCCCCCACGCGGCACACCGAGGGACGCCTCTGTCCATGTTAATATCGCATGGCGTAAAGATAAGCAATAGTAAGTGATCCCCAGCCTTAGGTCCGCATAAGTATTAATTTATATGTTGATTCTCGAGTTATCAATCATCAGTTTTCGTCAGCTATTTCACACCACATCGCAAACAATTATTAAACTTAATCAGAAAAGTGCACAATTAGCCTGACTAAAGTCAATATCAACTGCTAAATTGGTGGCGTTCTACCGATGCTTTTTGTTTTTCTGTTTTTTTGTTGCTCGCAGCCATTTACTGTGATCAAAATAAAAGCCAAACAAGTTGTGAGCCACTTTAGACTGACAAAAATGCTTGATGGGGGCTAAAAAGCAACAACAAGCAGGCGCATACTATACTATACTATATACTATATACACAGATAGAATCGCAAGCGACATGCGACTAGAGCTGTAAATACCGCAAAAGCGTTTACAAAACTGGTCATCCAAGAACTGCAACTGCAACTGCAATGCAAAACGAGTCTTTGGCCAAAAATACCGAGATAAACAGCAACAGCAGTGGCAGCAGCAGCAGCTAAGGCAATCAACTGATGCAGACTTGAAAATAAATGAAAAGTAGCAACAACAAAAATGAATAACAACAACAACGACAACAATAATAAATACTGCCTCCAACTAGCCAAGCGGGCAACTAAGCAACGCGATTGAAATCAAGGAAACGGACGAACAGACACACGAGACTTGCTTAGTTAGCTGCGTTCTGTGCCGACATAGACGACATTGCGTATACGCCAAGTGAGCCGAGCCGAACCCGCCGAGTCGAGTCGAGTCGAGTCGAAGCAGCCAAGTGTGCAAACAACTACCATGGCCAAGAACACTGCCTCTCTCTCTCTATCTCTCTCTCTCTTAGCGTGTGTACTCTCTGAACTTGGCTTAGTCGAATCGCCCAAGACTGGCATGGCTTTCGGTTTCGTTTGTCTTTGCTTGGATTCGATTCGATTGCCTTCCTTTTTGGCAAGTTCTGCTTGTCTAGAATATTTTTTAAGCGTTTTGCACTTGACAGCGCTACTCACTGGTTTTATAGCCACGTCCACAAGTGACAAGTGAGAAGTGACAATGGCCCATCGGGCAATTTGCGGTTTCATATGCGACCAATTATAACTATTATTGGGCTTGGCATTTTTTAAATACTTCTGTGCTACGTGCGATCTGATAAAGGTACCCAATGTTTGCCAGTTTACACACATGTGTGATAGATTTGATGTTTACTCTTTATGGTCGTGATGTGGATACTGTGGATGCTGTGCTCAGAATCATAGCCGACTAATCAAAACGGATGAGTACGTACTGCGCACCGGATACGTATCTCTCTCGTATTATGATTATAGTTAGAAGGTTATACCCCTGCTATACTTATTATTCATGGTTCGATGTCAGAATCTAGTTAGGAGACCTCCGTACGAGTCAATTCTCTATTGAATTTCACTTTCCGTTGATTTCACACCACGGTGCCTAAACAAATCTAATATCATGCTAAACAAGTCGACAAGCAAAAGCTGAATAGAAAAACAGAAGTGAAAAAATCGCAATTGAAAAGTCCAAGCGGGTACTTAACTGGCCAGTGCAACGTTGTCTGCACCGCCAACAGCAGCAGCAGCAACAACAACAACAACAGCAGCAGCAGCGGCTATTAACTGCCAAAGAGTACAACTAGCAACAAATACAAGCACACTCGAATCTCGTACATACAAAGCAAATATGAAAATGTTGCCAAATCAATATACTACGAGACCTCAAGAGGCCGTGCTGCAGAAGTGAAATACCGAAGTCGAAATTTGAAGCTGCCCAAGAGACTGAGAAGGAGACAGCGATGGAGACGCAGACGCAGACGCAGACGGCGACTGCGACTCCGACTGCGACTCGAGCTGTGGCTGCGCCCGAGATTGAGACAATCTTAGTCAGGTGAGTGGCTTGGCCCGCTCTGGACATGGATACGGGGACGTTGGACGAGTTCGAGAGAGCGAACGAAAATTAACACAATTAAGCCAGCCGAGGCAGCGGTCTCAATGGCCGCTGCTGCCGCTGCTGGCCAATTCTGAGCCCAACTCAGCGTGTATTTGCCGAAGCGTTTATGTGCTGAGCACAAACAGAAATAGGCGCGGTGCTGGTTGCCACTGCGGCTACTGCTGCAGCGCCAGAGCCAAGGCAGAAGAGGTCCCAGTCGGGCACAACTGCAGCGAGACTGCCCGATGGTTAAGACCCAATGTGAGCACATGGAGTCTTTGGCAATAACGAGTCGTATATTCGCATATTCACCCGAGCCTGTGCATGTGTGCGTGAGAGTGTGCGTGACTGCGTTTCTGCTCAGAGATTATATAACCAAGTGTGCAGTTGATTCAGCTTATTTAGGTCATCGGCAGCCAATCGTGCGGATCGCAGACTGCGCTCACGATCAGATCTCGACATTATACGATGTGTCATCTTACCTGTTCGATATCTATTTACAGGCGTAGAGAGGCCGCCTCTGGGGATTTTCCCAGTTCTCTTGCTGGGGTCTCCTTCCTTATGCGTTATCGGCCCGTTTACGGGTTTCTCCCACTCGGGCGACGAACGTTCACTTTCCATCACTTGCCCTCGTAATTTGCCCGCAATTCATTTGATTTGCACGTTTTCTGCTCCTTCCAAAAAACTCTCCAGCTCTCCAGCCAACGTCTTTATTATCCGACATCGCAATCAGTTGTAAGTGCTTTAATTAGGGGCCAATATGCGATAACTTAAAACCGAAATTGCCAAAGAGGCAGGTCCAACTGAGGCTCCAAAACGAAGGATGTGCCGCCGAGCCGACATAACCGGTTTGTAGCTCCAGTGGCAGTCGATGCCCCGCCCGTCCCTACACTAGCTATAGCCTGAACATGTGTAGAGGGCTAATTGGCAACAAATCGGAAGATCGCCGCGCTGATGATGCAGATTGTGGGGGCCACCGGGCACAAGGAAGTGCGGCCAGCTCAGTTCCATTTCCTGCAAGAAGCTGCAATAATCTGCCTACACAATATTGTTCACATTGTTGTCGAACAATGCAAACAGTCGACAATGCAACAATGCAACAACGCGGCACTTGTCTGCCTGATCATGATAAATGCCCCATCTCATTGTTGTTTCTGTTTGTGTTGTTTACCCCGTGCGGCACGTTCTGAAACGAAATCCGTGTCCGTGTCTAATTGTTAAGCTGCAGGCGTTGCACTGTTCCGCTTACCCATTGTTGTTGCAGTTGGAGCCAACGATTCCGCGATTCCGTAGCCAACGATTCACAAGTCCATTCAGAATCTTGTCTCAACTCGAAATGAGTCGAGAGCAGCTGCAAATTGCCGTTTGTAATTTGTAATTTTAAATTGCGAGTGCTAAATTTGTCAGTCTCTTGTGAAACTGAGCTGTAAAGAAGAAGAAGAAATATAGTGCGAGATAGAAAACAGAGAGAGAGAGAGAGAGAAAGATAAATAAAGAGAGCATTGAATAATTTTAGCCAAGTTCTGTTGGTCAAACTGCAAAGCTTTCAAGCGAATTTCGACAGTGCGTCAAGCGGATGGCAACCAGAAACCTCGACTGCCAAGAGAATATTGCATGATCAGCTATAATTTTCGACTGACGAACATATGACACCAGTATTATGTGCACTGGGCAGGGGCTTAGCGCTATGGGGTGAGCTCGAAAAGGCCTTAGATTGTCTATTCTTAACTGGAGTTCAACAAAGTGCTTACCTAGGTTTTGCCCCTGTCTAGCGACGCCACTGCATCTGCTGTAACTCGAGATACTGCAAATATTTACAAAAAGAAAACTTTAATTTGACTAGCCGAATATCAAATATTCTATAAATTATATTATATATACTATATTCTATATAGTTTTATTTATTAATGTTGTCAAGAGGCAGTTTAATTGTTGGGCTAAGACCTTAATCTATTTAATATTAAGGGAGTTCCATCTCACAGAACGTCTATACCCTATGGGAGCACACTGCAAGCATTGTTAGTATAAATATCGAAATTACAACGGCAACAACGTCTTACATGCAACATCGACAACAACAACGGCAGCAGCAGCAGCTACCAACAAACTCAGCATTATTGTCAACAGCGTCAGGCGCTGACGTATCAATTGTGTGCCAAATGTTTAGTGACCATGTCGCCAGATACGGTATAAGCCCGGGCAAGTGCTGTCAGTTGCAGCAACTACTGCGACATATACTCAGATATATATTTATTTGTATATTAACCTGCATATAGATATGTAATTATTGATATCGGCTTGAACGCAGCGAAGCAGATGAGGCGCAGAGCCAGCAGACATACTCGTAAGCCAAAAGACGATAAATGTTAACCCGAATTGGAGTGACGCTGCTTTTTGCGATCAGATTGTGTCCCAGCTGTTGGCCTGGCTCCCTTGACCTTGACGCTGACAGCTGCCCCCAAAAAACATTCAACAGCAGCAGCAGCAGAAACAACAACAACGTTGAGATTTTGGGCTCGATTTTATGACATTTTACGTAACTTTCTCTGGCTCTGTTTGCGGCGATCTTCAAGCATAGTGACAGCGACACAGGCCACAGGGCACAGAGGAAGGGACAAGAGACAAGGGACAAGGGCAAACACGCTTTCAGGGTCAATGGAACTTTTCGATTATGCCGCGAAAGCACACACAATTATCGCGTCCATAGTTCAATATGAGTTTAATGAATCTCCCGATTAATGTATTATGAACAAACCCAGACGTAGCGTCGTTATCGAAACGAAACGAAACGATCGCTGACTTAAGCTGCTTTGCCTGACCTGAAATGTGATTTAAATTTTGCAAAACAGAATATACTGAATTATGATTTACGTACTTCTTTTTACTTTAATGCTGGCCCCGCACATTTTGCCGTAGTCTGCGAGCGCATGTTGCAAAGGCTCCGCAAGCCGTCAGTTTGTTGACCGATTCAGGGGGGTGCAGACCGTCGAGAAGACCCGTTGGCATTGTACCTTGTCAGGTCGCCGCCAATCGCACCCACTGCTGGCACCCTCCTACGCCTACTCCAGCAAAATGCCCACAAGGTAATGGCGTACGGCTAAGTGCATCGGCTCGTAAACGAAATGATCCCCATCGCCATCGGAGTAGCAAGCGAATCCGATAAGTGATAAGCGTAATGCAGCGTAATGTCGTAAATTTCGCGCGTGTCAAAATAAAATCCACAGCAAAACAGTTTTTGATAAGTCGGCCAAGAGCAAGATCTCAGATCTGAGATCTGCGATCGGCGAACTGAGATCGGGGAACTTCAAGTGACGGTGACGGTGACAGCCGTGAAATAGCCGCGCGTCAACTCATATTACATCGAATCAACAAGAAGGTGTGAAGTGCCCCAGGAAATGGGTTGGGATCTTGTTAACGGAAGCATGACGAAGTACTCTGGGGATTGACGTTGATCGTACTTGCCTCCTCCTCCTCTCATTTCCGACTAACTCCCCGTGACATTCGGCACACGTGTGCGACTAAGACTAAAGTGATGCAAGTCTAAAGTAAACTTCAACTTCATTTACTTTCAGATAGATTAGCTGTGATAATTATTGGTATAATTACGTTAATCTTAGGCATAGTTTTATCATCCATACCATGGCTGGACTATTTTATACTAAAGGTGAGTCCAACTCCAGCCCACAACTACTCGATACTAATGGATTATCTCATCTCGCAGAATTTAAGGCTGTGGAACGATACATTAAGCTACCACTACTGGCAGAGGCCCGGGGTTATACGACTGACCAAGGTCTACATATACAATGTGACCAATCCGGATGGGTTCCTCAGCGGCGAGAAGCCCAAGCTGCAGGAGGTTGGTCCCTTTGTCTACAGGTGAGTTCAACCAATTACTTTTCATAAACGGAAACCCTGATTTCGCAAGTGTTCTACCCGAAGTCGGAGGGGAAAGTGGTTACGCCTTTTGATTCTAAACTTTGGATATTGCGATTACTTGGATAATGCGAGTGTTTTCATGGCAGCTTTGCCGAAACGCGCTCTGGTCATGGCTCGTTAGGAAATACGTGTTTAAATCAAACTTAATGAGCGCAATTACAATAATTATGTGTTTCTTTTAGTCTTAATGCATGTAGAAAGCGTTCTCAGCACGCTTTGTAGTTAGCAATGGAAACATTCTCGAGATTTCAAATGCAAAATGTTTATAAATTTATTATATTTAACTTATTCTTAGCCATTAGGTATATTAGTCAACACGTCGTAATAAAATATTATCGATAATGAGATTCATCATTGCGATTTGTTAGATTTATTATATCATATTCATTTATTCAACAATTACGGAAAATGAATTGCATCGTTTTAAAATGGATTCAGTCTTAACACTTAATAAAACGAGTAACAACCATAATTTCCACAGACAGAGAAAACTTGCGAAAACCTCTCCAGCTGCTGTCCGCAGCGAGATTTATTAAAAATGTGCCGGCAATTTTCACCGCAGTGTGCCAAGTCTCGGCACCCCGTCCCCAATCCATCCCGTTGCCATTTTCATAATTGAGCCAAATTATGTATTGGGGCTTGTGTGTGTGGTTAAACTAATAAACATGTGTAGACAGACGCCATTTCGATACAGGTACAATAAAAGAGAAGGGGTAAGGCGAAGTACCATATTCTATGGAGCGGTCAGAGCAAAGCTCATTCTACGCGAATTTTGATAGAGCATTCCCCCTAAAATGCAACTCAGTGTCAATTTCAACTTGACGATGATTTGATGGAATCGCAAGAGATGATACAAACAAACACAAATAAAAGTGTTGACAGCCAACGATAGCTTTAAACGGTAGCTGCTGAAAACGCCACTAAAACGCGGCAAAAACTCCAAAACGTTTGTCATTATTTTATTTTACTTGGGTTTCGTTTTTCTCTTGTTTCTGTTGTTGTTGTTGTTCGTGGGTTTGTAGTCATTTCTCTGACTGCGACAAATGAACTTGACATTCAGTTGGGTTGGGCTTTGAGTTTTTGGATCTTTTTACGACTGTCGCACCGTCCCTGACTTTGGGCTGCCACGTGCCGACGGCGCTGCAACACGATCATCAAGCTGCGATTACGACTAAGCGATTTTCTTTTTCATTCCTTTTCATATCGCAGAGAAGACATGGAGAAGGTGAATGTGAAATTCCACGAGAACAACTACACGGTGTCATATCAGCATAAGAAAATCTTACAATTTGTTCCTGAACTGAGTATTGATAAGAACACGCCCATAACTACGCCCAACATACCAATGCTAGTAAGTATATCCGAGATACTATATAGACTACTGTTCTCTAACCCCCTTTCGCTCACCTGTGCAGACTCTTACAAGCCTTAGTCCCAAGCTGGGCTACCTGCTGTCCAGGACGATATCCTTTGTACTGACGGCCGCCAACTTTAAGCCCTTCGTCAATGTGACCGCGGACCAGTTGGTATTCGGCTACGACGATGCGTTGGTGAGCCTGGCTCACAGGTTCTATCCGAAGCACATGAGACCCATGGAGAAGATGGGTCTGCTGCTGGCGAGGAATGGCACACTGACGGAGGTGTCCAGCATCAAGACGGGCTTCCAGGGCATGGATCAGTTTGGCTACATAGACTCGCTGAATGGCATGAATCATCTGCCGCACTGGAACGAGGAACCGTGCACGAGTATTGCCGGCTCTGAGGGTTCCTTTTTTCCGCCTCGTGATATTACCAAGTCCGATGTGGTGCACATCTACGACAAGGATCTGTGCCGCATCATTCCACTGCAGTATGTGGAGCGTGTAGAGAAGGATGGACTGGCGGCAGATCTCTTCCGGCTGCCCAATAATTCCTACGGCGATGCTGCGCACAATCCGGAGAACAAGTGCTACGATTCCGGCGAGTACGAGGCCGTGAGGGGTCTGCAGAACATTAGCCCATGTCAGTATGGCGCACCCGTCTACATTTCCAATCCGCACTTCTACGACGCGGATCCAGAGCTGCTCGATTCCGTCGAGGGTCTGACGCCTGATCGCGAGAAGCACGAAACGTACTTCAAAATACAACCGGTAAGACCTGGAGCAGGGCACAGCACAGCTTGAGTGGTTCTAATAGCTGAATTCCCCCCTAGAAACTTGGAGTACCCCTTGAGGGCAAGGTGCGCATACAGCTGAATCTCAAGGTAACTCAGGCCAAGGACGTTCATCCGGTGCGTGACTTTCGTGACTTCGTGTTTCCGGTCATGTGGCTGGAGGAGGTAAGTCGGCAATCTTGTACAGACACCAAGAACATGTCAACCATACCTCAATCCCATGTTTACAGGGCATCTCGGAGCTGACACCCGCCATCAAGAGCTGGCTGTATCTGGCCACTGTGATTGCCCCGCTCGCGGTGCCTATTGGCTCATATCTGATGATCGTAGGCGGCGCCTCGGCGGTTATCTTCAGCTTTGTGCGTGCCTATCAGAACTTTGTGTTCACCCGCGATCCCACACTCGAGATACTGGAGATGGGCCGCAGATCGCTGAGACGCGGCAGCAGCTTCATTTCCCATCAGCAGCAGAAGCTGATACTGCTCCATCACAGGGACAGCTACTCCCTGCTGCGCACGATGCCGCATGCCATGACTGCCTGCCTTGATCCGGAGCGGGACAGGGACAGCGAAGATGCTCAGCCAATTATCGACTGTGCCGTGGTCAGCCAGGAAGCATAGGGCGGGCGTGCGTGCGAGCGAGAGAGGGAGACAGAGGACAGGGAAGGAGGGGAGGCATGTGTAGGAGTGCGTTGCGTGATGTTAGGTTTAGTCACGTCTGGCCAACAATGTGGCATATTATTATCTTCCAAAAACGGTTTCGATGCTACAGGGTTTTATAATTCATTTCATTCGCACATCTTAACCGGTTCCATAATTCATTATCTTGCAACGAAAAGCCAAATCGGGTTTGCTAGTTACACATATATAGAATAGTTATGTAGATATATACATATATATAGGATATGTCGTGTATATAGTTGTAGGTTGTAATCGTTAAAGCTACAAATAACTCACTAGTCATTTTTACAATGTGAAAAATGCGAGCTCGTTTCTAGTTTCTAGTTGTAGTTATCTTAAGTTAGATAGTTAGGCCCGCTAAATTAATTGTGTAGTAATAATTACCTCTAATCGATATATGTAATTATAGATTGTTAAGGAAGCGGATGTTATGATGTTTATACGATTTTTTGTATATGAAATAAATTGAGCATTATTTGGTATAGAAACGGATGTTTTTAAATGATGTAAGGGTAAGATAAATCATGGAAACGCCAGGAAATCGTCCTGACCATAATTTAAAGTCACTCAGGAAAGTTACGGCACTTCATCGCATAAGTTTACTCTGTAAGACGGCTTCTACAAAGTGGGGTATATTAGCGTTAAGACATGCAATTGTGAAACATTGGTATGCTAGTACTTACAGGGTATCTGCAAGTGGTTCTTCATCGCTTCAACTTGTTTTTCTACTTTCCTTTGATTGACGCACTTTTGACGTTTGCACAATTCCACAGACTTCCTCCCAACTTATACACACACACACACACACACACACAAGGCGAGAACAAACTCACACACTCAGCTCGTATGAGCAATAAATTATTGGGCCAGGAGGAAGTGGAGGGGGAGGGGGTGAAGGCAGCTGCACAACTTTTGTTTTGCCGAGAATATAAAAAACAGGCGCAAGAAATATGTGTTCGGTGCTGCAAACTAAAGAAAAGAAGAAACGAAACGAAGAAAAAATAACTGAACTTGGCGCAGGCAGCAGAAGGCAGTCAAGAGACGGGAACGGGGTTGGGTGGGGGCAATGGGGCACAGAAGGGGAGTTGGGAGCCACTGGAAGCTATAACAAAAGCATTTTCATTTCATTTCATTTGGCAAAAATGTTTATACAAAACCAATTTTACAATTTTCGATTCAATTTCTGTTGCTGACATTTCACTTAAACGAAAACCTTAAAGGCGCAATTCATTTCCCCTCGCTGCGTTGCCGCCCCCACAGCCCCCGCTGACGACCCTTTGACTTTGTTGCCGCATGCGGGGCATTCCCCGGCTTGGTTGGGCGTGGCAAGTGGCCCAGCTAAGGTCAACTTATGTCCAGTTTTCGTAATTACGCACACCAAATGAGCCATAAAAACTTGACTCTGCATGTGGTTATATATGTGTGTATGTGTGTGAGTGGCTGCATGCGTGTGCGTGTTGTTTTTCCTCATTTTCACGAGCACTTGGAAACGCGTAAAATGGCCAAGTGATAAACTAATAAGCGACAACAGATTTGCGGCACATGTTGCCAGCAACACGAGACAGACACATCGCACACGATTGCTGGCCCACTGCCACGCCCACCGACGGCGGGGTAAACCTCAAGGACAACAAAAGTTAAAAATTCATTTATGGCGCACCATAAAATCGAATAAAAACAATTGGCACATCAAAAATCACAGAATATCGCGAGACATAACAGTTACGCACAGAAGGGGCACGGGGCAAGGGGCAGGGCCGGGGGAAGGAGCTGACAGAGATCTTCATTGAGGGTGGTGCTGCTCGAGACGGGGTGGGCTCACGTAGCCAATGCGTGTCGAAATGGGCCAAAACGACGGCCATATGTTGCACCCGGGGTGGGTGGTGGCAAAAGAAATAGCTGAAGTAAATAAAACGCTGCGATGCGGGGACCGGGGGGCAGGAGAAGGGCGACTGCTTCTCCCTCTCAACGTCGCAGGGCGCTTGGCGTCAGCTGGTTGGCCACTTAGGCCGCATTTGTAAGCGTTGATGGAATTGCTTATGAATTATACAAGAATATTAAAACGTGCCCAGGCAACAACTGAAACATCAGACGAGGCACCGTTATTTCTTTTGCTTCTATTTGATTTCGTCTTTGCCTTTGCGCGGAATATTTCAATTGGCAGCAGGCGAAAAGTTTGCTGTAAATACTTTATTGGAAAAGTATGTGGCAAATGGTTATTGGGGCGCAGTCCAGGCCCGAGCGAATTGGGCGCTAAGTTGGCCGTTATTGGTTTTTATGTGAGATGTCTGCCGGAGCACAGGCAGCAGCAGCAGCAGGAACAGGAGCAGGAGCTGGAGTTGGAGCTGGAGGCGACGGGCAGTTGCTGATTTGATTTTTGTTTGTCCAAGTGGCCAGAAGCTGCTGACCTTGTTGATGTTTATAGCATAATGATGATGGCATAATTGAGGCTGTAGCTGTGGTCCAATTCAGAACGAGCACTATGCGTTTAGTATTCTGTACAAGGTATTATATTACGGGTATTCATATATATATTACAGGCTGCGATATTTTCTTAGATTAAACGTTCTTAGGCGTTTCAGATAGGCACGAGCTATACATAAGAGTTTAAATTAAATAAAATTAAGTCTACCATTATCATTCAGTCGATCGTCCTCTTACACGCACACTCGCACACACACTCGCGCACACACAAATTTAATACGAATCGCATAGATTTTTTTAATTTGAATTGCCCCAACGCCGATTCTCAACTCAACGAAAGCTGAGTCAGCCACCTTGTGGTTCTTATACTTGCTAATACGTTGTTGCCACTTGCAACTGATCTCAGTGAGTTTTTGAACCTCACTGTTCCCAGTGCAAACGCAGGCACAACCGGTTGGCACCGGGTACAGTTAGCAAATACAACAACCGCAGTGTTGACCCGGTATTCAGTTGAAATTCAAACATTCATTGGGGCATGAGGACGGACGTTTTCAGTGATAGCGCGAAAACTGCGAAATGCTGTCTTCATTGGGAGGGGCCACCAGCAGAATGGGCTGCAGGTTCAAGCCGGTGATATGAGGATTTGACTTGCGGGAGCCTGCCAAGCTGATGGCATCCGTCAGGTACGCGTTGTTGATTTCACCTGCAAGTAAAATGCTGAAATTACCGCCAGTTCTAGGTATCTTAAGTCCACATTAGCTTACCTTTGTACAGAGAGTTCTGGTATATTGGGTCCGGCTGAAGACGCACGTGCCGCGTTGCCAGAATGAAGGCCAATGTGGCAAGGACGACGCCATCAACACAACCAATGATGGCCAGCGGATATGCCCAGCGAATGCCGCAGAGCCCCAACTCGAATCGATTCGCTTCCGGTCCACAGATCTTTCGAAAGTCATCAGAGTTCCAGCCAAATGGAAACGCGGCGCAGGCTACCACCATGCAGAGGGCTGTCAAGATTAAAAACAAAAGTTAGATTAAAGCTAAATACGTGACAAATGCCGATCGAGGCGAGTGAAGTAACAATTCACAGGAAAAAACTAATCGTGTGGAATTTTGCAAGAAGATTGCAACTCGAAACGTGACCAAAGTGCAAGCTGGTAGAACTCCGATAACTACTCATACACAGACTTCCGCTAATGACAGCAATCTGGCTACTGCAACTGGAACTGGTATATGCACACCTGAAATAATCTGCATCCAGCCACAAATGTGAAAGACGCGCGTCGACTTCATGAACAGCAAACAGACCAAGAAAAATATTGTCAGCAAGGCCAGCCCTACGGCGGCGATCATGAAGAACGTGGCCAACTGTAATGGATGAATACAATATATATAATATATTATAGGGAATGTAATTAATGATTGTGCTTATAAAGGGAGGCACTCACCTGAAATGAAAAGGTGGGCACCGCGAAGATGTTCTCCCAGCGTCGCCGGCAGTTGTCAAATATCTCATCGCGCTGGCACTGCTGCCATAGGCCCAGGCGGCCAGCACTATCGCTGTCCGGATCGCCGATCCATTCTGAAAGTGAGATGAAGTTGGGTTGTTACTATCGATGAGCTATTACAAGTATTATTTTCCTCTCACCTGGCGTGACAAATGCCACAATGCCGATGATCGCGTAGCAAATTGTGAAGATCGCCCACAACACGCCAATTGCCTTCGAGTTTCTGATGTATTTGGAAGCGTATAGATGCGTCGTATCGACGTACTCAATTTTGGTGCCCATCGTGCTGAGGTACGGAGGGAGTGGAGTAGGAGCTCTTGGCCTTTGTTGCTGCTGCTTGCTGCTGTCGTTGTTTTCTGTTGAAGAAACGTTAAGCACACCTTAATATTAGTAACAATTTAATAGTAATAATGATGTTGCCAGTTATGAGCAGCAGAAACGACAATAGCTCATAATAATGGTTTCCGATTTTTGACAGTCATGAATTGGTTTTTGTCTATACACAGTACTGCAGATATAAGCTGATTAACTTTACCAGCTTTTAGTTTGCTGACCCTGTTTGTTGTTGTTTCCCAAAGTACTTTAACAGATGAATTGGAGCTTGAAAATTGACACTGTTCAAGGGAAAAACCGACTCGCAATCGAGTAGAATCATCCGTAAACTGTATGCAAATCTAAATTCATATTTACTTTTCCTTTCTCTGCAAAGTCAAGTTTTAATTTCATTAAACATGTTATTCGTTTTCCCCTTCACTTCGATCAAAGATACCAATTTGCCAATAGGCAAGTTTGCTAACAACTCTGCGACTTATGTAAATGCGAAAGATAATTGTTAACAACCTTAGCCAAGTATTGCTTCATTTTCACCACTAATTCTATGGCCCGTAGGTAATGATAATGGTAAACGAGCCAAGAGCCAAGAAAAGCGTATGCAAAAAGAAAGAGAAATAGGCAAAAACGTTATGCAAAAAATCAAATATTTTACGTGTGACTGAGAGGAGAGAAGAGACGAGACTAGAGATCGAGGCGAGAGACGGACACCACGCAGATCTCGAGACTGTCTAATTTTAACTGTGATTCATGGCAATAACTTGCCAATGGCCAAAAACCAACTGAACAACGAGCGCCAGCGAACAGGCCGAGCCACCTATCAATAAACATGTTTTTCTTGTCGAAAGTGTGGTAAATTCGGTTCACAAAGCATTTTTGAATTTCAAAAACAATAGATTGTGTTGAAAAACGAAAAATGACAGTGAGTTTTCATGCCATTGTTTCGTCGGGATAGCGTGGGGTTGTGATCCCACGGACACCATTGCGTATGCGTAATTAATTTCTTTTCTTTTACTCTCTTTAAGCTACAGAAGCACAACGAATGAAAAGGTTCGGCTGTTTAAATACCAGACCATCCCAAATGGGTCGATCTGGGAAGCAACTTAGAAACAAATGACACTCAGCTAAGTCAAAGCAAACGCACAAGTCCAAGGTAATTACCATAATAATGCTAATAAGTAAAAGCGAATAGAAATAGAGAGAGAGAAAGAGAACTATAAAATGTGTTGGACTATCCAGCAGCATATTGAAAGCCAAAGCAAAACTGTGCGATCGCTAAATGTCGAATAACGACGGGAATAATAACAATGGAAAAGCTTGAGTGCAAATCTCAGTCTGCATTTCTGAGTCAGCCGTAGCCGGTCTGGAAAAGCATGGGAAAACGGGTCTGCTGTCCGTCCAGGCTGTCTGGGCTGTCCGGCTGTTGCATTGTGGGCCAGTCGAGACACGGACGCAGACAAACCGCAGACAAATAATAATTTCCTGCGACTGATCGGAGTATAATTTAAATGAAAACTGAATGTGAATATCGAGACACACATACATACATACATGGTTGTTCTGTGCTGTAATTGCAGCCTGTAGTTTGCAATAAACAGAGTGACTAGGCAGATACACTAAGAAAAATGATTGCTCAAGTCGAAGATCTCTTAGGGAGACCCCTGGAAGATATTTCCTTTCAATTTCTGATTTTACTTATTCCCCATGATTTTTGCTCAGTGTACTTGGGTGCGCTGTTTGTTTGTACTTCGCTGCATTCTTCGCGCACTCACATCGATCATGAAGAAAGAAAAGAAAGTGACCAGCAGACGAGGCTGCTGCGGGTACTGTAACTGGTATTGGAGTGGGTATGATTTGGGTATTGGTATGCGCTTGTCTCCGTGTGTATGTGGTAGTAGTGGTACAGGTATAGCTATGACACAGCAGTAAGAGATGATGCGGTGGAGATGGCGAGGTGTCTCTACATCCGTTCGCCCATGTGGAGTGTTGCTGCCTCTGCCGGACGGCGGTCAGCAGCTTGAGATATACAAAGTTTCACTTGCAGACAGATAGACAGACAAGCAAGAGACGGACAGAAATCAGCGCTGATTCCACACATCAATAACAGCAGCAGCAGCAGCAGAAGCAGCAGCGGTCTCAAAATCCCCATGGCTGAGCAGCAAAAACCGCTCAGAGCTGCAGTTTAAGCGGTTTTTCTCGCTGGCGCGTCAAAAAACGCATGCGAAACTCTGGCAAGCTCGGGCTCGAAATGCCATTTCAAGAAGCTATAAAACTCTCGAGACTGTGTGTGTATGTGTGTGTGTGCTATAACAGTTGCATATGCCGTAAAATAAGGTCAGTTGGGTAATGATTCCAATGCTCTTTGGTTACCTTAAACGTGGCGAAAATATTTTGCAACATTTGACAGACATGGGAGAATGGCTCTGGGCAACACAAACTGAAACTGCAACTGCAACTGCTAAGCTCATGTGACTTTCTTTTTAAGCGACTGCCTAATGGAACGGCCCGCCTGGCCCAGTGGACTTTCTACTTTAAAAGCGCCGCATAAACATAAATTTCACATTAGCCACAACTAGCTGGAAAAGCGCAGAGCGAGAGAGAGGGAGAGAGAGAGAGATACAGACCACTCTTGACTTTGATGGGCTGCGGCGCGTCTGCAATTCATTTGCAGCTTTTCTCGGATAATATCGTCTGAGCTTATAGTTATTCAGCTACTTATGCGCCTTGTTCCGCGTTGTTTTATGTTTTGCCTTGTTTTCTTTTCTTAGTAATTTTTTTGGACTGGCCAACAAAGCGGAACCTTAAAAAACACGCTGAGACGCTTGTAAAGGGGCTGGCAGTCACTTGATTAACACATCCACAGTTGTTGTTGTTGTTGCCACCAAACTTGTTCCAAAAGAGTGACCAAAACAACAACATCAGCAACAACAGCAGCAACAACAACAAGCGAACGCATTTCAGAATTATGCGGAAATATCGTCTCAGCTTTTGCCAGAAGAGCGTATAAAAGTTGTAGAATGTTTTTTGGCTTCAGCGTGTTTCCTTTTCTCCCCTTTCGATTGACTTTCTGCCAGACGATTTCTTTTCCAGAAACGAATCAGCTATTCAGCTACGCTTAAGATTAGCATGGACTTTATTTGGGTTCAAGAGCCAAAGAGACTCTACCAGAAAGATGTGGGATGCCATGCGATGTCTCTGCTTTTTATTAGATCACGACTCTTTATGTTGGCAAACATTCGCGCATTCCTAAGGTTCCAACAAGCCAGCAAATAAAAGCAACAACAACAAGAGAGCGGTATATAGGCCCCTTACCTATACAAGAGCTACTTCTATAACTCACACTGAGATTCTTCAAGAGTTTTTTTGTACTTTACTCAGGAGCGGACTTTGCATGAAATTGCATATTGTTCATTATTGCAAAAGTATGTATGTATGTGCATATTGCACATTTGTATACAAAGTATGACTCTTCAAATATTCTGATTTATTGTTGTTGCCCTTTCCAAATATACAGAATATACAGTTCCTTCAGTTACAGCTAAGCTGGGCATGTAGGGCGCCCGCCTCCACTGCGATCCGCTACTGCGCAGTCGCAGAGACGTTCGCTTTAAACAAAAACAAAAAAAACTGTGTCTCTTTTCTGGTTTTTCACGTTGCCTGCGCGGTTTTTGCTGTTGCTGTTATTCTTCTTCTTCCCTACTTTTGCAGCAGTTGTTGTGTCTGCAGTTGCTGTTGTTGTTGTTGCATTTTTGAAACGCACGTCTTCAGAGCCAACATGGTCACTCAATGGAGTTCTATGTGTGTACGTGCGTGCGTCTGTGTAGATGTATGTGACTGCACGCCTATGTATGTATGTATGTGAGTGTTGCTTGCAATATTGTTGCAATTGTTGCTTGTGGGTTTTCACGCTTCGACGTTGCATGAACTTTGTTGCTGGCACCGCCGTCCGTGTTTGTTTAATGTCAAAGCCCGCAAAACTGGGCGAAGTCACCGCCTTAGCTGACATTTGCTGTGCCTTCACCGTTAAATTTTTGCTAAATCAGCTTGTTTTTGTGTGCCTTACACTTCTATTTCGATGTCCGAGCGTCAAGAACCGGTTGAAAAGTATTTATTTTTGCTTTTGGTTAACGTTATTGACTTTTGTTGCTATTGTGCATGAATATTTAATAAAAATCGCGGACTAAACTACAAATTCGGCAGAGGCATACGTAAGCCAATGTGAACCGTCGCGCTTGACACTCAAAAACGAACTGCGGCGCTCGTCTGAAGATCGCTCTCTCAACACACTACTATGTATACGAAACGAACTTCAGCTCTCTGGCTCTTGCCGACGCAGCACACTACTACACGAAACGAACAGCGGCTCTCTGGCTCTTGCCGCAGCAGCACACTACTAAACGAAACGATCTGCGGCGCGAGTCTGACCGATGTGCATGTCGTGAGTGACAATCACTTTTAAGTCACGCTCTCTCGCTCCGGCTCTCACCTGAAGCAGCTCAATATACCTACTGCACGTTGAGAGACAAAACGACTGAACGAGCGATACCGCGAGTGCAAGTATGACATCTAGGGGACAGGGAGGGGAGTTGGGGTGAAGGGAACAGAATCGTGACAGTTGGCGCGCCTCTGATAAGTGCAGCGCAAATTGTTTGAATTTCTTTTCAATTATTTGTTTTTGCTTGGCGATAAATGCAAGTAGGAAAGTCACAGAATGCGACTCAGCGAGTTGCTTGGAAGAATTATTGAAATTTCACCAATTATCACTCTTTTTCATGTGGTGAATGGTAGCAAATGAAAGAAGGAGAGAGCGTGGGTTTTTGACTACATGCAGGATGCCAATATTTACCTGTGTATTAAATTCTTTGTTTCCCTTGAAACGCTGGCACAATAATGATATTTCCAACTTCCTGTAGTAATCTGCAAGCACAGAATGTAAAAGTAATCATTTGTTTAACGGCAGGTACATTTAAAATTCATTTTAGTTAATTTATATTTACCCACTTTAAGCAGCAAACAGCAACGCTATCGAAAATTAAAGAATGCCGCTCGCAATCGATAACTATCGGTGAAGCAACTTTGATTTTCTACACGCCGCTGGAAATCAGCTGATTCAGTCGCTGTGGTAGGTATGTTTTGCTATCAGCTGTTGCTACCAATCTTAACAGAGTCCGTCCATTAAAGCACGTAGCTGCTGTAAAATCGTAATACTCCCAAAATTGGTGCGTTCCAGAGAGAAGGCAGATAGCCCCGCAGAGATAGCAATAATCCCACCGAAGAGATGACTGAAGTAAGCGCCGCAGATAAGCTCACCTATGTTAAGTCAAAGATTGGCGAGTATGCAGACTTTCCAAAGAAGGGCATAGTTTTCCGGTGGGTCTGTGAGCTTATCAGATTTGGTATTTGCTCACGAACACGTTTACACATGTTCATATTTACAAGCATTAATGGCTGAAGTGCTTGTTCTGCTTATCAGTTAATTAACATATTTACTACTCTTATCAGTGACATTTTTGGCGCCCTTACCGACGGCAAGGCCTGCTTGTATCTGCGGGACTTACTGGTGCGACACATACAGGATGCGTATCCGGAAGTGGAGCTGATAGTGGGCCTGGACTCCCGCGGCTTTCTCTTTAACTTGCTGATCGCGACCGAACTTGGCGTGGGCTGTGCACCCATTCGCAAAAAGGGGAAGCTGGCGGGCGAAGTAGAATCCGTGAAGTATGAACTGGAATACGGATCGGTATGTAATGCGACTAGTTTAACGACTCTGATTAATACATTGCTCACCTAAATCAGGATGTATTCGAGGTGCAACGTGCGGCAATAAAGCCCGGCCAGAAAGTGGTCATTGTGGACGATCTCTTGGCCACAGGCGGATCTTTGGCTGCCGCTACTTCTCTGGTGAAGAAGGTAGGCGGAGTGGTACTCGAGGGCCTGGTTGTCATCGAGCTGGTCGGACTGGAGGGCCGCAAGAAGCTAGACTGCAAAGTACATTCCTTGATTCAGTACTGAAAAAGACACGACTCTTTCACGTGCATTTAGCAGAGCAATACTTACCTCAGTGCAACTACTATATATGTATATCAACTACGCAATTATCTATTATACACGAATGAGCATGTTTTATGTTATGTTCGATACGGTCGAACAATCGAGCAAATGAATTTATATTTTTGAATAAACATACACTCAATGTTGATGGAACTTCTCCACAAGTTTGCTAGCTACCCGTGCTACCCGTGCTCCTCGCTGCGTAACGAAGCAACCCTAACCACTATCATATGTGCTCTCTGTTATTCGTGCTGCTCTCTCGCCGGCGAGCTCCGTTTCGCTCTGCAATAAACAAAAACTGTTGGCCCAGAACTCTGTGCTCTGCGATAAATAAATCAAAAGTTCGGACTCAGCCTCCTCTCGCCCGGTCAGAAGAGTCAGTGGAGCTGCTACTTGATGACGCCGGCGCAAAAAGCAAACCTTCAAGGGAGACTCAGTTGCCCCGTTGCCCACTTAGCCTTTTTCCGGCCAACTCAATTACAACAATGGTGACTTTATTCAAAATAAAAATAATATTATAAATAAAATAAAAATAATAAAATAAAGGGGAAGGCGACTCACGTGGGCTTTTGCAGCAGAAAACTTAATGGGAAACAGTTCTTCAACACGTACCCTTCAAACAGATACCCACTTTTGTTATCCCGCCGAAACTAGCCGTTTTGTTTCTCTGGGTGGTCACCACTAGCCTGTTCTGCGGCAGCCCGTGCTCATTTCGCATTTGAATTCATTCGTGAAATGTGCGTCGCTCGGAACGGTCGGTTGTGGTCTCGTCTTCACGCAGTGTTTTGTTATGTTGTGTTGTGTTTGTTGTGTTTGCTGACCCGCCTCCGCACAGCCTGATAGTGCTTCTTCGGGTGTTGCATTGTGTGATTCGAACCCAAAATCACAGTAGCCGCTTCAATTGTTATTGATTGAGCGTCTTTCAATTGGCAAACAATCGGGCAGCAACAACAGCAAAGCCAGAGGGCACGGCAACAACAACTACAACTACAGCTACAACAATTGGCAGCATTACGTATACGCCGCGTGCGCCTTCATTTGTTTTGTTTGCGTGTTTCTGATTGCTTGTGTGTGCGAATGTGCGTGCGTGTATGGGTGCCTATGTATGTGCATGTGTGTCGTGTGCCTATTTGAATGAATTTTATATAAATACCGAGCCAAACTTGGAGCAGCAAAAGGCTGGCGAAAATATTGCAAATACAGCGCCAATTAAATCATTTTTTATGATTCCGAGTACCTCAATGGATTTTCCAAATAAATCCCAACAAGGCGGCGATTAATCAACGCATCTCCAGACTGAAAACTTAAGGCGCAACTGTTTCGAAATCTAGCCCAAAACTCATAAGTCAAGGCGATGGCATTGCACCTGCCGAACGAACCGAAACAAACTTCCCCCATCGTAAAAATCAATAACTCACATCTTGACTCCGGCAGCAGCTGAGGGAGTTTGTTCGACTGCGAACACACCCCCGGAAGCAGCCCCAAAATAAGTTGTGCTTTTCTTTCTGTTGTCGTTGTTGTTGCTGTTGCAGTGACACCAATTTCACAGCTATTCGGGCCAGCACGCATACGATGTGACTTTGCATAATCCAAAAAAAGTGTTCGCCATTCATTATTACATAGATTGCACAGTTTGCACGCTCTTATATACTACATTCTTTGTACAACACTCTAACTAATTTAAATATAGTATAATCAGCAATAGCCGAAACCAAACAATAAAAAAAAAATAACTCAAACTGTCTCGAAACTATACAAAAATGCGGATTATAATTAGTCGTGGCCGGAGTACCTGTTTAGCCGGACAAAACTTCCATTTGTGATCGAACATTAATGATTATTTAAATTTTAGTCTCGAATATGATCGGAAATTGCATAAAGCGCTAACAGGGTACGCTTCTCATACCTCTCGCATGTGCTGTATGCTGACTAATTTTAAATATAGCAAAGTCGTCGACAACTACAACAAGAGAGAAGACACCGTGAGCGGGAAGCTCGAGCAAATTGCACAGAAAATGTCGCCAACTGCACGCAACTTTGCCGCGTAGCAGAAGCAGAAGGCGAAATATCGCAAAGTGTCGTCGGGAAAATGTACCACGTGCACGTCAATAGCTATAGCAAAAGGAAAAAGTATCTCGAAATAAACATAAACAAATTGGGCAATATTAACGGAGGACCGATACACAAACAGCGCGATTGAAACGAAAAGAGCGCAAACAAAGCACAGTAGAGCAGAGCAGAGCAGAACACAGCCCCCATGCAGTTGGCCTTGTGCGGATTAAATGAAATTGAACAAGAACCACGCAAATTGTCGCGTTCGGCGATATTTGCTCATCTTCACCGCCTTATCGCTGCTCCTGCTGCCCCTCTCGCTGATCTACTTGGTGTGGAACGAACAGCTGCAAAAGATTAAGGGCTACGAGGTGAGTGTCGTGTCCATATGTGCGAATTCGCACACTTGCCAATACTCACACACAGATACACATGCATCCCTACTGTGTACGTGTGTGTGTGTGTTGCGAAGGACGTAAGTTCCAGTTGACTGTTGGTAGCTTTGGCTGCCTTTTAAGTGCCCTGCAAACGTATTACGTAGTCCCCTCTGCCAGCACAGTAGTCGCTCAATAGTCACGACTGTACCCTTTGTTGTTGTTGTTTAACTACTACAAGGATAGTTATAGTTAGCACCTGAGGCTGCCCTGACAACAAGCGAATATTCGCTAATCGATCGACCCTATAGATACCCCATCGATATACCATATACTACTATAGAGCCTTTCCAGCCTTATGTAAATGTAGTTCGCTTATGCAATGCAGCCAGTATGATTGCTAGCTTTGTTTCCCACAGATCCCTCAATAGATTATATAATCCGTTATTGTTTGGGACACATTCAAACAGTTTTGTGTGGCACAAGTTATGGGCCGAGTATCGAGAGTGCTATGTTTAGCCGTATGTGGCGAAGGGCATCCGCAAGATACATTTATAATAATCATATTCTATAGATACACACACTCACACACTCATTTCCATGCGGCTACTTCTCGAAGGCATGATATTTAAATTTCAATACGTTCTCTCGCCCATTTATCAAAGCACTTAGCATTTTGTGTTTACACCTCGCTAGCTCGCTACCTCGATGCATCTTTGGGTTCTGTGGGCGGTACGCTCTGTAGAGAGGGCGGTAAACGCTTTTAAAAGGTGCGAATTAATTCAAAATTAGCTCTCAAGCCTCTGTAAGATCTTTGTGATTTTCCAATTGTCAGTTTACAATCAACAATTATCGGAATGACAGACCCGCCCGCCCGCTGAACCTCCGCCTCTACCCCTGGTGCGTTGCTTTGCTTCCTCGTCTGCCTGCCTGCCCGGGGGGCGCTTGCTCAGTCGGCCTTGGGTCGGACTTAATCGCTCTTGCAGTGGAGTCGCATTTGCCAGGACACGCTCTGAAAATCGATGGAATGGAAGTGGATGTGGAAATGGCAATGGGAATAGAAAGTCAGCCTCTAATTTGCGTTACATTATTTAAATGGCCCAATGCTCAGGCAGGCAGCAGGCAGGCCAGAAAACGAAAACACGCATACGCCGTGTTTTGCTCTACATTGGCATAATTAAGCACAGCGTCTAACACGGACACACCCACACAGAGCGTCATACCAGCACACACACACACATACACATGCACTCTTGTAGGCAGGCACCGAGTGCCGTTTAAGTGACAAGCCGCCCACGTCACGCCCACATCTCACATCCATCTCCCATATACACTTATTAACCCTCCACAGTTCACGTCATGCACATAGCGCCACTTTTGTTGCTAGAACCAAATGCCGCAGTCAGATTGTTCTTCAAGATACCCCGTTATCAAGAGCCAGCTTCAGAGCAGAGTGCCATTACAACCATTAGCTAATGAACCTCGACATTAATCTGGATCATATATGAAAGAGAAATAGAGTAATGTATTTAAACAAGTTGTTTAATGATGTAAGATATAGCTTGTTTCGATCTAGTAGTTTTATGTACTATAGTATTATGTATGTAGGTATACCCCACGTTCAGTTATTAAAACCCAGGGTATGTGCATATAGCACAAACCGACTGAACGCTCAAAATTCGCCCCGTCCGCTCGACAATCGTCTAGATTTATTATGGCGATAAAAACATATGTTTGTACCAGCTCGGAGACTTATGAAATCGCGACTTTAATTGGGTTCGTCGGGTTGAGCTGCCTTGACATTGCCACATGCCAGATACCAGTGCAATGAGTCAGTAGTGCTCTCGACTCCTTGCACTTTCTGTTATTTGCTTTCGCAGAGAATCAACATACAACTGCTTGTATATAGTATATATTACGCATACGCCACGCCACGCCACGTCATGTTTGCTTTGCGCCCGTCCCTCGCCTGAACCCCTTGAAAGAATAAAATAAATGTAAACTGCAAATGATTTTTTAGGCTTTTAATGCGCAACAGCTACCGCTACAGCAGCAGCAGCAGCATCAGCCGCAACATCAGCAACAACGCCAGCAGCAACAACAACAACAGCAGCAGCAGCAGCCGCTGCCACTGGGCCAGACATTTCGTTATCCTGTGCTGCTGCTGAACAAAAACAAAAACAAGGAGCTGACTGTGGTCGCAACGGGCAAGACTAAGAATAAGTGGCGCTATGTTGATAAAGTAAATATACAATAAAACAACACAACCACCTACCGAGCTACCCACCCACACACGCACACTCACACGCACACTCATATAATTAACGAATAAACACGCACACTCGCACACACATCCAACTCAAATTTATAGTGCATTATAAAAGCGCGCAAGAATTCACCTGGATGATTGGCAATTGTTTGGCTTCGTGCTGGGGCAGGGGCAGGGGCATGGGCGGGGGTCAGGGGTCAAGGTTGGGGTTGGGCTTTGGCACATTATCTGAATTTTCTGAAATTTCGCATAGTTAGTCATATTATATACATGTATATATGTTTAGTTATGTTCCTTTCATAAAATCCGAATTGCTCCCACAGATCAGCAATGAAACGGGACTCCCGCTCATACCCGACTACGCGGTGCAGACACTTTCACCGGAGGAAATGCAGGAAATGTCTGTTGTAAGTGCCCACTTTGAGTTCCATTAACGATATTATATGTTTATACATATGTTTTATATACTTACCTGCATTTAATCAGCGTATGGAGGCGCGACTTGATAGACTGAGGGAAAAGTGCTCGGAGAACGGTCTGGATGTACTGGGTGAGCTTAACAGAGGGCAGCATGCAAAAGAACCCTGCTTAAACTCCCACTATATTGCAGGTAGCGATTCCTGGCACACTCCCAACACGTGGGAGTTTTTGGTCAATAAAAAATATCATATAATATGGTGAGGCAGCTACGATACGATATTAGTCCATGATTGACGACCAAGGCGTGTTTCCTTTACAGGTGCAATGTCTTTAAGGCGGCTTCGTCATCGTGGATGTTTAATTTTAACGTCCTGGCCGGCTACTCTCCAAGCTATTTACACAAGACCAAAAAAATTCTGCTTAACCTAGCTAGGGAGCGCTATCCACGCGTAAATCTTCAAGAGGTGAGGTTGTCTGGGTTTTCCAGGAAATTATTTCTTATCCGGAGTTTATATTTGCAGCTGCGCGAGGCACAAAACGATTCAGTCACATTTATTATAGCTAGAAATCCTTTCGAGAGACTACTCAGCGCGTACAGAGATAAGATCGTGTTCGCGCTGCCCTATTCCTTTCACGACAAACTCGGACGCAGCATCGTGCGGAACTATCGAAAGAAGGTAGAGATTAGTCTACATCGTCAAGTTTATTGTCTGCTATAGTGTTGATTACCTTTTACAGCCGAAGCTGATCGCCAGGGCTGGGAACACGAAGTATCCGTCGTTTCCCGAGTTTGTGCACTGGCTGCTGGATCAGGTGAAGCGGGGTAGCTATATAGACATGCACTTCGTATCGGCCACGTCGTTTTGTACGCCTTGCTTGATCCGATTCGACATGATACTCAAGTTCGAGTCGCTGGCAGAGGATCAACTATATCTAATTGAAAAGACTGGCCTCAAGCGCGTCATCGCCCCGGTGTGGCGCAACATGGGCAAAGGAGGCAGAAAGACACAGGAGCTGCAGCAGCAGTTCTATTCGCAGCTCACTAAGCAGGAGATGATGGAGCTGTACGATTACTATCAGTGAGTGTTTCCCCAGGCTGCATTTGGCACGGAAGTGCTCACATTCTTAATTCCCTTGTTGCAGATTTGATTTTGTTCTCTTCGGCTACGATATAAAGGAATATCTGAAGTATGCCCGAGCAGATGGAATCGAGGAAGCCGCCGTATCGGGGGCGTAGTAAATTACCTAAACTGAACTTAACTCAAACTAATATTCATAGAATTTAGCAATCTTAGACACATATGAACTAATTAGCCGTCACAGTACGTAAATGCAAATGTTGATAATAATGAATGAAACAATAATAAAATTAATGAAAATCGAAAGTGGAAGTGATCATCTATTTGTTAAGAGGAATCATACGGATACCGATTTTGGGTCCAAATGTCCATTTGGTGGTTTTATTTTAGTATTATTAATAAAATCAATTTTTAATAATAAAATGATTATAAAAAATATCAATAAAAATTGTTAAATTCAACTAGATAGAATTTAATGAATTAACTAGCTAATTAACTGAGATACCGTTACACATTCTCAACTGCGATAAATAAGTTTTTTGAATTTTGTTTTATTTTTTTAGGCTTGTTTTGTTTTTCGTTCATTTAAACTTAATTATTACATACATTAATTTTGTTGTTTGTATTTAATAATTGTAAAACATAATATGTATGCGTATATAATATATATATATATATATAAATGTGTGTATACTTCTTTAATATATATTCAGTTACATATCTACTGAACTATGCGCAGTTGTTGCCTGTGTTTCTTTCTTTCGAATTATAAATTTTAGCACACACAGAAATTGATTTGCGTTTTTTGTTGTTCTTTTCATATGTATGAAGTGTAAGGTGTAATTTACATTATTATCTTTTAATTTGTTGAAAAAAATTGAACTATTTTGTGGCTGGTGCAAATGTTCAAAAAAATTTAACTGGCTGCACGAACACTCTAGAACGCAAAATTCATAGCTATGTAGTCGTTTTAGAACTGTCTAGTTGAACTAATGTAAATCATATTGTTTAGTGCCTACGACTACGTTCGGGTTTAGTTCTTTGTCGTAAATTGTTTAATTACTTTGCGTTTACCTAGTTAAACTTTAGAAAAACTTACGTCTGGACTTTATACACATCTATCATTTTTGTTTCTCTTCTTTCTGTTATATGTATGTGTTATCTGTTTCATACATAAGCTAATTAAAATTACATCAATTCGTTTAAACAACTACAACTAGTTTAATGTATGCGTAATGTGGATACTCTTTCATCTCTTTTTTTTATGCTTGCGATACATGGTTTTTAAAACCATCTTATGATCTCTTGAATGCCGAATTCTAATGCTAACTTACAGCCTAAAATTTTCGCTCGATTTCGTTTAACAAACTAATCTACACAATTTAATCTTATTATTTATATATGTATGTTTATATCGTTTAGATAAGGCCGTCAATGCAATTAATGCAATTAATTATGTTTAAATATAATAATTACAAATTCAAACGCTGGCTGACTGCACGTTGAGTTGTTTTTGTTTTTGCTGATATTACCGCTTTTTGGATTGGTTTGGTTTAATGCATTTAAATGGGAAAACGAATTGTAAATTAGATTAAAAAAATGTTTAATTAGAATTTAGGAAATGCCTAACTAAGATAACAAAGAGACGACGCAGTAAACTGTGACAGCTAAATTATATTGCAAACTGTTGAACGATTGATAAATTGGCTGCAGAGCTGGTAGAAAATGATTAGGAAAATTATAAGGAGCAGGAGCGGGGGCAGGATCAGTTGGATCAGGTGCAGTAAAAGTGCATAGGTGTTTGTAAATATTGTCTGCGCCAGCAGCGATCACTTGAGGTAAGTTTTGAAGAGCAGCGAGCTGCGACTAAACTCGCGTTCCTGCTCCATATAGAAGAGCATGTCTCGCAGATTGACCCGCTTGATCCGCGGTCGCAGTGTTGTTGTTGCCGTGCCCGAGTTGTTCAGTAGACCACCGCCACTGGATGCCTGTGTGTCGAAGGTATTGTAATAAAAACTTTGCGAAAAATGAGTTTAGTATACTCACAGCTCCCACGCCACCAGCATCCCCATCCAGTTTAAGCTTCTTGCGGGGTCCAATTGCCTGGAGTGCCGTTAAATTTGCATCGCGCTGACGCAATTCTTCCATTTCCGCACGCTGCATTTCCTTTGCCTAGGACGAATACAATATATGAATAAAGGAAAATTTATGAGAAGACTTTCTGCTCACCCTCGCTTTCATTTTTGCCTGCTCGGGATCCTCGACTCGCGTTCTAGATTTTGCCGCTCTCAAGAGCATTTCACGCTCCAGTTCCTCGTGCCGCTTCTGCTCTGCTTTGTCCAGCTCCTCGAGGAACTTGATTTGACCGCGCACATCCTTTGCGGGCTCATAACGTGGATCCAACTGTAACAAAATAATGCATATAAGTATTTTGTATTAATTAAGAAAAGAGGTAAAACACACATACCTTAATGACATCAATGCGGTGTTCCGCTATCACAGCCAATTTTTCCACGATGTTCTTGAGCCGCTCCTGGCACGCATGTGATATGAGCACGGCAACATCTTGTGATGGTTCCTCCAAGCCGCGTTCCGCAGTAATGGCGCGAATCCGCGCCTGTAATGCAGGTAAATTGAGAAATACCTCGTCCTTACACGAACGGATCTGAGTGCCAATATTTTCAGTGCAACCAAGAATACGCTGCGATTCCTCGGCCAAATTAACGCCACCCATTGCGGCTACATCATTGATATCATCATCTCCATACATTGAAGAAGACATCGAGCTTTGCTGGAAAAACGAATTGGCAGCCGCTGCTGCAGACGCGGCTGTTATCCCGCTTCCACTATTCGCTTTCTCATCACGACTGCCTTCCCGCTCCAGGGCATCTCTTTTCTTATTTTTACTCGCCGACTTGTTAGCTGACATTGGTAACGCGCTACGAGGCAACGTCTTGGCAGAAGAAATGGGTGTTAGTGAGGCATTCATTCGTTCAATGTGTGGCAGTTGCGGTGCCTTAATCTCAACCAGCTTAGGCTCAAAGTGATTGTTGTTATTGTGGTTTAGCGAATTCTCCATTTGTTTTCGAGCAAGTAATGCTTCCGGTGGCAAATGAACAGTGGGCAACGACGGCACTGGCAATGATGTCGTCGATGCTGAATTGATCGTCGATAGAACCGACAACGTTGGTGTCGGTGGTGGTCCGCTATTGGATGATATGGCCGCCAGAGAAGGCGGGTGTAAACTGGGCGTTATCGCCTTTATCTGCGTCTGGCCAACCTTTACGGCAGTGACTTTGTTCGTCGTTGAAGTCGCATTTGGCGGCCGGGGAGTGGCACGTATCTGCACTGCACCCGTTCGCTGAAGCGGTGAGTTGTGTGGACCGCGTATCTGCACAATGTTCTAAGAATAAAATTGTAGAACTAGTATACAATGAAGCCACACGAATATTCAGTTTTCAATCTTACCGCCTGCGTAGGCATAGGCAGCGAAGGCATTTGTCCACGTAATGCAGTGCTTACTAAACGCGGTGCTGTCGGAAGGCGAATGTTTGGCTGTTGCTTTGATATCGTCGTGTGACCAATTGTGGGCCTCGGCGAGGCCTGTGAGTTTGGTGTTATCATTCGCACCTGCGTCTGACCGATTGTTGTTGTTTGGCTGAGCCCAATCGGACGGATTTGCGCTTGAATTTTCTATTGAAGAGACTGGGATGAGTTTGGGGAAGAGATTATGTATTTAATATACTTACTGGCAGCTGTTGCTGCAGTCCAGAGAATCCTAACATTTGCTGCGGAGGCGGTTTAATGCCCTCAATGACCAACTCCTTTGTATAAAGAGCTTGACGCAGTAGTGGCAGACTTTTCTGTGGGATTGGGTTTAGTATTAGAGATTAAATGCACATCAAAAGATGATTATAGATCTCTTACCTTTAAAAAACCAATTAAGCACGGCTGTGGACTTGCGTTGAGTAAACGCTCCAGGCGATCACAAAACTCCTCAGGTTCCACATTTGCATTGACAAGCTCCTGGATAAGCGTACGCACATTTTTTTCCACTGGCTTCGGTTCCCGTGTCGACAATTCAATTAAATTGGCTAAAAACTTGCGACACTTTTCTTTGGTATTCCCCTGTGCAGCCGTTGTCGTCGTTGTTGCTGTTGATGTTCCCGTGCCCGCATTCGCATTCGCCGTTGCAGCCGCAGCTGCTGCTGCCACATTGTTAGCCTGGGATTGCTGTTGTGCTGCTGCAACTGCAGGTATCGTCTGGATTTGCGTTACCTGTGGCAGATGTGGAGCTTGGTGCTGTTGCAGCTGCGCCAAGTGCGGCGGCTGCGATACGCTCCCAAAGCTGTGCGCATTGCTACTGGCCACCGAGTTTACAATTATGTTGCTGGAGGCGGTGGTGCTGGTCATTGACTGCAGTTACAAAAAAAAGGACGTATCAGTAAATTTGTTGAATGACTAAACTATGTCCAGTCGGTGCAAATGAAGAACGATAAGCATAAGCAATAATGTAAAATCAAAAACTCCGACATGGTTTATAAGGGCTCCGATTAGTGAGTGTGTGTGCGAGGGCGAGTGGTATGAGGGCTTTAGCAAAATTAAAAATAATTTATACAACTATTACTATTAAAATACATAGTTGGTATGCAATTTTTGTTTTTAAAGCATACAGAGGCTTAATACTTTTCTTTTTTCCACACATTCGCTAAGAAGCCCTGAAGCCAATGAGGTGTTTTTCTTAAGATAATGCGCTTTTTAATCTAAATGATAGAAATTTATATGATCTTTCTGTTTTCTCGAAGAAAAGCTAAACGGCAACGCGTTTTCTCGCAGCATACAAATAAAAGGAAAACAAATACACAGACTTTTACAACGCAGCATGCAAAACTCAGCAAAAGTAAAATATCTTTAAATCAAAATTGTAAGTTTGGATGTTCGCACAAATATTTGGCTAAAATTCCAAACAATTGCGAATTGAAATCGAAACTGAAGCATAGCATTAAAAACAGATCAAAAACAGCATTGATAGACTATAGAGACAGAGAAAGGCGAATTAGAGAACATACGAGAATATAAGAGCAAAAGAAGCGTATTGAAAAATTTGAAATTTTATGGAAATATTATAATTTCCTCTTTGCAACAAGTTAGGCTTTGATCTTTACGTTTTGCTTGATCTTTATTGTGGCCGCTACATTTGCCGCAGCAGCTGCGGCAGCCGCGGCGGCTGCACTGCTGGCGCTGACTGAGGCTTGTTGCTGCTGTTGCTGTTGCTTATGTTGCTGTTGTGCCTGTTGCTGCTGCTGCTTCAGTTGTAGCTGTAGTTTCTGCTGCTGTTGCAGGTTAGTAGCGGGTTTGTTGTTGTTGCTAGTGGTTGTGGTGGTGGTGTTGGTTGTATTATTAATATTGTTATTATTATTATTGCTGGATGGGATTATTGTGGATGATGTTCGGACTATCGTTTTGCGTAGTGCAATACTAGTGCTGGCAGTGGTTGCTTGTGAGGATGCTTGTGTCGTTGTTTGATGCTGTTGCTGTTGTTGCTGCTGCTGCTGTTGCACTTGTTGTTGCTGTTGTTGTTGTTGATATCTACTTACAGCTGCAGCCGGCACAGTTTGCAAACGTATCTGTGTAGTTGTGGGATGATTTGTTGTGGTTGTTGTTGTGTTGTTAATATTGTTGTTGCTGTTGTTATTGTTGTTGCTGGTGTTGGATATGGTCTGTGTCATCGTCGGCGGGCCAGTTGTTGTGGCCGTGCCCACGCGCAACAACTGGAATCCATTATCCGTTTTCAATAACAGTGCAGGCGCTTGTCCTGCATTTAGTGTGCTTAGGGTTATCTAAAATGGAAAAGAGAAAGAAAGATTGGACAGTTTCTTAGATAATAAGTGTCTGTGTGTGTGTGTGGTGTGTTAGTTGGGGCACACATCACAATGATTAGAAATCAGCAGGAGAGACGGTTAGTCTTACCGATGGACTCTGAGGCCTCACGCCTGTCATATGTGAATTGCTGATGACCACGCGGCTGAGCGGATTGGCGGGCATATTCTTTGGCTGCTGCTGCGTCGGCGCCTGAGGACGCATGCCGACCACAACGCCGGCTGGCAGCATCGAATTAAGCAATGGCTGTCCGGGCTGTTTGAGTGGCGAGAGGTGTGAAAGGTTAGTAAGATCATAAAGTAGTTTTATTAGCATTGTGAGGTTTCTTTAGGCGGCATACAAAAGCTTTCATAGGATACAGAGTCTATTTTTCTTGTTTTTCACTACACATGCAGCAGTTCACGATAGTAGCGTCGTGTCGTGTCACGTAACGTCAAGAAATAGTCAATAAATGTGCACATCTAAATGCCATTTCTAATTAAATCATAAAGAGGCAGTCAAGTTACACACTCCATTTTTTAAATCTACTGAAATTATTTAACTACATAAAGAGATCGTTCAAAAGCAGTTATCAATTTAAAGGAAAGTCTTAGAAAATAATACATGTGTTTATTAAAAGGCACAACTTAGGAAAGATAAGAACATTAACTTTCTCGGCATTTGTTTTTGAAAAAGTTGCATTTAAACATTTAAAGAATTTTCGTAAAGCAGACACAAGTTTAGAAAAATAATATGCGGAAAAATTTATAAGGAAAAGAACATCCAATGGATATAGAAACATTCTGTAGACAAACTTGAAAGCAAATGCATCTACATATAATCTAAAAGTATTGTGTAGGTGTGTGTATTTAAAATTAACAATCTGAACAACTCAAAACCGAACAGTACCGAGAGAGTTAAATGAAAGAGCTGGAAAGAACAACCATTGGATGCAGGCTGATAAGTGAACTGAAGAACGCCTGCAACTGCTTGGCGCAACCGTTGCAACTGGTTTAGTGATTGATTGATACCTGATTGATGGTCTTGGTCATTGTTACGATTCCTGCTGGTGCACTTGATACTAGACCCGCCGGCAGGGTGACAGCATGGTGATTGGATTTAATAACTAAGGTTTGTGTTTGGGTGGCACCTACTGATTGCGTTTGTTGTTGCTGCGGATGCTGATGCTGCGGGTGTTGCTGCTGCTGGTGTTGGACCTGGTGATGCACCTGCGACAGACCTGGCACTCCATGACCTCCAATGCCCGCAGTTATAGTCTTGATCGTCGTCGTATTTGGCAGTTGCGCCGTCGAAATTATCGTCGGCCCGATACCACCGCCACCAGGTGGGCCAGTGATGTTGATGCTGCCATTTGGTAGCGGTTGGCTGGTGAAGGTGATCCGGTTACTGCTGGCCGAAGTAGGCGTAGGCGCCGCTTGGCTGCTGTTCATTGCGTCGCGTTTGCGGTGGTTCGTTAGTTGGAGCTGGAGCTGGAGCCGAAACTAGTGTGTCTCCTTTGCTGCTGCTGCTGCTGACGTACTTGTACCGCCTGTTTTCTTAATCAACTGTGCATCACGGACATCTTTCGTTTTGTTTTGTTATTGTTGTCCTTGCTCAGTTGCATGCTGCATTCCTGATATTTAAAGCAAACTGCAAGGCAAAGATTTTGAGCCGTTAAGTATTTATGGAGTTAAAATACATTCACAGTGGGCTGTTTTAGCGTTCTACTACCTGGCCATGCCACAGTGATACCTGTGGGTCATAAACTGGCCTTTTTAACCGAACCTGCAACTGACGCATGGAACAAGCGCAAAGGCGGGTGAAAGTCGGACCAGAGAGACAAACTAACGCGATGCTAAAATATTAGTAATCACCTTGACCAAAACCTTGGTTGCCAATGGGTGCTCCGCTGACAACCAAAGCGCTCGCGCTCGTACTTGCACTCGCTTTGCTTATTCACGCGGCGGCTGCTGTGCTGGCGACGACGACGACGGCGGCGGCGACGACGTTTACTCCTTGTTACTAGCTGAATTTTGTTATATGTATGTTTTCTTTGGGGTAACCCAGAAGGTTGTAGCTTTTTCTTTTTTTCAATTTAGTATTTTCACACACACGGGCGCACTCTATTGCAGCCTCTAGCACAGACGGGTTGTTGAGCACTGTATTTATTTTCGCTTTATTTTGATTATTTTGGATGTACAAAAAATTTGGCAGCGACCGAGCGACAGCGCCGCCATTTTCACGAATGCGCGTGCAAAACGACAGTAAACGCGCAAGGGGCACATACGTCGATAAAAGTACATGACAAAACGCAACGCTGAAAAAATTTCTGCATTTTACGCTAGGTGACGCTAGCGGCGTAGGGTATTGCCAACCCAAAAATAAATGAGCTGAGCAGAAAACTGCGTTCGGCCAACTTTGCGTGAGCTCAAATTTTGCGTGCAGCAAACTTCATGTGAGTATAAATTTGCGCGCAGCCCATTTCACGTAAATTACAATTTGTCATTCTATGTCTGGAATTCTCTCTCGCTTTGGCTCATAAGCTTTTTGTGGATATCTTAACCTGCTCTTGTAAGTAATAAATGCGCAGTGCAAATTCTTTATCAACGTGAAACATAACATACAAATTGTTGCCATGTAGATTGCCTGCTGACTGTCATTTTCGTTCGACGACCCGGTGCAAGGGGTTTGCTGGTACAGGCTGCTTCTGTTTTTTAAAATTGTGGCTTAATTGGCAAAGGCACTCACTTCAAATCATTCTGCGATTGAACTCTGGTCACAGGAGCGCATTTTTAACGTTAAATCGTACGTTTTTCTTGATGAAAACCAACAATTGAATGTTTACGAACCGTCCACCGAGAGCAGATTATGTTTTTACAACAGTGTGACCAGCTTCGGCAAACATTAAATCGTAGAATGGAAAATCCAGCTCAGTATAGAAAGGAAAAACACAAACCACCTTGGGATTTTTCTTTATATCAAAATAGCCTATTTTAAATTTCATATTTTGAAATAGTCACAAAATGAGTGGTATAAAAAATGAGATCTACTGATCGGTAAGTGCATAACTGAAACAATGATTACGATGTAATCGCGTAACAAGCCCTGTCAAATATATTGCATGTCGAATTTGGAAAAGTGGGAGCCTTAAATTTGGAGCGCAAAACTTTCTACATATTTAGAAAAGTCTATATTGCAATACTTTAAATGTAGAATTGCTTTTGGTGCCAAGACCAACTCAAAATGACATTCCGCAGGAAAATACCTCGATATTCAAAAAAGTTAGGATACTACTCCGATCGAGGATGTTAAATGTCAACTTTTTGTCATGATTTTTGGCCAAAAATTAAGTATCCTTAAAAATCGATTTAAACAAAAGGTCTATTATGATATTATTTAAATGTAGAATCATTCAGGTTGTGAAACCATAAACAAAATGTCATTCCGCATGAAAATCGTTTGATTTTTAAGTGAGTTATGATCGATGGAAAATGAGGGTACATGCGTGTCGTGGGTCTTACATGTCAAATTTTTAAGACAGTTTGACATGATTTTTGGTCGAAAATTAAGTATCGTTAAAAATCGATTTAAACTCTTGTTTAGTACTAATGTTGACCTCCGCAATCGATTAAAAGTAAAAGCTCGCGATTTAAAATTTTTCAAAAAAAATTTTTGTTGAAATTTTACAGGGGGGACCATTGTCTAAATTTTCAAAATATCGAAAATTTTCAAAAGGTCTATTATGATATTATTTAAATGTAGAATCACGCAGGCTGTGAAACCATAAACAAAATGTCATTCCGCATGAAAATCGTTTGATTTTTAAGTGAGTTATGATCGATGGAAAATGAGGGTACATGCGTGTCGTGGGTCTTACATGTCAAATTTTTAAGACAGTTTGACATGATTTTTGGTCGAAAATTAAGTATCGTTAAAAATCGATTTAAACTCTTGTTTAGTACTAATGTTGACCTCCGCAATCGATTAAAAGTAAAAGCTCGCGATTTAAAATTTTTCAAAAAAAATTTTTGTTGAAATTTTACAGGGGGGACCATTGTCTAAATTTTCAAAATATCGAAAATTTTCAAAAGGTCTATTATGATATTATTTAAATGTAGAATCACGCAGGCTGTGAAACCATAAACAAAATGTCATTCCGCATGAAAATCGTTTGATTTTTAAGTGAGTTATGATCGATGGAAAATGAGGGTACATGCGTGTCGTGGGTCTTACATGTCAAATTTTTAAGACAGTTTGACATGATTTTTGGTCGAAAATTAAGTATCGTTAAAAATCGATTTAAACTCTTGTTTAGTACTAATGTTGACCTCCGCAATCGATTAAAAGTAAAAGCTCGCGATTTAAAATTTTGAAAAAAAAAATTTTGTTGAAATTTTACAGGGGGGACCATTGTCTAAATTTTCAAAATATCGAAAATTTTCAAAAGGTCTATTATGATATTATTTAAATGTAGAATCACGCAGGCTGTGAAACCATAAACAAAATCATTCCCAAAAATCTTATTATTAATATATAATTATTTAAATAATTTATATCTATATATAAATAAACATTAAATTTATTAATGGGAATTAATAAATATTTTTTTAAAAGTTATGATGATGGAAATGAGGTCAGGCGCGGGGTTAATGTCAAATTTAAACAGTTGCATGATTTTGTCGAAAATTAAGTACGTTAAAAATCGATTAAACTCTGTTTAGTATAATGTTGACCTCCGCAATCGATTAAAAGTAAAAGCTCGCGATTTAAAATTTTAAAAAAAAAAATTTTGTTGAAATTTTACAGGGGGGACCATTGTCTAAATTTTCAAAATATCGAAAATTTTCAAAAGGTCTATTATGATATTATTTAAATGTAGAATCACGCAGGCTGTGAAACCATAAACAAAACGTCATTCCGCATGAAAATCGTTTGATTATTAAGAAAGTTATGATCGATGGAAAATGAGGGTATTAGGCATGTCGTGGGTGTTACATGTCAAATTTTAAAGACAGTTTGCCATGATTTTTTGTCGAAAATTAAGTATCGTTAAAAATCGATTTAAACTCTTGTTTAGTACTAATGTTGACCTCCGCAATCGATTAAAAGTAAAAGCTCGCGATTTAAAATTTTGAAAAAAAAAATTTTGTTGAAATTTTACAGGGGGGACCATTGTCTAAATTTTCAAAATATCGAAAATTTTCAAAAGGTCTATTATGATATTATTTAAATGTAGAATCCCTCAGGTTGTGGAACCATAAACAAAATGTCATTCCGCACGAAAATCGTTTGATTATTAAGAAAGTTATGATCGATGGAAAATGAGGGTACTAGGCATGTCGTGGGTGTTACATGTCAAATTTTAAACACAGTTTGCCATGATTTTTGGTCGAAAATTAAGTATCGTTAAAAATCGATTTAAACTCTTGTTTAGTACTAATGTTGACCTCCGCAATCGATTAAAAGTAAAAGCTCGCGATTTAAAATTTTGAAAAAAAAAATTTTGTTGAAATTTTACAGGGGGGACCATTGTCTAAATTTTCAAAATATCGAAAATTTTCAAAAGGTCTATTATGATATTATTTAAATGTAGAATCCCTCAGGTTGTGGAACCATAAACAAAATGTCATTCCGCACGAAAATCGTTTGATTATTAAGAAAGTTATGATCGATGGAAAATGAGGGTACTAGGCATGTCGTGGGTGTTACATGTCAAATTTTAAACACAGTTTGCCATGATTTTTGGTCGAAAATTAAGTATCGTTAAAAATCGATTTAAACTCTTGTTTAGTACTAATGTTGACCTCCGCAATCGATTAAAAGTAAAAGCTCGCGATTTAAAATTTTGAAAAAAAAAATTTTGTTGAAATTTTACAGGGGGGACCATTGTCTAAATTTTCAAAATATCGAAAGTGACATTAAGACATTTTGTCATGATTTTTGGCCAAAAATATTACAATATTTTAAATGTAAGATTACTCTGGGTGCCAAAACCCACTCAAAATGTCATTCCACGATATTTGATAAAGCTAATATCTGTGAAAAGTGAGGATAATAGTCCAATCGTGTATGTTACATGTCCAAATTTTATGGCATATTGGCAATATTGAGTGCCAAGACCTAAAGAATATTGAATAAATTAGTTTTTAATTAAAACAGTAATTATTAAGTCGTCTATATCGCTATTATTGAAAGAGAATCGAGGCATACACAAAATGCCATTCCGACTTTTAAATCTAATAACTTATGAGTATTGGTATCTATTCTAAACTAGCCACGTTACATACATATATTTACAATTAGGCCTTCTTCCCTCTAACAATGTTTTTTTTTTATCTTAGTTTAGAGAGAATACGATTTTTGTTGGCCAAGACTGTAGGAATATACTGTTTTGGACGAAACCTTGGCGTTGTTGTCCTGAAATTTGGAGTAGTACGGGCTGGCAGTAGAGCGCGATGTTGTTTGGTTGGTCGGTGTTGATTTTATCGTAGTAGACGGCGTGGTTGAAAATTTATCAAACTTTGCGTTGAACTTGGCAAAGAATGGATGACTAAATGGATCTGTGGTCGTTCTACTTTTCATTGTTGTTGAAGTAAATAGATAAGGTCGTGGTGTGGTGGAAGTTGGTGGGCGTTGATTAGTTGGAATGGACACTGGTTTGGAAGCTGTTGGTGCCTTCGTATTATTACTTGTTGTCTTTGGCGTAGTTGAGGGCCACTTCGTGGTGAATTGACGCCATTTTGTTGTAGAAGGAGTTGTGGATTTTGTTGTGGGTTGAGTTGTGAATCTTGTTGTAGAGCGCGTTGTGAGTGTCACCTTTGTGGAACGTGTTGTTGGTGTCGTAACTGGAGTAGTGGGCTTTGTTGTTTTGAAGTGAGTGAAAGGTCTTGGTGTTGATGTACGAGTTGTAGCTTTTGTTGTTGGACGGGTTGTTGTTGGGATCTTCGATGTGGCATGAGTTGTGGAACGTGTTGTTGGTGTCGTTACTAGGCGAGCAGTGGACTTCGTTGTTTGGAAATGAGTGATAGGCCTTGTTGTTGTTGTAGAAGTTGTAGCTCTTATTGTTGGACGGGTTGTTGTTGGGATCTTCGATGTGGCACGAGTTGTGGGACGTGTTGTTAGACGTGTTGTTGGTGTCGTTATTGGGCGAGCAGTGGACTTCGTTGTTGGAATATGAGTAAAAGGTCTTGTTGTTGGTGAAGGAGTTGTGGCTCTTGTAGTTGGTATCTTTGATGTGACACGTGTTGTGGGACGTGTTGTTGGTGTCGTTATTGGGCGAGCAGTGGGCGTCGTTGTTGGAAAATTAGTGAAAAATCTTGTTGTTGTACGAGTTGTGGCTCTTGTTGTTGGGCGTGTTGTTGTTTTAGGGATCGTTGTTGTGGCACGAGTTGTTGGACGGGTTGTAGGAATTATTATACCATGGCTTGTGGTTCTAGGCGTCGAACTGTTTGTTGGATGAGCTGGGGTTATTTTAGTTGATAAAGTTTTTGGAAAAATCGTAGTGGTGGGATGATTTGGTGTCCAGTACGTTAAAGGCTTTTGAGTTGTTGTTCGGACCGTTGTTTGGGATGTTGTACGAATTGTTGGCCGGGTTGTTGGCCGGGCTGTGGGTGCGGTTGTTGGCCGTGTTGTTGGTACGGCTGTTGCTCGGGTTGTTGAACGGGTCGTTGGTTGTGTTGTTGCTCGGGATGTTGGTCGAGATGTTGGCCAGGTTGTTGTTCGGCGAGATGTTGACCAGGTTGTTGGTTGGCTAGTTGGTCGGGTTGTTGGTGCGGTTGTTGCTCGGGATGTTGGTCTAGATGTTGGCCGGGCTGTTGGTTGGGTTGTTGGTCGAATTGTTGGTTGGTACGAAGATATCGACGTTACTTTTGGCAATGTGCTTGATGGTTTAGTATTTGGCCAGTGAGTTGTAGTTGTAAAATGAACGTTGGCTGGTCGAGTGTTTGTTTTTACCGTTGGTTTTGTAATGGGTATGTTTGCTGTCGTAGTGGGAGGCTGACTCTGCCGCAGATGATTGGTCGTGGTTGTTTCCGAGGATGTAGCTGTAAACTTAATAATCTCGTTCCGAAAGATATCACTGTTTATGTAAGGACGATGAGTACCTTGAGAAGAAACAGAGGGCCTTGGTGTGGAGGTTATCGGAGGTTTTACAATAGCTGGTACAAGGGTTGGTTTATTTAACGAATTCAGGAAGGGATTGGAGTTATAGTTTAGACTATGACTGGGCTTCGTTTCTGTAGCTTGAATAGTATTTGCTGTGGGAGGTTTGGATGGATTAATAAAAGGATTTTGGCTATAGCTACTCTTGGGAGCCGAAGCAGATTCCGTTAACATTGCAGGATTCTCTAATAATGGCTTTAACCGCTGCAGAAATGGATTGGATCCAAATGGATGGTTGGGAATCACATTAATATGGCCTGCAGGCTTGATTGTTGTTTTGATGGCCTGAGCTGGCGCTTGGGCAGCTTGTGAACTGGCGATGTGTTTCAGGAAAGGATTGGCAGCGTAACCTTGTTGTCCTGCCGTTGACACTTGAGGGTGCTCCTCGTAATGACTCGCCTTCACGGGCTTCTCAAATTTCGCCTCCGCTATTTCGTTACCATCGAAGCAATCGCTTAGTTGAGCTAGGCTCTGATGTCTGCAGTGTCCATTGTAAACTGTCCAGGCGGTAAAACCATCTCCCGATATACGTGTGTGTTCCTCGTGAATGGTGCGTATGCACTGAACGTCATCCGAGATATCTGAATCAAGCAGCCGATCGCAATCTATATGACACGCTTTACCACCCTGTACCTCTTTCTCGTGGCTGCACCAGTAGAGATCGCTAATCTGAAAGAGTCCATGATCCTCACTGCCATCCGTGTTGAGACGACCCACTGCAGCCGTGTTGAAGGAGGATTCGTGCTGCGCGATGCAAACCCATGTCGGGATCTCGTGCATAGGAATCTTGTGCTTGTTGTAAAGCTCCTGTGCAAGCTCACAGCGTTGGTAAATCTTACCTTTGGCCTTTGGCTTGGATTCGTTTTTCTTCAACGGTTTTTCCATAGGCAGAACTTGTCCTTCAAAGCAGCTGGCAATCTCTGCTGTGCTGCGATCTCTGCAGTGCCCATTGTATACAGTCCAAGCCGTGAAACCGTCACCTGACAGCCGTGTGTGCTCTTCGTGTATCGTCCGAATGCACTGGACATCGTCTGAGATATCCGAGTCCAGTAACCGATTGCAATCAATATGACATCCCTTGCCCCCGCCACTCCCGCACCAGTAGAGATCGCTAATCTGAAAGAGTCCATGATCCTCACTGCCATCCGTGTTGAGACGACCCACTGCAGCCGTGTTAAAGGAAGATTCGTGCTGGGCGATGCAAACCCATGTCGGGATCTCGTGCATAGGAATCTTGTGCTTGTTGTAAAGCTCCTGTGCAAGCTCACAGCGTTGGTAAATCTTACCTTTGGCCTTTGGCTTGGATTCGATTTTCTTCGACGGTTTTTCCACTGGCAGAACTTGTCCTTCAAAGCAGCTGGCAATCTCTGCTGGGCTGCGATCCCTGCAGTGCCCATTGTATACAGTCCAAGCCGTGAAACCGTCACCTGATAGCCGTGTGTGCTCTTCGTGTATCGTCCTAATGCACTGGACATCGTCTGAGATATCCGAGTCCAGGAGACGATTGCAATCAATGTGACACCCTTTGCCTCCGCCACTCCCGCACCAGTAGAGATCGCTAATCTGAAAGAGTCCGTGATCCGCGCTCCCGTCAGCATTCAACCGTCCCACAGCCGACGTGTCCAGCCGTGACTCATGCTCCGCGATGCACACCCACGTAGCTAAATCCTGCATTGGAAACTTGTGTGAGAAATACAACTCTTGCGCCAATTCACAGCGTGTATAAACTTTACCAGCTCGCTTAGGTGTTGTGTAGTAGTGTTGTTGTTGTTGTTGCTGGTAGTGTACTTGTTGTTGTTGTTTGTGTATTGTGTGTTGTTTATAATAGATCAAGGGATTCGCAGGCGAGCTGCCTGCGTACTGAGGTTTCAGGGACTGCCCAATTGCGTTGGGATGTGGTCGCAAGAAGGGGTTCCCCTGGTAGCTGGAGACCGTCTGTGCAGGCGAGTAGGAGGGAGGAGCAGCCGTCGTCTGCCCAAATGGATAGGCATAGCTGACCTTGCCCACAGGCCCAATGGCATTCGGATGTGTGTGCGTCACCTGGGCAGGTTGTGGCTTGGTGAAGCAAGCCGCCACTTGTTCGTACCGTTGGTTGCGACAGTCCCGATTGTAGACTGTCCACGCGGTGAAGCCGTCTCCCGATATCTGTGTGTGTTCTTGATGTATCTTCCTGATGCACTGCACGTCGTCGGCGATGCTCGAATCGAGAAACTGGTTGCAGGAAGCACGACAGCCCTTGCCACCGCGCTGATCGTGGGTGCACCAAAAAAGATCGCTAATTTGGAAGAGACCGTGATCCGCACTGCCATCCGCATTGAGGCGACCCACCGCGGCAGTGTTGTACGAAGACTCGTGCTGGGCAATGCACACCCACGTGGGAATCTGCTGCATGGGCAGCTTGTGCTGATAGTACAGCTCCTGCGCCAGCTCACATCGACTGTAGATCTTTCCCTTAGTCGAGGCCGGATAGCTCACCTGCTGCACATGCTGTACTTGGGCGACATACTGCGGCTGCAGGTGATGCTGGTGCTGCTGCTGGTGCTGATAAGAGCTGGCGCCATGATGATCCCCAGCCAGTCCACATCCTGCCACATAGGATGCCGCGTCCTGGCGACAATACGATCCATACGCTTGCCATGCCGTGAAGCCATCTCCGGAGATGCGTTGATGCTCCGCATATATCTTGCGCACACATAAAACATCATCAGCAATGTCATCATCCCGCAGGCGAGCGCAGTTCAGTCCACAGCCTGCGCCCTGGCCTGGGGGAGAGCACCAGTAGACATCGCTGATCTGGAAAATTCCATGGGAGCCGCCACCCGGACCACTGCCTCCGCCAAAGGCAGCAGTGTTAAGGTCACTGGAGTGTTGGGCAATGCACACCAAGGTGGCCACCTGAGCTGCTGGCAGTCCATAGCGATGCTGCAGCTGAGCAGCCAGCTCACAGCGCTCGAACACTCGTGCTGGTATAAGCTGGATCTGGAGCTGCAGCAGGAGCACGCTTTGAGCCAAAGCGAGAACCGAAATCGACGACATCTTGCGATGTAATGCGAGCTGCACAGGTCTGGAGGCAACCTATATAAGACAAACACGAAGACGAACACGAAGACGAAACTGTCCTATCTATTTGAATTTTTAATTTCCGTATTTTTTCGCACTCGACGCGTTTGTTGCTCTGCGCGTTTCGTTGGCGACTGAACGAGCCGACGGCAGCGGGTTTCATCTTGAGCCCCCGGTCGACTCGGCGGGGCCGATTTGAATATGACGACAGCGATGCCAGCAGGCTGTGTGCAAACTGGTTGTGGCTCCATTTCTGGCTCGGCCTGCGTGTTGCATAATTACTGACCAAACGGAAAGGTTCTCGACAGACGACGCAGACACTTTGTCTAAAGTGTCCACGCGCCTCAAAAGAAATGAAGGGCACGGACAGGGGACAGGGGTGAAGCGGGGAGAAGCGACTAGATTGTTAATGTGGTGAGAGTTTTTGGGGCAAGCCATTAGCCTGAGAACGACTAATGAAATTAATTTACAATATTTATTTGACTGAGAGCTTCGCTTTAGCGATTAGCATAATATGGAAATATCCGAGAACATTTGCGCGACTTTTTCGCGCGATTTCTAACGCCTCTTCCACACGCCCAGTCGCTCGGTTGGGTCGATCGGGTCGATCAGTCAATCACTTTAGCTCGGCTAGGCTGTTACGCAGTTGCCTGTCAATCGGAATGTCAGTCTCAGTCTCAGTCGCGGTCCCGGCTCTGTGTCAATCCCATTGAATCTCACACACCTTGGTGCGTTTTATTTTGTTTGCATACATCGGACTTGGTCAACCCTCCTCTCTCTATTGATCGCATGGCATCGCATCGTCTCACTCGCACACATTTCACCTCACAGATTTCGTAGCATCTTTTTGTGTTTTTTTTTCGTTTTTCGTTTTTTACTACGGGTTTTAGCAACTGTATTTAAAGTATGTTTTAATTAGCGGTTTTGCGCAAAACTTAATAAACCTTTTCTCTCTTTCCTTCCTTTTGTCAGTCTTGCAGTCATTGATTGATTCACCTAATGAATGTTTTATGTTATGTTGATGCTTTTGTTGATCTTGAACTTGGATACAGGCCTCAAATGTCTCATAAATAGTAAATAGCCAAATCATTTGTGGTTTGCCCAAATTTCCAAGGAATATTCTAATAGAACTCAGAGATAGGCTACTGAGTCCCGAATCGAATCGATTTCGCTGGAATTATATAGTATTTATTCATATGAGTATTATTTCTGGAATTGATTTTTACTCACACTCGTAAACCTGAAATCTTGTTTTGTTAAAGTTCTGAATTCGTTATGTGCGGCCACATGGCTTTTTGTTCAACAGTTTTAGTTTATTTTTAGTTTTTAGTAAAGGCTAAATCACAATACAATATAATCACATTTAAAAAATAAATTATATACAAATTCGTGGACAATTAGATTGAGAATAACATCCATACTACATAGCATTAATAATATTTGCGTAAAAATAAAATACATATATAGCATTTAAGGACTCTTTCACTCTTCGGCTGAGCCGGTATCATCTCCTTATTTGACTGGGGCCTCCGGCGCGCGACTCCGTTGATATATGTAGTAGATAACGCCCATAACTGCCACGCCTATGCCGCCACATAGCCCCGCCCAGTGCACAATGTCCAGCGTCTTGAGGGTGTTGATGAGTTTCTTCTTGAAGAAACTAACCATTTCTCCATTGAGTTGAATACCCTGTGAAAGTATCGATTGCAAGTAATGCTAGAAGGTTCCCATTAGATAAAAGAGCTAAGTATACTGACCTCTTCCACCCAAATGGCGGGCATAAGCACTGTGGTAAGGTTCTCTGTGATGGTTATGCGATTAATGCTCTTCAAGAACATGTTGAACTGCACCCTCTTCCCACCTCGCAGCGGCGTGCCCGTCAACTGTGGCGTAATAATGGATATAAAATGAGTATCAGGTCGTATATGGGCACTCAATTTTCAAGGATTACCGATTGAACATCCACAAAAGTCTGGTGCTTCTTGGCGTCTGGCTTGAGACCGCGGATCATCTTGCGATACTCGTTCGAGGCGCCTAGCATGTGGGGCAGCGTCAAGATGACGGGGGCATCTGCATTAAAATAAATACATTTTTATCAAAATCAATAAATATTTGCATGATAAACCGATTAAGATGCCAATGTCGTCTCTAAAATTGTTTACAAAACAAAAACAGGATTGCAACCAGTTTACCAGTTTACAATTGACACATAAAGTACAAAATATTACGAAAATTCCACAATTGACTAGGGTTCAATGGAACCGTACGATGGGCCACTGTCCGAGCAACGACTTGACAATCTCCAGTAATCTTAAGTACACCAAAACGCCAAAGTGCGGAACTGTTTTGGCTCCATTTATTTACATAGTATTCATTTATTTATTTATTTAGTGCTAGCATTGAACCAATTTGCTGGAGCTTCCTCATATGGAAGCATGGGGAAGCAGCCGATATAATATTTCAAATGCTTATTAATGAAACTGTTAACTCACGTTTTGCCAATTAAAAGGCACAAGAATCTCAAGTCTGAAGCGTGCACTGAGGTCCAGCAAACACCTAGGCAGAATGATGATCAATACGAGAAGAGGCGAGACGAGACGAGACTAGACGAATATGGAATTTAATACTTCAATTTGTAGAGCGCACTCGAGAAAGATCATAATGAGCCGATGGGCACTTCGGCAGCCATAAAACCCGCCGTCAACACTTTTAATTTCAAATGCGCAGTACAAATTATATCTTTCATGTTCTTCGAAGTATTTTTTTTCCTCTGTATAGTATTCTGCAACTGCTTGCTTCAAGTGTTAATTAAGAAATTAACGATAAATGGGATGCGAATGCGAATTGAAGTGGAAATGGGAATGGGTCAATAAACGACGCAGCTGCAGAGCATAACATGAGTTAACAACAAGAACAGCTGATTATCTTCAGAAGCATATCAAAGATTGAATACCCTACTCGTTATAGTAGTTCTTTAGGAAGTTTCAGGGGACTCCCTGTAGAGTATCATCTTGACTATGTCAACCCACGCCGCTCTTCAAATTGATATGCAACTTGAGTTGATTTTGGCTCTGCGCGTGCGCGAACTTTAAGTTCTTCGAATACGTATCTCACATACGTTTAGGGGAATGTTATACCAATGTGGGTCTCTTGTTGTAGAATGTATAATTTGGCTCAAACGAGCTGCAGGCTTGCGAGTTGCTTTGCTCCTCCAATTAGCATAAAAAGCACGTTAAATTTGTATCAAATGAAAAGATTCGACAAGATGCGAAACAATACCAATCTAAATAATAAAACCTAATAATATTGATAAAACACTAAAGCATAATTCTACAACAGTAGTATGCTTATATGTATCTATCTATGTGTATGGATGGATGGTATAATAACACAAAGTAGACTCGAATGCTAAACAAACACGTTAACCTATCGATACGGTGGGGCGTAAACAAGCATGTTAAGCATTTCCGGATTTTCTGGAATTGTTTTGCATATCTTCTCTTATTTGTACGGACGTATTTTAGTCTCTGACGTTCTGTAGATAATTTAATGGCTAATATCTGCGAATCCGAAGGCAAATATCTGTCGCCTCTGTTTGGTTTAATTTTGGCTGTGACAAACGCGAGTAGATAATTATATGGCCAATTGAACAGTTTTGTCTGATCTTAACTGGTTCTCAGTCGTGGACCGACTTCGAGGGGGAGTCTAATTAATGCAAATACTAATGGGCCTGAAAGTCGTTAGCATAACGTATCAGATAGCTGTCTAAAAAGTTGTCGAAAATTCATTTAATTCCCATAAATAAACTGGTAATTAAATAAAAGCGGATTTGGACGGGTCACATCAATAGGTAATCGATACAGAAGCACAGATCGTGATACAATTTAGGTTTATCGACTTTGAAATTGATTTAGGAGATGTTTAACTGCAGAATAGCATGTTGTGTGTATGTTTATATATTATTATATTATTTAATAGGCCACACTCACCCAGGCAGGTGGTTAAATCGAGGGCTCCTGCATAGAGACATCCGTTCTTTCGCTTTATCACATTCGCCAGCTTGTCCACACAGAAGCATTCGTTGTCGTGTTCAGGTCCTATGTCGTTGATGAAGTTCTCGCCAATGGAGTACCTGAATCCCGGTATTCCCTGGTACTGTATATCCGACTGATAGAACAGCTGCACGGACCGACAAATATCTGCACTGAAAATGTACATGGAGTCGCCTCGCTGGCGAAAGGGAGGATACGAAGAGGCATCGGTGCCGTTTATCTGATTGCAGACGGAGGTATCGCCCTCTCCACTGCCATTCAGCCAGACCTGCAGATTGTGTGAGTCGTCGAGCTTTTGAATCTCCAGCACTCTCATGGCATCGCCTTTTCCGGTATGCACCTCGTAGACCTCATGACCAGATCCATTTTTCTATAGGGTAAGGATAAGGTTGTAGTGAGGATTACATTAGAAACTCGAGGTTCTACTCACATGTCCGAAGAAGGAGAATGCCAGGCTACCATCGCTTTGTTCCCGTATGGTCTTTGATCCGCTTTCCTTTATCTGATTGCAGATGGCCTTGGCGATGCCCTGGGGATTAATACAGAAGCGGACGCCATCAAAGAGATACTCTCGCACGGAGGTGTGCACAAACATGGACCGTGGATCGTTGAACACGGCCTTGAGATTGGCATTCAAATGGACCAGCAGCAGCGCCAGGCCGGGATCGTTCTCTCCTATCTGCAGCACGGACTGAAAGAACAAATATCACAGGTAATTACAAACAGGATCAGCTCAGCATTGATCCGGAACCAGGCAACGGCGGCAAGCATTGGCGTTAGAAATGGGCGGGGCAAAGCAACCGCGCAGGTGTAGAACGTGTTTATGTTGTGTTAAATGTTAAGTAAAGCGACTTATTAGGCGGATATAGAGATAGACGATTTGTTAAAGTTAATTACTCAAAAACTTAGCATAAGCGAATGTGTTGAGCTGCCGTCCGATGGAGAAGCGAGTCGAATCGCCGATGTGTGTTACTTGGGATGAGTATCTGAGTTAATCAGTTTTCAATTTATCAAAATATTTACACTTGGGAGTTATATCGACAAGGTCTATGCCAATCAGAACTGATTGAGCTGTGTGAGATGTGTGTGAACTTGAGCTTAACGAGCGATCGCAACTGCAATTAATCAAAAAGCATGCAACTGACATGTACTGTGGTTAGGACTTACTTTGACATCTTCGATAAGGCTGACTAAGATGCCGTTAACCCAGCTAAAAGGCGCTATAATTGTGTACGTTTTATTAGTGTTAGCATTGGTATTCCCTTCTGCATCGCTACATTTAAGCCCAAAGAAAAGTAATCGATTCCAATTCTGTATCTGTCTGCACTTTTGCCTGTAGCTTCGGGCTTTAATGTCACAACAGATTCATTGATATCAAAACCATTTCCCATATTTATAAGGCAATCACTTGCCATTGCAATGTATTATCATGCCTCAGCCGTGACCTAACTCAAACCCACAACTCTTGAGCAGAGAAGAGGAGTGACACGAATAAATCAGCATGAAGCTTAAATACTTAACGCATGTCTGGGCTAAAATAATAATTAATAATACTGAAAGCCATAAAATCGATTGGGCTATCAGTTATCATCATCGGCAATAGTGATGTGGTCAGAACAATGGACTCTACTTTGAAGCCATTACGATGATACGCGTGTCGATATGGAAGTTCTCATTACTCGCCAATCAATTTGGGTCACTGCTTACTTAGTTGACCCCTCACCAGCCCGAAACCAAACGGAAACCGAAACCAAAACCTCAATCCCAGCCCAAATACATGCTTGGGCTGGCCGTTAAAATACTGTTGTTGGCTCTTTAGAATTAGTAGTAAATAAAATTACTTTACGTTTCCCTCGAATGCGCTCCATCAGACGCTTTAAAACGCGTACACCTGGTGTGCGGTTCAGGCGCGAGTTCAATCTATTCGCAAAACCCTGCAAGATATCTGTGATTTCTCTTTCGAATACTTGCAAAAAGGCCTGTAAGATGAGTCAGAATGTTATCAGTCTCGATTCAGAATATAAATTTCTCAGTTAACTTGGATCTATCGAGATGATGGAATACCCCTTACTCACATTCATGTGCATGTTGAGGGCCACGATGCGATCGTTTTGGGTAAACGGGGCGGAGGCATCCTCATCGAAGTCGAAGTGCACGTTCTGCACATAGGAAATCTTTGAGCCGTCGCGGGAGAAATGCTTCACCTTCTTCTGGCGGTACTGCCTGTTGAAGAAGAAGATAGAGTTGGCATTGTAGAAAGAGTTCTTCTTTAGGAACAACTACTTACTTGTAAACATACGGTCCGATTTCTTCGACAATGGGTATGGCACCATTCTGTATCATTTCGGGGTTCGTAACATTGAAGATATATACCTTAAAGTTCAGCGGTTGAGGTAGATTGACAAATCGCTTATACTGCTCGGAGCCATCGGAAATAATGACGCTCTGGGGGAAGAAATGAAATGATGTTAAGATAAGGTAAAAAGTAAATACATTGTCCTAATATGAGGAGGAGAATAAACGAGTTTTCGACAATAGCTGCATATCATCTATAAAGTGTCAACTCAGCGACTAACTTATCGCGAAATGAAGAATTAGAGACCATAAAGCTGACAACGACATCATCAGTTGTGTACGAACCAGTTTTTTCACTTTTCAACGGATATAACTAAATATCATACATTGCTCGGGGGCTGATTAAATAAATATTGATGACAGCCAATGACATATAACGAATATTCATAATTATATTATTTACTTGGCACGTCTCATACAGCGAGTGATATTCGTAAAAGAACGAATAGATTCGTACTTCTACATAGAAATACATGAACATGAAGCTGTCGAAAATGTGTCAGGTTTCTGTATAAAACTTTATTAGCTATAAATTGTGACCATGTGAATAAATTAACACTCAAAATATAGAGCTTATAGAGCTGTGATGCTTCGACTAGAAATCTCCGCAAATATTTCCCACTTAAGCTGAAAACTATATTTACTACATGAACATGAAATTGGCAAAAACTCAACAAAAAGAGCCAAAAGCATGACCAGCAATGTAATTTTATGGCTAAGAGCTAATGCCAAGCCACGTATACAGTATGATACAATTGAAGAATTGTCAATTTGTCAAAAGATCTTCGGAAAACATAAACCACAACAACTACTACAATGTCTCAAGGTCAATGCACACGCAGTCGCGCGTCGCGACTTCGAAGAGCATACAAAACGTTTGATTAACCTTAAGAGCCCCTAACTGAAGAGAGCCAAAGATAGCAGCAGTAGCAGCAGCAGCTGGAGACACGCATTGACACTGGCCCAAAATTCATTCAGCGGCCAAACAAATAATAATGAATATAAAAAAGAAAAACAACGAATAATTGTTGCGAAATTGACCAATTTTAACGGCGCAGAGCAACAACAATAACAACAACAACAATGACAACAAATCAAAGACAGCATAAGTCAGTGCCAAAACGTGACTGAAATTCATAAGCTTATCGAATGCAAAATGCAAAATGCAAAATGGGCTCAGAATGTGCCCAGTCGAGGGGTCAACGCGGCGTATGCGTAACGTTTAACAATTAACTGTTGGCAACTTTCTAGCCAACTGTAGCTAAGGCAGGGCTGCCAACTTATGGTAATTACTTAGTACAAGACCTGACCTTTCGGCTGAGGTAATGTGGCCATCAATTGCTTTGGATTTATTTCAATTTGAATTCGAAACAGAAACAACGACAGAAACAGAAATAAACGGCAGCAGTTGCCTTCGCTGTGAAGGCGACAAGCAGTTAACAAGGTGCTCAAATTGGGGGCCAGTTTGGGCCATTCTAGATTGCATCTCATAGCATACGCACACGGAACTACAATGGCTCATAAAACGCTCTCTTAACCTCTCTCATGGGCGCCACTCGGAGCCGGCCAGGTCGGTTTTAAACCACAGGGGCAAGGTTCCCCATGCCGTACCCAAAGCTTGACAACCCTAGCGATTTATGCGACTCGGGCAGGGCCATGGCAATTAAAAAGCGCTGTGCACATTCTAATTACAATAAAAACAACAACTGAATCTTGAGTACCTCATGGATGAGTCAGTCGCGGTTCACTTCTCCCTCATTAGTATTCCCCCTCCAGAGTGGGGCCTGCTGAAGATTTGGCCTAAATTTGAGGACACTTCGATGCATTTAGAGCTTCTTTCTGAATCGTATATCAAACACTATAGGTCGTAAATTAGATCAGGGAATGCGGGTATTAAACTTTTGACTTCTTGGCAGCTCCATTGAATTATTCAAGAATGCATTTAGTCTAAATTTATTTTTATAGCTGCATTCGCTGCATTTCAATTTCGTTGGCATTCTGACAATGTGCCGAGGTGTCGTAAGGTAGGTAGGTATAGTCGATAGGGCGGGGATCGCATGACATGTTCGCTGCACGCCCTAAAGCCCTTGTGTCATACAGAAATGCATCAGATGCATATGAATATGGTGATATATATATAACTGTGAGTAGATTTTATCAAATCGCTTGTGCCCGCAATTAGACTGGAGAGACAGAGCAATTTGAAATGGAATTTACAGGGAGTTCTGCAGCGTCATTCATGCCGGTAATGAAGCGCTCTCTGCGGGCGCTGTCGTAACTCTGTAGATCCAGCAGATAGATTCGGTAATGAGTACTGCTTGCCTGCCTGCCTGTTCATGTAATGTGCCTACATGTTCTTTCGAAGGTCATCGATGCCACAGAGAATTGAAAAGCTTTTAGCTAAACAAGTTTTTCAAAATAAACTCAATTGTTGGATGTCGAGATTAGAAGCTTCTAATGATTTCTTTAAATTAGATAGTCGTAGTTATACTGAATAGTCACTTGACAGTTAGTATTTCTGTTGCTATAACTCATTGGGTAAACAACTGAATAATAAGGCAAATATGCCAGAGAAATAATATTGGGTAAATAAGTCTGAGTCTTTTAGAGTACATTTCTAGGAAGAGCATTCTTTGTGTGCCTGCGAGTTAGATATATGTTAAACTGCAAATATCTAGGGGATTTATTTACTGATCTGATTGACTCACCTGTTCGACCTTTTTGTGGATCATGGTGGGGAACAGCGACCAGCCACAGTATGCGCCTAGGCCGGCGACTACGGCACCCAGGGCGCTCACAATCAAGGACCAGTGCAGCATGTTGTTGTTACTCCAGTTTCTTCCAGTACTTCAATCGTTCAACCTGCTTCAATTTCGTGTTCAATTCAACTTTTGGCTTCAACTTCAACTTCAACTCGCGCCGGCAGCTCAATCAGCGCATATTTTGTGATTTATTTATTGGACCAGCTTCGTCTTGGAGTTGCCTGACCTACGTCAAGACAGCTGCTTTGCCTCTTGTAGTTGTAGTTGTTGTTGTGGTTGTTGTTGCTGTTGTTGTTGCTGTTGTTGTTGGTGGTGCTGGGTGCCGAAACAATGCTCACTATTTATAAGATAAATACGCGTTTTCAGGTTTTGCCTTTTGTTATATATACTTATAATATTTTGAAATAAACAAGTTGCTGATGCGATGCGTTCGTCGGGTTTAGCTTTGGCTTCATTCAGTTCAGTTCGCTTCGGTTTAGTTTGCTTTGGGAGTGTGTGTACAGGTGTGTGTGAGCCAGCTCACATATGTGAGATATTGTAATTTATAATGTCTTTTATTTGCCTTTGTCGTAGTAAAAGCGCCGCGCAGAAACAAGTTTTCGCCTCTGCGCGTTGTGTTAGGTGAAAGCTTTTATTTTTAATTTTTTAACAATTTGAAATAATTTAATTGGGTCGACACTTGGACGCACTGAAGCTCATCGGCAAACTGACAGCTCAAGATGATTGCGACACATTTTTATTTGTTCTACATAACACACACACATATATACAGAGGCACGCTCACACCTACACGCACACTGCGAGGGCCTTTGATTTTATCTTGACTAGGATTGCTTTACCGAACTGTAACTGGAACTGGGACTGGGACTGGGACTGTAGGGTATGTGGGTGTCGTGCCGCAGGCGACGATAAAATCACCAAACATTTATTTAAACGGCCGCACGCGAATGAAAAAAAGCCAGAGAGAGAGAGAGAGAGAGAGAGAGAGAAATACCAGAACAATTTTCACTTGCTAATTGAATTGTGTTCCCTTTGTGTGTCTTAATTACTGGGAAATTCGGTAACTCGGTAATTCGGTAACTTGCTATTTCGGTATTTTGTATTTGGGTTTTCGGAGTTACACAGATCGTAGCGCACCAGCAACGCGCCGCATTGAACAACCGACCGTAAACGACTGCCAAAGTTCAAGACAAGCTCAGAGCAAAGCCGCGTCGCGAGCAGTTGTCTGTCTCCGTCTCCGTCTCCTTCTCCGTCCGTCCCTCTCTGCCCTGCGAGGTGATCGGTCTGCATAGGCAGCCCTAAGCCAGCGAGAGCAGCAAAGAGAGCACGAGCGGAAGACGCAGAGAGCGACACAGACAGCGGCACAGAGAGAGAGAGAAACGAGCGCGAGCGGCGGAGCAGCGACTCATTGACAGTTCCCAAAGAGATGGCAAAATTCCCGGGTTGTTAATGATGCTGCGACTGGTAGAGTTGCTGCTAGGGCTGCCGCTGCTGCTGCTGCTGCTGCTGTTGATGAGCAACACGTTTTTATGTTTATTTTGTGTAATTTGGCTATAAAAGTATGGGCGAACCATTAGCAAATTAGTGCAACTAATTTGTTTGTCTTTTTATTTCTTCGGTCTCTGCGTTTCTCCTCCCTTTTGAGAATTGCGCAAAAGGGAATCGAGATTTAAATGGGACACTGCGTGTGGGTACCTAACCAATAATCAAGGAAAAAAGAGCAAGTTATTCTTTTGGAATCTATCTGTTCCTCTTGCGAATCGTCTCTCTGCAGAGCTGCCTCTCTGCTCTTTGTGGCCCCCGCGTGGGTGCAGTCTTCAACGGACCCGAAAACACAAAATCAAAAACCAAAAGCCAAAACAACAAAAAAACAAACGCATTAACTGGTTTTTGTGCGTGCCACGATTTTTATATGCATGTGTATGGAATGGAAACAACAATAACAACAGTAAAAGCAGCGGGTGAAGCTTTTGCTGAACTTGACACAATTGTTGTTGTTGCCTACATCAGAGCCGGAGTCTCTTGTCAGCTTACAACGTGTTGTTGTCGCTCTGAGGCGTGTTGTTGTTGTTGTTTTGCGAATATGTAAAGCTTTAAATATTCAGCAAACTAAAATCAAATCACAGTTCAAATTTAAAAAGAAGGTGATGATAAAGAAATAAAATAAAATGAGATTGAGAAATATCTAGAAATTTCGAGCAGTTAAAAACTATAATAATTTATATTAAACTCAGTATTCGCATGGGAATTATGGCTTGATAACATTTTCATCTTAAAGTGTGCTTTTTTAATTGTGTCGCATTACGTATACGCCACGAGGTACGTCTAGAACGTTTGTGTTAATTATTTTGTAGCATTATCCGCCTTTAGCCTAGTTTTTTGAAGGGCCCTGAACCCAGTTTCCTATTTGCGTGCAGTTCGCTGATATCGCAATTTAAATATTTATTGCATTTTTTATGCCTTGCTTGCCACTTGACTACATACTAGAGCAAAACACGGGCACGGGCACAGGCTGAGGCAGAGGCAGAGGCAGAGGCAGAACCAGACCCATAGCCAGAGGCAGAGGGAGCAGCAACAGCCCCAGAACATCCTAGCTAGCACACACACACACACTCGCTCACACACACAGACGGACACCCGTTGTGTCCCCTTTTCGGTGTGACCTGAAAATTAAATTCAAATCTCGGGTAAATAGCGAAGGCAAAGAGAGAGAGAGAGAGAGAAAAAAAAAGAAAATGCTGCCAGCAAATTGATTGCATGAGTCCTGGGCCTACGCCGAGTCGAGTCGAGACGAGCGGGGCCCAGCGGGGCTCTCAGCCCATTCGATATTCGATATAACGATGTATGAAATTTCACACGCCAGAGAAGGGACGAGGAGGAGACGAGTAGCGAGCGAGTCCCGTGTAATGGCAACAATCAAATCCAAGTCAGCCGCACGGCATGCAAATATGTATCCTCATCGATGGCGTGCGACTGCCTCTGCCTGTGCCTGTGCCTGTGCGCGATCTATAGATAATTTGATAGCAACTGTCAGTCAGTGAGTTAGTCCGACAGTCAATCAGTCAATCAGTTTGAGTTGCCAACTGGCACAAGGACACGCGGGGCATAAGTTTGTTGGTTTAACGTGCGATTCGGAATGCATTTCTAATTTTTATTATGCTTCGCTATACTCGCTATACAGCTATACAGCCAATGCCATAAATAGTGGGGGCGTGGATCGTATAGAGGGATGCCTTATGCGTGTTCTATACTGTGAGTTGGCGCTTAAATTGCAATTAAATAGATTAAACGACAGCAAAAGGCAGTGAGAGAGGCAAATGAGGTCAACGTGGCGTATGCGAAATAAACAAACGACCGAATGAACTTCTCGCTCTCTACTCCGCCTGAGTCCCTCCCTGCCTGCCCCCTCTGCCTGTTGTAGGTGTCGTTCCTCGAGTCGTGTCTCCATGCTGTGTTTGTGTATTTGTGTTTGCTTCTTGCTGCCTCAGGCACTCTGGCAGAGAGAACAATGGGCCAGTCACATGAGCTCAAGAGCCGCTTATCGCCTGCCTGTCATCGTCTAGGGCCTCTCCAAGGTGCATGGACATCGGGCCGATTGATGGGCATGCGACAGGCTTCAGCTTGGCTCCTGTCTGCCCTCCGACTGTCCGACTGACTGTCTGTCTCTGAAACTGTGTCATATGGAGTGTTAAAAGATTTATGTGCTGCACCTCGACTCTGTCCCTATTCTATATCCTATTTCGTCGTGTCTGCCGCTTCTTCTTCCTCTTCCTCTGACTCGAGTAGACGCTCACCGCAGGCTTAAGTGTCGGACAGAAGGACCTACGAGTCCCTCTCTGTCTCTCTCTCCCTCTCTGTGTGTGTGTGTGTGGCACTGTGTGAGCTGCAGTTTTCATTTGGAAAGTTGTTGTTATTGTTGTGTTGTTGTTGTGGCTGATGTGTGCCCTACAGCAAAGCAATTCTGCATAATTGCCCGGCCTGTATCGTTGACTATTGTCTCTCTCTTTCTTCCTCTCTCTCTCTCTCTCTCTCAGTCCCTCCCTAGTTGACCCTCTGTATGTGAGGCCCTAGTAAGCCAATTGGCTTGGATTTGCGGAGCATGCAGTTGATGTTGCCAATGAATAATGTAGGCTTTTTGTAGTCCAGGGAGGGGATTGAGATAATCTGCTCCCAAATGAACTTTGAGCCAGAAAAAACAATTCACTACACTGATGCAGGTGTGTATTACGGATGGATGAGATGAGATGCATGTAGATTTGCGGTTTCAATTAGTTAACCAAATCAATCAAAGCCTTTTCTTCCTTTAGCGACTGTATTTGCCAGTAAATTCCTTGAAATGAGTTATTGCGCACTTAGATAGCAAACACATACATACATACACACATAGACCTACACACAGCCACCCGCTGTCGTTGTCCTTCAGCGCAGTCAGCCCAGGGACGCGCTGTAGCCTGGCTATGCTGGAGGCCAAATGGCCAAGAGAAGAGCAGGAGGAGGAGGAGGAGGAGGAGGTGGCAGGCAGTAGAAGAGCAGGCAATGCTAATGACAATAAGGCGCGAAAAACGCGCGTGGAAAATCCCAGCAAAACGCAGCCAGAGCCAACTAAACATATATATTCAAGGCAGTCCAGCAGGGCGGCATCCGCCCCCAGCGTCGCTGCTCTGTTGCTGCGCCATAATAACACGCATACGCCGCGTTGTACGTGCAAAATCAAAACATAAGCCGAGCCGAGCCGAGCCGAGCCGAGCCGAGCACAGGCTGCAACGAGCCCCAATTTTGCAAGTAACACGAATCCGAGGCGAGGGCAACGCGGAGCTGGGTTCGGGGTTGTTTTTATTTGGGTTTTTCGCTGCACTTCGTGCACATCGAGCGCGTGACCAGGTGCCGAGAGAGAGAAGAGAGAGAGAGAGAGTGGAAGCCAGAGAGAGCCGAAGGAGTTTCCGGCGTCATTATGACGATGTTGAACCAGCATAATCGCACTTCGTTCGTGCTGCAACTGCACGCTGCATTTCGTGCCGTCCGTGCTCCGAGGTTGTTCAGTATTCCGGATTCAGTTCTGTTTCAGTTTCGAGTCCGTGCAGTCCTGCGAGCGGAGCCAGAGCCACAGCCAGTGCCAGTGCCAGCGCCTCGGCCGAGTGCAGAAAGCAAACGCAAATCAAAGCAAAGAGAAAAGTAAAAGCAAAGCAAAAGGAAATAGAAAAGCAAACAAGTGCAGTTCGGTGTGTCCGTGTGTCGTCGTGCTGTGCATCGCTGTGTGCGTGTAGCATAGAAACAGATACAGAGGCAGCTACAGATACAGAGACAAATACATATACAGATACGGATACAGAGACAGAGATACTTACACATTTTGCAGTCTGCTGCTGCGAAACTGTCACTGAAAAGTGAAAACGGGCTAAGGAAAAACAGGAAAACCTCTTGAGGCCATTTGCGGGGCAAGATACGACGCACAATCTACAAGGAGACCATGTCGACGCTGCCATTTCTGCTGAGCGTGGCCGACGAGCTCGACAACATCCACACGCAGTCCTACATGGACGACTTCGGCCTGGGCTTCCATCCGCATCGCCAGTACTATCGCACCCCAACCATCCAGCTCTCGTTGCCCGCGAGCAGCGACTGGACCGGACGCGACTGGCAGGGACGTCATGCGCGCTATCGCAGCTACAAGTTCTACGACGATTCGCAAAACAATCTCGAGGAGGAGCAGGAGGAGCCTGCAGAGCAGCAACTGGAGCAGCAGGAGCGTGGCCTGGAGCAGCCACTGCAGCTGCAGCAACATCACCAGCATCAGCATCAGCAACTGCAACAAGCTCCCACTGCCAGCATGGTCATGGTTAAGTCAAACTCACACGATGTGGGCGTGGGCGGCATGGGATTAAACCTGAAGGCCGGAGAGGAGGAGGATGACGAGAACATCGATCGCACCGTGCGCATGTATAATCTCTCGAAGAAGTGCTGCAAGAACTACTATCGCCATGCCCTCGAGATGGACGGCACTGGGAGCAAGTGCAGCAATGCACGGGCCGAGCAGAGCCACCAGTCGTGCTCCTCCAGCTCCAACTCGGAGGAGAGTCTGCAGAAGGTGCCCTCGCCCATAGAGTTTCTCACCTGCTTCCTGGTCAAGAAGTCGCGTGTGCCCAAGTGCCACAAGAAGACATAGAACGCGGCCGCGTTGCTGCCGGCAACGACTGCGACGCTGACTACGACGCTGACGACAACTACAGCCCCCACTACGGCAGCAACTAGCGCCTCCTTGGCCTCCACGTCGACATCGAAGCGGCGCAGCAACTGCTTCTGAATGTTGGCCCGGGTCGGTGTGCTCTGTGGCCAGGCCTGGGGCTGGCTGCAGCGCTGCGGCGAGCTGCCCAGCTCGGAGCCGACGACGCTGCCTGCGACACGCCTGGGACGCATTACCTACTAGGCGGGCACAGGGGGGCGTGGCACACGCGACTCACGTTAATTAGCATTAGTTTTGGCTTGGGCTGGCAACCCTAGCGCGCATCCAGATCTGGATCCAGATCCGAAAGGGATTCCAGATACAAACAGAAATACAAAGACAAAGAGAAACACGAATACAATATGAAAAGTGGCCGCTTAAGCAACTGCTATAATAATAATTCACACCGAAATTGTTTTTTGGACTTACGAATAATCGAATTAATCGATAACACACACAATTTTTAAAGCCAGATTTATACCGACTACAAAATACCGAAGATTTGTTAAGCAAACGTTTTTATACGAATTTTTTGATACCAAAGCAAACAGAATACTATTTATATACCAATATATATATTCGTATTCGTATTTGTATTCGTACTATACAAACTTTAAGGCACACAAGGAACCGTTTAAAGCAACTAACCAACACACACACACACACACACACAGGCAGGCACACTCTGAAAAGTTTCTCTCTTTATTTTGAGCAGAAAAAGCGAGTGGAAAACTAACAAAAATTGCAGAAAGTTTCGACAATGTCGGCGGGTGTTGCAAAGAGTTCAGTTTCTGTTTTTGTTTCTGTTTCTGTTTCTGTTTCAGTTTCGGTTTCTGCTTTTTTGGGGCTATGAAAAGTGAAACATGTTTAGAGGGACGAAGGGCATTTAAAGACCTTGCACTATTTGAAATTATGGATTTGATTGATCTAACAACATAAACAACAAAAACAACAACAACATAACGATTCAGTGTTCTAAATGTATTCTAAATGTTGACAAAGAAAAATCTAAAGAGAATTTTATATTTACAATGGAAAATACATAGATTTACGATATATAGTAGCCACACTGTTTGCACCTTCAGAGTTTAATATGATCTAGAGAGCTACTTGATATATGACCACACTCGATTACATATGCTACACATAATCAAGGTAGTGCATCAAGGGCTCGTCCCTATAGAGAACACGTAGCTTTATAAGATATTTGCATTGCTAGAACATATACTCAAACACTCGATTTACTGCTAGAAGTTACTCGATGTCAATCATAATGGAATAATTAACAAGCTAACTTAAGAACTCTCTCTCCCAGACATGACAAAGTAGACAGAGATACCTATATGATCTATGCAAAGATAACCTGTTCAATATTGTTAGATGGGCTCGATAGCATGCTGTATCTATCTATCATCCCTACTAGGCACTCGTAACTCATACTTTAGAACGCAACGCATCATATCATGAAATATTACGAAATTCGAAATCAAACTCGAAATACAAAGTAAAGTTGGAACTTTAAACTCTCAGCTAGTCGTATCGAATACATATTTAACTTGAAATTTATTCAATAAATGAATGTGTAACAAATCGAACTGCGAATCTCTCTCTCTCTCTCTCTATCTCTTTCTATGTTTCTTCTCACAGATTTGTTTGCCCGGAAATTGCAGTTGCCTTGGGCGGCCGGACAAGGTCTTTTCCCCAGTATGCGGTGTCCTTCAAGTTGCGAAACCGAACCGAAACCTCAACCGAAACCGTAACTTGACACTTGCATTAATTTTCCAAAAGTGTCAGCTCAAAAATTTCAAGAGCAAAGGCCGCAAAGAAAACACGGAAATATTTTAAAATTGTGACCTTTGCCGATTGGATGGGGGGGGGGGGGACGACAGCGGCGAGTGGCACGTCCTTCCGCTGCTGCTGTCCTGCTGTCCGCTGCCTTCACATGCATATGCTGCGGATATGCCAAGGATGCGACGTCACTTTTTGGAATTTCAAATGAGCCGCAGTGAGTGTTACAACCTCCCACCTTCCCACACCCCACTAGTCACCTCGCAACACCCTCCCTCGCCTCGACAAGTGACCCAAAAAGCCGCATCAAAGGCCGGTCCCATCGGCCGTTTGTGGCACCTGAGCAGCGACTTTCGCTGCTGCATTGGGTTCAATAGCACAGCCCCGAAATAGACTAATAGGGCGCGCCTCCTTCCCTCACCCTCCCCTTCCCTCCTCCCTCGCCCGCTATAAATACATCTTTGTTTCTTTCGTGTGCAAACAAGTGCAGTCGTCGTGCATAGGAGATCATGGGGGGAGGGGAGGAGGCGGGTCGCGCAATGGACAAAGGAAATGCAGCTCTCATTTTCTGTGTTTTCCTTGTCTTCCCAATTTCAACCGAAACTTTCTACGTGCTGTGGTCTGCACTCCTTTGTGCTCATTTTACTGGATAGCTAGGGGAATGGTGGAGGGCGAGGGGCAGGCTGCTCACTCGCACGGCCAATTATAGTTTAAGTTGCACTGGCTCTGCCTGCCCGCCTGTGCCTGTGCCTGTGCCTGCCTAGCAGCCTGTCTTCGACTTGGAGTCCGCATTGCAGAGGCAGGCAACGAATGACGCGGTTCGCCTCAGTTCACCTGCACCGCAGAAGAGTTGCCCTTTTGCGGTCGACTGACTGACTGCCTGCCTTGGTGAGTTGACTGCAATTTGCCGAGACACCCTACTCAACCGCCGACTTCATTTGCCATTCGAATATGTACGATTTTAGAGCGTATTGATTTGTTGTAATTATTTTGACACAATTTAGGCAAAATATTTGAATCACCATAGTATACAATTATTGTAGTCTACTTTTAGGCAGTCAGCGAAAATCCATGGCACTCGGTGCGAATACGTTATAAAGCGATGTGAGAATATTTACTCATTTCTCAACTCAATTTGACTTTTGCTTCTTGACACTCTCGAAATCGTCTTACACTTTTAATGACTTTATGCGAATGTTTTGAAAACGCTCAACACCTTAGGCCACTTTGGCCCTTTGGGCCCACACACACACATAGAGAGAGAACATGCCGCAGGGATTAACATTTCATAAGCATTTAGCACAGGCTGCACAAGGGGTGCATGTATTTGTTATTCTAACGACTTCTTGTGTTCCAAGAACTCACATGTCCGATATGATTTAAGTTTTTTATTAGCCCAATAAACTGCGCGGCGGTGTCTTTGCGGAGGTGTTCGCGACGTGCGGCCTCATAAAATCAAGCGACAAACGACGAATGTTGCGCCAATCGAACAAATCGCTGGGAATGCTGAGGATGACAGTGCTCTGCGGGACAGAGGAGCATCGGAGAGAGCATTGGGGAGCAGACATGCAGCCGTGGGGTGAGTTGCTGCTGCCAGCGGCTGTTGGCCCACTGCCCGTTGCCTGCATGACAAATTTGTGGCTAGAAAATGAGCTAACATTGGCAGCAATAAACTAGCCCGAACTACCCTTCGCCCGGCTGCTCCCTGCTCACTGCTCCCTGCTCCCTGTCCGTGCACACACCCACAACGCGTAGGCATTGTCGACAGCTGCATTTCCCTTGATGTGCCTAACCAAGATTGCCATATGGCCAGCCTAGTGGGAGGCTGCATGCAAATAAGTTCACATCCAGCCCGTAGAAAGCAATTCCGAAGGCAACGACTCATCTTGTGTAAGAGAAAGTCGCTGAGTGCGACCCACACCCTTTGGAACTGATCGCTGGGGTCGTTTGCTTCGCAATTGATTCGATTTTGCCATAAAGTCAAACAAATTAGTCGATTACTTTGTGATTCTATAAATTGTTTGCCTATAATTACACTACATTATTGTCACTACAGTGTGGTTGTTGTTGTTATTGTTGTTGCTGTTGTTGTTGTTGTTGCTTTTGTTGTTGCGGCACTTCATTGATTTCCAAACGAGATTTTGAGCGCGCATTTCTCGGCTACACTGCGCAACATGCGACTACGACCTATGTGTATTTATAGTTGTGTTTTTTAAATAGAATCCACGATTTCCCGACAGGCTGCATAAATTATATTTTGATTATTTTCTTTAGACCTATTTTCTGAGTGCCCCAAATGGGTGTCAAGCGCACAAACATTACTCCAAATTGAGTGGATTCCCATAAATTTAATTTCATCTGCTCCAGGTTTGTCATAAAATCAATCGACAACTTTAGAGCAACATCTGGGAAATTAGAAACATATCCATTCTCGATATTGTGTAGAGTGCTGTGACAATGTAAAGACATGCTGCTGCTCTGCTGTATACTATATGTACAGATAATCTGTACAGAGAACGTTCTGTAACAGGCATGCCAATATAATCACTATCTGGTACCTTCTCTGTCTCTCTCCCATGTGCCAGAGCATAAAATACAATTATAAACGGGTTGGGTCGCACACACAGAGATGCGACCCGAACCATTTGTCACCATGGTGCCGCCGCAGGGGGTGGCTCAGTGGGCCAGAGGGGAGGCGTGGGCCAGAGCAGGTCAGGCCCGTAAATGCTGATGTGTTCGCGATGCCGATGCCGATGTCGATGCCTATCTCTGGTTCTCGCTAATCTTTGCTGCAAATCGATAGCCGAAAAGCCGTTTAGCAGACAAACAAATTGCCTTTTGTTATGACAACCAGGCCTACAAATGCTTCACAATCCATGTACGAGAAGGGGTACAACATGCCCAACATGCTGTTGATTTTGTTGTGTCTGCAGCTGTAAATCTATCTGTATCTGTAGCTGTATCTGTATTTGTAGCTGGCTATGGGTTGTATCTGTAGCGAGCTAATTGAAAATGAAAAACGCGCATAAAATGTCAATGCCAAATTTGGTAAAAAAGTGAAAAGAATTATGCGACGTTTTGTTTTCGGATTTCCGCTAAAGAAATTTTTAAATTAGCCAGACTTGGCTCGCACACACACACATACACACACAGAGATATGTATGTTGTATATGCAGAGCAGACACGGCGGAAATGTTGCGTAATTAAGCTGAAAATGTTGAGTTCGGAGCGCCAACGTTATGGGAGAATGAGTTCTGTGTCTTGACTTGAGGATGGGCATAGCACAGCTGATCGGAGAGAAAGAGAGAGAGAGAGAGATCTTAGCTAGTTTACGGAAGTATCTAATCTTAGGAAATGCCATTGAGGCGACAGCCCACAGAACGGCCCACCGACAGCGCCTCCAGCCTCTTGATTCGATTCGAAAACAATCTCAAGATAAACAGCAGCCCGCTGCTCTGGCTGCTGGAGCAGCTCTCGTACGATATGTCTCGTCGCACGTCACAGTTGTCATTGCTGGGGTTGGCCCACTGGCAGCTCTCGCGCTCTATAAAAGGTGGCGGTCGGGTCTGTGCCGAGCTTAATTCACTCAGCGCAAAAATCGCGTGCGGACGTATAGAGAACGCGGCGAATCGAAACGAGAAAACGGAAAACTTATCGCGAAATTCGTAACGCATTGCTGCGTCCTGCCGTAGAGGAACCTCCTCAGAGAAACACAGAAACCCATACACACAGACTTGAGATGGCTCTCGTACCAGCTACAAACAATACGGATTGGGATCTCTGGGATTACCGTCGTCGCCTGTGGCGCGACTGGGATCTAGCTGCCGACTGGGATCTACCCTACTGGAAGCGTCTCTCGCGCGTCGGATCTGCGCCCGATCTCAGTCGCGTCATTGTGGGCAAGGATGGCTTCGAAGCCAACGTGGATGTGCATCAGTTCAAGCCCTACGAGATTACAGTCAAGACCACCGGAGACACTGTCGTCGTGGAGGCCAAGCACGAGAAGCGACGCGATGGCGACAGCTTCGTGGGTCGTCACATTGTCAAGCGCTTCGTCCTGCCACGTGGCTACTACCCCAACGACGTGCGATCCGAGCTCTCCTCAGACGGCATCCTCACAGTGCGCTGTCCCCCGTATCTGAGCAATGAGCGCAGCGTCTATGTGCGCCAAGTTGGACCATCGTATCTGAGCATCAAGAACTAACACACTCAGATACACACACACACACACACACATACACATACACCCACACACAGTTCTTAGTTTGAGTTTTCTGTTGGAGGCACTCGAAACGAAATTTGTTTACACATCCATAATTTAAGATTACTTTCACAAGCGCTTAATTAAAATAGGAATTCGATTGGACTTTTTTGTAATTAACAAAACCAATTATTGTTAAATAAAATAAAAGTTTAATTTATTAAAACCCAACTGGATCGCAGTCTTCCTTCCCTGCCCCCTTATCAGGCAATTCTACACTCTTACGTGGACAATGGATATATGTCAACATAAATTGACCTAAACAAGCTCGGGACAGCGTCTAAGCCCAGACAAGGCGGTGCGAACGTTGTGACAAACTAGTCTACAGAGAACGCCCTTGGGCAATTTCCGCAAATGCCAACTTAGGTAAAGTCAAAATGTAAATAGAGCAATAAACAACATCGACGAACATGAGCCTACACATTACATACTCAGATACAGCCACAGATACAGATACATATACGTTGAAAAAGTTACACACACTGTCGGTAGATACATCTGACAGCTAGCCATAATGGTCAGCAAGTAAAACATGTAGAGACCCCATCGCAATATAAGTAAACAAAAAAGTTTTACTCCCACAATGGAACTAAAGAACGACGCGTTTTGCGCGCGGTTTAAAACGCGCGCAGTTTCAAGTGTGCGACTAGCGCGCGGCATTTGAGTTGCAACCTCTGTCAATGGGTCAATCATTACACCCGGCTCATTCAGCGTGTAACCTTAAAACATTTTATTGTCTGTAGCCGAAACAATCAATTTGTCAATCAATTTGCCAGCCCCAATTAAGTATAAAGTTCTGTGTACCCTGTACTCCCCTGCCGGCAGGGGCGTGTCGTTAGTTTGTTGTTCATTTGCGTATAATTTAAAATCTAAAAAGGGCATGCCTGTCTTTGCTTTGTCTTTCGAATTAGTTTTTAATTTAATTTAATTAATTTACGACATGGAGTAGCTTCTAGTTGGAATTTCTTTTGATTTTATGCTGGGTTGGGTATCTTATTCACTTGGGGCTGTGCCTGAGCTTAGGCTACGCCTATATAGGTCGCATCAACTCTTTGTTAGCTACTTAACAACAAAATATAAAAGTAACAACAACAACTACAACAAATAGAGAAAAACACAAACAAAACATGTTTGAGGCAAGCCAAATAAGTAAAAGACTCGCGAGTCGCGAGTCGCGCGCGATTACCACACCTACGCTACTTTTATTCCCATTCGAGAACGTATTTAGTTTTAATTAAAAACAATTTAGCTGCTCGAGAGACTATATAACTAATAATATATATAATAAGCACATATGGCTATACGATATATCTCATATAAGACATATGTATGACCAAATAAAAGTCGCAAGCGGTGCATTTGATTGAGCGGGTTTTATGTAAGAAATTGTGACTTGGAATTATTGTTAACATCGACAATAACATGTCCGTAGGGTGACAAGTAATTTTGACAGCTAAAATAGCTGCAGACGGAGGCGGTATTCTCTCGTAACAGGGGTCTCCTTTGATAGAATTTTCAACATTCTATCAAGTTCAATGCAAGATACTTTGACACACTCCTTGGCACCGGCCCCACGAACAATTTCTCACGCACTCGCATGATGATTATCGAGATGTGGAAGCTGATGATGATGATGATGAGGAATAGAGGCATGGGCGCGCGTATTAAAAATAGGCCGCCTCTGTTCTTCCTCAGACGGCAGCACTTGTGTGCGTCTCTCGCGCTAATTTGCTTTATGATAGACATTAAAGATCAGCATATATATCTTTGGAGACAAAAATCGTGTTCCCTTCTCGAGGCATCAGTCTTACCTTGGCGCTCGTCGGGAACGGTACGTTTGCTCTCCAAGAGATGGCAGTGGCCATCCTTTTCGTTGAATGTATACATATACATATGTATAAATACATATACATATATCTATTCTTTAGTGAATCGCTCGATCGTCTTGGAAAAGTCGTGCAGTGATTGATAGTATTCATAAATTTGATGTGCTACTGTGCAGTGAATCCCTTACCGTGTTGACAAATCTTCAACAAAGTTTCCTGTTTGAATAAATATAACAAAATTAAGTGTGTGTGTGTGTGTGCAGATGTGTGCTATTTATAAAGCCACCTTAATCCTAATGGATTTTTATACCAGCCTGTTTTCTCATATACACCTATATTTTCAGCCTTCTCGACTTCAGAATGTTCTGAAAAGTGAAATTAATAAATGTCTTGATATTTATAAAAAGACAGAAGCAAATCTTGTAAAGGGTGTGAAGAAAATTGTTTCAATCAAGTAAACACTTCGCAGAAGCGTCGAAATGCTGCCAGCACATTTTCTTTTATGTGTGCTGAGTTGCATCGCATTTTCCGGAGGTGAGTGGGTGGCTAAAGTGAAAATAGAGTTAGGAAACTTGAAAGTAAATCAAAAATATAGAGCACTTATTTTTCATGCAGATCAAAGATCCTCACAAGATCTACAGATTCTTTTTTGGACAAAAGAATTTCCTATTCAATGTGTATACAGATTGTGTTCCATTTTTTTTAATTTGTATGGTGTAAAACTATTTAATATGGAAATATCATTAATCAAAGTGTCATAAAAGCAATTTTTCATAAAATCGAATTGCCCATTTAGCACAGATATAGCACTTTTACGACTTTCTAAGTATAAACTCTGAAAGAGGGTACCTTGCTATCATGTAGAAGAAATTAAATCAGTTTCAGCGACTATTTGAGTGTAATCAGAAGAGTATATCATATTCGTCATCACACGCTCTATCTCCCACACATGAGTTCGATGAATCATTTTTAGATTGTCACGGCACATCTTTAGTATTATGAGTCGCCCCTCGTGCCCTGGGAATAGTCCACTTAATTACCGGCCGGCAAACAAACTAGAAACATAAATACTGATCGTAAATTTCCGAAAAGACGAAAATAAGCATAACGGCACTGAACATTATTTTAGCAAAGATTTCGAAGATCTTTTGTAGATTTCCTTAATATTTTTGATTTTCCGAGTGGGATTTCACATAAAAGTATAAGTGTTGCTAAAGAGATTAACAAGCTTACATTTCGCAGTGACAAACGCCGTGTATGAGGACTGCCAGACACCTCCACCAGTGGATCATGCCAAGGCTGAGCTGATCACAGACCTCGAACATCAAACCAATACCGCAATTTACAGCTGTTCGGCGGGGTATGTTATAAACGGTCCCAATCAGCTGGTTTGCAATGTGAAGACCGAGGAGTGGCAGGGTGAGCCACCCACTTGTGTCAAGGATAAAGGTAAGTGTTTAAAGAGATTAGAAGATTAATATTAAAAATTTATGTAGGTTACCATGTGCTAGCTACAGCTATTTCTGTTCGCCTGGTACTTTGTCAGTCAATCAAATCAATTGATTCTGACGATGAAGCTCTCCCTGGCGGTCTTAGCTTGCTTTACTTGTTTATTTTATTTTTACGCTCTTTTAAATGATAACTCTATGTTGAACTACTTTCAGAACATAAGAAAAAACCCCAGGCCATTCCCGACGAGCCGCGTGTGGACAATAAGTTGGTCAAGGAGCTCGACGTGAGTTGCATTCAGGCCAAAGTGGAGGCTCCCGAAATTAACCATGGCACAGTCATAAAGTACGAGCGGCGTCGCCGGGGGAAGAGACTCTTCCTGGTGGCTTACTATGGATGCAATGATAATTATCACTTCGAGAAATCCCAGGTGGATGCACTCTTTTGTAGTAACAAGCAATGGGTTGGAGTCGAGTTGCCGACATGTTTGCCAAACTCTGACAACTTTGATGTCAACAATGACAACGATGAAGCCTACGTTGATGAAGATGAAGTTGATGAAGATGATTATGCCTATGAGGATGACTTTGATAGTAACTCGAATCCCCCCGATGGTACAGTCCATGAGCAACCAGGCGCACCACCGTCACCCCCACCGCCCCCAGTAGTAAAGGAAGATTACAATCAAACTGTCTCTAATAATGTATTCTATATTAACCAAATGGAAGGGCAGCAGCCTGAGCAACAACCAGAGGATCTGCCGGAAGTGGAAGCTGAGCCGGAGATTGTGCCAGAGTATCGAGCGCCAGCGGTGCTACCTGATCAGCCGTATATACAGCAGACAGAGCAACAGCCTGAACAACCTGAGCAACAGGCTGAGTTGCAGCCAGAGGATCTGCCGGAAGTGGAAGCTGAGCCGGAGATGATGCCAGAGCACCGAGCGCCAGCGGTGCTACCAGATCAGCCGTATATACAGCAGACAGAGCAGCAACCTGAGCAGAAACCTGAGCAACAGCCTGAGCAGCCGCCAGAGCAACAACCTGAGCAGCAACCTGAACAGCAACCTGAGCAGCAACCTGAGGAACAACCTGAACAACAGCCTGAGCAGCCGCCAGAGGAAACAGGAAAGCAGCCGAGTGCCGATGATCATTCGGAAGTTTCCACTGACATAAACATTGTGGTTGCTCCCACAAAGGACCCATATTCCCCACGTCTGCTGGATGAGGATTGCGGTGAGGATCGCGGTGGATGCGCCCACAAGTGCGAACGTCTTCTGTTTCCCGGCGAAAATAACCCACGTCTCCAGTGCAGCTGCAACGATGGTTACACTCTGGATCCCCAGGACTATTCCAGTTGCCTTGGTAATTCCTTACCACCCCCTGAAAATCTTAAACTGACCTATTTTCTATATACCTTCTCAGATATTGATGAATGCCAGGAGTCTAATGGCGGCTGCTCACAAATCTGCAATAATTTGCCTGGAGGGTTCGAGTGCGCCTGTGAAAAGGGCTACCAAATAGATGGTGCCCACGGCACGAGCTGCGTGGGTGAGTCGTAAATCGCATAAATGCTGCAGTTCACCTTTGTATATCATACCAACTCTGTTATGTTTTATAGATGTGGACGAGTGTGCGTTGCCTGAAATTGTGTCTGAGTGTTCCAGTGGCTGCGAAAACTTGATTGGATCGTATCGCTGTATCGCACCTTTGAACACAAAGGAGGAGGCTGCCGAAGACAACAAAATCGACGTGGTTCCTCAGTCGAATCAGGAAGATATTGTAGCGCCTGTGGAGCCAATAGAACCAGCTAAGCCTGTGCAGCCCACATGCAATCCTGGCTTTGTTCTCTCTGAGGACGGCAGTATCTGCCAAGATATAAATGAGTGCGATATAGTTGTGGAGGACTCGAACAACACGGATCATGTGCCACACCGCGTGTGTGAGCAGAGGTGCGAAAATACGATTGGCTCGTACCGCTGCTCTTGCAATGCAGGCTTTCACTTGCTCGAAGATCAGAGCAGCTGCGCACGCGACACCTGCGAGGACCTGGACAACCCGGCTCTGAACCTAACACGCTGTGCCCACGAATGCATAGTTGTGCCCAATCGTGGCTATGCCTGCATCTGCCCTGAGGGCTACGTGCTCGGAAAGGATCTACACAGCTGCGAAGTGGCCGAAACTGTTTGTAGTCGGGAGCAGGGACACGAACGCTGCCGTCCAGGAACATGCGTAGACAGCGAGGATAAATCCTCATTCAGCTGCGTCTGCCCGCCTGGCTACAGCAGCGAGATTTTCAGCTGCCAAGACATCGATGAATGCGCTGCAGGCACCCACAAGTGCTCACATGACTGCTTCAATACGGCTGGAGGATACCAGTGTCTCTGTCCACGAGGCATGTCGCTCCAGGAGCCAGAGGAGTATACATGTGTTGCCCCGGATCCCTGTGCTATCAACAATAATGGTTGCGAGCAGCTGTGTCTTAGTGCCGACTCCGGCGCCTGCACTTGCACCAAGGGATTCATCCTCAGTGCCGACAACAAGAGCTGCAGCGATGTGGATGAATGTCAGGTGAAGAATGGCGGTTGCCAGCAGCTTTGCCAGAATCTGCCAGGTTCGTATGAGTGTCTCTGCTCGCCAGGCTTTGAGCCGCTGCAGCTGGAGGGCATCGACGGCTATTGCTTTGACATAGACGAGTGCGCCACCAACACACACAGCTGTGACTCGCAGCTGCTCTGTGAGAATCTCAACGGCTCCTACACGTGTATCTGCGAGCCGGGTTACGCTTTGGGCTTATCTACATTATCATTAACATTATCATCATCACCATCGTCATCCTCATCCTCATCATCACCTTCGACTCCATCTGCTTGCTTGGACATCGACGAGTGCTCAATTTCCAATGGCAACTGCTCGCATTTCTGCATGAATTTGCCAGGTAGCTATCGGTGCGCTTGTCCACTAGGATATATCCTGGACGTGGACGGGCGTAACTGCCAGGATCAAGATGAGTGCCAGCTGGGGAATGGAAACTGTGAGCAGCTTTGCTTGAATCAGCCGGGCGGCTTTGCCTGTGCCTGCAAGGGGGGCTTCCACCTCGCCCCCGACGGCTTTGGCTGCTTGGACATTGATGAATGTGCTCGGGATTTCGGTAATTGTAGCCAAATTTGTATTAATCTTCTAGGTTCGCATTCCTGTGCCTGTGACAAGGGCTACGAACTTACTGGCGATGGCCACAGCTGTCAGGATGTGGACGAATGTGCCGGTCTTCTAGCTGGCGGCTGTACACACGAGTGCATCAATAAGCCGGGTAGTTACGAGTGCGGCTGTCCCGTGGGCTATCGTCTCCAGGAGGACGAGCGTAGCTGCCTGCCAGCGCTGGTGGGTTGCCCGCCTGGCACCCGACAAACGGATCAGGGTTGCGAACCCATCGAGTGCAGCCAGGGCTTTCTGCTTGGTGTGGATGGCACCTGTGTGGACATCGATGAGTGCCACGTGAACAACGGCGGCTGCTCACACCACTGTGAGAACACTCAGGGATCCTACAAGTGCTCCTGTCCTCAGGGCTACGCCGTCGGTGCCAACTCACGCGACTGCGAGGATATCGACGAATGTTCCGAAGACAACGGTGGCTGCCAGGACAAGTGTTTCAACGAGCCTGGCAGCTTTAGGTGCGCATGTACAGCGGGAAAGACTCTGTCCTTTGATGGACACAGTTGCTACACGCCCCTGACACCAACTAAACCCCTAAATCCAACTAAACCACTGCCATCTCTGCCCCATCCATCTTTGCCGCTTTGCCGCAGCCACCAGCTTGGCCACAGCCACCATCAGTTGTCGATGTGCCGAGGAGACCAAAGGTGTCTCAACTGCAACCCAGTGATCGTTGCTTGAAGTACCAGGCGCCGAAATATGGCAAGGCACACTGCAGCAGGTATCGCAAAAAGACTTCCCTGTTCTACACCACGCGTTGTAAGGTGACTTGCAAGCCCGGCTTCCGGCTGATTGGATCGCAGATAAGGATTTGTGGCTCATCTGGTATTTGGGAGGGGCAGCCGAACAAGTGTGTGCGTAAGTATCTGGATCCCGTCTTCTTTCATTCATTTTACTTACTCGTATATTACTCACAGGTGATTCCATGGTGAAAGTTTGGAACTCAGGCCTTCCATCCACTATCCCTGGCCAAACTTCTTGTCCTGCTCTGGCAGTGCCTCGTAACGGTGTTATCTCTCCGCCGAGCTGTACTCAAGGTGCTTCCAGTTATGGCACTATGTGCCATCTGCGGTGTAACATAGGTTTCACGTCAATCAGTGGAACGATGAATATGTGCATGAATGGCTGGAGTTTGGGTAGTGTGCTGGACTGCAAGACGATCTTTGGCAATCAATTCAATGGACCGCAATCACCTTGGCAGTCCTTCCTACAAGGTCCAAATCATATCCCCTTCCCTGTTAGCACTGCAGTGCAACGTCAGTCGCAGAGCATTAGGCCATATATTAGGTGCCCAGAGAGCGTGGTAATACTACTGGATTCTCGCCAGAGCACGGCTCAAGTGACTCTCCAACGACCGGCCACCAATGTGGACTATCGCAATGTGATCGCCTCTCCGGCATGGGCCAAGCAACTTCGGGGTAACCTGCCTGTTGGCGTACATAGAGTTACCTTCCGAGCACGCGACCCGGTGTCACAACAAACCGCTGCCTGTGAGACCGATATTACCATCAAACATCATCAAGCGATCCCTAATCCATTCACACAGCTGAGACCCGCTCGTCTTCCAGAGTTCAATGATTTTACTTACACGCGGCGTCAACCATATGCGAGACGTTCTGAAAGCCTAATAGAACAGGTGCCAGCTAGGCTGCCACTGTCGACACCGACTGAAGAAAGACCTTCCAGAAATGAAGGCTCTGAGAACACACGGATTGATCTGGGGTCTTCCAAGTCCAACTACTGCCCGGATTCCTTTGAAGTTCACCTAAAGGAAAATCAAAATCTGCGTTCCGTGCTCTGGCAAGAGCCAAGCTTTGAGGGAAAACTTCTTAAAATCTACAAGTCATCGGTATGTACATATATCACGTATAGACAAAATATATATAAAACAAACTTACTTTTATATCTCATACCTTTGCGCTCAGTTCCCTGGGGCTCTGTTTGGCTTGGGACACCATACTGTTAAATATGAGGCCACTACTACGGATGGATTGACTTTAACCTGCAGTTTCCAGATTCATGTGAAATGTAAGAGCGTTTATATTCCTACTTAAGTTTTCATATTGATGTTATGGATTCTTTTCAGCTGCTGAAGATAAGTCTACACCAGCACTTGCAGAGGTAGCCTTCCCAAACGCTGGACAGCAAACGCATAGCAGCCTCTTTGCCGGACACGAGTCCTACGTGGTCTGTCCCGATAAGGATCCAGTTAAAGTTACCGCCCAGCAATCCGTAAGTTACACTTGGCCCAAGCAGCAGCTTCGCTTCAACTACAGTTGGGAGGAGAAGCAACAACTGTCTTTGCCCCTGATCTCGCCTCTGCCTCTGCTTGCGTTTCTCCAAGAGCGCTTCTAATGCCAACGCTACTAACTGAAAACCGAGCCACAGTGCGAAGGTTGGACGCGAACCCGCAAGCTGCTAACAAGCTGAGAAGGGTCTCAAAACTAATTGCAACTGTGTCTGTGACTACGTGTATCTCTATCTCACTGTTCATCTGTCTTTGTATCTGTGTAGGTCAACCTGCCCGTGGGTTGCACTCTGAAGAACGTGCGCTCACAAGCGAATCCACGAACGCAGCCGAAGCGCGGCCTGCTCACCTCGCTCTGGCGTCAATATGCTAATTTCTAATCTAATTGTTTAGTACATTCATACACATTTATAAAACTACATGCATTTTTGATAAACATTTATGAATATATTTGGATATATTTAATGCGTAATTTAAATAAATAAATAAATACTTATCTAAATAATTAATAAGCCTTTTTAAATGGTGGGAATAACTGATGATTTAGGAGCGTCACAGAAACATCACCAGAAATATTCTGCAGCAAAAGCGCGTGATAGTTGCTTGGGTGTGCGCATAGTTTTTAGATCCACTGTTTCGCTGTGATGCGCTGAAAAGTCATCAAAACTCGGAATTACACCAGGCACGCAGAAATATCAGCAGGCAGGTAGGCAGAAAAACAAATTCACAAAACTGAGAGAGGGAGAGAGCGAAAGCTGAGCTCGATCAAAACAAAGACCGCGTCAATTGTTCTGATTGGCTGAAAAAGGAAGTAATAACGGAACTCACGTGAGTGAGACATCACGAGAGTGTAGGTGGGTTAAAGCGAAATGTCAGCAGATCAAAGCAAAGAGCGCAATTATTTGCTTGTCTATCACGCACTGCCTTAGGCGCTCTCACACTTTCGGTGTTTCGCTTTGCTCCTTTGCTATTGCACTATGCAGTATGACACCTTGCTGATATTTCTGTTCGCCTGGTGCAATTCTGAGTTTTAGTAGAGTTACAGCCAATTAACGGCGCATGACATGCCTAGTACCCTCATTGTCCATCGATCATAACTCTCTTAATAATCAAACGATTTTCATGTGGAATGACATTTTGTTTATGGTTTCACAGCCTGCGTGATTCTACATTTAAATAATATCATAATAGACCTTTTGAAATTTTGCGATATTTTGGAAATTTAGACAATGGTCCCCCCTGTAAAATTTCAACAAAATTTTTTTTTTCAAAATTTTAAAATCGCGAACTTTTAATTTTAATTGATTGTGGAGGTCAACATTAGTACTAAACAAGAGTTTAAATCGATTTTTAACAATACTTAATTTTCGACCAAAAATCATGGCAAACTGTCTTAAAAATTTGACATGTAACACCCACGACATGCCTAGTACCCTCATTTTCCATCGATCATAACTTTCTTAATAATCAAACGATTTTCATGCGGAATGACATTTTGTTTATGGTTTCACAGCCTGCGTGATTCTACATTTAAATAATATCATAATAGACCTTTTGAAATTTTGCGATATTTTGGAAATTTAGACAATGGTCCCCCCTGTAAAATTTCAACAAATTTTTTTTTTCAAAATTTTAAAATCGCGAACTTTTAATTTTAATTGATTGTGGAGGTCAACATTAGTACTAAACAAGAGTTTAAATCGATTTTTAACAATACTTAATTTTCGACCAAAAATCATGGCAAACTGTATTAAAAATTTGACATGTAACACCCACGACATGCCTAGTACCCTCATTTTCCATCGATCATAACTTTCTTAATAATCAAACGATTTTCATGCGGAATGACATTTTGTTTATGGTTTCACAGCCTTCGTGATTCTACATTTAAATAATATCATAATAGACCTTTTGAAATTTGTCGATATTTTGGAAGTTTAGACAATGGTCCCCCCTGTAAAATATCAACAAAAATTTTTTTTTCAAAATTTCAAATCGAAAGCTTTTAATTTTAATCGATTGTGGAGGTCAACATTAGTACTAAACAAGAGTTTAAATCGATTTTTAACGATACTTAATTTTCGACCAAAAATCATGGCAAACTGTCTTAAAAATTTGACATGTAACACCCACGACATGCCTAGTACCCTCATTTTCCATCGATCATAACTTTCTTAATAATCAAACGATTTTCATGCGGAATGACATTTTGTTTATGGTTTCACAGCCTGAGTGATTCTACATTTAAATAATATCATAATAGACCGTTTGAAATTTGTCGATATTATCCATCGATCATAACATAATTGATGGGACTTTTCAAATGGTGGGAATAACTGATGATTTAGGAGCGTCACAAAAACATCACCAGAAATATTCTGCAGCAAAGGCGCGTGATAGTTGCTTGGGTGTGCGCATTGTTTTTAGATCCACTGTTTCGCTGTGATGCGCTGAAAAGTCACCAAAACTCGGAATTACACCAGGCACGCAGAAATATCAGCAGGCAGGTAGGCAGAAAAACAAATTCACAAAACTGAGAAAGGGAGAGAGCGAAAGCTGAGCTCGATCAAAACAAAGACCGCGTCAATTGTTCTGATTGGCTGAAAAAGGAAGTAATAACGGAACTCACGTGAGTGAGACATCACGAGAGTGTAGGTGGGTTAGAGCGAAATGTCACCAGCTCAAAACAAAGAGAGGAATTATCTGCCTGTCTATCACGCACTGCCTTTAGGCGCTCTCACACTTTCGGTGTTTCGCTTTGCTCCTTTGCTATTGCACTATACAGTCTGAGACCTTGCTGATATTTCTGTTCGCCTGGTGTAATTCTGAGTTTTAGTTGACTTACAGCCACACAACGAGGCAGTAGTGCTTCGCAGAAAAATGTAATTTGCACTGCTAATTAAGGGTGCAGTGTAACTGTGTAGCGCCCATATGACACATGATCTGAAAATATAGACTTAGAATTTATTGCAATATACCATTTAACCATTACAAATTTGGAAATTTTTTTGGAACGTTGAGAGCTTTGAATTTTTCCCACGAATAACTTACGTGGGAATTCCATAAAATTTGGTATTGATAGTAGGAAAATTGAGTTGTTGCAAGACACTGTGCATATTGCATCAGTTTCGTAAAGATTCGAATACGCAATAGGCACGCACAAGAGAGCCATCTCTACTGACCCTATCATATATCTTGGCAGAGTCAAGAGAGCACGACATAATCAGACACAATGAGTGCAGCCACCAAGCAAGTTCCACATAGCGAACAAGTTCCACGCGTGCATGTGGATTGTATTGAGCGGCCTCGATGATTGAGAGTGAGATTGACTGAATGCTGATTTCGCACACTTGTCAAGTTGTCCGACTGCCCGGAGGGCCGGTTGTCAGTTGGGCTCGTCAGCGGGTCTGCTTGATAAGCAGAGCGACAAATAAAAAAAAGAAACTTCGTGCTACTTGCTGAAAACTTTAGACTGGTTGCAGAATATTATTTTTTCAAGTCGAGTTTTAGAAAGCTCCCGAGCAGCGCATGCCACCTTTTAAAGTTTATTTACTTCTTATAATTGCCCAGAAATGCCGTTGGACTCGTTTGGTTAGAACTTGTCATTAGAATTTTGATTATTTCGGCGCTATTTGTGCAAAAACAAAACTATCCAACATGGACCCCAAGCAACGCATGTCGTCGATAATAATGCCATAATGTATACAAAACATACATATTTATAGATCTGGAGTGTGTTAGGCTCAGAGTGCGGCCTATCAAGTCTATGAGCACATTCTCTGATAACCCCCGATCCACAGTGTGGATTCTGTTCTCCGATCGCTCACCCGATTGATGGCTTGATGGCCCACTGTTTTCTGTTTTCAGTTCTCACTTTGGTTGTATTGTGTTGAATTAATAAAATTTTTTTAGTATTGTCTCACAGATTAGCTTCTGGCGGCTGCCTCTGCTGCTGCTGCTGCTGCTGCCGCCAGAGTCTTTATAAGTCGCCTTGCAGCAGTAGAATCAAGTCAGTTTCCAATCTGCTCTCATCGCTTGCAGTATCTTTTAAAACTTTTTCGGAACTTTTGCTTCTGACAAAATGTATCAACGTCAAGTTTCCTTCGATAAGGTTAGTGGATCACGTAGTATCTTCGGAGAATAAAGTGAAATTAATCGCAATTAAGTGGAATGATTTGCACATTGTTTGCGTAAACAAAGTCTATCGAAACAAGTAAATAGTGAATTCAAGAATTGGCTACAAATCTGGTTTGAAAGCGGCTCGAATTAAAATTTAAAAATTATAACTTTGACGTAGATTGTTGACAAGTTGAACAATCAAGTTCAAGGCAAAACTTGCATATAATTTGCTGGCCCTGCGGTTGATCAGAAACCTTCATCATTTTCCATGAGTTGGGTCTTGAGTTGAGGCTGACCTTTGTAACCTGAGACACAAGTCGGCCTATCGAGGGGTAAACACCCTGACGGTTATATCTGTTTGCAGTTTGGAAAACATCTATTGCGACTCATGGCGGAGTGTCTGATTGATTGATTGACGGGCAGTTGTGGCGCGCCATAAATCGATTATTATTAATTGATGCAATAACATCGTCTACTTATTACGCAAAGCCATCAATCATGGCATCGATAAGCAACTTAACCACTTATCAACCGAACATACCTCTCATTCTCCGTTATATTTTCTCCTTATCAGCCCACCCGGATCGAGGACTCCGCATACATAGCCGAGGGCGTGGACATCAAGGAGGCTGGCAACACCTGCCTGCTGTTCTCGCCCAAGGACTCATCCCTCTCCAGCGGTGCCCTGGCCAACACACTAGCCATCTTCAAGAAGCACGACATCAACCTGGTGCACATTGAGTCCCGATCTTCGCTGCGCGTACCCGGCTACGAGTTCTTTGTTGAATGCGATGGAAAGTCGGGTGCCCTGGGCAAGGCTATTGAGGATCTGAAGAAGCAGTGCAGCTACTTCAACATCATCTCACGCGACTATAAGGACAATGCCACGGCTGTACCTTGGTTCCCACGTCGTATACGTGATCTGGATCGCTTCGCCAACCAGATCCTCAGCTATGGCGCAGAGCTTGACTCAGATCATCCTGGTTTCACTGATCCCGAGTATCGCCAGCGTCGCAAGTACTTTGCCGACATTGCGTATAACTACAAGCATGGAGAGCCACTGCCCCATGTGGACTACTCGAAGGAGGAGATCGAGACTTGGGGCATTATCTTCCGCAACCTGACCAAGCTCTATAAGACACACGCCTGCCGGGAGTACAATCACGTCTTCCCGCTGCTGATAGACAACTGTGGGTTCCGTGAGGACAATATTCCTCAGCTGGAGGATGTCTCCAACTTTCTGAGAGGTAAAAGTAACTTATAGATCTTACCTTTTAGAAATAAATAAGAAAAAACCTTCAACTTCTTTCCTAGATTGCACAGGCTTCACGCTACGCCCAGTGGCAGGTTTGCTCAGCTCTCGCGATTTCTTGGCAGGATTGGCGTTCCGCGTCTTCCATTCCACCCAATACATCCGCCACCCCAGCAAGCCTATGTACACACCTGAGCCAGATGTGTGCCACGAGTTGCTCGGCCACGTTCCTCTCTTTGCCGATCCAGCCTTTGCCCAGTTCAGCCAGGAGATCGGGCTGGCATCGCTCGGCGCCCCAGATGACTATATTGAGAAGCTCTCCACGGTTGGTTGATATATCCGCACTGTAGGCAGTCTTTTCATTTTTATAAACTAATTTCCCGCAGATCTTCTGGTTTACTGTGGAGTATGGAATGTGCCGTCAGGAGGGTGAACTGAAGGCTTTTGGTGCCGGCCTGCTCTCGTCCTACGGTGAGCTGGAATACTGTCTCAACCGATAAGCCCCAGCTGAAGGACTTCGAGCCAGAGATTACGGGCGTTACCAAGTATCCCATTACCCAGTTCCAGCCCCTCTACTATGTGGCCGACAGCTTTGAGAGTGCCAAGGAGAAGACCATGTAGGACCGTGATGAAATAGATATCTTTTAATCTGGCTAATCCTTCTCTCCTTACAGCAAATTCGCCAACTCGATTCCTCGTCCATTCGGCGTACGCTATAACGCCTATACACAGAGCATTGAGGTCCTGGACTCGAAGCCGCAGATATCGAACTTGATGAACAACATCAACTCTGAGTTCCAGATCCTGCAGAACGCAGTTGCCAAGTTGCGCGTTTAGTTGCAATCTTTTCTCTATATACATACTTACTATAACTTAAGAACACACTCTGTACATTGGTATACTACATATAAATAAACAGAATTCTCTGAAATATCCTGTGTAACTGTTTTCTTGTGTATTACTCATTCTCGGATTTCAATTCGATTGAATATAGTTATTTACAAATATCAATACATATATACAGGCCCCATAAGGATTGTTACATTCCCATAGGTGTGTAAACTTAACCTAGATTTATCTCCTACTTAGCCTAGTTTGAGTTGAAGCCATTTTAGTGTATGCCTATTTTAGTTTTTAGCATTTGGCTCTTTGCTAATGGGAATGTGTGTGTGTGTGTGTGTGTGTGTGTGAATGTGAATGCGAAAGTGACTCAGAAACATATTCATTTTCCGCAAGTGAATACAGCACTTTGAATACATTGAATTAAAACTTTAGTAATATTTACAGTGAATCAATTGTCAGACTGATAGATACCCTACATGTCTCTCGCGAAGGCGAAAGCGTCTTTTCGAGTGGATTAGAACGAATTACGAATCTGATAAATAAACTAGTCGAATTTTATATATGAATATGTTCACAGCGAATAATTCAGTTGCAATCTCAACCTGAGTTTTGACTTATTGGCTATTTGTTATTAGACTATCGTATCTTGAAGGTAGATATCATATCATATGCTACAAAGATTGACAATTAACTATTCGTATGGCTCCGAAAGCGAAGCACAGTCTTTAAAATAATATGTATAATGTATAACATAGTATCATAATGTTTTGTTTAGTTGCTTTTAGGTGCTTGTCGTGCAGGATTAGATGTACTATACAGAGTAAACTATTGCGTATATTCATAAGTAAGGTTCGATGATTATGCATCAGAGATCCCTGTTGGTGCCGATGGCACTTACTGGATAATGGTAACTAATGGAAACGTTGGGCTGTTCTTATCAAAACTAGAAACACAACTACTTACGTCTATGCTTATCTTATGTACATATATCTTAAGCCTATTTCTTTCCGATCATACTTTGAGAACAAAACAAATTCAATCCGACTAAAGATTAGTTAAGGAGTACTCAATATCGTAATATTAGAACAATACTCAGTCTGTTGAGATCTACAACTATGAAGCAACGGGATCGGGTGTCAGATGTCGCTTGGATAAAGAGAGCCAGAGTGCTGAAACTAAGGATTGGGCTTCTGCATAATACACAGTGTGGTACGAAGAGGGGAGGGGGAATGATAGCAGGCAAACGCTCCTTATGACTATATGACATTGAGAATGATGGAATACCCCGTCTAGAACTGTACTTGAGCTTAAAATTGGAATCTTTGAGGTGCAACAGCATCGGAAATCGAATTAAGGAAACTTGAAGACATCAAGATGTGTGCCACGCCCCCATGCTGACTATATACTATTGACTGCTGCCGGCAGTGTGCGGCGAGTTGAACAGGTTCTGCGACTGCTCCTGCGACATTTGGTAGGGCAGGATTTCCAAATCGTTGGGCAGCTGACTTTGGTTCTGGTTCGCGCTGAGTGACTGGAACGGGTTGGAGCTGAAGAATGTGTTGGCCTGCTGCTGCTGCTGCTGCTGCTGCTGTTGTGGCTGAGGTTGCTGCTGGGGCTGCAATAGTTGCTGGTGCTGCTGTTGCAGTAGTTGTTGATTCTGTTGCTGCTGCTGCTGCTGTTGTTGCAGTTGCTGCTGCTGCTGTTGTTGCTGGGTGCTGTGCATCAGTTTGTTGTCCTCGCTGTGACTCTCGGAGCCGTCGTCGCTGATGCCCATGTGGAAGTTGAGGGAGGGACTCGACTCCGTGGCCATCTGCATGTAGGACAGCAGCGAGTCCTCGTTCGTGTTCTGTGGCGCGTTCGCACTGCTGTTGTTGTTATTGTTGCTGTTGCCACTGCTGTTGTTGTTGTTGTTGCCACTGCTGCTGTTGTTGAAGCTCTGATTGTTGTTGCCGTTGCTGTTGCCATTGTTGTTGTTGCTGTTGGCCAATTGCGAACCAAGCGACTGCAGTGGGGAGAGATTTAGGAAGGCATCGATGTCCTCCATGTCCTCCCTCGTAAAGATGCTGCTCTGCTGCTGCTGCTGCTGCTGCTGTTGTTGCTGCTGCTGTTGCTGCTGTAGCTGTAACTGCTGTTGGTTCTGCTGCAACTGCAACTGTTGCTGACTTTGCTGCTGTTGTTGCTGCTGCTGCTGCTGTTGTTGCTGCTGCTGATGGTGCTGAACATTGTGATTGTGTTGCTGCTGATTGTGTAGGTTCTGCTGCTGCTGCATCATCATCTGCTGATCTTGCTGATTAAGCATCTGCTCCGAGTTCAGGGCGAAGCCATATTGGTTGAACTGCGGCTCCACGGCGTTGCTGCTGGTGAAATTGAAGTTGCGCTGCACATTCCCCGCCCCGGCAGCCGCAGCTGCTGCCATGTTGCTGGCAGCGAATCCCATCGGCATCATGGGCTGCAGATACGTGTAGCGCGCCAGCAACAGTTGCTCGGAGACGATGCGCAGCTCATCCTGCTGCTGCATTATGAGCTTCTGCAGCTCGTCATGCTTGCGCTGCAGCTGATCCTGCAGCTGGCTCTGCGTGGGCGTCATGACCACCGCGCCCGGCAGCAACTCCGACTGCGTCTGCACTGGCAACGGCGACAACACGGGCGCCACCGTAAACGGCGCCATCACAGGCTGCATCGGGATGGCAGTCAGATATTGAGGAGGTTCCAGGAAGCTGGGCGTCACCAGCTGCGGGCTGGCAAGCGGATAATTGGACTGGGGAAACTGGCAGGCGTTGCTGGTGACAATCTGCGTCGGCGCCAGCGGCAGCATGGGCAGTATCTTGGGCTGTCCAGGGTTCTGCTGCAGCGTCAGGTGATGATGTTGCTGCTGCTGCTGTTGGTGGTGTTGCTGCTGCTGCTGTTGCTGGTGATGCTGCTGCTGGTGCTGTTGCTGCTGCTGTTGCTGATGATGATGCGAGCGCTGGCGATGTCCTTGCTGTGATAGAGAGAAGCATGAAGAAGGAAACCCAACTTGGATAGTCTGACTCACCGAACTGACATGCGTCATCAAGGACTGTCTGCTGGTAACGGAGTCAGCGGACATGGACGTGGAATCGGACTCGTTGCCTCTGTTGTTGTAGAAGTAACACTTGCGCTTCGCCTTGGGTGAGATGCCTGTGGAGCTGATGTTGCCGTAGCTGGAGGCGGGTCTCGAGGTCTTCAGAGGGTTGAGTGTGCAGGAGCTGGACGCAGGCGCCGCTGCTCCCGACCACATGGGAGATGAGTCCACTGTGGGGGAGGCAGCAGCTGCCGCGGCAACTGTAGCCACCTCGTTGCTCAGACTCGTCAAGCTGTCCAGGTTCGGGTTGTTCAGCTCGAAGTCCCGCAATGTTGTCGTGGCCGAGGCGCACTTGCTGCCGTTGCTCGAGTTGGATGTGATCGCCTTGCTGCCCTTCTGCCGCTCCTTGTGGTTCTGCCGGATCACCTCCGCGTAGCTGACGACCTTGTGTGTGCACACCACATAGTCCGGCTTCGAGTTGAACTGATGAGTTGAGCTCACGTAGTAGTCCGTCTGCAGCCAGATCCATTGCTGTCCCTTGGTCAGAAAGCGGTAGTAGCAGGACTTGCCCTCCCCCGTCTGCCGCACTGGAAGGAGAAGGAGGTAAGAATCTTGCCTATTCCTAGGGGGGAACTTACTTACGCTCCTCGTGGCAGGCCACTATGCTGTCCAGGTCGTCGAAGTGGTAGTAATCGTAGCCGGAGGTGCCCAGCACCTCGAAGGGCATGTAGCCGATGATGGGCGGGGCTCTGTGGTCGAGGAAGAGGAACTTCCATTCCATGCTGTGCTTGGAGGTGAACTCGTTGCTGGTCGGGTCGATGATGCTCATCTCGCGTATCAGCTGCGGCGTCTGGATGCGCCCCGTGCCCACAAAGACCAGCTTCTTGTCCACCTCCACGTTCGGGTTGAGCTGGAAGATGCGGGGAAGCGGCTGACTGCTACTGTTTTGGCTGTCCGAGCTGGAGCCGCTCGCTTGGGTATTGGCATCGTTACCTGCAACAAGGAACTCAGTTAGAATGCCTTCCTGACTGCAGCTGCTCGACTACCCACGAAAGTATCCCACAAACTTCACCAGCTCGTAGGAATTGGCATCGACTTTCTCGATGCCCCCGCGCTTGAGGTGGGTGTAGAAGGTGATGTGGTTGCTGGCATTGATGTCCGTCTGCCTGGGCTCGATCACGGGCGTGGGATTGAGGAAGATGTTCAGCAGGGCCTCGTGGTCCATTTCGTAGACCAGATCATAGATGCTCATATTGTACAGCTCGTGCTGAGGGAAGAGTATAGAAATCAGATACTATTTCCACCTGCTTCTCTGAGGCGTCTCTTACCGGCAGATAGCCCAGCTGGGAGGTAATACTTTCCGAGGCGTAGAATATGGAACCGATGCTGCTGAAGACAATCATGAAGCCGTCGAGGGACTCCAGCATTAAATGCGAAAACTCATCGTTTGTCAGGAATGTGGGCTTCCAGTCTTGTTGGATTTCGAAAACCTTCGATCGATCCGTTGCCTCTGCAGATGAGGAGAGACGCGATCAGTTAGGATCAATGTAATCAAATGAGTTTTCCATGCGACTTACCATTGTGATTCTTCAGAAACGCGATCGTCGACTTCAGCACTGTGGACTTGTCCATCTTCCTGTTCGATGTGGAGATGAGGGCACTCAAGTCATTCACCAGCGAGTTGAACTGATCCCGACGCTTCTTCTCGCTGAGGTTGCGGGATTTCCTGCAAAGAAGACTGCGAGTTACCAAAAAAAACAAAAGCTGGTAAAAAATCGTGACGCATTTAATTTGATTGGGAAAGATTAAAATTAGTCAAGTAGGTGGTATTTACTATAGTGTGGGTTGGCTCTCAATCCAATCCTCCCCCATGCAACCCTCTCTCTACCCCTCTACCCATACGCATTTGGGCAGCAGCTGCTCACCTGCGGCCCACGTGTGTCCTGCGATTGATGCTTTGTCTGGCGTTCATTAGACCAATTCGCCCACATGCTCACACACCCTCCCAGCAGACTTATAGACTGATATGGGTGGCTGGGAAGGGGAACTACTACGGGGCAGGGGTTACAGTTCGTTTTTCCGTTGTCGCTTTCCATTTGTTGCGCTAGGACAAACATTTTTGGGCTGGGATTTTTGCATTTGACATTTGCATGTCAAATAATTGTATCACACACAGAGAGTCAATAAAAGAGACAGAGTGAGAGAGAGAGGGATAGAGTGGGAGAGAGTGGGAGAGATAGATACAGATGGAAAATTGATATGGGTATGTGAAGATATTATATTGTGTTTGTCAGCTTGCAGTGTGCAGTTTCATTGGGTTAGAAAGGAAAATCACCATTAATCCGAAAGATAGGATAGGATAGGAACATAATCTAGTCATTTTACTTCATTCTGCTATCTATGTGTTCATATATTCATGCTTCCATGACATATGTATGTATTCCGTCATCCCACGATAATGAACTATGTAATTTGAAATTACAGCAATTATTCACAGTGCCAGCAAAGCAAAATAACCTCAGAGTGTGTCGGTATTAATAATAATAATAATAATAATATAATATTAATAATAATAATGTGTTTGCGGCGCGGATTCTCGCTGTCGCTTTTCGGGGCTATCGCATTACTAATTTGATATTTTTACTGCAATTGCAACACAACCCTGACACGTTTTCGTATTATGCAATCCCAGAAAGGAAAACAACCGCAAAAAGACAACAACAAATCGAGTAATTATTATGTGTGTATATGGTTTTGGGGACAAAAATCAAATCACGCTCGAATTACAGTTAATTGGAGTTCTGAATTGGATTCCCTCTGGGGTGTGTCTTACCAAGACGGAGCGTGGAGGCCGAAACAACGGGAATTTTTCCATTTTAGAAGCATCTCAAGCGGTTAAAGGGATCTTTTCAGTTTTCTAGCTTTTTCAGTTGAGATCCTACAATTCTATTTTGTTTCAATTAAAGTTTTTACCCTTGCAAAGGTTGAAAAACTGGCGAACACATGAATTTCTTTTGTCTGCGCAAATCCGCGTTGTCTACGTCTTCGACTCATAACTGTCAACTGCAGGGCCCCCATATTATATACGCACGAGTATGGTAAACAGGGGAATATATCTACATACTGTGCGCGTCTATGCTCACCTTTTCGTATCATCCTTGTCATCGCTTTCGTCGTCCATCTTCGTATTTATTAGATAATCCACTCTCAAGTATTGCGTTTTCCAAAGATTGCCCAGAGAGCAAGACTTTTTGGTTGGCACAGCACAACTATTTTAAACACTCGCGATGGTAATAGAGGTAAAGAGCCCGACTTTTTACATATTTCTTATCACTTTTGCAAATCTCTGACAACTTTTGATTCAGCTTTTGCGTTTCGCTTTTGTTTTTTTTCACTTCAGGTAACATTCACACGGCAGCTGATTTCGATATTTTCGAATGCGAGCCACATTTTGGGTCTCTGCCGGGGAGAACTGCGCAAATGATAAATATATATATATAATTTACATTTTTAATAATATAATTCTTTTATCGTTTCCGTTTTTTTTTTTTTTACTCCGCGCAGCGTTTCGCGTACCGTCAGCAACAAGTGCAGTCGAGCTTCTGCGTTTACCTTTACTTTTACCTGTCGCCTGTCCATTTACTGTCGACAACACTCGCTCACACACACGCGTACACACACACACACAGGCAGCAAGGTATTGAGATATTGTTCTGGTATTGTGCTGCTGGCATCCTTCGCAAAGGACTCGCTGCCGCTGCCGCCTCTGCTGCTGCTGCTGCAGTTACGTAACGCCAGCGGAGCCGCGCCTGCGCATGTGCCACACCGCATGCCCAGTAGCGAATGTGCTGCACGCGAGCGCCAATCATTGCAGTCGCCGCGGCGGGGCAGCTTCTGCTGCTGCTGCTGCTGCTGCACTTTGCAACCCCTAAAAAGTATGCTACAGTATTTTGTACGTGTTACTAAATGCGCTGGCGAATGCCATAACAACCTTTCATGCTCGCAGTTGCTGTGTGCGAGTGTGTGTGCGTGTGAGTGTGTGTGTATGTGGGTGTGTGTGTGTGTGTTGAGCAGCTGCTAACCAATTGCCAGTCTGCGTTGCCTTTCGCTTATTTATAGCACACGCACACACATCCATTGCATAACGTATGTACGTGTGCGTATCTGTATCTGTGTGTGTGTGTGCGTGTGTGTGTATGTGTGTGTGTCTGACACTACATTTCTCAACAGTTGATTCCGTTGACTCGTTTCTGCTGCCGTTTTTTAATTGAATGCAATTTTCATATGGCATAACAAACGGTTCGCTTAATTGCCAAATGGATGGCTTCGGTTCTGAGGGAAAACTTTCACTGTTGCCGCATAACTTGGCAAAGAAAACGGCAAAAGGGCAAAGAAAATGTCAATGGAAAGCCGAGCAAATGCAGCACTTGCAGCAAACAATTGCCACCAGGCAGGTGTACACCGTCGCTGTCGCCCTGCCCTGCCCTGGCTGTCGTCTTTAAACGCGTTTTAAGAGCCCACCTTAAATGCCTCCAAACACAAGGGGCTTACACACACACACACACACACGCAGGCTGCTGTGCGTGCGCCTGCCTCCATATGCAAAGCTGTTTAATTAATCCGTTTAGCTGTTTGGTCGGTCAGCAGCAAGTGAAGCATTTAACGAGTCATAATTTCCCACATGTATTCAACGGCCAGCCCAATACCCTTCCCTCTCTAGATACAGTTACATTCCCAGTCACGGCTTGTGCTCTGACATTTTAAATACACATCAAAGCCGAAATGCCGACGGTTATCCAGCCACCCATCCGTCAACCATCCCCTGCCCCCTTCTCAACCCTTCTACCTCTATTTGTAGATGCTGCTCCTGCTTGGCAAGGGACCCAGCCAAGTGTTGCTGGTTAACCGTAAGTAGCTGCTGCTGCTGCTGCTGCTGCTGCTGCTGACTTTGTTGTTGCTGCTGTTTCTGCTATTCTACTGGTTAGACAGATCGACTTACTGTGGTTTTGCCTGCTTTAAAAGTGGCTGCTGATAATTGCCAACGGGTGGCTTAATGGCTCGTGTTGCAATTAGTGCGGTTTGTTTGCTGCAAACTGCCAATTGCCGCGACTGTTGAACCTCAGCCAGAGAGAGAGAGAGAAAGATATAGAGAGAGAAAGAGAGTATGGGATCAAGTGTCAAGTCTGGCAAAAGCAAGCTCAAACTGCTAGAACAATCATATCTCAGGCCAATGGTAATAATAACTTAACCCGGTTTTAGAATTTCTAGGCAAGTCTAATTAATTTGTCTACTGCAATATCGATAGTTGTGACATTGAAAGTTTAAACCATCGCTAACAGCGAGACTCATTTTAAATGATAATTTTCAACTAAACTACGATTTAGTCTATTAGGGTACTGTGTATGAATATTTTAAATCAGGTTCATTAGTTACCGTGCTTGCTTTGGTTACTTCAGGCACTTTACAGTTCAACCAACTACATCATCACTTATCATTCACACACACACTTATCACATCACATCACATAGGCATCTTTTTCTGCGCAGCACTACTGCCTCGCAGTGAGGTGCTGAATCAACTAAAACTCAGAATTACACCAGGCGAACAGAAATATCAGCAAGGTCTCAGACTGTATAGTGCAAGATTAAAGGAGCAAAGCGAAACACCGAAAAGGTGAGGGCGCTCCAAAAGGAAATACGTGATAGAAAGGTGAATAATTTCGCTCTTTGCTTTGATCTGGTGACATTTCGCTCTAACCCACCTTCACTCTCGTTCTGTCTCGCTCACGTGAACTCCGTTATTTCTTTGTTTTGATCAACTCAGCTCTTGCTTGCTCTCACTCAGTCTCTCAGTTACTCGAAACGAAATAGTGCATCTTAAAATTATGCGCACACTAGCGTCTCACAGTGCATCTAAAAACTGCGTGGACACTAACTATCACAAAGTAGCTACTATTTCTTGATTAATATTATTATTTCATATTTTTGTTTAATTAATATTATTATTAATTGAGGAAATGCAAAATCAAATGAATTACAATATACAAATTTAAATTCAATTAAGTAAAACTGTAACTATCATGTCTCTTTTTATAAGATTATAATAAATATGTAAAGCAGTTAAAAATAAAAACGGGCAATTTTAAAGAACCCTTATCTAAAAAAATCGTAATATTCTAGTTTTGTCGAAAATTCTAAATAGCATTTTATTAAATGTAGGATTAATCTAAGAATGGAAACATAAATAAAGTCATTCCACTTGAAAATTGTTTGAATTTTAAAAAATGATGATGAGTGAAAAGTTATGTAAGACATCTTTCAAGGGAGTCGCATGTGAAATTTGTAGGATTTTTTGGCATGATTTTTGGCCCAAAAATTAAATATTGTTAAAAATAGATATAAACACTTGGTTGATTGAAATGACCTTTTTATTTAAATTATTCTCCCATAAAAAATGAATTAAAATATAAACATTTAAATTCAATAAATTGCAAATAATAAATTTGTTTTCAGTAAATCTCATGTCTCATATTAGATGAGACAGCATAATATTACAGAGGGTTTTTTTTTTAGTGAAGCATTGCTGCGCTGAGAGTCACGTAAAGCAACTGAAACTCAGAATTATACCAGGCGAACAGAAATATCAGCAAGGTGTCAGACTGTATAGTGCAATAGCAAAGGAGCAAAGCGAAACACCGAAAGTGTGAGAGCGCTTAAAGGCAGTGCGTGATAGACAGGCAGATAATTCCTCTCTTTGCTTTGATCTGGTGACATTTCGCTCTAACCCACCTACACTCTCCTGATGTCTCACTCACGTGAGTTCCGTTATTACTTCATTTTTCAGCCAATCAGAACAATTGACGCAGTCTTTGTTTTGATCGAGCTCAGCTTTCGCTCTCTCCCTCTCTCAGTTTTGTGAACTTGTTTTTCTGCCTACCTGCCTGCTGATATTTCTGCGTGCCTGGTGTAATTCCGAGTTTTGGTGACTTTTCAGCATCTCAGCTGAACATAAATGAGAAAATATTATGCTGCATAATTTTGCGGTGCGTATTTGAAAAGTGTACTCTAGAAGTAATGTATTATTTTAGGATGACAAATTCTTGCTGATTATTTCTACTACCAATTTCTGGCTGACTGGTACTGCAATAGAATCGATTGAATTGTTATAAAGTTATGAGTTACATATTTTTAATTGAGCGAAGCGTGTCTTACTGTCGACTGCAGCCTTAATTTCTTGTTGTTTTTAACTGGTTTTCTAGATTACATCAGCTTATTACTTAAAGCTTCTATAAATAACATTTAATTCAGATATCGAACAACAATTCTCATAGTGAATTTAATTTATATTCCAAAGCTCTGTTAGATAGTAAGAGAAGAAGAAGCATTAAGCGATTCTTCTTTATCTACGCCTGTACAATAAATTATGTCAAAAGCATCGAGATGCAACCCTGCCACGCCCCTTCGTCGCGAGGAGACAACTCTGCCCTCCCCTATGTATGCTTTGCATTTGGCATTGATAATAGTTCTGCGATTTGCAATGCGGAAGCAAAAGCTCCCGAAGCCGGTTGCCAACTGAGGCAACTGCAAGTTTTAAAGATCGTTGACTGACCTACTCATGGCGCAGAGAGACAGAGAGAGAGCCAAAGCTCGCTCTTGCTGTCTATTTACCTAGCGCTCTCTCTCTCCCTCTCTGTCGGCTGGCGTGCAACTAACGTCATTTGATTGCATTTCTAAAGCTTCGCTCAGCGCGCAAATTATCGCATACTTGCACTCTGTCTGTGTGCGCCCACCTCTGCAAGTGTGTGTGTGTGTCTAAGCGTCTGCGTCTCTGGCTGTGTCTGTGTGCGTGTCTGTGTGCTGGTATCAGTGTTTGATTTCTTTGTCAGTGAACTTGAGCTTTTGCTTGCGGCGCTAATTGCATTGCGATTACAGCATAGCGCAGCAGTATGAGTTCCCTACACACACGGTCTTGTGTGTGTGTGTGTGTGAGTGTGTGCTGTGTGTGATAATACTAAACACTGACATTCACACTCTCACTCACACACTCACACGCGCACACTCTGCTCGCTTCGCAGCTTTTTCGTCGTTTTGTTCGCTGTTCCGCATTGCACAAAGCTTTGCGCGACGCTTGTAATATTTTTTGTCTCTCTTGCACGCACGGGATGCACTACCTCTCTTGCTCGCACTCCTTGGCCGTCTCTATTGCCGCACTCTTTGCTGTATTCGCCTTAAACTTGACTTAATTAAATTGTTCCCATCTATTTTCCTTTTTCTTTTTCTTTTATTTTTATCTTTTGCCAATTCTGTGTGTTTCATTCATTTAGTTTGTTTCCCCCCATACAAGTACATGCTACCTGTAGCACCCCCGGCTATTCGTCACTAATCGCTGTGACCATTTGAATATCATTTCCAATTCCAGTTAGCTTCAAGGTGAACAAACTTATGAGCTCGAAACTATTCCGGGCAATTGCAATCGCTTCAGACTAGACTCGTTCCCATTCCCATTTCCATACACAGTTGGGTACTTCATCTCTAGAGCGCGATCATCTTTCATCCCCCTGATTAACATCTGATGGGACCCCCAAAGCGGATGTGCAGCTGGTTGCTCGATAATTACTATATTACTACGATCTTTCACTAATTTTCATGTTTGCCCATGTTGTTTGAAGCACGCTTCAGACTTGGCTCTGAAAACTACAGTACACGCTCTAGAACCCCCACACAGTTCCAGTTGGTTTCTGTTTTACAGTGCGACAGAGCGTTTATTAATACGTTTTGCCAGCCTCCTCCTCGGGAGACTGAGAAACTGCCTAAGTGATTGGCTGACTGAATGATTGAATGACTGACATGAGTCGGGTAAATATAGGGATGACATAGATGTCTAGAGGGATCAGCCGATACTTAATGCCCTCCATGAGGTAACTGTGCTGCCCCTCGCATTGCCCTTCGATACTATCGATGAGGCGATTTACCCAGACTACCCAGACTGCCCGCCATTTCAACTACAGTTATCGCTTATCTCTGCTGACCATTGTTGAACCAGTTTAGGTTAGCCAAGTACCTTGAGTCAGCTGGAGCCATGAGACCTGCTATGATATTCTGGCAATATCTCCCCTATATGTAAAGCTATTTCTTTTAATTGGTTTCGAAAGTTCGGCTGCCTCTCGGGGCTGTGAAAATATTTGTTAATAATTTACGAGTTGTCAATTGAAATAGTTTTACGCTGGCTTCTAGCTGCCTGGCGCATGATCACACACAGTCGCACACACACACAGACAAACACACGAAAGTGCTCACACAAGTGCAGAATGCACACGCGCACTCACACTGACACAGGCAGAGGTAGAACACAGACACACACACACACACACATACCTACGGATACACACACACACACAGTCGACGCGACTTGACGCTCAAACGCTGACGATGACGTTTCAGAAAGACGCTGCCCAGACCAGACCATACCCCATACTATACCATACCCAGGACTGCGCTGCAAGCCTCTCGCTCCCCGCAGTCCGCTGACCTCCCCCCTGCATACCCCTTGGCCCGGCAAGCCTAAATTGCCAGCCAACAAACGACTTTGACAATGAAAATTTGCAAAACAACAGAAAATAAATAAGAAACTGCAAGAACGAGCCGACAAACAGCTTGAAAAGAATAATGAAAACCCGATAGTATAATAGCAAATATTGTTTTCAGTTTACAGTTTTCAGTTTGCAGTTTTCAGTATTCGGTTTTGTGCAGTGTTTGCGAGCACCTTTGAGCTCAAGTTAGTTGCCCCCTCTCTCTCTCTCTCTCTCTCTCTCTCTCCTCTTCTCTCGCGCTGCTACTGTCGCACAACATTTTTGGTTGAATGCACTTTTGATTAGTTCTCTCATTCCCTCTTCCCACTATTCGCTAATTTTCTCGTCACTCTCTGCGCCCTTCCCCCAATAGATGTTTAATTACATACAATCAGTCACTCGTATTCAGTTGTAATAATTGAAAAGTACGGAGTACGATTCCGAATACGGAAAGATTCCTGGAAGAAACCTCGGCGAGATCAACTCTTTTCGAAAACTCTTTAACTTTATATCTGATTCGTATTCCTCTGATTGGCACTTGAATTATTTATCAAAATTACATAATTTTTGCATTTTTGTTTACTTTGCTTTTTGTGCGCGCTTTGAATTATTTTTCAGCATTTGCTGCACTCGCTTTGCTCTTTTGCCATATTTCGCTTTCATTTCGTTCACTTTTCGCGTACGTTTCCATTCGGTTTCGTCTGCTTTTACTTTCGCATACGGGTTTTCTCCAAATCAGCAGGTTTCGAACTGTCGATCAGTAGGAAAACAACGGCCAGAACTGAGACACTCACTCGCACACACTCACAGCACTCGCAGCACTCACAACACTCACAGGTACTCGAACGAGACGGCGACGAACATACTTTTCGATCAACTTACAGCTGTAAGCCAAGTGCGGACTGAGTACGATGCAAATGCAAATTAATATACTATTCTAATCGCGTGCATTTGTTGTGTTGTTGAGCCACAATTACAGGGTATTTTTGTAGGAGCGGGAAGCTGCCGTTCGACTCGCTCGTACGGCGACTCGTCGAAGCGAACTGTAACCGGGACTGTCGCAGACGCAGTCGCTGTCGCTGCGCGTGTCAAAATAAAACTGAAACCGAAAGAAAAGGCCCCAAAAAGCAGCTCGCGAGAATGCAACTGCAACTGCAGTCTGCGATTTCTAAGCTGCGGCCCGCTCGCGCATTTCTGAATTCTCTGAGTTCTCCGTGTTCTCTGTGTTTGTGGATAAACGTGAACGTCGAGTGAATATAGCGAAATGCGAGCGCGGGCCATACGAATCACACTGAGCACGGCGAGCACACACGCGCTCTCCACACACTCACACTCACACACTCACGGAGACTCGAATATTGCTGCTTTGCTTTGGCATTCGATTCGCTAGCCGGTTGCACTGCCGAACGGGGCGTATACGCGATGTGCGAGCGTTCTCGCCGTTACCAGACATTTGCAAGCGACCGGCTATTATTTAATACTACTAAGGTCTCTGAGAGACTCTCTCGCCTCTCGGCCTCACTCAACTGCATATCATGATCGTTTTGGCTTTATCTCTCAGTTGGCCCGCTATCAGCCATCAGACTCGGACAGGGTCGTCGTTCGGAAGCGTCGTAGAGTACAGGGTTGCAGTCCAGCTCTTCCTTGCCCAGTTCTTTTGTAGTAATTCTTTCTTTTTGTAGTAATGCTAGTAGAGAGGGTAATCTGTAATCTGTATAGTTTTACGTACTGTCCTCAAGTCTTGGGGTGAGTTTAGGGTGACTTCGAGTAGCATATCATATAATCAATTCAAATTAAAAAGTTTCCCAACTCTCTTCGCGATCGCACCGGGAAATTTCGTATTTATCATATGCTTACGTAATACCCTTAGCGAGATTTGCATACTCTATCAGCATTCGAGTTCTTTCTGAATTATTTGTTTTGAAGTTTTATGCATTTTATGCAACACAGGATATATTGCGATTGAATACTATATAGTGTGGCGCAGTGCAGTGGCCAGATATCTAGGCCTCCGCCGATCTAGCTAGTGTTAAATATTTATGGATCGCCCCAGTATGCCGTATGCCCAACATTCTGCGTATCCGATAGATATTTCGAATCGTTGAACTCCAAGTGCAGTCGAAGGCTATCGCCATCGTCGGGTTAGAGCCAGTTACAGAGATTGTACAGTTCGCTTTGAAAGATAGGGGATAGATATATCTTTCATCTTTACATTGTATCATATATTGATTTATTTCTTTTAGTGTTTTCGGTATAAATTAGACACAAAAAACGTTTACAAATTATGTCGAATATTCCAAACTTAGTTTCAAAATTATTTTGTATTGTATAAAATTACATAGCTATGTGCCTAAGGTGTGTGTGTGTGTGTGTGTGTGTGTATGTGTTTAGCTGCATGCACTAAATTAAATTCGTGATCGTATAAGAAAGATATATGTAAGATAAGGCGAAGTTCAACAAAGTCCTTAAGTATGTACAATTTCATAGATTAAAAATAGATGAGCTAAGCAAATTGTTGTTTTTAAAATTGATTTGCTTGACGAATATTGAAATGAGGCATGAGGCTTACGACTAATTAAATTAGTTTAATTAATTAATTACAATTTAAAGTTTTCTCTGTGTGTGTTCGTTTGTAGGAATGCGGACTTTAGATAAAAATACAGATACAGATACGGATACGGATAGATACAGATACAGATACAGTTAAATCGATAATAATTAGTTACAGATTTAAAATACAGAAATAGAGCATTAGCTTTTGCCGGTTATCGCGATAAATTGGCATTATATAGGTGAGCATAGTGTGTGTGTATATAAGTTGGATAGTACAGATGGTATCGTAGCTTAAGTAAAACCTGTACAGAGCGACAGAGTTGAGAAGACAACAGAAAATTTAATTAAAACTTGTTTTCTATTCATGAGTCTATCTAAACGTTCTTTCTCTCTCTCTCTCTCCCCCCCTTTTCTTTCATACTCGCCTCCTGCCTATTTAAATGTATATATAGTTTGTATAGTATGGTACTGTATATATCGATTTCGTTTTCATTATAGTTATATAAAAAAAATGTTGTTGTAGATTGTCTTATAGTTCCAGCCGCTTATACTAAATAAAGAAAGTGTTCCGTAAGTTTTCTCTGCTCTCCTTCTTTATCTTCTCCTTGATGTTTCTCCTCTGGTTCTGTGTGTGTGTCTGTCTTCGTGAAAAGTCGTTCAAGTTTTCTTTAAAATGTGAATTGCTAAGATTTCCCACTTGGTTGGCCTTTAAATTGTTCTCGTATTCTTCTTGTAGTTGTATTAGTTAATTAGTTAATTATTTAAAATTTGTGTATTTTGTAGAAACCATGAGTTTGTTGTTGTTGTTGTTCTTAAAGATTCACTTTGCTGGAGAGAAGCTTTCTTGTGGAATGTGGATTGTTTTATGGTTAAACAAGGACTGGGGCTCTCTCTACATATATAGTATGTATATAGGGTTATAGATATAGGTTAGAAGAAGTGCTGCACAACTATCGATAGCCCGAATGAACTATCGATAGTTCTGCAGCTCTGCTTGCGGGTTGTCCCAACGACTTTTGATTGTATGTGAGTTATATATAATATATATTCCTATACAGTTTGTAAAACTCTCTACACACCGAGCAAGTTGAACTTTTACACAAATTTAGTTACACTTTACACACAGTTACGGTTACAGTTACAGCTAAGATTACAGTTACAGTACAGTTAGAGTTACAGTTACAGTTACAGTTACAGTTTGTTTTCATCTACTGATAATTTGGTTCTGCTAAGTTAAACATCTTTCGTTTTGGCCCCTAGGATAACGGTAACGTGTAATACAAATGGCTTAGACACAGAATTTACACAAGTTTCAAGTTTCAAGTTGCAAGTTTCCAGTTTCCAGTTACAAGTTACAAATTCAGATTGGGAGCACCCCCTTCGTGTGGCTGAGAAGGGGTGCTCCCTCATCGTGGACATTCTTTGCTACAACTACAACTACAGCTACAGCTAGACGGTACAAGCTACAACTACACGAGCAGCTCCTCCTCGTCGGTGTGTGGCTCCGCGTAGAGGCAGCACTCGTCCACGCCTACATCGACGCCGACGTCGACGCCAGCTGCCTCCACGCCCTCCTGCTCCTCGCAGTCCAGGCTGAGATCGTGCGCCTGCTGCGGCGACTGTTGCGGCGCCTGCTGCTGCGGCTGCGGCTGGCTGAGCTCATGCAGCCAGTCGAGGGTCTTGTCTATGGCCCGCAGACGCTTCTTCAGCGACGTCGTGGCAAGTATGTCAACCTGAGGAGGGAAAAAGAGAGATGTAAGCAAGAGGAATCCCTGGGAAGAGGGGCAGAGCCAGGGACACCTACCTTCAGCTGCTGCGAGAGGGGCAGCAGGGCAATGATCCACCAGGCCCAGGCGGGTCCGTCGCTGATCAACTCCCAGCTTAGCTCGAGCGGCGGCATCTGGCCATAGCTCTGCAGGATCTCGTGCTTCTGCTCGCTGCTGAGGCTCTCGAACCAGTCGCTCGCCTTGGCCAGCACCAGGCTCTGCAGGGCGGCCAGTGACTTGACCTGATCCACGGCAATCGGCTCGTCCCGTATGTACTCGACCTTGGCCGTCTCGTAGCCATCTTTCTCACTGCGCGCCAGAATCTTGAAGCGCTTGCAGCCGATGGTGCTCAGTATGGAGCAGCCGTCGCCGAGCAGCACGCAGTCCCGGATGTCCAGGATGGTGCCGAAGTCGTAGTAGCGCGACTTGCCGCTGTGCGGCTGGACAATGCCGAAGGTCTTGTCGCCGGACTCGAGGGCGCGGCGCACCATCAGGCGGTAGCGCGGATCACAGACGAACAGCGGACAGGGCACCGAGGGGAAGGCGGCGGTGCAGATGAACACCGGCACCGACGGCTCCTGATCGATCTCCTGGCGGAAGCGCGCCTCGTAGTGGTCTGGAATGAATCGTTTCATTGCGGCTTCTAGGAATTTCGTAACTGGCCGCTTGGCCAGCGCAAAGGGAACTGGCGAGGATGAGCCCTGATACAGATTATTATTGACATTTAGTTCCACAAGTGGTGACATGCACAATGGACACGAGGAGTTGTAATCCATGCAACGATCCAAGCATACCAGACAGTAGGTGTGTCCACACGGCGTCACCACCGGCTTCCACAGCGTGCGGCAGCACAGCACGCACTCGAAGTCGCTGGCGTCGATCAGCTGGCCGGGCACAGCGGTCAGCTGTCTCTGACCACCGGACCCCTCGAGCTCTGCAAGAGAAGATTGCATTAGTTGCGGGGTATTCCTGCTAAAAGCAAAGAGATTCAGCTTACTTCTTAGTCGCTGCATCTCCAGCTGGGTCCGCTCCAGCACCGCCTTCAGCAGCCGACTGCAGCGTCCACTGTAGAAGGATTCGCAGACTGAGGGGAGCTGCGAGGAGGCCTGCAGCGTTGGCCATTTTCTGCGGCAATGCTTGCGATTGTCGTGGCGCCGCGCCTGCAGCTCGAACTGCTTCGCGCTGTGCAACTGGTCGTATACGTTATGCTGATCGATGTAGTCCAGCGCGCTGGGATAGAGGAAGTCGCCATCCATGTGCAGATGTGCTGCATCCTCCTCGTCACCCTCCACTTCCTCCTCCTCCTCCTCCTCCTCGTCGGCCATGATATAGTTGTCGTAGTGCTGCTCGCAGCTCAGGCCGAACTCATCCTCCACGTCGTCGAGGTGCACGTGATGGTGATGATGGTGGAGATGGTGCTGCTGGTTCCTGCGCCGACGCAGCTGCTCCCAGACCAGACCGTAGGGTGTCTTGCTAGGGGCGTAGCTGCGCTGCTGCTGCCCAGCGGAACGTGGCAGCGATTCGATGGAACCACGACTTTTGGGCGTTTGTGCCAGGAGACGTTGCAGTATCTGGAAAGAAGAGGGGATTCGCTTAGATAAGACTCCTTCTCTAGCTGTTCAGCCTTCAGGGGACTCACCTTGGCGAGATCATGTTGAAATATTTCCGAGTTGCTGAGATTTGTATTCTTGTCCAGGCAGATGGCCAGGAATCCGTTGAAGAGCGCCTCTTCCAGCCTGCCCAGCCCGCTGAGTGCCAAGGCGCGCAGGTAGTGTGCCTGTTGGAATAAGAGGAATGGTGGCTTTAGCGGGTTTCCACTGTAGTTGGCAGGGTCACTTACCTTGGGCGATGTGCAGCGCGTCTTCAGCGCGTTCTCAATGTCCGCCAGGGAACTCTGGAAGTGGCTCAGCTTGAGCAGCACCTCCGCCCGCAGGCAGAGACTTTTGAAGTTGCCGGGCGCTGTAAGAGGGAAAGAGAGAGAGAGATGGTTAGTTTAACTGTTAATTGCAGTATAATTGGCGCTAACAATTGCTCGCAAGTGATAAAAGTCAGGAAAATTATGAAAATCGCACACTTAATGTCAACTTCTCGAAATGAAAATGTCAAAACGCTTTTGGAAACGATCGTTTGGCAAGCGAGCACACGTCTGCCAATTATATATGTACCCACACCCTCCCCCTCCCCTTCTCCCTTCACGGTACTCGCTCGACACTCACCTCACCGAGAGGTGACGCGATGCGATGCGACGTACAACACGCGCGAAAATTCGACAATTAGTTTGATGTCGACGCCGACGCTGACGTTGATGTTGACGTTGACGTTGACGTTGATGATCCCGCTGCAATCGCCCACGCGATGTGAGCTTTCGTTTTTCTTCATTTTCTTAATTTTCTTTCTACTTTGGCGGCGCCAAACCGCACTGCACTTGTTGCGGCGGCATCTTCTTCTTCTTCAGCTGCTGCTAACGATCGGCACGTGCCAGCTGTGCGCCGTCAGCAGAGAAAGTATCTGCAACTTTCATTCAACTTGAGTTAAAGGGGTACAAAATATTACCGCAGAAATTCAAAATAATTCGAAGATGATAAGTGCTGCAACATTTTCATGTTGCTAACAAATGAGTCTGGCAACATTTGCATGTCACTGTTAGTGCTGGCAACATGCGACGAATTGGGGCCGTCGCTGTTAACAATAACAGCAGAGCGCGCACTGCTCCCCCTATCGAGCAAGCAAGCAGTGCTAACATGACAAGAGCGCGCACTCGCTCATGCCGTGTCTGTGTCTGTGTGTCTGTGTGTGCGCGCTCTCTTACGCTGTTAACTCGTGAGGGGCCACTGCAACAGCTGCTGTTAGCGCGTCTGTTAAATATCGCGATTATGTAGCCTAACATTACGCAACTTGACAAAAAGACGCGCAACAACAATGTTTCGAGCTCTGCTCTGCTCTGCTCTGCGATATCGATAACTGCGATGCCCCCTAATAGTTGTTGTTGTTGTTGTTGCAATTGTTACACAAATAAATGATTACAAAAACGGCAGATGCCAAAAAACACGAAATGCTGCTGCTGCTACTGCCAATTTGCATTTCTCCCGTATTGGAAATATGCTCCCCTTCACGTGTGTGTGTGCGTGTGTGTGATTATGTAAAACACGTCGAAATGTTTGTCAATATTTGTGTGTCCCACATTGACAAACTGATAAGGGGAGAGAGAGAGTAAGTGTGTTATAGGCAAGATAGGAGTGAGTATCTTGAGTTACTTCAATCATATGCGTAAGTAAACAATAATTAACATAATCATATCGCACAAGTATTTACCTATCGCACTTCCCCGCACACAATTGATTCGTTTGTGTGGAATTAAATAAATATGCCGCATAAAGACGATAAGAAACCGCAGACCTCAACATGATAATTGATAATCGACGAGCCAGACAGAGACAGACACACAGTTAGTTCGTCACAGCGAGTCTTCGCTCTATGTTGATATATTTCTTTATATTTTATGCGATTATCTTATTGCTAAAACTGCCACGTTCTGAACTCAACTTCCCGTTTCATATACCACGCTGAAAATATGTGCTTATTCTACCCGTAATTGCTTACAGCAACAACAGCAGCAACAACAGCAACAGCAACAGCAACAGCAACAACAGAAACAACAGCAACAACTACGACAACTCGTTCGCCGAGCAAATTCAATTAAAATGCACAACCGAACACAAGCGTCGCCTCTTCTGGTTGTTGTTGTTGTTGCTATTGTTGTTGCTGCTGCTCTTTTGTTGTCAATTTGCACTTACAGAGAGAATTTAACGCCAAGAGTCGTTACACACACAAACACACACATACAGTTGCAGCATCCTTGAGTCTGAGCATTTTCCGTAACGCTGCAGACAATTTAAGCCCAACTGTTGATAAATTGCATTTGGCTACAGATAGTTGTATACGGATATAGTATATAATCCGATCCACACAAATTTCTCTATATGTATATCGTATATTTATCTCAGTGTAGTAATGATTTTTCTTGGCCATATTTCGGCACTTGCATTGAAATCGGAATTCGTCACGTACGTGCAGAATAACAAGAGACAAGGGGGGAGAGAGGGAAAGCGGGAAAGACGGGAAAAAAGAAAATCATTTGCATATTTGCTCAGTGAAATTCGCGGAAAATTGCGTTGACAAGTGGCCGCCACTTGCAGGTTGCATAAGCAGCTGAATCTGAATCAGAATCAGAATCGGAATCAGAACTACACAACAATGACAATATACAATTTCAGGGTACTCAATATGATTCATCTTTATCTAACTCACTGGCACGACAACAGAGAGAGAGGAAGAGCGAGAGCGGGAGGTGAGAACAGGCGAGAGATTTGCCAGTTCTGTCTGGGTCATCATGATGAGCATGAGCATGGATGAGCGTGTATGCTCTTCTCCATTTAAACTTAATTGTGCCTAAACTGAGAGCTCGAAAAAGTCGTTAAACAATTTGCTAAAAATAAACGTTGCGTATACGCCGCGTGGTCCGACTGGGCAATGCCAGCGATTGCTTTGATTATGCTGTGCAAATTGCCTTAGCACAATGCACACACACACACACACACACAGTGGGACACACACACTCTGCATACATAGATCATTATGTAAAGCCGCAAGTGCTGGAGAAGCAGAAGCAGAGGGAAAGGCAGCGACAGAGGCAGAGCCGCATGGCGCAAACAAGCCAAAAGTGACCCAAATACCAAATGAATGCCCATAAAATTGCGTCGCAATCTAAGCGAGCGAGTGTGCTGAGTGCTCTGAGGGCTGTGAGAACAGCTGGGGGCGGGCCAGCGGGTGGGAGGGAGGTGCCATTTGGCCAACTTTATAGGGCAGCAACCCGCAGAGCAGCCGCCGCCGCCGCAAAGGCGCAAGCAAAAGGCAGAGGGCAAAAGGCAAAGTTGAAGCTGCGCGACGCGACGCAAGGGAATCGTTGCCAGGCGGCGAATAGAAGATTCCCGACTCCATCTCCTCCATCTCTCTTGTCGATTTGTTGAGGCGTGCCACAAAATATATTCAACCGGATGAGTAGGCGAGGTTAATTGGGCTAGTTTTACGGCTGCCCTAAACTTTACTTATGAAAGGAATCCGAGTTTATCAAGCAGAAGTGAACTCTTTCGCCCCAAAAGGGATTGAAATATGATTAAAGCACACTCTGCTCTCCCATTAGGGGTGCTTTTATATTTTTGTGGCTTTATTAAACACTTTATTAAACACATTTTCACAGGAAATGCGACGCTTTGTTTGCTTGGCGCGGACTGCGGCTATTTAACGTTCAATTTGCAGAAAATGCTCAAGATCCCATTAATTATGCCGCCTCTGCCGGCAGCCACTCGACGTGTACGAGAGGCAAATGTGGAAATGGGAAATGGGAAATGTGAAATACGACAATTTTATATTATTTTAAACGACAGGCAATTGTTGTTTCTTTCCTCTCTCTCTCTCTCTCTCTCTGTGTATGTTTTCAGTTGTCGTTGCTGCTGCGCTCGAAATGCAACTCTGACAGCATGTCGCACGTGGCGTATACATGATTTATGCCCGAATATTTCAATGGAGCATAGAAATATGCTCGCAAGTCGAAATTTAATTTGCAGCTTTAAGGAGGCGTTGCCAGTCACTGCCTCTGCCTCTGCCTCTGCCTCTGCCAGTTGGCAACTGGCTGCGCTTATTTGTCTTCCCATTGCGTCATGTTCTGCGAATTGCGTGGTGCTTGGTGCGTGGGAGTGGGCGTGGCACATCCTACAACTAGCTGTTAAATGTCAACAAAAAAAGAAGAAGACAAACGAGCAGCAGGAACAAGGCTCCGGTTTCGTATGGTCTGAATACCCTACCCTGCCAAGCATGCTGGGTATGTGCTTGCGTATGACTCGAGTATTTGCCCATTTATTCTTGAAGTGTATTCAAGCTTCGCCAGGTTCTTCCGCCTCGCCTCCCTTCCCTCTTTGTATGCGGCAGAGCGTGAATATTGTATCTAGAAAATGTCAACTCATCGACTCCGACTTCATCGGAGGGCAAGGTCAACAGGAAGCTGCGTTTTGGGAGGGCTGAGGGTAACTCATAAGACTTAAGATGGAGCTAAGCGAAATGTCGTTGTCGTTATCGTTGGATTGCCTCAATCTTTGCTGCATCTCATTTGCTTCAGCTTGGGGTGACTGACCCACACACCCCACGCGGTGCTGCCAGCTGCTGATTTCCATTTGCTTTTCCCCCTCTACCCCTCTGCCTCCCCCTGCCACTGTCATCGCCCTGCGACAATTGCGACGCAGTTTTTGTGGGTAGAACAGAGCGTATGCGTCATTTGGCAAGTGCTTATCTTGCCGACACTCACACACACACACACACACACACACACATACAGTCACGGATACAAACAGAGCGTATTTAAACTGTGCTTCAAGCTGAGACTCCAAGCGAAGTAATTTCAAGGTAAGCCAAACAGAAAAAAACAATCTCTATCCAGATATTATATAATATCGTCTCTCTCTCTGTCGCTCTCCCACGGCTCGCGCTCGCTCAGCCAAGCCGCAACCTTCGAGCTATATAAGGCAGTGACAACAAAGCAGAAACAACTGAACTTCATAAAATTACAATTCGCTAAATTCAGAATTCCAAATTCAAATTCGGAATTCGAATTAAACATTTTCAGTTTGCGACGTTCCATAAAGCGAAGCAGTCAAATTTCTGTTCTAAATATTGTTTTAAGTGTGCAAATAAATTTTATGAAGCGCACAAATATCGTACTGGAAAATGAGCGTGCAATAAACACGCCAACAACAATAACAACATCGCTTCAATGAACAACAAAGGCAGCAACGCCGCAGTCGACGTCGACGCCGACGCCAACGCCAACGCCAACGGCAGCGACTGCGGGAGCGTTAACGCATTCAAGGTCAACCAGGCAGCGAGATCTTGAGTTTGACTAGAGGAGGGGAGCAGGGGAGAAGGGGAAAAAGGGGAGACAGGGAAGGCGTGGCCTGGGGCCAGGGTAAAGGCGAACAAGACACGAATTGCTCTGTTTCCTTCCTCTTTATATAATATTTTCTTTTATTTATGGAACCATGTGGGGCGTAAGATACGAGTAGAGTTTGTTTTATACCCTGCGGCCATTGCAATTGTCAGAAAAGGGTTAACTATATTTGTGCAATTGTATGTCTATCGAATCTCATCTCTGAAATATGATAAAAGATGAAGGGGTCGCTTACCTAGTTATCACAAAAATATCAAAGAGTCTATATTGTTATTTTTTAATATAGGATAAGCCTTTGAATCGAAACATAAACAAAATGTTATTCCACTTGGAAATCGCTTGGTTTTTAAAGAAATTATGATGAGTGAAAAGTTGGGACTGAAGTCTAGTTGAGGGTGTCGCATGTGACATTTTTAGGACTTTTTGGCATGATTTTTGTCCAAAAATTAAGTATCGTTAAAAATCGATTTAAACTCTTGTTTAGTACTAATGTTGACCTCCGCAATCGATTAAAAGTAAAAGCTCGCAATTTAAAATTTTTCAAAAAAAAATGTTGTTGAAATTTTACAGGGGGGACCATTGTCTAAATTTACAAAATATCGAAAAATTTCAAAAGGGTATTATGATATTATTTAAATGTAGAATCATTCAGGTTGTGGAACCATAAACAAAATGCCATACCGCATGAAAATCGTTTGATTATTAAGAAAGTTATGATCGATGGAAAATGAGGGTACTAGGCATGTCGTGGGTGTTACATGTCAAATTTTTAAGACAGTTTGCCATGATTTTTGACCAAAAAATAAGTATCGTTAAAAATCGATTTAAACACTTGTTTAGTACTAATGTTGACCTCCGCAATCGATTAAAATTAAAAGATCGCGATTTAAAATTTTGAAAAAAAAAATTTTGTTGAAATTTTACAGGGGGGACCCTTACCAACAAAATGAAAAAAATACAACATTTTTCGAAAGCTCCCAATTGCATTTCGTTATATGTAGAATTAATCATGGCGTCAAAATATAAACAAAAGACATTCCTGCTAAAAATCGCTTGAATAAAATGAATGAATTTTAGAGTATTTCGACGGAGTTTTCAGAGAGTAGCGAAAGGTATTGAGAAACTACGTGCGCTCGAGTGTGGTTTTCTTTATGCTTTTTATAGCCCTTCTTATTGGGGTGTCTGTGTAGTCAGACAGCAAGAGAAGGCTGATGTTGTTGTTGTTGTTGTTGTTGTTGTTGCCAAAGATAGTTACCATTTGTCAGCAGCCAAGCCAGGCGGCTTATGCAATTGAGACAAAACGGAACCCAAAGAGCACAATCGCAGACAAATTGTGCACAGTGGGCGTAGTTGGCGTATGGAGTGAGTTATGAGCGGGATGACATAGTGTGTAATTGGTCACACAAGCGAAGGGAAAACCTACATACTATTCTAAATCTCTGAGCTTAACTCAAGTGAAGAACACTCTACGCACTTTGGGTATATCTCAGCGAGGTTTGCTTTGGTTTTCCAACTCAAAACACACATGGAACTTCAAGCAGTCCCCTCTGTGCCCTTCCCCATGGCACATTACTCTCGCCATATGCTGCCAGGGCACTTGCCATATGTTGCTGTTGACATTTGATAAATGTGTGTCCCATGTGCCAGTGTGTGTGTGTGTGTGTGTGTGGGGCTTCCACTTCCGCTGCCCGTGGTCAGGCGTTTTTGACGCGTAGTTAATTGATTTCTGAGACACCCTCGGACTAATGGGGAGGGGGGACCCAGCCGAAACTGTCGACACATGCGCCTATAATCCATTTAAACTACATATGTGTGAAAAGCTGACCGAGCTGCACAGGGAGGGGGAGAGGGAAAGGGAGCAAGCGCAGGGTAGAGCGATTCTCGGATTCTTTCAGCAGCAGCGACTATTTTTAATGCTCTCGACTCTATTTCGGGCAGCTGCAGAGGCAGAGACAGAGACAGACTCAGACAGCGACTGACCACGAAAGAGAGGGCAGAGAGAGAGAGAGAGAGAGGTGGCTTATGTAATACGCTAGGCGCGAACAGCCCCTAAAGACGCAGGCAAAGAGGCAAAACAAAAATCGACAACGAAAATGAAATGAAAATGAAGAAACTGACATCGAAACCGGCTTTTTATGCAAAGCTGCCAAAAATGAAGCACTCAAATCGACGAGGAGGAGGAGGAGAGCGGGAGCGGGCCAAAGGGCAGAGAGAGAGAGGGGGGGCAAGAGCATTGCGTGAGCGTGGGCTTGTGCAACAGCCCGCAGAGAGTGCAAGCGCTGAAAGAGACGCGAGTCAAGAGAGGCGCCCGCTTACGAAACATTAATCATACGCAGTCGAGGCCGAAGAGCGCGATATCCAAGAGAGAAGAGAGCGAGAGAGAGAAGAGAAATTGAAGAGTTATGCTGGCAGAGCGCAAGCTTGGCTTATGTCAAAATCTGACAGTAGCTGCTCTCCCTCTCTCTCTCTCTCTTCTGGCTGTCTCTCTCGCTCTCTGCCCGCTCTTGTTACAGCGGTTGGCAAAGCCTAAAAAGTATGTCAAAGTCAAACGTTGCAGTCGCAGTCGCAGTCGTCGCCGTCGACGGCAGCGTTGTCGCATTACTAAACATGCTGCGGCTGTTGTCGACGTCACTTTTATTATGTTTGTTTGTTGGTAAGTGGAGCTCGGGTTATGTAAGCCCAGCAGACTGCAGACAGCAGACAGCAGACACAGTAGGCAGCAGCAGCGGCGACAGAGGCGGCAGCCAACTGTTGTTGGCCATCGAAGCCGCTGAGTTGTTACATTACCACGTTAATCCCAAAAAACTAAGGCCCAAGCAGAGGCCCAAGCTGAGGCCCAGCCCCAGTTGCAGCCCAAGCATACGTTGCCTCTCATCAGCCCAACTGAGCTGAATGCTCGTCTTAGTCTTTTGTCTTTTTCACGCCAATTTGGCCGCCTCTCTCCCCGTCTCTTCCTCTCCCCCCACGTCTCATTTGCTTGTTGCCAATTTCAACGCTTGACTTTTGCGTCGGCGATGGCGACGCCAGCGAAGGCAGCGACGGCAGCGACGGCCCGAAAATTAAATCGTGATTTGTAAATGCGCTCAATTTTTCGTTTCGCTCGTTTTGTGGGAGCGGGAAGAGGGAATGGGCAGAGGGCAGGGGGGGCCCCAGTGAATTTGGCAATTTTGAAATAACTTTTGTTTTGTTTGTTGCGATTAAATAATCAACAACAATGTGGCAACAGGCAGCAGCAGCAGCAACAGTTGAAAGTGATTGTTGATATCTTGTGTCATTCTTCAGGGCGGGCGGCGATTACATAAGTCTCTCTCCCTCTCTCTCTCTCTTTCTCACTCTCGGGCTTTGTTTTTATCAAGCGGGTTCTTCGATATGATATGATTTTGTATGCTTACATAACAACAAGCTGCTTGCAAGGCCAGAACTAATTTCGCTTTAGTTTTACTTACTCAAGGCGACAGTCAGACAGAGACACAGCGAGAGAGAGAGAGAGAGAGAGGGAGAGGAAGGGCAAGCTGTCATGTAATTCAAGTTAAATTTCATGTGTCAGCTTACATGTTCTCAATGAATACGTAATGAGCTTTTCCACCCCTTTTCCAAAGAGCGCTAAAAGCTTTAACAACTTTTTATTCAATTTGCGGCATTCTGTCTCGGCTCAGCCTCCTCTTCTCTCCCTCCTTCTTCTTCTTCTTCTTGCAACCACCTGCAAGCTGAACTCTCAAGCCTCTGTGGCAGCAACTGTTGCATAACTTGAGGCACAGACAACAGTGAGGCCTCGCTGGCATGTCCCCAAATTAAGACATGTGTATCAACAGAGGAGAAGTCCGTCTATCAATGTTCTTCCATTCAGTAGACACTTTTCTACAGGGTATTTCAAATAAATACTTTCTCAACTTAGGAATGAGAACAATTTTATAGCTCGCTTGTGTGTGGTAGAGCGGAATAATTCGATTGGACATGCCCCTCTTCTTTATAGCACTCTGTCAAGTTTTATTACTTTGAGTGTAATTGAAGTTTGCCCTTTGACCTCGCCTCTTGCCTGTTGCTGACCTGCCCAGCAGAAATGTAAATGCCACAGATTGAGGGCAGATACCAGATCGCCTGACCAAACACCCACCCATTCCCACACCCACACACTCACACACACACAGACACAGACACAGAGATAGACAGGGAGACATTCCATCTGGCCAGCTCGTGCCTATTACTCAATAGACGCAAATGATTGTTGCAATTGCAGTCGCTGATTGCCGTCAAATCGCCTCGCTTACAGTTACAGTTACAGTTACAGTTACAGCAGCGGCGATAAAGCGAACACGAGCGACAACAACAACAGCAGCAGCAACAACAACAACAACAGCAGCAGCAGCTGCATGTGGCCCGCCATCGCTTACGAGCTACGTTCTATGACATAACTGTAATTCAAATGCGCTCACGAGAGCCGCAGAGTGCACTGTGAGCGCAGAGAGAGAGAGAGAGAGGCAGACAGAGAGGGTCTCTCTGAGTGCGAGTGAGACAGCGGGAGAGAGAGAGAGAGAGAGGGAGAGCGAACTTATGAGCTGTTGAAGTGAGCGGGCGACTTACTTTTGATTTTGCGATGTTGTTGTTGTTGTCGCCGCTGCTGCTGCTGTTGCTGCAGTCAATTGAGTAATCTCATGTTGTTGTTGCTGCTGCCGCTGCTGCTGCTGTCGTTGTTGTTGTCGTTGTTTGTTTACAAATGTTGAAAGTGAATTTTCAAACGCAATTCACAATTTACAATAGAATATTACTTAATAAGTAATAGGCGCAAATCTGACAGAAATGTGACTCACGTGCAGCGTTGCCAGACTGACGTTGTTGTTGCCAGACTGTTGTTGTTGTTGTTGCTGCTGCTGCAACAGCTGTGTTTGTTTTCCTTTTTGTTTTTGGTTAATGAGGACAACAATTGCTGTGGCGCCGAGTTGCTGCTGCTGCCGTTGCTGCAACATGGCTGGCAGCCTGCTGCCATTTGGTTTTTGCGCCCGCCGGGCCTCATTATGCAATTACAAAGCGAATTTTGCAAAATAACAAAAAAAAACATATTTTTACAGACTCCAAAATGCCTGGAAGACTTCGCCGAGCGAGCATTTTGCATATAAACAAAGCATAGGCTGATGGGAGCAGGGAGGGGGAGGGGGTGTAATGGCATAGTGAACGCAGTAAACTGCAGTTAATCACTTGCTATTTTTGGTCAAGAAAATTGTGATTGGCCCCACTGTGCTTTGGTTTAGAGTTCGATAATTTGCTGGCGTTTAGTTTTAATTAAGACAAGGCGCACACGAGCAACACACAGCTAACATGTGTGTGTGTGTGTGTGTGTGCATACTTGAGCATACTATGCACATAATACTGGATATCAGTTTCATATATAATAAGTATTCGCACATGCCAGTGTCTGGCTGTGTGTGTGTGTGTGTATTACATCATTCTGCTTGGCCAGACAGAATTTTGCATTGCCCGCTCGACTCTCAAGCCAGTGGGCGCTGTCGCTGTGGGCGTGGCGCCAGTGCAATGCGGTAGCTTGCGACATTATTGTATTATCATCATTATTTATATTATTATTAATTTTATACTTTATTATTGTGAATTCTGGGCGGGCATTACGTGAGCACGTATCAGTTGCGGATTACGAAATGGCAGGCTGACTGAGAGTCGAGAACTCGAGACTTGATTGTGACTCGATTCAGTCACAATCACAATCACAATTGCAGCCCTCGTTTCCTCGTTGCAGCGGAAGTTCAGGAACCCGTTCAGCAGCTGCTGAGTCACTCAGGTTGCACCCCCTTCCCTTCATACACACACACCCCCCTCGAGGTGTCTGAGCCAAACAATTTGTGGTCCCATTTCAATTGTTTTGTCGAAATTCTGCAGTTCCTTCGCCTCACACGCGGCGAAAGTACGAAATATGCGCTCAGGCATCTCAGCAATGTGGCAGACCGAGTGCGACTGGGAGTGGGGGAGTGTACAGCCGAATGGGGGGAGAGGGACGCGACACATGCTGAGTGTCAACGACAACAAAGTATCCGCAGGGTACACGCCGGGAATGCCGGCAATGCAGCCCAGCTATGGCAAGAAGTTTGCTCCGACGCGACGCGACGCGACGCCACGTCACATGAATAAATCAAATCGAATCTGATCGCATCGCATCGCATCGTGGCAGACCCAAAAAATTAGCACCAATAATAGAGAAGATTGTGTGTGCACGTCCAAAGAGGATTTGCGGTTCAAGGCCGCATCCATGCGATGGTCAATAAACTTTCTCCAACTACTTCTCTGCCTCTCCCTCTCCCTCCCATCTCTGATTTGCTTTGTTCGCACTCACAAAGAACTCAATTGCGCATTAGGCAACAAGAACAAACAGAGAAAACAACAAAAACAGAATTGAAAAGTCGGTTAATATAAATATCAAGTATACGCCCCGCCCTCCCGCTCTCTCTCCCTCTCGCTCTCTTGGCCAATAAAAAAGCAACAGCAATGGCAACGGCAACGGCAACAAATGTTAATTAGTGCACTCACTTTGAGCAACTGCAGAGCCAGAGGGGTCTATAGGGGCGGGGGCAGCAGGAGCGGGGGCGACAGCGTGTGACGGCAGCAGAAAGATAAGAAAAAAACAATAACAAGTACAACTGCTCGAAGAGGGCAGGCAGGCAGGCAGATACCCTACACAATATATCAAAGTAGAATGACACAGGCAGCCGTGTGACTACCCTCTGTGCCTGCCTACAGGGTATGCTCGCACACGTTTCACACAGCGAGTTGAGAGACCTCAATGCAAATAGATATAGCTACTATATATGCGCACATCGGGCAGCGGGAATCGAGTATACAATATTAATTTGTGAGTCGCTTTTATCAGCTGTTCTCCCTAAGGTGTTCAGCTGACACAAATATAAATAACATATATATATATATCGTATATGTAGTAGTGTGCCTGCTGATAGCCCCTGCGATTATCGGTCATATGGGACATGTATTTGGGTTGTGGCTCACAAGATTTAGCCGGGCCAAAATAGAAAGTCCAAAGGCTTATCGAGGGGCGAGGGGCGAGCAAGCGAAAAAGAGGAACAAGTTCAGGGTTGCGCTTTGTTTACCACGCACTCTATACGATATGCAGATAGTGGGGGTCTTATAATTTGATTTATTAATATTTCGTTGAACTGCAAATCGAGTTCAATTACAGAACATTTGCTGCCTAATGAATGCGTCATAGCGTATTTCCCCCCGTCTTTGCATATCGTGCGACCTCATTAGAGAAATGAGTTCCACGAAATAATAGGCACAAATATCATTTCGCTTAGTCGCTAATTAAACCCGGCCCTACATTTAATCCATAAAATCAAATGAGCCAGGCTTGTGACAGACTAGAGTGGGGAGAGGGGGAGAGGGGAGGGGGCATATAGCTAGTAATTGCATGGCGCGTGCTAAATTCTTTTGCCCATTTCGACATTTAATGCACATTTTGGTCAGCCAAAGCACACGCCATCAAATTATACGATCTACGATATGAGATATATATATTTGATGTTGTTGCTGTTGTTGTTGTTGTTGTTGTTGCTGCCTTTTACACATAAATTACAATGGGGAGCTGCGTGTAGTGGCCACAAAAGGCCAGCAGCGGCACAAGATTGCATGACAGGCGGGCATTCCCGACTGCCTCGGGCGGGCTGCAGCGCCTGCCCCGCAGCAACAATGAATATATTAGAGGGTACACGCCCAGGGTATCTACACACCCCTCTCCCCTCCCCCCTCCTCACGGGTGTTTAACAACTCTTTACACTTAGCCAAGTCGAAATGGCAAATGATTTGCAGCTCTAGGCATACCCTGTAAGCAACAGGGTAACCATATTAAAGGGTATCATACGCAGAGTAAGTACAGGGTATACACACTCTCGGGCATTGCCTCTTCCATTGCAGTCACTGTAATTGCACATGTGAAAACGCTGCACGAGGTCGACGACTACATTAACAGCAGCTTGGAGTGTGCGTGTGTGTGCGAGTGTGTGTGTGTGTGTGTGTGCGAGAGTGTGTACTTGTTGTGACTTGTGTGGGTGTTGGTAATCTTCATGTCTGGCACGTGTTGTGGCTCATTTAGTGCTCACTGTTAAGTGCCTTCTCGCAGGCAACGACAACGACAACAAGCACAAACAAGCACAGTGCGAGGCAGAGAAAGGGGGGGGCGTAGGGCGGGGCAGAGACAACAGCTAAACAAAAAGTTTTGCCTCTTGTCTAGCCTGATTTAAATGCAGCCACTTGATGAGCTTGCGCCTTCATTGTCGTCAGCATCAAGTGTGTTTGCTCTGCTTGGCAGCACTGTCGGCAGCAAGGGCAGCACTGGCAGCACTGGCAGCACTGGCAACACTGCGTATGCGTGATATTCAATTCGCCTGGCACTGCAGCTAATTCTCCATCACATTTCCAACTAAACTTTCGACTAATTTCTGAACTTAATTAGCTTGACTGACCGCTGTGACGCGGCACTTTGTTTATCAGTTTAAATGTATTTCACAAATTCGTGTTCTTCTCCTCTTCCCCCCGGGTTCCCCTGCCCTGCTTTCGATACGTTTTTTCGCCCTGCTGTTTATCAGCAGCAAAAGTCAATAACTGATTGTGAGTGAGAGAGAGAGAGAGGGAGAGAGAGTCGAAAAGCAAAACAACAAACAATGCTTATAAATAGCTCAACAGTGTCCCAGTGTGTGTGTGTGTGTGTGTGTCTCTGCTGTGTGTGATTACGTGTTCTGCTATGTTTCTGATTCCGTTTCGGCTCTGACTTTGATTCTTTCTTTCTTCCTCTTATTCTTCCTCTTCTGCCTTCTTCTTGCAGCCAAAGCAAGCGTTGGCGGGGTGCGTCAGTCTGGGTCTCTTTGCCCGCTAATCAGCGCATTGAATCACAGCTGTGAACTGTGAACACACTCACACACTCACACACACACACGACTCGCAGCACACACGCTCTGATAATTATAGAAACGACAGCGTAAACATTTCATCTGTGCAGGGGTAAAGCCATAAAATCCGCCAAAAATCCCCCACTTGTTCTGTACTGATTCTTCGAAATGTTCCCAAGAAATCCAACAATCATAAAATATTCGAAAATAATAATTGAAAATGATCTGTCAGGCTTTGAAGAAAAGCGTATTCCACTCAAAAGAGATTCGGCATTAGCTCGTTATGAATGCGTTCTTTGAATCAATACGGTTACTTATACCCTGCACTTTGGGCGGAGTGTCTGAGAGTAGTGAGAGCAGATACAATATTAATATAAGTATCAGCCAATTGAATCGACTATCAGCTGCTGCCTGCCTTATGTTTTCTTTGATTTTCCAAATTTCCCATCTCTCGTTTCCCATTCCCCATCCCATTTCCCATGCTCAGCTAAACGTTTCATCTGGCATCTGTCTGTCCAGTCAAGTGTCTCGTCTGGTATTTCTCAAGTTGTTTGATGGCTTTCTAAGTGCGTGGATCGCAGTGATATTTCAAAGCAAACAAAAATACAAAAAGACAACAACAAAATCGAGAGAAATCCGAAATCTTTGGCAAACTATTTGTGGAACTGACTGAGGCGACAGAATTGTCGGGCTAAATGATTAATTGCCTCTGCTTTTCACTTCACTCGCACTTCTTGTTCTTCTTCTTATTATTATTGCTTGAGAAAAGGGAAAATCCTCCACTCAGTTGAGTCACAGCACCTCAATTATTCATGCCACCGATTCTCACTCTCTGTCTGTCTGTCTGCTCGCATTGAACTGGAGTGGGAGGGTGGTAAAGGGGGGCGAACGAAAGATCTGGTCTCCCTTAAGTGGACATTTTAATTTGCTTTGCTTGGCAGCTGTCCCAAGTGCCCCCTCCCCCCTGCCGCCACCCCGTCTGCCCTTGGCATCAGGTCGTGACATGTTTTATTTGCTTTGAGTTTGCCACATTAATATTTAATAATCGAGTCCTTGGCACACACACACACACAGTGCAAAGTAGAGCAAGGTGTGGGCTGGGCAAGGGTAAGGGAGGGGGGGAGGGGCAACAACAACAAACGCAATTAGAGAGCAACAACAATAAGTTGACAAATGATGCTAACGTGGCTGCCGCTTGCCGACAGCCAACTCCGTTACGCATACGACCTGTGGGCCATGGCCAGGCCTTGGCAGGAAAGGCAGGGCAGGAGGAGGAGGGGCAGAAGGCTTGGATTTTCCATTGAAAACTTGTTGCGCAGTTCAGCAGCTGCTGACGTCAGCACAAAGTTTTGCCAGTTGCTGGCCAAGTGGGCGTGTCCCAACCCTCTCTCTCTCCCTGTCTCTCTCTCTCTCTCACTCTTTCTTATTGATTTTTCGAGCACCCCAACCCGACACAGCCTGAAGAGGAGCAACTCGTGCGAAGCCGAGTCCAAGTTGAAATTGTCTGATAAAATATTAATGAGCTCAGTAATGGTTTACACCCCCCTGATCCCCCCCTTCCCTTCCCTTCCCCTCCTATCAACTGTTTACAAATTCAGATTGAGATTCAAATTGAGATGGGATGGACTCACCTTTCTCCAGGCTGGCGTTGCAGAACTTGAGCGCGTCGTCGAGCCGATTGAGATGCATGCAACTTGTGGCTCGTTCGATGATTTTCTTGGCCACCAGTTCCGCACCCCACCACTTCTCCACCAGCCGCCGCACCAGCACGTCCGGCATGAACTTCATCGTCGAGGAGCCGCCCAGCGCGTAACCTCCCATGCCCACAACAAGGGCCGAGGCCGAGCTGGTGGAGGCCATGGTGGTGGTGGCTGTCGCGGTGGTTGAGGCCACCGTGGTGGTGGTCACTGTGGTGGGTGCAGGCACCGAGAGACGCAGGCCGAGTCCATGGGGAAAGCTGCTGCCGACGGGCGCCGTGGGGAGTCCCGTCATGAAGCTGGAGCTGATGCTGCTAGCGCTGGAGCTGGTGGTGCTGGTAAGGGCCACACCCTGGTGCGGCACACGCTCCACGCTGCGCGGGAACTTTGTGTGGCAGATGTTGCACTGCGTGATGGTCTCGCAGCACTGCCCGCAGAAGCTATGGCCGCAGTTGGTGGTCACAGGAGCACGCAGCATGTCCAGGCAAAGCGGGCAGAGCAGCGGGTCGTAGTCGTCGCCCAGCGCAGGGCTGTGCACGCCTAGTTCTCGCGTCGGTGCATGCAAATCCAGCAAATCTTGTCCAGCTTCGCCCGCTCCGCCAGCTGCCCCGCTGCCCGGCAGCAACTGCAGATCCAGCCCGAGTGTATGCGCCGCCCAGTTATCCACATGCTGGCGTGCCTGCTGGTAGCGTGTCTTCAGACTGGACTCCAGTGTGCGGCTGGCGGTGGCCTGCGTCGCCCCCGACACGCCTGTCGCGCCCAGCTGGCGTATGTGCACGGTGAGGGCGCTGGCCAGGGCTGCCAGCTTGTCCAGCGGCACGTGGCCATCTACCTGGCGACTGGCGATCAGTTCGTAGACATCGAACACCTGCGACAGGCTGCCCAGCCGGGCAAAGGATTCGCCCAGCAGATACGACAGTTCCAGCGAGCTGTTGCTGTTGTTGTTGTTGTTGTTGTTGCCCTGCAGCAGCACCTGCAGCGTGTGCGGTGAGCTGGCTGCGCTGCTCTGATGATGCAGTCGATGGTGCCGCTGCTGCTGATGTTGCTGATGTTGTTGGTGTTGTTGGTGTTGGTGTTGCTGGTGTTGGTTCTCCTTGCGCAGGGCCTTCAGTGCGCGCTTGGTGGCCACGGAGGGCTTCATGTAGTAGCCCTGGGAGAGCGGCATCTCGCCAGCTGTTGCTGCTATTCTCGTGCTTTAGTCTAGTGTAGCTGCCCGTGGTCACGTATGCGACTGCGACTGCGACTACGACAGCGACGGCGACGCGGCGCCCGACACTCGCCCGACTGCGACGTCGCGGTTGAGAACTTTTTTTTGTATTTCTTATAAACTGGATTGGATGTGCAATCGTTATACGTAATTGTTTCTCTGTTATTCGATTTAGTTTCGTGTTCTTCCCGCACGTCACTTGCCCTCTCACTCTCTCTCTATATATATATATCGGTGTATATATGTTTTTATTCTGGGTTCTTTAATTATTGCTGCCCTCGCGGGGTCTCGCTGAGTGCAGCAGTTCCACAATCTCTGGAGAATCGCTTGTCGTCGCGCTGCTCGGGCATCTGGAAGCAGAGAAGAAGACGGGGGAGGAGACGGATGAGACATGAGACTCGTGAAATCGTGTGAAGTCAAATGAAATGGAATCAAAATGGAACCAAAGGCAGAAGAAGAAGCAGTAGCAGAAGCAAAGGCAAAACCAAAACCAAAACCGACGAATCGACTCACTGTATGAATTTACGTAACGTTCAAAATGCCGTTTGCGTTTTGCCTGATTCTGCTGCTGCTGCCTCCGCTGCTGCTGCTGCCATCGCAGCTTTTGATTCTGTTTTATAATTCACACGCACACTCACACACACAGACAAACATGGCGGCATCAAGAGAGCGCGTTGCCGAAGAGAGCACGCACGCCTCGCTTGCTCTCTCTCTCTTTGATTTAATTTTCGTTTCGCTTGTTTTATGACAGCTCCAAAGCGAAAGAGGAAGCAGCAACAAGAGCAACAAAGTGCCGTATCTATTACTCAACTTGTCTGACTCTTGTTACTGGCATCGCTCTCTCTCTCTCTCTCTCTGTCGCGCGCTCTCTTCGCGCAGTGACGTGACATTTGTCGCGTATGCTGCTAATTGACAGTCCCAAAGTTCTGAGCTTTGCAGCTGCGTAGGGGCAGGAGGCAAGAGGGGGAGGAGGAGGAGTGCAGGGCAGACCGCAGGCTGCTTCGAGACTTTGGCGCGTTACATAAACGGTCAACGAACCTGCAGAGGCAGCAGCAGCGGCAGAAGCAGCAACAGCGAGGGGGGGCCAGAAAGAACTCACGAGTAAGTGATTAAATTTGAACTGTGAATGATTCGCAGCACTCGGCTTGGCACTAATCATCGCCAGTTTAACCTCTCGCGCCCTCTCCCCCTTTCTCTCTCTCTGTTTCGATCGCTCTCCAGCTGCCAGCTGGCCGCACATGTTGTTACATAATATTATGAAAATTAACACTGAATCACGAAACGAAGCAAGTAACGAAATCAAAATCAAAATCGTCGACGCACGCACACACACACAAGCAAGCACACGCACACTCAGCCACATGCTGAGCAGAGAAACAAAACAGAACATGCACACACACGCACACACAGACAAACAGAACCAAAGCAAAGCGACAACAACACAAAGAGAGCCACAGTAACAGGCTGCCTGCCCCTGCGCTCTCTTCGCTTTTCACACACTCTCACTCTCTCTTCAGAACTATTCTGGCGGCTTCTCGAGCTGCTAAGAGCGCGCTTATTATACCATTTATTGTGTGTGCTCGTGCTGCTGCTGCCTTCATTGTTTTCGGGTTTCTGTTTTATGCGCACGTTTTCTTTGACGTTCAGTTTTGTATCTTAAAGATAAACAATGCCGGCACAACACACTCGCACACACACACACACAGAGAAAGAGAGCAGAGCGGCGTGGCCATTGGCAACGTCCGAATGTTTTCGGGTTTGTTATGTAAACAATAATTTTTCGGTTTATGTTGTGCGCTTCTATTTCTCGCCTTCTTCTGCCTCTTCTTCGTTTTTTTCGCCGTGTATAATTTGTTTACAGCTCGCACTACATAGATAAACAGGCCTCAGATACAGATACAGATACAGAACACAGATACGCGTACATGAAATCAAAGTGTGCCAAAGAAATTGCGTACTCGCCCCCTCTCCCTCGCACTCTTGCAACCACAGGCCAGGCCAGCACGTCGTATGATTATTATGTACGCAGCTTTTGGCCCAGTTGCTTGGCCCCGCGAATGAATATTTTGCATAAATCTGATGTTAAGTAATGCCGAACATCCGAATATCGCCTCTGCTATTGGTAGTTGGTAGTTGGCCAAGAAGAAAGACGCGCCGCGAGCGAAGGTTTCCTTAGATATGTATTTTTATATATTTTATTTATATCAATTTGATTTCTTCGCATCGCATCTCATCGCAGTGCGACAATGAAATCAAATCGCCGTCAGAATTCGCATTCCCCCCTCAAGATTCCCCTTCAGATTCGCATTGGCCGCGCTAAGTAGGCCGTGCACACGTGTCCGATGTCGCCATACTATATAATTTTATTTTTTAATAATACTTGTCTCCTAATACGCGATATGACAAGATCACGTTGATAAGCCGCACAGCTGACGCATTACGTTTGCGTTTATCGACTGTTTTCCATAGCAAAAATACCTGACTGAAGCTTACTCATGCTTTTCCCTGTAAACTATACTATCAGTCTCTTATAAATATATATAATATCAGGCAGCGTGTGTAAAGAATTCACTTTCGAGTTCTCTTTCTGTTCTGTTCAGATATGATATGCGGATTCCTTGCAACGACCTTCAAACTCATTTCACTTTAGTCTCGAGTCTCAGCGAGGAGGAATCACCTAATTGCAGCTTGTATTTCGCCAGTCTATCTGTATCTGTATCTCTGTCGGTGTATCTGTATCTGTATCTGTATCTGCGACATGTAACGCATTTGTGGAGGAGGCCAACCAAAGTTGGTAAACAACTTTCAGCTACTTCTGCTTCTTCTTCTTCTACTCTTCCCTGTTCTAGCCCGAGTTGTTGTTGCGCAGTTGTAACAATTATGTGCACGACTCATATATAACTGCACGTGTATCTAGATGGTTGTCCCGGTGTGTGTGTGTGTGTGTGAGTCTGCTTATAAGGCTGGGCAATTGCATAAGGAAACGTCGCTGATAAACGTTCCTAAATGAACTGCAAATATGTCGCGCTATGCGAGAGAGAGAGTGCACACTCTACACACACACACACACACGTAGTACTTGCATTCTGGTTTCTTTCTCTGTCCCTCTCTCTCTCTCTCTGTCTTGCTGGTATTATGCAATGTCAATCATATTTCGCGATTGCATTTATCGTTGCCTGTTGTCGCCATCGCCTTCGCCATCGCGTCAGACGAGTTGGCAGCGTTGGCGACAACATTCTGACTCGGAACAGCAAGGGGGTGGGCAGGGGGAGGGGGCAGAGGAGGCAGGCGTAGCTGGAGACAAAAACCAATTACAACGACTACGTCATGCGAGCACAAGCAACTACCCAGGCCACTCTAACAGATTCCACATGTCTCTCAGTTACACTGGGCTCAGGCCTAAGCACTGCAGGGTATCTGGTAGTCGAGCAAGTCGAACTATTGCTGCTGCTGCTGCATTACTTAGGGCAATTGTTGTGGCGACAAGAAATTGCCATGAAATGCAATGTCACATGGAAAATGCAAATGCAAATGAGCTGAGCTGAGCTGAGCTGAGGAGGTTCATACGCCCTGTGAGCCACAAGTGGGTGTGGCACGAGGGCGTGCCTAGGAGTCTCCCTCTCTCTCTCTCTCTCTGTGTGTATGGCAAGTTTTCGGGCCTAATGAAATTACATAATTGCCGTGATTGGTGCGTCGAATCGAGTTATGAAATCGACGCAACTTATTATACAATTTTCAGAAAACATTTTCTTGCCTCAGCTCGTGCTGTCGCTGCTTTTGTTTCCCCAGTTGCCCTGATATTTGTTTTATTGGCTTTTCATTTGTTTTTTTATTGCGTCTTTTATGGCTTTCAATGTGTTGGCGATAAAAAGCCCCAAAAAAAAGAGGAAAATGGAGCGAGAGAGAGAGAGAGAGGGACTCGCAATTCTATTTGTGTTTTAGGGCCTTCTCTGCGTGTGATTTGTGCCTTCTGGGCCTGCGTGGGGGCCTTACATAACGGACTCTGCGGACTCGCATAGATTCTGACTAATTGTCGACTTATGTCAGCCCATTTATATAAGGGCCAATTGGCAATTGGCAGTTGCCAGCTCCAGGCCATGACTCATTCGGCTTGGGCTCAGGCGATGAGTGGCTTTTGCCTTTTGCATAATGGCCAAGGAAATATTTGCCATTTCAGTTAAGGGTTTACGGCTTAACATTTGTTGTAGTTGTAGTCGCAGTCGCAGTTGTTGTTGTTGTTGTTGTTGTTGTTAGTCGCATAATGCGTCGCGTGTCGTAATGGCAACGTCAACGTCAGCGTCAGCGTCAGCTACGCTGCCAGCGTCACGTAAACTGCAACGAGCCGGCAATCGTTGCCTCCCCCTCCCCCTAGGCAGGAAAAGCGAGTCAAGCAATGGCTAGGAAAAGGGGGAAGGAGAAGGGGGGGGAGAGACCTGTTAATTTGACAAGCGAGCAAATTGACGCTGCTTCGCTTGTGCTCAATGAAGTTCAAAGAGTAAGAAAAACTGAGTCGAGCTGAGCTGAGGGTGTGCATAATTGCAATTGATCAGCTCAGAGGCAGCGTTATATAAGCTGCCTGCTGCGATAGTATCTATCTATCTATCTATCTACCTATCTACTACCTGCTGATGATGTTATATAGTGGAGCTGCTGCTGCTGCTACTCACTTACTCAGCTTATCTGGCTCAGACTATATAGCATGTGGCTGTAGATTGATTGTAGACCGCAGTCGGCGTGCTCAGGTTCGTTCTGTCTGTAATCGCCTGCTATATAGTATAATTCATTCAGTTCACAATTGCATCATCCGAATTTGTTTTATTTCGCGAGCTCTAATTCAATTTGAGGCGCATTTATCATTTATCATGCGAGCGACTCACTATTCTGCATGCTTTTATCACAAATTAAATATAAATTATTATCAAGTGCTGCCAATTTGATTCGCCAGAACAACAACAACAACAACAACATCAACGGCAACGTCAACAACAACACGTTCGCCACAGCGAGCAAGAAAACAGAAAAAACGCTTAGTAATGCCTTTAAAAATATGGCAACACGTAAGCGGTGCAAAACGTACCCAGTCACCCCCCTCCCTACTGCCCACCTGCCCCCTCGCTAGCCTGACCCTGCTTAGCCCCCCCTCCCCCGTTCCACCACTCTCCTGCAGCACCTTTTGGCAGCTCATTGCAGGCGCATTTTGTTTTCACAATCAATTCGCAGAAGCACCAACAACAACGACAGCAACACAAATGAAAACAGTTTTTCCGCTGCTACTGCGCTGCCTCAGTCGGTGCTGCCTCTGTCGCTGCTGCCTCTGCTGCTGCCGCTGTTCAAAGAGCAATGCAACTTAGTTGAGCGTCCGTTCATTCACATTGCACACGCACACACACTCGCACTGCACACTGCACACAACACACACTCACTTGCTCACGTAGCGAACAGCAGACGGCGTGTGGCCTGATGTCGTAACGCGAGCGCAAGAGAGTCCCTTGGCTGCTGTGCGCGCTCTCTTAGCGCCAGTCGCGCTCTCTCTCTTTGGTCTTACCTGTCGCACTGGCAAATGCTGCTGCTTCTGCCGCTGCTTCTGCTGCTGCTGCTGTTGATTCTTCCTCTTGTTCGGCTTGTACTGCACGACCGCGCCTCCTGTCTGAGAAGCACAGCACACACACAGACAGACAGAGAGACACACACGGTCACTCACACTCACTCACTGAGAGACACACACGAAATTCTTTTGTGTCAAAATTTATTGCCACACGCGAAACAACAACGAAACACTGCAAAATTCTTTGCTCAATTTTCTTCTTTAATTTTTTATTTTGTTGCGCCTCTGCTGCCCGCTTTTTTTTGGGGCGTGCGCGTAACTCTTTGCGTTTCTTCTTTTTCTTTTTTTTTGTATTTTTTGTTGTGTGTGTTTTGTAAGAACTCGGCGACTCGGCTTTACGTAACCCACACACGGGTCTTACACACTTCGCGCGGCGCAAACAAAGACGTCTCTCTGTTTGGGGCAACTCCACTTGGCCAGGCTTGGCTTGCCAGCCTATGCTGCACTCGAAGCACACTCGAATAACTCTAAACTCGCGCTGGTTACGTTGACAAAAAGCATTCGCATTCGCATTCGAATTCGCGCTGGCGCTGGGGTTGGGATTGCCGTTGTTTTGTAATGCGCTTACGTTACGGTTACGCGACGAGCAAACGAGCGGGGACGTTGGCGTTGGCGTTGTCGTTGTCTCTGTCGTAAGGCAACGTGTTCGTATGCTGCTCGAGGGCGGCGGCGGCGAGCGCTGTTTTGTATGCGCTCCGCTTGCTGATTTTGCTGTACTTGCCACGGCCGCTGTTCGACAGCAAATGAACTCAGCGCACCACAGCACAGTGCAGAGAGCGTCGAATGAGCGAACGAGCGCACGTCGTGCGAGCGAACGAACGAACGAGCAATCGAGCGACCGACCGACCGCACTGAGCGTAGGCATGCGAGAGAGCAGGCACGTAAGCAACGACGACGACGACGACGACTCACACACACTGCGATGGTATTATGTCATAGCTCTCTTAGCTCTCGTCGCCCTGCTCTGTTGCGTCATCAGTGTGCGCTCTCTTATGTGCAAAACTGACGCTATTGCTCTGTTGCTGTCGTTGTTGTTGCTATTGTTGCTGCTGCTGCTGCTATAGTGGCTGCTTCTGCCGTCTCTGCTTTGGCTGCTTGAGATTTGCCGGCAAAACGTCAACTGTCAAACAAGGCGACGCCAAACTTGTGTGTAGTGTGTGATGATGGGATGATGTGATGGTCTATAGCTCGATGGGCAGAGGAGCAGACTGGGGGGATTAGTTGACGCCCACGCGGGCTCATCATTTGTCGTTGTGTGCTCTGCGCTGTGCGCTTCCGGCGCCACTCGAGAGCAAAATGCTCATGTTTGCCGCCTGCTGTTCGGTTTCATAAGTTTGTCATTTAACGCATGTTACGTATGTTACGTGTGTTACGTATCTGCCGCGTTGACCTCATTTGGCGATCAAAGAGAGCCAACAACAGCTCACACAACAGTAGCAGCATCAACAGCAGCAACAGCAACAACAACAGACTGCAAGCTCAGCCATGCAGAGACAATTCGCCGCTTCGCCGCTCGCGTTTCAAGCTCAAGTTCAACGTTGGCCTGGCCGTCGCCTGCTGCATATTTCCAGTTTCAGTTTAGCGTTTGATGTTGTTATTAACATTTTAAGTGGCTACAACTGTTGTTGTTGCTGTTGTTGCTGTTGCTGTCGTGTTTGCCAGTTACTTTTTCGTAATTTGGTAATTTGTTGCGTCTGCATAGATAGAGGCAAACACACTCACACACACACACACACACACTTCGATCTCATGTGTTAACATTGCTCGCGTTTGTTGCAACATTCGCCACGCACGTCTCTTCGTAGGAAGTAATCGACAACCGTTATGCAGGTCTTCATGTTGCGTTGTTGTTGCCCCTGTTAACGGAAATTGCCAGCGAGTTTTGAGAAAATATGAGGAAATTCGTTAGCGTTTTGCATAAGTTAATGGCAATGGCATATGGCTTTGGTAGGCTGCTAGCAGGGTGGGCGTGGCACGCATTTTATTAGCTAATTAGTGCAGATTGCAGATGCAATATATGTGAAGGCAACAGGTAAGCAGTGTAAAGCAACGGTGATTCACCCTGGAAACCTTTAACAGAGCCGTAACAGTTGCAGACATCACTTATGTAACTTAACAGTGAGCGAAAAACTGAGCAGAATGCGAATTCGGCTGTTCAAGGTCAGTGGCGGCACTCAGCCTATCGCAGCAATCGTCTGGAGTACATTTTTAATTTTTCATTGCATACTTTCGAGCTGAGCTCAATATTCAGAGGCGGCCATGTTGGCAAATGGGCTGCATTTACCGTACACTGAGTGAACGAATAAACGCAGGCACCCGAAAGTATGCAATGAATTTTTATTCCGTCCGTTTCCAACCAACAAATACACTGTGCTTATATTTTTTGCATTTATCGTTTCAAAATTTGTATCTAAACCTTTATTGTTTTTGCAGTTTCAATAAATCATATTTATCGGCTTCAAATGATGCACTCTCATTAACCCTATGAATAATCATCTTATTGGTTTCTTTACTTGCACTTCACAGAATCTCATATCGCTTGTCGTTCAAACAGAATGGGAAAATGAAAATATTTGAAAATATTACAGACTTGATCGCGAGACTTGCGGGCAAAAGGGTTTGAAATCAGTTTAACACAGTGTATAACGCTTAAATTAACAAAACTTAACGTTCAGTTTGAGACACACATATATATAAAATTTAACAAATTAATTAATACGTAGAAATAAGAACTAGTCTAATATCTGCAGCATTTGCGTCTTAATCCGAGCACTTGTGTTTAGTTTGTTAGCATTTTTTTTTACTTTTTTTCATTAAGTATGTTTACTTTGTTCTGTTTGGTTTTTACTTTTTGTATATATATCTAGGTACATGTTAGTGTCCTTGCATAGGCTGTTTTAAATTTACTTGAATTCTTATTAAAGTTAAATTTAAGTTATTCTCTTACGGTCATTTGCATTTCTTATCTGCATCTAGTCGCAGTTTTCGATTCTTTCGCAGCTTTTGCTTTGGATTCTCTTGCTATTCGCTTTTGCATTGCTCGCTATTACTTTCTTTTCCATTTTTGTGATTTCTTTTACTAATACAAACGCTTTACAAATCGTTAGTTCTAATTCATTTCAGCTTTAGCTTTATCCGTTTAATTTATGTTCTCTTTTTTGTTTGTTTTTATGTTTTTTTTTTTGTAGTTTTTCATATAAAATTCTTTGCATTCGTTTCAATCGCAAAATTCTCAAAATATAAGTAAAGGCTCTAAAACGCATGTGTGGGGTGTTTAATCTTTTGTTTAATTTAGGGATTTTAGCATCTTTTTGCAACAACTAACAATTTTTTTTATGTTTTCGACTTTTTACTACATTTATGTTATTAATCAGCGTCTGCTTCTGCTTTTGCCTCGGCATCTGCATCTGCGTCTGCTTCTGCTTCTGTTTTCTTCTTATTGATTTTAAAATTCAACAACATTTTGTCTTTAATAATATGTAAGAATATATATATATATATATATGTATGTATATATAAGTATTTATGTGTATATGTATATAATATTATATATGTATATATAATAATATATGTATATAGCATTTAATATGTTCGCATTGCCGACATTCTCTCCACACAGTTCTCGCTTAGGGACTAAAAACACTCAGCACTTGCTCACTTAACTGTACTTGACTATCTCTCCCTAGGCTTAGTTACATACTATAAGTAAGTATATCCCCTAGATGCTCGCTAATTAGATCTTGCTTTGCACTGCAACAATTTGTGTCTTTAGTTACTATTTTAACCCTGCCTACGATTACGATGCGCAACTCAGCTCCATTGCTCTATGTGGTATATACTACGCGGTATATTCTAATGTTATACGATATATGGCATATACTATGTGGTATATACTAAGTATGCATGTAAGTACTTATAAAAAATCATCAGCTACAGTATTGAATTTATCTACAGAAGTTACGCAAACTAATCATCGTTAGAATCGTCTCTCTGGTAATAATTATAATCAATAGCATGCGTCTGTAATTATTGTATATAATAAATATATAATATATATATATATATATATATGTATTTGTATATATTTGCATTGTATATTAGACATAATTTCGATTCGTCATCCTGTCATAATCGTCTAACAAAAGGTTTACTTTCAGTTTTATCGTCTTCTGTTGTTGCTAAGTCTACAATTTGTTACGGAACATTCTTATCAGAAATACATAAGTATTAATACATATTCTTTATGCTTTTCATGCGAATTCGCATTCATTAAAAACCTAATGTTTGATCACTAACAAAATAAATGAACCTACAACAAACTCGTTGCATAAAACTTGTGTATAATTTATGTGTCTATTTTAGATTATTAATTCTCTGAGCTGCAGCTCGCCTTCGGGCTGTGCGAGTCGCCCGATCATCAACGCCCGAAAGTATGCTCTAAAAACGATGAGAAGATCTATCTATGTACCAGCGCGATCCGTATAACTCAGTGAGAGGCCTGTCTACATTTAATGTGAACACTCGATACAACAAAAGGCTAATCGACTACAAACTAACGATCGTAATGAAACGAGTATTTTTCAAAAATACTATTAAACTATTCGAGCTGTGAGTTGTTGTGGGGCTGGTCACACTCGCAGGCCGACGGGGCTCGCAGTTATCGCGTTTATTTTCACCTCTATGCGCATCTTATCTTTATCTCTATATATAGTATATGTTTGTTTATTTATTATTATAAATATAACACGATTTGGTTTAGTTAATTGATTTTTATACAAATATTTAGCAATTGCTTAGTTCTTGTGGAGTTCATTGGGCTAAATCGTCAACTACTGTAGTTATCGTTATTGCTATCGCTATCGCTATCGTTATAGTAATCGTATATTTCTGTGTCACTTTACAAAACAACCGAAGCTCAAATATTCGACTCAACACTCGACTTTTCCAATGATACGAGTTTATTATATTTGGTATTTGTTTTTTGTTTCTCTAGGTGGTTTCTTAGCAGTGCAAAAGGCTTTTAGGTTAGTTTTGTTGCTAGTTGGGGGAGTTCATGTTGTTCTTCTCCTGTCGTTGTTATCGTTTTCAGTTCTCAGAGGTTTCTAGAGACGCCCAACTGTTCGGAAGTTGTTTCGACTAATCGCTATGTGCACTCGAGGCTTTTCTAATGGGTAAACATCTAATAAGTTGGCTAAATACAGATAAAGGTATAAATATCGGTATCGATAGATAAATAATTGTTGCCTTTTGCTTGTGTTATCGTTAGGGTTAGTTTCGGGTACGTATTATTCGCTAACTGTACTTGCTGTGAGATCCTTTAGTTTACTTTCTATTTTGTCGTGTTGTGTGTTCTGTGTGGGGCATTCCGAAAACAATAATATAAGAAATATAGAACCAAAGATAGTTTTCGATATTTGAAAGCAACGCTTAGATTTTTATTATTACACAATTGTTTGCTTGCTCTTGTTCTCTCCCATTCGCTCATACGCTCTATTTATAGTTTGTTTTCATGTTCTCTTTTCATTCGTTAAAAATAAATAAAACTTATTAAAATTTTAAAGAATTGCTTACAGTTGAAAAATAAATTGCATATCGTAATTATTGTATATCGTAAGATCGTAAATGAATTTCTCAGTGTTTTGTATAAAATTTATTTAAATTTTCTTTCACTTTTTGTTGTTTTTTGTTTTGTTTTGCTTTGTTTTCTTTATGTTTGTTTTGTGGTTCTTGTTTTTTTTTTACTTCTTAGCTTAGTACGCTAGGTATGCAGGTAAATGTAACTCAATGTTTAACAAATAAAATTAATAAAACTTAACTAAAACTGTAAACAGTAATAATAATAATAATAATAATATAATCATAATTACAATAATAATAATAATTATGTATAAGATTTAAGATCTTGCAAATCACACCAAACAAATTAGTTAAAACAAAAAGCAACTAAACAGATGTTCAAGTAGAAATATAAGTATATGTAGTAGTAGAAGTAGAAGTAGAAATAGAATAGAATGAATTTATATGAGGATGAACTGTAAAAGGTTCGAAAGAGGGTGGGGAGAGCGGTAGAGTGGAAGTGAAAGCGAAAGTAAGAAACTATGGAGTTTTCTATGCTCTCTCTATCTCTCTCTCTCTCTCTGGCTCACTGACTACGCCCGGTAAGTGCTTTATAAATGTTTTCTTCTCATTTCCTCATTTCCATTTTCTTCGTTCATTTTCGGGTTGCATCTCCATAATGTAGTATTATTGTAGTTATCAACAAATAACAACAACTATGAAATAATAGTTTTATATGGGTTCTGCCATAGTTATTATTATCAATTTATGTTTGCTCGCTCGCTCCTCTAGCGTCTCTTTATGGTATATATAAAAATCATAGCTCACTTAAACTAACAGCTGCCTGGCTGAGGCTGAGGCAACTGAGGAGGGAAGTTCTTTTCTCATTTCTAAATTGGTTTTATAATTTTGTATTTTATTTTTTGTGTTTTTCTTTTATGTTGATTTTTTTGTGGTTTTCGTGTTTTTAGGTTTTTTAGCTTTTTGCTGGTTTTTTCTTTGAGTCAAATTGAAAAAGGCAACGAAATTATTTACATATGTGTATGTATGCGCGATCTTTGTGTTAAGAAGAAGAAGGCAAAAACTAACTGATAAAATTCACTAAGAAAACTTAACAACAAATTAAGAAAGAATCGGTTGAAAGTCGAGAGAAATCATTGTAGGTTTCGGCTCGTCTCTATAAACTAATAACAAAACACACTAGGTAAAAAATTAACAATTCTAGATAAGTTTTAGTTGTAGTTATGCATAATTGTAGTTGTAGTTGTATTGGTAGTTTCTCGATATAGTATATAGCAAAGCGATAGGCGATAAACAATTGCCGATATCTTTTATGGTGTGTGAGGCATTTGAATTGGATCTTTCTCTTTCTTTCTTTCATTCTTTAGGCTACACTAAAACTTTAAGTTAAATGTTTTTGTTTAGTTAATTTGCATTTAGTTTTACGTTAAGTTTAAAATAAATATGCGCTGCTTACCAAATGTCTGCTTGTGTGTGTGTATGTTGTGTGAGTGTGTGTGTGTCTGCTTACATGTATGTAGATTTAGCATATAGATGTATATTGTTTTTTATAGTGTACTTTTCATGTCTGTCTATCAATTATTAGTATGTATTATTGTTATTATTATGCATTTATTATTAAAACGTAGTTGTTTTTGTTGTTTTCTTGGTTTTCTGTTGTTGTTGTTGCTGTTGTTGTGGTTCTCGTATCGCCCAAGTCAGATTTAAGATTACACATCCTGGAATTTCGATAGACGTGCTCGCAAGTCCATGTTCTCCTGTTTTAACTGCTCAACCTCTTGATGTAGTGTTGCGTTCTAGCGGGGAGGGGAGGGGGAATACGTTGATTAGAAAATATATCCTATTGCGTATACGACCCGTACTCACTTCCTTTTCCAAGTAGCGTGCACGCATCGCTATCTGATTCTCCTTCTGGCGACGCGCATCCCGAGACCTCTTCGCGGCAATATTGTTCTTTCGCCGACGGGCCCAGTACTTGTCGTCCTTGAGCTCATCTGGAACAAATTGTTTGCGTGACTTTTTAATCATCGGCTGCGGTTTGAGCTCTTCATCGGAGAATGCTCTGGTGCGCGGATCAAAGTCACGCCCCGACGATGCGAATGAAAATGCTGGAATATCAAATACTAAATGTTAACAATGTTTCACAGACTGTTCGTGCTAAATTAAACCATAAGAAGAATGCAGACGAAACAAAGGAGGGTAAACCAAAGAAGTAATAGAATAGAATAGAATAGATACGGGAATCGAAGACAGAAGAAATGGAAAAACAAAATCAAAAGGAAGATGCAATAGGAAGGAGCTTTGCCTCGATTCTTGCACAAATTGGAATGTAATCAGCCTTTAACATTTAGCATTTGATAAGACATGAGCAAAAACATTTTACTACAATTCTCTTTTAAGTCTTTTTTTTACTCTCTTATGGACGCGTGGGTGACTCGCTATATGGTGGAAAATATATGTGTGTGTGTGTGTGTGTGATAAATCAATGTTGTATGTACATATATTAAAATCAAATCAATGTTAAGTAGGCGCAATGTCCATTCCATTTGTGTAGGCAAATAAAAAGTGATTAAGTTAAGGTATATATATGATATCTTCGGATATATAGAATAGTATCTCTTGCCACACAACTAGCTGAAGTATCACTATAGGAAGTGATCCTAAAAGTATACTACAGCTAGTTGTGTGCTCACTCTTTCTCCCTCCCTCTCTCTCTCTTTCTCATACTCACTTGATTCGGCCGGCGAGGGCGGATTAAGCGTATCGGGACTGATGCAATCCGATGGCGAAGGCGATCGCTCCCGCTTTGTGGTTATGTGCCCCAGCCCAAGTGACAGACCCGCTGCATGACTCAGCGAGTCGGAACGATGCCCCAGTCCCCCGGAGTGTCCCAGATGAGTGCCGGGCAGGCCGTCGGGTATGTTGTTCTCCGACAAGAACTCGTCCAGATCGGCATACTGCAAGAGAAGTTCACAATTGTAGTTCAAGTTGCTCTCTCTCTCCCTTTCTCTCTCTCGCATCTCAAAAGTACTCAGTATGGCAACAGAAGACAGAACACACACACAGGGTGACTCGATTATCGATTACACATACTGTACAGATTAGTTTAGGATCTATTGATATTTACAAGATGATGAGAATACAATTCTCGCACTAAAAGCACCAGAGGCAACGGGTTAGTCGTATGCTTGTGTGTGTCTGTCTGTGTGTGTGTGTGTGTGTTTGTGTCTCTGTTTCTCTTGAGTTGCGAGTGTTGTGTGGGAGTACAGGGTGTAGGCGTGTGTGTACAGGGTGTACGGTAGACGCAGCCACTACGCAGCGATGATATGATACTAACTTGTGTTACCTTGAGGTCAGCATCGTAGGGCAATGTCTTGTCCCACAGATTGGGACCCAGAAACGCCGTCTGTGCCTCAACATTCCAGATGTCGCCCTCCTCTTTGTATTTGTCATCGGGGCAGATGATTTCTTTGCTATTCGATGTGGATTTGCCTGCAAAGAGAAGAAGAAGAAGAGAATTAGTATAGAACAAAATAGGAGAATCGCTTTGAATGGATGCACAGAATGCTCAAGGACAAAGTTACAAAGTTACACGGCCCCTGCCCCCGCCCCCGCTTTACAAGGGGGATTAATCATGAGTAGACGTCGCCAGAACTGATAAGGCCGCAAATCACTTTGTTGTTTTCGCTCTTACAAGTGCATTAGTTGTACTTTAGTAGTTCACGATAAGGGAGGGCCTGAGCACTACTTGGGCAGCTGCAAAGTGGGTCACACTGCGTCATCATGTGTATACACGTACACGTAATAGATACATGTCTGTGCATGTCTGGGCAACGCAACAAATCGCAATTCTTTTTGGCAAACTGCCCAAAATCGTATGCGATTTCCGCATGCGCCTCGTTGTGCGGCAAACACAAACACACACACACAGTCTCTCTGCCTGTGCGCGTGTGTGTGTGTGTGCAAGCAAACATGCCAGGCCAAAGCAAGAAGCAAAGCAAACAAAGAGGAAGCAACAGACAGCGGCAGCGCAGCTAAAAGCGAAAGTGAAATTTCTGCTTTCAACTGATTTTATCGTCGCGTCGAGTCGCTTCGCTTCGCCTCGTGCGTCGCCTCTCTCTCTCTCTCTTCGCTTCGGCAACGGCTTCGGCTGCGGCGTGCGCTCAGAAAGCTTCGTTCAGTTGAGTTACAGCTGCGCAGACGCAGCTGAGCGTGCTTTTGCTGCCGCCACTGCTGCTGCGCAGCGACTGCGACGCGCTCTTTGATTTCTTGCACATTTCACAGGCAAACGAGTTTGACGCTGGCGTCGCTGGCAGCAAACAGGTTTGCGTCGTGCAGAGTTTTGGTTTATTTGTTGTTGCTGCCGCCGTTGCCGCTGCCGTTGCCGTTGCTGCATTAGTTTCCGCTTTCTTATTCACTCTCACTTTCATTTGCGAACTTTTTGCTGTTGCTTTTGGCCAGTGTTATTACCGTTGCTTTTTGCAGGCGAGTTACCAACTATTGCGAAATTTTATGCCAACTTGCGGCGTTGCCAGCCACAGCCACAGCGACTGCGACTGCGACGCTGGCAGCGACCACATTTCTGGTCTGTGGTAGAGTGAAGTAATATTTTCTTTTCTTTCCTTTTGCGCTTTTCTCTCTCTCACTCTCTCGCGTCTATTGCATGTGCATGCTGGGTGAAGTAATAGACAGGCACACACATGCATAGACATGCGCAAACACGTTTGCCAACTGAATTAGGAGCCTGGAAATCTAAATCAAGCAGCCCTAGTGGGTGGGGGGAGGGGGTACAATTGCTAGAAATGAATCCCCTGGGAATGTGAGAAAATATCCCGCATTGGGATCGCATCTTTAAAGCTCAAGCAAACAGCACAAACGCATAAACGGAAAAACTCTCGCAAAGCAAAAAAAATATATATAATTATAACAACAAAAACAAATCAAACTGTTTGCAGGCGCACAAGAAACAAAAGCAGAAACACAAAGAAAATGAAAAAAAAATGAAAAAAAACAACGAAAAATTTACCGTTTGCTTTGCAAATAAAACCCAAAAATGGAGATTTCCTGCCTGCAAAAACAGAAGAAAAATGAAAGAAGATAGTAGATAGATCAGAGATAGAGCAGAGATTAAACAGAATATATTTAAAACGAAACGAAACGAGACGAGACGAAACGCAATGAGAAAGAACATGAAGAGGCAACGCCTTGTCTGTGGGACTAAGGCGGGGGGCAGTCAAGGGTTAACAAATGAGGATCAGTTTGTCGTATATTTTATATATATCATTGTTGTTGTTGCTGTTGTCACTTTCACACGCACAGGCAGAGAGACGGAGAGAGAGGGGAGAATCTGGCGCAGATTTTATTTTTAGACTGCGATGACTTAAGCCATCACAGGCGTTGAGCGGGGAGGGGGGAGCGCAGAGCAGCGACCGCAGCTGAGGTTACAGTTTCTCTTGCCATTTTTAAGTGGGTCAACAGTTTCTTGTCGTGTTTTTTTTTTTTTTTTTGGGGCCAGCAAAAAGCCCTCGCACTTTTTATGGGCTTTTTTCTTTATCTTTCCCTCTCTCTCTCTCGCCTTTTTGAAGTTTCTCATTTGTAATTAAAATAATTTGCATAATTTGTCGTGTCGCTTTTGCTCGCTTTGATTTTGATTTCCGCTGGTGCCGTCGGGTATATTACTTTCATTAGAAACGAGAAGCGAGGAGCGAGAAGCGAGATATAGAGCCTACGACAACAAAATTTATGGTGTTTCTTCTGCTCGACTCGCTGGTGAAACCGAAAGCCGAAGAAAAGCGGAATACGAAATGCGGAATGCCCAAAATGCGCTCAGACTGAGCTATTATTATTATCTATTATTATATTTCTGTTTCATTCTCTCCCCCCTCCTTCATTCGTGCCTTTGTTGTGTTAATGCTCGACGAGTTGGTCACAATTTTTAGTGGACCATGTTGCTCTGTTGGTTTTTGGTTAATATTATTTTAATGCCGCATTCAACTTTCACTTTTCTGTTTCCATTTAGCACGAAGCCGAAGCCGAAGCCTTCGTCGCTGCCACTGCCTTTGCCTCTGCCTCTTTGTGCGATACTAGGAAGTGCGAGAGATCCGTGTGGGAAAATACTCTAATAAAATACCCTACCCCCGCTCCCTGCAACATCTGCTGCCCATCTTTAACCCATCTCTGCCCACAAGGCACATGCTTAACCTCAGCTCGCTCTATCACATCCGTTTCGAGGCTATAAAATCGACTCCCCCTCCCCTGCCCCTCTGCAACGAACCTCTGCCCGCACAGTTTAAAACGAAAGTGAGAGTAAAATCTCCTGTGGCAACAACAACAACAACAACAACAACAGCAGCAGCAACAACTCGAACAGGTCGCTGAAAAACCCAAAAAATTTCATTCAAAGCGAAACCAGTTTTAAAATAAAAGACAACAACAACAAGAAGGAGAAAAGAGAGCGACGTTCTATGCGCTAAGTAGAACACACACAAAGTAGTATAGATATATGCATGTGTATATGTGTGTGTGTGTGTGTGTTTGCATATATAACGTATACGCAGCGAGACCGCGACATTGACATCGAGAAGTCGAATTACGTATTCAGCAATCACACTGTCTGTCTTTCTGTCTCTCTCTCTCTCTCCCTCTCATTCGCTATTGAGTCTAAGTTCTTGTCAAGAACTTGCCCTGCCCAATTCAGTGCTTTTTCATGCTGTTTTTCATGCAACAAATGCGGATTATGCAACAACTTGAGTCGCGCTCAACAATTGAGCCAACGCCGGGCACGTACGTTGCCGTTGCACGCCCCTTTCACCTGTTGCTGCTGCTGCTGCTGCTGCTCTCTTCTGCTGCTGCTGATGTTGCTGTTGTTGCTTTCGCTGCTGTTGCTGTCGACGTCGCTGTTTGCGCATGCGTCGCGTCGCATCGATGGCGCAATTGCGGCAATTTTAGCTTGCATTGTTGTTGTTGTTTCTCGTTTGTTGTTGCTGTTGTTGCTGTTGTATTACATGGCACTCGTTTGTGGCTCTGGCTTTGCGTGTTGTTGTTGTTGCTGCTGTTGTTGCTGAAGTGCAGAAAGTGTAACACTTTCGATTGTTGTGCTGTCTCTACTCGTCGTGTTTGTTGCTGTTGCTGCTGTGACTGTGTCTGTTGCTGTTGTTGCCGTTGCTGTTGCCGTTGTGCATTGCATTCATTCCGCATTCGCGCTCATTTGCATAGCTTTTTTATGTATCACTTTTTTGTGTGCTTTAATTTTCAGCTTTATTTAACTGTTTTTCTGCTTTTTTTCATTTAGCTTTTTTTCTTCTCTTTCTTTTTTTTTGGTCTGTGCGGAAAATTAATTATGTGTGGGAAAATGTGTTGGGCATTTGATTTCCGGGATTGTTAGCACAGCGAAAAGAGAGAGAAAAAAAAAAAGTATTTGCCATAGCCCACGGAACTGTGACATGGCGGGCGAAAGTAACTGTGACTAGTAACGACATCAGCTTGCCTTAACTATCTATACAGTTGCTTCAATCTATCGAACTAATTTAATTACGCGATCTTTCTTTTTCGATAATTAATTAATCGAAGTCTATGAAAAGTGAACGAAAGTCGCAGTCGCAGGGGAAGTCGCAGTTACAGGGGAAGTCGCAGTGATTTCGCAATGATTTAATTGCTTGGAAAACTGAAACTGAAAGCGAAAGCGAAAATAATATGAAAATAGTTTTGTAGCCACGCCCATTGGCGCCCATTGGCGACACAAATTGTAACATATTTGACACACTGCGAGAGAGTGAGACAGGGAGAGGGAGAGGGGATGGGAGGAAGCACTCTTCCCCCATTAGCCCCGATTTGACGCGGCTGCTGCTGCTGCTGCCAAGTGAAAGAAAGCCGCTGGCGCCGTGCAGTTAATTAGCCAAAATAAGGAAGCAGACGCGATAGACGATAATCATAGTTATAATCATAGTTGTAGGGGCTCGCAGGGGTGCGCGGGGGGGAGGGGGAGTGTTTGTATCACGAGCGCTATAAAATTACAGCGCCATAAAACGGTAAATGAAAAAAAAAACAAGAGACACCGAAACCCAAATAAAAAACCCACTGCAAGAGTATGCGGAGCACGCAGGGGCTCAAAAGGGGCGTGGCCATGCTGCGAAATTGAAACGTAATCGAGGAGGGAGAGAGAGAGAGAGGGAGAGAGGAGAGAGAGGCAGCAATTCAATCAACATGCTATAAAAGTGCTTCTGGTCTTGGGCGACGACGACAACAACGTGTGAAAGAGAAACAATTAAAAGATTGCTCATACGCCGCGTGGTCCGTTTTGGGCCACTTTCACTGATACATATACATACATATATATATATATACGATATATATTTTAGCCAGCAGCCTAACCGCATTTTGCACGTTTTTACAGTTGTTTTGGCTTGTCCGTTGGCGTCGATTGCGCAACTGTTGCTGCCCCTGGACAACAGCAGCAGCAGCAGCAGCGGCAGCAGCAGCAATTGGCAGCAATCAGCTGGCACTGACTGCGGCTCAGACTGGGGCTGCGTCTCTGGCTCTGGCTCTGACTGCGGCTCTGATTGAAGTAACTGTATTACGTTGCATTTTGGCAGGCAGCGAAATGGCGCGTCTCGCGCGTCTCTCGCTTCGTGTTTCGCTTTTCGCGTATCTGGGTGAGTGTGTGACGCCGCTGGCAGCGCAGCAGCGGCTCTGCCAGCAGAATTTGCCGTTTTGTCATGTCTGCGGCACATGCGCGAAATGCAGCTTGGATAAACCAATTCGCAATTCGTGGCCAAAAGCACGAAAGGAAGTTGCGATTGCCTAGAGCCATGGCTCGAATTCTTCTCGATTGACGCGACTTTTAAATGATATATATATACATATATATAACTGTACCTATTTATGCCTCCATCAATCATTTTAAATTAATTTTTATTTTATTCAAATTAAGTTCGATTTAGAAATCTCCTGCTCTTTATTAGCAAATTCAGTCAATCTTAAAAACTTTCGAAATAAATTGTGCATTTTTGGTATGGATGAAATTATATTTCCCAAAGTAGAAGAAGAAGAGGAAGAAGCAGCAGCAGCAACACACACGAACTTTGTTGCCAACAGCCAAAAAACACAACAACAACACACACACACACAGAGACAGACGAAAAATATAAAAAAAAAACGAAAAAGAAATGAATTTAAAAACTGCCGAAAAAGTGAAAGTCTGCAGGGGCAGAGGCAGCGGCAGCGGCAGAGGTTGAGGCCGCGCTGCTGGCGCAGTCGACTGCGACGCCGGCGTCGCTCAATGAAAGTAAAAACGCATTTTCGGCAGAGACAAATGAATTTTGATAGTGTTGCTGCTGCTGCTGCTGTTGTTGTTGTTGTTGTTGCCGGGCACATATTAATTATGCGGCAATGTCGCCGAGCAGAAAGAAGCAGAAGAGGAGGAGGAGGAGGAGGAGGAGGAGGGGAAGGAGGTGGAGAGTGCCAAAATTGCCCTTTTGTGCGATTGTTTATTGTGTTTTCAGTTGTAGTTGTCGCCGTTATTGTTGCTGTTGCTGTTGCTGCTGCTGCTGCTGGCCAGGCCGTAAAAGCCGGCCTTTTATCTTGGCCATAAAGAGAACGCGCAGATAAAAGTTTTGATAACAAAATACACGGCACAAAAGGCTTAGTGCGACTGGAGACCGGAGATTCAGAGATTCAGTCGTTTTTTCGGCATTTTTTTGGTAAATATAAAACAAAAGTTGAGTTTTGTTTCGGTTGAGGTTGAGCTTGGTATGGAAAGCACCCCGACCGAAACGAAACGAAAGTTGTCTGAAAATGTCGCGGGCCGAGGCAGAGGCTGAAGTTGAGCTTGAAGTCGGCCCTTGCCGGAGACACAAAGTCAGAAACTGAAAGCAAAAGTGATTGTAAAATTGACTCAAGACTGCGAGAGACCCCGAGACTCGAGACTGGAGAGGGGGCTCAAGAGTCGAGACGAACAAGTAGAGATCCCAAAAGGTTTTCTGGTGCAGTTGAAAGTTGAGCAGCCCCTTGACTCGCTGCAACCCCCATGCGGAAGTGGGAAATGCTTTGAGCGGGAAATGGCAAGTGGGAAATGGAAAACGAGCAGGCTGGATGAAGCAGATGAAGACGAAGAAAGAAAGGTCTGCCAAGCAGAGATATCATAAGGTATAGAGCCCTGCAATGAACCCATACGAGTATATGAGACAGTCCCCACAATCGATATAAGTCGACAACTTTGACACCTGATCAGGGTCAGCGGGGGGAGGGGGAATGAGTGCAATTAGTGAGGCGTGCAATCAATTTGCAGCGAGAAGGAAGTACGAGACTACGACAAGGTTAACGCAGAATCGATAACGATAATTTCTAGATAATTCCCAGCAATTCTTCCCTCCCCTCTCCAGCCATGTTGCTGCCAGGTTCCACGCGTGCTGCAGGAGAAGATTCGTTTTCGTTAGAGGATTCATTTCTCATACCGTTCAGATAGTTGGCGTGTTGCTTCCACAGTTGTTGCACCTGAAACTGTGTCCAACGATTGTTATCATCGTTATTGTTGCTGTTGTTGTTGTTGCTGTTGCTGCTGTTGTTATTACTGCTGTTGTTGTTGGTATTGTTGCTGTTGCCACCGTTGATCACGCCCACCAAACTGTTAACCAGACTATTCTCATGCGCCTGTTGCTGCTGTGCCACAGCGGAGGCGGAGCTGTTCACAGTGGGCGTGGCTGCTGTCAGATTTGCGTTTGGTGTTGCTGGATTATTGTTGTTGTTGTTGTTGTTGGAGGTGTGATTATTGATGATGATGTTGAGATTGTTGTGATTCAGTATGGTGTTGTTGCTGTTGTTGTTGTTGTTGTTGTTGCTGCTGCTGCCGTTGCCATGTTGCAGATTACTGCTGAGATTGTTGGCGGCCACAGCGGCAACAGCTGCTGCTGCATTAACATTGACATGCGCCAAATGTTGCAAGTGATGTTGCAGCAATTGCGTGGGCGGTGGCAACACGCCCCCATTGGCAACAAGCGGCACATTGCTCGGGGCAGTGTTGCTGCCACTGTTGTTGTTGCTGTTGTTGCCGTTGCTGTTGCTGAGCGTGTTGAGCAGCTGCTGTTGCTGCTGCTGATGTTGCATGCTGTTGCGCAACAGATTGTTGCTGTTGCAGCCGAGATTTTGGTTGTTGTTGCTGCCATTGTTGTTGTTGTTGTTGTTGTTGCCGTTGACATTGCCATTGCCCGCCAGCAGGTGTGGCAGGTTGTGCACCACCTGCAGTGGCAAGCTGCTTAGCGGTGGCAACGTTGCCGCCTGCGACATGTTGCCAAGCATTTGTTGCTGCTGCTGCTGCTGCTGTTGCTGCTGCTGTTGTTGCTGATGTTGCTGCTGCTGCACACTCTGCAACAGTTGCAGCTGATTCTGTTGATGTTGCAGCGCATTGTGTTGCTGCTGTTGTTGTTGTTGTTGTTGCTGTTGCTGATGTTGCTGTTGCAGGGCCAATGCTGGCGGCGGCATTTGATAGTCCATTCTCATTTCAACTTATTTTTTTTTTGCTTAATTTCCTTTTGTTTCTTATTCTTTACACTGCAATTGTTGCTACTGCGACTTTAGTTGTTGTTGCTGCTGCTGTTGTTGTTGCACAGAGGCATCTCGAAGCATTGCTGCTGCTGCTGCCTTGTTTTTTCGATTGATATTGAAATTGAAACACAAATTGAAACAGAAGTTGAAACCGAATCTGGAACTGGAACTGGAACTAAGATTCCTAGTTCGAAATGTGCGAAAGAGACAGGTAGAACGTAGTGAGTGTGTGTGGGATGGAGGGGAGAGGGGAAGAGAAAAACAAAAAGTTTTTATCGCACGCGCGTTTTTCACATCGCCAGCCGCGCACGACCGACCGCCTGCCTTGTTGTTCTAACAACAGCAGCGACGCCAGCAGCGATGTCAGCCGAGACGCAGCGTTGCCAGAGCAGCAGCAAGCGCAGCTTTGAGAGAGCTTTAGAATATTTGTTGAGCGCGTCGCGCAAATTCGCACGCTGCGTTTGTTCTGCGTGTTGTTGTTGTTGTTGTTGCTGCTCGCGTTGTTGTTGTTGCCGTCGACTGCTCTTCAATTGTCACCGCCGCTGCCGCTGTCGCAGTCGCTGCTACTGCGCAGTCACCTGCCTTTTGTTTGCCTTTTTGCTATTATTATGTGTGTTCGCAGTCTGCTGCCGTTGCTGTTGCTGCCGTTGCTGTTGTTGTTGTTGTTGTCAACTATTTCGCGTACTGACGTTTTTTAAGGGGTTCTCGCGTCGTCGCCGTCGTCGTCGTCGTCGTTGAATGAGAAAAGTTTGACCTTGAATGGGCAACTACAGCAACAAATAGAAAGAAGAAAAAAACAATTTGCCGTGCGCTTTTTTTTTTGCTATTTTTGTGGGCTGTGTGTGGGTTGCGTGGCTTGTGGATTGTGGATTATGTGCAGGGGGGAACTGTTGCTGGTTATTGTTGCTGCTGTTGTTGTTGTTGTTGTTGTTGTTGGGCACAGTTTTGTTAATTTCTTGAATGATTTTGGCAAACTTTTATTTATTTATACGCTAAACTAGTCGCAGTTTTGGCTTTATTTAGGTTTTATTAACTGTGGAATTTCGATTCCTTTGCTACGCACTTGGTATCACTTTTTCAACTATACAGATAGATATATATATTGCATATATATATATAGACACTCGCAGTCGCTTGAGATCTTTGCGGATTTGCACTATTCACAGCATTCCCTTTTTTGCGGGGTATTCTATTTTTTTTTTATTTTTTTAATTGCTCTTTGCTCACGTCCTTCTGGATCGCAGCTCGAAAACGAAAGTTCACAAGTTCGCACGAATTCGAAAGCAGCCGCCGCAGACGTTGACACGCGCCGTAGTCGTCGTTGTTGTTGCTGTTGTTACTCGTTGTTGTTGTCGGGTTTTTGGGGGCTTTTTGGGACTCGCTTTCGTCTGGGTTCGTTTTATTTTTGTTTTGTGGAGCCGCTGTGGAACCGAACCGGTGCCGCCGGACTGCAAACGCTGAGTGAACGCGCGCGTCGTGCGCCTCTTGCAACGCAGCGCTCAGATCGCCTCCAAAAAAACCAACAACAGCAACAACAACAGCGACAGCAACAAAAACAACAGTAGCAGAGGCAGCAGCGCAAGCCCCACGCAGAAAGCAACGCGACTGCGCAGTCAACGTCAAAGCCAAACTTGAAACCGAAAGCACTCGCTTGCGCGCTCTCTCCCTTTCGCTCTCTCTCTCTCTCTCTGCGCTCTGCTCTCACTCTGCGCCTTTGGCTCTTTCCCATTTCAACGTTTTTTTTTGCGCATTCCGCTGTTTACTTTCTTTCGCACAGGCTGCCCGCGTGAGCTGCCTCTGTGTGTGAAAAAGCTATCGCGCTACGCTTCGTGAGAGCTGCGCTGCCGCTGGCGCTGTCGACGTTGCCGGCGCGCTGCATGCGGAAGCGTCGTGAGTTTTAGATTTTCCCATCAGCAGCGCCAGCGTCGACGCCAGCTGCGCTGTTCGCTTAGTTGTTTGCTCTGAGTGAGTTTAACCACTGCGACTGCGACTGCGACTACGACTGCGCTAAAAGCTTTCGAATACAGTTAGTTATGAGTGAGTGAGTGAGTAAACGCGCGCTCCCTCTCTCTCTCTCTCTCTCTCTCTCTCTCTCTCTCTGCACTCGTTCTCCCCCCTCGCTCTTCTCTCTGCTCACCCAGAAAGTGGCGGAATGATAACAAGCTTACCAGAAATTCAAGCCAAGTGCAGTCCTCAGTCACGTTTGGGACCCAATTGACAAGGCACACACACATACACATACTAACACACACACTCATGAGGTGTTTTTGATGCTTACCTGCAACGAGAGAGAGAGACAGAAAGAGAGAATATTAATAAAAACGTCTCCGGCAATGACAGAATGCAAAAACGGGCAAAGCGTAGCCGCAATTAGGGTAATTCCGCCCACCCGCACACACACACACAAACTCTAGTGCATGCATGCAGCCCACCCACAATGACACTAAGCAGCCGCTCCCGTACACTGAGAAAAAGTGCAATTCAAAGTGAAAGCGAAAAAAATATTATCAAAATCTCAGGGAGAACCCTTATCTACAACTTCAAAAAATTCGAAAACTCTAAAAATGTTATGTTGCAATATTTTATACGTAAGATATCTCTAGGCATTAAAACATTAACAAAATGTCATCCCACTTGAAAATCGGTTGATTTTTGAAAAAGTTATGATAAGTGGAATATGAGACTACATGTTCTATCGAGGGTGTTGCATGTTAAATTTTTGGGAGATTTTGAAAAAATTAAGTATCCTTAAAAATCGATTTAAACACTTGTTTAGTACTAATATTGACCTCCGCAATCGATTAAAATTAAAAGCTGGCGATTTAAAATTAAAAAAAAAAAATGTTTGTTGAAATTTTACAGGGGGGACCATTGTCTCAATTTCCAAAATATCGAAAAATTTCAAAAGGTCTATTATGATATTATTTAAATGTAGAATCATTCAGGTTGAAAAACCATAAACAAAATGCCATTCCCCATGAAAATCGTTTGATTTTTACGAAAGTTATGATCGATGGAAAATGAGGGTACTAGGCATGTCGTGGGTGTTACATGTCAAATTTTTAAGACATTTTGTCATGATTTTTGGCCAAAAATTAAGTATCCTTAAAAATCGATTTAAACACTTGTTTAGTACTAATGTTGACCTCCGCTATCGATTAAAAGTAAAAGTTGCCAATTTAAAATTTTGAAAAAAAAATGTTGTTGAAATTTTACAGGGGGGACCCTTGTCTCAAAATTCAAAAAATTCGAAATTTTCTAAATTGTTTTTTTTTTTTTTTGAATATTTTATATGTAAGATATCTCTGAGCTTTAAATTAATAACCAAATGTCATTCCACTACCACCCTCACCTAAATTTCGAAAATATTAAAATTTGTTCAGGAATTATATTGCTTTTTATTATTCATTCCACACGTAGTTTTTCTCTCTGTGTAGCCGATACCCAGCCCATTTCCCCACATTCTGCCTTTGGCATTGACAATGGGCCACCCCATGGCGCTGCCTCTACTGCTGCTGTTGTTGCAGCTTAGCTTTCCCCTGCTGCCCACACAGCGACAGGAGGCCGCTTGCCCCCTGCCCTCTCTCCCTCTCTCTCTCGCCTGCCTACCTACCTGCCTGCCTGCCTATAAAAGGTCATTTTGCAATTTTCACTAAACAAAAAAAAAAAACAAGAAAACAAAACAAACATAAATTAAATTCAAGCGGCGCGGCACAGCGCAGCGAATAAAACGAATAATGTGAATAAAACGAATAAAGCGAATAAAGCGAATTCGATTGTTGGCAATAAACTTGAAAATTTTCACCAGAGCAACTGAAACCGAAGCTCACAGCGTATCGTATTGTATTATATCGTATCGCAACGTATCGTATCGTAAAAAACGCTGACAAACCTCCGCGCAGGTGATGACTGTTATTTGCCTAGGGGCAGAGGGGCAGAGGAGCGGAGGCAGAGACTTGAGATGAGCTGCCAGTGGGAGGTGACGGCAGGCAGCAAGGCCAAAGGTGACTCCCACACGGCTAACTGCATAGTTATTACAGCAATTTACGGCTATATCTGCTAATCATCTTTGGCACACACTTTGCAGGGTATACCAGCAGTCTATCAGCTCAGTTGGAGGCAAAACTATATTCAATATGCATTTCATTTCATATTTTTCATAATTTTCCCTAATTTAGGCAGCTTACAGCCGATGCCATCAGGCCTCGTGTTCTCTTGCCCAAACCCGCAACCTAATCAAAACGAATGCACATTGAGTTGGCCTGAAAAAAGCCAAAAAAAAAAAAAAAAAAAAAAAAATGGCTGAGGCTGGCCGACACAAAGGCGAGGTCAGTCCGCGGCTCAAAGGCTGCGATAATAAAATGGAAAATGGAAAATGGACGCCGCATATGGATTCGCTGCCAATTTGCCAAATGTCAAATGATCTTTTAGGCTAATGAGATGAGTGACCCATTGCCGGACTTGGCCCTCTTTCAACGCCAGAGGGGGCGTGGTGCCAGCACAGCTAAACAGTTAATTTAAATTAAAATCGACAATTTCACGTCATATCAAATGATTTTCCAGCACAAAGTAACTGTAACAATCACAATTTGCACGCCGATTCCCTTCTCCCTCGAGCTGTGCCCTAGGTCCGAACTGCTTCGGTTTCTGTTTCTTTTTCTTTTTCCGATAACGAAAAGCTTCGATCTACAGCTAAAAAAATGCAAAGCTCGTCAAAGCGTCGCGCATATTAATTAATTTTTTATTGCGATAGGCAATTGCACACACACAGAGACAAAGAGACAGAGAGAGAGATAGGGCACAGAGAGAGAGAGACGTTCTCATGTATATGTATGTATGTTAATTCGCCTCGGACACAGACGTCAGCGAGCAACAACGTGCTCACGTGTGCCCCGCAAGCTTTCTGTCCGTTTTTCTACTCAAAGTTCCCACAAAGCGTCGTCGTCGTCGTCTACGCGATGATATCAGCAAGAGGCGTAGGGGAGAGAAGGGGTTACTGCGAGGCTAGGCTCAGCTCTGATGACAGTGCGAATATAATGTGCAAATAGTTGAAAATTTTCCAAAGATTTGAATAGAAACTAAGGGAAGTAAATCATCTTCTTGAGACTGGCCTAGTCTCGTTTGCTTCAGTTTGTGGGGGATTGCGAATGTGGCAAGTTAAACAGGAATACTTAAGAGGGAAATTCCAGTTACTATGCCGCAGCTGAGCCAATATTAACCCTACTACGCGGCGTATACGTAACGAGACCCACCTGAGCTCGATGGCTGAAAACGCGCCTTGAGACTGTTCAGATGATTCTGATGCTCATTGGCGATCACAGCGGCTGCAACTGCATTTGCCACATGTTGCACAGAGGATACGTTGCTGTTGTTGTTGTTGCTGTTGTTGTTGTTGCTGTTGTTGCTGCTGTTGTTACTGGCATTCAAAGTGTTGCTGCTGCTGTTGTTGTTGCTGCTGCTGTTATCGCCAGCAACAATCGAGCTGTTGTTGTTGTTGTTGTTCCCGTTGCCATTCGCTGTTGCTGCCACAGCAGCAGCAGTAGCAGCAGCAGCAGTTGCTGACGCCGTCGCATTGGCAGCACCCACAGCGGCGCCTTGCCCCCCTCCATCCATGAAGCTGTTGCGCTGATGGTAATGCGGATTCTCCTGGTAGATGCGGGGGTAGCTGAGGGTCGGCAGCGTCCACGAGTTGTTCGTCTTGTAGTGGAAGTTGCCGGTGCCGAAGATCGAGTGGGTGTTGGTGTTGTTGCTGGACGCGGCGGCAGCAACAGCAGCAGCCGATGAGAGCGTGTGGGCCAGCTGAGCGGCATGATGTTGCTGCTGCTGCTGTTGCTGCTGCGGCTGATGCAGGTTATGTTGCTGTTGCTGCTGCTGTTGTTGTTGCTGCTGTTGCTGTTGCTGGTGCGGATGATGGGGATGTAGATGCGGGTTGTGTGCATGTGGATGATGCTGCTGCTGTTGCTGGGCATGTTGCTGCTGCGCGTGATGTGAGTGTTGCTGCTGCTGCTGTTGTTGCTGTTGTTGCTGTTGTTGCTGTTGTTGCTGTTGCTGCAGTTGCTGCTGTGCTGCGGCCACAGCTGCAGCGTGTTGCTGCTGAGCATGCTGTTGTTGCAGCTGCTGCTGCTGAACATGTTGCTGCTGTGCATGTTGCTGCTGCAGTTGTTGCTGCTGCTGCTGCTGATGACTGTGTAGTTGCTGCTGCTGCAAGTTCCACGCATTTGCCGCTGCTGCTGATGTGCTGCCGCTCTTGCCCGAGTCGTTGCTGCTGACGCTGCTGCGATGGTTGTCGACAGATGTTGCTGTTGTGGAGCCCGTCATGCTGCCATCGTTGCCGCTGTCGCTGTTGCCGCTGCTGCTGCTGCTGTTGCCATTGTTGTTGTTGTTGTTTCCGTTGTTGTTGTTGCCGTTGCTGCAGCTATTCCCATTGTTGTTGCTGCCGTTGCCGCCAACAACTGCTGCTACTGCAGCCACCTGCGAGTTGAGTTGCTGGAAATACTGCGACAACGTCGCATTCGCGTGTTCCTGGGCAAAGAAACTGGCGCACGAGTTCGTGTCGGACGACATTTTCACTGTCTCTTTCACTGGTTCGATAGTTCGATAGTTCGATCTGTCTCTGTCACTCTGCGATAGTTGTTGTCGATTTGGGGTATCGATAGGTTAGTTCTGGGTGCCCCCTTTAGGTGGCGTTATCCTTGTGGTTGGCGTGATTGTATTTCCTGCCCAGCAGACAAAACTTTGAGTTGCGGCCTAGTTGAGTTGTGCGCATTTTCCAACACTGTCTTTGCACTAGCGTAACCTAACACTGTTTTTGTTTGCTTTTTCAGTTCTCTGGCTTCACTTTCGATAATATTCTATATAATTCTCTGTGTTGTAGCGCATATCTAAAGACGAATTTGCTTTCGTTTAAAACGGAACCGATTAGTGATGTGTCTTCTATGTGTGTTATCGATTGCTGCCAATCGATGGCAATTGAAAGATGATGATCAGATGATAACGATGATGAAATGAGTGTGTGTGAGTGTGAGTGTGAGCTGAGTGTTAGTTCGAGCGAATTCTAGTCGGAATGGCTGTATTAGTTGACTGAGTGGATTCGTGAGTATTTTCTATTTTCATTGGTGGTTGTTGTGGCGATAAGGAATAAGAAAAGGCATTGTTTACATATGTATATATATATGCATATACTATATATACAACATCGTCGTTATTCAGTTTCTTCCTTCTTCTTCTTCACTTGCACTTGATTCAATTAATCGTGATAATAACATTTTTGTATTTTTCGTATTTTGCGTTTGATTCAATTTTCTTTCTGGGCTTTTCTTTCAAGCGGGCAATTTCGCAATTACTCAGTAAACAAACAGATTATTATATGCCATATCAATTGAAATAGATCTATATATTTTCTTTCTTTTTTTTCTTCTGCTCTTTCCAATACCTTTTCCTATTCGCTAACGATTTATTTGATGATCTTCAGTGTGTGGAGAGTTGATTGGATTTTTTATTTGTCGAAATAAAAAAAAAATTAAACTGTTTGAAATTAGATCCGTAACTTTGGAGATGCTGCTTGCGTATAGTATGGTATAGTAAGCCCGATATATATGGCGTATATAGCGTATATGTCGTTAAGAGAAGCTGTTTTTCTTTTCTTTCTTTTTTTTATGTGTCAACTACTTTGTTAACTACTTAAACACACACACACACACCGACACACACACACACACTGCACACACTTTGCACTTGAACGACTATTTCCATACAGTATACGATGTATGTAAATATATCGCTCATAGACGTATTCTTTCTCTATATATTTCTCTTTGCGCATATAATTCTCGAAAGTGCGCAATTCGTATGTGATCATATAACTTCAGTATAGATCTGAAGCCGATATCGATATTGATAACGATTGTTTGCGATTGTTATTAAATATTGCGATTTTTTTTTAGAATTTTCCACTAGTTTTCCACAGTTTTTCAACTTATTAGACCCGCTCGCGCTGTCGACGACGATTTTGACGTGAGAACGCGATGTGACCGAATGCCGGCCATAGCCGAGCCTCAGCCTCAGCCCTCGCTGGCAGCGAGGCAGGCAGCGCATTCGGCGCAGCAGCGACTGCAACTGTCGTTGACGCCAGCAGCGCTGCCTACCAGACTGCGGACGACTACAACGACGACGACGACGACGCGACTGGCAAAATTGCAATTTTCTGCAAGTTAGTAGAAAAATTAACCCTAAGCGAACATTATATAAGGGTGAGAGGGGAGAGGGAGGGGGCAGAGGCAGAGGCAGTTAAGTGCTGAAGACTGTTTTTTTAATTAACTAAATATACATATGTAACCCACACTCTAGACTCGTATATCAAGAAGACTCGTCTCCGAAGAGCTCTTCAGGTAGTGCGCAGAATGCTGTGAAATGTTTACGAAATGCATAAATAAATAATACGAATACGAAGGCGAACAGCAGCAGCAGCAGCAGCGCAGCGCAGTTGTAGCTAATGAAAATTCACGCAGCAGCAGAGACAGCGACTGCGACTACGACTGAGGCAGCGACTGCGACGACAAAGTCACGCGGATTTCAGTATGACCCAAAGCCCAACGTCTAGCAACGTTCTAAGCACGTGTTGTGAACACACCGGGACACACACACACACACACGCTGGCTGAGAGTGAGAGACAGTCACACTCATACACACACGCTACGGGGTGGCCAGCACGTTGAGCGTACGTTGCAGTTGGCATACTTAGACAGAGGCAGAGGCAGAGGCACACGAACTGAGGGCGCTTTTTTTGTATTCTGCAATGTTTTCCCTGGTTACAGTTAGATGAGAACGCAAAAGAGAAGACACTGTCTCCCACTGTCTTCCCCCTCCCCCTCCCCCTCCCTCCCTGAGCTCGTCTTCCGTTTCCTGCTTCGATTTGCGGTGGCAAAACTGATTAAAGTATCGATGACAGCGACGCAGTTAATTGGCTTGCAACACGTGACGAATGCGCAATTTACTACGCACAGGGGAGGGAAGGAGTGAGGGGCAGGGAGGGGGTTGCCCAGGCAACAAGTCAAAATTAATTACACTTTATTCGGCGCAATCATAAGCTGCTGGCGAATGTAATTTGTAAAAGTTTCATTTGCCAAAAGGCGTAATGAATATGAGTATATTCACACACAGCTAGTGAGTACTCACATGCACACTCACTCGAATGACGATTAAAATGTCAAGAGAATTACTCGATTAATTAAACATTTATATAAATTTGTTTGATTTGCAATTGTTTAACTAACTCTAGAGAAACTAAAAATTCAAGCAGGCACAAATTGCGTATACGCCGCGTATACAATGGGGGGGGGTTAGAAGAGAGGGAGCTGCAAGCAGGAACCTCTCAAGTAGGCACCTCTTCTTTGGGGTCAGCTAATTTAAGCAATCGCACTGAATCACACAGCGTAGATTGTAGAACGCATATTTAGAAATAAAATAGAAAAAAAAAACATTTGTTAAACAAGTTGACGCTATAAATAAAGCTATAACTATATTTAAATCTATAAATCTGCTTTTGTTATTCTTAAAACTTCCCCCTCCCCGCTCTACCCGCCTGCACGCCTGCCCTGTGTGTGCGACAATCCAAATCAAGCATACGCCCCGTGATGCGTCTATTTTAAACCGCCAACTACGACGACAATCGGCTCGGCAACAAGTCATCGCTGCTCGTCGTCGTCGCTGCTCGACAACAAAGCCGACTCCTGGCCTGTCCCATCCCCTGTCCCCCTGCCCCTCTGTCCGCCTGCCCAATCGAACGCAGCGGAGCGTAAAGGATCCCGCAGCGCGGGCTGCCATTGGCGCAGCTGCCTCGTGCCTGCACTGCGCCAATCAGAGCAACAGGCGCTGGCAACTGTTGCGGCCACAGCGCAGTCGCTGTTGCAGCTGGCGTCGCTGTCAACGTGAGCAGCGACGTGCGGCGACAAACAGCTGCGACTGCGACGTTGTCAGGTTTTCTATTTGTTTTGCTTTCAGTCGTTTTGTTGTTGTCTTATCACGTTTTGCTTCCACGTGCGCCGGCCCCCGTTTTGCCAGAGTGTGTGTGAGCGTAGCCATGTGTGTGTGTGTGTGAGTGTAATCAACGCACACACACACACAGAATACTCTGAGTGGCAGCGACACACACACACATGTATAGCGTGGCGCTTGGGCTGCAATGAATGAGCAGCGCGTCGTGAGAGCGAGAGAACAAAACAAACGTGAAAACGCTGTGAGAAGAGGAAGAGAGAGAGAGAAGCGGCAAATCGACGAACATGCTGAGAACATTCTATCGCAGCAACAACAACAACAACAGCAACAACAACAGCAACTACGTAGCCGACGAGCGTTTGTCGTTTATAAATAGCAAAGGCAATGGAAATGCAGTCTCGCACACACACACGCGCACACAGTTGGGGGCATCAATGAGTGTGTGTGTGTGTGTGTGAGTCACGCACACACTGACAATGCAAGAAATCAAAATAAATTGTGCGAAAATATATGCAAAAGCAAAGCAAAGTCTCTGCCTCTGCCCCCTATATCATTCATAGTAAACAGAATACTGGAAGAGGGGGAGAAGGGAAGTTAGGAGGGGCTGCACATTGTAAATCACGCTGCTTTTACGCAGCAATTAAGCTGAACTTGTAGTTTGTGTGTGTGTGTGTGTTTGATTTGTTTCACATTTTCCCATACGCGATGAGGTTTATACGATAGAACCCTTTGGCGGAACCGGTTCGAGACAGATACGACAGATACCTCGTTATACACGTGCTCAGAGTAAACTACTCGAGTTATTACTCGAAACTGCTTAAACTAACAAATTATTATAATCCTCGTACAAATTGACCCAGATAAAGTGGGGGAACTTGACTTGGGAAGAATACTAGGCAAGTTATAATCATTTATTATTTATTAGTTATTTTTCTACTGCGCGTAAATCAAGCGACTTGCTGGGGGGAGTAAATACACATTTCTAGATCTTGAAATTTGAGTGTTAAAAAACAAAAAATACCGTTAGAATGCTCATAAATATCCACATGCGTCACTTGGCTTTCAATTTCTATTCTCTCATAGAATTATGCATATTTTAACTTTCATATATATATATCTTGGTTGAAACAAGTCCAAATACACTCAAAAATATGATCACAGCAATTCGGCGCTTATCAGCAACCGGTTCCGTTGTGGTACCACGACATATAATACATATAGTATCTTTGCATGCATATCTATAGATATAGCAGGGGATCATAAATGTTTAAAGAGCAGCAAAACCGAATACCGCATTGGAAACAGCCGCGTTCAAAGTTTATTTCGCTCTGTAATCGGATCGCCAATCGATTTACGTAATTAAAAAAAAACACACACAAAAAACGGGGGACAAGTTGGCCGACTCAGCTAATGAACGTGGAGAAAGAAAGAGAAGGTGCACCCAGAGAGAGAGAGAGAGAGAGAGAGAGAGAGAGAAAAGGAAAACCTTTTGGCTTATCAACTTAAAGTTGCAATTGGAAGCGCAACAAGCGAAAAAAACAATAACAAACGAAATGCAAGGGCAAACGCAGTCGCTGTCGTTGCTGCTGCTGCTGTTGCTGACGTCTTCGATGTTGTTGTCGGCACACTGCGCCAACATGTGACGACAGGCAGCAACAGAGAGAAGGATGGAAGAGAGAGAGAGAGAGAGAGAGAGTGGGGGGAGAGAGGAAATACACAAATTGTTGTCGTAGGCAACAAAAATTGAAATTAATTGCAATGCGCAGCGGGGGGGGGGGAAAAGGAGACATGACAGGGAGTAGACGAGAGAGGGGGAGGGATGTATAGATGCAGCGGGGGGAGGCGACTCATTTATTAAGCGCTGCGCACGTGTTGCAGTTGTGTGCGGCAGCCATGGTGAGCGGGGGGTAGGGGGAGAGTGTACAACGCGCCAGACAAGCTGCCTACAGCATGAGAAACAGCATGACAGAGAGAGCGAGAGCGAGAGAGAGCGCGCAAGCGAGAGCAGCCATTGCGAGAGCAGCCATGAGAAAAGCTTTGGGAAAGCTTTTCGGGCTGCGCAAGTGCCGCAAATGGTCGACAGTGGGCGCTGTGTAAAACAAAAGCTTAGCGCCAACAGTGTTGCCAGAGTGTAGCAAACAAATAGTAATACAAATAGTAGTAGAACTTGTAGAAATAGTAGTATATATAGTAGTAGAAATGGTAGTAGCATTGTAAAACTTGAAGTGGAAATGAAAGTAATCGATAGGCTGTTGCCTATCACATTTTTCGCATTTTAATTAAATTGATTGATAGCAAAACTCAAACTAAAGAATCAAGTCTATATGGGCCCCCATAAATATTCCTAATTATCAAAACACAGCACAGACGAATACAAAGTACAGTTAGCACTGATAACTGGAGCTCTCCCTCTCCTTCTCTCTTTACCTCTCTCTTTCTACCATTACATTTCCCTCTCTCGCTCTCGCTTTAGACTCTTTTTAATGCTAATTTTAATTCATTCACAAAATTGCCTTTTCCAATGAAGACGCGTAGCTAACGAGTTGCTGCCTGTCACCGCCAGGGGGCGGCACTGGCGCGTCTCAGCCTATACGCGGCTCATTTGAGTTCTATCCCCATCAAACTGGTATTAATGATGTTATTTATGCACGAGCTGTCTGTCTCAGCAAATTGGGGAGAAAATTGGGGGTTTTCTTTCTCTATATACTGCATAGACAGCTATTGTGAACCAGACAAAGCGACGAGTCGACTCGTAATTGTCTACAATGAATGCCTGACGAGATCGAGATTTGTCTAGACTCAGCCTCGTAACTAAACCATCTCTATCTCCGACTAGTTGCCATTTCTAATCGAACTATTGATAAGGTATTTTAGGGGGCACTGTTGCGGTGTCTTTTATCTTCTATTTTGAGGGCATGGATTATGCCAGTGATTTATCGTGCCAGAAATACACTTCGCTATCCTTGGGCATTTCAGCACACTGTCTACACAATTATCTAGCCAAAAAAAAAACAGATATATAGATATAGATATATTTCCAATCTGTGTTGTACAAACTGCTGCGACAAGTACGTAAATTGTGCGTGTTTCCCTTGTCTTTCCACTAATTCTTATTCTCAAGTTCTTAAGTTCTGCAGCCTTTTCAACAAAATATTTGCGACACTTGTCTCTGACAGTTCTAAAAATGTGAAAATGTAAAAAGAAATATAGAGGGAAATATAGAAAATCAAAGGCGCGTGTTGGATTTCCACTTTGCGTGTAGTTCTCCTCAACTATTTAAAGGAAAATATGTGGAATTTACTTATGAACATGAACATACCATGCAATGACAAAAAACAAACTGAGCAAAAAACACTCTGCTTTTTATTTCCGTTCTGAATGGAAATTAACCCGGGCTGCTGCCCGAAATGATGTAACCGCGTTTCGTTTTTTGTTTTCTCTATCCCTCTCTCTCTCTCTCTGTCTCTCTCCTTCTAATTGCCGCACAGCGCATTCGCATGTGAAACTACTTTGAACTAGTAATTTTCTATGGTTTATGAATGCAGCTGCCCCTCCCCTTAACCCCTTTGTGCCCCCTTTCGTATCGGTTTGTTGATGTCTCTCTCTCTCTGACTGGCGTTAATTGAGCTGCTTATTGTGAATGTTATTGTAGTTGTTGTTATTGTCAGTTCCCGCCAAGTGTTAATTTACCCAACTAATCTTTTGTGCTATGCCGAATCTTAACTCAAAACGTCGCTGGCTTCGAGATTGTACTACAAATTGAATCCCAAACAATCCACAAGCTTATATAGTAGATAGACTTGTCCTACCCCCAGCATTGCTGCAAATCACTCACCCATTGCAAATGTTTCTGTCTTTATTTGTAGAGGGGAAACGGGGGAGTACTCACCTGCAAAGAGATAGAGAAAGAGAGAAATTAATAAAAATTAATAGAATTTCCGTGCGCAAAGACAGACCAAAAATGCATGACATGTGTTTTTCTTGCTCAGCTTTGCTTCGCTCTATGTACAATTTGGGCAATTAAAAGTACAAATTTAATAAGCATAAAGTACACACGGCTAACACACACACACACACACAGAGAGATACCTCACAATTCGAGGGGGGGAGAAGGTGACTAAATTCATTAAGGAAAACACACAAATTTTACACAGCCAGCGAGAACTGCGAGAGAGAGAGAGAGAGAGAGAGAGAGAGGGGCAAACGGATATGGCACATACATCAGCAGTTGCAGGGGGAGGGAAGAGAGGAGAGAGAGGAGAGAGGGGGGGACAAATGGACAGCAATCATTTGAAAATGCAACGTGTGCTCTGTGTGTGCCAAAATTGCAGGCGAAATGCATCAAGAAATTGTTTGAAATTTTCGCCTTTTGTTCGCTTTTTCCTTTTATTTTTCTTAATTTTCTCTTTTTTTGACACTTTCGCAAACGCATTTTACTGCATCGCCCCGTTTTAGCCATTAGCCACTTGACTGCCAAAGTAATTAACGAGGCAGTCGGTTAAATAGTTTATCTCGCATTAAATATGAAATTCTACGTTCCTAATCCCACTCCCCTCTCCCTTCCTCCCTGGGGGCCCTGACATTAGCCAAAGGTTACCGCGACAAGCTGCCAACTGCATTTTTATTGATTTAGCTACAAAAAGGCAACTCGAAAATGTTTTATTGGCTCATTAAGTGTGCAAACAATTTGGCAGGTGGCAGCTACAAGCAGACCTAGGCTACCCCCCCCCCCCCTCTCTCTCTCCCCCCTCACTCTCAATTCTACTAACTTATTACGCATACGCCCCAGTGGCAGCGGCATTTTTACTACAACTTGGCAGTTTTATGGCTCATCACAGCCGTAAAAATATGATGGATTCCATTTGCTTTTAGCCCGGATCAAAGTGAACATTTCTATATATATATGTATATAGTATATTCCCAAATTGATCAAACTGTTTTCAGCCTGCAGACATGTTTAATTAACAACTAGAAAATAGAAGGAATTGCTCTAACAATTTTTAGATTGCAGCAACTGAAGCGTGTCCTCCCCCCAATTCCCATGGGAAACCCATCCCACTGCCGTTAATTATGAGAAGCATATTATAAATGATAATTGCACACGCCATTCAATTTCAATTTCCATTTCAATTTCCATTTCAACTGTAAGGGAGAGAGGGATCTGCGTTTTAATTGACAACAATAATAATTCTTGGCCAACTCATTCAACGTTGAGTTTTCCTACTTTTCCCCTGCCCCAGCCCGCATTTTCCGGCCACTAACCGCAACTTAATTGAAATGAAAACCGAAAATTTTAATGAAGCTGCCGCAGCGACACTCGCAGGGGGAAGAGAGAGGGGACATTTCCCTTGCAGCAAGTGGCTGCTACCTATTCTTTGTCTCTCTCCCTCCGTCTCTCTCTCTCTCTCTTTCACTCGCTAATGCTTTCCTCTTTGCTCTGCTTGTTTTTTATACGCTTTTCGCATTTTTTCCTTTTCTTTTTCGCCATTGCCGCCGCTGCTTAAGTGTTTTTTATTTCAATGAAATGAGAGAGTGCAGCCATGTCCTCCCCTCCTCCCCCTCCTCCTCCCCTCCCACACCTAATGGCAGCCATGAATCGACTACACGACGCTCGACGCTTTCATCAAATGCAAAGTATTCACAATTTCATGTCGCTTCTGCATACATTTTCATTCACTTTATATGCTAGTTTCCACTTCGTATGCAATACCCTGTAAATTAGGAGGGGGTAGCTAGACAGCTTCCTCTTTTATCTGCCTACAGGGTATTTGCCTAGTCGCGCTCCCTCCTCATTCACACACATTCTTTTTTGAACTTCTGCAATTTGCCATTTTTACGATTGCAATATTCGTGCTCAATGCATTTGCAGCACTTCGCTTTTATGATAGGGTAGGGGGCGTGGCATGGGAGGGGGCTGTGGGTTAAAAACACCTCAATATCGAAGCGTGATAAATAGGTCTTCCCTTGGGTTAATGCTTTGAAGCAGCGTGTTCTCTCTCTCTCTCTCCCTGGGGGGTTGCTTTCTTTATCTTTTGTTTTGTGTATACAACAAATTAACTTAATTTTTGGCAGCTGCTGTTGCTGCCAGTTGCTGCTGCTGTTGCTGTTGCTGTTGCTACTGTTGCTGCTGCTGTTGCTGCCACTGATGTTGCTGTTGGCATAAATTAATGCACGCCTCATTCGCCTTGGTAGCCTGTGCCAGCGCTGCTCTCGTGTTAATTGAATAAAAAGCGTAGCATGTGTAGCAACTGCGGGATGAGGAGGAGCAGGAGGAGGAGGAGGAGAAGGCGTGGGCGAGCACTTAGAGAGGCAGGGAGGGAAGGGGGAGACGTGTAATATGTAAAAGATACAAACTTGCAGCAGCGACACTGTGCGAAACTATGAAAATAGTTAAGAGCACACGCTTTCGGGCTCTCAAGTGGCTACTCAACATTGTTGTTGTTGTTGTTGTTGCTGTTTGACGAGCGAGTGAGCTGCCTGCCAGCTGCGCCCTAGCAACAACTACAACAACAACAGCAGCAGCAGCAACTCGCTGAGAACTGTGTGTATCTTCTAGCTGTATCTGTATCTTATGCTCTGCCGTGTGTCTCTGTATCTAATAAACGCAAATTGACTAGCAAAAGAGTGAGATAGGGGTAGAAGAAGGGGGAGCAGGGGGAAGCCGGCAAGCTAGCTCGTGACACTTTAATCTGGCGGATAAGGTAAATAGACAGAGAGCGCGTTAGATCACAAAAGCACATGGCGGAGAGACTGGAGAGGAGAGCTCTAGCTGCAACAGTTGTAGCTGTGCAGGTTGCTGTTGCTGCTGTGCTGTGTTGCTGCTGTGTTGCTGCTGTGCTGCTGCTGCTGCTGGTATTAAGCAAGCAATGACTGACACTAGTTGGGCAATGATCTAAGCGACAGATAATGCCGCAAATCATTTTTATTTACGAGCTGTGTTAAGAGCGACAACACGGCATTTTGTGCTCGTGCTTTTATTTATTTTTCCCGCGCCGTATAAAACTATAATTAATAATAATAAGTTACAGAAATTACACTGCAAGAAAAGGAGAGCGACTCAGCGTATCGTATCGAAGGCAATCAAACTGTCTCAGCTTATCGGTATTACGAGTATTCACTTTATTTACTGCCTCACACACCCATTCACACCTCCACTCACATTCACACAAAGTATTCACACAGCTGGCGGTGTGAATAGCAAGTACAAATGACCCCAATAAATTACACAACAACAAACTAACGTCCCTCTAGATACCTCCCTCCCTCAGTAGCAGCACGGCCATAAAAAATGCTGGAGAATGAATCACGCTGCTGCCAACGAGTACCCGAAAAAAAAGACACAATCCACAAACACATATTCATTAAGCGGCAAACGGCGAATTTATTCGAAATTCTGCATAATTTACGGAGTGCAATTCACGATGTTCTTTCGATGTTATTTTCATCGAATTTGTTGTCATTTTGGCACTTCTACTTTCTATGATATCACCCCCCTCCCATGTTTGCCCGCCCCCTCATTTCTTGTTTATTCATATTATACGTATTTTATTCATATAGTATTCATATCAGAGAACGTTACGTTTTGTTTCGTTTTCATTTGCAGTCGCATTTATTGGCCCCATGCCAGGCAATCTCCTGCTATTGTGCCATATATATATACACACATATATATATATTCCATATCGCATACATACATATATGTTTATCCATATCGCTGATGATGACTCTAATCAAGACAATAAAAATAAATACTACATGATATTTGATTGCGCGGCCTTTTGGCTAAACTGAGAAATTCTTGCACATATTTAACGGCACATAATTCTCATTTTATATTCAAGCATACCTATAGATATATCTATATATATGGCATATATTTCTGTCTATCGTATTTTTGTTAAATTCTGTGTGAAATTTGTGCTCATAAATTTAATAATATATCAACTTTGCCCAGAGATTCTTCTGTTTTAATGGCATAGTTATGGGCGATCCGTTGACATATATTCTCCTGGCGAGGATTAGGGTGTACATGACGCAGAAAATGATCAACAAAACCGCTCAGGGTTGCTTGGTTTAGTATTTATCACTGACCATATAATTTATGGCTGACAAAATTGGTTAAAGTTCAAGAATTCCATTTGACCAACTGTGCGTATACGTAATGCCATAATTGCTCGGCAGATACGACTATCATCATAGAGCTCTCTCTCCGGGTTCTATTTGCGCTCTCTTTAAATTATGTATTCCACCCGGACGCGAGCAAAACCTCAGCCTAATGGGCGCCAATTACGGTTCAAGGTTCACGGCAAAGTGGAATACGTAGCATACATTCCGGGATGGGGTGGGGTGGCGCCACAGCTGTCGCTGTCGTTGCAGGCCAACTCCAACTGCGCAAAGTTGGCCCAGAGTCGGGAGACATTAAAAAATTAAATGCCATTTGTTATGTGCCGGCAATATGATTCCGTGCTGGCCTCCCCTCCCTGCTCATTCCCCTCTGCTCTGACTCAGGTTCTGCTTCCGTTGTGCCTCCGTCTCTGCCTCTGCTTCTGCCGCTCTGTTTGACTATCTTATCAACGGCCTTGGGCGTCGTCTCCTGCGCAAACAAACCACCGCTCTGTTTTATGGCTGGCTCATAAAGCAATCAGGCAGGGAAGGGGCGAGGGGCAGGGGCAGGGGCTGAGCAGGGGCAGACTGGGTGGCATGCCACAGACGCCTGTGCAAAGATTTTCACATGACTCGAGTGACGACGTTGCCGACACTGCAGCTGGGCATGGCAACTGGGATCTGGGATCGGGAGTGGGAATGGGCACGAGATTGGGGAAGAGGCAAATGTCAATGAGCCAACCGAAAATACGAAAGTGGCGCGCTAAAAGCGACGCCAAAAAGAAAACCAAGCGAAAAGCGAGGAACGAGAAGCGACAAAACGAAACCCAAAGGCGATAGAGAAGAAATGCGGCTAAATTTAATTTGCTAGCCAAAATGGCTAAAACAAATACTGTACAAATACCTTTAACCAGGCTGCGGCTGTGTGGAAAAATACCAAAGAGAAAAATGAAAACAAAAAACAACAAGCCGAAGAGCCGAAAGAAAAGCCAAAAAGAAAAACAAATCGTTTGGATTTCGCACAAAAATTATGAGAAATGAATGACGTCTAAATGTTCTTGAAGGTTAAGACAAATGCCTCACGCTGTCGCCCCTGGGCAGAGCGGGGGGCGGGAAGGGGCGGTACCAGGCGTAGATGAGAGAAAATGGCAAGAGGATGTGACATATTGAAGGAATTCTCGACGAAAGACAGGGTAGAATGGGTCACAAAATACTCTGAGTTCTCCTGCCATTGCAGACGCTACACTGAGCAAAATTACTCTATAAATAGCTAAGAGGTTACCATTCCTATCGAGGGTGTTGCATGTTAATTTTGTATGGCATTTTGGCATGATATTTGGTCCAAAATAAAGTATCTTCTAAAACCAATTTAAATACGGAATCAATTAAAACTGGAAACAGACAATTAAAACTTTTTGAAAAAAATGTTTTGATTATCTATTACCTATTTTAAGCAAATCTTCAACATTTATGCAAAATTCTATATTGCATTCTTTAAAATGTAGGATAACTATGTGCACTAAAACATTAACAAAATGTCATTCCACTTGGACACTTCGACATGATTTTTGGCCAAAAATAAAGTATCCTTAAAAATCGATTTAAACACTTGTTTAGTACTAATTATGACCTCCGCAATCGATTAAAATTAAAAGATCGCGATTTAAAATTTTTCAAAAAAAAAATGTTGTTGAAATTTTACAGGGGGGACCATTGTCAAAATTTCCGAAATACCGAAAAATTTCAAAAGGGTATTATGATATTATTTAAATGTAGAGTCATTCAGGTTGTAAAACCATAAACAAAATGTCATTCCGCATGAAAATCGTTTGATTTTTATGAAAGTTATGATCGATGGAAAATGAGAGTACTAGGCATGTCGTGGGTGTTACATGTCTAATTTTTAAGACATTTTGTCATGATTTTTGGCCAAAAATTAAGTATCTTTAAAAATCGATTTAAACACTTGTTAAGTACTAATTATGAGTTCCGCAATCGATTAAAATTAAAAGATCGCGATTTAAAATTTTGAAAAAAAAAATTTTGTTGAAATTTTACAGGGGGGACCATTGTCTAAATTTTCAAAATAACGAAAAATTTCAAAAGGTCTATTATGATATTATTTAAATGTAGAATCACTCAGGTTGTGAAACCATAAACAAAATGTCATTCCGCATGAAAATCATTTGATTTTTAAGAAAGTTATGATCGATGAAAAATGTGGGTACTAGGCCTGTAGAGGATTTTACATGTTAAATTTTTTGACCATTTCGACATGATTTTTGGTCCAAAATTAAATATCCTCTAAAATCACTTAAAACACTTGTTTAGTACTAATGTTGACCTCTGCAATCGATTAAAAGTAAAAGCTGGCGATTTAAAATTTTGAAAAAAAAAATTTTCTGAAAATTTTCAAGGGGGGACCCTTACCTCCATTCCGAAAAAATTTTTCAAAAATTTCAAATTTGTTATTTTTGACTGAAATTGATTGGTTCAGTCTTATTAAGTAAAAATATTACCTTGGCAGCAAATAATCAATCGATTTGTTATTAATAACGATATTCGTAATGATTTGCAAGTGTTCAGCATACCCAGTTGCAGCCTGCATTAATTACAGGATATTCAACATGCTTCTCTTTGTTCACTCAAATATATAATAGATAAATGTTTATAAGAAATTGAAAAATGTTAATCATTTTTTTAATCTGCGATTTATTTCGCTCGAAATTTATTTGACAGATAAAATTATTTTCAAAATTCTGACAGAGTCGTTTATTTGGCTCGCTGCAGAAGGAATCTCAATTTGCATAGCATATGCTCTATATGGCTGCCTGCCACGCCCCACTCCCATCCCGTTTTAAGCCCGTAACTTCGACTGAGTCATAATTCCCCGACCCACTTCAGTCCGCTGCTGCAGCTGCAATTGGGGCAAGTTTCGAGTGGGCCCCATTTGACTTTTGATCATTGGCCTGGCAACAGAAGCGGCAGCAGCAGCAGCAGTAGGACTCAAGGTGTTGCCTCCCCCGCTCCTCCTCCCTCCCCCCTACCGTTTCTAGGTAGCATTTTATAGGTTTGTGCATTGCTTTTGGCCCCATGCCAAGGCGTCTGCCATCTTGATAAAGTGTTAGCCAAAAAATGTACGCCACATTAGTGGCAGACGACAAGGCGAAAGGGGTAAGGGGGGGAGGTGGGTTAATACACATACACGCACACACACACACACACAGACTTACTTGAAGAAATAGAAATGTCATTTGACAAAACGAGCACGAGAAAAGAAATCAACAACAGAAGCAGCCAAAATGTCAAGCGAATGCAGCACGAAACTAATTGCACAAAGAGGAAGGCGAGAAATGAGAGAGAAGAAGAAGAAGAAGAGGAAGAAAGGCAAAAGGAGAGCCAGAGAAAAGCCAACTAACTTAATGAACTCGCCTGGCATTTTGGACAAATGCTCGTTTTGTGTTGGCCAAAACATTTAGCTGCATGGCTAAGCAGGGCAGGGCAGGGGCAGGGCAGGGGCAGGGGCAGGGCAGGGCAGGGTAGTCCAGCTACCTATCGTATTGTTTATATGGCACCATATGACACTCTCATCCATTATGCAGCCGCACAGGGCGTCTGTCAGTCCATTTGCCTTGCATGTCCGGCTAAAAGTCACAGGATGTGCCTGGCTGGGCCTGGCTAGACAAATTATTGCCTTGAATATTTCATATGTTGCTCAGTTTTCATTGAAAACTTTCCCCCCTTCCCACTCCCCTCCCTGTATGTTTCCCTAATGACAGTTTGACAGAATCGACGTATGACACAAATGAGTTTTCACTCAGGAAATTGTTATTGCGGCTACACTCGCACCCGGACACACAGAGGCGTAGCCAATCAATAAGCCAGAGGGATCCTACACAAACTGATTTGAAATTTTAAAATTGTGCTACAATCGGATAAGACAATTAATCCTTTGCATATTTCCTCTTGGCTCAACTAACTATCAATCAATTGCCCCCCGTATCTCTCCCCCTATATTATCAGTTCGATTTGCTGCTGCGAGTTCATATTTCCAAATTCTTTTGTTTCCGCTCTGTCTGAGCACCCATAATCGCTTTGTTTACGCTCTAATATGGTAAACAAATCGCCTGCCTGTCTTGCTCGCGATTAAACAAACTTGTGCGAAAATTGTGCACTCTATAGAACATTGAAAATTCCCTAAAAATCCAAAGAGACCCAGCTGGATTGTAGATAGTTTAGCCAGGGGCAGGGGTGGAGGGGAGAAGGGGCAGAAATAAATTTGCAAGGTTGGCAAAAGTCGTGGACAGCCAAAAATTGATTTATGTGCACTTTTATCGTAAGCACCATCGATAAAGAGCTCTCCCTCCTCTCCCCCGTATATATTTCCCTATATATACACATAGATATACCATATACACGCAGTTGTTAATTGTTTGTGTAAAAGATCCGTTATGACAAACGAGGCAAGACGAGCTGGCCAAGGAAAACAACAAGAGGAGGGAAAACAAACAATAAAAGTGCAGGCGGCAACAGGAAAAATGCTCTATGAAACTGAACTGAGTTGAGGGTAATACGATAGCTCTCTCTCTCTCTCCTTCACTTCCCTCTCTCTCTCTCCCTCTCTCTTTGTTTATTTATACAAAGCCTGTCGATAGTCAGAGCGTATTCCGCGAAGCAGCTACAATCAAGTGCAATCATAAAGTATTGGGGCCAACGCACGTGTTCCCCTCCCCCTCCCAGGCCTACCCCTTCTGTGACCACGTTACTGGTCAGTTCGCTATCAGGCAGGCCGGCAGCATTTCCATAAGCCAAAATCGCCGCATTCCACTCTATTTCCGGCCACGTTGCGTATACTTAACGGCCGAACATATCTGACTCTGTCATACCCCATGGCAGCAGCAGGCACAGGGTAGCCAATCCCACCGATTGCTGCAGCCCCAAGAAAACTATTTGAAAACAATCGATAATTGCGTCAGCAAAAGAAACGCAATTCTATGACTTAAGCAGGGGAATTAGCTGCGCACCCCCACCCCCCCACACACACGCACAGAGATATAAACACAGATCCATCTTGAGCACGAGATATAGTTATATATATACAATCATACATATATGTATATATCTCTAGATAATTCATGTACAGACACAGAATTCCATTGTGCACACACTGAAAATATTTTGGCAATTAAAAATGAAAACGAAAACGAAAATGAATTTTAAGGTAAATTAGCTGCGTGGGCGTGGACAGACATTTTAGACAGACAGTAGGGGGCAGGCAGAGGGGGGAGGAGGGGTATTTGGAGAGGGGTCGCCTTTGTTTGCAGAAGATAAGCATATTACATCTGCAACAGTTGCAACAGTTGTGTCTCTCTTGATTGAAACGCTGCATTAAAATAGCTGCAAAATTGCTTTTAATTTTAGTTGTAGTAGCAGATGGGGCAGGGGGAGAGGGAGGGGAAGCAGCGTTTTGTTTCTATATTCGCATATACCATTTGGCAGCCAGCAAGCAGAAGGAAAAAGATGGAAAATATATATATATATAGTATATATTCAATTTAGTCGTATCTCGCAGCTCATCTCGCTGATCATTAGCAGCAGCAGCAGCAGCATCAGTGGAATCCAATGAGAGATCTCTGCGTACGTCAGAGCTGATTACGTGCCCAAGAGGGGGGGTGAATAGAGGGAGGGGAAGGACAGCTGCCTGTTGATTTAACACTCGACCCAACGAGGTAACCGCGTAATCTCACACGAAACGATTAGGTGACAAAACACAAAAACTCGCTGCTAATTATAGCAGAGCATATAAGGTGGGAAGGGAAGGGGAGAAAGGGAGGTAGGGGAAGAAGATCTGTATCTGCTCGTAGCTTAATCAATTTAAATGATTCGGTTTACATTTGGCGTAAATACGAGTGCAAATACACACACACACACATATTCACATAGACAACAGTGCGTATACGTACTAAGACCTTGTGCCTTCTGCCTTCTGCCTTGTGAGTTTTTGGATGAGTTTGATAAATTTTGCGACCCCGCAGCAGCAACAGCAGCACAAGCTATTGTTAAGATTAAGTGCCTTCCCTCCCTCCCCCTGCCTCCCCCTCCTATGCTGCGCAATCAGCTGCGTATGAGTAATATTTGAACACGCATACGCACTGTGGGAGCCACAGCAACTGTAGCCGCTCCCCCTCCCCCCCTCCGCTACTCTAGCGCGACTCTATCTTTTCATAGCAGTTACGTCTTCTCAACTTTTTAGGAATTTCATCATCTTCCTCATCGTGTCGTCTCTGACAACGTATTTTTTATTTTTATGCACTAATAAAACGTAACACTCGCTAACTGAAAATTTGCACAACAAACAAAGTGAAACTTAAGCACACACACACTCGCACACACACACACTCGCACGCATACCAAGGCAACTGCTAAACAAATTGTGAACATGCAATTTTCGTGGCTGTTAAACTGAAACTCGTGACGAGATTTCAACTAGTTCAGGGAGTAGAAGCAAAAAGAAGGAAAATAGAAATAGAAAACACAAAAGTGATGGCTAAGTTAGTTAATAATTTAAACACGCGCTGCAAATCACACTCATTAGAGAGGGGGGGGAGAAAGAAGAGAGGCAAAACGTGGCGAGTCGCGTAGGACGCCAAGTTTGAGGCTAAAAAGACGCTTAACGTTGACTTACATATACATACAGGCAGTACACACGCATATGAGAGTGTATGTGTGTGTGTGTGTGTGTGTGTGTGTGTATTGCCGGCACACACAATAAGACAATAACAATTATAGCCCCAGCCAAGGCAGGCCGCGTCTGTCAATAAAACAAAAACAAAGGAAGAGCGAGGCAAGAGAGCAGCAGCTGCAGAGAGCGACTCAAGAGAGAGAGAGACGACTCTAGAGAGAGCGCTGCGCAGGTCTACAACTAGTGTAGACTTCGCTCTCTCTTCTCTCTCTCTGCGTGTGGGCGTAAGCGTTGTGTGTGGGCGTCGCTGTCCTTCGAATTTCCGGGTTTTTTGCCACTTTGACATTTGCAACATGCTCAAGAATGTGCCACAGTGCGAGAGAGAGAGAGAGAGAGCGAATGAGAGAGCAAAAGAAAGAGAGAGAGAGAGAGAGGCAGAGCGGAGAGCTAGAGAGCTCGCTCGCTCGGCTCCTTCGGCTCTGCTTCCTGTTTACAACCAACACATGTTCGCTGCGAACTAGGTCTGTGTGTCGTACCCCTGCCTCCCCCACCCCCTCCTCTCCCTGTCACAGCCATTAAAAGTGCCGCTGTCTGCCTTTTGCAGGGGGGGGAGGGGCTGGTGAGAGGGGCAGAGACAACAAAAGTATTTGCCCCATTGTGTTTCGATTTTTAGGCATTTCTCGATGTCCCCAGTTACCCCTCCCCCCCTTACCCTTTCTCCCCTTTTGCTAAGGGTATATCGCATATCTACAGCCATTTGTCGCCAGCAAAAGTAGCCGGTTTCAAGCTAACTCCGCCAAACATTAGCATGTCTCTGTGTCCTGTGAAGAATCTCAGGGTATTCAATCTTATCTCAGTCTCCCTCTCTCACTCTGCCAAGTTTGCCCAATTTTTTTATTTCTGTTTTCCTTTTCGCTTCCCATTTCGCTTCCCTTTTGACGTCATGCGCAAACAAATGGAGTCAACATTATTTCATTTATGGATTTTGTTATTAATGTTGATTTCCACTTCGCATTGTTGTTGTTTTTGGCCCTCTCTGCCTCTCCTTCTACCTCTCCTTCTTTCTCTCCCTCCTTCTTGTTGTTGTGTATTTTTAGTGCCCTTTTTTCGCACAAGAGTTTTCGTGACTGTTTTCCACTTCCTGTCGCTGTTGTAGCACGTCGCGCTGCTGTTGTTGTTGTTGTTGTTGCTACCTCTGTTGTTGTTGCTGTTGTTGTTGTTGTCCATCATTTTGCCAACACAATTCCGGCAGGCAACGCCTACGGCAGCGGCAGCAGCAGCAGCAGCAGCGGCGGCGGCAATAACAACAACAATAACAACAACAATATCAATAATAACAACAAGCAGCGAAAAATGCCAAAATGTGTTGCCTGCTTTCAGGCGCCGCCGCCAGCGCACAGGTCTCTGTGTGTGTGTGTGTGTCGCTGCTTCTGCTTCTGCCACTGCCTCCGTCTCTGCCTCTGCTTCTGCCGCCAGTAAGTCTGCTGCACGCTTTTGGCTTAGTTTGGATTTAAGGCATAACTATGGAGTGTGTATAAGTAAGTGTGTCTGCGCCTGTGAGTGTGTGCGTCTCTCTGATTCTGTATGTGTGTGTGTGTTTACACGCGTGCGTCTGTGTGTGTGCGTGTGATACTCGCTTTGTGGTATTTAACCTTAATTTGATTTTTTTTTTGTTGCCTACGCTTCGTTTTTTTTTTTTTTTGTTTTTGTTGCTCTGCCAGGTAAAACGTAGAAAAAGAAGAAAAAAGGAAAATGCCATTGTTTGAGCTCGTCCTTGCCACATGCTCGTGTGTGTGTGTGTGTGCCAGTGTGTGTGTGTGCCAGTGTGTGTGTGTGAGTGTGTGGCAAGTGCCCGTAGCATTTTTGTGCAGTTTTTTAAAGAGTTTGAGTTGCGGCATTGATTAAACAATTTCCCCCGCTCTCCTGTTTGTTGGCATTTTCTCCCCCATTTTCCCCTCGAGCCAAAGAGCTGCAACTGTCATGCTGCCTTCCCCCTCCCCCTCTGCTCGTTTAAAATAGCAACAGCAAACAAATTGTTTGACCGCATTTTGCGCACGAAGAAGAAATGAGCATCAGCTGGCTCCGCTTGACAAATTCACACACACACACACACACAACACGCTTGCCTGCATCTCATTTCTCTTCATAGTGCCCCCTGTCCCTCCCCTCCCCGTCCCTGTCACAGCATGCAACATTAAGATTATGAAAATATTTTTCACACTTTGTCGTTTCTTTTGTTTTGCTTCGCATTTCTATTTGTATAAAACGAAAGAGAGCGCGCACACACACATCGCGTATACGCAGCGTAGAACGGATATATAAACATAAAACACACTCTCAACAAGTCGAAATACTATATTTTATATTTTACATATTGCAATTTAAATTTATAATATTTTTTTATAATATTTTCATAGCAGTTTTGTCTACAGCTACAGCGATGATAATTAAATTTATTTAAGATTTATGGCTGCTCGAAGCAGTTGCAAATCATGCTGCCCCCTCTCTCTCCCTGCGAGTCTTTCCGTTTATATTCGCTTTGCTTGCCTGATGAATCCAATCGGATTTCGCACTGTTTGTCTCCCTTTTTTTTGTGTGTGTTTGCATTGTGCGCATTTTCAATTAAAACTTTTAATTGCAAAACGAGTGAGAGAGAGGGGGGAGGAAGGGAAGAGTTCTCAGGGAGCGGGTTACAGGGGCCAAAGCTACAGGTATTTCAGGCAGTTGCAACAGTTGAGATAATACGCAGATAATACGTAGATAATGCTCAATTTGCTGGCACTTGCAGCGCGCTTGCAGGTTATCAATGAAATACACTTTCCTCTCCTCTCCCCTCTCCCCGCTCCCCCCACCCTGCTGCACTTTGCTTATCACTGCAATTATGTCACAAAAATATTTCCAAATGATTTATGCGTGTGTGTGCGCGTGTGTGTGCGTGTGTATTGCAATGATTAGCTGCTAATTTGCAATCAATAATGGCAGCAACAAAAGCAACTGTTAATTGGCATTCATAGCTGACAGGGGGAGCAGGCAGGGGGAGGGGGGGGAGGGCAAGTGGCGCCGCATCGATTGCCCGATTGACATTTGTTTATGATGGCAAACAAATTCATTTTTTTTTCTTCTTTTTTTCGACTTTTTGCTGCCAATTTATGTGTGCCAATTGTTGCTGTACAAATTGTTGTTGTTGTTGTTGCTTTGTTGCTTTTGTTGCTGCCGTGTGCTTTATGCAAAGTTGACATGCACAACGAGCGCAGCCTGTGCAGGCAGAGGCAGCGGCAGCAGCTGTGGCAGCGGCAGCGGCAGCGCGCATGACACGCAAATCTTTCGAGCCGAAAAGAGACGATTAAATGCAGTTTGCCAGCAACAACAACAACAAAAACAACAACAATTGCATTATAATTGAATATTATTAAATCCCTATGCAGGCGACACTAATCAACATGATTCAGTTATACAAAATGCATTTAGTTGCAGCGCGTGTTAGCCAAGTTTGAGCTTAGACGAGCCCTTACTGTCCTATGTATAACTATGACAGTAATCAGACTGTTTTACTGCACTCTATATACAATATAACTCCCACTATGCGCCCCAGTTAATCGCACAGACAATTCAACTGTCTGGAAATCTTTTAGTCTTCAAATCTCTCCTACCCCTTCCCCTCTCACAGACACTATCTTATCGCCATGCTCATGTAAAATTTACCATCTAATGAAAGCATTCACACAATCATCAAGCTGACCGTGTCAGACTGTCCCCCTCTCACTCCCTCCGTCTACTAGAGCTGCCTTATCAGCTCTACTATATATATGCACTCGGATCGTATTTAACTAGCGTGTGCTACAACAAGTTTTTAATGCGGTAATCAAGCGCTTGTTAACACACGCGGCGTATGCGCAACGCCAGCAAAATGCGATAAGGGAAAACGATGGGGGAAACTGCCGCGCTGACTCGAAAATTATGCTACAATAAATTAAATTTTATTTTCTGTAGGCCAAGCAGAGTCTGAAGCGGGAGGGGGAGGGAGGAGGGGTACAAGACGGATAAGGCTTGGGGCTGGCAGTCGATTGCCGGGTTTCCGCCTATTGATTTATGAAAAAAAAAAACACAAGTAGGAGAAGCAGCCCGAAAAAGCAAACTGAAAATGCAGCAAACCCCCTTAGCGACCCCTACCCCTCCCTCCTGCTCTGCCTACAGCCTTGCCTTGTCGACACCCGCACACACCCACACACCCACACACACACTTCATTATGCTGACCGATTATGACACATTTTAATAGCATTTTCTCGTTTTCGTTTTCGTTTTCTTCTCCGCCTTTTTATGCTATTGATTTCTGGTTACAACAGAGGGGGGGAGGCTTGTAGGGGGAGGGGGTAGGGTGGTTGTTACCACTCAGTCTCAGTCTCAGACTCAGAGACACCCATTAAAGCGCAATTACTCTGCAAATGCTTTAAAGTCATATGCAAATTTGCAAGCTAAAGTGAAATTGCCTGGAAAAACGTGGAAAATGTGGAAAACTGCAGACTGTGCACACACAGAAATAGGGAGAACCTTTCTTTCTGCAGTGCAATCATAAAAATTATGCTGAATCAAAGATAAAGCAGAGAGATGCCACCTGTGTAAATAAATTCCATTCCTTCCCAGATGGTCTACTATACTATACTATACTATATAAAAATATAATCTGAGACAACTTTGTGCTACATCCAGCTGTGCCTTAATCTCTTCCATCTCCCTCTCTCTGTCTCTTTCTCGCTCTGTCGCCTTGCAGACTACCTTCAGTTGTCATCTATTTATTCATTCGTTTCCCGCTAATCGCAGCACAAAACGAAATGAAACGAAATGAAACTAAAAATGCCCTTGGGCCCCTGTCAATAGTTTAATAACCTTATCAATTGATTCCCCCCTAAGATTCCCCTTTACGATTTCCATTCCGATTTCCCAATCATTCTTTGCCTCGAACTTTGCACCAAATGCAGCACGTAGAAACAAGGTAAAGGCGTTGCCTATCGTCTATCGTCTATCGGATTGCAGCACCACGTGGCGCAGGCAGGCAATCGATAACTTAGAGAACCCCAACCCCTCAGAGTTTCCCTCTTGATTTACGACTTTCAGAGATTTCCAGGTAGGGATTTCTTTTTTATAAATTTAAGCACATTAATAAGGATTTGTGGCAAGAGATTGGCTGCATACCCTATCGAGTAGAGGGTATATCTTACTTGCTAGGGGGTTTCTCCAGCTCGGGTAATTCCTAACTACATCTAGATCTCGATCTCGATCTCGAGGTAACTCACCATTTATGCCGCTGATCAGTGGATAGTTGCCATCTCGGCCGCCGATTAAGTTTTTTAAACCAGTTTCGATCAGTGTTGGGGACGATCGCTCCCTGTCGCTCATTTTTTCATAAAAATGTTTTGAATTTTGTGATTATACACGAATTACAACAAATTGGGGGGTTTTTTTTCGCTTTTTTATTTAACTTTAATCACTTTGCGTATGCTCTTTCTTTTTCTTTCTTTCTGCTTTTTAGCTCTCTGTTCTGCGTACAGCACGGGGCATAAATGTATAACAATTAGAACTATTTAATTGCTTAGCGTAGCTAATAATATTATGAATAGTTGCAACAAATGAAAAACTTTGTTTTTTCTCTTTGCTTTTGTTTGCGTTTGCGTTTGCTTTTGCTTTTGCTTTTGCTTTTGATTTAATTGCGTTAACTTGGTTACTGATTTAATATTAATTTGTTGTTGTTGTTTGTTGATGTTGTTGTTGTTGTTGTTTATGTTGCTGTTGTTGCTTGTTGGAATCACAATGTACGAAAAACGAATGTTTCTTTTATTTATGCTAAATTCAATGTAAACTTGAATAAACTTTTTTGTTTTTATTTATTAAATATTGCACGTAGTTATTTATTGCTTGGCTAAATATGCATCGATTGTGTACTATAATTTAATTTTCGTATATTTGTATTTTTTATTTGTTATTTTTAGTTGTATTTGTGTGTGTTTTATAGCGCTATAATAATAATTATATTTATGCTGCTCGCTATAAATAAAGGCACCGCGAATTCATTCAACAATTTGTTCTGTTTTTTATTTATATTCCTCTTTATTCTTTATTCTTAAAATAACAACAACAAGAAAAAACACAGTTGGATTCTCTTCTAGCTTTGCCGTTGAGCGATTTTCTATATTTCTCTAGATTTGCTTTTTGTTTTTTAAATTTGTTTTTTATTTTTGTTTTAGTTGTAGTTTTACTTTAGTTTTGCTTTAGTTTCCCCTTTAGTTTTGCTTGAGTTTTAGTTGTAGTTTTAGTTTTACTGTTAGTTTCTTCTGCTGATTTAAGTTCTGCCGATTTGGTTCATTGGCTAATTGCGCTATATTTATAGCGATTGCTTCTCTCCTTCTTCTTCTTCTGCTCTTTCGTTTCCTTCAAATGCCGCTGCTGCTTTTTATTTTCTTTTTCATTTACTTTGTATTTATTGTTGACAGTTTCTCATGTTGTTGTTGTTGTTGTAAATCGTTTAACGTTGAATAAATTTGTTTCTCTCTCTTTTGTTGTTGTAGGCTTTTTCCTTTATTTTCTATTTATTTATTTTTTTGGTGTGTGGCACTAAAAATAAAATCAATTGCTGTTTCCTTTTAGCTTCCCTTTTCTGCTTCTCCTTCTCTTCCTCACGTATTTATTGTACGGTTATAAAGCACTAGTATGGCATTTGCATAGTTATCGCTAAGTTTACAAACTTAATAACAGTTACGGGCAGGCAGGTTGTACAGCGGGGGGTGGGGGTGCTGCCCGGCGTGCGATTGAGACAGAGATAGTTCGCAGAGCTTTGCGAAATTGATGAGAGAGTGCGAGAGCGTGAGGGGGGGTAGAGAGAGGGGGCGCGCGGCGAGCTAGCTAGTGAGCGGGGGTGTAGTATATTTACACTCACACACGCGCACACAAGCACTCACACACACACGCACACGCGGACAGTTTACAGTTACAGTTACAGTTACACCGCCTTACAGCGAGACGACATCGAGAGGACGACAGGACGATGCTTGCAATTCGCCGCGCCAAACACGACGAGCGGAGCGACAACACACACACACACACTGGTGCAGACACGACGCCGCAACGCGACGAGCCGAAAATCGATGAAAAATGTTGACAGCTCACCGAGTCACTCACACTCACACAGTCACAGGCACCGACACATCGACACACTGACTGAGACACGGAGACGTAGACGGACACGCACGACGCACACAATGCACGCAGAGTTTTTGCACACTTTTTCTTTTGCTCGTTTGCTTCGCGCGATTTCCGAAATCGCTGGCGATTTGTACAGCTCGCGTTTTTAGCCGCTGCTGGTGCTGCGTTGTCCTTGTTGTGGTCAAATTTTGTTGCTGCTATTGTTGTTGTTGCTGCTGCTGTTGTTGTTGTTGTTGTTCAGCGCGTGTGGCGTGTTTGTTGGATTTGCTGCTGCTGCTGCTGACGCTGCTGCTGCCGCTGCCTGACGACGACTGTTCGCTTAGCGCTGTCTTCGGGCGTTGTGGGTGTCGTCGGCGTAGTCACTGCCGCTGCCGCTGCCGCTGCCTCGGTCGCTGCCTATGCTGACTGAGCGCGCATGTGACAAGAGCGAACACGAACGCACACACACACACGCATACACAGAGACGCAGATAGACAAACACAAGTGCACTCGGCTGGCGCTTTCGAAGTTCGAAGGGTCGCGTAGGACGCGGAAGCAGTTTGAAAATCTCTACACGAACTGCGGAGCAACTGAGCAACGACGCTGCTGCAGGATGCAACTCAGAGAGCGAGAGAGAGTGAGTGAGTGTGAGAGCGTAAGCGAACAGAGAGTGAGAGTTGCTTGAGAGAGAGAGCCGGAGAGTCGGCGCAAGAGTCAGCTGATTTCAGTGTGTTGTGCTTCCTTTACCATTGCCTGCTCGCTGTTTTGTTTTATTTCTGCTGCTTTTTGCACTATGAGCGCCCGCACGAATACGCTCATACGCACACTCACACACACACGCGCGAACTACCGTTGTCAAGCAACAAAAAATACTCGAAAAACCTTTTTGTTGCTTAAAATTCTTATTTGACACACGTGCTTCGTCGATGTGGAACTTTTTTTTTTGGGAACGCGGCTGCGGCTGCTGCTGCTGCTCAGCGTCGTCGTCGCTGTGGGGTGTCTCAAAGATATACACGATATATTCAGAATACACTAACTTGTTTAACTTTTCGTGAGCAATTAATTAATAACAATTTTTGCACATTTCTTTTGCATTTGCTGTGCCAATTACTCAGTTGTTGTATTTGTTGAACGTCCACACGGCTTCGACTGTTCGTCTGACTCTGAACGGGTCACACGCGCTCGTTGCAAAGTGTACGAAATGCGCTCGCTCACTCAGCGCGGGCAGCGTTAGAGAGCGAGAGTGAGTGAGTGAAAGAGTGGAAGACCGAGAGAGCGGCGGCACTCTCTCAGCAGCACACGCGGCGCCAAGACTCGCTCAGATACACGCTGCAGATACAGATACGCTACACACGCTGGCGCTGCCGCCATGTGGCTGCCGACGCTCTCACACTCGGCCTCTGCTCTGCCATGCTCTCTCTCACAGTCATACGCTCTCTCACTCTCCCGCCGCGTGCTGTGCATATTTTGAACTTTTATTTTTGGCAACCATTTTTTTTCGTTCGCACATCGCGCGCGCAACTCAACTCGGCACCAAGCTCAGCTTAAAGCTTCAGCCTCTCCTCTCTCAGTGGCACTGGCGCTCTCTCTCTCTCGACTTGCTGTGTCATTGTGAGTGTAAGTTCTAACAGGCGCTCAATTAGAACTATTGCCTGCCTTTGCCGTCGCTTTGGCTTTGGGCATTTTCCACTGTGTCTCAAAGTTCAAATTGATATTTTTAATTGCGCCGCTCTCGCGCTATCGCTCTCTGCCTCTGCTTGCGCTCTCTTTCTCTCTCTCACTGGCGCTCGCTCTGAGATCGCAACCGGCACTCAGCGCGCTATCGTTTTATTTATTTGTGTTATTTTAATTTACTCGCCTCGTACTATAGTTTTGCGCTATTACGTCAATGCGACGGCAGAGCTGACGTATGTGTGTGAGTGTCTATACCTACGTGTGTGCGTGTGTGTGTGTGTGTACTGCGGCAAGCGGCATTCGCTGTTCATTTCAATGTTTTTAGGTTTTTCTCTGATTTATCTGCCATACGCGCCGTTTTGCTTTGCTCTTTTTCTGTTATTATGTATTTCTAATATTCGTACACACGTATGCGAGTGTGCATGTGTGTGTGACAAAGACAGCGCGCTGCTGCTAGTGCTGCCGCTGCTGCTGCCACTGACGTCGGCGTCGTCACTCGGGGCAGCGCTCACGTGAGTCGCTTTCATAGCGAAAACTTTTAATGTGTGTGGAAATTTTTTTGTTTGCATTTCGCTGTAATTTGTATAAATAAACACAGCAACTCGCTGCCCCCTCCCCCTGTTTCTCCCTCCCTCCCTTTGTAGTCGCTTGCCAATCGAATTTTTAGATATGTTTCGTGTAATTTGCCAGCTGTAATTGAATTTGCAATTCACGTAGCGACAAGACGCGTGCAATTAGAGCGCCTTGAAAAGGCTACCCTGCAGGGGGGGATGGGAGGGGGGGAGGGGGTTGCATTTGTTAAGCTGTTAATGAGCTGCATGTTCTACACGCCACTTTTTTCTCGAACCCTCAGTCTGAGTAAGTCTATAAAAATAGATAGTTTCACTGTGCATAGTCATTGTGACGCCCCCTGTCCCTGCCCCTGCCCCTCCCCCTAGACGGTTCTCCAACGGATATGGCTGTGTGAGATAAGAAAACTTATAAAAAAAAATATAAAAATATAAAGCCAATCGATAGTCTAATACTGCTCTCTCCCCCCACCCCACCGTACTGATAAAGCACATACACATAAAATATGATTTCTATGCCCTCAATTCTCTCTGTGTATTTCCACTGACCCCTGCTATATTAACCCTTCCCAACCTTCAAGCAGGCCCCCCAAACTAATACCAACTATCTGTAGTATCCGAACTAAATATACATCGCATTTGCCTGAACCGATCTCTCGATCCCTCGATCTCTTTTTCAGCCTTAGCTATTTCTGTGGCATCTCTGAATCATCCACAAACACACACACACACACACGGACAGCGAGAAAAACTGAAAATTGGAAAAAGTTTTGTCGTGAAAAACCCCATAGAGAAACTGTCGCCTGTCATCATGTGACATTCTGTGAATGAAGCGACAAGGAAATGCCAACAGGAGGCAAAGGCAGGTCGCCCTCGATCTCGATCTCTATCTCTATCTCTATAGATGCTATATGGGACTGTCACAGATACAGATACAGATACAGATACATATAGCTATATAGATAGATCTATAGCTATATAGACAGGCGGAAGAAGGCAAAAACGTGTTCAAGCGCAATAAATTATAAATGAGCCAAGAAGCGACGCAACTTACGCTCCTGCCCACCCCCCTAGTGGACTGTCCCCTCCCCCCCTCTCCTACACACACAGCAGCAACAAAAGAATGACAGTTCCCTGTGTGTATGTGTGTGTGTGGGTGTTGGAACCAGCAGCGCAAACAAGATATTAGATATAACATACGCAGATATAGAAAGATCATGTACTATACATAGTACAAAACTATTTACACTGCGAGAAAATAAAGAGTGTGTGTAGTCTGTGTAGATTAGAGAAGCCATCGCTCATTTCTCGCTGTGTAAATGTGTCTTCTTCTCTATATATGCACAGTGGGAGATGAAACGCTCGTCAAGTCGGCCAGTTCCAACATTGTTGCCGTCATTCTTCATGCTTCTTCCTGCTCTAACACACACTCACACACACACACACATACACCTCGTTTATTTGCCTTGGCATTTCGACAACGACGACGAATTTCGACCGCCAGAAATTCTTCTTCCTCCTCCACGAATACTACCCAGAGAGACCCAGCCAGGGCAGGCAGAGCAGGCTAAGCTCACTTGGCAAATATAGTATTACTCGCTTATCAGGCCCGAACGCATGCATATCACTAAACAAACAGACGACGCGACGAAGCAGGCGATGACAGGCTAAAGGAAAGGAAAGAACGCATGGAATATGAAGAGAGAAACGTGTTCTCAAATACCCTGCAAACATTGAAAGTGATTTAAATAGGGTATACTGACCCTACAAAGTATATACAATCGATTGTAATCACTTACTGACTCGATTAAGCCATTTTTTCATTTTTCTGTTTGTATGAACGTACAGATCTCTGCTATTATAGAAGCTAGAGACACCAACTTTGGCATATAGGTTCACCTATATCATCCTCATCTCAAGCTTATTTCAAATTTAAATTGCCACACCTACCTGCCTCACAAATCAATTATTTACAATTATTGGGCATGCAAATTCCTTCATAATACACACAAATTCTATAATAAATACAGAACTAAAGGTTTTCCAGAGTTTCCAGCAGCATTGCCTGGTTTTTTTGACTTCGCATAGGGTATCACAGAGTCTGGCATGCTCCACTACGTCTTTCATTACTCGCTTTCCATTTCTTTGCTTCTTATACTTATTTAATTTTGTTGTTTGCCGTTTAGTTTACCTTTTATAACGCACATCATGCGTTCGCTCGTTCTTTCTTTGGTTCGGTTCGGTCTGTGGGTTCTTATCAAAAACCATCAAAGAATAAAACGAATATGTTGCCTTGACTGGGTCGTGCTTAAGCCGCATGTGCTGCAGATCTCAAGGAATTCAAAACTCAAAAACTTTTTAAGTCTTTACTAATTTATTCCTGTTTCCTTAGTATTTCTCCGTGGTATTTTATTACCATTTAGTATTATGATTAATAGATGGAAATTAACACAAGCCTGTTAGGTAGCCCCTTCCCCCATCTAACCCTCAAATCTTGCTTATACGATTGTTATTCTGTTTGTTTCTCTGATTTGTTGCCCCTGCTCGCCCTCTCCCTCTCTCGTAGTCCCTTATCAGCCTCTATACGACGACGATCTGAACTACATACATATTATACTCTGCTCTACTTGAAATCTCACACATCTCTCGACAACAACAACAACAACAACAACGATTTGTAGACGACAGAAGCGACGAGTTGTACAAATTAACGTTGAAAATGAATGACGGAATCGGTACGTGTGCGCTATGTGTGCTGTCTATAGGGAATGGAGAGGGGGGAGGCATCGCATAGGCAAGATTTGGAACATTTACACACAGCTCGAGGCTTATCAGATGCGAGGCAATCCGTCAGATACAGATACAGATACAGATCGCTTTGAGGTTCGTGTTGCGGCAATTCATTAGCACGCGCTGTGGATCGATCTAATGAATTAATAACACCAAACTACGAGAATCGTTAGTTTTTACTTTTTAGCACATTTTAAATTACAGTCCCCTGCCCCCTTCTCCCTTAAAGTTTTAAATATCGTTGCAATATATACGTAGATTATTATAATACAATACGAAAAAATGATGCGGGGATCGTGTACTCGAAATTTCTTCGAAAAGTTCACATTGAATTTTGATTGAATTCGGCGTGGCACGATGTGGTTCGTTGTAGTTCGAAAACGATTACGGATTGTTCATCTTAATTGACCCACATATGTACTGTGTACTCGTGTATAGGGAGAGGGCTGTACTCGTATATGATGCATGCCTTTAGTATTTTACGATCGTTTAATGGGTACGCGTTATTGGCTTAGGAATGCTTCTACACTGCAAGAAATATGCGGATATCCACTTGAGTTTCTCTCAGTGTACACACATAGTGTGCATTTCCTTAGTGTGCTCAAATCATTTCCCTCCGTCTTTTTCTTTTCCACTCAAATCCAATTTTCAATTTCCTCACTAAAAAAGCAACATTTTTTCCAGGCAGCAACAATAACAATATTGATAAAAAGAAAAAAAACTGCAGCACAATAACAACTAATGCAAACATACCCTGTACACACACACACACACACACACAAACAGGGGGAGAGCACGTGAGGTTGAACAACGTAAAGTCTCTAAAGAAAGACAAACAAACACGCACGACTTAGACTGTCAAACAGAAGGTTGAAGCAGCAGCAGCCCCTCCCCCCTGCCACCCCACCCCCTGCAGCTCTACTAGCTAACACCTCCCGCCATAGTATGCAACCAGGCACCCCCTACCTCCCCCTACAACTGCCATGCGGTGATCATTTATTAACTTCAGCAGGTCTTTGGGCTGTCTGTGGCAAGGACAGCTCCCTAGGGGGGAAGGGGGAGGGGTGTAGAGGCCAGGCGACAGGCAACAGGAAGTGCCCCTAAACAGCACACGCACACACTCAGCACACACACGCACACCCACACAGCACACGCTCTTTGTGGGCAACCTAAAAATAATAATAACTGAGCAAAAAAAGCTAGAGACAAGCGAAAACGATAATAAAATACCCTGCTTCCAACTTGTAGAAACAAAAATGAAATAAATCCTATCTGCGTAAGATAATCATCTACCTTCAGGTCAAATTTGGTATCTCTAGCTGTTGTAATAACTGAGATATGTAAGTGCGTTTAAAGCGAAGAACAGACAGGGAGACAGATAGAAGAGACAGACAGGCAGACGAAGCTGCAGGGAAGTGAAATATTATAATAATATACCCCACGACCAAGTTTGAAGGAATGAATTGAAATAATCCCTATGTGCATAAGATATACAGCTACATTCATGCCAAATCTGGTGTCTATAGCTTTTATAGTAACTGAGATAAATGAATTTAACTTGACAAACAGACAGAGAGACAGAAGGGGAGGCAGAAGAGACAGACAGACAGGCAGGCAGTAGTACAACGCTTAATTGACTAGTTTCTCTAGGTTTATCAAGAATATATACACTTTGGGGGGATCTGCCACGCCTCCTACAGCCTGTTAAACTTCCCCTAACTACGTATACCCTTCCCCGGCAATTTTCAAGGCTCGTCAGGTATATTTAAGAACAAGAAACACGCGAATCTTTGATTGGGGGGCTTTTAGTTCGACCCGTTTCACGCCCAGTCCGCCCACTCTGCCACTCCCCCCTCGAGGGAACCGTTAATAGGCAATCGCTTGGGCAGTTTTGCCCTGTTTTTTATTGCTGCTGCGTTAATTGAATTAATTTCTTTTCGTTTTACGTTTCGTTCTTCGCTTTTTTCGGGTTGTGTCTTTATCAAACGACAAACAGAACTCATATCTTTCGATTGTCTCTATTTCGCTGTCTCTTTCTCTCTCTCTCTCTGTATCTGTCTTTATATATGTATCTGTATAGGAAATGTAAATTAAATTAAAATTTTGCGTGTGACGCTCGTGTGTGGTGTGTGTTGTGTGTGTGGCGCGTGTTTTAGGGCGCTACACGAGGCGTGGCGTGTTGGGCATGGCGCTGCCCACATAAATAGTTTCCTTGCATCGCGACCTTGAACTAAACTTTTTTTTCTTTTATTGTTGTTGTTCTTTCTACACATAAAATTAGATTCGATTCCGATGCCGATGCCGATTCCGATGCTCGATGACTTAGTTGTTTTTATTACGGTTCACATTGGCTAAGGGTAACCCTAAGGGCAACCCTTAAGGGTTGCCAATCAAATTTGTTGTTTCTGCCGCTTACAGTGGGACAAAAGCGGCAAGAACTTGCTGCTCTCTTATTTCTCTCTAGTTTCACCTGCGTTTCACTTAGCCTGACCCTACTGTACTTAAAATTTGTATACAATGATTTTACATTTGCGTCGTGTCTCGAAAAATCTCAACAATTTTTCAATTTACTGTCAGGCAACGATGACGAAGGCAGCGACGCAAGCAGAGACGTTGGCAGCGACAGCGGCAGCGGCAACAAAAACTGTCAATTACCGCAAAAGAGATTACAAAGCAGACGAGGTGTGATTGGGGGAGGGGTAAGTAGGGGCAGGGGACAAACTAGCGGACATGGGCTTACAGTGTGATGGATCACTTAAGGTGGTGAGTGTGGGTTAGGAGAGGGGAGGGGGGGAAGGAAAACCAATTCAAATCGAGACCGAGACCCCGCAAAGTGTCAGTTACAAGAGTTCAAAGCGAATGAGGAAACCAGAACAAGGAAAAAACGTAGCGAACGTATCGAGAGGGAAAATTCAGTTTGGTGAAAATGTATCGCATGCTCATACCGAGAAGCTGTCATCGTTGACACACACACTCACCTTTCACGCCCACACTCACACACACACACACACAGACAACGATAAGAATTCGAGTCCTGGCCCCTGCAGCGTCACCCCTTCTCCTCTCCCCTCTCTCATGCTCTGCCCATGTCAATACATCAAAACGTGCGGCCTCTCCAGTGGCACATTTTTCATCATCTGCTGACACTCGGTCCAGCAACAACAACAACAACAACAACTGTGTACCACTGTGCAACCGAAACAAAAACAAGAAAAACAACAAAAATGAATATGAAACGATAGCGCTGCCTGCAGTCGACTGCGACGTCAGCGCTTCGCTACGAACAAAAGTACAAGTGCTCGAGGAACAATTGAAAGTGCACCACACATGCAACAACAACAAAAACAACAAGAATAACTAAAAACAAAAACAACAAGAAAAAGAAGAAGCAGAGCGAGCGCAGAATCACACACCACGTGGTTATTAAAGTTGGCTTTTCAATTAAACTTTTGCCGGCGCTTTGCCGTCGCCAGTGCACACAGTGCACAGTGGCGCAAGCCATGTGAGCGCGCAACGATAACAACAAGTTGAGCAGCGCTCGTTTCACATGCACGCAAGCAGGTCTCAATTGACCTTGCGCCACGGTAACTCGTTTGCTGTCAGTCGTGTTTTTGAAGCTCTCTCTCCTCATGCTGCTGCTCCTCTCGCCCTCTCTTCGTTCGATATGTGCTAATTATGTATGAGTGTCTGCACACACACACACACATACATATGTTCTACGTATGTTTTGATTTTGCACCTTACACTCTGAGACGCGCTCTCGCTGTGGCCCTTCTCTCTCTCCCACACTCCCTCTCTCTGTTAGTTTGATTCTCTCAACTTGACTTTGAGCACTTTTCTATGCGAATAAATCATGTATGTATGTGTGTACATATGTAGTGTGAGTGTGTGTATATCTAGATATGTTGTCTACTTAAATGCGAATGTAATATCAAAATAATTTAATGGTTTTCTGTTTGTTGATTTTTTTGCACTCTACCAAAACACAGACACAAACATAGAAACTAACACACACACACACACACACTGCGTACGCACACTCGTCATGGCGTCTATCATAAATAAAAGTTTTCTTGCTTATTTTGTTTACAGTTTCTTCTTCTTACCAGTCTAATACGCCTGCCTGTGTTTCTCTCTGTATGTGTGTGTGTGAGTGCGCTTGTGTACATTCGTATTTCGTATTTTATTTCTGCAAATTGATTGCTTGCAATTTAAATGCGTGGCCGACTGGCAAATGTACCGTTTTCAATGTGCTGCGGCGCCTTCTAATTAAAACTGATACACAAACAAGCGCACATAAACAAATGTGCAGACTCACTAACACATACACACACACACACGCGCGTAAACATACTTGAGTCTGCTTGGGCTGTGCTGGTGTGGTGGGCTCAGCTCAGAACTACTCTCTTACTCAGCCGCTCTCCACCTCACTCTCTCTCTCTCGGTCTATGCAAATGTCTTCGTGGCAATGAACGATCAGCCGTCGCACGTGTTTATCGAATCAAAGTCAAATTTAAAGCGTCGCGTTGTGCACTAATTACACACACACTCCCGCACACGCACACACTCGCGCGGCGCTGCTGCACTTGTCCGTGTGTATGACATAATAATAATAATATCGTCGATGCCGTTGTTGTTGTTGCTGCTACTGCTGTCGCTGCCGTCGGCGACGCGCCGGCTTCTCCATTAAAATCACCCGCTCTTGCGCTCTGCTCCTCCGCTCTCCCACTCTCTCTCTCTTTGCACATGCATTTGCATTCGCATTTGCAGTTTTGTTTTTGTTTTTCTTTCTGCGCGGCGCTGTACTCACTGGCAGAAGCAGAGGCACTGGCAGAGGCAGCTTTTATTACAATCACGTGGGTGGAAGCGGGACAGACTGCTATTACCGCACTCGCTGTCGCTGCAGTTATACGCGCGCTGTTGTTGTTGTTGTCTGTTGTCTGTTATTGCACATTGACGTAATGTTAGCGAGAACGAGGCGAATTCGAGTGTATGACGAGTTGCCCTTCAAATTAAGACGGCAAAGCGAGCGGCACAGTGGAATAATTCAAATGGGCATGGGAATGGGAAAGGGCAGACAGACTCGGTTTTAAATGGCACTGAGTAATCCCTTGCCGTCCCTTCGCTGGTTTATCAGTTTCCGCTAGATTCACATCAGCGGCAACAACATTGGAATCACACCACTGCCCACAGGCATAGTTGAAATTTATCACGCCACCAAAGTCCAAGTTTGACTCAGTTCAATCAAAATTTTCCTAAGTGCCCAGACGCGTGCGACACACGCACACACTCAAGGCAAGAGGTGTATACTAGCTAGGTGCCTTTCTATGTGTGTGTGTGAATATTTTAATGACTATAATTTGGAACAGATTAGTGAGATCCACAATGCCAGATGCCCATTATGACAAACAGAATTCATGGCGTGCTTTCGAAGAAGATTAGACTGAAGTGCGAATGCGAGACGAGGCGAGGCGAGGCAAGTGCGAGCTTTGAACTTGCTCTTCGACCTGGCCCAAAAGCAGCTGCAGTAATCCATGTATGTGCATGTGTGCATGTGTTGTGTGTGTGTGTGTATGTAGGACAGACGCGTGCGCCGCACTCTGCGATCTTATCGGGCCAAGTGAACGGCCCGGCCCGGTCACGTCACAGATATTTCAATGCGACAACTGCGAATGCGAAGTGCGAGTGTGACCATGTGATCTGATTGCTGAGCGGACAGAGCGAGAGAGAGATAGGCAGAGAGAGAGAGATATGTAGGTGGAGAGCGCGAGAGCAAAAAAGAGTGAGACGGCTCTCGCAAGAAAGCTTTGTCTACGAGCCTGACTGGCCACACTCGATGCCCTTTGTCTCCCCTGTTGTACTTCGGCTTAGGGGGCGTGGCATGCTCTTGCTGTATACCCTAGGAATGCCTGTACTTTGCGCCGCTGCCTATGCCAGTTTATAATTAATTTCGTGCTCCATTTTCACTTGTCTAGCGCCTTTTTCATCATCACACTCACGCCTTATGCGGCCCCACAATAATCATGAGGGTAAATATTTATAGTCGCGTGGTAACCTCGTCGCTGGGCTGTGATAATGATAACAAACGACGGCGACAGTGACGGAGAGCAGCAGGGGGACGGGGCGACAACAAAGTTAGCTATGGATTCTTTAGCTTGATTGTGCGACGACGACGACGACGACGTCGCCGCCATTTCATCAATGCACGAATTGCTGAAGGAGCTGACCAATTCGTGGTTTATCGAATTTTCGGCGTCTCTATAATTAGTCTGATATCAAAGACCATAAAAAGCGAAAGCAATTGCTACGTATCGATCATAGGTGAGCGGCATTTAGCCGGATTCAAGCTAAAACTTGTTTATCTATTACAGTATAGGGCAGGGGGAGGACCAGGGGTAATATCAATTAGACCGCATCTGGGCTAAACTAATTAGATTCGTATAGAGTTCTTGTTTATGTTGACACATAGCATGCATTATTCATGGGACAAGGTGAAAACGTACAGTGTAACTTGCACTGCACAGCGAATATGTTTTTTCACCCCGTGTGCGTCGAGTGCAGACCACTGTACCTGCCCAGCATGCTGCAATTAGTTATGCCTCACTCTTCGCCTCCCTCTATCTGTTGTTTTTTTTAATATTCATTATCATCATTATTTGCTAACTGTTGTTCTATTTGCTCAATTCGCCGCTGCAAAACCAATTGGCCGCATTAAAAAAGAAAGCAAAGTCAAATAATTTGTCACATGGGCTGCTGATTGGAGGCTTAACTCTCACACTCACACTTACACACATACACACCGACGTACACGCCCGCTGAGCGCGCTCTCTGGTGCAATAATCGATCGTGTCTGTGTGTAAACAAAACACAAACAACACTCACACACTCACGCATACATACATACATACAAACGGAGAAGCAGTGCTGCGGCGCACACGCTACACGTGTTTTGCGCGGGCAGCGAACAAAGGGAATAGCGAAATGAAAGAAATGGCCAGCAGCAGCTGAATGAGTTGAGTTTTTATACTAGATGGAAGGGGGAGGCAAACTCACCTCTAATTGATAAATCCATAATGTTCTCACGCTCTCTCTCCGTGCCAGTGCTGCTTCTGCTTCTGTTTCTCCCAGTGCTTCTCCCACTGCTGCTGCCACTGCTGCTGCTGCTGCTTCTGTTACTCTCAGCAGACATGATGTATGCTCAGCTCAATTCGAAATCAACTCAATACGCAGTGCGCGAAAATAACACGAAACCGTTTCGCTCCAAGAGCAGCAACAACTGCGTAGCAACACTTGTAACTGCGCCAGACACACACAAATCAAAACCGAATCGAAACCGAAACCGAAACAGAATCAGAATCAGAAACAGAAACCGAAACAGTTGTAAAATGAATATCACACAAATTATGAGCTGAGCAAGGCGCTCTGCTGGCTGTGCTGCTTGCGATCGAAGAGAGCAGCGCTGCTGCTGCTGCCGATGTTGTTGCCGTTGATGCTGACGACGTTTCCCACTCTTTGCTCTGGCTCTAGGGGGGTAGTTGCAGTCACGTGGTCGTCGCCGGCGTCGTCGTCGTCGTCGTCGTCGTCGTCGTCGTCGTCGTCGTCGTCGTCGTCGTCGTCGTCGTCGTCATCGACGCTGGAGCGCAAAAGAGTGCTTTTTGAATCAGTGTTGCCAACTCAGCTATTTTCTAGCCAGTTCTGGCTATTTTGGATGACCGAAAACTAGAAAATTTTCCATTTAGCTAGGAACGGTTTTTTCAGCTATTCTTATCAAAAGCTCTGCTAGTTTTTAGCTATATTTCATAACACAAAAATATTTACGTTTCACAAAATAATTTTGCAAAAAATGGCAATAACTCTTCACAAAAAAAAAAATGACCAGCAGCTGTTCTAACAAAGACATTATTTACCAAGATGCGCCAACTCCATTTATTATTCGCAACTAAGTAAGTGCCATTGGCTAGAAAGAGAAACAACTATCATCATCTTTCTCTTCACGAGTACTTGCATGCTGCCATCTCTAGTTTGCAATTCACATCGTTAGAAGTTAAAAGAATGTTAAACAGAAATTCGAGCACGCGCCAAAATGCCGAAAGAATATAAACAAAAAGCTCGTGATGTGTGGATGAACGATGAACGTTTTAAAACATGTATTAAACAAGAAAGCAAGGCTACCTTCGGCTTGCCGAAGGTTTTATACCCTTGCAGTTGTACACAGCTATATGTATATAGTACTCAGATTTTCATAAAATTGCAACAGGTACCTTCATTAGGCCGATCGTTGATCGTTATAAGTTATAAAACTTCGATTTTAATGAAACTTTATTATTAAGGACATACTTAGATTTGGATGTGGTAAGCCTGATAGCTATATCTTGAAATATAACGAAAATCGACCGATAGGCTCCATGACAGCTGTACGATATATCAGTCCGATCTGGCCCGTTCCGACTTATTTAATGAAGGTAGAATTAAGAAGCTTGTGAGCCAACTTTTATGAAGATAGCTCAATAACTGGGGGACTAATTTGCGTTGCAACAGACAGACGGACTGACTGATTGTTCCTATAACAGCTATAGAATATAAACGTCTGAGATATTTAAATGGAAAAACTAAGGGCGGGTTACTGTATAACATTAAAAAGTATTGATAATGTGCTGTATTTCCAAGAACAAAACAGGTTTGCATACAAAAACCCTAATTACAGCCGATTGTTCCTATGGCAGCTATATTTTATAGTGGTCCTATTTTGATACAATTTTGACAGCACATTAGGAACGTAATGAGAATAAGATTTGCCAAATCTTGTTGCAATATCTTGAAAAACAACAAAGATCGGCCGATAGTTTCTATGACAGCTATACGATATATCGGTCCGATCTGGCTCGTTCCGACTTATTTACAGCGCGCAGCAATAAGAAGCTTGTATGCCAAGTTTCATGAAGATAGCTCAAAAACTGAGAGACTAGTTTGCGTTGCAACAGACGGACGGACGGACGGACGGACGGACAGACGGACATCCATTTTTGGACTCCTCTGTTTATGCTGATTCAGAATGTATATACTTTATAGGGTCGGAGATGTCTCCTAAGGTGCGTTGCAAACTTCTGGCTAAAATTAATATACCCTCTGCAAGGGTATAAAAAGACGTGAATGATCCGACAAAAGTGTTCTGCACTTATTGCAAGTGCACACTGAATGCAAAATTGTGGGATTTGAAATCCCATGTGGAAACAAAAAAACATAAGGGCGGTATTGCTTCCTTAAAACAAAATGCAACCATTGACTTCCCCAAACAAAATACTTCAACTGATTTTGCTGGGGCTATTTTCTGTTGCTATTTTTTGTGAAGGTTGGCTATTTTTGGCTATTTTCAAGAGTCAACACAGCTATAACTATCGGCTCAGAGTTGGCAACACTGTTTTGAATGTGTGCCAAGTGCTCGGCGAGCGGTGAGCGCAGTGCACAGTAGTCATCTCGCTCGCACTCGCAGCGTGGCATTATATAAGGCTTATGTAATTGAGAAACAACAAGGCATGCGCAGGGAGCCACAGTGGGCAACAAAAATAGAATTAGAGAATATAAAAAGAGATTTCGACGATGAGTAATCGCGCCAGCCTATCTTTCTATTTTAGGTAATGGTGCGAAACTAATGAGTCTATGGCGATCTCAGGTTGCAGCAGGATGGGTAAAAGTCTCCTGTCCCGACAGCCTGATTGCCATTTAAATTAGGTACAATCAAATTTTGTCTACGGCCCAAGGCAAGAATAACAACAAGAACAAGAACAAGAAGAGGGGAAGAAAACAAATAAACAATGCCCGCCGCACAATCAATTTGATTGGCAAGCTGTCCGCCTGTTTAGATACGACATAAAGTTAGGGGATTTCTGTGGGGATTATGTTTGCGCACAGCGCGGCCCCGGGCGGTGGGGATTAGTTCTAAGTTGAGGAACTCTGCTAATACCCAAAGTCACATGACGTAGAATGTAATGTGAAGGCAGCTCAATGTGTCCCATATTAAACGAGTAGAGAGTAAGTCAGTGTGAATTTCGAAACTAATATTGAATTTTATCTGCACAAAATGAATACGAAAATAACGTGTCTTATACAGCGTTGCATACTTTCAGGCTTAACGCAGAAACTTCAAAGAGTGCAGCATACTTTTAGACGGCGGTTGCTGCTGTTCGCTGAGCAACAGCTGTTAGCTAACAGATCAGAGTGCTAACAGATCAGGTTGCTGTACAGCGCGCTTACAGTGTGTGAGCAGCTGTTGCTGTTAAACGGCTGCTCTCATTTTGCGTTGCCGCTCAGCCGCTCATTCTTATTAGAAAAGTCGATCGTGTCGGACGTGCTCTCAACGTGTAGTCGTATTTTTTAAGTGTACGCGCGCGCAGTTCTTCGTTTGCAATTGATTTTAATTAAATATTATGCTAAACAAATAATAAATTAAATTGGAGAATTGTTAAAACAACCCTGCTGTCAGCAAGCGGGCAGTGTGTGAGTGCGTGTACGTGAAGTGTTGCCAAGTGCGTGCGTGTGTGTGTGTGTGTGTGTGCGTGTGTATTCTCAGTGTGCGTGAAAAAATGCACTAAAGCAGAAATCAAAGCGAATTAGCGAAAACAACAATGCCATATTAAGAGAGGCGAGCGAGCAGGCGCACAGCACTAATAATTAATAATACAATTCAAATTCAAAATACTTATTTTCAAATATGCAAAACGCAATACAAACTTTTCCCTCTGTCAATGCCGTCGCTGCGGATGCGCTGACGCCGCCGCCGCTGTTGGCGCTGCCGCCCGACTTTGATTTCCAGATGCCGTGTCGCTATTTCAAAAGTTCTTTTGCGCGTTCGCTTTCGCTAAACAACAACAACAACAACAACAACAGCACAACGGCTTTGGCATTGGCCAAGAATTCGACGCAGATTGAGGCCAAGCAACCACAGCCGCAGCAGCATCAGCTGGCGCAGGAGAATGAGCAAGAGAGAGAGGAATTGCAATTGCAGTCGCCCTGTTTGACGCCGCCGCCAGCGCTGCCCGCGCGACGTCACACGACAAACAACCACAACAACAACAACAATTTGACACATTTAAACACAGCGCCGGCTAATCAGCTACAGCAACAACAACAACAACAGCAGCAGCAGCAGCAAAGGAATCTCGCTGCTTGGTCCATGCAGGTACGTAACTTGTGCGCTTTCATTGAATTTTATCGTCTTCTGGTTTGTGCTGCTTCTTCTGCCACTGCCTGTGCTTCTGCCTCTGCCTCTGCTTCACATGTCATGCATTGTTGTTGTTGTTTCTTCTTCTTACTCGTGCTTGTCGCCTTGGCAGTTTAGTTTCCTTTTCGGCGCAACTGGATATTTATGTCACCTTGTTATTTTGCCTCTCTCTGCTTCTCTCCGTCGCCAGTTTGCCTTGGCAGCCCGCTCCTCTCTCCTCTCGCTGGCAGGAGGTGAATGGAGGTGAAGTTAGCAAGCTGAGAGGCGGCATACACGCTGCTCTCTCTCCATCTCTCGCTGCTATGACAAACTTCTTTTTAAGGTCAGCTTGATTTATGTGCGAAAATAACATGGCAGATGTTTTATGCATGTGTGTGTGAGGGAGAGGGAAGATTAATGAAAGCGGGTGGATCGAGGGGAATTAAGTAATAATTGAAACTTATAAATAATAGAGGAAGCATTTAGCCTGTCGCTTAAAGACTTTGAATTGCTGCATGTTTGTCATAAAGACGTCAATTTACTGGTATTTACATACAAGTTGTAGAATCAGTGTCATGTCTAGTAATTGCAGTACCCCCTGGGGTTCTTCTCTCTCTCTCTCTGTCTCCCATCTTCGCTTCCTCCTCCTTCCTCTTGTCTTTTTGGCTCTCAGTTTAAGCTCAATTAGGCTAAATGGCAATTTGCATAGATCTCAAGCTGAGGCTGAAGCTGAGCGAATTGCGGCCATATAAGGCGGCAGATGCCTAATCTGGTCACGGTCTGAAAGACTTGGAATAGAGACATTTGATGCTCGACAGGATTTGATATGACAATCTTCAAGCTACATGCACGCACTGACGTGTATCGACATGTTTGAACTTGCCGATCGACGTAATCCACGACGCCATCGACGTCGTCGTCGTCGTCGTCTCTTTTGACAGCGCAGTCGCTGCCGGCGTCGCAGTTGCTGTCGATGCGGTTTTGCCAATTGAAAGTGAAAATCAAAACCAAAAGCAAATGCAATGAACTCTAGTGGGAGGGGGAGGGCAACACAACACTCCCCCAACTACACAAGGTGGGCAGGAGGATGAGAGAAGAGAAGAGAGAGAGAGAGGGAGAGAGCGTGGAGGTAGGGAAAGCAGTTGCGTTAGAAAAATTCAAATTATGCGCCAAGAGGACAGCAAAGCAACAAAGCAACAACAAAAAAAAACAAAAACAATGAGTATCGAGTGACAATCATAAAGAGAAATAAAAGTACAGTAAAGACACGGCAGAGGTGTATAGCAGCGAGGGAGTGAGAGAGAGGTAATTCACCACAGCGAGGCGTCACTGTGCTGCCGCTGCTGCTGCTGCTGCTGCTTTTACCCATTACGTTTTTAATGGCGTCTCCCTAAAGCCGCAAATCTTGGCGACATTTCGTAATGAGGCAACCGCAGCCAGCTGGCATATCCCATTGCATTGGCAGAAAGAGGGAGAGAGATAGAGAGAGAGAGGGAGGCCAGAGATAGGTAAAAGTATCTGGCAGATACGCGCAAATAGTCTTAGCCAGCGATTTTCCACGAAACAATATGACCTTTGCCTTCACTTCTCCCCCTCCTCCTCCTCCCCTTTGCCTTAATGAATGTGAAAGAAATAAAATAAATTTCAATTGTAGCCTAAACAAATCGTGGAATTCTCCAGCTAATTACAGGCCTGCCTACCCTTACCTCCCCCTCCCCCCTCCAGCCCACCTGCTGGCCAAGTTTAGCATAGCCCCCGTCATTATAATTCCATTCCACATCCACATCCAAATCGGCAGCTAATTATCGTAGAATTTATATCGTTTATTGAGCGAATGGCAGAGGAAAAGCTTCTTCTGGCTGCTGGCCATGAAAATATGAACAGGAAAAGCGAACACTACAATAGACTGTGCGATTGTGCAGCTAAAGGTCATTCGTTAGAGGTCACAGAAACTACATTTTGGGAGGTAATTAAAAAATTATCACGCCTGAATGGAAAATGGGAAATGCAAATGGAAATATTTCAATCTGTCTTAAGACACTTTTCTTTTCTTTGATTTTCACACATTTTCCGGGCAAACCAAACGTGAAATCGCAGCATCATTATGGGGGCTGCAGTTCTGAAAGAGAAGAAGGGGAGGGGGGGAGGGTGAAGAGAAGGAGGCGGGCTGCTTGCAGTTTTCCATTTCCATTTTCCCCTCATGCCATTTGGCTCGTCAATCGTCGCAAAGTGTGTGCAGGGAGGAGGAAGGCAGGGGAGGCAGAGGTGGAGGCGTGGCAGTAGCCGCAGGTTAAAAGAAATAAATGTGACTGTTGATTCTGCACATTTCACTAGTGCCAGGGGGGGAGTGCGGAAAAATCGGACAGGTCCCACACACATAAATTCATCCAAGAATTTATACAGCTGCAGAGAGGCAGAGGCAGAGGCAGCGGCAGAGGCAGAGGTAGCAGCAGCGGCAGCGGCAAGTGTTATATTTATTTATAGTCGAAGTTGTTGCGTCTTGCGAAAATAGTCTAATGGATATATCTCTATATATACCACACACACAGTCACACACACACAGAGAGAAGAGAAGAAAAATTGCATGAAAATGCGAGATAAATGGAAATGGGTTAACTCGCTCTCGCTCGTTTTATTCATGTTTTATTCACGAGTCACAGGCAGCAGCAGCAGCAGCAGCAACGTCTGCAATGAATGAAATAAATCTGGCAAATATTTATGAAAGAGCAGCACAGAGGGGGAGGGGGAGGAGAGAGGAGGGCAATCATAACAGGGAGAGGCGTCAGGGGGGGAGTCGGAGACAGAATGTTGCAAGTTGCAAACTGTCAGAGAGAATTTGTGGCAACGGTTTCCCGAAATGCCAAAGCGTTGCATGAATGCTGCGTGTCTTGGCCAGCTGCAATTACAGCTAGAAGAAGAGATTGGAGGATCGAGAGATCTCTCAGCGTATTCTCATCTATCATGCCGCTGATACCGCAGAGATCGCAATGAAACGAATTATGCGCGGAATGCGCGACTATTTTGACAAATGTGAGTGTCTCTCTGTCTCTCTCCCTCTCTCTGCTATAGCTAACTGATCGTGTTCTATATGTAGTTTACAGTTTTCTCTCCCTCTTTCTCTCTCTCTCTGCTTTCTCGCCTCGCTTGGCGCTGGAATGCACTTAAATGCTGCAGACTACAAACTGAACTAAAACTGAGTGAATAAAATGAGTGACTAAAATGAGTACTCGTCTTATGGTTGATCAACTGATCAACTGATCGTGTGCAGACTTGGGTGCGGGTCTCCCCAGTTGGGACTGTGTGAAATCGTTGTCTTTGGCTCATTAGGCAGTTTTCCATACCGGAAACTATTTGGCCATAATATTTGGTCATTTCGTTGCTCACTTGGCCAATTAAGCGTGCAGGAGGGAGAGAGAGAGAGAGGGGGAAGACAGCGCAATCTGTCAGTGTGGCAGACTGTGATTGACACATTGATACAGTTTGATTGTGACTGCGACTGCGACAGGTTGCAGCCACATTTGGTTTTGGCCATCGCTATTTGCGTTTAGGCCACGTTTGAATCTGTCTCTGTCTCTCATGGCCAGCCAAGGCTGCTCGCAATTAGCCTGGCCATTAAAAGCGTTGCCTGTTTGGGCGAGCTGGCTAAGAGCCATGAAATTGCTTGAGATTCAGTATGGGAGAGAGATGTGTAGTTTGGGAAGATACTGCCAGGGAGAGGGGGAAGGCAGCTGCATAACTTGTCAGGGAGGGGTAGACAATCCATCAAGTTCTTTGGCTGTTCCCAAATCTGTTTAAAGCTGCGCATAAAGAGGAAATTGCGCATTGGAACCCGCTTATACTAGGTAGAACCTCTTTCACACGCTTTTTATTTCCACAGAACTCACCCCTATATGACGCATACGAGAGGCCGAAAATAAGTTCATGTATTTGAAATACAATCGTGGATTTCCCACAGCGTTTCAGCCGCAGCTTGCACTCTTCCCTCCTTTTCTCTTTCTCCTCTCTCTCTTTTCTCTTTCGCTTCTTGTTTAAATGCGTTTTAAATTTAAACATTGTTAATTTAGTCGTTACGCTCGAGGAGCAGCATGGAGCGAGGTATCTAGATAACAGATATATGTATATATATAGTATGTAGGTATGTCTATAACGAGTTTTACTCTAGAGAGTTACATGAGCAATTTCACCCAGAGAAATGAAACCAAAATTAAGATACTAAGGGGAAAGAGTACAGAGAGGGAGGGGAGACAATCCTTCTGCTGCTGCTTCTTCTTCCCTTCTTCTTCTTCTTCTGACATGTGTAATTGTACGTAATACAACAACAACAACAACAATCGAAGCTTTTTTTGTTTTTTGTTAACTGTCGCTGGCTGCCATTGTCGAGCTAGAATTTATTATTTCCGCCAACATGTTGCACGACAACAACAACAACAGCAGCAGCAGCAACAACAACAACACGAGTTGACAGACGTGCGCTGTTCCATTGAGTCATACGTCGCAGTTGCTGTCGCTGTCGACGTCGACTGAGCAACAGGTACGCATGCGCAACGTTGCTGCCGTCGCTGCTGCTGTTGCTGCCGTCGCTGCTGCTGTTGCTGCCGTTGAGGGTGCTTGCTGAAGGGGAACGCGGCAACGCAGCGAAACGCGTTCACTCGCTGCGGGCTGCTTTAGTTTACTTTAATTTGGTCTACCTTGTATCTGTATCTGTATCTGTAATTGTTGTATCTGTAGCTGTACATGTATCTGTTGCTGTTGTAAATGTATCTGTATCTGTAGTTGTTGCTGCTGCAGTGGGGGTTGCTGCTGCTGCTGCTGTTGCTGCTGTTATCGGCACAATTCCGCCTTTTTGAAATTTGCTGCTCTGCTGAGCTTTTTTCTAGTTTGTTTCTTTTTCGGTTTTTCTGTTTTTCTGTTTTTGTTTTACACTTGATGAACTCTGGGCAGGCAGCAAGTGCGCAGAGGGAGAGGGAGGGGGGAAGCGAGTGTAGAATTCTGAGTACTTGAGGCATGGCAAGACCCTGGTGCAGCCGAGTGATCCCTGCCAGCGTCGCACCTTGATTCGCAGCTTGATAGCGTCGCCATTCAAACCGCAAACAAAACGTTGCCAGGGTCAAATCTATCCTAAAAGATACTGTATCTGCAATAATAATAATACTCTATCTGTATCTGTATCTGCACTTGGAGTGTGCAGAGATCCCACAACAATTTTGCATTACACTTTTATGGCGAATACACTCACAACTAATTTCATGGCAACAACAACAACAAAGCAACAACAATGGCAGCAGCAGCAGAGCAGAGGCAGCAACAAATTGAAAAGCTCGTAATAAGGTCAAATGTGTTTGCTTCATAAAGGTCACGGAAACGCTCACAGGCAATGGCAACGGCTACGGGTTAGGGGCAGGGCGGGGGCGGAGGGGCACAGCTGCATTTGAATGCGCCCCAAGTGGCCAAAAAGACACAGAGAGAGAGAGAGAGGGGGAGGAGGAGGAAGGGAAGACCTCGTCGTCCTTTCCGCAGTGAAACAAAGCAGCGAAAAAATACCAAACAAAGTGCTGGCAGGAATGACAGAGAGAGAGAGAGAGAAACTACTTGCACCTTGATAGACTATCGTATACCCTAGGCAGGGCATTGTGCTCCCTTTCCTGCTTCCCACAACTTTCGCAGCGTGAACTTTCTTCACTTCTTTCTCTCTCAGTGTGAGAGAGTGAGAGAGACGACAATGAATCACTGCGAGAGATTCGCCCTGCTTCTCTTCCGGTGTGCTCCATGGCCTGTGACGCCTCCCCCCAGCAGGCTGTGTCGGTTACAGGGTACAAATAACTGAGCAAAACAAAAAACAATGCGAGCAAGAAAAACGTTGAAATAATGACAGCCCCAGGAGGGGGACGGGCTGCAGTCATTTTTCGCTGCTAGCCGGTGGTAGGGGAAGGGCGGGGAGGGGGAGGAGTAGGGACTATTTGTGGAGGCGACTCTGACAACTGTGGCTGATGCTGAAATCAAAACACGGCGAGGAACAATGCAACAGACAAAAAAGTGCAACGCGTTGCAAGACAATGCGCCAGCCAAGGGGGGAGGAGGAGGAGGCGCCAAAGCGGGCACAGAGAGAGAGAGAGAGAGAGGGGAAACGCATTAATGAAAATGGCCAAGAGGAAGAGGGGAAGAGGGGAGGAGGCTACACAGTCTGTGCCCGCATTGTTTTCATTTCAGCAACTGCTCCGTTTTCGCATGCTTAATTATGGCCATTGACATGCAACGTGCTACGTGCAACGTGTTGCACGCCGCAATGAGATACAAACTAATAAGCAGCCCCCTCGAGCACAGTTAACTGCCGCCAGGGCCCCAACGAATTAATCACGCGGTATCACATTTCGCTCAGGCCACTCGACACGCTGCTGCTGCTGCTGCATTTATAGCTCAATTGGAGGCGCTGCTGCTGCTGCTGTGGCTGCCACAAGTGGCGCACTCTCTGGGCGAATTTATCTTTTTTGGCTGCGACATAAATTACGCGTAAAAGGGGGAGGCATAGGGCAGGGGCGGGGACAGCAAGGAGTACACTTGCAACAGGGTAGAGTGCTCTTTAAATTTAGATTTCTCGCCAGCATAGGCAACTCTATACTTATACCATATGTGTATGTGTGTGTGTGTGTGTGTGTCTCAGTGTGCACTTAGTGTGCCATAAATCAGCTGACTTTAGTCACATTTGTTGTTTACACACACACTCCGCCCTGGCCATATTTTAATTAGTTTTCGCACTTCCTTTCAAGACTTCAGTAATTGGATTTTGAACCAACTAAGAGACTACATAAGGCAGAGGCAGCAGAAGATACCTTAGCTAAGAGTCTGCTTGTATAAGAACCTAGGCAGATATACTTGGTATTCCAGCTAGAGAACCATAATTGATAAGCGAGTGAAGTTTCCTGGTAATTTGCACACTTCAAGGCAATGTTATATCATAATTAGATGATATATTAAACACTCTAACTCAGTCCCAAAACTCTTTTCAAACTAATGAGCCGCCACATTTAAATGTTTTTTTCCGTCTCTCTCAGCTTCCCCCTCCCCCCATGCACAGCATAGTGAGCAGAGCAGAGCAGGCACAGTGGGAAAAACATGTTAAAAAGGCAATTAAAAGCAATTAGCCACTTAGCAAAGCGTCCCCAAGAGCGGCCTCTGTCAGTTGCAACAACAACAACTTCCGTTAGAATCAAACAGCGAAAAAAAAGAGAAACAAATTTGAAATTTTGTTTTTCCAAGTTTTGTTTTGTTTTGTTTTGGTTTTTATTTCCATTTTGTTTTGTCTCGTTTCCTCGACTCCGAAGCGTGCAAATCGTTGTCCCAATTTTTCAAGCATAAAAACAGACGACCGCTAGAAAAGGAAAGACAGAGACAGAGACAGAGACGAGGGAGAGAGAGACGGAGAGGGCGCCCAAGTTACTTAAAAATACCTAAAAAAAAAAAAAAAAAACACATACATGAATTTTGCAATCAACAAACGCGTGTAGACACATAAAAAAGAATTATTATGCAATATTCGTTTGGGTCTTTATTAGCATGATAATTGTTTTTGCTCGGATAACGATCATCATAAGGCATCGTAAGGCATCGTAAGGCGTTACGTGAGATGCCCGCTTGGTTGGGCAACCAGTGAAGGGTTAAGATGACCTAACCAGCACCTTAAAAAAAACTGAAAGAACTGAGAGTTGAAAGTTCTGTCTAAATTTGAAGTTGTCACTCTGCTCACTATCACCATAAATCGCGTCTTTATTGGGCCCACATCAGTTCCATATTGATCGTGGGATAGGTTCAACGTTTCCTTTGCTTCACACATGAATTTTGATTGGGCAGTTCGTTGAACTCTCCTGATGAATATCGCCAAAAAAAAGCAAGAAATCTCATACATAATATCGCGTGACTTACATATCTCTTTTCTTCCACGTAATGTGTGAGATTCCAGTATCCAATCCCAAGGTTTTCAAGGTTTCGCTCTTCCTCCTCTCGCTGCCTCAGCTCATTAAGACAATAAGCCCAGAAAGAAACCCTCGACGGGACCCTAAATAATAAATCATTAAAGGTACGAAATTTTCAAAGTGCCTATATTTAAATTATTGAAATGTACTATTACTCCGGACATCACGTCTTAAACAAAATGTCATCCCACTTGGATATCACTTGATTATTAACAAAGTTATGATAAGTTGAAAGTGAGGTTAGAAATCCTGTTAGGTGTGTAACATGTCAAATTTGTAAGACATTTTGGCATGATTTTTGGCCAAAAATTAAGTATCTTCTAAAACCGATTTAAACACTTGTTTAGTACTAATTTTGACCTCTGCAATCGATTAAAAGTAAAAACCGGCGAATTAAAATTTTGAAAAAAAAATGTTTGTGAAAATTTACAGGGGGGACCATTGTCTAAAGTTTCCAAAATATCGAAAAATTTCAAAAGGTCTATTATGATATTATTTAAGCGTGAAATCATTCAGGTTGTGAAACCATAAACAAAATGCCATTCCGCATGAAAATCGTTTGATTTTTAAGAAAGTTATGATCGATGGAAAATGAGTGTACTAGGCATGTCGTGGGTGTTACATGTCAAATTTTTAAGACATTTTGTCATGATTTTTTGGCCAAAAATTAAGTATCCTTAAAAATCGATTTAAACACTTGTTTAGTACTAATGTTGACCTCCGCAGTCGATTAAAATTAAAAGCTCGCAATTTAAAATTTTGAAAAAAAAATGTTGTTGAAATTTTACAGGGGGGACCATTGTCTAAAATTTCCAAAATATCGAAAAATTTCAAAAGGTCTATTATGATATTATTTAAATGTAGAATCAATCAGGTTGTGAAACCATAAATAAAATGTCATTCCGCATGAAAATCGTTTGATTTTTAAGAAAGTTATGATCGATTTTTGGCCAAAAATTAAGTATCGTTAAAAATCAATTTTAACACTTGTTTAGTACTAATGTTGACCTCTGGAATCGATTTAAAGTACAAACTGGCGATTTAAAATTGTTTTCGCTTTAAAACAAAATCCCAAATATTGTTTGCCCTCAGTTGTGGTTCAATAAAAGCCAGATTTGACGGGAAAAAAGCGGACTGAGCAGCACTGGCTCGCATGGAGCATTTTGAAAGCAATTTCGAGAGCTATACGAGTTTATGTTGGGGATTTAAAATTTATGCTAACTGCCCGTTAAGTTTAACGAGTGCCACAGTGAGCTCTGGCTACAGGGAACTTGGAACGGGGCACAGAACAGGGAGCGTAAATAGACTGGTTGCTTGTGCATCCTTGACACAGGGATGCAGGGAGACGACTCGATGCGATGCAGTGCGATGCGAATGGAATCAGCGAAGTGAACCAATTAAATTGCAGTTGCAACCTGCAAGCTGCAACTGGCGACGTGGCTGAATTATGAGGCTGCTGCCACAAGCGGCGCATAAATAAAATCAGTCTACCGACACGACCCGAAAGAAAGAATCAAAGTACACACCGGCAAAAAGGGGCAGGAAGAGAAAAAGGCAGAGACTGAAAAAAATGTTAAAAAATTCATGCGAAAAGGGATCCCCTTTTTTCCCTACACGGCAAGTCGACTGCGCAATACACTACTGGATTACACTGCGAGAAATATTACTCGCTCTTTCTCTCTGATTGCCAATTACTTTGTAGCTTATTAAGAGCCCCAACTAGTCTAGTCCAATTAACTCTTAATCAACACTCTCTCAGCTGCTACGAGCTGCACCACACTCGAGGGGAACTCGTCCAGTGTAGGGCAACATCTCGCCAAGAATCGTGCCGAGGAGCTTCATCACCTACAACGGTGCTGGAGCAGTGAGCTCTGCGCCCTGAGCTCATCACGTATGCAGGGCGCGCAGTTTGTTTGGATTTTTCCCCTTCACCACACGCCGCCGCAGGCCACACGGCGGGCAAACTCCCCACAGCACACACCCCACACCCAGCCCACCTCAGAGCAGCGGTAAAAATTTGCTGCACGAGTGTCGAACCTATTTGTAGTTATCAGAAAATTAAAAAGAACGTGCGCCGCAGGGGGAGGGAGGTGGAGGGAGAAGCAGCTGCTGACTGGCAGGCAGGCAGATTGAGAGAGGCGACGCGCAGTCGTGCGATTCTAACTGTGCTTTATTCAAGTAAGTGAAATAAATTTATGGGAAGAAGGCTAAAATGTTAAAGTCAATGAGCCAATGAGTCGAGGGAGGGGCGGGGGGCAGAGAGGGGCAACGACCAGGCACGACGAAGTAAAGCAAAGCCAGCAGAACAATGCGTACATATCGACAAGTGGCTACGCCCCTCCCCTCCCCCATGTCATGCTGTCATGAACCGTTCATTTCGCTCGTTCTCTTTGCTGCTCCCGTTTCGTCCTCTGCTTGGGGCGCACTTCACTCAAACTCGCCGCGAGCTCGTCACGTTTTACGACGCCAACGGCAAACTACACACAAAGTCGCATAACTATTGATTTCAATTTGTATATAATGACTTTATAAGTCGACAACGTGTGCCATGCATGTTGTGTGTGGGTGTCATAGCTGCTAGCTTGTGTCACGTAACAGTTGTCAAAACTGTGCACTCAACTACAGCCAAAGCACTTGCAAACACTTTAACTTAAGCACGCATCAACTGACCTCGCTCTCAGCCTCTCTCTCTCTCTCTCTCTCGTTCAGTAAGGCACACTCACCACAATTGTTTTTATGTTGTTGCCTCATTGCGGTTTTCAAACTATCAAGTTAACATATGCGGGTGAGCATGTGTATTGGAATGAGAGCAATTATGTTAAATTAGATTCTGATACACACTTCCTAACAGGGACACTTGTTAGAGCTGAACAGCGGCTGCTTAAGTCAACATGCGGTTGAGATTCACTAGCCTGCGAGTGGAAAGAGAGCAAACTCTGTTAAATTAGAATCTGTTACTCACCACGTTGCTGCCTATCAGCTTAACAGAAGCTGCGTAAGTCACAATAGAAATCAGTGTGTAGAGTTGAATAGAATATTTAAAAATTTGAATTATGTTACTCACCTTTCTGCTGTTAATCATGGACACTTGACAGAGTTGTGAAAGCTAAAATTAACATAGGGATGAGAGTGGAGTAGCCTGTAAGTAGAATGTAAATATGGTTAATAATTTGAATTCTGTTACTCACCTCTCTGTTATGTGTAAGCTAACCAGGGGGTGAAAGACAGTGAGTAAAATGGGAGTTAAACTGAGTAAATGAATTAGATTCTGTTACACACCTCTTTACTTTCTGTCTGTCTGTCTGTCAGTGACACTTGTCAGAGCGAGACAGCAGATGCAGCAGCAGCGTATTATGAATTTAACCATTTGTTTGCCCCATCAATAGGCAAACAATTTTCGAGTTCCGTTCGAGCGCATTGAGCGAGCGCGCTTTGCATTTCCGTTCTTCGTGCATGACAGGCACTCCCCACACGTCCGCAGCAGCAGCGTTTGGTTCCGTCGCCGCTTCCAGTGGTCATCGAAGGCCAATGGCTTTACAAAGGCAGCAACAATGGCAGCAACAATGGCAGCAGGTCTACCTGTCTGTCTCCCCACCTGCAAGAATATTCCATTGCAATTTGAGAGAGTCGCAGAGTCGGGTTTCGTGCCGGTGTAGTCAATTGATTGGAGTGTTTGGGAGTTGATAATTGGCTGCAAAAAGAGAGAAATAACAGAGGGAAGGAGAAAAGGAGAAGGAAAGGTTAGATCGGGCCAAACAACTCAAATTGGCAGGCGTTAGGCTGAAATTCAATTTATTGCGAATTATATTCGAAAGTCTCTAGAAAGTTGCGAGCTGAGAACGGCCCTGGCAGCTGTCAGTTCTCCCGTTTAAAAATCATTTCAAATTTTCTATAATTCAAGCGTATAATAAAAAAAAAAGAACTTCAAAGCGTCAGCGTCATCAAACGCCTGACGACGACCCAGCTGGACCCGAACCCGTTCCCATAGACGCTGCCAGGCAATGCCCCTGCTCCTGCCCCTGCCTGCCTCTCTCCCTGCTTGCTATTTTGCCATTTTCAGTCTTGTTAATTGAATTAAATTCTTGCGTAGAACAATTTTTTGGAAAGTTTTTTTTCTTTTCTCAAGCGAAATTAATCAATTTAAGACATAATCAAAGCGTATTTGCGTGATTCGCAAAAAACATGATTATAGATTGAGCTAAAAAAGGGAAAAAGAGGTTAAAAAGAGGGAAAAAATGGAAAAAACTTGCGAACATTTGTGAAGTGCTGCGAAGCCACTTGAGAAACGCTTCAGGCCAATCTGAAATACAGAAATACAGAGAGAGAAGAGGAAGAAATATCGTGAAATGCGAAACGAAATAAAAAATCGAAGTCACAATTGAATAAAGCAGTGCGCAACGAATCTCAAGAGACCCAAGCGAAATGTTCAAAACGCGCGTAACAATAAACGAGATTCGCAATGGAATGAAACCGTAGAAATATGGTATAATAATAAATATCATATGACACTTGGGAGCACATGAAAATTAATAAATCAATGCGAATATTGAATAATAAATCGAAAGTATTGTTGGCTGGATAAACAAGAGAACATTTTACTCTTTTTAAAAGTTTAAACAATTGTTGATATTATTTTTTTCCAGAGCATTTTCTTGTTTCTCTCTCTACATGTCGTAGTACAATTTAATTAGCCAAGCGGCGATTCGGCGACGCGTTAAACAACAATTGAAATTGATTGTGCGTAAAAGCAACAACTGAAAAGGGGGCGGCACACGCCCACAATGGAAATACACAATATGAATGGGGTATGGGATGGGAGAGGGGCAACAAACAATGGAACTGTGCGAACAGTTGGCCATTAGGGCTCCATTTAAAATTACATTTGTCCCCTCCCACTACCTCCCCCTCTTGACTTGGGTTGGGTGTTTCCCTAGATGGGCAAACAATGCGAGTCTTGACTGTGGCCGAGGTTCACTGTCATTGCAATGCGACACGGCAGCGTAAGGTGAGACGAGGCGAGCCGAGTTGGAAGATGCTTGCAACATCTACTATGGGCTGGCATTAGGAATTGAATGAATGAAGGAGGGAATGAGGGATTGAATGAGGAGGGAATTACAAGCATGTCCAAGCTGACATCGCCAGCAGAGCGTCGCCTAATGAAGGTCAGTTTGATGACAAAAGAGACGCAGTCAGTGCAGGGTATCTGCTAGTCGTGCATGCCAAGCTGTGTGCTTGGCGGATATTGAAATGCGTTCCACTTCGCAGCGTGTGCATTTCAGTTATGCGCGCCCAGCATTTGTATCTGTAGCCAGCAGATGCCACACACACAGATACACACACACACACACACACGCATACACAGACTGCGCTAATAGTGGGCAATTTGGGCGGAAACTGGCGACACTGCACGAACCACGAACCACGCGGCGTATGAGTAACCCAATTTCAATGAAGAGAGTCCACTCGCACTTGCGTTCCACATTTATGTTCCACAACTTTGCCAACTTTGCATCTTGTGGCAAAAGCGAAACTGAAAGCGAAATATAACGACATTCCTAGGCGAAGCAACAATAAAACAAGTAAACAATAAACAAAATGAAGAAAAAAGAAGAAAGAAACAAAAAAAAAACAAAAAAACAGATAGTTATAATAACAATTATGCTCGATAATAAACTGCAATCAGATTCAGTGTAGCAACTCGCCGAGGATTGCAAAATGATGGACAACAATCTTGAGGCTTCGAGTCGAGTTCGCGTTGAGTTTGTCATTGTTTGTTTAAGTTGTTGTTGTTGTTATTGTCTCTAATATTGTTGCTGTTGTTGTTGTGCACTCATGTGAGAAAGTTGTGCCAAATGCAGATTTAACTCTAATGATAATGTACCAATTTCTGTTTTAGGTTTTTTTTATTTTTATTTTTCTGTCAACTTGAAAGCACAATTTAGCCTCACTTGTTGTCACGCCCCCTCCCTCACTTCTTCTCCCCTCGCTGAGTAGGCGTAACAGCGTCGTCTCTTTATAATTATAATGACTTCCATTTGCCGACCCATTGTTGGTCAAGCCGCAGCAATTTCAATTTCAATTTTGAATTTTTCAAGTTTTTCTTGCCTTGAAATTACCGCACTAGCGCCACGTGTGGGTAGCGGCAAGTAGTGGCAACGTGTGGAGCAGAGCAAATTGGGAATTGTGGGGATTGTGCAAAATCAGATACAAGATACAATGTCATATTAGATACGGCAGAAGATTGAGTAATTCACAGCGCGGGTCAGTCTGTAGCCAATTCGAGGTTGTCTTTTTAAGGTAGTTTTAACTTTAAGATGACACTATGATTTATCGCAGAAGAATACTCGCTATCTCTCTCTCCCTCTCTCTCTGTTTCTTGTGCTCCAGTTTTAGTTTGTTTAAATGTAAACTAACTCACGCAGCTTTTCACATTGTGTAGGCAGAGGGAGGTGAGTAAGTCTGCTTAGGGGGGGAGGGATAACTTGCTGGCTAATCAGCGGCAACATTAATTATCCCTTCCCTCTTTCCCTCGGCTTTAAAGACCTTTTCTCCATTCTTTGCCACTTAAAGGTCTTGCCTAACTCCCCCCCCACCCCTCTCTGTCTCTTCTCTATGCGCAGCTTCTAGTGCAAAACAATTTAAATAACAAGTTGGTAATGGAGCCGCATCTCTGGCTCTGTATCTGGCCTGGGAATCTTCTTCTTTCTTCTGCCACATGTGGCACACACACACACAGAGAGTTTGCCGCACTTGTTGCAACAGAATTACTGGAGCGTGCAATGCCTGTCTGCCACTCCCCACCCCTGCACTCCCTCTCCCCCCTTCCTGCTGTCTGGGCTGATTTAAAATGCAGATTTCTTTTGCCACAACTGGCGCATCGCATTGGTTCGATGTGCGAGGAGGAGGAGGAACTCGGAACTGGCAGCTAGAACTGTTCCCTTTCCCTCCCCATTTGACTGTTGTTCTGCCTGCTCTCCCTTCCTCTCCCGCCTGTTGTTGTTGTTGTTGCTGCTGCAATTGACAAAAAATTTGCATGCCAAAGCAATTTGCCATTTGCCTTTTGCTCGCAATGAGGTCGCGCCGTCGTCAGATTTGATGCGAATTGTAACGCGCATTTTAATTAGATTTTGATAGAGAATATACTCTATATAGTAGAGAGATAAGTAAGGCAGGGGGAGCAGGTGTGAGCAGAGCGTGTAGCTAATGAGAGAGTCCAATGCGAACTTTGAGAAATGGATTTATAAAGCGTCACACGAGTCGTATGTGTAATTATATCTAGCCGGAAGGGGACTGACATGAGATATACTAACATTGTAAAAGTGTATGTGTGTGTGAGTGTTTATTAGCATAATCAAGCGACTGGGCACACTGTAAGTCAAGCTGGGCAACGCCAGCTGCCGCTTAACATAATTGAAAGCAATCAGGGGAAGTTACAGTCAAGCTAACCCAACTGTATGATACCCTTTGCTACTGTGGAATATGTAAACTTAAATTACTGCTGTGTTTATTAACCAATTGTTTTGAAATGTGCAAGATAGTAGCGTATAGTCTGGAAGTATATAGTGTGGAAGTATAAAGTTAAGACTTCAATACTTTGCTAAATAATCACTTATTATCGATTTGCGACTACTGTGGCCACGGCATCTAAAATTTGAAATATATTGAAGGAGCTTAAGGCATACAGTAATTCGCAGGTCAAATTTGCTGTCTCTAGTCTTTATAACAACTGAGATCTTTGTGTGTTCCTCTTTAAAGTTACTTCAAATTTAGCAAAATTATGCTGAATATTCGTTATGGATCTAACCACAAACATAAATAAAACTTGTATTTACTTGGTCACACTTACCTCAAATCTACCGCAGCAGCAGCAGTGATAGCTTTGCCAATTTATTATTAATTTGTAATTAGTTAATGCACTTTTACGCACAAAGTGACCATAACTGAATGAGTGCATGAATGGGTGAGTGAGTGCACCCAGAGCGACAATTAACAAGCTATGAAATTGCAATGAAATTGACTTTGGCCTGAGCGTGTTTTTTTTTTTTTTTCATCAATGCGGGTGAAAGTGGCGGGAAGGGGGCGTGGCAGCTGGGTGACCACAGAGTCGACCGCAAAGAGCAAACTTCATTGTGGCTGAGCAGCAAATTGGGCTATAAAAAGCTACACTATTTATAGGGTATTACGAGCGTATTTGCTATTTATATATTTATATATCATATTAAACACTTGTTTAATCAGCTCAAATGCGGGTCAAATGTGCAGTTCGAGAGTGTGTTTTCTTTTTCATTTCTTCTTTTCTCCATTGTGGGTCAAAGTCTTTGAAAAAATGACGTTATAAAAGAAAAAGTAAACCATGGACATAAAACCCAAACGAAACACAGACAGAAACAGAAATAGAGACAGAAAAAATGTTGTTATATCGCATGAAATATAATAATAATATGGCGCATAACTGACAAACGGGTTCTGCCGGGCAGGCAGACAGACAGACGAGCAGACAGAGGGACAGACAGACAAGCAGACAGGCAGACAAACAGACAGACAGACAGACTGTAGTAAAACTAAAACTTGAAAAGCTGCGCTCGAATAAATGTTGAAAATTTTAAGTATACCAGAAATTTATTGCAAACATTTTTTAATGTAGTGTGAAAAAGCAGGGGAAATAAATATAAAATACTAAAAAAAAATACTACATACGCGTACATATACTAAGTTAAGGCAGCAGAGCTACAACTGCAACTGGAGTTGAAATTGAAATGAATAAAGAAAATTGTAAAACAATTTCTCTAATTAATTGTACAAGAGTCCAGGGGGGAGAGGGGGTTGCCAAGAGGGGCAACTTTAGTTTTGATTTAGTTTTGAGTTTGTTTTACAATTTTCCGCTTTTGGTGTGGCTGACCAAATGCGCATTAAGGCAGCAGGCCCGTTGCAAGTTGCCACCCAGGTGGCAGGTGGCAAGTGGCAAGTGGCAACTTGGCCGCGACAAAAGTGGCAACATTTCTCACATGACAAAAAGCTTTGGCCAATTTAACGCGCATTTTTCTAATCTGTTGACAACATTTGCAGGATGCCGCACCCAACAACAACAGCAGCAGCAGCAACAACAACAACACGAGCTACAACAACCTGTTGAAGCAGCAACAATTGCAGCTACAACAATTGCAGCTACAGCAGCAGCAGCAGCAGCAACAACAACAACTGCAGCAACAGGCGCCGCATGAGCCGAGCTTAAATGTCGAAGCAGTCATATTGCAAAATCAGGTGGACACATTGCACTGGCAATTGAAGCAGGTGAGTTCGACTCTTCCCCCCTACCTCACCCACCCCCACGTAGTATCTACATATAACAAAAGACTTAGGCAGCAAACCTTGCCAGAGCGAGAGAGACTTAAGACACAAACCTGCGACATGCGACATGTAGATTGAATCGTGACTTGATGCCGCTCACTTTGAACGACTTGAGCTATGCAAAGTCAGGCTACACACTCCCCCTCCCCCTTCCCCTCTCCTGTATCACTTTAACTGCTGCTGCTCCAAATACCTTCAACTTCAAGCTGTTCCCTTGTCTTTTATGCCCTCGTAAAGGCATTCTTTATGCCTTATCTGCATTGTTAAGAATTCTATTTATAACTAGAGATACTCACAAACTCGGGCAGATAGTTAGTAATAATTTACAGGGTATTTGCATGGCTCAAACTTGCAGCTTCAGCTTAGCATTCTCTTTTATCTTCTGCTATGTTCTCACGCCTCACATGCAACACACTCAGACACACACACATGCCATGCCGCATAGAGATGTTGCTGTCATGCCGCACCTCCGCTCCCTCCCTGCTGCCAGCTTGACCCCGCCTCTGCCCACTCGTGAACTTGTCTTTCAGCGCCGCGTTAAGTGGCCTTTGTTTTATTCTTTTTATTTTTCTTTTTTCTGTTTTTTATCTCTAGTAGCATTTCCTTGATTTGTTTTTCTTCTCCTCTCTCTTTCTGCTCCTCCTCTTTTGTATTAACATTCTGTTCTGTTTTGTTCACTGCTTCCCGTTTGCGGGACTGGGGGGAAGACAGCTGGACTCTGGTCTGTGTTAGGGCGACGTCCAGCTACGACGTCCACAATTAGGCGGCACATTCTTTTTAACGCTTAATTATAGACCCGGTGGTCGCCGTCTTCTGGCTTCCTTCTCTGGCTACAGCTCCGACTCCAGCTCCATTTATATATTCTATTCAGCTCGGTTCTGCTCATCATTATCTCATTGTCTTTTCGCCTCTCTGACCATTTCCTCTATGGCGTTAATTTTATATTTCCTCACACAAGGTAATATAGGGAGGGGCAGGGCAGAGGGTATGGAAAGGGGAGGTCTCTGTTTGCCGAGCAAATTAATAGAATCAATCAGAGGGCAATTGGCGGGAAATGAATAGAGATTTCTAGCTGAGATTGCGGCTAAAAATTATAGAGAAGGATACAGAGTATAGGGCATAATTTATCGATAACTATCGATATGGATAGGCAGCAGCATATCTATATTGGGTAAAGCATCTCACAGCGAGAATTGTGTCAGTTCCATCTAGGTCTATCTATAAGGCAACACTAACCTGATTAACGTGCTAAGCGCAGCTTGTGCTCGATATTTCTGCTGCTGCTGCGGCTCTTTCAATCGATTTCCAAGCCATATTTGACCGGCTTTGACCTTCAGCTTTCTCGTCCACTCGCCGCAGCTGTTCAAACACCTTGCAACACTTTCAATCAGCTCGGGATTCTATAATTCACTCGACTCCGACTAGAGCAACTACAACAACAATGTTAATAATGTTTACGCTTTCATTTCGATTTAATGCGCTTTTTAAACGCGTCTCAATGAAGTTGTCTCAAGTCTCGAGTCTCCAATCTACAGTCTCGCAGAAGAAGCAGAAGCTGCGATGCCGTAGAAAGAAAATTGCAATATAATCAGTGATAAATATTTTCCATTTTACTTTGGTGCGCGACTGCCTCTGCTTCTGCCTCCGCCTCTGCCTCCGCCTCTGGCTCTCTGTCTGCGTCTGGCTTGGAATGCCGGCGGAAAACTTGGCATAAGGCAAAAACTGGGTTAAAAAACGGCCAAAGGCGGTCAGCGGCAACCGGCTAGAAAAAACGCTGGCAACTTCATTAAACTGCAAGCAAATCATGCAGCAGGCGTGGGCTGAGACCAGAGACCAGAGGCGGGGACCAGAGAGGGTAGACGGGCTGTGCCTCAATCCGCTTTGATTGATGGCGTCGATTGATTGAAGGAAGCGGCGCCCTAACAGGCATGACGCCTGAGCGGATGCTGGCGCTGATTTAGATGAGTTTTTAATGAACCAGATTCGAGACGAACCAGAGAGAGGAAGCCCCCACACATTTCTCTCTCTCTCTCTCTCTCTCTGAGACAGCGGGATCAGCTCTGTCCCATATTGTGTGTGTGTGTATGTAAGCCAGGCCCAAATCGCGCATTAGTGCAGTAAACAAGGCATAACAAAATGCAGCAGCAGCAGCAGAAATTGCAGCAACATTTCCACATACCAGGAGAGGCGCTCGTAATTCCCAGCCACATCCCCAGTCCCATCCCCTGTCCCATCCCCATCCCCATCTTCAGGCCGTCGTCGATAGACACGCGGTAGGAAAACTCGAAACGGCAGCTGCTGCTGCTGCGGCCACAACAACAACAGCAACAGAAATTAGCAACAATTTGAAACACCGCAAAAAGCAACAACAACAACAACAGCCGCGATTACGTAATCAGCCTGTGGCAGGCCAAAAAGCAAGCAAACATTGACTAAAATTGTTGCTGCCAAATTGCATTGCCAACTCTTTTTTTTTGTCTTCTTTTTTGTTTTTGGTATTACTTGATTTTGGCCAAAACCTGGACAATCAGTGTTGCCAACTGCACTTTGGATTGTCACACAGCTGTGGCTAGAAAATCGGCAAGCAGCTGCCACTTTTAGCCGCTTTAAGCCAAGTCTTCTTAACAAAAGAAGTTTGTTTGGTTGAGAGAAAATCATGAATTAAATTTTAAATTAATTTGGAAACACATTTAAATTTTCTGGCAATTTATATGCCACATTAAGGCCAAAACTAGCCATTTTCTCTCTACCAATTTGCCAGCGCTGTTTGGGCGTTGTGTGAGAAACGTGAGAAACGCTTTTTGGCCAATTTGGTTGCATGTGGGCGTCGCAAATGGGTGTGGCACGCTGTTGGTCAGGTGGCATCTTAACACTTTGCCAATTTGGCGACTTGGCAACACCAATGCCACGCCCCTTCCCCCCACTCCCAACAGGCAACACGAGCCTGTTAATTAGGCCCACGTTCAGATCTTGGCCAGCAATTTGGCAGGCCAAAGTAACCCCGAGATATTATAAGATATTTCTGTTGTGACAGACTCAAAATCGATTAAGTGAAAGTTGTTTATAGAGGGGGGCGAGGAGAGAGAGAGAGAGAGAAGAGTTCGCTGACTGCTCTACAAAGGCAGCGATAAATCGATAGCAAAGCGTCGATACAAAAATCGAATTAACATAAACTGTAAATAATGAATAGATTCAGATTCAAATGTGAGGCGACTGCACAGTGGGGCAAAGGCAGAAAGTAAACATGGAATGCGTAAGGTGAGTTATGCGAGCAGCGAATATACAGTTAAACGAGGGTGTAGGGGGGGAAAACTTATATGAAAACACTTCAAGAAAAGCGCATAAATTAAAAGAATCTCTCGAAAAAGTGTTCAACTTGGAAATTAGCATGGCAAATTACAGGGTATAATTAGCATAACAAATTGCCAGAAATGATTTTGAAAATGCGCGAGCAGGCGAAGCGTAAAATGATATGATGATATCCCCAGCCCACACAGACACAAAACACAAAGAACACTTGAGACAACTTCAGAAGTTGTTGCCGGGTGACGTAATCCAGAGTAACTCGCCCCGACTAATCTTAACTTCTTGCCTCTCTACCCTTTTCAGACGGAAACCAATTGTGAAATGTATCGTGCTGTCATGGAGGAGGTTGCTCGCTTCTTCGAGCGCTATCAGCAACAGCAGCAGCAGCAACAGCAGCTGCGCCAGCAACAGTTGCAACAGAATCGCCACAGCATAGGGATCGGAGGCTCGGAGCAGATCTGTCGATCGAAGAGTCTGCATCATGTGCAGGGCGTGCTGAGTGATCCCAATGGCGGATACGGGGATGAGGCCACGCCGTCTGCCTCCAATGCCAGCTCCTCCGGTTCCAGCTCATATCTGCGCGCACGCAGCAGCACGAATCTCATGCTGAACAAGTCCATGTTGACAATGAACGAGGATCACAACTATGAGAGCATTGCGCCAGCAGGCAGCTACAGTGCCTTCAAGGATTTCACCTGGTAAGTATCCATGTCTGTCTCCCATACTTGATCAGAGCTGCCAGCTGATGCTCGTTTCCATTTGCAGGCGACGCTCTCCCAAGAAGCTTGGCGGCTGCAAGGCGCGTCTCTCCTCACCGGAGGCTGCCGAGGAGAAGCTCAACCAGGAGGCCTTTCGCCTGGCGCGCACCATACGCAACCTGTTGCACACCTCGCAGCAGCAACCGGATCTCAGTCGATCGCTGGCTGGCGGGGGAGGAGGAGCAGTAGCAGCAGCTGCTGGGGGAGCTGGGCATCGGTTGTGCAAGACGCAGCTGCTGGCGCAGCCACTGGATGCTGCGCCCATTTCACCGGCTAGCAAGTCTAACGGGAACAACACGCCCACTCCCAGCGCCGCAGAGATGCTCTTCATGCGCGCCAACACCATGCGAGATTCGCGTCTCTCACTGCGCAGCTCCACCGATAGCTCCGTGCATTCCACCATATCATCGACGGCCTCATCCTCCTCCAAGATCGAAACCGATGAGGAGATCACTGCGATAATGACACCCAACGGCAACAACAACAACGCGAACAAGCAGAGTAAACCCGCTGGCAACCACAACGGATCCAGCACGGAGGACGAGAGCGGATTCAGCTCGATCAGCTCCTTCCACGACGTGGGATTGCCCCTGAGCTCCACTCTGATTGCAGACTGCAGCAGTCGCAATTCGACGTTGAAGTCTGCGCTGAATGGGGTAGGCGTGCCACTCCCCTCCAGCGGCAACGGCAACGGCGCTCCCTGACACCCTCACAGTCGCCAGCGAAGACCTATCGCAATGCCAGTCGCTATCAGCGCTTCTCCACGCTGACCAGCGAGGATGCTGCCGCTGTGCTGTGGGTCTAGACGAAGGCTTCCCAGGCAGAAGCAGAAGAGCAGAAGAAGCATGTGGAATTGAAACGATTGTGGCATTAGGAACAGCTCTAAAGGGGACCCCTTATAATTAAGTTTCCTGCCCTTCGCTATAGTGCCTGTCGTAAGGTTCTTAAGCGTTCCTTAATTTAGTGTGCAAAACTTCTTAATACTGTACGATATTTGTATGTTTTTATGCCTATATAATAACTATAATATACATATGTATATGTTTAGTTTCTGGTTTTTTCTTCTCGAAAGAACTCTGCATTTTTTACGTTTAATGTTTTGTAAAGTTCTAGTATAAGTTTTGCAGTATTTATCACATTTTGCAGATCCTTAAAAATAAACTACTTTTAAAACTTACGCTTTTGAATTCGATTGATTGATTCCTAAGGGGGATCAGTTCCATTTTTTTAATTTAACTGAAACTGTTTTGTTTTTTCTGTTGCATAATTTTAGAATGAATTTAAAACAGAACAACATGACAAGTGTTGCATACTTAACGGCGATCAGCTAAATAAAGCGTACAAAAGTACAGCGTGGTCTGAATGTACACATGTACACAGTACGCAGTGTACTCAAATTTAGAGCTATATGAAAATGGGTGTAAATTACTTTAACTAATGATATTTATTATATACACATAATTTGTTTAGGCAGATCTGTTAAAGAGTGTTCAATGTACTATATGCTATTATTGATTATTTCACTATCAGTGTCACTATATACCAAAGAGAGAGGTGATATTTTTATGTGAGTCACTGCTGCGCTGTGTGTGTCGCAGTGCGTCGCGCAAAGCAACCAAAACTCAGAATTACACCAGGCGAACAGAAATATCAGCAAGGTGTCAGACGGAAAAATGCAAGTGCAAAGGAGATGAGCGAGAGACCGAAGGTGTGAGAGAGCGCCTAAGGGCAGAGCGAGATGGAGAGACAGATCAGATGTTATCTCGCTCACGTTAGTTCCGTTATTACTTCCTTTATTAGCCAATCAGAACAATTGACGCGGACTTTGTTTTGCGTAAGCTCAGGGCACCCCCTCCCCCTCTCTCCTAGTTTTTTGATGTTTGTTTTTCTGCCTATCTGCGTGCTGATTATTCTGCGTGCCTGGTGTATTTCCGAGTTTAGGTCATTTTTCAGCGTCTCACAATTTAAAAACTAAGCGCACACTAGCGTCTCACAGCGCACCTTAAAACTGTGTAAACACTAATTATCACTAAGTAGCTTCAATTTCTAGATTATTTTATTATTTAAATTACTTTTTTATTCTTATTCTCCCAAATAAAATGAATTAAAAATAGAAAATTTAAATTCCATAAATTGAAAATAATCAATAACTTTGTTTTCAGTAACTCTCATGTCTTATGTTAGATGAGACAGCAGATCTATTATGATATTATTTAAATGTAGAATCACTCAGGTTGTGAAACCATAAACAAAATGTCATTCCGCTTGAAAATTGTTTGATTTTTAAGAAAGTTATGATCGAATGAAAATGAGGGTACTAGGCATGTCGTGGGTGTTACATGTACAATTTTTAAGACATTTTGTCATGATTTTTGGCCAAAAATTAAGTATCCTTAAAAATCGATTTAAACGCTTGTTTAGTACTAATGTTGACCTTCGCAACCGATTAAAATTAAAAGCTCGCGATTTAAAATTTTTGAAAAAAAATTTTTGTTGAAATTTTACAGGGGGGACCATTGTCTAAATTTCCAAAATATCGAAAAATTTCAATAGGTCTATTATGATATTATTTAAATGTAGAATCACTCAGGTTGTGAAACCATAAACAAAATGTCATTCCGCATGAAAATCGTTTGATTTTTAAGAAAGTTATGATCGAATGAAAATGAGGATACTAGGCATGTCGTGGGTGTTACATGTCAAATTTTTAAGACATTTTGTCATGATTTTTGGCAAAAAATTAAGTATCCTTAAAAATCGATTTAAACACTTGTTTAGTACTAATGTTGACCTCCGCAAACGATTAAAATTAAAAGCTCGCGATTTAAAATTTTTGAAAAAAAATTTTTGTTGAAATTTTACAGGGGGGACCATTGTCTAAATTTCCAAAATATCGAAAAATTTTAATAGGTCTATTATGATATTATTTAAATGCAGAATCACTCAGGTTGTGAAACCATAAACAAAATGTCATTCCGCATGAAAATCGTTTGATTTTTAAGAAAGTTATGATCGAATGAAAATGAGGATACTAGGCATGTCGTGGGTGTTACATGTCAAATTTTTAAGACATTTTGTCATGATTTTTGGCCAAAAATTAAGTATCCTTAAAAATCGATTTAAACACTTGTTTAGTACTAATGTTGACCTCCGCAAACGATTAAAATTAAAAGCTCGCGATTTAAAATTTTTGAAAAAAAATTTTTGTTGAAATTTTACAGGGGGGACCATTGTCTAAATTTCCAAAATATCGAAAAATTTTAATAGGTCTATTATGATATTATTTAAATGCAGAATCACTCAGGTTGTGAAACCATAAACAAAATGTCATTCCGCATGAAAATCGTTTGATTTTTAAGAAAGTTATGATCGATGGAAAATGAGGGTACTAAGCATGTCGTGGGTGTCACATGTAAAATGTTTAAGACATTTTGTCATGATTTTTGGCCAAAAATTAAATATCGTTAAAAATCGATTTAAACACTAGACACCTAGATCAGAAAGAAACTGAATTTGTTAAATAGTACATATATAAAGGGGAAAAAATTTTATGAGGAGAGCACCTTGTATTTATTAGACTATGGACTGTAGACGTCATTTGTAATGAGGTTTCTTTCGATCGAGTTACCTCTGCGTTAACTGTCAGACTGTTTCTGTTCTAATGCAAGTCATTCGATTTGTTAGAATTCCTTGTTTCGGCACGTTACGTTTCGCTCAAAACTTTTCGGTATTTTCCGCAACATTTCGGCAACGCACTCACCGCTACATACACACATCTTGGGACTACTTAAGACTCCAAAAGGTTGACAAGGATTACAATAAGAAAAGTCAATAATGGCCAGCGCTCAAATGCAAAACTTCGAGCCATTGGTGTTTGAGCCAAATAAGTTCCTCCAGAGCCGGTTGGACGACAACAAAAGACAGGAATTGGAAAAGGAAAGGGGACAGGAGCAACAGGTTAGTGCGCCCGAGGAGAATGACGATCAAACCTATAAAATCGAATACAAGCATCCACTGGAGCATGTGTGGACGCTTTGGTATCTGGAAAACGATAGGACCAAGCCCTGGAAAGATATGCTTAATGAAATAACACAGATAGACAGTATTGAAACATTTTGGAGGTAAACTCGATATCCTACACATATTCATATTAAACTAATTGTTAATTTACAGCTTATATTATACCATAAAAACACCATCAGAACTCAAGATTGGGAGTGACTATTATATGTTTAAACAGGGCATACAGTAAGTTCGTGTATCGAGATTTCCAATGTTATGTTGTGTACACCTTCATTTTAGACCCATGTGGGAGGATGAGGCCAATATTAAAGGCGGTCGTTGGCTATTCACTGTTGGTAAAAGTTCCAAGGAGGCCCTGGATCGCATTTGGCTGGATATTTTGTTAATGATGGTGGGCGAGTCCTTTGAATACGCGTCTGAAATTTGCGGGGCCGTCGTCAATATACGCGCCAAAAGTAATAAGATATGTAAGTACACATCGAGTTCACTATAACACTCTTTGAATACATTATATCCAATCGATTTTGCAGCTGTTTGGACAGCTAATGGCACCAATGAGCTGGCCGTATTGGAGATTGGCTTCAAGCTTAAAACTTTGTTGCACTTGCGATCGCACAATCTGCAATACCAGCTGCACTCGGATGCCATGTCCAAAATCAATTCGTCAGTTCGATCTGTATATAGTCTATGACGAATGTTCAGTTAGTTAATATTTTCAAAGATTGGTCGTATGTACAGCTGATGAGATTGGCGTAATATACTCGTACTTGTAGTATATGAAATTACTTTGGTATCTGGCCCAAATTATTTGTTGAAATTTCCAGCAAGTTCAGGCAAAATATAATTTTTGATCTACATATATCAGTCATTACTAATAAATTCTTTGCCGTAGAATACAAATGCTATGGATTTGTACATTACTTTCACGATTTTGAAACAAAAAACATTGAAGTTTTATAAATTTGATTGTGTATTAATATCTTAAGTGATCATCTTGCTCAGTTGCGGTACAACTTGCTCAAATTAAATCAATGAATTAAGCATTATTCGTTACATATTTTTTTAAAAGGATTTACTCAGTAAACATTCACAGCTTTTGCAAATTGGCGACAAGCCGAACAAAATGAAATCGAATCGGAACGACTCGAGACGAACGCGTGAATGCGATTTCAAGTCACTAATACGATTAGTTACATTATACGATTACGTTGAAAATAATATATAGATGTATATATATAGATATATACGCATAGATATTGAATAGGAAAATATTTACAATTATTTTTAGACATGATCAATCGCAAACGCTTCAACATTTGCGCGCGACAAGGACTTACAAATGTCTAACTTACGAGCTACAATAGAGATTGGACGCGTGGTTAGTTAGTTGAGATTACGAAGTCGAAAGTAATTTGTAGTTACGATTATAATTACAGTTACGGTAGCATTTAAGAGTAATGGTTATTGGTACGTTGGGCACATTTCAGCGAGTTTTCCTTTGTGCGAGTGTGAGTTTCAAATGGAATACACTTCATACTGCAGAGAAGATCATTAGATTGCCGGCTATATACGACCCACAACGGCTTTATTCTTACGCTGCGGCTGCACTGACAGAGGCGGCACCACCAGCATCTCGGATTGCGTGGATGGAGAACTGCTGCGCATGCTGGCACAATCCTCATCGGCTACTTCCTGTAACAACAGTCAAGAACACACTCGATTATCGATTTGCTCAGGTCACCCAGGCAATTACGAACTTACGTTAATGTTCGTGCAGCTGGCCAGACGCATCTGCGCCAGCTGCGAGGCCGGTGTCAATGAGTTGGTACTTCCAAATGGAGATGTCATCATAGTCGAAACGGCACGTTTCAGTTTATTGGGCGTTTTGTTAAATGAAAAGGCGCGTCCAACCTGTATAAGTAAAGAAAAACGGTTAGGCTGACACGCTTCCAAAGAACTGCATATAGAATTTACCTTTAGACGCGTTTTGGCAGCCAACTTAAAGGCTTTGCTCAACGTACTGACATTCACATCGCTGATGTCCACCTCCAACTCGAGGGAAGTGCGACTCAGCAGCATTTTGTCCTGCAGGGTAAAATAAATTATTAGTTACTAGTTCGAATAGGGGTACAAGGAGTTGACTTACAGCATCCGTACGACAGGTGTGTGCTGCGATTTGCATGCACAACTTTTTAAGATACTGAATTTTATCCGTCTCATCGTCTGTAATGCTAAAGGTGTACAATTTCTCCTTATCGCCACGCTGCAGAAGACCAAAGGCTCGCGGACTATCCGTTATGTCAATAACAAAGCGTATCGTATTCAGAGAGATGAGCTTTATGTGCTTGTGCGTCTTGGCAGTGCTGGGCGATTTGGCCGTGTTGAAGCCTCGCGAGCGTCGTTTGCACAACTCAATGGAATCGGAGAATAGGTACAGCAAAAGGTTGTCTCCACGTCCACTCAATGAATCGGAGAGCTCATTCACCTCGCACTTCGATATAAAGCTTCGGTTAGAGCTAACCAAATGTGCGGGACATCCGTCAATATCGTTGAATATATCGAAGATGGCCATGCGTGACTCCGTACGCCGTTTGTCCTCGTTAATGTGCAGTGTCACTTGCTTTATGGCCTTCAGCGCGTCCTCGAGACGTGCATGGTCTGCATTGTTGTTGCTCGTATGCTTAAGAATATCGTTAAGCAGCAGGCTAATGCTTGGCAAACGCTGTACTGGGCGTATCATCAGATCCTGAAGGCTTTGGCGGCCACATTCTGGCTTCGTCTGATTGATCTTCAGAAAGGCATGGAAACGTGGATATTCGCGATCACAGTACTGCAGCTGTTCCTTCATCTGCTCATAAAAATTCACGTAGGGTGGATAGGCTTTGAATAAGCTCATCTCTATGCTGGATAATAATATCCCCAATCAGGCAATCCTCACGCCAATTGGAATGCAACTGCCGCAAATGCTCCAGCATGCTTTGATGCACCTCGTGTATAGGCAAAAAATTTCCAAATATCGACTTAATCTCCGACTTATTCAACAGCGGATCGTTCGTCTCTGCAAGCTCCTCTAGTTTGTTCTTGAACAACTGATAACGGAGATAGAAGAATGTTAGAACATGTTTTAATAGACTTTCTTTAAAAGGCTTACATTAAGTATGGTATCCAAAATGCCCACATAGTTAGACTCTGTGGTAAAGAAGTCCATGAAGTGATTGAACCTCATAGATCTCTTGCTTGGTGTAGCCTCGGTCACCTCTGGTTCGGCATGCAGAATTAGTTTATCATTCTCGAGCTTATCGGGACTTGTAGTGCAGTCAAAGAAGCTATTCGAAACGGACAGGAGACCTGCATCCGACACCGAGGATCTGCGTTTTCCGGAGCCTAGTGGAGTGCCTTCCAATTGAATACGTTGTGAGAAACGCTTCCGTTTCCGTTTGTTAAAGCTAATCGGCAACGAATCGCGTCGATCTGTGCTCGGCGTATTTGTAATGCTGTCCAAATACTGCAAGAAGAATCGATTTAGTAAAAGGTCACACAATCCATTAAGTAGCAGCAAACTTACATCGCCAAACAGATAATCCATCTCGTTGGCATAGCCATTCTGTATGGTGTACCAGAACCAGTCCGATTTCAGAATGTGCGTATTGTGATTCTTTGGCTCCGGCTTTGACACTGTCGTGTGCTCGTCGACGACCTGCGGAAAGATTTCAATTAAATGAATTGAATTGTTTACCTAACAACTTTGGATTGTGCAATGTGGAAAATAAAAATGTTTTGTTTGTTTCGTACAGCATTAAGTCAAGCGTCTAACTAATTAAATCTAGTTCAAGCAGCAGCAGCAGCACAATAAATTTCCGTTATTCTGACTCAAACAAAACATTTTTAATGCACTTTTCGCTTTTTGGCAACACTTTGAAACGGCATATAAGATTCGCAAGCAAATATCAATCATAAATAAGAAAAGAGAAATGATACTAAGGAATTCCTCCATATAGAATATGTAGTGAAACATTTGTGCAAATATTTGTGTTAGTCCGTGGCGAAAGAAATTCTTTTAAAGAACTCAAGCGTATTCAATATTGTTATAATTTTTTGTAGGCATTTTTAACATTTATTCACGCGGAACGAGAACGAGAACGTGTGCTTTGCTCTTTTGCTCTATGCTATTCGTTAGGCAAATAAATGTTTGTCAATATTTATTGTGCTGTTGTTGCGTGTACGTAAAAGGAAAACCAAAAGACAGATAGTGAGTATGTATAAAGACAGACAACTACCGCACCCCAATTATGAATTATGAATATGATGTTTCTTAAACTACAACATGACCATAAACAATTAACAAGTAATTTAATTTAATTTTAAATCAAGCCGAAAATGGAAATGCAAATCCGCAGCAGAAATGTTGTTGTTGAAAATGCGCACGTTGAGTTATGGGAAAAGCAGATGACAGCAGCTAACTGAATAAATAAATAGCACAAAATGTTTCAATTTGCATGGTAAATAAGCGGATGACAACGATACTGCCCATGATGTGGAGTGTTCACATGGCTCATGAGATTCGAAAGTGAAACTAGAGTTTGGCAATGCCGTTTCAAAGCGTGTGCCCTAGGATTGTTCTCGGCTTTTGAATGTACCATTTGGGGTTCTTCTTCTGCGGCCACATCGTTGGGTTCTTTACTATCCACAGCGGTTGATGATGATGATGGAGATGACGATTTGATTGTGGATGACATTTGTGATGTTGATGATGAGGTAACTTCAATGGGCACAGCTGTGATAGCACCGCATGCAACCGAAGCATCGTTCGAATTGACATTGGCATTGGAGTTGTTAGTCGAGAACGTATTAGAGCAATTTGTAGCACCACCAGCTCCAGCCACGGGACCAAAGAGACGTTTAGCAGTTTTCTTAGCAGAAACCGAAGCGGTGGCACGTTGTAATGGCGCCTTGGGCGTCTTAAAGCCACTGTCCAATTGTCCAAATTCGGGTGTGGCCTCACGCTCGGTGCGGCGACTGCTGCTCCTAGTGATCCTGTCGCAAATGCTTCGCAACTTCTCTTTAACGGGCTTTCGTATAGACTCATTCAGCGTGGTGTTTATGCTGGCCAGCGAACACATGGAATCATCTGCCTCACTTCCCAGAAATGTGGATGCGTCAGCGGCAGCAATGGAACTCCGACGTGTACGCAGCGTTTTAATAATGGGTGTGCGATCGGCTACAAAGCTCATGGAGCGCTTTAGGGTGCGCGTAATTGAACCAGTGCGTATGAGCTTTGGCTTCTTGGTGCTTACAGGCAGGGCAAACGAGTCGACAGACATCAAAGAGACGCTATCGAAACTGTCCCGTTTGCGCTTTAGATCGTTTTCAGGCATCAGGTCTTCCGTTTCCATTTCACACTCATTTATGGTTTCAATAGCCAGTAGCTTGGGAGGCGCTTTTAGTATTGGTGATATGCGGGCAGCAGGGGGTGTGTTGGCTGTCACAATTATGCTGGGAGGCGAGGAATCATTGAGTGATTGATGCTTGTTACTCTTTGGTGTGCTGGCCTGCACATCCTCCTTCTCTTCAGCATCAGAGTCAGAATCTGGCAGTGGCAATTCGTCATCCACATCCTCGTCCTCCTCTGGCGGAGCAGCCTCTACAAAGAGGCGCTCATCAAAATGTATGTCATCCAGATCTTCGGCCTGGTTCTCCTTGTCAGTCTGTTGCTCTTTGGTTGGCGTGGCTTGGGGCATGGGGCTACTGCTGCTTAGTGGGGGTTCTTTAGGGTTAGTGCTGGGGTTAGTATCAGTAGTATCACTAGTGCTAGTGCTAGAGCTCGTAAAGACAGCGCCCGTATTGGGCATCACCTGCAAGATAATATACACATCAGCCATAAAACGAGAGACAAACGAAACAAAAACGAAAACAAAAACTAAAGGAAATCCAAATGCCAGCATGCAATTACAACATCTACAGAGCAACTAAGGATATATCTGAGGTATCTCTACTACTCACGACATGCGAGCACTCCGGATCGTCCAGTTCGGCGCAAACGCCACCATTTTCTAGCAGAACATCGACCATATGCTGATGCTCCTCTGCGGGAAAGCCAAAGAAGCAAATCTTCTGGCCTTCGAACGCCTTCAAGCGATGTGCCTTTGTGAAATTATCCTGTGTAGCCTCGAACTCCAGTGAATCCCGTGCTGACCAGGCGGCATACACCCAAGCAGGGCGCACCACTGTTAAACGAAACGTTTTGGCGTATCTGTAGACACAGGGAACAAGTTATTAATGAAATGTATTCATATTGACTCGCTTCTTCTCATTCAAATACTTACTGATACTTTTCTCCGCCGCTGTGGTTGCAAATGAGATGTGTGGTCTTTGTGTTCAGATCCTTCTTAATGCAACCGCCCATTGAGTGTATGAGATTCACCAGTTTCGTCTAAGTGGACACGAGATTCGAGTTATTCCAGATGCGTTATTCATTAGCGAGCGAGTGAAACACTTACCAGCTCATCCTTTTTGCGTATGCCCGTGAAGCAGGTGACTACGCCGCGCATCGCGTAGTTGTAAATGGGCCGTGTGTTCTGGCCGAGGGCGTGCTTCATCTCTGCCGCATACTTCAAAGCTGGCGGGCCCAGAATGCTGCAACAAGTGAAAGAAGGTGGGGGTGGAGGGAAAACGATTAAATATTTATGTGGCACACTTTTTGAGTTATGCAAGGAGATATTTCCTCTTTATAATGCCCCAATTGACCTTGGCCATTGCGCTGCTTCAGCCATAATTCAATTGCCCGGAATCACTCGACTTGAAATCGGTTAAAAGCGCCTCCAATCGACCAGTCGCGCAGTCGAGCCACGAGTGACTGCAGCAGAGATCAAGCGAGTCGAGGCGCGACACACGGATACGCATAAATACAACCACACACGCGCGACACCAGGTGGCAATTGTTGGCCATGTAAACAACAATCAAAAGCGAGACGAAGCCAACTGAACTTTGACTCGACTCGGCAGCCAGTAGCAGCTCGACAGATCAATCTGTTTAAGAGCCCTTTGTTTACGCGACTTCCAGTGACTGCGCTGCCAGTGCTCTGCCGACGCTTTCACACTGCTGCCAAGGGAGCGTCCAACAGCCGCCAACCGGAAGTTTTTATAAACAAATCAATCCAGCGGAAGTGGGCGGATGCCGCCTGGCCGAGACACCCGTCTCCAGCCTACCGATTGCCGATGCTGCCTGCAGTCCGCAATTATATTGAATCTTGAAATTTATTTCATTTGGATTGCATTCATCATTCATTCGTTCATTATTCGCGCCTAGGATACACGCTGCACTCGCAATAAACGGTTGAGTAACAATGAGCAATGATCGCAAATATGCGAATATGGGAAATTCCAGGAAGTAAATGCTATAATTGGGATAACTTAAGGATTGACATGGGGCATGCCTCAAAACATGAGTAACTCGACGAAAATAAATAGAACGAGGTGTGCGAAACGCCTTTTCACAGATAATATTCGATGCTCTGCTTTTTTTTATTTTATTCATATCCATAGGCATGTCGTCTCTTTGAGACTTTATACGTCAATGTCTTGCATATGGGACATAGTTCACAAGGCATAAACAATGCCTGCCTCACAGATTGATGTAAAGCAAACATAATGTGAAACTAAACAACGCGATAAGAACTTAAACGGCACTTAAATTTCACTTTATTAGGCCTCAGCATCTTTTACAGTTTTCCCACACACACACATTTCAGTAGGGCATGTCGCTTTTTCCCACACACACACACACACACACGTTCACACCTACCAAAAGTGATAGATTTCCATGTGTGGTGAAAGATATTTTCAAACAGATGTTGACTCCGGCCAGACTAAAAGTTGAAGATGCAGCTGGGGCGGCTGCAGTTGCAGTTCACGAATTTATTTGTTCTAGTTTGCGGAAAAACTCATGCGATTTTCTTGATTCTAACGGCACAACTAAATAAACACAACTGTTGCGCTTTGCGGTCTGCGGAAAATGATTGAGGAAAACCGAAAGCCGAAAGCCCGAGCAACGAATGCCATGAGAAAATTGTGGAAATAGAAAAAGATGCCACTTGCTGTGTCGAGAGCACACACTCTCATCAAGTGCCCCAAAACGCACACACGCGCGAGCTCACACACACACACAATTCGAGACATACACACACAGCACTTGGACAATAGACTGTGGCAGCTGACAAAACTGTAAACAGAGCGCGCGACAGTTGAATTTATGCAAATATTTGAATTATAAATATATATGTATATAGAATTTTATATAGAACTTAATTTCAGAAAAGAATTCCTCTGTAGAGAACACTCAAGGAAAACCCAGGCGAGCGCTTAGTCAAAGCACAAAAATGCGCAGCGCGTGCTGAGGATGAGATGAGCGCTGTAGCTGTAGCTGTGGCTGTGGCTGTGGCCGAGACTGGGATGACCTCCCCCGATCATGGATGAGTTGTGAATATGGCCAGAAATTGGTTGTAAAGTGCGCTGATCTTTCAACCAATCGAACTTTGCGAGGGTCAAAACTATAGAGCAGTCAATGACAGCGAAGCGTACAGTTTTCTTAACCCCTCCCCCTTGTCCCAGGCACTTTTCATCTCCTTCGACCACCCACCCTTCCATAAAAAACTGATAAATTATACACAGCAAGAATCGCAGAGTATACTATATTAAAAATACCCATAATAAAATGTGTACGTATACACACATATATTTTATTTTTCTGCGATTTGTTGTTCGTTTTCATTTTTCAAGAGTTTCCGACTTGCTGGCGACGCTTTTCCTCACACTTTTCACACTTTTCTACGCGTCTCTTGACACAAATTTATAGAATCATGGCGCCAAACGATTGCTGCAATGCGACCCGCTGCTCTACACCCCTGCCCACTCTCCTGACCCACGATCTCAAGCGAACACCTCCCCAACGATTCATTTCGATTTCATTGGAAGTATGCAAAGTTTTCGGATTAACGAGTTTTCCCAATAAGCAAATTGTCATCTGTTGTCAGGCAATTCGGTATTTTTATTTTTACGACATTTTCGATTTAGTTTTTTTTTTCGTTAGTCCCGTTTGGCAGATGAATGAAAACGCCCCAAAATAGGCAATGCCCACGTTACCCGTACGAGTACGCATTCCTATGATTCAGATTCAGATAGGTATATATAGAGAATATATACAGCAAGTTGGCAAACAACAATGTGCAATATATGTATTTGAGCTACTTGAAGTGGCTTGCAAGATCGTGGTGATCGTGGAGAATTCTTGATAACCGCTCAGGGATTTTTCTCAAGAGCTGATGCAATTTTATGTATTTTTATAATGTATTCGCAGAAGTCACACTACATTCTGCTTAATATCAAGCAATTAATAGATATATAACCATTCGTTATGTTTTATAACAATTGTCGAGCACCGTCTGAGAAAATTCTTATAAAAAGTGTCTCGGATAATTTCTCATAAACATATGTACGTACTATTTCCTTTGCCTCTCAGAGCAATGAGTAAACATTCCTTTTAAACAATTTGAAAAGGCATTGTCAAAAGTATTTTTTGACTAATTAAGGATTATTTATAAGTCCTATGATAAATGTATTTTGGGCAGAGATGCCATAAAAAACCGCTATTTATACGTACATATTCACATGTATGTATATGGGGACTGACTGTGTGTATTTACTCCTTAACTAAAAACAATTTTATGTGCCCAACAATAACAAAACAAAAAGATAAAAAGAAGAAAATACAAACATTCGAAACATGAATGAATTTTTGGCAAATAAATAATATTCTTGAGGTGGGCGAAGGGGGGTGAGGTAAGAGGGGAGAGGAGGGGCATCTCTTGTAGTTTCCGCTTTTCTAATTTTTACATGTTGTTGTATGTGCGAAAAGCAGAAATGTTGTTCGACAAGAAAACCGAGGGGAACTCATACACTCACTTTTCCTCCCTATCCCCCGCCCTTCCCCCTTACCACATCCCACCCACAAATTTGCAAGCCGAAAAAACGAGGCAAACGCATTTGTTGACCTTGAATTTGATCGTAAATAAATATAAAAAATTATTGTTAATCACTAATGAGGCAGCCCGTGTATCTCTCTATATCTTTGTTGTAGTTGTAGTTGGGGCTGCTGTCTCTTCTGTCTCTGTTGTTGTTGTTGTTGTTGTTGTTGTTGTTGTACTCGTAGTTGCACGATTACTGCGCAGCGGGTAAATTAATCAAGCGTGTCGAATTATGCCGCAAGTCCCAAATTTGACAACAATTTGTAGCAGAAGAAGAAACGAAGACGACGATGGGTTGGATGAGATGGATGTCAGCGGTTTGGCGCTGTCAATCTCGGGGATAGAGGGAGGACGCTGCGCTAAGTATCAACGGGGCCAACGGGGCAGAGGGGGGCCAGCACATGCGTGTATCTCAATTTCAAATTTGGCTGAGGCCGCAGCTCCGCTCGTGGCACTCTATGGCGTCTGGGACATTATACTCAATGAGGGGGTTATTTATAGATACACTTACCATTCCTTCTGCTTGTGTATGGCCTCAAAGATCTCGTCCTCGAAGTCCTGCAGCACATAGTAGGTCCGCCATTCCATGTCGTTGAGGATGTCCAGCCCAGTTTCCGACTGGATGACGGGCATACCGAAACTTTCGGCTGCCTGCACAGTGGCTGCATCTTGGCCAGCCCCGCCCACCAGGCAGATGCGTGTGGGCAGCTTTGACATGATAGACATTTCTAAATGGGATGGGAGAGAGAAGAGACAAAAGTCATTATAGTATAGACACATTCACATATTTCTCTGCATATTTCTGCTTGTTCTCCTAAATATAGACTGAAGATTATAATCTTTAAGTGCAGGCAGCCAAAGTCATAAGACGTAAGATCGTTTAAGTTGCACGTATCGACTATGTTGTACCCTACAAAATAGTTGACAACTGTCACTCAAATCACACCTACTATCAATAAGGAGAGAGAGAGAGGGGGAGACAGGCAATCTTGAATGAGTTCCTGCATCCAAGAATTCTAGAGATAACCTTCACACACTCGACTATCTGATCTCGTGCTCCTCTGACCCTCACCCACGCCCTAATGAGTACTTCACGCAAAACGGCCCAATTAATTTAAGTACACTTTGTTCGAGAGTATAGAGTGAGCGTATTAAAAGTTTGGCGCTATGATTTATGGCCATCAGTTTTGTTTGTTTATGCAAATAGCAAAGCGAGGCGAAGATGAGGCCAAGATGAACGAGCCAGGAGCGAGAGTGAGGGCGGGAACGGGCACCAAGCGAGGTGAAGGTGGAGGTGTCGGGAGGGGTGTACAACAAAAACCAGAGGGCAAAAGTTTTGTGCAAAAATGCAAAGTAAAGCAAACAAACAGAACAGAAAGCAAAGAGGATCGCTCACAACGGCGTCCACACAAGATCCACACAGCATCCACAGATGCCGAAGGGCAGAGCGAAGTCAGCATCGTCGATTATTTAGCAGCATTTTGCGAGCTGTTGACATCAATTTTAATTGTGATCGCCAAGTGCTGATTGTTGTTATTATAGCTGATATTGTTGTTGCTCTGAGCATAGCACTAACAGTGGCCCCTCCCCCACCCCTGCTGTAACCTTCAGATCATTGCCATCGTCTTAGTTTTTGACAAGTAAAAACAAAAAGAAAATGCAGCGCAGCGCAGCGCACCCACCCACACGAGCTCTACAGAAACGTTCAAGTGCATCCATTCGCTGCCTGCACCAACCACCACTCTCCCCGGCCCACCCGGGGGGACCTACAGTCGTTCTTATGCATTAATTTTATCCAGAATTGTGCAGCTGTAACTGATGCCAATTGCGCTGTTGTATCTTCTGTCGGTTCCACTTGTTTCCAATTGAGCAAAGTCCAGACTCCCCCCTATAGAGACATAGAGATGCACCCCAGTGGGAGGGGCAGGAGGAGTGGCTGCCGTTGTCGTCGTTGCTCTGTGACGCATTGGTATTTTTCGCACACGGAAAATTTTTATTTCGGAATGGAATGGAATTTTATGAACCGAAAGTTTATAAAGGTGTAAGTTGACGGAATGCATTTTATGGCACGACATGCACTATGTTAATAGTATAGAGTATAGGTAGTATATATACGATACGTTACTTTACGATGCGATATTACTGCTGTGCGTCAAGTTTTGAGAAATAATTGATATAATGATAGCAGCCGTGGCACGTTGCGACTGGAAAAACAACACACGGCACTTATTACAACAACAATAGTTTATACTAGAAGTCTCTTATGTACGACGACACGACCAGCTCAATGAGTTGCATTTCATTTCGGAGAACTGGAAAAAGTTGTTTGAAGTATTTCAGCTGTTTTGGCGTTATAGAGATGATTCAACTTCAGATTATATACAATTAAATACATTCAGTCACTTAAAAGTTATGTGTTAAAAGGGTTTATTGGGTGAAATAAAGTTTTTGATGTAAAATGGAATAATTTCAGACATGCGTAATATTATTTTACTTTTGTGCTTTTATTTTATTGAATTTCTGCTTGAGTTAATCAATCATTTTACATGCTCCATCGAACTTTGTTACGGCAAATACTTAAAATATATACATTTTATGAAGAATTTTGTTTTTGCACACAACCTTCAAATATTTACGGATTACCTCAGGGAACGAGAATTTGTAGATTTAAATATATTAGAAATTTGAGAAATCTGTATAACCTGTGGCAGGATTGTAACTAACAAATCTGTCTGTGATACCTGAGCAAATCCTAGTACTACAGCAACAAAATAAATACCTGTAAAATCCTCATACACCTGACAGAGAGCGGCCTGCTTAAGATGCGCTTGCTTGACTTCCTCCTGTGCTCCGTAAGTGAAATAGGACCAGGCCTGCCGACGAACCGTGACCAAGTTGTTTTTGTAGTTGCAGCCAAAGCTGCGCTGAGCACTCGATGCTTGCGGAACGTGCAGCATTATGGGACGACGTTGAAGGATCAAACTCTGAATTGTAACTAAGCTGAGACCCGAACTGAGACCGTGCACGCAAATTCTGGACGAAAACGCAGTCAGGCGAAAGCCACAGGTGTTCCTTCCCCCTCTAACTACAAAACTACAGGCTGCAGGCTGAGGGCTGCGAGGGTAAAGTGCGAAAGGGCCTCACAGGTGGTGCCTGGGAATGAGCAAGGTATAGGGAAGAAGAGCATGCATAATGGCTTTTGCTTTGGGAATTTCCTTTTTGCCATTTGCCCTCTCTCACACCTCTCTCTCTTCGTTGTTTCTTTCCTACTGCTGGTTTGTCTCTTTTGCTGGCGAATCGCCAAAACATGATGAAAAACTAATTGAGTGGCATTTGAATAAAAAAAACTGCTAAGCACACTCACATATACAGATAGTACATAGATTTAAGGAAAAAAATGGTCAAATAGACTCATCAATGTGGAATCTTGTAATAAAATTAGTAAAGTTGTCAGAGCAAAGCCTTGGCGTGGCCGCCGCTGACCTGCGTCGGCGTAACTTCTGTATTCGTATATCTACACTCTCGCATACATACACACAGACGATATGCATGCATGTAAAAATGCCCATTAACATTGAGCCGACAGCCATAACATGTGCGATCTCTGTTAAGCATACACATACCCGGAAACAAGGGAAGAAGGGAGGGGGAAGAGAAGGACACGAAATAGTGGTAGGTAACAATAACGAAATGCAAACCAAGAGAGAGCGGGAGAGGGAGAGAGAAGAGAATGAGTACGCAAAAGAATTTGTTTCCACCTCTACCTAAGCAATGAGCGCAGGCAGACGGCTGCGCCGTGTTATTGTTGTTGTTGTTGCTGCTGCTGCTGTTGTTGCCGAGTACAGTGCCGGGTCGAGGGGCGCCATACATTTAGCACACATTTTCACTTTTTATACGCCGCCCGCCTTTAGGCGATACATAAATATGTATGTTCCATACCGAAATAAATTGAGAAAGAAGCTTAAAATTCCCTGACGTGCGACCGCTCTGTGGCTTTTTTTAGTCGATACAGCAACGAGAAATAAGTACATACTACAGAAATGATATTTATTTGCTGTCAGTGACATTTTTATGTGAATGATGCGACATTGAAAAATTTAAAGATAGATACCAAATAAAATCCAAGCTGCAAACAGCTGCTGCCTTATCCCACTATATATGTACATACATACGTTGAAAGTGCAACTCACCTGTTTTTGATTGTTCCTCGATAGTTTCCATTTCGAATGAATTTGAATTTGCATTAAATTTGGCAAATAATGCCACACACACAAACACGCATACAGGCACGCACACAGATAGTCCTCTTTTCGACTTTGTGATCTGCTTCTGTTTCCTCTTTCTTTGTTTTTCTTGCTGTCTTAGTTTTATTGGTTCTTTATGTTTTACTCATTTTAGAACTTCTTAAACCATCTTTGTTTTTTCACAATTAAATTGGACAACGCCTGGCTTGGGACGATTAAAAGCGGCGCGCAAAATAACACAGTCACAATTTACACACACGCATACGCATACACATACGATCACAACATACGGCGAACTCCTATGAATGCAGCAGGCGGCGTCGTCGCTCTTACGCTCTTTCTGCAAAAAACTGTTATTTCTCAACAAATCTGAACACACGCGATTAATTGCACAAATGTTTATATTAATGGTTGTTTATATTATTAATTACACCGCGCCTAGTACGTGTTTAAGTTAATTTTATGTCAGCGCGTCGGAATTAAAATCAAAATCAACGGCCGAACACGTCCGGTCGCACGGCTGTTCGTCTCGATTTATTTTACATAAATGTTAATTCTGTTCGCGCGTCTACTCAAAAAGGCACTGTTGTGCAGCTTTACCGCCGCTGTTATGTTAGGGCTGCATAGGAACTATCGATATCGATTTACAGTCTTCGACAACACTTCCTAACAGTGCTGCCCTACAAAAGTAAAACGAAAATAACATCGGGCAACACTTGTTGCTGTGACGTCACACACACAAGCGCAGTTACGTCAATGCAGCAATATGCCCAGCAATCTGTCAAACAACCCACCACCAGCGCAGCTACAACAACAACAGGCCACTGACATTTTGTCAATAGGTCCATACATAATTTTGTCACTTTTCGCTTGGCTGCAGAAAGAAAAATTAATTTTCACGCGATTTGCCGCCCAATTTGTTGGTATTTTCAATTTTGAAAACCAAATTCAAAAGTTATAAATGCTCCACCAACCGCCGACGCCGTTGGCGACACACAGCATCAAAATAATGTCGGGAGCAGAGGAGAATCGCCATTACCTGCGTGCGTTCATCCAGACGTACAGAGACATGCCCGTGCTCTGGGACACCTCGCTGCGGGACTACACCAACCGGGAGAAGCGCGCCGAGGCCTACCAGCGCCTGGTGCCCATCTACCACTATCTGAAGAGGGACGCCACAGTCGAGGACGTGAAGAAGAAAATCAACACGCTGCGCACCAACTACCGCAAGGAACTGAAGGTTGTGGAGAGTGCAATGCGCTCGGGCAACTTGCACACGCCGCGTTGCTGGACATTTCAGGAGCTCGACTTCCTGCGCAACACAGAAAAGTTTCTGGCCGTGAACCCCACGTTCAAGAATGAGCCATCTTTCTCGTTCAACGAAAACTCCAGCTCAACGGCAGCCTTCATGGAGCAGCATCAAAGTGGCAGCAGTGCTTCAGCTCTACATTATCCTTATCGCACGGTACCCGGGCAGACGCCCAACATCACAGAAATGTTTCACAAATCTTTCGGACACGTGCAAAAGGTGGATCCTCTGCCTCCACCACCGCCAGCTACGTCGTCGGCAACGAGTATCATGCATCACCAAGCACCGCATGTACCGCATCCTCAAGCTGATTACTCCGTCGTGAAGAGGGCGCGGCAAACACCTCCCACCACCAACAATGCTCCGGCAGGCAGCTCGGTTACCACCCACAACACAGACGAGTTGCTCAACATTGCTTGCGAGTATCTGGCTGGCACCTATCCTGAAGAGGAGTCAATAGCTCGCACCTGGACACATAAGTTGAAGCGGTTGCCACGCGAGCAGCGACTACTCGCCGAGCGTTTTATCAATGAGATACTATTCGAGGCCGAGTCCAACAACCTGCACCGCGGCTCCGTGCAGATCAACAACAGTTTCGAGCCGTATGTGCGCTTCGAGGAGCCGACGGGTTGTCAGGACGAGCAGGATAAGTCACAAAGCCCCAGCGTTCACACATCCTCGGAGTCCACACCCAAGACGGCAGGCGGCGGCGGCGGGGCCGGAGGATCTAGTAGCGCCCTAAACGAGCCTCCAAGTGGCGCAATCCGAGAGTTCTAAAATTGACTAGGATTAAGTGTTATTCAGTTTTTATTAGCGGATGTAGACGCAAAGCTAAAGGGGGAGTATTTGTAAATAGTTAGAGGTCCTCTTTGGTATAGGGATTAGTTTAATCCAGACGATTGTAATCCACGATATTGCGCGTCAACCAAACGTAGGGCGAGGCGCCGGCCAGAAACAGGCAGGCGCCGATCACAGGACGATGCAGGATCCAGGCCACCGCGGCAATGGTCAGTGCCAGTGAGAAGGCAATGACAAAGTTCCCAGTAACCGGGAAATGTGCGTCAGGAGCCAGGGGGACTAGCAATGGCACGCGCATTACTGCAAGAAGGACTTTCATTTAGATACATATCCAACGAGTATTAAAGTAGATTGTTTCTATTAAACAATCCTGTAGTTTCTTTTTCCCATCCAATTGGAAACGGGTGCAGGTTCTCGACAGAGTCGACACTTACGTATTACGCGCAGCAGCTTTGAGTTGCAGGTGACGCCGAAGAACACGAGCAGCCAACCGACGAAGCGCCACCACCAGGTGTTGAGCACTTGGGCACGATACTCCAGCCGGAACACCTCAAGAGCACTGATTTCACCCGGGTAAACCAGCAGCACAGGCACACCGCGTGTGGTGAGATACGGCTGTATCTTGTTGCCTTGCAGTTTGCCCACTATGCTGTACATCTCGCCCTCCATGCCGGCATAGCTAAAGAGGATGCGCAGATCTCCGATTTCCGGGTTGAATACATCGTTGGTATGATAATATAGGCCAAGATGCAGCTTTATACTACTGTCGTCGGGTCGAATGTCCGAGGTGAGCTCCTTGAACTTGTTAAACTTGCTTTTTACTGCGGCGCCCAGTTCGTACTTGCCGATGTAGACGGCGTCGGCCACCTGGATGCCGCTCTCGATGGGGAATCGCGATGGATTCGTGTGCCCGTGACGATTGTTAAAGTTGCGTGAGTCGACAATCTTGTCCCGCCACTCGCGCGTATAGTAATAGGAACGGGAATCTGACTCCACGGCCCCGACGCTTTCGCCAAAGTTGTGCTCGACTGTCTCCTCTACCCACTGATACATTTGGACTTGTCGTTTCAGCTTCACTGCCAGCAGCTGGATGTTGTAGTCCGGTTCGGTGAGTGGTTCGCCACATATTATGGGGCCCGAAAGATGTACAATGCGATTCTCAAAGCTCTGATCCTGCTCCTCCTCTGTAAATTGCATAGAGTAGACGTCTGCGTAGGCCTCGTCCAGGGCCAGCATTGTATGCACTGCCCGTCCCTCATTCCAGTAGAGCACGCTGGCGCCGACTACGAACAGCACCAGGCCAAAGACCGAGATGAGCCAATGGGCACGAAACGTTTCGGCAACTGTAGCCATATCCAAGCTGAACAAGCTGATCCGTCCGCCGTTGTTTTCGTTAGATGAGATGATGTTCCGACATTTCCTGATGATTCTCACAATACTGCAAATTATTGTTGTCGTTCAATTGAACCACTGAGCTGGCTCTCAAATTGGAACTTGAATAACAAAATTCGAATGATTCCGACGCCGCGATTTTTGACGGCGTTCCAGAAACAGCTGTTCGCTGACAGATTTGCCGTTGTCAGCTGTTACAAGCTAATGAAACGAAAAAGTTAGTATAATAAGTAGAATCATAACAATGTTTAGCAATAATTTATCGGATTATCAGTTCACCAAGGAGTTCAAACATGGCAAATTCGGATCAGTGTATAAAGCAAATTACCTAGCCAATAATCGTGTTGTCGTAATTAAGAAGTTCTCCATAGATGAGGAAAACGATGAACAATTAAAGAAGCTGTCCGCCGAGATCCTATGTTGTCGACAGTTCAAGCACCCGAACATCAATAAAATTCTGCACAGTTTTATATTGGACAGCGATGTCTATATACTTTATCCGTACATGAGCTTCGGAACGTGCCAAATGATCCTGGAAAGCATTTTCACTAACGGTTTACCAGAGCCTCTGATAGCATTGATATTTAGAGATGTCCTCTCCGCGCTGTTGTACATACACACAAATGATTTTGTACACGGTTCTGTGAGAGCTAATCATATATTGCTGGACAGCCATAAGGCAGTATTATCGAATTTCCACGAGAGCCGCAGCTTCATCAAGCACGGCATGAAGAAGGACGTCTTGCATGGCGTCTCTCTCGAGAAAAATCTGAATTGGGCAGCTCCCGAGGTGCTGGATCAAAATATTAAAGGATTCACCGAAAAGTGCGATATATATTCCGTGGGAATTACTGCCTGTGAGATGGCAAACGGAATTCAACCGTATATGGAAACGCAGCCCACGCTTATGTACACTGAGAAAATTCGCGGGAATGTGCCATCCTTATTGGACAGGTCAACATACACAATGCTCCTGGATGAGCAGGGACGAATGCCATTTGATAATGCTTCGAGCAAAAGGTCGTTTGAGGTCTTCAGTCAACGTGTCCTCTCCGAAGACTTTCATCAGTTGGTCGAAATCTGCCTGAATCGAAACGCGGAGAACCGTTGGAGTGCCAAGAAGTTAATGACTCACGCCTTCTTCAAGCAGTGCCGGCACTCGTACATCTCTGATCATATCAAAAAGTGCCGTTCCGATGCATCCAACAGCCCGACAATGATCGACGACAATGAGGTCGGAGAACTTGACAGACAGGCGTCCAGAACATACCCAGAAGACGTTGAATGGAATTTTTAAATTGGACCATTGTAATAAACTATAGACAGATAAGATAAATAAATAGACAATACACATATACATATATCTCTTCTATCTTTGTATTATACATCGGTCAATGTACCTATAGCCCGTTCGAGTTTTGACTTATTTCTTTTGAAATTAATTTATTTCACATAATTTACTAATAATATAAATGTTGCTTTATTTACAGATCATATTTGTATTAGCTGCTTTCCTCGAAGCAATTTATATTGGTTACAAGTGTTTTTGTCTATTATATTTGTAGCCAATATAAATAACATTGTATTCGTTTAACTATGCATATTTCTTATTCAAGCCAAAGCGAAGTTTAAATATTATAAAATTTGTTGCTCCATACTATATGTGATCGACAAAAAAATATCACTTTGCTTCTGTAGAAAACAGTCGAAATTAAATTAGAATTAGAGTATGTGTTTGTCTTCTCTTTTTTCATTTATTATTAAACAATTTAATAACAATTGGGCGAAATTGTTTCAACTAAAATTAAAATTATTTAACAATTAACTGAAAAGTTTGTTTTTTTTTGTTTCGTTCCCTCAACTTAAAAGAAATCAAATTTAACTAAATATTTGGACAAACATCACGCACAAATAAAGGTTTTTGGGCATTTAGTTTAAACCTATGGATACAAAACATAAAACGATATAGATCGGCATAAAATATACAATTGTAAACCTTAAGTTATATCTGTGTATATATGATATATCTTTTGAAAAATGTAGCGGCCTATCACTGACTAATAACGACGTATATTTCATCTATATTCATTATTATGTGCAGCTAAGTAATATTTGAAGCATAATTATTAGCACAAAATGTTTAGTATTAACTAAAATGTGTGTTATCCTTTAGGCAATGCTACGGCGCATTTCTTTTTAGTGAATTAGTAAGGTAATCGCCTAGTAATCTAAATTAAGTTATTCTTTTCTTGTAACTCGGTCGGACGAAGGTCGGACTTCCATGTAAGTATATATTTATAGATATATAACTTGTATATAAATATTCATTTCCTGTCTTAAAAAATAATTAGATTTAACGTTGACTAACATGCCACACAATCAAATAACTCTTATCTCCTCGATTCTCGATAGTTTGATTTGGTTCCAGTTGAATACTGTTCTCCATGTCATTGTCATCTGTAAAAAGTACCATACAAACAGTTATTATTATATCTTTCGAAAAGATAATATTTACAGAGTGTTTGTGCGGCAGCGACACAACTACAGGGGAAATAAATGTTATTTCGTATCTTACAGTAAGAAAATTAGTAATAGTATTATTATTATTGTCTTTTTATGTTTCCTTTTTTCTTGACTACATGATATAACATTAGTTCTCTTAGTTTCGATAAGCTTTGTTATAGTGATAGTGCAATTTTGGGGTAGTCTGTAGATAAGCCTGATTTTTACATTATAAAGAATAATTTATGAAGGTAAATAATAACAAAGAAAATAACTGCATTTATATAAAATATACAAAGCAAAAACTAAGTAGCAAATCATAGTTTTATATACATAAATATTAAATAAAATAAAAAAAGCTGTAGATCATAGTAAGAACCATACAACTTTGCCACCGAAATTATTTTTAGCTTGAAATAAATTCTAAATCCTGAATAAAATAAGGTAAGCACCATAGGTATCTATATATACAGTATGGAATTTGTTATTTTATATAAAATTATTCCTTTTTATACAAAATCTGATATATTTTTTATATATTTATTTCCCCTTGGTAACGAACAATTAAAATCAGGACAATTTACAAAAACACCAATGAGAACAATTACAAAATCCACTAGTGACCTCTGTGTGGATTAGGATTGGGTGGAACTGTGACTGAAGCAGTGACTAGAACTGTGACAAAGTGCAAAGTGGAACGTAAAGAAAAGAAACAACATTGAACACAAAATTCGCATCAACCTTAGGGGCTTGAAATCAGGTCACATCGGCATAGATAAAATGCTGCATATACTCCAAATCAGAACTTGGGCCCGGACGGAGCACTACAAATTGAAGGTACTACACACGACGGGCGGCAAAAGTTGAATAAAACAAAAAGAAAATGCGATTAAAAAGAAAAGCAAAACTAACGCAAATTAAAAGATTAATCAAAATATAGAAACAAATACAAAATTTAAAATAAAACAAAAGAATAAGGCTTACGTATCGACTTTCCAAACTATCAAATGCGCTGCATTATCACTAGCATCGAATTTATCATGTCCTGCAGAGTAGGAGGAAGTAGGGTAGGATTATACAAATGAATGCGGCTGATGATCCTCAACTGACTGTCTAACCTAGAGCTTGAACTTGGGACAGTAGCTGCACTTACTTATGCGAAAATCGATGTAACCTTCACCCCCGCACATGACCAACATATCGGGTCGTTTGTTGGTGAAGGTCAGCGCTCCGTTCGGCTGCTGCAGCATTGGAACCGAGACGAAGAACTTGACCGCATCACGATGACCATGGAAGGACAGTTGAGCATTGGCCATACAACACAACGGCATCTGCCCATGGGGATCAGCTGCAAAACGCGAATCGATTAGTGTGAAAAATGAAAGGGTACCATAAGAAGACTCACATGGCTTTTGCTGCGTCTCGGCGAGTGGCACTGAGATGATGACACCGTTGCTGGTGCCGATCCATAGGCGGTTGCAGGATACCATTAACGCTGTGATGCGGACAAAGCTGAAGCCCAGTTTGCCAGTGCCAAGCATTTTGGACACATACGGTTCAATGTCCACATCCTGTTTGTGCTCGAACGTATGCGTGTTGTACAGACGCAGTGTGGAGTCAAGGCTAAAGTAGGAAAAATATATTCGTTAATAAAAGATTTCTTTGCGATCTTGTGCTCCAACAATTTACCGTATGGAAACCCAGACACCAGCCCCTGTGGCTGCCATTTGCCGCACCTGGCTCTCCTTGCGCGGATGCGCGTCCAGCGAGTGCACAATGTTGAGCGAAATTGGATCAACAATGAAGATCTTGTTGCGATGCGCAGCCCAAATCCGTTCGCCGGCCACACAGAGGCAACGTATCGAATGATTGCGATCACCGAGCGTAACCAGGTGATAACTATTCAGATCCCATTGGCCGTCTGTCTGGCGGCGGAACACAGCCAACTGGGCATTGGCCAGCGCAACAACAACGCGAGACTCCACATGCACAATCGCCAGTACCGCATCCGGCAGGAGCACCTTGTGCAGGCATTCATGCCACCTTCCCACACTACTGTGCACATACAACCAGCCATCCTGGGCGCCCATCCACATGGTCGGACCCACCGAACTGACGGATGGCTCATCTCGTTCCTTGGTACCCAAAATGGGATTTAGAGATTGCAAATTATTGCTGTTGATGTTACTGTTGTTGTTGCTCTCGGTGTTGTTGCTGGAGAGTCTCTGTGGGGCGCCCGGTAGAGCCTGACGTATCTTAATGGCTTCTACATTTCCCAATGGTTCGGCTGCATCCACAGCGGGCAGCTGCTCATTCGATTTCTCCGTAGCTTCTTTGGCCTCCTCCTCCTGCGCCACTGTCACAGCCTCCTCAGCCTCTTCTTTGCTGTTGCTATTCTGATCCGATTTCGGTCGCACGCGTATGAACTCGACCTTGCCAAGCAGTTCAGCACCTTCGCCAGGGTGCTGCAACGACTCTCCCGCTTTAACCACTTCCGACTGCTCCAGCAGTGCATAGTCGCTCTCCATGGCGCCCTGCACCGACGCTATGCACAGCAGATGCGAGGCGCAGATGGGAAAAGCATCCAGTACTGTTGCAGATTGATTTGCATCTACCACACTGACAGTGCTAGCCGCATGTGTGCTGGTGCAGATCCACACGAACGAGCTGAGCTGTGTCTCGGGCTCTAATGTTTCCAGGCTGGCACGCGCCATTTGACGATCCAGCGCTTCGGCGCTCTGTTCAGCTGTTGGGCTGGTTATTTCGGCTATTTTGAGGGTAGAGCGCGGTGCGTAGGGTGAATCGGCGGGTATCAGGGATTGGCCATCCTTGGTAAAGCCGCCTTGGAGATTGACACCCGCTGCACAGAAGACTTTCATGTGAGGAGATGCCTCCGCCAGAGGATTACAGTAAACAGGCACAGGCACACCACCCGAATGGCGGCTTGGATTCGGATCCTGGTTGGTTTTGTTGATGGGCAAACTCCATCCGTAAGCATGTAGACGCCCGTCCTCCTTTTGCACATGAGCACGGAGCTGGCGATATTGCTCACGCCGTCTAGCACTGATGCGCTCAGAACTGCCCTCCTCCGCATAATCCTTAGCCATAATTAATGCATTGGCCAATCCGGCACTCGCCGGGTGCGGCGGTGGTTGACTACCAGCTAGGGCAAGGCGATTGTCGCTTCCTCCACGGCTGGGAGATCCGTGACTGTGGGCAGGGCTTCCTCCGCCTGTGTGACGAAACATAGGCCCCCCTCCGAGACCGTCAGCGACGCGTTCCGTCGGACGGTTGGAGGGGCTGTAATTGGAGAGGCAAATTATAAAACGAATCCAAAATGATAAAATGATATAACTTACGTGAAAAGATTACTAAAGTACTTCCAAATGCTCTGCTTCGACTTCTTGTCCAGGTTGTCGACAGTGCGCGAGGCGCGCAAAATTTCAGTGAGGCGCACAGCCTCCTGCAGCTCCATCAATCGCTCCTTGTACTGATTACGCTCCATCAGCACCATAGCCATCTCTACACGCGTGAAACGCTTGCGCTGTGCTAGAGGAACATCGTTCTCCTCCTGCTCGGTGTCTGTTGAAGAAATCAGGGTGTAATAGCATCTAGCAACGCCTTCTTCTTCACAGAAACTTACTCTGTTGTTTCACCTGCTCCTTGACCTTCTTCAACTCGTCCTCTAGCTCACTGATGCGCTGTCTGAGTTTCGTACGGGACTGCTGCATCGCGTTTAACTCTTCTCGCACAATTTCTATCTCTCCTGTCAGCTCATCCACTTTGACAATTAAATCGTCCTTGACAATATTCAGTGCATTTCTGTAATGATTAATTCGACATAAGTGACATAAGTGGATCGACTTTCGGCTAAGGTTACACTTACTTGGTTGCTAGCAAATCATTATTTTCCATGATGAGGTTCTCCACCTCCTTGCCCATGCCTGAAAATGCAGACAGAATTGACGTTAGTGTGGAAAAACATTCAAATATTTACAAAACAATATCAAATGATAACAGGTGGATAATGTATGAAAGATAATTTAATGCAATGGCGAATCCTGGTGAAAATGTTAAAGAAGGTAATGCGACATGCGTATGTTAGGAAAGTAACAGAAAATAAACTGAAAATTGAGAATTGATGCATTTCGAAACCCTTGTCAAAACCAAAAACCAAAACCGGAACCAAAGTTGTTTCTAGGATAAATGAAAACTCAAAACGAAACCGTGAAGAACCGAAAAGATAATGGCTAGATCACCACCTAATACCAACAATAAGAATTAAACTCACGATTAAAGAAAGAGATAGGATACTACTTACATAGAAAGAGACTATGGATAGTAAGAATCTACTTAAAGGATGTTGACGGTATTCATGGTATTGATGATAACATGATAACATTTAACTACAAATTGTTATCCAGCTACCAGGTTATCTCTCCAATCTGAATACCCTACACATATGATATATTATATTTTATGGCACTACTTAACTTACCGAAATAGTTGTCGTTTGCTTCAATATATCATAATAAAATTGTTGATTTTTTGTTGTTGTGGGTGTCGGTGTTTTAATGTTTGTATGTTGGATTTTTTTACAAAGAGTTTTGTTTGGGAAAATATTTTTTGTTTTTGTTTCGAATAAGTATAAATGTTTCGGCATAAAAAGAGAAATTTAAAATTTCATTAGAAATCAATTTTATATAATTTTTATTAGACTTTGCATGGGATGACAACAGAATATCTCGAGCACATCAATTCCAACACAGATCACAATTTAATTTTCTCATTAGGTTTCGTTATTATTATTTTTTTCAGTCGATTATCGTATGATATTTGATGTATTTACAGGTTATATAGATGAATCCATATATGTAGGAATTATATGGTGTTGGTGGTGGAGTTTGTTGTTGTTCTTGGTTGAGTTGATCGTGTGTTGTGTGGTACCTACCTGAGGATGCGTATTCTCCGGGATGTACCCAGCTGCCTATTACAGGACGAGAGAAAGCGACAGGGATTGAGTTTCCAGTGTGTGTATGAATGTGCAGTTATATTGTATGTTGTATGTGCAAAAACATTCCAAGTAGAGAGAAGAGAGAGAAAGAGAGGAGTTAGGCTGGGAGTCTTTAAAAAGTCGTGCTCTCTTACCTGTAACAATCTCATTCTCCTCGCTCTCTTCGTTATCCTGGAACGACACCTCTTGGTAGAGGTTATTTTCCGATCGTTCTTCCTTTTTGGTGGTCGATCGACCAACTAACGATCATTTTTTGGGTTTGTTCATTATATGGGGTTTAGTTAGATTAACACAAAAACACAAAAGAAAATAGAAAATTTTTGGAAAATTAGTAGAGTTGCAGGTTAGCAGGATTGGTTTACCAAATGGCTTCCACCTACCATTTGCGGGGACGTTTGGCACAACGGGACTCAAGTCAGGACTTTGCGGCGACGTTGCCTGGTTCTGTTGTTGCAGTGGGTCCGTTGCCGCGCCTCGTTCCATGGTACCTGCCAAGTTGTCTAGCTCATTTTGTAACGAGGGCGGTCCGGAATCATCTGATTGACTGCCCACACTGCAAATTGTCTCGGTGTCGAGCATGACAGAGTTCTCCAGCGAGGCAAATCCATATGACACTGGGCCGGAGCTGCGCGCCACAGGATTCAAGCGAGCTCGACTAACCTCCATGCGGTCGGAGGCGTTGCTCATCTGAGAATGCGTTGAGCCCATCAGCATTTTAGTGCGTTCCATGTAATCCACATGGTTCTTGAACAGCTCCGTATAGCGCTCATGCAGTCGTGCGTATTCCTGTAGATTGAAAATAGTTTGATTTCATAATTTGATCCAATTAATTTCTACCTTACCTTTTTAAGGTCGGTTTCCCGCTCTTCCAAACGACTAGCGTGCTCCACACTGTTCTTGTGCTTTAGCTCCAGCATGCGCACAATGCTCTCTAAAGATTCCAGGCGACTAGCCAGCTCCTTATTCTCCTGCTCAGCCAAATCCTCCGCTTCCAGCAACTACAAAAAGGTACGTATAAATTAGTTATGAATCCAGCCTTTGTTCTCGTTTATATCTCACCTTTTGCTCCGACTGCTTACGTGCACTCTTCTCTCGTTCATATTGTGTCACCAGTTGCTCGTTATCCTCGCGAAGCAGCTCCAATTCCACATCCTGTTCCTGATTGATGCGATAGGAGGCATCCAGGCACTCCAGCACGTTCACCAGGAGCGGCATCAGGTTTTTGACCACATCCTCGTCATAGCGATTGATCATTCGCTCGAACTCCTGATAAATGCTCCCCGCCAGCTGCTGCACCTGCAGATTGAAAGAGATTAGGGAGTGAGTGCCTCAATCAACCAACAACAAGACGCAACACACAGGCAAGTTAGAGAAAGAGTGACAGTGAAACAGAGTTAAAAGTCACAACCATAATGGCTTAACTAACGCTAGTACGATATAGTCGCATTTTATGAATGAAAATTGCTGATGAAAGCGCTATGAAAAACGCAAGTCATGCGTTGCCAAAACCTAGAGACGATCCAAAAATAAAGTTAGGCAAGAGACTAGGAAAGCTGAAAGGTCAAAGTTAGAAACTTCCCATGCCATTTGGTTAGTGGAAAAACAAATAAAATGAAACTCAAAGCGTAAGAAATTAGAGAAGAGTATAGAGAGAAACATGAAAACACAAACAAATTTATTTTTTCGTGCGGTTAAGTAACGGTTAAAGTGCAACAATACGAATAATTAGACAAGAAATATAAAACTCACGATGCTGACAACCTGTTCATTCTGAAAGAGAAAGAAAAAGAAGAGAATAGGACACATAAAAAACCAGGATTTAATAAAACGAAATTAAATTAACAATAATGAATGAAAATGAGAAAATCACAAATAAATAGTTCCCAAATCCAAAAATATGCAAAATGTATGAGAAAGTAAATGTAAAGCATGAAAGAGATTGTTAAATTATATTAAATAAACATTTAAATAAAATAAATTGATTAATCGAGTTGTCAGGGAGTACCCTCACTATTTTTCCGCATTTCAAATACCTCCAAAAATGCTGTCTTAAAGCAAGGTTAGACTCCACATACTTATAAGGCCAGTTAATCATGCATATAAACCATTTCAACGCATAGTTGGTTAAAGTAAAACCAGTTTTATTACTCAGCAACAACAAACAGTAAGCACAGTGTGACGCAGGCATTGTAAAAACAATTATGCATTAGTCATTAAAATTCATATAAATATAAAGTGGAGTTATATTTAAAGAGTTTTTGATTTGAGAATAATTCAATAGAAAAATGTACAATTTTGAATTTTAGTGGTTTACTTTATCGGCGACACACTGTCAGTGGGTCACAGCTGTGACGGACCCGCTTGAATGAATCGAGCTTGGTAGAGCTTATCAATGAAAGGGGTGGCTGCGGCTCTATAAACACAATTAACAAGTAGTACTTGAGCAGGTGGCTTCTCTGAAAAGTTTTTGGGGACACAACTTAGTCGCTCGATGAGCTCATGCCATCGTATTTGCATTAGTGGTATGGGGAGGCAGTAATTAAAGCCTTGCGGCGAAGCTGATAAAGTGCAAAAATCAATGACGCTGCTTTGATTGTCAGAAAATGGCACACAATGGGGGGAGGACGGAAAGACGAAAGGGGAAGTGCACATAAAAATAAACTGAAACCGCTTATAGGAAGGCAAGCAGATTGCGTGAGGCATTGGACTCTTTATTGATTTCTATGCTCGCTCTCTCTCTTTCTCTCGCTGAACTCCTTGTGGTCAGCCTTTTTTTCGGCACTTCTAAATGTCAATGACTTGCGGAACGAGTCAGCTGATGCATAATAAACAAGCCAAAGCAAGCGAGCAATAGAGGGTCATGTAAAGACAAACGGCAAAACATAACTGTGATTACAACACTTCCTGCCTGCCCTTTATCTTCTCTTGTCTTGTCACTGCAGTGTTGAAAAACAACTACTCATTTTTAAAAATATGATTTTCTTATCACTACAGCAGTCTCTTTGGCCCACATGAATCACTTGGCAACAGCTTACCTTTTCGGACATGACCATATTGTTGTCCTCGGTGCCGTAGACCGTCTCAGCTCCCGACTGGGGTCCAAAGTTATTGAGCATTGTGTCATCGTTGTCCATCATGATTGTGTTGAGTCTCTTGCGGCTGCACTTGACGATGATTTTCTAATAGCGCATTCCAGCCTGAGTGGCTGCGTCTTGGTATGTATGTATGTATGTGTGTGTGTGTGGGTGTGATGGGCTGGCGCGTGTTACTGTTACTGTGTTTGGGGGGTCACACGTCACGCGTTATGCAGCTATCAACCCTAAACAACAAAAACTACTGTGTGTACTGCACCCACACATGCACACACACAAGCATACACATATACTACGTATTCGGTTGGATTTTTGCTGTGTGAAGCGTCAACAAATTCGTTTGTACGTTTTATATTATATTATTTCGCTTTCAGCTTGCTTATTTTTAATTCAATTGCATTATCTGCTTGTCCTCTCTGCGTGTCACTTATTTGCGTTTTTCGCTGTGGCTATGTTTGGCCATCATCCTCATTCCCCCTCCATTTGCGACGTATTTTTGACTAGATTTCATTTTTCATTTTTTCGCGTACGTATTTGCCATATTTCCGCAACCTGCCGCACTAATCTTTCACAACCACCGCACGCCCGCGTATTTGAGGATTAGATTTCTGCACTATTTTCATAAAAACACCGTCTGTTTAGCACATTTTTGCAATAAATATTGAGAAAATAGCAGGCGAGCGACCGATTTTCGTGATGAATGAAAAAGAATAACTCCAGTGCTGGTAAATGAGTGACGATATTTACGAGTGCGATGTATCGCAAAGAATAACAAAACATCGCACGAAACAACATATCGATATATCGATTAAATCGACACGCTGTCTTTTGACGTTTGAGTAGCTGCTGTTGTTGTTGTTGGTGAATTTCGCTTTCGCAGCTGAGTTGTTTCGCTTTTGCATTTAACAAAAATTTAGAATAAACATGGTTTTTGTTAAGAACTGGGAAGACTTCGAAATTGCTGCCGAGAACATGTACATGGCGAATCCACAAAACTGTCGCTACACAATGAAATACGTGCACTCCAAAGGCCACATCCTCCTCAAGATGACGGACAATGTTAAGGTATGAAACATTGCACTGCAATGCGAAAAAATTAGTAATCTTATTGTTTTTGCTCTCAGTGTGTGCAGTACAAAGCGGAGAACATGCCCGATCTTAAGAAAATTGAGAAAATCACAAGTAATCTGGTCGGACACATGGCGTCCAAGGAGTAAGGCGAACAACATACAAATTGGCCACGGCAGCAGTTTCAGACGGAATGCAGAGACAACAACAACAACAGCTGAATACTATGTGCATGTTGTTGCTGTCTGGGCCGATCGCCGTGGGTCTCTCACCTGCAATTGTTTAGTTTGTAAGCGCAACGGGCCGTACGGCGGCTACAGCGTGTGGTAACAAGAGTAGTTACTGTTTAAATAACATTTTATAAATGTTAGCTCTGTACACACCGGCCAGCCAACGGCGCTGGGGCAATTTTAAAATAATACGATACTTTTGTATTTATTGTAATGAAAAAGTGTATGCAGCACAACCAGGCTGCATTTTTGTGACATATATTGAAAGTAGTGCACATCCATCACATGCTTGGATTCAATTAAATGGTGTTTTTATAAGTAAAGCAAGCAAACTGTCTGCCTTTTTTCTCATATGCCAGTAACGTGTTATCGATATGCGACATGTACATGCTGCTGTGAACAATAGATGGCGCTGCTTGGCGGCTAAATTTGAAATCGAGTGTGGACACACTCCATGGCCCTGGAGTATTGCATATTTTTCGCAACATTTTGAGAGTCTGTAATTTCGAAGCTCGCACTTTGAATGAAAATATGTTAATTGCCTAGCCATTAAAGCGATTAAACAGCCAAAGCAAACAGTTCGCCATGCACAGATGCATGAATGAGTCAGTGTGAGTGGAGTGAGAGGGAACGACGACGATGACGATGTTGATGGAGATGGAGATGCCGCTGGAGGAGATGCTGATCAGTCGGTGACCGCTGTTACTCACTTAATAAGCGGAGAGTAAATGTTTGCATATTTGCCAATGAGGCACTCGAGTTTATTTGCCACAGGAGATTGACAGCAATGCGAGTCTGATGCCTGAGATCATGAGAAGACTCCGCAGTCGACACGGAGAGAGAGAGAGAGAGTGGGAGAGTGAGAGAGCGAGAGAGTGAGAGATCGGTAGCTCTGTCAAAGTGTTGTTGACCAAATGCCAGAAGTGTTTACCCGCCTGCAGAATGAGCAGAGTGAGTACCTGCAACTAGGCAACTCAGTAGCCACTTTGGATTAAGGCACCTTAAAACGTTTGTTTGACCCAAAGAGCGGCACGGCACGTCACGACAGATCATGGTACGCTTGGGATCGGTCTCTTTTGATCGCCGTCGGGGCAGACCCTACAGTTGCAGCTCAAGCAGCGGCCACTTGGCTTTGATTAGAGTAGCCGACGGAGCAGGAGATGTGGTCGCACTGTCACCTGGCTGCCTGCCTGCCTGCCACCTGACGTGGTGTTTCCGGCCCGCGGGACAAGCTCATTTGGCTTCTGTTTGCCTCTTAGCCCGTAGCCGGGAGGCTTCTTCTCTTAGGAGGCTTCTCCTCCCTCTCTCTCTCTCTCTCTCTCCCTCTCTCTTTATCGGATGTTTGTGTTTGCCGTTTTGTGCTTTTGACTCTGCTGTTTACCGTTGCAATCACACAATCACAATCACTTTAGCCGGTCAGCCCCGACACACCCCGATACGGGGTCCAACCCATCGAAATGGTATATAAAAATCAAGTAAATAGGCAATCTGAAATATACGACATGCCTCTGAAGCGGGATGGGGCCGGACGGGGCGGGGGTTCCTTGTGGGGGCCATAGGGGTCTGCAGACAGGCTACTGGTATTTGAAAATCATAAACGCAACATTCGAGCGATCGTTACATGTCGATAAAGCAGCAGTTTAATTAGGCACAGAGACCCATAGCTCTCTCTCTCGCACTCTCTCTCTCTCTATAGCGCGATAAACTCGACAAATAACATAAATGCTTTTTATTGCGGGTGGTGTTCGCTTCTCCCCCTCCCCCTCTCCCGCCCCATTCCACCGGTTTCGCCTGGTTTGGGCTGCCCCCGTAAGCCTGCTCAAACACGGTCATAGATAGTCGGACGTATCTAGGGGCACTACGAGCATGATAGGCACCTACCTACTGGTATTACGCCGCCGCTGCGATGCGTTGCATTTTACGACACCCACTGGCGTCAATTATAAAGATATTTAAGTACAGTTAGCATGCAATTAGACGGGGATCTTAACTGGCGACAATTGTGCAAATCCCTCCCCCCTTGACTTGACTTGCAACTATAAATTACACTCATTGATAGTCCTCCTCGCCTTTGGACACATGGTCATATGACAATTAGTTGTAAATTAAGCAGGGTATTAGGCAAGTGCAGCGATTTGCCTTGATAGAACTGGTTGCACAAGTCGCATGTGATAGTTAAGGTATCCCGTATTATTTATGATAGCTATCTAATACCCTGCCTATTTCAGATAACAAATTGTTAATTCAACTCGAATTTGACATTCCATATAAATATTTTACTTTGAAAATCACTTCATAATAATGAAATAAATGTTCACTTATTATCTTCAGGTTTCTCCCTACTCAATATCTTCTTCACGCAGTATCAGTTTAATCGATCGCCCTTTCGAAAGTATCCACTCCCCTATCCCCATTGTGAATGAGTCACTCGGGAATCGGGCATCGGGTACACATATCACAAGTCGGTCAACGTCTTGCGTCAATATAAAGCGATCATTAATGAGCATTATTGGCCTTATCCGCTGCGTCTACCATTTGCACAACAAAGCGAATTGCGGCCCTAAGCCGACACAGCCCGAAATTAGAAATTCCCACATATGCCAAAACCCACCTCTCTCGCCCCCTCCTCTCCTTTCCCCTCTCAGCAATCTGGTAAAGTGCGAGGGCATTGGCGAATGTTGACTCAAAACGGAAGCCGCTCAACAGTGGCTAATGGTCATCATTAAACGCGGCTTGTTTGCTTCCAACTCAAGTGGCCAGCGGCGAGTTGAGAGTTCTGCGAGTAGCGAGTGATGAGTGGAGATTGGAGAGATCCGAGCAGAGCTGACAATGATCAAAGGAGGCCACTGTACCTACAAATCACATAGACTTATCGAAAAGCATCGGATTCTCATGGAAGAGGTATATTTCTTCATGTTTTAACCATTAGACTGATTCTGCATCAAAATATTATGATCTCAAAATTTTCACAAATTCGGACCATGTATGCTATCAATTTTTTAGCATGCTACCTCTTGAATGATGCTACTAGGACCTTCAAATCTCATAACTTTGTTAAAAATCATCAGATTCTCATGGGGGAGGATTTTTTCTTACGGTTTTGACCTCTAGATTAATTTTTCAACAAAATATTATAAACTTAAAATTTTCGAAAATTCCGTCTATGCATGCTATTAATTTGTGTTACCATGCTACGCTTGTAAAATTCTACCAAAACCTCCAAACCTCATAACTTTGTTAAAAATCATGAGACTCTTATGGGTGAGGACTTTTTCTTCACCTCTAGATTTTTTTAAAAATATTACTTATATCATTTCCAGCGGTATTGATACTCAATCGATAGACTAGAGTTACTCACACGATTGTTCGTCTATCAGTTAATCGACTTGGGCTATTACTTCCCTATATTACCCATCGACCTATTATTATGCCCTGACCCGTATAAGACTTTTCCGCACATTCACTTCCCGATAGATATCAGTGGAAATCGTCATCGAAATCGATAGTATCATAATTAACCGGAAGAGGCGAAGCCTCTGGACTTTGACGACTCTGACGTCAAAGGCAACTCTTACTAATGCTCTAGGGTTGTCAATGTCATCCATTCATCATGTACTGTTGCCTGGCTGGCTAATCAATGGTGACACAATGTCTATAAGGAAGCCAAGTATCATTTCATTATAATTGAATCACTTTAGACAGAAATTGCACAGATATCACAATCGCAGCTGATATAGCGATGATACAGAGTCAAGTACAACTGTTAATTGGGAACCCGAAACCTAATGCGAGTAAACAGATTTGTCACCTCACTCCACGCCCTCTCTCTGTCCCTTTCTATCTCCCTCTCTGTCTGTCTTATCGGAGTACACAAATCAAACAAAGTTCTAGGGGCGGTTTCAAAAGTCTTGATAATTGCAATTGTTGCTAATAATACAGCATATATGCTTTATATATAGTATAGGGTTATATACGATCGTTCAGATCGCAATGCTTTATTTATAGCCACGCTGGATACGCCTGGTAAATCAACGTCTATGATTAGAGCTTAATACCATCTTGATAGGTAGCTCTGGTCGTTTTGATAAATCAAAGGGGACTGGACGGGAATCTTATCTAGGGAAAACCAATCTACGCGCGACCCTACCCTAATCAAGAGATTTGCCATTGATTGAGTCGAGTGCCCGTTTCCGTGCGATAGTTTTCAAATCGCAGCCGCGTTTTAAAACGCGCACAAAAAACGCGCGCAACTCCAGCTTCAGCTTTGGATCGTCGCCGCAGTCACAGTTGGAGACGGAGACGCAGACGGAGTCGCTGCTCAGCTTCTGTTTACCCATTAGCGTTTTGGGCGACTAAAATGTTTGCGCTGTGGCGTCGCCCTCGCTGTGGCTTAACGGGGGAGGGGTGTAGGGGTTCCAAAGGGGGCCTGGGCGCGGCATAAAATGATTTTCTCGAAGCATTTTTGGCATTTGTTTGCCAACGAATTATTGCGAATGTAAGTACAACTTGCGAGGCGTAAGTGCGGTAGCTGCGCAGTCGACGTCGACATCAGCAGCGACAGCGACATAGAGTTGAGTGTGCTGGAGAGGATTGGCAGCTGATGGCGCCACTCTCTGTGCCCGAAAGCAAAGTGCGAATTCATTGAGATTCCATTTTAATGGAGATTAACAAGCATATTTTTATTTTATTATTTATTTTTATATTTTTTTTTTAATTGTTGACACTGCTAAATGTCTCTTCCTCTTCTCTTCCCATCCTCTCGCACTGCCTCAGCTAATTAAGAACGTGGGAAACGTGGCCTACGTGACGTATGCGCAATATCCGAATTATTGTGAAAGTGGCAAATAAATAGTTAATTTATTGGATAAGAATGCGTCTTTCACAATTCTTAGCCTCAATTTGGGACAGAAACCTTTAGCGCTCATTAAGCTGCCCCCTACCCTACCCCACCTCATCACCATCCCACTTGAGAGCGCACAAATCAAGCGATACAACTGCTACAAATAACCCAGATAACTTTAATTCCGACCAAATAAAACGATTAACAAACAATGGAGCCGGAGCAGGTAAGACCGGACCCGGACCCGGAGCCGGAGCGGAGCAACGTGCTTCGCTTTACGAGCGAATCAATCAATTTCAATGCAATTCCAATTAGAGTGCCACAAACTGGAGGAGAGCGATAAGAAGGCGGGGAGAGGGGCAAGCACGATGGCGACTGTAGGAAGGGACCACAAACCAATCAGACTGACCGAATGGTGGCCATAAAACACACTATGCACGAGGTGTGAAAGGGGCAGGGGCAGGGGAGCCAGTCTTATCGCTGACTCTCTCTCTCTCTCTCTCTCGGAATGTACAATAAACAATTTTAATATTTTTTAATTATGAAAACACGTTGATTATATAAATTAAATCGCAGACGAAGGCGACGATTAGATTGTGAAACTGAAGTGACACAACGCCGCTTAAAGTGCAATTTAACGGTAAACGGCTTTAAACAAATTTCTATAATTCTATCATACTCTCTATATAGTGCGAATCGTGGGCTGTTATCTCCCCCCACACATATATGAAGCTGATAGACTGATTAGAGCCCCCGAAATGGTTGAGGAACCCGCTGAATTAATTGAAATTTGATTGTTGGCGATGCCAGCAGAGAAGGGAGGAGGAGGAGCAGGAGAGATAAGAGGAGCAGCAGCTGGGGCAATAGTTTTAAATAATTGAAAATTAATCCATCATAATAGACGTCAACGAAGAGGAAGACGAAGACGTGGAGTAGGTCGATAAGTGCGTGGCAAGAGATAATAAATTATGAGAAACGAAGACAAACAAGACGCAAAGTCGTAAATAAAATATTGATAAACAAATAGGGACAGGCAGGCAGGCAGTCGAGGATACGAGGATACACCCAAAGATACTCAGATACAAAACCCGTAGATAGCCCAACTCGATACGCGACATCAGCGACATCATTATCTGGCAATTGAATTTACAAAGCAAATAATTACCGAATGCAGTTCAAACAGACGCTAAATGTGACTGAGTAACTCTCTCTCCCGCAACCCACCGCAATCCACCGCAACCCGCAACTCTCTCTCTCTCTCTCTCTCTCTCTCCCGAGCGTATCGAGTATCTGATCAAACACGGAACACAAATCAAAATGCGATTTTCAGGCAGCCAAAAGGTTGCCTTATCGCATCGACTCCCGACTCCGTCTCCGTGTCCGTCTCCCTGTCCGCGTTTACCTCTCGTGCTTGCCCTGGCGCTATCCGAGAAAGGTTAAAAAACTTTGTCGCAACAACAACAACAACATCAGCAACAACAACAACAACTACAACTACCTCGACAGCAAATGTAACTGAGCAAACAACTGCCGCGTATTGCTACACATTTTCCTGCTGCTGCTCGAGCCACACTGTGCCCCGCCAGAAGGTTCCCTGCCCGGTTGCCTGATGCCTCTGCCTGTGCCTCAGCCTGTTGCCTGGCTGCTTCGCCTGGTCTCAATGCCGGAGCATTTGTTTGTGCTGCGCCTAATGAGCCAACTTTATTTGTGCAGCGCAGCAAGACGCGACCGCAACTGCGACTGCGACTGTGACTGCGATTGAGACTGAGACGCAGTTACATATACAGCTATAGCTGCAGATACAGCTACAGCAAAAGATATAGATTACAGATACAGATATAGATAAAGATACCTGTGCGTGTGCATGTGCAACTGCAGATAAGCGCAGCTCCAAAAATATTAATGAAAATATTATGAAAAGCTGTCGAACTTCTTAATAAACTAGCTGTTACTACTGCCAGATACCCTGTAATAATAAATTAAATCAGCTGCTTAAGAGATACAGAGACTTTAAGATAAAATTTGCTATCTCTAGCTATCATAATAGCTGGGATCTGTGTGTTCATACAGACAGACAGGTTAAAATAGCTAAAGTATACATTTAAACGATGTTAACATACCCTTTATTAAGTTATCCCAATGATTATAGTGTATTAAAGCTGTTAAACTTGTAGTTATAGAGTTTGATACTTTAAGAAGGCGTTTAATTACCCACAATTACTTTAAAAGGGTATTTACTTGATTAACCTCAACCGATTTCTCTATTATCGCACAAATCTAATCAGTTAAAGAAGAAATCTCGTGATTGGAATTGGAACACACTCTGCAATCGCTTAGCGATCGTTTAGCACCCTCTTCTACTTAGTAGTACCATATTATACCATCTGGCATCTGGTACCACTTACGCATTCCCATTTCCTCTTTAAATCCTGTTCTTATCGATGCCACGACATGTACGTAAATAAACCAACACACACACACACACATGATCGGGGCCTACGCAGTAGCTGCCCCCATTTTCGCACAACTTCGTATGCATGTCCCCCCACACTCCACCCTGACGCATATGTGATCGGAAAAATGAAATTCAATAAAAATCATTTATCAGTTTTTAATAAGTTTGCGCTGTGCGGGAAGCCCGACAAAAACAAAAACAACAGTAAAAAAGGCAAATCAATTCGCGCACTTAATGAAAAAAACACAACTCAATTATAAACTTTATCAAAAGTGGACACAAATCAGGGTAGGGGGAGGAAAGGGACTTGCGGCTGCAGGGGGCTACCCACATACTACATACGGTTAAAAATATTTTCCAATGTTGCAAATGAATTAAAATTCTGTGTCAATAAATGGAATTTACTTTATTATTATCGTCATCATTTCCCCCCCTATAGATGGATGTGTGTGTGTGACACTCGAAGCGAATGTCTAGTTGATTTATAATTAAAATTTAAAGAGCTCAGCGTGACTCAAGGCGCGTGAAGTGACTGCAGTGAAGTGAAGTGAAGTGATTGCGCGAGGAGTGACTCAAGTGCTGCGATAGGGACGCACACTCCACACTCCAAGAGGAATATAATATGAAATTATATTTGCAGCATGTTGGGTAATTATAGCACACACTCTATAGTCCCGACTCTGGCAGTCCTGCCTTCAATCAATCAATCCAGGATGAACTGACTGCAGTTTGCATTGCAAATTACATAAAAAAAGGAGGCGAAAAGGGATACCACAGTGGGATACCTTCTATATAAGTAGAAGACTGAGTAATTATGAGAATATACCTTGAAGACCCTTAGCAGACATTTATAACCAGAGAATGTATAAGTATATGTATGTATCTATCTTAGTTCTTAAGTTATCATCATGAAACTTGGCAGAAATGCTTTCTATTGCTGCATGCTGCATATAAGTCGAAAGAAGCTGGATTAGACGGATATATCGTATAACAGACCCCTATGATATATAAGGTGCCTTCAACAGATTCGCCAAATTGAGCGTTTTTTTTTTAGGCAACAACTATAAAAATTCCTATAAACCGCAAATAACTTATTTAAGATTTAAGTAACTTGAAAGTTTTGATCAAGGTAAACCCTAAACATTTCCTAGAAATATAATAACTCACATATAACTCATAGTTTTAATAGAAATAATCAGCAGTTTGCAGTTCATCTTTCTTCTACTTAGCATACCCCTCTCTGCACACACTTTTTGCAGGGTATACGTAATGAAGTCAACGCGTGATTGAGAGACTCCGATTGACCGCAACTCAGTCAACACAATTAGCCAATGCTTAAACAGGCAGCGCAGTCTGCTGCAATCCGCCAATGTATCTGTATCCGTATCTGTAAATGTATCTGCAACTGCAACTGCAACTCTATTTGTATCTGGCAGTTCGTATCATCGCTCTCGGCTGTAAAATTATTTATTGATAACGCAATTTAATGCCAATTATTTGCACATAAATATTTATTCAATTATCAATTGCATGTGCGGGGGCGTGGCTGCCAGGCGGTGGCATGCAGGGTGTGCGTGATTAACGACAGCGCAATCCTCCATCCCACTCCCTCCTGCCCGGCAATCCCCTACTCTCTCTCTCTCTCTCCCCTCAGCGGGCAATCCCAGTCTGTCTGCGATTGCGATATTGTTTTAAAATGTTTGCAAATCTTGTCAAATTAGCAGGCTAAACAAATCATTAGTCTTTAAAATCAGCAACCCCTTTTCCCGCCGCCCATGTCAAATGAATTCCCTCAGCTCAGCTCAAGCACTTTGCTCTGCCGAATTTCCAGAATTTCGCTGCCATCAAGAATTTTTATGGCATTATTGCTCACTTATCAGATGGGGTCGAAAGGGGTGGCTAGCAGGGTGGCTCACGGGAGGTAGGGGAGGGTGGCTGGCACGCCCATTCGACCACAAAAGCCAAATTGCAGCGACATATGCGACAATTTATGTCTGAGCATGTCAATTCAGCGACTGATTAGCAGGGGGAGAGAAGGGAGAGGGGAGAGGGGAGGAGAGAAATACTGTTATTGCCAGATGGATTTTCCTATAGACCATATAACATTATTTCCGTGCAGCTCTAATTGCGCATATTTGCGCAACAATTTGGTCAAAATCAAAACGGAATCAAAACGACCTTTTCCCCTCTTCCTCCTGCTTCTCTTCCATCTCTCGCTACTCCCCTTTCTATTCCTTGTCTGCTTTGCTCTGTTGTTTGTTAAATAATGTAAACTATTTGCAGCACAACGGAAATCATGCTGCACTGCCCCAGCTCCTTCTTCTTCTTCTTCTGCCTGGCTCTGGGCCAGCTCACGAGCTGCTCCCCCCTTCCCCGTTGTAAATGCCAGCTAACTGCACGTGGATGAGTAGATAAATATCGTATAATGAAAATAAAATAGAAAAGGGCTAACAACACCAACAACAATAGGGAGAATCATGAGGCAATCAGTCGCCGTCGCACTAATTTCGAGCTAGTTCCAGTTCCAGTTCCATTTTCAACTCGAGTCGAGTACGTGTCCAAAGAAAATACACTTTAGCACGTTTCTTGTTAGCCAACAGTTTTCCGGCTCTTACTACCAATACATATGATATAAACTCCTCTTCCTCTTTCTCTCATACCCCTCCTAACTCATCGTCTGCAGTTCTTTCTTGCTTTGTTTACCTTGGCATAGGTGAATAGTTCAAATTAGGGCTCAGACAGAGGGCAGGAACAACAACAAAACTTTGAGGTTAGTGCAGGCTTAGGGAATGAAAGGAAAACAGAAAGAGAGGCAGATAGAAATTTAAGAGGCATACAATAAAGCTGAAATGGCAGCTAAAAGATCACTTAGTAATCCATCAGGGGCCACAACATAAACGACAATCGATTCACACGTTCGATTGATGGGCCATAAAAAGCCCATGGTATGTGTGGCAACCCTAGAGCCTGCCCCAAATGGGCTGTACTTGCATTATCTGCACATTAGCGTGAGGCGAAGCGAGCAAGTTATAAAAAGGAATCGCCTATATCATTTATATCCTGCTTTAGCGGCCATAACAATTGAATATCCAGCCAGTTTATCGATTGACGATTGTCCGACTGTCCGATTGTCCGACTTAAAGTCAAGTTGGCAGTTCTCCAGTCTGTCGGGCAGGCAACAAACTGCCTCCTTAATTGCTGCTCTAATGATGTGCCAGGAGGCAACCTGGCAGACCCAGACCCCATCGAGGGCACGGGCAGAGGCACGAGTTGATTATGAAGTGCCGCCTGCTCATCCACTCATCCATCCGCTCACCCGCTCATCCGCTCAGCTGGCTCAACACTCCGTAATGATGGCAATTATAGCTCGTTTTTCCAACAATTTATATGAAATTTTGCAACTGGCCACGCCCCCCACGCTCCGCACACGACATTTTTTGTTTGCGCCCATTTGGCAACGCCCTACGTCTATTGCCGGCCTGCTCTGGCTGCCGCAGTTGCGAGCGAGTCGGCATGAGCGCCTCCATCTTGAAAGTGAGCAACAGTAGCAGCAGCAGCAGCAGAGAAGAGCGCAAGCGAGCGAGTCAGCGCGAGCCATGGCAGCAAGCGAGGGAGTGGGAGAGCGAGAGTACCAGAGAGCGCGCGCACACTCGTGCAGCGTGAGCAAAGTGTGGTGAGGGCAAACTAACTCACGCTACACTCAGCGAAACGATAGAGCCGATGCTTGCACGGGAGAGTGAGGCAATACACGAGCGCACAACTTGCCACTCAGAGCATTTCTCACAGTGCTCCCTCTCTCTCGCAGCCACCCCAAAGGCGAGTGCTCTCTCACGCACAAGTTCTCTCTCTCACTAATACACTCGCACGCACTCGCGCACGCACGCAGTCGTTTGCGTGCTGAGCCAACCCAATCGTGGCGACGACAAGCAACGACACGTTCGCTATATGACGCTGCCACAGACCGGCAACGAGCACAGTCGTTGATTAGCGCTCGTCGCGTCGAGATCGCAGTCGCAGTCACAGTCGCAATCGCAGTCAGAACTCGCAACGAACGCGCGTTAATAGTGAACAAAGTGAAAGAAGAAAGAAGCGTAAGCGCACAAATAGAGAATAGAGAATAGAGAAAGAGAAACAAGATAAACAATCAGTGTGTAGACAAAGCATGTCCAGTGCACAAGTGTCGCAGCCGCCGACGCCACAGCAGCAGCAGACGCCGCAGCAGCCACAGCAGCAGCCGACGCCAACGCCGCCGCCATCGCACCTCAGTCAGCTGCTCATCAGCCACATAGCCGCCGCACAACGCGGCACAACAACACCTCCAGCCCGCCGTCGCCGCCGCCGCTGCCAGTGCGGACTACGATCAGAGCAGCAACACGTCCACGTTGTCGCCTTCTCCGCGATCCAGCGGCAGCCACAGCCCCTCGATCTCAGCAGCAGCAGCAGCAGCGGGTGCAGCCAGTCCAGCGCACTCCTCGGCCACCACCAGCTCCCCGCACAGCGCCTACGCCGCGACTCACAGTCCCACAGCGGAGGCACAGTCGCAGTCCCAATCCCAGCTAGCAAACGCAGCACCTGCCATGCCGCTGCTTGTAGCACCCATACCCATGGGCTGTCAACCGGGTGGGCCTCCTCCAACGCATCATCCACACGCACACGCCCCACATCCGCGTCTCTATGTGGAAGGCGGCTTTCCGCCCCATCATGTTCCACATCCCGGCCTGGTCAACGGAGCCTATCCCTTGCAGCGTCTGCCCCTCACCACAGTCATGCTACCCGCCAATGCACAAGCAGCGCTGCCGCCACCACCGCCACCTGCCGTGCCCGTATCCATTCCCGTCTCCAGCTGCTCTCCACCTGCCACCACCACCACCACTGCCATGCAGCAGCCCAAGAAATCCTTCTGCATCGATGCACTGCTGGCTAAGAATCAGAATCAGCATCAGTCCAGCGAGCGACAGCTGCCACACACAGCCCACAGTGACATGATCGTGGACGATCATCGTCTCGCCGCCCTCCACTACGCACGGGATCAGGCGGAGCTGAACCACGCCTTCGTGGCCGCCTCCAATGCCGCCGCTGCCGCAGCCGCCGCCGGCATCAGCGAGCACGAAGCACTGCAGCGTATACGCGAGTCGCGCGACTATGATTCACCCAGTCCCGACGGCATGTCCAGGTACGTGTACCCAAAAATAATATAATAATGATTCATACGATGCGACTCTTTATGCTGGTCTAGCCCAATCACATTTGAGGCTGTTGTTCCATAGTAGTTCCAAGAATACTATGTATTATTATTAAAAAACAGAAATAAAGAAAGAATCTGGAACGTGGTATGAATCAGAGCTATATAGGCCTAGGCGCCCGGATATTTTAATCACTTTGGTAAAATTCCAATGAATTTCTGCAGAGCACAAGTGATTTCTAATCAGATTCAGATTATGAAATTCTCAACTAGGAGTGTGAAATTGAAGCTTGTTATAAGTACAAAATAAATCTGTACAGTTACTTAGGAGATTAGAGTAAATAGATTAATAATAATTTTCATTCTTGAAATACACTTAAATTTTTTAAAAATATGCGAAAAATACGTGGTAGACCGCACAAAAGGTATCAGGGTATATAATCGAGTTGATTTCTGCACTTTTCAGTGTGTACGTCTATGTAAACCCACAGATCTCTATTATTATAAAAGCTAGAGTCAGCAAATTTGGCATGATGATGACTGTATACCATAGGTAGCTAAATAATATTTTAAATTTCAAATCCCACAACCTGGCGCTTCCGCAAATCGTTTTTTATAATTATAGAGCTAATGTATTAGAGTCTCAACTTTCCGCTGCGACATAGACATAGCTGGAGAATATATGCATACATATAATAAATTTAAAACTAATCGTATCATAAACACAGAAGTTATGCATGCAAACGTTGTCCACCGTTTCCAGCATATCATAATGTAGTCACAACTTAACCCTTATCCAGTGCCGTCGGTAGCGAATTCAACAATTAGTTTAATGGGTAATCAGGGGGAGGGGAAGGGGGCAGGGTCGCCATGCTTTTGGGCTTTAAAGCGGCTTTGCTGGCACTCGAAAAACATGGCCGACAAGCGTTTGCAGCTCAGTGTGGAGTTCGCCTCGATTGCGTATACGCCGTGTGGCAAAGCAAACAAATTAGACGACGGCAACGGCGACGGCGACGGGTTTTAATTGTTTTCGAAATCGGCGCGTAACTCGATTTGGCGTTGTTTACCTTACAGCTGGGGGCTAATTGCGTGCCATACAGGGTGTCTCATTGCGTGTTATTTCTCTCTGTTTTACAGATCTGAATCTCCCAGCTCATCACATCGCTCCAGCCCGCCCATCAGTCCCGGCTGCGAGGATCAGCAGCAGCCGCAGTCCGCGCACCACACGCAGCACCTGAGCATGCGCATGTCGGAGCTGCACGACGAGTTCAAGAAGCCAGTGCCGCCACATAGTCCCATCCGGCCGCAAGACTTTCCGCTCTATGCGGGCGGGCATCCCTACCAGCTGCTGGCACAGGGTGGCTCCGCCTTCCATCGCCCACTCGATCCCTCTGGCAAGCCCATTCCGGTGAGTGCACGCAGACAGATTCCTATGATGAACTGAATCTCATACTAATCCTATTCCATGATCTTCTTCTCTCTCTTTGCCCGCTGCAGATCCCCATGGGTCACAATTTCATGCCCTCCCAGCTGCAGTTCGAGTTCCTGGCACGTGCTGGCATGCTGCATCATCGCATACCCGAGCTGGCAGCGTATCCACATCATGCCATTCTGGGCAAGACGCGGCGACCACGCACCGCCTTCACGTCGCAGCAGCTGCTCGAGCTGGAGAAGCAATTCAAGCAGAACAAGTATTTGTCACGGCCCAAACGCTTCGAGGTGGCCAGTGGGCTGATGCTCTCGGAGACGCAGGTGAAGATCTGGTTCCAGAATCGTCGCATGAAATGGAAACGCTCCAAGAAGGCACAGCAGGAGGCCAAGGAGCGGGCCAAGGCGCAGCAGCAGCAGCAGCAGGGATCCAGTGCGAGTGCCAGCTCGGGCAGTTAACTTCGGAGCGTGGGGTTAGCTGGTTCCAAGTCCAGCCCAGTCAGTTCTAGTCAAAAATGAACCGAATCGAGCCGTCCACAACTGGTGAGACACCCTGTATGCATGGGGCTGCCACGCCCACTGCAACGCCCACGATTACATGAGATTGCGAAAAATTCGCTTCGCAATTAGTTGAAATTTTCCAACGTTTTGTTGTTGCTTTGATTTCGTGTTGAATTCGCAACAACAACAACAACAACAACAAACGCACTGTGTGATATAAATTAAACACTGCTACACAAAAGTATTCCCCCTCCCCTCCCCCTTTGTACATAAATTGCATAAACAGAAAAAAAAGGAAAACAAAATCGTAAATAATAATTTGAATTACGTTAAACACACACAGACACACACACATAAATAATACGCAATAACTGAGATTAGTTTATGTTCGGCCCGATTTATGTTTAGTTTTTTTTTTAGCTTTAGTTTAGTTTGTAAAGCGTTTCCGCCTTGTAAATAGTATAAACTAACTGTAATAATGTAATTATGTAATTTTCGAACAACCTTAGTGAATTTTATTGAATTTCATTTCGAAATCCCCAAACAAAACAAAGATATAAAATAAAATGTGCTACGAATGTAACGTGTTGGAAGGGTTTTATCTTCTATTTACAATATCTTACAGATCAAATCACAATTGAACACCATTGTGAATTTTATAGAATTTTAAAGTACTCAAAAAAATAATATATAATCGCGTATCGAGAATGGGAAATCAACTGGAATTTACTTCTGACTAAACCAATTTCATGCTGTTAACGCGCCTCGACCCTCGACTGAGGTATCTTATCTGCTTAGCTACTCTCCCTACCTCCCTCTCTATCTATCTCTGGCAGCCCCAAAAAAAAAAACTATTAACAGTGTATTTATAAAAAGCCAATCTAACATACTTGGCTTTTCAATTTTATACTCCTCCCCCTCTTCCCTCTGCCAGCAGAGATATGAGGGCAACTTATCGGGGCAAATAAATCAAATGCGCGCAGATAATCAATTTAATTGCTCAGACAATAATTATGTCTAAATTTATAGTGTCACTTAAGAATTATTTCGCTAATTAAAATGTAGCGTATATTAGGTGCGACAACAGGAATAAGTAGCTAAAGCAACTTTGGAGCATACAAGACTGTAAGATACTCTTTAACAAATTGATGAATTCAAAACTTCAATATTTTGCGTAGGCGGTAGGCGTGGCATTCTTAATTTAAACTGTGTATGATATGTGGATGGTAAACAGAAACCTTCATTCCAAATTTGTAGAATCTATCTTTGATATTAACTGAGATCTGTGTGTTCAAACAGACAGAAAAACGGAGAAAACTAAAACGACTCGACTGATGATGTCGAACAAGACTTTATGCACGCTGTGGAGTCTGCCAAGCCTGTAGAAATTTTTCCCAGATAAAATATACCCTTCTCCAAACATTTACAGTGTTTAAAGAGTATAAGAACCTTTATATAAAATCCAAAATCATGGTGAGCCTCGATTTCCGCAATCAAGTTGGCTATGAAATTAAAAAACTGAGAAATACGAATCGATTCTTCTTGGGGTTTATCGCAGATGGTTAGAGTGTGATTGTAGGAGGGAGGGTGGAGTGGGGCTTGAGTTGAGGTAGTTCAATTTCAAGATACGTGGCCTAATCGAAGCTAATGGCTAATCAAAGGTGACAACATCGAGAGAGGAGGAGGTGGATAGGAGAGTAGAGTAATACCCGATAGATCGGGCAATCAGAGTTAATTGGAGCAAAGTCCTTAGTCGGATAACAGTACGCGGTTCGCCTAGCAGCATTACGCGACTCCAGAAATAATAATTACGTAGTGAAATCCCCCCCGATCCTTCGAGCAAACAACCCATACAATTGGCTCGAGGAGATTAGAATCGAAATGGGTCTCGATTGGGCACTAATTGTCACTTCGAATGGAGGAACAAGTTCGTCCACTTTATCACGTAGTAGACCTCAAGTATCTCAGAGAACTTTACTTTGGTTTACTTTTCGGGTCTGGGGAGGGGGGGCATGTCACTTGGTATTGTTGTTGTTATTATGCAGCAGTTCTTGTGTTGATTATGCGACCGATGGGCTAATAAAAATTCATTTGTTCTCTCCAAGCACAGGCATGACGCAGTGCGTCAACACACGCAGGGAAGAGGAAGATGCCTCAATTCATGTTTTCATTGGCTTTGCCACACGGTCTGCTGCACAGTGGGACAAGCAGCGCTCTACGCTCACTCAGTTCGTGCTGCAGTCTTTCCCTGCTGTCTGGTACCACTGTGCACTGCGCTACTTGTGCCTTGAAGTGGCCCAGTGTTCTGAGGCTGGAGCAGCACAAAGGCTACGGCATCGCTGGCTCTTTTCAATTCATCAGCTATTAGCGGGTAATTTGTAGCGTCGAAAAGGGGTGTCCTCTTCCTCGCTCTCGCAGGGTGTCAGAGTTCAAACCGAACCGGAATTGGACTCGTCTAATTGTGGATTGGATTGGGATATGGGATGGGAGGGGGGGATGCTGTCGCATCTGTTGCAAATTAAATGTGCGTTATAATTTTCAATAAACACACAATAAGAGCACACTCTTAGTACGTGTGTGTGTGTGCACACCCAGTAAATTGCCATTTGAATTGAGGGTCGCGATTTCCCTCTCCTTCCCTGCCTGACTTTGTCACCACCAGCTATTGTTGCTCTGGCTCTGGTTCTGGCTCTGGTTCTGCTGCTGGTGTTACAATTTGGTTATTCCCCTTGGGGTGTTTATCTCTCCCCCCCCCCTCTCCCTGTCTCTCTGCATCCCTCCCTCACTCGTTGATCTTCGTGTCAACACAGATGATCACATTTTATGCTTAATTTTGTTGGTGTTTTGCGAGTTTGTTTGCTCTTCTGATTTTCGCCGCATCCAGCAGTAGCAGCAGCATCGTCGTCGTATGCATTTTCCGCATTTTCCACATTTTCTGCATTTTCCCCATTTGATTTTATTGTCAAATATGTGCGATTATTTGTCATATGTTGCATTTTATTATTGTCAAATTTGCATTCGCCTCGACGGGCCTCGCTCGTTAGTCAGTCTCTCCCTCTCCCTCGCCATGATGTCTCTCTTTCTTCCTAATGGTTGTTTATTTGGGACGGTACAGGGTAGAAGAGGGGGTGGGGGGAGTGCTGATTGTATTGGCCGGACAAATTGTGAAACTGATACAGCAATTTATGCAGCAATTGCGCTCTAATTGTAAATTGCAAATGAAAAGCGAAATTCGCAATAAAATTTAGAAATTCTCATCTACATTTATCGCTATATCTTTGCTATTATAGCAGCTAAAGATATCAAATTTGTTATATAGGTTAGCATATATCATATGCAGAGTATGTTTATTTCAAAAGTTGCCTATCAGCAACACAATATCGTTAATTTGCAATGAAATAAAGCAAACTCGAATTTCATTTAAATGTTTAGGTTTCAAGAAGTTCCCGAATATAGTTACAGTAGTATTCTATCTACTAATACAGGCTGAACCCTTACATACTCTTTGCAAACCCCTGCAAAGTGCTTTCGGCTTATCAATTAATGCGCTCAACTAGCGAGAACTGGAGAACTATAGAGAACTATGGAGAACACGGCATATTGCCGCTTAATGCCATAATTTCCGACTTGTTTACACAATCCATCTGGCTATATTTCGAGCACACACACACACACACAACATCATCAGTGCGAGCCATCAATCTATTGAAGGAAATCCGTGCGTGCGCGCAAAGTAAACAATGCGCGACAGAGAAGAAGTGAGTAGGGAGATAGAGATGGCAATAGAGACTGAAGCAGCCCAGGGCCATTAGCTAACAGACATACACACACATACAGAGAGAGAAACTACACTAGGAATTTGTCAAATGATTTCGATTTAATCGCCAGGAAATTTTGCAATCAAAATTCAGGAATATCAACGTTAATTGCAGCAACCCAGGACCCGGCTAGGACTCGCAGTCCTTGCGCCCTAAGCGCATTAGCTGCCCCGAGAGAGGAGAGAGAAAGAGAGAGAGAGAGATAGACAGGCAGTCCCGGGATGCTGCAAATTGTCACCATATGCGTCAACACGCAATAACTCACCAGAAAAGTAATCCAAACAATTGACCAGACGAAGCACTGACATCTAATGGCGGGGGTGTGTCTGCTCCTGCTCCTGGCTCTGGTTCTGACTTTGGCAAGTGCGGGCACAGCCCTCTGGTCTGAGCTACCCCCTCCCAGACCCGTCTAACCCGTCGGCTGGGCTGGTGTTTTGGTGCTAATTGAATTCATTGCCGTTGATCAAGTGCTGCCAAAGAGCAAATCATCCCCGGAGGCTAATGATACGGACGAGCGCGCTAACTGACTGAGTGACTGCAGTGCAGTGCAGCAAGAAAGGGACAGAGAGAGAGAGAGAGAGAGAGAGAGATAGAGGGGAGAGCAGAGATAGCAGGAAATGCCAGAGGGGGTCGCTTTGCTCTTCCGAGTCGGCGTTAAATGAAATTAGAAAACCTTATGTTGAGTTAATTAGCAAATTTAAGCACATTGCGGACAGTTAAGGATGAGTGGGGGAAGGTAGAGAGCAAAAGAGGGGAGAGATACCCTTCGCCCTTTTCAACAGCGCAGAGATGCAGCTAGAGACTGTGGAACATGTTAGCTGGAATATCTTCTGTGTTTATAGTTGGATTGCATCTACATTTATATGTATGTCAAAGCAGAAAGTTGAGACTTTAAAACATTGTCTAATAAACACAATTTTTTTATTTGCATTGGAATTGGGCGTGGCAAACAAAATTTAAAATAGGCTTCGGCTGTATATGACATAAAGGAATCATTATACCAAATTTGGAGACTCTAACTTAAACAATAGCTGAGATCTGCGCGTTCGTACAAACAGAAACAAGAAATTTACAGAAACCAAGCTAGTTTGTAGCTTTTTCTTAAAGATTTGTCTCTGATAGTTTCCCTCATAGTTTTCCGACATTCATCAACCTTAGACAGGCTGACAAGAAGCTGTCAATCCCTTCCTGCTCTACCCCCTGCCCCTTCCAAGTTTCTGTCACCCTTTGCGTTAATTGCAACAATTAAAATAGAAATGTTTTGCCGCAAAAGTCGATGCGGATGCTAATTAAGCCGTGTTCCACACACACACACGCACACACACACCTTTTCTCTAAACTCTTTGCAAACATCAAAACAACAACAACGAGAATGAGGAGGAGAAGGAGAACAACAACTACAAAAGCGAGAACAACAAACAAACAGAAATATTAAATTGTAATCCGCTTAGGCAGGCTAAAAGGCATTAAAACACATTTGCATAATTGTTGAAAATGCGCGAGCGCAGAAATCAGCCGACCCAGGGGAGGAAGGAGGGCAGGAGGGCAGGAGGGGGACGTAGCAGGGATCTCTGTCTCTGGCAAAACTTTTGGTTCGAGCAATCCAATCAAATGCGAAGTGAAGCGAGGCGAGGCGCAACCCTCCAGGGGCCACGCCGCACGATGCACGTGAGGACAATATTTAAAAATGTTTAGCATAATTAATGCTGATTCGGATTCGGATCCGGATCTGGATCTGGCCAGTGAAGTGAACCTGGTGAAGCAATCGTGTCTGCCTCGGTTCGAGCCGAACAAGTGGCAGGGAAAGTTAACCGAAATTCGGTGTGCCTAATCAACCCCTCAAAACGGCGTTAATTGGCGAGGTGCTCCGGGAAGGCCGCAGGGTCGCATTATTCACACATACGCTCAACTGAACGAGCAACTTCCCTGTCCGTGTTCCCAAGGGGTTACCTCTCCTTCCTCCTCCTCCTCCTGTTCCTTTGCACGATTCCTAAACTGGGTCCAACCGCAGCTCGTGTGCGTGAAATAGAATTTATTTTATTGCCACTAATTGGCTGAAATACCTGAGGGTAACTCGGCCCCAGCTCCCTCTCTGAGACCATCAGGTGTGGGTGAGCTGGGCAGGCTTAGTCTGTTGGTTTGTTTGCTACCTTAAAGTTGCAATAGTTTCGCCTTATTAGCATATTTAACTAATATGGAAAGGCCGCATAAACTTATATTCCAAATTATAATAATAACTAGAGAAGATTGTGGAATTTAAACTACACACAAGTGTTGGTTTTGCAAGTAGATATATACATACCAAATTTGATGATGCTACGCTTTATAATTTCAAACAAAGGTCTATTTTACAGCTTATAAGAGTCTATATACGACATTTTACAGTACTATGCCCTGTAGTTCCTGTTTCTTCTTCTGTTCACCAAATTTTATGTTGCTTTCTCACATATTTCCAGAGATTAAGCAGCCTATATACCGTTTTCTATATGTATTATTAAAAAAATGAGAATCTAACTAATTTATCTTTTTTTATATCTCCTATACAAATTTCATAGTAAGCTACCAACTACCTATAAACGTTTCCATATATTATTAATACGAATTCTTCCGAATCACACAATCTAACTAGGCAAATCTCAACTTCGCACTGAAACACATTACATAAGATGGTAAAAAACAGAGAGAGAGAAAGAACGATGATGCGATAATGGCAATAAAAGATGATAATGTGCAAAATCCTTTGGCCAGATTCGCAAAATCAGCCCCACAAACACACTGTGGGAGGGGGTAAGAGGGTAGACGAGCCTGACCCAAAATAATTTCAAAAAACTTAAAAAAGAAATGCCAAAAGGGGGAGAAGAAAGCAAGAAGCAGAGACAGTAACAACAACAGAAGAGAAAAGAGAGAAGAAGCAGAGCCGTAAAAGCTATTAACATATTAAAGCAATAAAAGAAATGGCATATAAAACGCAGCAGACAAAAAGGAGATAGGTAGGGGGGAGGGGAGTGGTAGATGATGATGGCCAAGGGGCGGGCAACTCCTCCCCCTTTGGCACACCCAAATGCTTAGCGGCAAGTGGCATTTACCCTCGACTTGTCTCTCTCTTGTCTCCCCTCTCTCGTCTCGTCTCTTGGCTGCCATCATCAACAACGGCATCAACGCCGTCGCCTGCTATGTTGGCAACCCTGGCGAGACCGCAGAGCAACGGAGAGAGGAGTGGGGAGAGGGAGGAGGGTAAGGGGGCTGTTGATAATCATACTAAATGCTGCCATTTGCCATTTGTGAGGTTTTGCCACTTGCCCTATAGAAGCATATCCATCTGAGTGTCTCTCTCTCTCTCTATCACCCTTTCTATTCTCTGTCTCTTTTTGGCTCTCTGTGTGTGTGGGCGTGCTCGGGTGGTTGGCAAGCAAATTGTGAAAAGTTCGCCCGAAAGTACTTCTAAGCTCTGTGTAAACACCCACTAAAATCAATTTGCTGGATTTTCTACCACCAGAAAATGTGTATTTTACGGGTTACGATGAGAGCCCTCTCTTTCTGTCTATCTCTCTCTCTCTCTTAGGGTAGTGTGAGCTGATTGTGCTTTTCGATATTGGGAAGAAAACTGTCGAGTATTGCCAAGAAATGGCAGATAATACAAGTAGAAGTGCAATAGCGAATGATAAGAGGAATATAATTAGAGATAAGCGAAGGGAAGGGTATTAGAGAGAGCATATGACTTACCTACTGTTTGCTTCATCTCTCTGCTATGCTCTATAGATCTTATATATATATAATCTCACCTAATGTTGCTGCAATTTCGTATTGAGCACAAAAGTTTTATTTGAATTTTCCTCCAACAAACAAACATGAACGTAACGTTTGGCAAAACTTTTGCCACGCCCCCGGCCCTAGCTGTGCTCTGTGTATGTTCTCTATGCTCTCTATGCTCCCTTTGCTTAATCCCATCTAATAAATGGCTTTTCCTGTCTCGTAAATCACTTAACAATTTGCAAAATTCCACTGGAAACGTAAGTGAAAATCGTGCTAAGGTTTCTTGATATCGCATTTTTACATGTGTTCGCATAAGTGGCCCTAAATCGCATTCATATGACTGCCCAGCCCCTGCCTTAGCAAGTGTATGTAGTTACCTCTCCCTCTCCCATCTCCCATCTCTCCCCTCTCCCTGCCCACACTCCACTCTGTCCATTTTGGGGCAGTTTTTTTGTGTGACCTGCAGCTTGATTTATTTATTGTTGGTTTATGCGTGATCTTGCCTCAAATTAGCATTTATCATGTGGCACCCCTACCTGCCCCGCCCCCTTGTGGAGCATAAAAAAGGCAGCAAATTGTTTTGAACAAGTGCAGCGTAATTTTTCAAATGTTTCCCCCATCGCCCCATAGCTTTTTTGCACTCCCCGAGTGATTGATTGCGATTATGCAAATTAAGCGGGACTGCCAATTGGAAATCGGTATCGTATCGTAGTATATGGGCTCTATAAAGCGTACAATTTCGGGCACCTACTAAATAGTAGCAGCCCCATTGGCCCCTCTAGGTTAGTTTGGCGTCACAATTAGCGCACAATAAATTTGAAATAATTATGCAAACGACGCAGATATAAACAGATATATATATAGATAGGCGACTAATCCGAGCACAGAAGCCGACAACAGGCACTCCCCCCATCCCAGTGTCCCCTCTCCTCCCCTCCCTGCCCGACAGTCGGCAATTTGTGTCACTAATTGCGTGCAAATGGCGCTGACTTCTGCATTTGGGCCATGCATATAAATTGGCCGAGCACAGAGGTGGGTAATCCAAAGGGGGGAGTTAAGAGAAGTGAGTGAAACTCCCACTTACATCAAAGAAAATGTTTGGACACTGAAGAGTTTGAGTTATATTTGTATTTATACCATTATAAAACATTCCTTTTTCACTTTCAAGCCGAATTATAGAAATTAAAGAATCCTAACTAAGATTTAATTATAAATTAAATGAAAACTCGGACTACATCTATTCAAATACACTGAAACTTGTCAGCTACAATTACATTTATTATTAAACGTTTATAAAACATTTCTATCTATTTTTTATTCCAAAATATAAAGATTATACGATTATACTTCAATTGAGAATTAAAGAAAAACGTAAAAACTCGAGAAACTCAAACTTTATAGTTTGAGTTACCTTTATTTTTGTACATTAATAATGAATTCCTTTGTCATTTTCAAACTAAATATAGATTAAATAAATCTATTTATATTAAATATGGATATTCTTTTTCCCAGAACTTGGTAACCCCCCCTCGGACACAACGCTGCTGGTATTCGCTTTATGAGCGCATCATAAACACACTTTTTCATTATTTCGAGGCGGGAAAAGGGAAACACGCTCCTACGTACTGGTATTATCCCAGACCAATAATATTATTAATACCTTTAGTACTATAATTTCGTTTAATTTGTTTATTTATCTAGTCTTCGGTGCCCAAATAACCCGGCAATAAACACATTTGTTTGGTTAATGAACTCGATAAGACTACTGGGCCATCATCATAAAGATATATACCATATAGATAGATAGCCAATCGGTAGCCTAGGAAAACAAGTTGCGATAGCGGCGGGAGAGCGGGAGAGATTTATGGCGGACTCTGCATATATATCTCGGACAGCTTTAATTGAAAGCAAAGCGTATAATTTTCAATCAACGAGAGCCCAAAAAAGACAGAACCGAAAACAGAACCCGCCAGAGATAAGCCATGGCCGTAGAGTGAGAGGGGGGTGGGGTGTAGGTGTGTGCAGGGATTATACGGTAGTCGGTTGACTGCTCCGGGTTGGTAACCATTGATTGCCAGCTATTTGAATGTTTGCCAAGAGAACGTGGCTGGCGCTGGCTGAGCAGGAGGAGCAGGAGGAGCATCCCGAGGGGAACAGGAGGCAGCAGCCTGGGCAGGGATATATTTCTATTGATTTTAAAATTATGCGCACAAACAAAAGTTGGCAGCGTTGCTGCTATTGTTGTTGTTCGCTAAAATGTCCAAGAGGGAGAGGGAAGAGGAAGAGGGAGACAGACATGGTCGACAGCAATCGGTGACTTCCTCCGTCATGTTGACTCGCTGTTTAGATTTTCAATTAAATTTGTTGACAGAGCACGCCCCACGAAGAGGGGCGCGTATACGTAATATAAATTGATTATTTCAATTTATTTAAGCGCAACGATAGCATTTAATTAAAAACTCATCTGTGCAAACAGAGCAGAGCAGGTCTCGCTCCCGCCAGGGGCAGGCACGACTCGCTCTGCGACACGACTCATTACAGCTCCAGTAGCAGGCTGAGAATGCATTCCGTGCGTCTGGAGGAGCCAGCCCGGTTAGCTGGCAGCGGTTAGCAGAGAAGGCACTGATAAGCTCTAACTGCAGCCTTATCGATGCTTTACATCTGTTTCTAATTGAAAACGCAGCTACTGTCAGTCGATGTGACACGAGAATCGACGCCACAGCGAAGCAGCAACGCGGAGTGTCAACAATGACAGGGCAGGTGAGGAGTGCACTGCCAGAAAGGGTAGATATAAATAAATACATATTTAAAATAAAATACTGCAATAAGTAAGACACGCCTGTTAACCTTAAAAGAAATACGTACACTTAATTTAATACTTAACTGTCAATCCCAGTAATTGATATGGTAGAAAACTATATATTTCAATTTAAATCTTGAAAATATATCTCATATTCTTAATTAATTCAAAATTTGTATATCAATTTAAATTTTAAAATCTAAATTTTAAACTTTTAATATTTTCTTTATTTTATTTTAATTATATTTAATTGTTATTTAAAAATAAAAACTAATTTTAATTTCAAGTCGGCTGTCTAAGTTGACGTTTCTTTCTTACATTTTCCTTTGACGTTTCCCTTTCTTTCCCACTACTCCCATCCCATTTCTCACTGTGCACGATCACGCTAGCAATGGGTAACTAGAGAAACTCCACTTGAAGTTTAAATAGTCAATAGGAAAACAATAAATAGGCGTAGTTCTCGCCTCAACGAACTTCTCTTCTCCTCTTCTGTTCTGTTGACTTTTTCATATTTCTTAATGATGACATTTTAATTATTAGTAAAGTGCTTTCAACGGCCGATAAGATATCGCACTGGATATTTATGGTGGTGCGGAGGGACTGGGACTGGGACTGGGCCTGGCCGAAGTTCAAGTTGGAGTGCCTCCACTACTATACTATGTGGGCATTGATTGATAATGCTGTTGATAGACCTAAAAAAATGTCGGGAAGAAAGGGAAATCGTAGAGCAGTAACAATCTCAGGTATTATATGGAAATTCCCAAACTTTGGGTGATTCCCAGTGTGCATTTATATATAACGTGCGAATGTGTAAAGAGTTTTGAAGATTTATTATGTCAGGCACTTGTACAAACATCGAAAAGACAAGCAAATCTTCTGCAATGCTCCAGGGAGCACATGAGACGAGGTCCTTGAGCTGATGGAGCGGGAACTGGTGAGTTGGTTCACTGCCAGCTTGGCTGATGGGAATGCAAACAGACAAATGGCACGCGCTGAGGCAGGGGGCAGGGGGTGGAAGGGAGTCACACTCCAAGTCGACATCTTGAAGATTATGATTTGTTTTACTTGGCGCTTAACGAGCGCATGATACAATGGAAGAGCCTAAGCAGCGCTCCTCCTCCTCCTCCTCCTCCCTCTACTGCGCTCATAAGTATGCTAAACATGTGTGTGTGAGAGAGCAGGGGGTGTGTGTGTGTGAGTGTGAGAGTGTGTGTGCCTTGACAGACGACAAATTTTTAGAGATTTGTCAGCATTTAGGCAAAGATGCTCAAGTCCTTGAAGGATTGCCCGGTTGGGGGGCATAAAACAAATGTTTCACTTATCCCACTGTATTACTGCCAGTGTTGTAAAGCGCCACAAATACTGAAAATAAAGATAGAACAACCCTCTTTCCCCCTCCCTTTCAGTCATGTTTCATATGCAAATAACGCTTTGCCAGAGTTGCCACTTAAAAACTCAAGTTGTTGTTGTTTATGGGAAAAGCGGAAAAAGGAAAAGGGAAACAGGGAGAGGGAAAAGCGGATGCTGACATCATGTAAGCAAATTGCGTAAGTAAGGCCTGACATTGATTTGACATGACAACCGACTCCGACTCCGACCCAAATTCCAAAACGGGAATAAGAAAGAAATTTGTTTGTTGATATAAGAAATTTGTTTGTTTTCTTCGGGTACAATCAACCCCCTTGGGATTGGCTAATAACTGTCTTAACCCTTTCGAGTAAATTGATATGACAAATCCGTAAAAAATGTTTAATGAAGTGAAAAATTGCGAAATAACCAAAAATTAAATGGGAGAGAGAAGGGTACCCTTTGTATTCTCTGTTTTACTGCTCCTTGTGGTTTCTCGTTTAAATTAAGCCTAGGGTCAGTCCATGTTGTTGTTATGCATGACAATTCTCGGGGTTCACAATAAAATTGTGTAAACAGAAATGGGAACTTTACAGTCGACTGGCTTTGCGGCCGGCCATTTCTTTGGCGCCTCTACAGCAGCAGCAGTACAGCAGCACCCTGTGCCGTACACTCTGTGTAGGGTAGGGGGCGTGGTTGGCCAATAACAATAGCTATGCACAATTTGTATTTATTTGTGGATTCTAGCAGAAATTGGGTGTGTCTTTTATTATTATGCGAAATGTATAAATATTTGTGGAGGATCCCCCGCAATATAAAGGCAGGAAAGAGACAGAGACAGAGAGAGAAATGGCAGAGTGCAGGCAACACTTTGCAAAAGAAAAATCATACGCAAATTTGTGGTTCCTTGTGCTTCGTTAAACACACACACACACAATACACACACACACACACATACGCAAATTCTCATAACCGGCAGTTAAAGTTGAAGTTAACGCACGAATTGGCCGTCTGCATAGCTCATTTCCACTTGGAGCACAACAACAAGTACTCCATAGGGGAAATTGTGCACAAATTGAGTTCCCTGCGAGAGAGCTGACTCTGCCGGCAGTGCCAACAAAGGCAGATGGAAGGGAGGAGGGAGCAGACACTTTGGCACTCACAAATCAGAGCCCAAAGTGCAAACCAAGATCATAGCAATGCTCTGCCGATTGTTTGCCCAGCCAAACAGACAACTTGACTTTTCGCACTCCCATGCTGCTGCTACTCCTCCTGCTCCTGCCCTGCTGCAGGCGAATTTGCGTGCAGATAAATTGCAATCTGGGGGAAGTTATAGCTGGGCAGGATGAGGAGCGGCAGGCTGGCTGGCAAGTTGTTGTCTTTTAATCATCGTCCAACTTGTGCTCCAACTTGCAGTCTGGGGATGAGTATCCTACTCCTTTGCGCACTTCATAATTTTAATTGCAGTATATGTTTCGCAGTTGCGACTCCTGTTTGGCTAAGGCATTAGACCAGGATGGGGCTGCACGTGACCAGCCTTGGGGCCAGTCGATGGGTAAACAATAAATTGCAGCTGCAGGCTATTTACCTTGGTCAACAGCGGAAGCTGTTTAAGCACTTGATAAGTGACCTCTCCCTCGAGATAGAGAGAGATACGAGGTGCCAAGCAGGGGAGGCAGAGAGAGGGACACACTTCCTAATGAAAAGCAAATATGAAGTTTATATTGAGTGAGATCTGGTGCCCTATTTATACAGACTGCCATCATATCATAATTTGAACACGTTTATGCCAGACATGCATCTATCGATATTCCCATTTTTTTCTTCTCTTTTGTAACACGCACCGCAAATTTGACTGGTTGGTCGCGTTTATTGATGTGTAATAAACCAATTGCATTTGTTTTGAATATATAAATAGACATACAAAAAAAAGAGAGAAATACTCCAGCAGGGCAGGGCAGGGGGTAGAGGCGACCCTCAACGCCTGCGCCATTTCATTTTTTTGCTTTCCGTTTCCGCTTTGTTGCCGTCTCTGTTATTTCTTTTTTTTCTCTTTTTGGATATTTTTCTCTGAAACGTGCGTAGCATACTAATTTCGACTAAATGTATATGTATAAGTTTATCCCACTTTATACATATATCTCTGTCTGTCTGTCTCTATATATACCTCCCCATCCACAAATTTTTGGGCTGTGCGTTTGATTAATCAAACAAAAAGTGTTGGAAAATGTTATTTTTGCCAGCGTTGCAAATGGCGCATTTGGATTTTTATGTGCCACACTGATTTACCACACACACATGCCCCACAAACACACATACACATGTAGTTACACATACTCGTACATATATAGCGTAAGTATGTTTGGTCAGTCGATATAAAAAGCCGCAAATGGCGCAGTTTAGTTGTTCGGCAAATGGAGCTATAAAGTTGCCAAGACAAACATTTACAAATCATAAAACAGGCGGACAGAAGGCACATACGATACATAAGATGAGCCCAGGGAGGGGGGAATGGTCGGAGAAAGGGAATCGCCCAAGATAGACAGTTGAACTCATGTCTGAGATTTGCCCTCTTTACAACAGTGGCAGCAAAAATATATAATATATATGTATACTATAAGACCCTAACAAGTTCAATGCAAACCTTCAATCGAGCATGCTCAAGAAGCGATATCTCCTTAACTATGCAGGATATCGAAATAGGACAGCTTTAAACGCCATACCTTTTAAAAATCAAACGATTTCCAAATGGAATGACATTTTGTTTAAGTTTTGACGCCCGGAGTGATTCTACATTTAAAAAATCGCAACAAAGGATTTTTGAAAAAATTTTGATTTTTTGCGATAATTATTTATTAATTCAAAATTTTAAATCGCCAGTTTTTAGTTTTAATCGATTGCGGAGATCAACATTAGTACTAAACAAGTGTTTAAATCGATTTTTATGGATACTTAATTTTTGGCCAAAAATCATGACAAAATGGCTTAAAAATTTGACATGTAAAACCCACGACATGCCGAGTACCCTCATTTTTCATCGATCATAACTTTCTTATAAATCAAACGATTTTCATGCGGAATGACATTTTGTTTATGGTTTCACAACCTTAGTTATTCTACATTTAAATAATATCATATTACACCTTTTCAAATTTTTCGATATTTTGAAAATTTAGACAATGGTCCCCCCTGTAAAATTTCAACAAAAATTTTTTCTAAAAAATTTTAAATCGCCAGTTTTTAGTTTTAATCGATTGCGGAGGTTAACATTAGTACTAAACAAGTGTTTAAATCGATTTTTAAGGATACTTAATTTTTGGCCAAAAATCATGTCAAAATGTCTTAAAAATTTGACATGCAACCTTCTCAACGTAACTACTAACTTCACTTTCCACCCATCATAACTTTTTTAAAAATCAACCGATTTCCAAGTGGAATGACATTTTGTTTATGGTTTCATAACCTGAGTAATTCTACATTTAAATAATATCATAATAGACCTTTTGAAAATTTTCGATATTTTGAAAATTTAGACAATGGTCCCCCCTGTAAAATTTCAACAAAAATTTATTCTAAAACAAGTGGATATGGCTACAGTCGAGCGCTCGACAGTAAGATACCCTTCTCCCAATTTTTAAAATCCGTTACAACCACACTTGTAACCACACTCATAATTTCAAACAGAAATTTTGCACAAATACTTCTACTACACATTTCTCGCTCACACTGACACAGAGACGCACGTTAAGAGTGACGTCGACGTCGACGTCAACTACTGAAAGCAGCGCGCAGGCTGCTGCTCGTACATTTGTACTGAAAACGTTGACTTGAATAACTTCTGTGTTATTGGTCCGATCGAATTGTAATTTGGAGAATATGTTCGTATGGCATATAGCTTTATACATACCAAAACAGAACTTTATAAGTTTAATAGTTTGCTTAATAATCACAAATTACCGATTTGCGGGGGCGGTGGGCGTGGCATCAAACATTTGAAATAAACTTCATCTGCTTGGTAAACATGGGAACCTCCATGCCAAATTTGGTGTCTCTAGCTCTTTTAATAGCTAAGATCCGTTGTCTCAAACAGACAGACGGACAGCCGGACAGACGGACAGACGGACAGACGGACAGACAGACGGACATGGCTCAATCGACTCGGCTAGTGATCCTGAGCAAGAATATATATACTTTATGGGGTCTGCCACGCTTCCTTATGCCTGTTACATACATTGCACAAAGTTAGTATACCCTTTTTTGACCATTTTCAATGGTCGAAGGGTATAAAAATTTAAATCGCGAGCTTTTAATTTTAATCAATTGCGGAGGTGAACATTAGTACTAAACAAGTGTTTAAATCGATTTTTAAGTATACTTAATTTTGGGCCCAAAATCATGTCAAAATGTCTTAAAAATTTGACATGCAACCTTCTCAACGTAACTACTAACTTCACTTTCCACCCATCATAACTTTTTTAAAAATCAACCGATTTCCAAGTGGAATGACATTTTGTTTATGGTTTCATAACCTGAGTAATTCTACATTTAAATAATATCATAATAGACCTTTTGAAAATTTTCGATATTTTGAAAATTTAGACAATGGTCCCCCCTGTAAAATTTCAACCAAATTTTTTTCTAAAAAAATTTAAATCGCGAGCTTTTAATTTTAATCAATTGCGGAGGTGAACATTAGTACTAAACAAGTGTTTAAATCGATTTTTAAGGATACTTAATTTTGGGCCCAAAATCATGTCAAAATGTCTTAAAAATTTGACATGAAACCCTCTCAACGTGACTACTAACTTGACTTTCCACCCATCATAACTTTTTTAAAAATCAACCGATTTCCAAGTGGAATGACATTTTGTTTATGGTATCATAACCTGAGTGATTCTACATTTAAATAATATCATATTACACCTTTTGAAAATTTTCGATATTTTGAAAATTTAGACAATGGTCCCCCCTGTAAAATTTCAACAAAAATTTTTTCTAAAAAATTTTAAATCGCCAGTTTTTAGTTTTAATCGATTGCGGAGGTTAACATTAGTACTAAACAAGTGTTTAAATCGATTTTTAAGGATACTTAATTTTTGGCCAAAAATCATGTCAAAATGTCTTAAAAATTTGACATGCAACCTTCTCAACGTAACTACTAACTTCACTTTCCACCCATCATAACTTTTTTAAAAATCAACCGATTTCCAAGTGGAATGACATTTTGTTTATGGTTTCATAACCTGAGTAATTCTACATTTAAATAATATCATAATAGACCTTTTGAAAATTTTCGATATTTTGAAAATTTAGACAATGGTCCCCCCTGTAAAATTTCAACAAAAATTTTTTCTAAAAAAATTTAAATCGCGAGCTTTTAATTTTAATCAATTGCGGAGGTGAACATTAGTACTAAACAAGTGTTTAAATCGATTTTTAAGGATACTTAATTTTTGGCCCAAAATCATGTCAAAATGTATTAAAAATTTGACATGCAACCCTCTCAACGTGACTACTAACTTCACTTTCCACCCATCATAACTTTTTTAAAAATCAACTTATTTCCAAGTGGAATGACATTTTGTTTATGGTATCATAACCTGAGTGATTCTACATTTAAATAATATCATATTACACATTTTCTAACTTTTCGATATTTTGAAAATTTAGACAATGGTCCCCCCTGTAAAATTTCAACAAAAATTTTTTCTAAAAAATTTTAAATCGTGAGCTTTTAATTTTAATCAATTGCGTAGGTCAACATTAGTACTAAACAAGTGTTTAAATCGATTTTAGAAGATACTTAATTTTGGGCCCAAAATCATGTCAAAATGTCTTAACAATTTGACATGTAAAACCCACGACATGCCTAGTACCCTCATTTTCCATCGATCATACATAACTTTCTTAAAAATCAAACGATTTTCATGCGGAATGACATTTTGTTTATGGTTTCTCAGCCTGAGTGATTCTACATTTAAAAAATCGCAACATAGGATTTTCGGAAAATTTTTTGATTTTTTGCCATAATTAGATATTTTGTTTAGGTTTTAACATCATATATATATACATATGCATCTAGCTTTTACTATTTTGACAGCGCTGTTAAAATCAATCGTCAATCAGCTATAAAACGCTGCCAATTTAGCTTGTTTTTGGCCATTGAAGTGATTCTCTCTGTCGGTCACAGGACAAGAGGCGACTCGAAAGTGTCATAACAATTGCTCGTTTGGATTGCCCGACTCAAGTACTTGCTCTCAAGGTAATTAGTCATCGAATGGCGTTTTTCAGCCCACTCTGCCTCTTTCCCTCCCCCTCTGGCAATGCAAACAAATAAAATGAAAAGAGCAAAAAGGAAATTGCCGAAAGGCAAAAAGCGGCTTCATTAACGCCAGCAACGGAAACCGAAACCGAAACAGAAACAGAAAAAGCGACACAGCGAAAGGGAGAGAGAGTGGGAGACGGAGACGGAGGCTGAGGACGTGCCGGAACAACGACTGGCAGTTTGTCATTTAACATTTGGCAAACGTATTAAAACACCCCATCATTGCCTTAATTAAGAGCCATAAAAGCACATTTACTTATTGTACGGGGGCCCGACGGGACTGGCACGTCTTTGCGCTTATTTATACCCCGAATGGGCCGAATGGGATGGCGAATGGGTGAACCAGTCAGCGCCAAACGACCCTCTCAATCTCCCTCTCTCTCTCGCTTTGTCTCTTTCTGCCTCCATTTGTCGTGCTTAATTCATGGCTAAAGTTGGAATTAAGTGAATTTTACGTTCATTAACGTGCGAGGGTTGTGCTCTGTGTGTGTGTGGGTGGTTGGATACAGGGTGTACTTCTGTGTGAGTGTGTGTGTGGGAGAAGGTACTCATAGAGGGTGGCTGCTGAGCCAGCACTTTTCGCCGTTAATGGCGAATCTTTCGATAGGGAGAGGAAGCAGGGGCAGTGACTATGGCAGACAGTGTTGATAATTAGCAAAGCGTCTAATGTTGCGCTAATAACGTAAATTTGTGGCTTAGTGGAGTTTACGGTTATGTTTAGTGGTATTTAGTCGAAAGATAAACAAAGCAGATCTGCTGACGTTTGTCTGTAGTGCAAAATTTCGATCAGTTGCACTTTATTTTGTTTAGAAAGTGTTTTCGGGGACTCTGAAAGATCTGTATAACTTTAAGCTCGTCCTCTTAAATTCTAAGACTTTTATTGCACTGTTAAAAGTTGTTGGAAACAACTTGTCAACTAATTGGGCCGGAAAAGTTAAGGCAGAAAAGTTTTTAATGTCCACGTCCACATGGAAGTTGCTTCTGTCCTCTCCTTTGGTCACTTTGCATGCTATCAACCAACTAACTAGCCCAAAATGCTGACCACTCAAACAGTCTGTCTCTCTCTCTCTCTCACACACACACACACATGCATACACACAGGGGCGAACTAACCCAAGAATAGCCTGTTAATTAGTCTCACTTAGAAAATAAACTGCAGTAATTAAGAAAACTCAAACGAAGCTTCACCCACAGGGGGCGCCACTGCTGAAAAATATATTTTATGTTTTTTTATTCCTTTTGCCAGCAAAGCGGGGATGGGGGGTTTAATTTCAACGCTAGAATTCTAATTAACAAACAAATCCGACAAAATACACAGCAGTCGTCGCTGCGCGTATACCCAGGAGAGCGAGCAGACAGGCAAGCAAAGGCAAGCGAAAGAAAGAGAGAGAGCGGGAGAGCGTAAAACGAAGTTGAGCCAAAGCCGACGCTGGCGATGACAGCAAAAAAGTATAACACGATATATAAAAACGTCAGCCCCTAGGGAGGGGGGAGAGGAGAGCGATGGCGATGGCGAAAAGGGAATCGAAAAGGAAAAGGAAACCCTGTGAGCCATGATCTCCCAATTTAATATTATAATTGCTACAATTATCATTCTCATGCCATTTACACAGCAATTGCACAAAAACAACGACAACAGCTACGACGACTGCGACGGCAACGACGACAGCGACAGCGTCGCCAAGAAAGCAACAAAAAAAGCAGCACGTCAACTGACTGGCTGCGGCATACAGAATACGGAACAGTATGTACGGCAAATTGATGCAATTACCGTTTCTACTCACCCCCAGTTTGTGTGTGCTCTATATAGCGGAATTTTGACTCCTCCCACATCACGTCTCTCGTTCTCTCACACAGACGCGCGCTCTCGACGCATGCGTTGGCCAAGTCCAGAACCGGCAGCGACGTCGATGCTGGCAGCGGCAGCGGCAGCATCATGGCGTTTAGATGTAGATGATGATGGCGTTGATTATAGCAGCAGTGATGGCAGCACAAACGTCAACTTATAATGGGCGCATTTTTAAATTAATGGCTCAACTTTTTTGTCTGCCTCAGCGATTTTCTGACTATTTGCACTAAATAATGATAATTTCGTCACACTGAGTCGCCAGTGTTGCAATCTGCCGTCCCCATTACTGACATTGTAGGTGGCATGTTAACTAAATGCTAAGCAAATGTTAGTTGGAGCTCTGCTAATTTGCAGATTTCATCTCACTCCACTAACAGAATGCTAAACAACAACTATAACCACAACAACAAGCATTAATTGATTGTACAAATTGATTACAAAATGTTTGCAGCTGTTATTATTAAATTAATTTGTCATCAAACAAAACGTAAAAACGACGACGACGGTCTGCTAAATCTGCATAAAGCAACCCCCAGTTGGCTCCTCATGTACATTATTTAGTTGAAGCGCAGAAAACATGACAAAATAATCACAAATGTTTCGATAAAGCCTCTGACAAGGGTGCGATAACTCCCCACCCAAGCCAACTCCCCATGTAAATGAGTTTTATCACTGCGGCGAACTAATTGAATTCGATAACTAAGTGGAAAGAAAGCCTTCCATAAGTGGGTGACAAATGCCCATCTGGCTGGGGGATTTTTTATCTGCCTGCTCCACCCCGAACAACTTTGGTGGGATCATCAGTGGAAACAGTACAAAGTACAGTTAAGCAATAATCAATTGCTTAGCAATGGTTGTATTAATTTCAGTAGCAAAAACAATGCTGTTCCTCATCTTGTTCGACTTGTCATTGTTGTTGTTGTTGTTGCTATTGTTGTACTTTACGTAGTCATTGGGTTTTCAACAGAAGTCGTTTGGTGTTTGGCTTCATGTCGTGTTTGTATTTCGTAGATAAAATAGCGCAATTGTGCCAGCACAAAATGTGTGTAATTATCGTTGTCACTAATTAAAGTGCTTGGGGAGCGTGTGTGTGTGTGTGTGTCTTTCTATATTTCGTTTTTATACTCCTTGCTAGGAGTTGCATGTTATCTCAATGCGATTGTAAGTTTCGCTCACTAATTTTTTTGTAGACATACTGTCGTTGTATTTCACAAATCCGATTGGAAAAGAGCCTATCAGTTCAATAAGGCAAAAGGCTTGCTAAGTATATAATCAATTTAATTATAAAATAAGTCTCTTCTATAAGTGAATTTCTTTTTTGAATTCTAACCGCTTTCGATATATATTAAGTGATGCATCAGCTATCGATAACATAACATATGTTCCGCAGCGAAAAACTGTTATTAACAGTTCTGTATTTGTTACATTTTTCTTGTGAGTGTTGCAAAACGTCAAATACCAGTAACAAAAAAAATAACGAAAACAAACTATAAAAAGTGTGGATTTCGAGCAAACAAGTCATAACTATTGTAATAATTGCAACAATTAAATCAGAGCGATATATAGAAAACGAATTTCAAGTGTTTTTGAAACATAAAAGTACTTTTATTAACTGTGTGGTTGTGCGCAAAAAAATGATATATACTTAAAATTTTTGCCTACTCTTCGTTATTTTGAAATACGATTAAAAATATGCAGAGACAACACCATTTGGTTTTCTTAGCTGTTTTGTTGAGCAGCTTTGTTGTTGTGATAAATACGAGTCCATTAAGGTAAGATACAGTGGGCTACATATGTAGTATTATTAGGCAACGAAACGCGAGCGACAAGCAAAGCGAAATTTCTAGTTTGTTTTTGTTGTTTGCATGCGCTGCGCAAATAGAAAACAACAACAAAAGATAATAAAAGCAAATGCAAAACAAAATTATGTGACACATCTACTTGGATAAGCTGCGGGCCTTGTTAATCGATACAAAGACCGAGCGCCCTTCCAAAGGCGTCAAGTTCAAGGTTATCCACGTGTCCTCCACATTCCCTCCCCATTTTCAGGCAACCGCAACAAATGCCACCTGACTCAAGAGTTCTCTTTTCACTTGCAGCGCTTTGGATGAAATATCAGACTTTGGCATCGCCCTTGGAAATGCATCCGATGAATCAAGCAGCTCCGCTGAGCAACCCCTGAAAGCCCCAAGCGCAGTTGACTTCAACGATGATGACGAGGATGACTACTCTATGTCCGAGAAAGAGTTAGACGGCGACCGAAATGGCTTCGACGTTATAATCTTTACGCAACAGTGGCCCGTGACCACATGCTACCATTGGAGGGAGGAGGACCCGTCGCGCGAGTGCACCTTGCCGCAGAAGAAGGAGTTCTGGACCATTCACGGTATCTGGCCCACAAAACTAGGCCAGTTTGGACCAAATTTTTGTAACAGGTCCGCGGAATTCAATCCCGATGTACTGCAGGGCATTTTGGATCGGATGAACACTTACTGGCCGGATCTAGAGGGTGCCTCGTCGGAAGATTGGCTCTGGAAGCATGAATGGCTGAAGCATGGCACCTGTGCAGCTGCTCTCGAGGAACTCGACGATGAGCTCAAGTACTTTGGTCAGGGCCTGAAGTGGCGCGAGAAGTTCATAATGTCTCGTGTCCTGGACGCAGCCGGTATTCATCCTGACTCGAACAACACTGTAATCGCCCTCAACAACGCCATTGTGCAAGCCCTTGGCAAGAATCCCTCCATCCACTGTCTCTACGATGGCAAGCACAGCATCAGCTACTTGTCCGAAATCCGAATTTGCTTTGACAAGTCCCTCGAGCTTATCGACTGTGACGGCGTCAAGTTTGGTGACCTAGTGTCCATCAAGTACCCTGGCGGCAAGGTGAACACGAATTGCCACATCGGCAGTCCGGTGCATTATCCCAGCCTGGTTCCGCCCGTGGTGCGCAAGGAGCAATGGAAGTTCCCCCTGGTCAACTTCTACAAGTTGCTCTCGTTTATCATGTGGTTCACTATCTAGATGCAGTTCATCGCGTAATCATTATCATCATCTCGTCCGTCTCTCTACTGTAGTATTTAGGTCTCTCCACCTTTGTTATGAACACTTTTTCTAGCTGAACTCCGAGGCTAAATTGTATTAAACTAGACTACATGTGATCGGTACACCATATCACGCTATATAAGAAAATGCTAAAGGCTACAGATTGCGTTTGCATGAGTGTGCTGGGTGATTGTGATGACACACATCCGACTCAAGCCCCGCATGCTATGTGATCCTGTAATCAGTAAAGTTCTACAACGAATTAGGACAAATTTATTTATATTCTTTATTATAAATAATAAACATACGATTTAACCGCATTAATGCGGGTGCAAAAGATTTATAATTCTACATAATTATTGTAACAGTTATTAATAATCGCGCCCGCGATTTCCCCATCAAAGCGTACATATACCTAAGTTTTCGTATAACATTTAAACAATTTTATGATGAAACAATCCACAAATAACACTTTCAATGCGTTTACACGATATATATATGGTGCACAGAGATTACAGAATGCAATCGGCATAAACGCAAACTGAATTCAAGAGTTTTTACACAGAATTATTTTACGCTTTATCACAAATTGTGTCTTAGAGCAACTACTACAGATCCGATACGATACTCTTTCAAAATGTTTAAATAAAAGAAACTGACACGCGAAATGCTTTGCAATATCTTTGAATTTGTGACGTGTATTTGGTAGATTATAATTTCAGGCTGCATTTATCAAAGCTGTGGGGGAAGGGATCGATGTTAATTAACTATGGAATCGATCGAGCGATCTATTGCTGTTGTGTCGAGTTGCCATTGTAGGTGGCCTGATCGTCATCGTCCGGAGAGATGCTGTCTGCCAGCCGACGTATTTTGGGTTCACCATAGCGTGGTTCGCGCTGTGGAGCACTAGTAGAAATTTCTGTAGGAGGTGGAGGCGTGTTTGTTGTTTCTGCGGCAAAGCCTGGTGCCTCAGTAGGAGGTTGAGGCCTGAAGCCTCGTATGTAGAATCCATCACTTTAATGAGGAAGGAAGATTAAGTAGATTAGGTTTTGTATCAAACATATAACGAGTCCCTTCGGTCTACTTACTTGTCGTTCGGTAATGCACGGATTTCGAACTGGCCTGGGGGCTTTACCAGTCCCAAATTGGCGGCAAACTGAATGAAGCGATGCCTCAGTCGTTGCCATCCCATCTTGTGAGCATATTCAATAGCCATGGTGGCCGGCGTGAGCATTGCCCAAAGTACGCTGGTCAGCATTGTGAACATACTGCCGCCAGTTCGGACTACTGGGTTAAATGCTTCCCGCTGAATCACCAGTAAAACAGCATTGGGCACCAGATTCAAGTCGATCAGGGTCTTCACCTCATCTTCCAGCTTGAACTCGCGGCGCGGGTAACTGGTGGCTAGCGAAAAGTCACGAATGTTCGTTCCGGTTGTCAGCTCGTTGATCACAAAGGCGCGCACAGAAGACAACGGTTCGGCAATGGGAAAAGCTTGGGTGCGTGTGATTCCGCTTGGCAGCCGTATCTGCAGACGCGTCTCATCAACCGCGTTAATGGATGACTCCGTGGATGCATTAGTGGTGATTTCAGCTTGAATGATGCTATGTTGGTTAGCTAAGCGACTAGCTTGCTCCGCGCGATCCGCGGCTATTTGGGCCAGGATGCGTTCACGGGTCGCCTGCACCTCTTGACGCTCACGACGTATGCGATCCTAAATAAAGGAATGACTAAGTAAATGATATCCAAATCAGCTTCACTTTCTGCTCACCTGTATTATTTGCAGCTCCTGCCCCCGTGTGGTTGCCTCTTGCACCTGTGCCTCACTACGTTGGCGAAGTTCGTTGTCTCTTTCGCGTCTCTGCTCATCCGATTGCTGCGTGCGGTCTATGTCCACAATTGGTCTGACAGTTCCCACTATTGAGTTTCCCCTAGGCAGGACAGAGGATGTGGTCGATCCAGCAGCATTTAACGCCGCCGCTGCTGCTTTGCGTTTGTCGGCAGCGGCTGCAGCCGCTGCAGAGGGCTCAAGTGATGGTGGAGCTTCGGTTGGAGAGGAAACACCTGCAGGTGAAGGAACAACTGCTGCAGGAGGAGTGGGAACAGCTGCTGTAGGAGGAGTGGGAACTGCCGCAGAAGGAGAGACTACAGCTGCAGGTGGAGACGCAGCAGCCGGAGGTGCAGAAGCAGCAGCTGCAGGTGTAGAGGCAGCACCTGGTGATACAGTTTCTGGCAATGATCCTACAGTTGGTGGTCCTGGTGGTGGTGGTGTTGGTGCCGCAGTTGGTGGCGCAGCGAATGGCTCAGAAGCGGCAGTTTGCTCTCGCTGATTAGCTCTTTGAGCACCAGTTGGTGGCGCAGGAGGGTTTCCCTCGGGCGGTGGGTTACCCGAGGACCCTGTATTTTGTTCATTTTCTTCGTCCTCATCATCTGCACCCGCAATGCTTCTAGATCCTGCCAGATTTTGAGCTGTTGTTGTAGGCAAATCCGTAACTGGTGCTGTTCGCTTGCCTGCCAGCAGCAGAACCTTATCGATTTTGGCGACAAGCTCCTCGACGCTAGCAATGATGCCAGTTGCAATATCCAGAGGTGTTCCAGAATTTGCAATGAAAAATATCGATGGCACTGGAACCACTTTGTCTGAAGGGCAGAAGCATTGGTTAGGTTAGTTAAGGGTTAGCAAGGTCGATCGATGAGTCATCGCTTGCCCTTCGGTATTCTCTACTCACATAGGGACATGAACTGAGCATAGGTTGCACTTTCGCCCTGGATTTTAACGGCTACAAAGTCCGATGTCTTCAGCTTGCGGATGACTCGCGCATCGTCTAGAAATCGATTCAACTTAGCCGTCATCTCATCCTGCCCTATAATGGGTGTGTATAATATAATATTAACATATGTACATATGCCTGCATGACGTGGTGCATTCTGCAAAGTGAACTTTTCTTTTCATCTTACCTTCGATGTAAACAACAAAGATTGCGTCTTTGGCCTTTGATTCGGCCACAGCTTCCGCAATGTTGCCTGTGTGCCAATTCATGATTTCTATTTTGGATTATTCTGCCTGGAATGTTGTTTGCAGCGGGAAAAGTTACGAATAATTTGGGGTTTTCTCAGTCCTAATATTTTTCTACCTGACAGCCATTCAAGACTAGTGATGAAACTTGAGAGCAAAGCATTATCGATAAGTGTGTGTTATCGAGTGTGCTTTCAAACAAATATATTTATTTCGTTACAAACTTGTATATGAGAAATATGAATATAAACTTTGCTGTGTTAAAATTAAATATATGTGTAAATGTATGTAGTCAGTGGGGGGTCCCGGAAATCCATGCAAAGTTGTCCACATAAAACAGCAGAATCTGTCTGCGGCTTCGTTATCTTCTACTCAGACCTTGAGTCTGTGAATAGAATAGAATAGAATGTTTATTTTGGTTTCGTTATCCCGTTTCCGGCTTGACTTACCATCGTCGAAATCGGAACAGACTATTGAACTGGCTGGTGTAACGGAAATCTCGCTGCGCTCGACATTGGGTAATCTTGCCACCCGTACGCAGCACCGTTTTGGCTTGGGCTTCAGTGGAAATGGTCGTCCTACCGTTCCGTTTTGGCCTTTCAGGCGTTCCAAATTAACACGACACTTACGTAGCTGGTCGTATTCCTCATAAGAGGAGTTACGCTGCGGCATTATATACGGATGGCGTGGAATTTTAATGACTATCTTCCTGGTTTTAGTTGGAGGCGTCATGCTGCCAGAAATCGAAGAAGAAAATGGTGAAAACCGACGCTTGTTTGTTATTTGATGCGACTCACATACGCCGAAGCAGATAGGACAGCTGATAGTTATCGACATGTTTTTACGTATATCGATATTATAATTGGAGCGATGTTGTTCACATTTTTGATGAATTAATAGCTGCCTCGTTAATATTTATGGTATTTAATTACAATAAATCTATTTTAATGAATACTTTAACGTAAATTTTAGTTTATTAAATATATCGGTTGCTTAATTTGTTTAATTTCGATAACCCTTGCATTTCCATGCGTTTTCCAACATTGGCTATCGGAGAATTGTTTTTGTCTGTCATTATTGCAGAAGAAAGTATAGAAAATAGTTAAACAATTGGAAAATACACATTTTAATTACCTAACTGACTCCAGAGGGCTAAGAAACAGATATGAGTGACGTGCAAACACTGATGGACATGGGTTTTCCCAAGGATAGAGTGTGAGTAGTGCCCCGCCGGTTTGTTGCAATTTTCTGCATATACATAAATATTTTTTTCTTTGCAAACAGTGAATACGCATTGCAGGTGACAAACCACAAAGGCGTCGAAATGGCCATGGAATGGCTGCTGGCCCACGTGGACGAGGAAATTCCAGCAGCAACAGCTGCACCTGTCGCGGCAGGATCCGATGATAACGCGCCCAGCAGCAGCGGCGCCGCTACTGACAGCCCAGCAAGTGCGGATGGAGGCGTGGCTAAATCTTTGAAATGCGATGACTGTGGAAAAGTGTTTAAGGATCAGACAGAGGTTGAATACCATGCAGCCAAGACTGGCCACAGCAATTTCTCGGAATCCACAGAGGAGAAGAAAGCGCTGACTGAGGAGGAGAAGAAGGCACAGCTGTCGCTCATCGAGGAGAAGCTCAAACAGAAGCGCGTAGAACGTGAGGAGCGGGAGAAGGTCGAAGCCCTAGATCGGGAACGCAATCGCATACGCTCAGGCAAGGACATGACAGAGGCTCGTCGTCGCATGGAGGAGATAGAAATGAAGAAAATCGTGGATCAGCGGAAGCGAGAAAAGGAAGAGGAGAAAGCAGCACGGGATCGCGTACGGGCACAAATTGAGGCTGACAAGGCGGCCCGCAAGGCCAGGTAGATTACCGAGCATAATGAATCATTACTAAACAGAATCTATAATTATTCTTTATTTATTCCGCAGAGAGCTCAAGCAAAGCCCCCTGGCAAACCAGTCAGATGCCGTCCCTTCGGTCAGTTCCACCACCACGGCCACATCACCAACGGCCGTCAAGTCGCCACCGCGGGATTATACTGAGACCCGCATCCAGGTGCGGCTGCAGGATGGCTCTACGCTCGCATCAGAGTTCAATGTCAAGGAACCACTGTCTGCCGTGCGCGTCTTCATCCAGGTGAAGACGGGCATCGAAACGCCGTTCGCCTTGATGACCACATTTCCGCGCAAGCTCTTTGCCGACGAGGACTATGAGAAGCCACTCGAGGTGCTGGGCCTGGTCCCCTCCGCTGTCGTCACCATGACCAAGCCAGCGGCGTAAATATCTGGATCCGCTCTCTGTATTGAACTAAAAATTAAAAATCCCACACAGATATACATAAATAATAATATATGGCGCGATATTCTCGATCGCCCACCCAGATTGAGGTGGGGCGTTAAATGATAATACGATTTTATATAAAAATTTAAACAAAAGGGAAGCTTAAATTAAATATAATATTTGCTACATGAACGGCTCCACAAAGCTTTTAATTTTCTTCACGCTTCGCTCGGCGGGACGCATGTTCAGGTGCTGGCCAAATATGGTGAATTCCATGTTCCCCACGTGCATACCGAAGACGCACTCACTCTTCGGCACCGTTCGCACGCGATGATCCTCGCCGAGCAGCTTCAGCACATTCTTCGTGTCCATTACACAGATGCCACTGAGGCCCACCAGTGTGGGACACTTGGATTGTATCACACGCAGCTTGGCCCCATGCAGATCGATCTTCACCAGCTGCCGGCTAAAGTCGTCGTAGCGCTTCTCGTGCACTTGGGGCACTTCGTCGCCTTCCTGCAGGTCGAGGTGCTCTCGTATGTAGCCACGCCACAGATTGTGCAGAGGCAGCGCTTGCTCGTAGCGCATCTGTCGTGTGGGCAGCGTGTTCAGTCCCAGCTCCGCGTACTCCCGGCGGGTGAGTGTTTTTGATTTGTGGGCGCGGCGTTTGCGACTGAGTTGCTTCTTGCTCTTGGTGCCATGCAGCATGGTTATGTGGTCGGGTATAATGTTCACATCGTAACGATGATGTGGCACAACAAGATCGGTTAGGAATTCAGTTACTTTTTCCGTTTCCCTCTCTATATTCGTAGTCATTCTTGTGCGGCTCCTGGTAAACACGCCGAAGGCACAACAAAATGTTACAGTATTCTTTGCTGTAATTTAACAGCATAACAAACATAAGAGTGCCAATTGAGTAATAATCGATTACATAGAATACAACTAAAATTACTGCCTTTCATGCTGAATAATATAAAATTATTTCGCAAATCATAATATATTTTTCTTTTAATTTATCTATTAGTGTTTCTTATATTTTTTACCTCAAGTTCAAATATCGATAAGCATTAAATTCTGTTAAGTAACATAACAGAGCGTGACTGGTCATATTCTTTTAAGAACTCAGCAGAATGTTTCGGCAACATCGTAAATCGATTATTTGCATGCTGTAACTAAAAAAATGAGTAAGTAAAATTAATAATTTTGAATACATTAATACCAATTTATATATAAATGTAAATGTGGTTCATAAAAATGTGTTTGCATCTTCTTCAAATGTCTGCAACATGTTGCTAAGCGTCAGCTGTTTACAGAAATACCAAAAAATCTATACACTGGTTACACCGCACGCGAGTACTCGGTCACATTGACGAAAATTTTGTTGTTGTCAGTCCTATCACGACTTTCGCATAAACGACACGCATAATATCGGTAAGAAGACGCCGCGTGTGTTTGATGCAAAAGCCAAAGGGAAAAATTAATACATACATACATATGTATTGCAAAAGCAATTTCGCTGCTGCCTACCAAACTGCAGGTAGTGTGATAACAAGATAATGCAATAAAAATATTGAGCCCCAGTAGCAACAACAACAAAAAACGTGACAAATGCACAAATAAATACAAATATTATTCAATTGATTTGCCGTCGGTCTCTCTCGCTCTCGCTCTGTGTCGGTGTGTCTAAATGAATGTGTGTGTGCGCTAATAAACCTCAAATAACAACAAATTCGTGTGATTTAGCTGCATTTTTAGTCGCTGTCGCCGTTGCCGTTGCCATTACCGTTGCTGCTCGCTGTCCCCGCGTCGCGTCGTTTTAGTTAAGCTTCAAATTTTATTTGTAAATTGTCGTCCGTCTCTCAAGTCGTCGCTGCCGCCACCGCCGCCGCCGACGCTACACACACAAAGGCACGCACGCACGCACGCAGCAACTCATACATTCAAACGCGGAAGAGTCGCCGCACTCTCTCTGAATTCAGCTCCCCCCTCCCCACCGTTGCCAACAACAAAAGCCGCTGCCTCTTTCGCCGCCGCCGCTGCCGCCGCTCAATACTTGTGCATTTTTAAGGTAAGCAGGCTGCAACAACTGCATCAACAATGTACAATTAGGTTGGAAAAATTCCATGTGAAATTCAAATGCAGCACATTTTCTTCATTTCATTGGCTTTTCCTCTATTACATGTGTTTTGTGTGTGCCTCTGCCTCTGCCTCTGCTGCCGCCTTGTGCATTGTTTTCTAAGCCCGTTGGCGTCGGCGTCGTAGCGACAGCGTCAGGCAGGCAGGCAGGCAAAAAGTGTCAAGTGCGCGACGCTGGCGTAGACGTTGACGTTGATGCTGACGCTGCCGCTACACGCAGAGAGCGGAGAGCGGAGAGAGACGCTGTTTGATTGCTGCTGCTGTCGATGCTGCTCTCTTTGCAGTTGTTGTTGCAAAACATGTGCACACATTTTAAATAAATTGTATTTCTTTTTCTTTCGTCTCTTGCTTTGCATTTTCAAGTTTATTAAACTGTAAACAACTCTCGAAAAAGACCATACTCCACTTTTGTGTGTGTGTGTGTGTGTGTGTTGCTCTCTCTCTCGCTCTCACCCTCTCTCTGGCTGCTGCTGCTGCTGCTGCCTGCTCATGGAGTCACGCATACAAATACGTGCGCACACTTACACATTTACGCTTACACGGACGCGCCCCGGTCACAGCTAACGGCGTTTTTTGTTTCTGCTTCTTTTTGCTTCGCTTGTTCGCCCAAATAAAAAAAATCTAAAAATTTGTCGTTCTTCTTTTCTTCCTTTTGCAGTCACCAGCAGCAACAGCAACAACAACAACATCGAAGGAACTTGCTGAAAATGTGCAAAAATCCAAATTAAATTAAATTCCATAGATTAATTTTTAATGTGTTAGCGGAAATTAAAGCTGCAAAAAAAAAGCTACAGAAAATTCGAACAAGCTAAAAAAAGAAAACAACAAGAAATGCGCAATTACAACAAACAAATGGGCAACTATTGAATGGCGGCCATCAGTGGCCCCAAGCGGCATCCATTGAGCAATCAACACCATTTCTCCACCCATCCACAAACCAACAACACCAACTCCACCAACACCAACAACACCCATACCAACACCAACAACACTACAACAGCAACAGCAACAACCACGCAACGCTTGAGCAACAACAGCAACACGAGCAACAACATCAAGAGCAACTGCATCAAGAGCAGCTGCCCAAATCCTTCAGCCGCTGCGCCGCGTAACTCAATGAGCGTATCGATGTCACTGGTACAGGGTGGTGCTGCCGGTGGTGCGCCACAGGGCGCCAGCGCAATTTTAGCCGCTGCGGCTCCGTATTATCAGCCGCCAGCTGTGCCACAGGATGTGCAACCGGATCGTCCCATAGGCTATGGAGCATTCGGCGTTGTATGGTAAGTCTCTCTCTATTCTATTTTGTAGTAACGTGTTGGAATTAAATTCACATCCCTCTGGTCTCGAAGTGACCCTAACTGACTCGACTGCAATCTGCGCGATCGTCTCTAGCAGAGATTTCCCAGTACTTTTCCCAGAATTGCTTAGACTAGACTTGGTCTAAACATGTAAACAGGGTTCAATGGCTTTGGCTCTTTGCCTGGCGGCGACCTTTGCCTGTTGTGTGTACTTGTGCAGTACGTAGGCTTGAAGGTGCTCTCTCTCCCTCTCCCTTTCTCTCCCTTTCGCACTCTATTCCTGGATTTTACCCCTTTTTGTGCGGTCTGTCGTCGCAAACGTCAACAGCAACATCAGCGTGTCGTCCTTCGGCGTCGTCGTCCTTTGTGCCTTATGCATTTTTCCCTCTATATGCAGGGTGGTTTTTCTATAGAAATCTCCCTTTCCCTCCTCCTCCTCTTCTCCCCCTGACTTACAGTGTTTTTGTTCTTTTCTGCTTTGGCCGCCGGCGGCGGCGACGGCCTGGAAAAGTTTTCTCTCTGCCTTTCCTTTTTGATTTGCATTTTCGCTCGGCATGAAAATCGTAGAATATTAAAAAATTTTACATTAATTGTTGCTAAACGAGTTGCCCGAGAGTTGCTCATGTAACCGTTGAAAACATTTTTGACAGCTGAACTGAAGTTTGGCAACGTCGCAGAACTTCATTCATTCACGTGTAAAACGGCATTTCCGGCTGCAATCACAGGGTGATCATGGCCAAACGGGGGAGTGGGGAGGGGGGAGGGGGGAGCCAAGTGTTGGGTAAACACTAAAAGAAGCCAGTGAAAAACTGGCACACGCTAAGTGACGCCAGCAGGAGGAACAGGAGAGGGAGTAGGAGGTGGAAAGTGCTTGAAACTAGGCACAAGTGAAGGCAAAACAGAGAGGGAGCGAGCAGAGAAAGAGAGAGAACGAGAGGAAGCGCGAACGAGCCCTAAAGCTGGTTAGAAAGAAGCCGGCTTAAAGTAGAACCCGCAGAATAGAGTCGTTGACGTTGGATTGGCTTTTGAAAGCAATCATCATGGAGTCTTTCTCTCTCTCTCTCTAACTGGAGTCTCTGGGTCTCTAGCCCGGCCTAGCAGCTTGGGAAATACTTATATACATATTAATATATAGCTTTGGCACTCGGCACTCGGTAAATGCAATCAAGCGTTAAATTTAAGTGCCAAATGTCGAACTTGTTAGACGCCGTGCCCGGCCCGATATGCCCGGCCCGGGCTAGTTTTTTGTTTATGGCCGCTTGCAGTGCAGGTGAGAGGCCTCTCTGCCTATGCCTGTGCCAGTGTCTGTGCCGGAGGCAGGAAGTCACATAGCAAACATAGCAAACACACACAGAAATGTGTGAGCAAGTGTCACAAGAGTTTAATGTGCAAGTCACTGAAGTTTGGCAACAGCGCGTAGCTAGTTGAATGTTTCCAACTACTAAGTACTGCCTGTAATCGATGTAGCCCAAAAAATACCAACATATGAAGTCGGGCAACAGTGCCTGAAGTAATTATTGCAAGTCTCTGAAGTTTGGCAACAGCGTGCAGCAAGTGAAACGTACTAAACACAGTCGGTAATCGATGTAGCTCTAAAAATACCAATAAGTGAAGTGCGGCAAAAGTGCCTGAGCTAATTAATGCAAGCCATTGAAGTTTGGCAACAGCGCGCAGCTAAATACTGTCAGTAGGCGATGTAGCTCTAAAAATACGCATAAGTGAAGTGCGGCAACAATGCCTGAGCTAATTACTTGTCCCACTTGATGCGTTTCCCCCTGCCCCAACGTACTGGCACTGCTAAACGGCAGATTAATCAGTTTCATTTCTATACACTCAACCAATTAATCCTAGGTAAAGTTCTACGAATTTTTCTCACTGCATTTGGCCAAGACAAACATAAAACACAAGCAAGTGGTTAGCGGGGGCGGGGGGAATGGGCCACAAAACGAAAATATTGGACACAGTCCGCAGACAGAGACGCAGTCGCAGTTGCAGGCCTGTTGCGCAGACAGAAGAAGGAGAGGCAGATGGAGAGAGAGAGAGAGGGAGAGAAGGAGGAGGACGCAAAAGATGACCGAACATCTTGGACCTTAGTTTAAACTACCTGCAACTGGTTTTCAAAGCGGCAGACGAAGACGACAAGTCCAAGAACAGACGGAATGGCAGGCGGACAGACAGTGGGACAGGTAAACCTTTTGCCTGCATATAAAACTCGCTTCCTGCACGACTTGTGGCCTGGCTGAGGCTCTGTCTCTGGCTCTGGCTGTGGCTGTGGCTCTGTTTCTGACTCTGTCTCTGGGCTTAGTCTCTGGCCGCAGCAAGGTGTCGTCGTCGCCGTCGTCGTCGTCGTTATCTGTTGCCCAGAGTCGACTTGGTTCCTGTTATTTTTCTCTAGGCTTTCAGTCTTTTGATCAGGCGCAAATCCTGTGCTAATCTCGAGTCCAATGGCCCTGCCCAGGCCCGCATAGTTGTTCGATTCGATGCGATTCTCTGTTAAGTGATTCCCCCTCTCTCTCTCTCTCTCTCTTTGTCTCTCACCTGTCCCTTGCACCACCAAAAACTAAACAAAACAAAAGCAGTGCACCGGGAACCGGGAACCGTACCGGGTATACCGTGTACCGGGACACACGTACTTTTATTTTTCCATCCACTATTTTTGTTTTATTCTCTTTCCCTTGCAGGGAACAGCTGCTCAGCTCAGCCAGCTCAGATGCGGCTGATGCTCAGCCTGATGCTGCTCCTGCTGCCTGCCTGGCTGCCTGACTGCCTTCTCTGGTGGTTGAACAACCTTCGACAGTTTTTAGATATTTTGTCTGCTCACACAGACAGACAGAGAGACAGAGAGACAGACAGACATCGAAACTGAGCCGCAGACAGGCCCCGTTTACAGGACAGGATATACGCGCTCTCCTGGTCGAGAGTCCCGCATATGTTTTTCCATCTCGTCGTCTGCCACCACATTTTTCCTCTCCTCTCCTTTTCGTCTCGTTTCGCTTCGCTTCGCTTCGATTGAAGTAGAAACTAAACTGAGCCCCGAACTGTACGTCCATCCCTTTCTGGACTGCAACTATACGTTTTTCCTTGAAATTTCTGCGTCTGTTTGACTTTGAAAGTGTTTGAATAATTATCCTGTTTTCCCTGCATTCCACTGTTGTCTCTTTCCCCTCTCTCTGTCTGTTCCTCGGCTTATGCATTTCATTTTCAGATCAGTTTTTTGGGTTACGTAAAGCACGAATCTGGGCATAAATTATAAAGTTCTTCAAACTTCTCAAGTGAAGTTTGGCAATCACGCACGCTGTCAATTTTATGCATTGACTTTTAGTTTTGTTAGTCTGTTGTGTATTGGCATTGAAGTTTGGCAACAGTGTAAATGTCAAATTTATTTTTACGCTGCTGGCACGACAATTAAATTGAATTTTAACGCTTGAATGCTTATTAAAATGCCTTTAGTAGTCTGTAATATTGGTATTGTACGCCCTGAAGTTTGGCAACAGCGCAGCACAATTCCAGGAAATATATATTTTAATTAAATTTCACCGCTCGAACGCACAGTTAATGCGCTCTCTTGTATCGTTTCGTATTGCTCGAGAGAAGTTTTTCAAGAGTTTTGTTAATGAAATTTAATAAAATTCTCCTCTTTCTCTTGCTCTTCCGGTTTCTCTCTTCACTCTCTTGACACGCGTATCCCCCCTCATGGAGATGTGCAAGTCATCTCTAATCTTTCTTATTTGCTGCCTGTGAAATGCGGCAACAGCGCCTGGCAGTATCTTACCAAAATATCTATCTATATCTAGAGCCGTATGTGGCTCTCTGCAAATGCAATTCTGGCCATAAAAACATGCTCAAGTGCCTGGGCTTAGGTTAGGTAGGGCAGGGCAGGATGGGACAGGCGACATTGCCTGGTAGCTGCTCCTGCTGCTTCTCCTTCTCTCTCTCTCTCTCTCTCTCCCTCTCTCTCTCTCGCTATGCTGCCTGTGCCAAACTATTTTTGCTCTTTGTTTTTGGCCCAAACATTTGCCGTACGTTGCCAAAGAATTACGCACGCAATTTTGTCTACAGCTTCATTTCGCCCTCACATATCGCACACACACACATATAACACACACACACCGATACACACACACACATAGTCAGTTAGGTACGTGAGTCACTTGCTTCGGCCAGCTTAGTTCACTTGAATTGCGTTCTACGGTTCAAGTGAAGCGCAAATGTATCTTTGAGGTTTATATGCTATCTCTTGCTCTTTTTCTCTCTCTCTCTCTCCCTCTCTCTCTGTCCCTCTCGCTTCGCCTGGAGTCTAGGTATCATGTAACAGCCACAGCCAACACTTTGTAAGCGTGTGTGTTGGGTATGCTGCGTCTACAGTGCGCACTCGCTAGTTGCGACCCCTCTAAGACTCTAACTATGCTCTATTGTGTGCTATGTTATATGAATTATGATCTATAGTTTTTTTTATATTTCATTTAAGCTCATAATTAGCCTGTTTTCCTATCGAGCTGCTTTCACTGTGCCACCTAAAGTGTGTGTGCTCACTTGTTTCTCTGCCCTGTGCCCTCAAAATGAAAAATAATAGTCAACAAAGTGCCAAGAGATCTCTATAGCCCCCTTGGTAGTCCCCATCTCCCCCTTCTCCCCTGCTGCACCTACTCAAAGTTCCCTAGAGCCTGCCCCAAACTGCTGCAGCCAAAACCAAACCTAATTCACCTACAGCAAAATGCATTTACACGCGCAGGTAGCGCTGTCTCTGTGTATGTGTGTGTGTGTGTATCTGTGTGTGTGTGTGTATCTGTGTGTGTGTGCCAAATAAATCATCGTGTGTGTTGGACAACAGAACGAAACGTCGAGTCGAGTCCGAGTCGGAGTCGGAGTCTTTGCCACAACGAACGCATCGTAAACTACATTGGAAAACTGAAATAGACAATTCGTAGATGCTGCCATGGGTGGCACGAAGAGAGGGGTAAGAGAGGGAAAAGGGGGGTAGAGAGGGAGTTAGACAGTTGGGACAGCTGGACAGTTGAACTGGCAGCCGGCGGGCAACTCTGCTTGAACCCAAACTTAATGAAGCCGCCGCTCTTGCAGTGGTAACAAGAAATATCTTTAGAGAGAGTAGGGAGGAGGGAAGTGAGGTGCGCTGCCTTGAGGGCATTTAGTAGGCGACTCTCTTCCCCTCACTCCCTCCCACTCTCCTCCCCCTCTCTCTCTCTCTGCCCGGCAAGGCGAGAAACTAATTAAGTTTTGCGTCAAACAACTGCAAAAAAATGTTTGAGAAAATTTATGCACACGTGTGTGAGAGTGTGTGTGTGTAGATATGCCTGTGTGTGTGTGTGTGCGAGAGGCAAACACATTTCTCAAGATATGATTTAAATTTACGATTCAACGCTGCGTCGCGTCGCAGTCACTGTGCAGTTGTAACACATATTTTACGAGCCACTGTTGCAGTCGGAACTTCATTACATAACAATGAAAATAACAATGAGAATAAGCATAACAATGAGCGAGGAAGGGAGGGGGGAGAGGCAGGTAGGAAGAAACAGAGATATAGATTAGCAAAAACAGCTTGAGGTGTCTTATCCCCTGCAACTGCAGCACTTTCCGTTTTTCCTCAACTGAGTTTCCACTCCCGCTAAAAAGCTAGCTATCTAGCTATAGCTATTTATAGCCAAAAAGTGCTGGAGACGTGCTAATTAAGCAGGACTCGCAGCAGCGACGTCTTCGGCTACGTTTCCAGCTCCAGCTCCAGCTCCATCTCCGTCTCCAACTGCATTGAGGCTTCTCTCTTATATTTAGCACAATGTTTCTTCTTCTTCTTCGACGACTTCTTCGTGTTGTTGTTGTTGTTGTTGCTGCCGCTGGCACGACGGCACAAGTCACTCAGCCGCAACGAGAAAATCGTGCGAGCGTTTAATGCGACGAGTCTCCTCCAGCCAGAGTCGAAGTTGAAGTTGCAGTTGCAGCTGGGGCAGAGGCAGAGGCAGAGGCATGCAACCAGGCAGCTTCCATTGTCTGACTTGGAGTCGTAGCTGGAGCTGGAGCTGGAGCTGCTCTGCCTGCTGTGCTGTGTTTATGCTAAATGAGGGTTCAAAATGAACGGCAATGAGCCACAAGCTGCAACTGCAACTGCTGCTGCAACTGCCACAGCAACTGTAAATGTCTGCGGGCTGCTGCTGCTGCTGCCACTCTTGACTTGAGTCTTGCCCCGCATGCCGCACGCTGGAGATGCGCCCTAATGCCCTATCTGTTCCAATCTTTTGTTGTACAACTTTTGACAACATTTGCCACCCTCTGGCCCACCCCTTGCCCCCTCTACACTACCCTACCCGCCTTTTGGCAACCACTCCTCAATTTGTAACCACAATTTGTGCAGATTTCTCGTTGCCTTGCGGCAGTGTTAATTAACAATCGTCTGCATCGACTGCACGTTAATCGATTTGGATTGACAGAATTTCCTTGTCTCTCTTCACTCTTCACTCTGCATAATTTGTGGCAAGTTTGTGTGGCAAAGTCAAGTTCGAAATACAGATGAGCAGAGGAAGAGGAGCGGGAGGGGGGCAGGGAAATGCGGCTGAACTGTTGTAAGTGGCATCATATCTTATGCGGCAAACAAATTGTAATCATTTTTGTTTTGTGAAAATTGGCAACAGTGCAGCTGCTAAGTGAAATGAAATGCGACAACTGCGCAGTCCTTCTTTTATGCAGAAATTTGGCAACAGCGTGCAGCAGCGTCCTCTCACTGAATTCGTCTAAAGGGGCGTGTTTTTCCCTTGTGAAGTTTGGCAACAGTGCAGCAATGCTGCTAATTGAAATTGTCGCATGTCTTGCTGCAGTTTACTCATCGCTGTTAACTCTTTGGGCTGCTGCTGCCTTTTGTGAAGTTTGGCAACAGTGCCGCACTGAAGTTCGACAACACTGGCGCCCATCTGCTTGCAACAAATTTGCGCAACATTGTCAACCCTTTGAAATGTGCCTTGAAGACAAAGTTCTGTCTCAAATCTCGCAGTCTCTCTCGAGTCTCTTGAGGACTCTCAACATATTTTCCTAACCTCAATAATGCCACAATCAAATTCTGCCGCATTGCCGATTAAAATTCCAGTACCTGGCCGCTCGCCAGGCTGCGGGCTGCTGCATCATTGTGCTTGCCACACTAAACGCTTTTGACATTTCAATTAAAATTCTACAAAGTCTCGTCTAGTCAGCCTAGTGAGGCTTCTCCGCTGCTGTCGTCTCCCCCCTCCCCTCCCAACTGACTTCCTTCTAGATTGTTAAATGTTTCGCCAAATGTATTTCAGTTGGTGGCGCCACCAGAGCGCGGGTCTGGCAATGTTGCACAGTCTGCAGAGAAGCTGCTGCTGCCTCTCTGTCAACGAGGGATAATTAGACAGACGCGTTAATTGTGGCACTTTCAAATGGTATTATTGCAACACAGATCTCTACCCAGTAGCCAGGGCTGTGTGGCAGTTGCAAGTTGCAAGTTGCAAGCTGTTATGAATGCCACGCCTCAATGCCAGCAAGTGGCATGATATGCTGCCATTTACACTGTGAGAAACAGTTGATATTTCCCTTTTCTGCTTCCCTTGCATGTTGCAAGTTGCCAGCGCATTTCTCTCAGTGTATTTACTATATATGATTGCTGTTTATCTGCCACTGCTGCTGCTGCTGCTGTCTCGTGTCTCGTGACTCGCCTAATGTCCTATGACAAATGAGCAGAGGCAAACTGCAACAATCCGTGTTTGTGCAACAACAACGTGCAACTCTGCCTCAGCCGCAGCCTCCACCTCAACTGTTTCCCATCTGCCTTGTCAGTTTTCCCGCTGCTGTTGCTCTTGTCAGTGCTGGCAAAAAAAAGCCAGAAAAATTTAAAGCAAAAAAGCTATAGCCAAAAATGTGTCCTACAATTGCCCATTGCAACTTCAGCTACTTCTAGCCGTAAAAAAGCTAAATTGACAGCTCTAACTGCTGCTGCTGCTGTTGTTGCATTTTAAGCCGCTGACATTTGTCTGGCCTGTGTGGCAGGCTGCCTTCGTGGAGCTGATCTGGATTTGAACACACCCTGCGACTTGCGCACTGCCACCTGCAACATGCGCCCCCCCTGCCCCGCTTCCATCTCCCTCCTGCTCTTTCTCCTTCTTCCACGTTTGACATGTTGCATTTTTATTGCGATTAAAAATAATTTCAATTTTCATTTCTGTTTTTTATTTTTTTCTCTGCTTCCTTTTTTGCATTTTGAGTCAGCAGAGGCGGAGCTGGAGGCGGAGGCGGAGGCAGCAGCAGATTCTCATTGTCAGATGTCATTATTGATGCATGATCTTGATTTCCGTACAGCTTACGACGATGTACGACGCATGACAAAAGACTGAATCGACCCCTGTAGCACTGCGCCTCTGCTGCCCCTCCTGCCCCTCCTTGCACTGCTTTGTGCTTTGTGCCGTTGCCTTGGCGCCTCTGTTTGACTGCGTCATGCGAAGATTTGCAATGAGAGAGGGAAGGAGAGAGAGAGAGAGAGAGAGGAGGAGAGGAAGAAGCCTGCTTTGTTGCCAATTTTCAATAAGCTTCAGCTGCGAATTGTTGACAACAATTGTTGCTGCTGCTGCCAAGATGGGACTTGCTCCCTCTCTCTTTCTCCCTCTTCCTTCTCTTCCCATCTCGCTCTTATTACTGTTTATTGTTGCAAAAGTTTACATAAAATGCCACACACATGAGATGATGTCGCTGCCGATGTCGCACTCGACTCGACTCGACTCGATGCCAAATGCCACACACACTGTAAATGTCTCCGCTTTTGTCCAAAATGAAATGTGGCAACAATGCACAACTGGGAAGCTGTGCCGTATTAACTAGAATGAAAAGAGTTGATAAAAAGTTGCATTACATACAGAAAACAATTGTGAAGTTCCTCTCCCCCTCTTTAGTTTGCCAGCTGTGTTGCTATAGAATCGAAATCGTTGATAATTAAATTAAATCAAAGCGAACTTGAAGTTCTTGAGATAATTATACCCTTTCAAATGGAAAGAATATGCGAACTAAGTGTCAATATCTTAGAGTATCTTAGGGTTTCTATAGTTTTCTTTATTAGTTTTGTTTCTGGAATGTTTCAACTATGCAAAGTTATACATAAAACTCATTTATACAATTTTATATCCTCTTCTAATTAAATTATCTATAGCTTTCTTTATTAGTTTTGTTTCTAGAATGTTTATAGAATCATTTATACATCATATCCCCATTCACTTAGCTGTACTTATTCTGCCCTCTTGCTTTATAAACAATGTTCTAAGATAAGTGACAGCAAACACACTTTGAGCAGGTGCAGAAAAGAAAGAGAAGAGGATCCTCAAAGATCCCGTACTTAAGTAGAGCTCAGTTCAGTTGGGGCTCTCAAATTACAGCATTGTTTTTATAGGAGCCTGTGTAGCCTCGTCTGCTTGTCTCTTGGGACTGCCTATTCTCTCTCTCTCTCTCTCTCTCTCTCTCTTCTTAAGGGACTGCCTATTCTCTCTCTCTCTCTCTCTTCTTAAGTACCTGATTGTCTGCTCCTTGTAGAGCTGAGTCCTGCTCCTGCTCCTTTGCCACTTTGCAGCTGCCTTTGTAGATCCTTTTTTGCTTATTGATTTCTCTTCCTCCTTCTCACTCCCCCTGCTTCCCTCTCTCTCAGTCTCACGCTCGTTGCATGTGTCACAAATCGATGCGGGATTGGGATCGGTATCTGCCACTGGCTCTGCTTGTTTGCAGAGGACGACGCGGCAGATGTTGCAAGATAATAGTGGAGGCCATTGACCCTGAAGGGTAGCAGGAGCAGCAGCAGGAGGAGGAGCGGGAACAGGGCTACAGCGAAGCATGTATACTCTTCCCCGAATCACGTGCAATGCGTAATTAATTTGATTTTGTATTCAGTATACCCTTTGCCTGTAGCTGGTAGCGGGTGTAGGGTATACAAAACGGATGAGCATGCATGTTTTTGGATATTGATGCAAGGTGGAGCGAGGCACAGCCTGTGCTGCTGCTGCTGCTGCAACCTGTGGAGGAACCTTTGGAACGCAACGCGACTTGACTTGACTCTCGGTTAGCCAATTTATTAACGAATTTTTCAACGAAGAGGAACGAACAACATTGTTGTTGTTGTTGTTGCTGTTGTAGCAGTTGCTGTTGCTGTTGTTGTTGTTCTTGTTGTTGTTGCTGGCACGCATGCGCAGCAGCAGCAGCAGCAGAGGCGGCAGCAGCAGCAGCAGCAACGTTCATTGCACCCAAAAAAAAAGGAACACAAAAAAAAAGAAGAATGAAATTTTCGTTAGGTTACTTTTTATTGTTGTTGTTGTTGTTGTTGTTTTTACGACGACTGAGAACCGGATGGTCTGGCATTGCCCCAACTCGCTGGCTTGCTGTGCAAGGGGGAGGGTAGGGTAGGGGCAAAGGGGGCTATGGCCAGGGGGTACGTCGTCAAACGTTGACCGATGCGCTGCAATGCGACGGCGACGACGACGACGGCGGCTTATGGCCATTGCGAGGCGTTCGTTGTGCAGTTTCGTTCTCTCTCTCTCTCTCTCTCTCTGCCTCTCTCTCCTTCTCTTTTCCTCTTAGTTGTTGTTGTTGTTGCTGCTGCCTTGCGGGAGCTCTCCAACCTATCCCAAGTTGAGTTTTGACACGCATCAGGCGAGCAGAGGCAGGCAAAGGCAAAGGCAATGGGATGCGGATGCGCACTCTGTGTGTGTGCGTGTGTGTGTGTGCGTCTGTGTGTGTGTGCCCAACCCCAGCGCAGTTTAAATATTTTTAATTGAACTTTTGCCTCCAGACACACAACGTGCAACAACGTGCAGCGTGTTGCAACAACAACTATGCGCATTAACTTTGTTTCTACAATGTGGAAGAAAAAAAACCGCAGCCAGTGGCGTAGTAGGGTGGCCCAAAGGGGGGAGTAGTACCTATCCCTCTCCCTGCCTGCCGTGGGAGTGGTTCTTGTGGTTATTGATTAGATAGATATCACAAAACATACATGTAGTAAGTCTGCCCCCTCTACACCTTCCCCTACTACACTGTCCCCCCTCTACTGACCCACCTAAATAAACAGTTAACAATATAATACGCTGGCTTTGCTGAGTCACAATAGTTTGAGAACTGCAGGGGGAATTGTGTGTATAACTTCCTAATTCAGAATTTATCAACTTATTTACTACTTAGTTAGTTAATAACCCAACACTTTATGCCATAATAACCCACTATAATATCTAACTAATTATTCTCCCTCTCTCTCTTTACAGGTAAGTTGACCCAAAAGTTTCTATTGATTGCGGTGTAAGTAAAAATAGAATAAGCGAAGAGGGGAGGGAGGAAGTTGCCACCCACGAGAGAAACGCAAAGGCGCAATTAGAGAGGAAGAAGGGGAGAGAGAAGAAGCAGAAGGGAAGCAGGCAAAGGGGGAGCAGAGTAAGGAGTAACTGAGAATCGGGTTAATTATGTATGACTAATTAATAAATTCTTATGTTGCGTGTGTGTGTGTGCTGTGCGCCCTCTACCCTCCCCCCGCCCAACCCGCATGAGTTGAGTGAGTGAACACTTGGTTGGCCAGTCTATAGGGTTGAGGGGGGAGAAGGCTAACGGGGTTGGGGGTCATACACGACTAAAGAGAACTTCGAACTTGCCTCGTAAAACGCAGTCGACAACAAAATGCATTAAATTTTCAATAAAAATGCGTCATAAAAGAAATGTAGAAAAATTCTACATACCAGAATGAGTGAACAGCGAGAGGGGGAGAGAGAGGGAGAAAGAGGAGTGGGAGTAGTTTGGAAGAGGGAGAGGAGCCAACGTGTAGATAGAGAGTGAACATCTTTTTATAGAGCTCGTGCAAAGTGTCGACAAAGTGCTTGTGGCACGCAGGCGGAAGGAGGAGGGAGAGGGAAGAGAGCTTATTGGAGGAGAAGCAGAGAAGCTTGAGGGGGGGGGAGTGGCAGAACTAGGGTCAAAACAGCAGCAAGAGAGCAGCATGAAAGCAGCAGCAGCAGCAGCAACACATCAAATTGACACGCACATGTGAAGAGACAGAAGGGGGAAAGGGAGGACTTAGTTGGTTAGATAGTGGGAGAGAGAGAGGAAGGGAGAGCAGTACAGAGGAGCAGCTAGCTCATCGCACATGGAATGCATGTGCAAGTGCAGTAAAAATAGCAAACAATGCGAGTCATCGGCAAATCAATAAAGAAAGTAATTTGAAACGTGCTGGAAGAGCAGTGCAGGAAGGGGGGGGAGAGAGGGGAGACAGAGGGAGAGGAGACAGGAGCCTGCTTCATTGAGTGTGTGTCCAGTTGAGCCGCATGTCCAGGCCAAAAGGCAATTTATCTAATGGTAATATTGTATGGGCTATAAAACAATATTGGCTAAAGGCGAGGCGAGGCGAGGCGACTCGGGGGCAGAGCAGGGCGAGGCGAGGCCAGAGGCGGCAAGGCGTAAAGCAGGCCAAGCCTGGCAAGGGGGCAGGCAGGCGGGGAGCATGTTCAACTATTTTTAGGCGAGGCAAGACAGCCAACAGAACCTCTCTCGCTCTCTCTGAGCCATAATGTAGGCTCTTCCTGCCAAGCTGGCTAACACTGTGGCTGCTGCTGCTGCAGCTGTTGTTGGCCGTAATTAAAAAACGGCTACAAGTGTGCAATAAAAAAAGGCTAAATTACGCCTGCTAGCTGGCCTGTAGGTCAAGGGGGTAGCGCGTAAGTGTGTGTGTGTGTGAATGAACTCTGCGGGGTTAAGCAAGCAGAGTTGCACTAAGAGAGGCGAGAGAGAGGAGTTTAGTCTGCAATCGATAGACGATAAATCTATCAATAACGATATAAATCTATCAAAACAGACGTTGCATATTAAAATTGACTTTAAATTAGCTTGACAAAGAAGCAGGGGAGTAGAGAGGGAGGGGAAAAGCAGAGGGAAGCAGAGGAAAATTGAGTTTCCTCGTCTTTGGAAATGTGCTAAATTTAAATCGTCGCTCGACATTGATTTGTCAGCATATACATTCGTCACGATTGGCCCCCCCTCTCCCCGCTTTCCCTTCTCTCTACCCTAAGTCTATCACAGTCCCCTGACTCATCCGCATGATCATCTGCAGCAGCTTCATTAGCTGGAACATCATCAGCATTCTCATCTCTCTCTGATCTCACTGCGACAGCGACAGCGACTTCGGATTGTGTTGACTTTTCTCATCTCTGAGTTGGTTGTTGTTGCTGTTGTTGTTGTTGTCTCCCTTGTTGTTGTTATATTTGTTGTATTTATCCAGCTGTTAATTGCGTGTAGCCCCAAACACACATTTTCACTCTGTTTTCTGCTTTTCTGCGTTTCTTTTTTTGAGGGGGCACATTTTAACTATTTTTAATGCCGACGTCGCCACCATATGTTCTCCTATCGCTACACGCCCCTCAACCTCAGATCTTGTTCCGCTCCCCGCCAGCTCTTCCATCTCTCTTTCTCCTCCTTGAGCATTGCGTATTCAAAGTTTGATGACCTTCAGAGTGGAGTACAGAGTTGGAGGAGAGGAAGAGATCGGGTAGACAGGGGCTGGCACAGGGGTAGTCAGGGAGGGGGTAAGCTGCTACACAGTTGTGTAAACAGCAGCAGATTTTCCCTCCTAAGTAAAAGAGAAATCTCTACAAACTTCCTGTTAGATCTTGCAGTGAGTATCTATATAGTATACTACCCCTACTTATAATCTTCCACTGAAAATGGTTCAATACAAAAATTTGTCATTTATTGCGCCAGAACAACAACGAAAGAAAGAGAAGGAGAAGAAGAAAGAGTGGAAGAATAACAACAAAAGCAGCCGCAAGATTTAACTTGCTTCTCTGCTGTCTGCCTGCCTGCAAGGGAAATCTTTATTTTTTCACATTTTTCTTTTGCTTTTCACAGGTTTTTCCCTTGCGCTTACCTGCTGTGCGCTAGATTTTTCTTTTATATATTTTTCTTTTCTATTTTTCTTTTATTTTTCTCTGCTTTTATTGCTGTTGTTGTTGCTGCTGCTGGCTGAGCTATTCCTGTGAGTCAGCCTCGGCTTGTGTGGTGTGTGTGTGTGTGTGGGCGTGTACTTTGCAACTGCAGTTTGGTACTGCGAGTAGGGGGGAGGGGGCAGTACCAGAGAGGTAGGTATAGGGGAGATACGGCTCTGTCTTAGCCCTTGATATTTCCACCCAATTTGCGGCCATAGCGCAGCTCATTTCGTTTTCAATTTCGCGCCTTTTTCCCGTCTTTTTCTCTCACACTTCATCGCTGCAGTTTTCCTTGGGGTATGCCTGGTCCTGCCTCTCTCCCTGCTCCTTTCCCTCCCTGCCTTCTTTAGGCTACGTTTGACTTGTAAAACAGCAAAGTTTTTTTTTTTTGCGCATTTCAATCAGAAATATTATACTATATACAGACAAACAAACAGAAGTCTCTCTCTTTCTCTTTCTCTCACACAAACTCATCTCGAAAACTCATTAAACAAATTACACACAACTGAAGTGTGTGCTTGTGTGTGTGTGTGTTGTTGTTGTACTTATTACTATTATAATGCCCAGCAAAAGTTTGCGCTCTTCTCGACTTTGGCTTTTGTTTTCTAACAATTTTCACACCTTTTTTTCTTGTTGTTTTTCCTGTTTGTGTATTTTCTATGGCTGGGCAAAAATATGTTGAAAATGAAATTTGCATACCTAAAAGTGCCTAACACACACACACACGCAGACATGCACACATGCACACACATGCACGCAGCACTTGCGCGGCTTTAATTGTGCGAGGGAGAGGCAGAGAGAGAGAGAGAGAGAGCGCGCAGTGGAAAAAAAGTGTAGCACAGTTTTCAGCGCCAGCCTGCAGGGTGCCTCAGCTCAGTCTTTGTTGTTGCCGCTTTTATAGTTGCTGCCACTGCCGCCGCCGCTGCTACTGCTGTTGCACGCATGTTTTTTGCTCACTTAAATTCTCGCTACCCTAGCCACCCCCCTCGCCCCTCTCACCCCCTTGCTGTCGCTTAAAATGATACCTTGCAGCAGCTTCAAAAACTTTTCGCACATAACTCACATGCAACTTCCTCCTTGTTTGCCTTCTCCCTCTCTCTGCTGGGCATAAGTTGTTTGCTGTTTTGTAGCATAACCTTCCACCCCCTCTACAGCCCACCCTACCCCCTCCTGCTGTGCCATTTCAATTACCTTTTGGCGCATACCTAGAAATGCTTTGCTCGAATCACAAGATTTTAAAGCAAATCGCAAAACTTTGCATTTCTTGCCGTCTGTCTTGGAGAGAGGGAGTGAGAGAGAGAGAGAGAGAGAGAGAGAGCGAGAGTGTGTGTGTAATTGTGCCACGCCTCCTAGGTCTGTTGTAAATATATATATATATGTATAAAAATTATGCACATAAATTCAAGAGCTTCTTTTCCAAGTCGTAAAGTTTTCTGCAACGTTCGCTTTGCCTTCCTTCCCTCCTCGTCCTCCTCCTCTCCTCGAGCATTTTTCTCTTTGTTTTCGCCTTGTTTTTCCACTGTCGCTTTGCTTACTCATTGCTTGGCATTTGAGACGCCTTTGTTGGATTTTCCTAACGGGACAGTCATGTTTTTTTTTCTCTGTTTTTTTTTTTCTATTTTTTCTACTTACATGTTGTTTTGCCTTCACCCAAATAAATTACTCGAACTTTATGCAAACGGCAGTGCCAGAGAGAGAGAGAGAGAGAGAGAGAGAAGGGGGGAGAGTGAGAGAGCACATTTTAAACATTTTGTTGTTGGGCTGCTTGTGTGGGCGTGGCTAGTCTAGTTTTTTGCTAATGCAATTTAATTTTCTAAAATAGAAATGGAAAATTTTGTAAAATAAATTCAACGGGCTGATCAGCAGGAAAGGGGGTGCTGCTGCGGTGGAAACTCGTGTAAAATGTTTGAAAAGTATGGGAAAAATAAATGAGTGTTCGTTGCGTGTGTGTGTGCGTGTATGCGAGCGTGTGTGCGTTGCTATACGCAAATTAGTTAAGCGAGAGAAAATGTTGAACAAATTGCGGCTTGATGATAACTTTTCTCATATGTGGCGCGGGTCTACTGCAGAGAAGAAGAGGAAGACCGAAGAAGAGAGTAGATTGACTGCTTTAATTAGTTTTTTAATTAAAGTTAAGGCGAGATAGAGTGAGAGTGAGAAAAAAAAATTATAAAACAAATATTTCGAAAATTTTAAAATGTTTCTTTAAAAAATTATTTTAATATATTATAACCTATAAAAAAATAAAATGCCATCCCGTGAAAATCTCTATCTAAAATGTTCAAAATCAAATTTTATTACAGATTTTGGTCCAAAAAATTCTTCAAAACAGTTTAAACAGTTTTTTAAAATCTTACATTTCAATCGATTAAAAGCAAAGGCGCGATTCAAAATTTAAAAAATATTTTAAAATTCCAAAGGGGACCCTACCTAAATGTCAAAAATTTCGAAAATTTGTCGAATTGTTATAACGTTATATTTTAAATGCAGTATTGATAACCTAGTCAAGACATAAATAAAATGTCATCCCGCGTGAAAATCGCTTGATTTTTAGCAAAGTTATGGGTGGTGAAAGTTGAGGTTAGGTGTCTGGTCGAGTGTCGTTCATGTTAAATTTTTAGGACTTTTTGACATGATTTTTGGTCCAAAATTAAGTATCTTCTGAAACCGTTTTAAACACTTTTTTAGAACTAATGTTGACCTCCACAATCGATTAAAAGCAAAAGCTAGCGATTTAAAATTTTCAAAAAAATATTTTTCTGAAAATTTTCAAGGGGGGACCCTTACTTAAAATGTCCAAAATTTTGAAAATTTGTAAAATGAATATAAATGCAATATTTTGAATGCAGTATTGATATACTAGTGAAGACATAAATAAAATGTCATTCCGCGTAAAAATCGCTCGATTTTTAGCAAAGTTGTGGTGGGTGAAAGTTGAAGTTAGGTGTCTGGTCGAGTCTCGTTCATGTTAAATTTGTAGGACTCATTGACATGATTTTTGGTCCAAAATTAAGTATCTTCTGAAACCGTTTTAAACACTTTTTTAGAACTAATCTTAACCTTGGCAATTGATTAAAAGCAAAAGTTGGCGATTTCAAATTTTTAAAAAAATATTTTTCTGAAAATTTTCAAGGGGGGACCCTTACCTAAAATTTCGGAAAATGTGTAACATGTTTATAACGCTATATAAAGAGCATCTATATCAGCGGAGAAGGATATAGAAGGCAGAAAACCTGCAGCTCTCTATTTCTCTCTCTTTCACACTCCTGCACGCCTCTCTCTCTCTTTGACATTTAAGTTTAGAAAGCCACAGAGAGTGTTTAACAGCTTGCGCAATGTCTTTTTGCCACCCCCTCACACCCCATATCCCTCCCCCTCTGTAGGCAACTTGATTAAGATCATAATCGTTAAAATTACTTGAGCGCAACTATTTTACGAGCGAATTACTATTTTTATTACTTATGCAGGCCAAGCGGAGGCATCGTCGCCAAGTTCAGTGCGAAATTATATATGCCAAGCGAGACGGTCAGGTCTCAGGCACCTCCCCCCCTACCTCCTACTCACCCCCTCCCCTCTGCTATTGGGCTGTAACTTTTATGGCTACACATTGCAGTCGTTGTTGTTGTTGTTGTTGTTGTAGCTGGCTAAAATTTATGCCGCTCGAGTAGTTGCTAGATTACGCAGCCTGACGAGGATATATAGCGCGGGGAAGGGGGTGTAGAGTGGCGTAGGGGTAAAAGGCAACTTCCGGCTGCCTGACTTTCAGCCCAGATTCATCGCCTGCGCTCCCTCTGTCTGCCAACTTGTGAGTGTTTTGTTTAATTTGCCTGCCCCCAAAAAAATAAAATAAATATGCAAAAAGCCAAGGCAAAAAGTTGATAGGATTTCTATATTATTCTTCTTCTATATATATAAAGATAAGAGGGGAGCAGCGATCCCACTAGCAGCCTGATAAGTCAGTCTGCATTAGTCTGTCTAGTGTTTATTTATTAGTCGCTTTAAATAACAATAAATATGGCATATAAAACGCATATTTTTAAAATAACAATTGTCTTAGACAGTTTATTTATTTATTTTAATTTTTGTTGATTTTTGAACATTTATAAAACGTGTGTAAAATTTGATTTTATTTTATTTCCCCCTAAAGCGCTTAAAAGTAGGCAACACAATTTTAGTTTCGCTTGCTAACACACACACAATCACAAATGGTTAGTGCACACACACACACACACATGGCGTATGCGTAACGTGAAATTAGCCTGCGCTGCTGGAGATGCTGCCAGCCCGGCCCGGCTCCCTCGAAAAATGGGCAGTCAAATAGAGGCGGCAGTGGGTGTGGCACTGGGTCTGGGGGTCGCACAAAGGACAAACAGCGAGAGCAGCAGTTGCTGCTGCGTGGCAAGGGGGTGTGGCAGGGGCAGGGGCAGCATGACGATGGGAAATAAGCGGTAACAGCGACGACGATGGCGCCAGCAGCGCGTGCACACGCCGCACACAGAGAGATGAAGGTAGATAGCTCAGGGGGAGGAGGAGGAGGAAATTTAACCGCTTATAACACCCTCATCTCGTAGACACACACACACACACACACAACACAGAGACTCGCACTCTGGGCACGCACACGCGCACACAATTTTTGCACCCTTCGCGAAAGCAGCGCAGGCAGCGGCAGCAGAGGCAGCGACAGCAGCTGAGTAGATTTTCATGTTGCTTTGTCTGTGTGTATGTGTGTGTGTTGCGTGTGTTTGTGTGTGCGTGTGCCCCTGGACGTAGCAAATTCCCGGGCACACACAGAGACAGAAAGAAAGAAAAGAAGCCAAGGCAGTTACAGCCACAGCTTCTGCTGCTGCCTGTGCCGCTGCCTCTGCCTCTACCTTCTCCTCCTCCACCTCCACCTCCTCCCTCTCCTCTGCCTTGAGCGTCTTTTTCTCCCAATTCCCTTTAACCGATTTGCTGCTTTTACTTCGATTTTCTTGCTACACTCACACTCTGTGGCGATTTGTTATTGTATTACTTTAGCTATGCTGTGTCTCTTTCATTTTCTATCTCTCTTTCGCACCTATACATTGTGTATACGTATCTACAACTGTCTCTGTCTGCGTATGCTGCGTATTCCCGTATTTGTATACGAATTTATGTATTTGCTATGAATTTATTGGATTTTTAGTTGTGTAGCAATGGAGGGGAGGGGAGGGAAGTGAGCCAAGGAAATGCTAGAAAATTATTTGATTTAGTGACAATAACGTGTGCTTTCAGCAAGATATATATTTGTTTATGGAAAATGGCAACTGAAACGATTGATGGGATTAGCAGGGAGTGACAGAGGTGGGGGTGGGGGGGGAGGGTTACCTCTATAATATGCCATATATGCTTACCAGCTGTCTGTGATTATCTAGTTGTTGTTATTAACTTGTAATGCGTATCGGAAATTAATAAACAACAATTTAATATTGCTGCTCTAACTAGCTCACTCTCACTCGCTCTCTCTCTCTCTCTCTGTCTGTCTGTATCTATCTGTCTCTGTCTGTAATATGAGTAACATCAAGTGCAATTAGTTTGTTAACTTTCCCCCTTCCCCCTCCAACCTGCCCCTCTTCCCGTCTCGTTTAAAGTGCATTTCCATTGGCCTTAAGTGGACTCAACTTTCATCTCTCTCTCTCTCTCTCTTCTCTCCTCTTGCCAACCTTGACAACTGTTTGCCCTGGCAAACTAAACTCCTCCCCTTCCTCCCCCTTCTCATGTGCTCTGGCAGCTTCGCTTCTCGCACTTTGAATTTCATTTGCCGCCGCAACTAAACATAAACTGAGCTTAGCTTTGCTCAAATAAAAATCAGCAGTTTGTCAGTCACTCCATCAGGCAGTTCCTCAGTCTATGCTCGAGTCCAGCTGGCAGTTCATCAGTCCATGTGTTGCCTTTCTACCTCCCTTCCTCCCTTCCTCCCGTCCTGCCTGCCTCCTCCATTGTCATCGTCCTTCAGCGTTTTTAGACTTGCTCATGCATATTTACAGTAGGCGATGCAGGCAGCACGCCCCTAACCCCTTGACCCCGCCCACACAGCAGCAGCAGCAGCGTGTCAGGCACCGCCTCTGTGTCCAGCCTCCAGGGACTGCCCGTGCTCCTCCTGCCCCTCCCTCTCTCCCCTCTCGCTCTGCCTGCTTTTTCCACTCGTGCTGCTGCCTCGTTGTATGTGCATAAATTTCAGCGCATTTTAAGCCCTCTGCCTGTCTCTCTCCCTCCCTCCCCTCTCTCTCTCTTTCTGCTCATTCTTTTCCTGTTTGCCGCCAGTTGACTTTTTGCTCCTGCGGGAAAATGCGTCGTCGTCTATAATTCTTTTTTTTTTTTCTTCTTTCTGTATTTTACTTTTGTTTTGTTTTTTTTGTTTATTTTTATTTGTTGTAGTTTTCCTCCCCCTCTGGCATTGCCCTGCCCCCTCCCTGCCCCCTCCCTGCCTTACTTTTTATTCCATCTCTTTTTCATTGAATTTTCGGCATTTTCGAGTTGCTAGTTCCGAGTTCCGAGAGAGAGAGAGGGGCGAGACTCGACTCACTTGAGACCGTTTTAAGTGTTTGCTGAATTTGCTTTTGACATTTTTGTTTCAGCGATGCCCGAAAAAAACCGAAAATAAAAATAATATTTCATATGCGGAGTCTGTTGCAGTCACTTGAGACTCGAAAGGGGGATAAGGGAGTGTGAGAAAGTACTCCCTATGCGGGTCTCGAGCCAATCGTGCAATAACCAGGCATAACTCGAGTTCCACTTGAATTCGGCATAATTTAAATCAATCTAAAGGGCGGGAAACTTAAAAGATATCTAGGGATAAGCCTTATTTAATCCCCGTTTTATGCTTACGTGTAATTAATTCTCTTTTCTTTTCTCTTTACAGGTAAGTTAAGATCTGTTAAGAAATCTGCGTGTGTCAGACTCAATCTCAAGAAAAAAGAAACGAGTGCGTCATGGATCGTTGAGCGCAAAGATCGTAAGTTCAGTTTGCTGTAAAGGGAAAAACCCGCAGCACACAGAGATCTCAGACTCCCGGGTACTCCCTGGTACCCACTCACCCCTCCCCCTCTCCATAGGGCAACCACACATGCGTGCGTGTCTCATTAAAATTATATGACCAAAACAATTGTGTATAGACAAGTGTGTATTATATATATACGCTATATGGTTAAACCTACTTATATGGGGTGGTCTCTGCCTCTATTTCCGTCTCTACTCCCCTCCCCCTTTAACCGCAATAAAAGTTGGAAGAGAAAAACCAAAAACAAAAAAATTAATTTGAGCGCCACATTTTGCTGTCGTTGACTTTTACGCGCTGCTGAGCGGCAGCGGTGGCACTGAACCGCCAGCACCAACAACAAAAACAACAAAAACAACAACAACAACTATCCCAACTTTAGCCTAGACTCATTTACTAACTTTATCTATGCAAAACTCATCGTCAGCGTCGTCGTCGTTCGCATCCGCCAAATCCGCTTGGAAATTTATTTATTGTAATTACAATGCAAAATGTTAATGCCAACGTTGCCACGCCCCCTTTTGCCAGTTGCTTCCCTAGAGTTACTCTTCTGCTTTGTCTTAACGCTCTAATGCCTTTGGGCATGCAGTTTATCAGCTGTTTTCAGCTGTTTTTTAGCTTTTCCTTGGCCGAGCACAGGTTGGCGCGTTTTAAAACGCACGAGAAACGCGCTGCGTGTGTGGGATCAAAGCAGGAAAAACCGCAGGAAAAAGGGGTGCAAGTGTGGCTTCTTCTACAACTATATTTTTGTATGCTTCATAATTGTCGCCCCTCTCTATGAACTCAGTTGCTTGAATTGTTGTTAATTTTTATTGTTATTGTTATTGTAATGAGCTAATTTAATTAGTCGACTCGACTGGTCAAGCGACGAGCTGAGCTGAGCTGAGGCGCAGAGTTCATTCAACTGGGCAGCAGCAGCAGCTGTGGTTGTTGACTTCTCTCTCTGGGTGTGCGTGTGTAGGGGTGTGTGTAGTGTGTGTGTGTGTGTGTGGGGGTGTCTGCTGCTGTGTGGCATAAGTTTTGTGCCATGCGACGTATACTTAACATTGCAATTACTCGCTGAGTCTGTCTATATATGCAAAAGTCGCCAGCTGAAAAGTTTAACAACAAGCTGAAGCCCACAAGGAAAATAAACAAAACAAACATGCTAAAAATGGGGTATGAATCGAGGCTGGGTGGCTTAGCGTATACCCTGTAAAGACAGAAAAGTGAGCAGGAATGAAATTTGGTAGGATATCGACTTGATATTTTATTTTAAATGCAAATGAGACTATATATAAGAAATTGTTACTAAAGGAATACCGAGTTAAGTGTATAAAGACTTGAATTAGATTCTCCCAGTGATATTTTATAGTAAATGTAGCTATTGTGACTTAAAGATACTCTCTAAAGGGAATAAGATACAATTGAAGAGGACATTTAAAGAAATTGAGTTAATACTTCATATCGAATGTAAATGTGCCTCAATTAGAGATATTTTGACTGAGAGATACCAAGTAAATTCAGCAGGTATATGGTGGACAGTCTAATTGAGGGTGGGACAGTCTAATTGAGGGAAGATACCCTTTAAAGAGCACAGAGATAGAATTAAGCAGAACCTTAAAGGAATTTGAACTAACTAGGTTGTCAGAAAGATAAACTAGCCTTAATTTGAGAGATTTGCTACTAAGGGATACCCTGTAAAGTGACTAACAGTCTAAGTGGAGTTCTCCATAGGAAATTGAGGGCTTTCGACTGATAGATACTCTATTCGTGCATACCCCTTCCAACCGTATTATTCTGCCTAATGAGCAGCCTTAACAACTGCAAACTGCGAAAAACGAAAATTGTGCAACATTTTGAAAGCGAAAATGCAACGCAACGTTGCAAGTTGCCGCTGCTGTTGCTGTTGCCGCGTTGCAAGTTGCAAGTTGCAGCTGTTGACAAAGCGTTGGCATCGACAATCTTAGCCAACTCGTGTGTGTGGCGCGTCGTGTGGAGGCAATAGAAAATTATGTTTATGTTTATGTGTAGCACTTTGAATGCCACTTATAGAGGGGGAGGGAGGGAAGGGTAACAGAGGGGGAGAGGTGTTGTGTACGGCACGGAGGGGGGCACGACTTGAATTGATGAATCAGAGCGCAGGCAAACAATGGACACAATTTAAAGCTGTCTTTGTGGTTGCTGCTTGTGGTTGTTGTTGTTGCTGCTGCTGCTGTTGTTGTTGTTGTTGTTGCTGTCTTATTGCTCGATAGTTTTCAATGCTCTCGTGTCATTATCTTTATCTGCTTGCAGCACTTTGTGGTTTTTTTTTTTTTTTTTTGGGAAGATTGTGTGGTCAAAAAAGTGTGTTATTTCCCTGCTGCCACTGCCCTCTCCCCCCTGCCTGCCTGTGGTTTTCCATATATATTTTGGGTCACACACACACACACACAATCACAACTGTCGACAGCTTGTCTCACTTGGGCTGCCTGTTCCCTTGCCTGTGCCTATAAATAAGCTTTCAATTGAGCCGTCGCACTCCCGTTTCCCGCCTCCTTTCCACGCCCCTTTTAGCCGCTGACAGCTGCCAAATGGGCAAGCATTGAGTAAATGCCTCGAAAATGGTCTTAGCCTTAGCTTCCCCCTCTTCCCTTCCCCAGCTCAATCTTTTCAAGCTGCCTGCAAGAAAGCCCTTCAAATCAATCAACGCCTTTACATCTTAAGTCGCTAATTTGTCGTCATACTCACCCTGACTCCCCTCCCCTCTCTCCTTCCCCCTTTGCTGTTGATTAATTGAAAGCTTTTTGGGTTTTTTTTTTATTTTCCGTTGTGAATGCAAAGAATTTTCGTAATAAAATGCAAAACGCGCCGTCGTCGTCGCTTTTGTTGTTGTTGTCGAAGTTGTCGCCGTCGTCGTCGTCGCAGTTGTTGTCAACGTTTCACGTTGCGCTGCAAAAATAAAAAAAAGCGTGGAGTGAAGTAAGGGAAGGGTGGGGAGGGGGTAGCTATAAGCTCAGCCCCTGTGCCAGACAGAGAGGGAGATACACAGAAGCGCAGAGTTGTCCCAAAGTGGGTTAGTGGCACAGACAGTCGGCAGCAGCAGCGACTGCAGCAGCGACAGCGACAGCGACTGCAACGTGACTGCGACGTCAACGCCAAAGCGAGACGCGTCAGCTTCGACTTCGACTGCTTCGACTGCTGCTGCTGCATTTGTTGCATGTAATTTATTTACATTTCTGTTTTCCATTTGCCGCTTTTGTTTGCAACAAATAAAAGCAAGTGAGGCTGCCTAACGATAGTAGAATACCCTACACACCTTTCTGACAGCGCTGCTACTTGCATAATTGCTGCAATCAGCTTGAAATTTAAATGATACTTGCATATAGTCTACATCTATGTGTATGCCAAAGCAGGAAGTTCTACCTCAATTCCTTTGCCCAGTAAACACATATAATTGATTTACTGAGAAGCTGCGCATGGCAGCTTAAATTTGAAATAAACTCTAGTTACTTTAGGTATATAGCAAACCACAAGCCAAATTTTAGAACTCTAGCTACTATAGCAGCAGAGATCTGCCTGTTCAAACAGACAGAAATGTCTAAATCGACTCAGCAAGTGATTTAATAAGTTTTAGGGCACTGTTACGTCTCTTAAAGTTGCTTAAACGTAGTATACCCTTCTTAAAACATTTCCTATAGCCGTAGGGTATACAAAACTAACAGCAAATATTTTTTGCTTTGACATTTTCTAGTTTTTGTTGTGTTACTCGCTTTTTGTTTGCCGCTTAATGTTATTGTTGGAGTCGTTTGTTTGCTCAAGGCCGTGTTTGATTTTTCTATTCTTTTTTTTGCTTTTTCTTCTTTTTTCAAGCTGCTTCGCCTCGCTATAATTAGGCAATATTTATTGTATTTATCGTATTTGTCGGATTACTACGATATTTCCATTTTCCATTGCCAAATTGAGTTCGTCTGCGGCTCAGGTAGGTGTCATATACACCTCAGCTATCTAGAGGTTTTTTCAGGCGCGGCATTTAGCTTGTTTCTGGCTATTTTGGGGTGTGCTTAGCGACATTTTGTTTAATTAATGTTTGTGAAAAAAAAAAAACCACAAATAATGCAAATTCTATGCAATTAGTTAGTCGAGGATATGCATCAGCTGGGAGAGGGGTTGGGTAGGAGGAGGGGAGTGGACTGTAATTTGCATAAAACTGTAGTTAACACCTTGTAGCCGTAGGAAAGGGGTTACCCCTAGAGGAAATACAAGTTGTGCAAGCTTTGTAAGAGAAACTTGGCTGAAATTATCAAATACTTTGGTAAATAATTTAATAATACGTATTAAAAGAGAGAGAGGCTGGCTTGGTTTCTCTATATAATTTAAGCTCATTAAGCTTAATTAATAATTGACTTAGCCAACTCACCCCCCTCCCTCCCTCAATCGTTCCCCTGGCATAAGTTAATCGTTAATCGACTTGGTTAATCGAATCGCATTCGATATGCATAGGAAACCGCAGCTGAGTTGGTTAAATAAGCGCTGCCACTTGCTGTGTCGCTGCGGGGAGTTGGCAGCCCCCTCTGCTCCCCCCTCTCTCTCTCTCTTTCTCTCTCTCTCAAGTTTTGGCTGCTTCGTTTGCGGCATTGCAATAAAAGCCAAGATAAACAAACAGTAAATAAAAAGTACTAAACAAAATAATAAACAAAGTGCAACAAAAGAGCGCAAGCAGGAGGAGGAGGGAGGGGGAGGGCCTGCTGTCTGTTGCAGCATGTGTGTGTGTGTGTGTGTGTGTGCTGTGCGTGTGTGTGTGTGTGCGTACTGTGTGTGCATAAACATGCGCCTCGCAGTCGCCTTTGCTTCCTTCGCTGCTTCTGTTTTTCTTTTTCAAGTTTTCTTCTACACTTTTCTTTTCTTTTTCTCTACTTTATAATTTTTCCAACTTTTGACCCAGTTTTTCCTTGCAGCAGCAGTTTTTCTCGCTGCTCTTGTTGTTCTTTTCCTTCTTGTTGCTTTTTCTATTCTGCTGCCTCTGCTTGGCTTTGCTTAGCTTTGTTCAAATTTGCCTTTTGTTTTTGCCGCATTAAAATTAAAGAATCGGAATAAAAAAAGAAAAAGGAAAAATCCATGGAAAATCTTGAAGAACCTCATCGAATGTGTGTGTGCTGCGCTACGAGTAATGCAATATAATATACTACAGTAAAATACAGCTCATAAATAACAACAACAACAAGCTGAACAGCTGTAACAACAACAACAACAACGAGAACGATAACAACAACACGCGTTCGACTTGTTTTCCCTGTGTATGCGTGTGTGTGTCTCTGTGTGTGCGTGTGTGTGTGTCTCTGTGCGAGCACGTTTTTATGTCATGTGCATAAATTGCAAACAAAACTTATGACAGCTTCAAGCTCGCAAGCTCAAGAAAGAGAACCCCCCTGCCACCCTACGCCCCTGCCTCCCTAGGGGCCTGCACTCTGCTTAGCCCAAGAAAACAAGTTGGCAGCTCAAGTAGAACCAGCAGGGCAAGAATACTTTGCAGGGGGAGGGGGAAGGTTTGGGGGGGGAGTGTGCTAAGTGCATTAAATGTGGATTAGTGCAAAAGTAGATGCTCTGACAAATATGTGATATATAAATTGCATAAGCAGAGACAGAGAGGGGAAGAGAGAGAAGAGAGAGTTGGCAATTAGAGTGAAAAATCAACAGTGTCTCCCAATTGGCAGTGTCTGCGCATAACTGTAAAACTATTGATTAGATTTCAACACTATATATGCTTATCAGAAAGAGAGAGAGATAGAGATATCTCATCTCAAGCATAAATAAAACTTGTGCAACTTTTTGATAATCAAATCTTGAAAATTACACAAAACGCAGCAGCAGCAGCGCAGATGAGGCACGTGCTCAGAGCTGGAAAACTTATCAAACAATGAGCTCGTTCTTTGTTGTTGTTGTTCTCGTTCTCGTTGTTGTTGTTGTTGTTGCTGTTATCTTAGCTGACAAGCTGCAAAGCCAGCAGCGACAGCAACTGAGACGGAGACTGAGGCTGAGGCACGTCAGCGATGCAGAAACTTTTTGCCAACATATGCAAAACTACGTCAAAACTATTCAGCGCGGACAAAGGGCAAGAGAGGAGGAATAGGAAAGGCAGCAGAAGCAGAACAAGAGACAGAGAGAGGGAGAGAGAGAGACAAAGAACAAGAGCCAAAGAACAGCAGTGCAAGAGACAGGGGACAGAGTCAGAGCCAATAATGTAAAATCGCATAACACTTCAAAACTGTCAAACGAAGAGAGAGAGAGAGAGAGAGAGAGAGGGAGAGATGGTAGGAGAGAGATGGCAACTGCGGGCTGCTGTTGCCCCCATAAGCCACTCGAAAATTGGCTGAGCAATGGAGGAGGGGGCAGAGATGACACTGACTGCGGCCAGAAGTAAAATCACTTGATATAATGACACTTGTCGTGCTCAGCCTCAGCCCCATCCTCATCCTCATCCTCAGTCTCCGCTCATCCGCTCATGCCATGCTCCTTGTCTGTCATCAACAACAGAGAGAAAAGCGAGAAAAGAGTAGAAAGGGGGGGGGCAGGCTAGTTACAGGGGTCACAGGTTATGCTCTACCTAGAGGACACACTCGGTAATTTGCAACCTGGACGCAGCTTCCCGGGGCCAACATCAGCTTTAACTGCTAATTGAAACTGAACTGGGGAAGATTATGGAACTGAGGGCAGAGCTGGCTGAGCTGGAAACACACACACACAAATGTAAACATTGTTATAATAACTGTAGAAAATTGTTAATCTATTGTGACTGACACCCTGTGGCGCTCAAAGTCATTGTGGTTCGCGCCTTAGGATGCGCTGGTTAAACCAGTCACAGGGTCGACCCGGTCGTGCCTCACTTATTAATTGTTAATTGATTTCTGTCTCGACTTGTTCTGCTTCTTCTTCTGTGTCTTCTTCTTCTTCTTCTGTATTATAATTTGTCAAAAGATTGTGGCAGCGCCATCGGTTTTTATTGTTTTGACTTTTAACTTTCGGTTTAGCTGCGACTGAGAGAGAGAGAGAGGGAGACTCAGAGAAGTTTGAGAACTAAAACGCTTTGGTCTCATGCCCTCGAAAGGTCAAGCTGACTCTTTGTTGTTGTTGTTGTTGTTGTTCTTTTAGTTGAAATGCCATCGTAACTTTTTGAAGGGCCATCATAATTAGCAGCAGATTTTTATAATGAACCCGCCTCCCTCTCTCCCTCTCTCTCTCTCTCTCTCTCTCTCTTGCACGCTTGTCAAACGCTCTGGGGGATTAGGCAAGTTAATCTTTTAGTTTGCCTCAGTTGCTCTCAAGGTTAAACAAGACGGATTTCCTCATGAAGAGCTGCATACCTGAAAGATTTAATAACTTGATGTGATAGACGGATAGTTGAGGGAGAGGGATCTTACCCGACTTATTGGGTTAGACCCTTTTAGCAGGTCTGTTTGCTATACTGCAGCTTATATTGAAGGGTTTGGAGCTGCGCTTGTCTACCCTACAGTCAGCTGAGCCTATTAGCTAGAGCAGTAGAGAAGGATTAGTCGTGAAGTTCGAAAATCGGAGTGATCTTAACCGGCTCTTCCGGCTAGACTCTACTTCCCTTAGTTCTATCCTATTACAGCTTATATTGCAAGCCTCTGAGCTGCCCTTAGCCTTCACCTGGTTTACCCTGCCCTCCTACAGCTGAGCTTATTAGCTAGAGCAGAAGGTATGGAGGTATCTATAGCACCTTGGGGCATAGACAAAGAGTCCGCTTATTTCGTTTGTCTCTCTTGCTGCCCCAACACATTTATCGACAATCAGAGCGACGCAGCTTAGTCATTTTCAGTCGTACATCAGATTAACCCCCAGCTAGGGCCCCCTCTAGGTGCCAGTTCCCCTCACCCTCTGCCTCTACCTCTCCCTCTTTGCTGGCCATGCTTGCTCTATGCTTTTATTTCGTTTGGGCCAATAACTGAGGCATTTTGCTGCTGCTGTTGCTGCTTTTGTTTTGTTGCCTTGCCGCTTGGTTGCCTCAGTGGCTCAGTGGCTCATTGCCCGTGTTGGCCAGGTTAGAGCCGGCTCTGGCTGAGGCCCAGGCACGGCCACAGCCGTCGTCAATTACCCTAGAAACCTCAACTGCAACGGCAACGGCAGCGGCAACAACTGCGCTGAGAAGGCACAGCTGATTGTCTTTCATAATCGTCTGGTACTGCCACTTGGCTGCCAGTGGAGGTGTGGCACAGTCTCAGCTCGAGCTGCTGACTCAATCTCCTCCCCCTCCCTCCCCCTCTGCCCTATGGCTGCCCCTGCAACTCCTCTCCAGCTGCTGATTTTCTGCAGCTGCGCCAAAGTTCAAGTGTTGCACTCTTTTTGCACTTTTCGCACCACGCAAAAGATATATACTATATATATATATATATATATATATATATATACCTGTGCCCCTGCAGGTGTGCCATGATTTCTGTTAATGTTGTTTTTGCTGCTGCTTCCGTTCGACTGCGCTTCGCCTCGCCGCGTCTCACTCCCTGCTCGCCTGCTCTGCTCGCCTGCGCTGCTCGCCTGCTTGTCATAATTATTTGCACTTCACATCGTCATCTAACTTGGCTCTCTTTCTCACCCTTTTGGGCTCTAGGGTCCAGCTTCGAGCCCGCTTCGAGCCATGTCATAATCAGCAATCAGGGCCAGCGGCGGCCCGTGGACGTGGTCATTATTGTAGCTGCCTCCGGGTGCTGCCTCTGCCTCTGCCCTCTTTGTCTTTGTGGTCAGCTCCTGTAAATTGCCACTAAAAGTGTTGAAGTGCTGCACTTGGTTTGTCATTAAGACACTGCTGCAGAGAAGGGGGAGGGAAGTCCAAGCAGGGGGGGGGACAACCTTTTATATACTTATAATATTCATATTAAATTATGCACGCTGCGGGTTTTATGTCTGCGGCTTACACGGCACTCAAATTACACAACGAAGGCGACGACGACGACGACGGTGATGTCCGCTGTAGGGTTCTTCTTCGAGGAGGTAACCCTGCTGCACGTCCCTTCCCCCTCCTACTCCGGTTTTCCTCTCCTGCTGCAGCTCGAGTTACAGTCTGAAAACAGAAATCAGTTTGCTTTCTTTTTCGCTCAGGAAGCTGCTCGGCTTGGCTCGGCTCGTCTCTGCTCTTGTTTTATTTTGTTTTCGATAATTATCGAAAAGGGGTTTATTAACTGCTTCCGTGCTGGGAATTTGAGATACTTTCGCAGGAAGCGGGTCAAGCAGAACAAGTTGGGGGGAAACAATTAAAATTAAAGTCTCAAATTTTGTTGGGTCCTAGACGATCGTTTACAGTGAAGTTGGCTGCAATAAAAAGTCGATAATTGATCGAGAATTATCGAATATGCTTCTCTATTCATTTGCGCATAAATACAACGGTTATTAGCTTCAAATATATCATTTCTGCTGTCGATAGATCAATCAATCAATCAGTTGCAATATAATCTCGCTAAGTTTATCGATAATAATCGATAATATTGCTTTTAGTCGCTGCTCTATTCAATTTATCGCATTTACGCATCAATTTTCAAGTTCAAGATTCCCATTTCAGTTGTGGATAGAGAGAGCATTACTTGGATCTTGAACCCGACACTGTAATTGAATAATGGCTGCGTAGCGCCCCCTTTGGGGTCTCTCTGTGCGCTGCACATTTATCTGCCATGCCCCCTTTTGTGGCACAGCTAAACGTGTGTAATCAATAAGAAAAGTTGCAAGTTGCAAGTTGGCCCTTTGGCTTTGGTAATGACAAATCGCTTAATTAAAATGCGCAAACGCCCCAATAAATATGCAACTGTGGCAGAGTTGCACGTTGCAAGTTGTCGTTGTTGCCACAGCACGTTGCACGTTGCACGCTGCACGCTGCAACTCATCGCTCAATCGCAATGCGCAATAATTGTCTATAATTTTAGTTAATTTATTGCAAATGCTTTCAGCAACATGCTGCGTGGCAAGAGGCAACCCGCACCCCCTTGCCCCGTCTCGCCTTGCCTCGCATGTTGCAGCAACATGTCGTTCGGGTTGTTGTTGCTCTTGTGACTATTGCTGCTGTCGTCGTCATCGTGTGCGTGTAATCGAAACCGAACCGAGCCGAATCATTGATTTCCTGCGCATTTCATGAGCTTCGAAAAGCGAAGACGACGCATCGATTTCACGCCCCTGCCGCCCCCCCTCCTATTCCTGCCTCAACTAACCCGTCTTGGTTCTCTGCAGATCTACAACAACTGAGACTGCAACAGTTTGTCCATTTGCTGAACTGGTTCTCAGGCAATGTTTAGTCTGGTTTTGTTTCACTTTTCTCAGTAGTTATAGCTACTTTTTTCCATCTTTCTCGTCTCGTTTCGTTTCTTTTTCGTTTCTTTCTTCACATGTGCCTGTTGCTTATTTTCTTTTTCTTTTAGAACTTGCCTGTGACTTTGTCTCTCTCCCTCTCGCTCTCCCTCTCTCTCTCTCTTTCGAGACATGGAAGTAAAACTAAATTCATTGAACTTTCGCATGAAAATGCTCTCAAGGTTATCAACTTTGCGCCTGTCCGGTTGGCGATCGTGAAACGACAACAACAAAAACAACAACAAGAAGAAGAGGCAAGATCTCGACGTTGTCGTCATCATCGTCATCATCATGATCGCGTCGGGAACGACGTGTTCTCTATGGGTTTAGCGAGACTTTTGTCGGGTACATTCAACCTGAGACATTGCCGCGTTCACTTGTTTTGGTCAATGCACGAGACACGCCCCAAGAGACCTGAGCGAGAGCTGACTATATAAACACTGGCTACTCTCCCCCTTCCTAAAGATCTCCCCCCTCTTCCACTTTGATTTTAGGTGCGTATTTGAATTCTGTTTCTGTTTCTGTTTCTCAGATTAAGTGAGGCTCAACAAAACGAAATTTGAATGCACTCACTGTCCTACACGCCCCCTCCCTCTACCTCCCCCCATCAATATGTAATTTTATGTAGTCCTAAACACATTTTGGAAGCCATTCCCAGGCTCATGCGCCGCCCCCTCGCCCTATCTCTCTCTACCCTACGCATATGTGTGTTTTCCCACCCTTGTAGCGGGTGTGTTATATCTTTCCCGATTTGATTTAAGGCCGCACATTAAAATGAAATGGCATGCGTGTGTATGGAAGGGGGAGGGGGACAGTGTGTGGCAGCTTGTTGAAATTTAGTTAGGGGGCCCCCTTGTTGGAAAAATGAATTGGGTTTTGCTGCTTTAGCGAATCATTTATCAAAATATTGCCACATTAATAACCACCGTCGAGGCATATGTAACCTTTGACCCTAATGCGCATTATATTTACCATATACAGCAAATGCTTTAAACTCAGCAGCCTCTGCCCCCTTAGAAAAGTAATTACATTTGCTTCTCCTTTTTTTGAAGCACTTCAAACTTGGAAGAGGATTTTAAGAGCGTACTAAGGCTGTGTAAATGTGTATAGCAATTGGAAGCGGGCGTGGCAGCGCCCACATAGCAAATATATTCTTGTACAGCAACGATTTGAAGCTGTGCGTCTGTTTGAACACGCAGATCTCTGCTATTATAGCAGAGAGAGTGCTGAAATTTGGTATGCAGTTTCCTATAGATCATAATTAGCCAAAGTATATTTCAAATTTTGATTAGCCCCAGCAATTTGATAGTTTGTGTTTATTAGGCAAAGTACCTGAGCTACAACCTGCTGCTTTGGCGTATCAATAGATGTAGGCTATATGCACATATCCAACAAATATCAAACTAATCGTAGCATAAGCACAGCAGTTATTCATATAAACATTTTCCACAGTTGCTGGCAGTATTGCTCCTAGGCATGCTTGACTGTAGTGCGCTTTACTTTTCCTCTTTTTTTTGGGGGGGACTGCCCAAATTTCCCAAGCCAAGTCATTTGGTATGCAAGACCAAACGAATGCGAATGTGAGTACCCGCAGTGCACTCACTGCGAGTCTCCCCCTGCTGCCGACCATAATTACGTGGTATGTTGGCCAGCTCGACGTGTCTTATTTGTTAACCAAACTTCTCGCTGTTAAACAGCATAATTACATGCCACAACTGCAACTGCAACAGCAGCGGCAGAGGCAGAGGCAGCAACAATAACTACAGCAGGTAGACAAGATAGAGAAGGAAATAGAGTGAGCAAGAGGGGGGGAGAGAGAGAGAGCTAGACAGACCCCAGGGACGTACAAGTTTTGTCTAACTATTGCGTGTCAGTTGAGCTTCGCAGTTGAAGTTGGAAATCGTCTAGTTGACTGACTGCCCCTGCCCCCTCCGCCTGCTTACCTGTCCCTCCCCCTGCCCCACCTACTGCCTCCCTGTTCTGCCTGAGAGCCCTTGCAATGTGCTCTCTCTCTCTCTCTCTCTCTCTCTCTCTATCAGACATATATAGATAGATACTTATTTTTCGGACAATTTTGAATGCCAGACACGAATGGAAAAGCAATGCAGCGTGGAGGGGGGGGGGAAGGGGGGAGGACTACTGGCAGGTGTCTTCCTGTGTCTGTGTCTGCCTCTCGCCCCATGCAAAGTTGTCCCAGTCGATTTGTCGTTGTCGTCGCTTGTAAAATCAAAGTGAGGCACGTCCCGCCTGAATTTTTCGATTCTTGATTCTTTCTCTATAGATAACATACATATAATTCCAATGTAAACTTCTTTTTCGGTTGTGTAGAAACACAATTTGTATTCCCCGAAAGGTTTTTTATTTAGGAGTTAACATTGTTTGGATAATTGTCTTATCTTTCTCGCCTCCCCTTAACAAGTTGTGTTTCGCCTTCCCTTCCCGTTTCACTTTTCCCTGCCCCTTTTTCTTTGCTATGTGGCATAGTTAGACAATTTTCCGTTTGCTGTCTCTATTCCTTTTTAACAAATCCTTCATTTCCTGGCCTGTCTCTCTCTCCCTCCCCCCTCTCTTTCACTCCTTCCCAGCTGCCTTGAGGCTTCATTATGCTGCCTTATCGTCTAATTGTGGCTTGAGAAGCAGCACGATGCTGCTGCAGTCCTTGTGGCAAGTGGCATGTGTGTAGATGTGAATGTGTGTGTGTGCACTTCCGTTTCCGTTTTATGCAGAGAGCGAGAGAGCAGAGAGAGGGCAACTTAAATGGCAATTAAAATGTTGCTACTTTTCTACCTCCAGCTCAGTTTGAATTTTATTTAATTTTATTAAATTGTTGAGACATACAAATGCAGCCAGAGGCAGGGGCGTGGCAGGGCAGGGCAGGAGGGGGCCCAGTTACGCCCAGCGGAAATGCATACAGAATGTGCATAATTATAGATATTACGTATACGCAGGCAAGGGGCAGGAGGTGGGAAATACAGATTTTATGTGTAGGGAAAGGGAAGCGAGACCAGTTTTAGTTTGTTTATTTTGCATATCTCTCCCTTTTACTCTCATCTTCCCCTCTCTCTCTCTCCCTCTCTGTTAACTTGTTTAATTTGAAGGATTCTCTCTGTGTTGTGTTGTCTTCCTGGTTTAGTGTCTGCTCTAACAGCTTTTCACTGGGGGATTTCATACACGCTCTATCCCAGAGGCTGCAATTGTAAACAGTTATAATTATATGCCTCAGTTTGCCAGGGGAGTAGGAGGGGAGCGGGGCGGGGTCAAGTGGCAGCGGGGCAGGGAGTAACCTCATCAAAACTAATCAGCAATCAGCGGGCCAAGCACGGCACATGGCAGCACAAAAACAAACAAAATCATCAGCTCCAACAACGAAGTGGATGATGATGATGATGATGATGTTGTACGGGGCAGTGGTTCACCTACAGATGAGATGTGTGTCTGTATCTGTGTATGTGTTTAGGTAATGAATTGTAAAGCGAGTAAATGGAATAGAATAGAGAGAGAGACAGGGGGAGAGAGAGAGTGTGCTTTGCATATACAAGCAATCTGCCTGCCTCTCTCTCTCTATAGAGTGAGATCTCTCCCTGTCTGGGGAATAACAATCAGAAATTCATTGTTATTTGATTGATTAATGTCTAGCCCTGCCTCGTCTCGTCTCTTGCAGGGTATCTGCACGTTGTGCAGCCTGTGTGTTTGACCTGGTTTCCTTTTCTTTTTTTTGCTGCTGCCAGGTTGCTTAATGATGGCAACAACAACAACAACAGAAATTGATGCCTAATTAGTTGGCATTCAAAATTGCAGTGCCAGCTGCGGGTCGAAACGTCGATTGCAATGGCCAAAACAAGCTGATGACGGTTCTGTATTGCTCTCTCTGTGTATGTGTGTGTGTGTGTGTGTGCTGCTCGCTTGACTGCAATTAATCATTAAGAGCGCGCACAGAAACTTCATTCATTGAATTCAACTGGAACTGGCTGAGGCTGAGGCTGAAACGGAGGCAGAGGCTGAGGCAACTAGCTGAAGCAACGCCCACAATGCGGATACAACGTCAGCTACAACAACAATAACAACAACTATAGCAATGTGACTGAGAACCAGAACAAGAAGAAGAAGAACTGAAACAACTTTTATCGATTTGAGCGACGACAACCAAAAAAAAAAAAATAAAAGAGAGAAAAAACGAGGAAAAAAGTTGATTTGTAAATGCATTTTGTTTGTACGCTGCCACTTTGCCTCGAGCTTGTTTAATTAATGAGCTGCGCGAGTGAGTAAAAGAGAGAGAGAGAGAGCGGGGAGAGTCGCTCTACATGCTCAGACACACATATTATAAAGCGACACATTTGCAACATTGAAAATTGCAAAAAGTTTCAAGAAAAAAAAAAGAAAATGATTTTAATAGCAACTTTGTCGCTGCACTGAGAGAAAAGTGTTGGCTAGTTAAGTGGCATATTTATATAGAAAAACGATTACATTAATTATGCACACCCTGTCGCTGAGTTAGAGTACCCCCCTCTCAGCTTCCCCCCCTCAAATAAATAACTAACTCACTGAAACCCGTTCGGATTATGGCTTATACTATATGGCCTAAACGTGGCTGGCATACTATCTGAATGGGCTGGCAACATACTCGTAAATTATGACTACACTTGTCTACAGTCTCCAGAGATTTCGCTAGACATGGCGAAACAATCTGCAGAGATTTGCGATCAGCGATCTTGCAGATTTTTATATTTTCCCATTTTTTTCGACTTGTTGTTGCGACTTTAAAGTAGTTTAGAGCGTTATTTATGACACTTTGCACACGATTTTTGCGGATCGTACACATCATAAAGTTAACTAGATTATTAGACTGTATATGATTTTCCCGAACTCTTAATTTCCTTGATTAATTGACATGTTTCTCTCTCTCTCTCTTTGCAGGTAAGCGAGTTATTTAATAAAACTGGAAACCAGGTGGGCTGGCAGAGCTTGGTATGATAGATATAATAGCCTAACTAAGTCCATGATAGATCTAAATCGATACTATCTAACTATAGTTCTGATAAAAACGGGAATTATTGTGCACACGTCATCGGCGTCACGAGAAATACGAAACGAACGAAATTTGGTTTAAGTTTTTCGGGATTTTTAAGTATTTTCATTGTTTTGATCGTCGGTTCTGCCTTTTGGGGTCGTCACTCGTCGGTTCCTTATCTTATCCACGACTCTCTCTCTCTCTCTCTCTCTCTCTGGGGCATTAGAGAGATACTACGCTGCGGAATGGAACGCGGAATGGGAAACGGTACTGGAACATGTAATGTTTTGACTTTTTGTAGGGCATCTGTGTTGATGTTTGTCTAACTCAACTCAAATGACTAATTTCGTTTTGATCTACGTGCTCTCTCTCTCCTCTCTCTATCTCTCTCTCTCCTCACCTGCTGCGAGTGCATTGAACTCGGTTCTACCTATGTCTGTGTGTTTGTGTGTTTGTCTAACGATTCTCTTATCTCTGAGATTGGGCTAATGGCCCAAGCTCAGAGTCTCGAAAACAGTTTCAGAGTAACTGCTGACCCGACCCCTTCCCTTTCCGATGTTGAACCCACGCAGAGGTCGTAAATCAGCTGGGAAATCAAATGAAGTACATGTCAATTGTCTGGCAACAGCAGGGGGAACTGTCAGAAAGGGGAGAGGGGGAGGGGTGGAAAACTTAACGTGGGAAGCTTCGATTTGATTGAGATTAGATTAGGTATCCCGTAAAACTTCACGAAACGTAGAGTGTCAAATTTCTGAGTACAGTGGAAAAACTCTAGCTAAATTGCGGAAAATTTCAATATGTTTATAACGCTATATTATAAATGTAGTATTGATAACATAATCAAGACATAAATAAAATGTCATTCCGCGTGAAAATCGCTTGATGTTTAGCAAAGTTATGATGGGTTAAAGTTGAGAGTTAGGCGTCTGGTCGAGTGTCGTTCATGTTAAATTTTTAGGACTTTTTGACATGATTTTTGGCCCAAAATTAAGTATCTTCTAAAACCATTTTAAACACTTTTTTATGACTAATCTTGACCTTTGCAATCGATTAAAATCAAAAGATGGCGATTTAAAACTTAAAAAAAAAAATTTTTCTGAAAATTTTCAAGGGGGGACCCTTACCTAAAATTACCAAAATTTCGAAAATTTGTAAAATATTTATAATGCAATATTTTAAATGCAGTATTGATAACCTAGTGAAGACATAAATAAAATGCCATTCCGCGTGAAAATCGCTCGATTTTTAAGAAAGTTATGGTAAGTTGATAGTGAGGCTACGGTTCCTACCTAGGATGTTGCATATCAAATTTTTCAGACATTTTGACATGATTTTTGGTCCAAAATTAAGTATCTTGCAAAACAGTTTTAAACAGTTTTTTATTACTAATCTTGACATTTGCAATCGATTAAAAGCTAAAGCTGGCGATTTCAAAATTTTAAAAAAATATTTTTGTGAAAATTGCCAAGGGGGGACCCTTACCTAAAATGTCAAAAATTTCGAAAAGTCCATTTATACATATATTTTCATTGTATCTTAAGTTCTCCCTCAAGTCGCTTAGCTCCATTATTGTATGAAATTCCCTTGACCCACGTACGAAACTGTTACAATGCTAGAGGGAGCTCTATAAAAAGTATTTCGACTAATTCGTAGACGTATTCTAAAAGTATATCAAATTGTGCAACTTGACAATGGATACACGAAATTAGTGTGCCCAAAATAGCTAATCAAAGAACGAACAGGTGACGCGAATGTGTCGTGTGCAGTGACTAGTGGATACTCTGTAAATCAAGGCAGAGTATTGCATAGTGTACCCCTTTTAGATAAAAGTCAAAATCAAAAGCCAAGCAAATTCCAGCTGCAGCATTTATTCTCGCTCATTTTGCCGCTAGTTGTGTATGCCCATTTGCTAATTATAGGGTATGCAAATTGCTCACGATTTGTGACGCATGCTGTGAGGCAGCTGCTGCTTGGTATGCGGAGTACAGGGAGGGAATTGGGCAGGGGGATGGCACTTGCTGGGGTCTTAAGTAGGTGGCCAAAGGGAGGCGTTGGCGTTGGCAAGCAGCTTGACAACTAACACACACACACACACAAGACACACACGCAGAACTTGTACAAATTGCAAATGAAAATGTAACCTTGACAAAAGGCGGCAACAACAAAAAAGCACGCGCTAAATTACAACGTCAACATGGCTGCCTCTGCTGCTGCTGCTGTTGTTGCAGAGAGTTTTTCTTGCTTTGCTTTTTCTATGCATTTTCCACTCGTTGTCAACGCGTTGTCATCAGCAGCAGCAGCAGCAGCCAAAGTAGACAACAGCAACATCAGCAACAACATAATCTCATGCCCGGCCAAGACACGCGAAAGAGTGCACTTTGCTGCTGTTGTTATACCCTGCAATTGGTGTTAATACACGAGAGGGAGTATTTTCTGTTCCAACAGAAACAAATCAAGAGATTCTAATGTTTTTTATTCCGTATTTTAGTTGAATAATCTGCATCAATATTAAATTCTATTTTGAATTTTAATATTTTTCTGCCAACTACTCTACAGGGTATTTCAGAAGTGTAACCCGCTTGAAAAGCTTTGCTTGCTTGCTTTATTGTTATACCTTCCCCCCGTCCCTTTCTCACTCAGTTTGTTGTATTTATTTATGATTTTCTTTTGCATTTGCCGCGTTTTGTTTTCTTTTTTCTTGTTTTCTGTTTTCTGTTTTTGGCTGCCAGTTGCAACGTGCTGCAGGCAATTGGAGCAACTGAGCTGAGTGTGGGGCATGCCACAAGCAGACGATGACGACAATCAAGTCTCAAAAACAGGCAGGGAGGGGGAGTGGCACGGTGGGCGGGCGTATAAGACAAGTGACTAACTGAATGAATATGTTAATGCGCGAATGAATGAGTGAATGAATGAATGTGAGTGCAATAGCCAAGCAGGTACCATATGGAAAGACAGTTCTGATTTATATAGAATGTACTGTCCTAAGACATTAAACCCAATAAACTGATAGCTATAAAAGTGTAAATGGGTTCTACATAGACTCAAAGTGTGTTTAATATAATCCCCAGCAGCTTTATTAATTATAGCCAAGTCTAGAAGACTATTCTCCCCTTCCAAAGGTCACAACTGCTGCCTCCCCCTTTCTTTTCTGCACACATTTCCCCCCCTATCCCTTGAAGTTTTCCCTCCCGCAGACGCGTGTCATTGACTTTGTGTGCGTTCAGTTCTCTGTGCTGTGCCATAAATTATAGCGCAGCCATAAAGTAAGGCCAAAACAACTAGTGACTATTTTTAAGAAAAAAAAAATCATTAAATTTTATATGTATTCGAAATGACGCGTATTTATAGCAAGAGTTTATGGCAAGTTTCGTTTTGGACTGTGATTTTCAACTATCGAACTATCGTCGAAGCTGTCTCTATCTCTCTCTGCGTTTTATGGCGGCGTCGCACTTTACGAGCTTTTAATGCAGAGCAGAGTAATAGGTTAGGGACACACTCCCACACACACACACGCACGCACACAGACAGAGAAAGATTTCATCATGGCGCGACACATGTAAAGTTCTTCTACACTTGACACAATTCTCGCCGCGTCGCTCGAAATAGTTTAAAAATATAAATTGGCCGCAGCCAATAAACTGATACGGGCCGCAGCGAAGAGAGCGGGAGAGTGGGAGAGAGAGAGAGAGAGAGAGAGAGGCGCAAGCAGTGGCAGAGGGCAGCAGGCAGCGGGCAGCGTCAGTGCCCGCGGCAGAGGCGTGTGAAGCGCGCATAAAATTAAATTTAGGCACGACCACATGGCGCGGCGCCGTCGGGCAATGCTAACGCTGGCGTCGAGCTTGGCAGGGGAGCAAAGCAGAGAGTGCAAGAGTATGAGTGTGTGTGAGAGAGAGCGGGAGTGCGCGCGGCGAGAGAGGCGCAACTTGGGCAAGGTCATTAAACCACACAAAAGCAAATGCGGCGACGCGTCGTCATTATCAGCGTTTGCCTCTGCCTCCGTCTCTGTCGCTGTCTGCGCCTCCGCCTCTTTGCTGCTTGCTCAGCTGTTTGCGCCTTGCATTGTTTTTGTTGCAGTTGCTGTCGCTGTTGTTGTTGTTGTTGTTGCTGCATTTGTTTTGCTTTTATTTCCGCTTACGTTGCATTTTCAACACATTTGAAAACTATGCGCAGCTCGCACTGCCGCTTTCATTGTTTATTCCCGTATAAAATTAAGCACACACACACAGACAGTCAAAACGATAAAGATTTACACACACCTCACACTCACACGCCCACCAAAATTATCGACTCACTCAGCCTTCCGCAGCAAACTAATTTGCATTTGCCTAAGCTGCGCTTAATTTATGCATTTTTAAACATGTTTTAACAGCGTCGCCTCCTCTCTTCGCCCCGACCCTCTCTTCGCCTCACTCTCTCTCTCTCTCGTGTTGTGACATCCGCGCAGAGTGTGGGCTGCTGTGGGAAAAAAATGATGGCAACAGCAGCAGCAGCAGCAGAGGCGCACGGCGACTTTTTGACTTTGGCCCTGGCCACAACTCGTCGCTGCGAATTGATTTACGGCGAATACGCGGATGAGCACATGAATCACAGCGCAGCACAGCAGCGAGGCTTGTGCTTGCAGCTGGCGTCGCTGTCGGCATCGCTGCTTGGCTGCATTTGTATAACTATTCACAGTGTGCACGCACTCGCTCTCTCAGCTTTCTCTCTCTCTCTCTCCCTCTCCCTCTCTGGCATTTTACACTAAAAATGTCAACAATTTCAACGCTCAAATGAATTTGCTAATTAATTAGGCAAACAAGGAAGTAAAGGGGAAGGGGTGCGAGAGGGGGAAGCAGAGAGTAAAGATGCTGCCTTAAGTGGGCGACGAAACCAAAGCCACAGCTCGTGGTTGTTAACGAAGAGAGCGACAGAGAGAGTGAGTGTGTAACTGAGAGAGTGACGTTGAGAAAGTGTGTGTGTGTGTGTGTGTATGTGTGAGAGAGTGAGTAGGTTGGATAATTTGACACTTGCTGTAAAAACCAAAAGATTGCAACACTTGAGCTGCCTCTGCCTCTGTCGCTGCCTCTGCTGCTGCCACAAGAATGCGGCTAGCCCCAAAGAGAGAGGGAGAGCACGCTGTAACCGAATATCCCTAAAGATAAGAGAGCGAGAGGGGCTGGGGGTGGGGGTTAACTGTTATCTGGCAGGGCGAAAAAGAAAACATTTTGCTCAAATTTGTAGCTTGTTTTCTTGTTGCTGTTGTTGTTGTTGTTGCAGCAGCTGGTCACACTGTGTATGTTTTTGTTGTTGTTGTTATGCTAATCACAGTGTGCGCGGGTTGCCCCAGCCACAGTTTCTTTGAAAACTTAATTAAATATTTAAATGCGAGCAAACTAACAACAACAACAACAACATGACAGACTGACGTAGTCAGTTACCAAATTGCCGTCGCTTATTAAAGTTGTTTTTTTTTTGTTGTGGGTTTTCTTGGCCAACACAACGCATTAAGTTGCCAAATTGCCAGCAACTGCTAACAAGCAGCAGCAGCGGCAGCTGTTCGAGACAACAACAACAACAACTCGACATGGAGTTATGTTTTAAAGCAAGAGAGGGAGAGAGCGAGGGAGAGGGCAAAACTCACTCCTAAATTGCTCTACTGGAGTTATACATATATTTGATATTTGATCAGGTCAATTGACATTTCAAATTGCGAGTTTATCAAAGGAATAAAAAAATAACTAGGGAAAAATACAGGTAAAAGCAGCAGCAGCAACAACAACAACAACAGCAAAAGCAACTGCACAAACAGCGTCAAAGTAAACAAAAATAAATGCGAGTAAAAATCATGTTGCAGAGCGTAGAAAGAGAGAGAGAGAGGAAGAGAGGAAGAGAGTAGCAGGAAAGCCAGCTAAAATAATACACACACACACCCACAGGGGGCGCCACTTAATTAATGTCAACGGCAAACGGTAAACTTCACAGATTACGGTAAACAGCATCGAAAAATTGAGTGAAAAAATATGCAATTTTATGGCAAACTCTTTAAATGCCATAAATACCTGCATACAATTTGCATTTGCATTTATAGATTAAATATTTCTACTATAATTTTTCTTACAACTTGCCTAGTGTCTATAGCGAGTATATTTACTATTATGTAAGCTGCCAATTCTGTAGTTTATATACTAGTATCTCTGCTGCTATTTCCCTTACTATTTCTACTACTCTTTCTGCTACTTTCTCCTAATTGATTTCCTACACTTTATAGCGATTTCCTGTGCCATAAAAACTCTATTGGCCACTTGGGCTGCTCCTCTCCAGCTTAATTAATGCCCAAAAATAAATTGCAAAATGGCAGCTTAAAGCGACGTTGACTGCGACTGCGACGTCGACTGCAGCAGTAGCGGCGGCGTCTTCTCCCTGTGAAGCTTTAAGCTCGCCCCCAGTGGGCCGCAGCTGCGGCTGTGGCTGATTTTGAGCCTTGGCCATGATTAAAAATAACTTTGGCATGCGAAGCGAAGCGTCGCTTTTCTCTGCTTCTTCTTATTTTATTTTACTTTGCCCAAAATGTGAAGCATTTTTTCTCTCTCTCTCTCTCCCCCCTTCTCTGTATCGCATTTGCGGTATTTATTGTTGTCATACCTGCTGAACAAATGCCTGAGCTTAACAACAATAGAGAGAGACAGAGAGAGAGAGAAATAAATGCGAATTGTAAATAAATAAATAAAGCCTGCTTTATCATATGAATGTAAATACTTGTATGACGATTATAATTTAAAACTGAAGGTATTTTTTCTATGGCAATTCAGATGAATTGGAGGAGAAGGGCAGAGAGAGAGAGAGACTGCCCACCTGTGCCCTTTACAGGGTATACAGCGCGTGTGGGAGTCAACTCAAGTTGCAGATTAAAGTAGAAAATGAAAATTTAGCAAGAAATTGGGAAACAATTTTGCTGAACGAAGCGAAACGAGCGAAACGAAGGAGAAGGAGCGAAAAAAGAGCTTGAAATTATGTTTTTTTTTGTTGTTTCTTTTGCCTTTTGCTTCGATCATTAAGCAGCTGTTGCTCATCAGTCGAGGCTGCTGCTGCTGCTGTAGCTGACGTAGCTGCTGCTGCTGCATTCAATCATCAATCAAAATTTTGAGCTGTGCGTGCGAAGGCAACTTGTGGCTGCCTTTAATGATGCAAAAAACGTTGCAACTGCAACTGCAACTGGAAGTGGCAACTGGATGTGGAAGTGGCAGTGCAGCAAATTGCCTCGAGCCTGGCCTGGACTCGACTCGTTCTCCCTTGGCCCTGAGCTTTGTACTCTTCCCTCGCTCTCCCCCTCCTGCCTTGCCTTGTGGTCTGTGCTGCACTTTGACTAATCCATCAGCAAATGAGGCAACTCTGCTGCCATCGGGGGTTGTTGCATGCAACACACACACACACGCACACAGTTGCAAAAATGCAATAAAAGCGTTGTTCATGCTGCTGACCCTTTGAATGCTGCAGCTTCCCTCTCTCTCTCTCTTCTCTTCCTCCCTTTTGGCCGCCACTTCATTTGGTACTTTTTGCTGCATTTTCAAGTACGCTTTTCCCAGCAGCAGAGGCAGCAGCGCTTTAGCTCATTTTATATATGTATTTTCCTTCGTTTCTTTATTTCCTTTTTTTTTATTTTTTGCTCTCAAAGTAGCCGCCGCGCTTTGCTATCTCTTTTTCGCCCTCCTCTCTCTCTTCTCGCTCCCTTTTGATGTGCAAACTTTTTATGACGCATTCGTGATTTCTTTTTCTCTCTTTTCTCTCTCATTTCATTCTATTTTCTGTTCTGTTTAATGCTGCAGTGCGTCCATTTTGATTTTAAGGCCGCTTGTGTCCTTGCCTCAAGTGTTGACGGCAACTGCGGCTTTTCCTACTTGCTTTATTTGCCACACTCTGCAGTTTTGCTTTAAATTGCACGGTCACAGCTTTAAAAATTAGTTAAAAATTTAGCAAAAACAAAAAAATATATAACTTATCATTATTTTCTATTTAATAAAAAAAAAAAAAAAAAAGTTGCTCCCGAATTGGAGATGCGGGGTATCGATCCCCGTACCTCTCACATGCTAAGCGAGCGCTCTACCATCTGAGCTACATCCCCATGTCTGCAAGTGACCACAAATAGCGTAGATAAGCACAAGCAATGGCCGCAAGGCGAAGGGCGAGACGTGGCGAGACAAGACACACACTGATCAAATATGGCAGCGACTATGTTGCTAACCTACTCCCACACGCGGCCTGCTTATGCTGTGACTATTAATAGCAGCAGCAGCAACACACGCACGCACTCACACTCGCACTCAATCGCAGCTGATTAACAGTTTGAGCGCTTTTCGAACTTGACACTCTCACTCGCTCTCTCTCTCTCGCTCTCTTGTTATGCGAGCATGCCAGCAGCTGCTTATAATTTGCTTATTAATTGGCCATGTAATTTGCAAAATTACATTTTATATAAATGTGCAGGCATTTGAGAGTGTGCCTGTGTGTGTGTGAGTAGTATAAGTATTTATTGTTGTAGTAGTAGTAGTAGTAGCCACTTTTGTTGTTGTCGTGCTCAATTACAGCTAATTAGCAGCGCTGTTGTTGTTGATTAAATATACACGAGAGAGAGTGAGTGATAAGTGAGTGGAAGAGAGAGTGAGTGCAAGCAGCTGACACCCAATTGTGGCTCACTCTCTCTCTCTCGCTCTCCCGTATTGTAATATCAGTTGCAAAATTGGGTCACTGCGCGCTCTATGACGATGATGAGCAAAGAGGAACAACGTGTCGAACTTGTTTGTTATTGTTGTTACGCTGCGTCAGCTGCAGCAGAGACAGAGGCAGAGACGCAGGCAGCGGCAGCAACAGCTGTTGCCCATTTACTTTCAATATGCGTTTTTCAGTTTAGTTTCTTAAGTCGGCCCAATATCGTTTTATTCCCTGTCATATCTGGGCATTTATTAACACAACTTGAGAATAAAATAAAAAGCAACGCCTTGAGTTCTTTCCTTCTCTCTCCCTGTTTCTTTCTTCCTTTCTGTGCCTTGTTTCGCCCCTAAACAGGCTACTGGATTGGGGTCACATCCTGTCTGCGTGTGTGTGTGACGTCAGCGGCGTCTTATTAAACGGTAAACAGCAGGCAGCCTGAGCCTGAGCCTGGCCAGAAATCGACAAGGTAGGAAGGAGGTGGTAGACCGCAAGAGCAGAGGCAGGGGCAGAGGCAGTGGCAGCCACAGCAGATGTTTGATTTATTTATGCAGGCAGGCAGGCGCAGCTTTTTATCAGGCAACAAACGCTATGGCGAAAATTGTTGCAACAGCTGCAGCGGAGCGGAGTCTATAAAGATATATAAAAGCCATGTCCGAAAGGCATCGCTTCATTAGCCGAGGCTGCTGCTGTCGCTGCTGCTGCCTTTGTGGGATGCCACAAGCTGCGGTTGAGGCACACACACACACATACACACGCGTAATTTATGTAGCACCTTATGTAATACAAAAACAAAAAAAAAACTAAACAAAAATGGAAACAAAGCAGGAAAAACACTTTGGCCTACATACCCGGCGTATGCGTAATGTCATTAAATAATGCCAACTGCCACATGCCACATGGCACGAGGTGCCACACGGGGCACCAAGGGGCAACGGGGGCGCACAGCACACGTGATTAATCGCATTACTAATCAATACAAATGTCACTCAAAGCAGCGAACGAGAAAGAGATTTGAGATTTGTGTGTGTGTGTGTGTGCAGCCAGTTGGGCTCGCATTACGCATACGCACAGTAGTCCAAGCTTGTCTCTGTTGCCTTGTCTCTTGTTTCTTGCCTCCTCTCTTGTCTATCTGCCTTGTCTCTTGTCTCTTGCCTTTCCGTTGTCTTTTGCCTTGTCTCTCTCTCTCCTTTGCCTTGTCTCCCTCTTCCCTTGCCTCCTAACTGCCCTGCAAATTGACCAAAGAAAAACTTCAAATGCAACACCAAATTGCGTATTTTCCCAGCATTTTTCACACTTTTCCCACAGTCTCCGCCGCTGCCTTTATCGTGCAACATGCTTACTGATTGTGGCATTTCGTGCCTTTGTGCCGCCTGTTATCAGTCACCTCTTTTAGGGGCAGCAGTGGGCAGTGGGCGTGGCCAGTCTAATTAATGTCGCGTGTTGCTTGTTCCCTTTTCTTTTAAGGCGCAGAAATAAGGTCAACTAGGGGTTAAACAGCTAGCAGTACACCCCCTAAGGCAAGGAATGCGAAGCAGATGGAGAGGGGCAGGGGCAAGGAGCAGGGTGGCGACCGGAAACGCGTTGCCATTTCCGTTTTGATTACAGTTTATGGTGAGCCAGGGCCAGCGTCAGTTTGGGCCACGGGAAATTGTTTACAAGCGTGAAAAGTCTCTCTCTCTCTCTCTCTCCCTGACCAAAATAAATTGAAGTAGACACGGGGGCGTGGCCCGGTCGAGGCTGGGGCGGCTCACGTAGCAGCACAAAAAGTAAATAGACAAGGGGGGAGTGGAGCCAGGGAGGGGTAGGCAGGGTAACAAAGGTTGTTATAAAACATTTTTGCAATTACAATTTGTGTGCTGTTGCGCCGCTGTCTAATCTCATTGCTTACGGGTGAGGGGGGGGAGAAGTTGCTTCCCCTAGCTATGTGCACTGCCTTCCCCTCCCTACCCACTCTCTCTGTTTGTTATCACTCGTAAATCTCCATAATTGGCTCTAAAAACAAGTTAAGTAAAGCTAAATATGTGCACACACTATAAAACTCAAGCTTGCGCCTAGAGGAGGAAGAGCGGAGGGGGAGGGGGGGAGTGTAGCGGGGTCTGCTAAGCGTTTTTCATTTTCTCGCAGTTGTTTGTTAATTTCCAGCCACACGATCCAAAAAAAATGTCGAAATATGTTTATTATTAAACAGTCTTTTGGGCCACGAATAGCCATGGTATTATATGGTTTATCTAGCTAGTAGGAGCTACTTTACAGAGTATGGCATGTGGTTTAATTAAAAAATAATTTAATATTTCACAAATCCGTGTTTTGGGGGTCCACTGTACTACTTTTGCCCACTGTAACTCGCTGATGATGACATTAGTCAGCGAAATCTGCAGCGATTTACATTTTGATTGCATTTCATGAGCAGAGAGAGAGAGAGAGTGACAGAGAGTGAGAGAGAGAGAGAGTGAGCAACATTATGATAATCACAGGCATTTCCATAAATTCCCCAACAAAACAAAAGCAAAGTCAGAATTCACAGTTAGCGCGTTGTTTTATGCATATTTAAATACGCGTAACGCCAAGAGGAAGTTGGGTGATTATAGGGCATACCCTGCACATCCAGCGGGGTATATTAGCTAGGTAGTGTAGCCAGCAAAGTATAAGCTGGCAGTGTAACTGCTAGTCGTTGTATTTCTCACACATTATCTCACTCGATTATCATTCGCGTCGAGCATTCTGACTCGATTTGATATCATCGCGTACATCACAACGACATGTGCGTGTTGAATTTACAAGCAAAGTGGATAGAAAAAAAAGCAATACAAATTGTAAAGGGGGGAAGGGCATCCCCCTTCACCTACTCCCCTGGCCTCTGCTAATGCGAGAACTATGAGGGACATTGACAAATTGCCAGTTGACATTTTGCTCTGCATAATAAAGAGCTTAAAAAAGCAGAAATAAAAGAGAGAAAAAAAAACCGAAAAAAAAACATATATTAAAATTGTGTTTTTTTTCATAACTGTTTAATGCATATTAAATTTGACATTTTGTATTATATGGTATATGGTATATGGGATTTATTAATTTAAATAATCGACAAGCAGCTTAACCTTTAACAGCAGCACTTCGCTCTCTTGAAGATGATGATATATGGGCGCAAATATAATCAAAGTTTGAACATGTTCTGCCTAGGTTAACAGCTTGGGTTGTGTGTGTGGGATAAGAGGAATGGGGGTTGGGGTAGCCCTTTTTATAGCTCTGATTAACAAACACACATTTTTTTTTTGGGCCATTATTCATGGTTTGTTTTGAGTTATCACGAGGCAAAGCAGCTGCCAGGGGGGAGTTGCTTCATTGATCGATAACAAAGACATGTGCGCAGTGGATATATATATAGAGAATATATAATATATATAGTTAATACGCTTTGTTAGCCCCCAAAACGAGGTCTGCTTTCGTGCGTCACGCGCGACTGTCATAAATAAGACACGAGGCACGAGGCAGGCAGCTTCTCTGGGCCATATAAATTGCGTCTAAAGGCTTGAGAGGCGTCTCTGCCCTGACGTGGCTTATCACAGTGTGCACAGTGTGCTGCTGCAGCTGTGGCATTGTTGCAAGCCAAGTTGTTGCACGTCATAACTGAATCTGATTCTGAATCGCAGAAGAAGTAAATGACAGTCAGTTCATGCGCGGCGGTATTCAAATCGTTTTGTTGCCTTTGTTAGAAGAACCTATTGAACTCGGGAGAGGGCAGAGAGGGGAGAGGAGAGTGTAGCAAGGGTATAGCCAACAGTTTGGCTTGAAGGAGCAGTCAGTCCATTGTTCGTTCTAAATCCAAGTGAAATCGCCGTTGGGCTCTTAAAAATATTAAAAAGTAAAGTCGGCAAAAGAGAAGAGAAAAGGTAACAATTGCTAGAGAGTTTCTCTCTCTCTCTCTCTCTCTCTCTCTCTCTTTCTGCCAATCAGGCACGCGCACACTCACACACACACACACAGGAACACACACACACGTAGCTGTGCCATAAATTTGTCAGAGGGCCAAAATGTTGCAGGGATTTAGGCGTTGCCACTTTGCCGAAAAATCCTATTTTATTTTCAATTTGTCAGGCTGCCACACACGTGTGTGTGTGCGAGTGTGTGTGTATGTGTGTGTAGAGCGTTAAGCTGACAGCAAATAATATTTATGTATAGATAGCGATAGAGTGTGAGAGAGAGAGAGAGAGAGAGAGAGGAGAGAGTGGAAGCAAGAGAGCCTGCTATTAACTTATTAGTACAACGCGGCGTATGAGTAACTTGAGAAGTTGGCAGCAACTTGCGGTTATTTATTTATTGTGTGGCGCCTTCTGAAGTCAGCGCATGAAACAATGTCAGCTTGTCAGGTTTATGGCACAGCACACACCCTTAGCTCCCCCTTCTTCCCCTTCAAAAGCCACCCCTAGCAATCGCTACAGTTTCTTATTTTGCTATGAAAATCGCGCGCGACTCGCTTTGTCTGATTTCTCCCTTCTTCCCCTCTCTTCGCTCTCAGTGTCGCCTTGGCATATGAGAAATGTGCTGGCTTTTAGCCGTAAGTCTCCCTCTTCCCCCCCCCCTTCTCTGCTTTCTTCTGCCTCTGATTGTTGTCAGTCTCCACGCGCCTTTTCTGAACTGCGTTGAATTTTAACAAATTATTCGCAGACGCCACAAGAATTTTTGTTTTCTACTTGACGCATTTTTAATGAGCGCGCAACACCTTGAACTTTTCCAGAGGAAAAGCGGAAAAGGCAGCTGTATAAAGTACTATATAAATGATGCCAAAAGTGACAAAAGAAACGGAGGCGCCTGCCTGTGTTATGTGACTCGAATCAGATGAGAAATGAGAGAGAAGTCTCAGAAGTAGTTGCAATTGTAGAGCAAGGGCAGGCAGCAGGGCTTAGCTGAGAGAACTTTCCATTTTCCCAGGCTAGAACTGAAGGTGAAAGGCAGCAACTACAGCCTGACTGGGACAGCCTTTTCCCCTGGCTAATAATTGCATAATTAACGCATAATTAATTTGAAAGGGAAGCTTGGACAGCCTGCGGGCCAGAAAGAGGAGAAACAGGCGGATAAGGAGCAGGCTGCCTACAGGGAATCAGGGCCAGAGCAGCTGATGAGCATGAGGATGAGGATGAGGATGAGCCTGGTCGAGCTAAATTAGGCATGCCAAACACAGAGCAAGAAATCGCTCGGCCATGCAAAATGCCAGCAAGAAACAGCATGACAGGACAGTAGCTGGAGAGAAGTAGGGAGAGGAAAGGGGAGGGAGAAGAGCATGATGAGAAATGCTGATGATGCTGCTTAAAGCTGTGGGCGTGGCTATTTTCGACTCACGGTTGGGCACCCGCCGCCAGGGCAAACGATGAAAATTAGTTTGCCGCAAAGCGCCGACGACGACGCCCACAATTTGAAAAAAGCAACCTCGCTTCATTTTCCATTTCCCATTTCCATTTGTATCTCCAACTGTGACTGAGGTTGCTCCCGCTGCCTCTGCGACTGTGGCTGCTTTCAAGGCCATCATCATTTATATCTCGGCCAAAAGTTTTTCATGTGTCAAATGCATGACCAGAGATTCAGCCCGTGTTGTTTCGCGCTCGCTCTCTCTCTCTCTCTCTCTCTCTCTCCCACTCTTGCTGTCTCTCTCTGTCTCTGTGCTGCTGCTGGCAACTGTGTCCTGTCGCCGCCTCCGCCTGCGCCCCCTGCCTGGTAATTTTCCATTACATAAGCAGCAAAAACATTTTTTTTCGTGTGTTTTATTTGCGTCACAACAGCCGCTTGCGCCCCTGTGTGCGCCCATGTATGTGTGTTTGTGTGTGTCATAATCAATCAGCTTAGACATGCAGCCACCCACACACACACACACTCACACTCTCTCAAAAAACACGTAGAATATTTTAAAAGTATTTTAATTCGCCTCCGCATCGCGTTGGCGCCTAAAAACAAGTTAGAAACCTTTTTCCAGCTTCTCATAAGCAGCTTGACTAACTCTTTTTTTTCTCTTTCTTCTCGTTTTAGGTAAGCTATGGGGATTATGCTCTCAACTCGGAAAAAGAACAGCGATAACAGCGCAGATAGACCAAAGTGATTTATGGGCTAAGTACACTCCACAACAAAAATAAATACAATCACAAGTTCTGAATGATTTTATAGCTTAGAAAGCGAAAAACCCATTTCTAACCTTCTCTAAGCCTTCTGCTATTCACACTCTTTTGCTCAGTTGCTTAGTTAATTCGATTTCCCAGTTAGATTTCTCTCAGTGCAGTTGCAAAAAAGAAAAGTAAATATTTTCATTGCCTACTTTTGTGCGTCTCTGTCTGCCTGGCAATTAGGTCGAGCATGTCCGCTGCTCCTCCTCCTTCTCCTTCTCCTCCTCATTTATTATGGCTCCAAAATGGCTGCGGCCGCAGCACAAAAGGAGGAGGAGGAGGGCGTGGCAGCCATTGGTCACTCTGCGCTCCAATGATGCATAAATTTATGTCAATTTTACGTTAAACAATTAAAAAAAGAAAATCAACAGGGAAAATGTCTTTGCAGTAACAAAAGAAAATGAAAATGAAAACGAAAAATGCAAATGAAAAGCAGGCAGAGCACAAGCTGTGCCTTCTCTCGCTCCCTTTCTCCTCGCTCTGATTTTCCTACCAATTTTCGCTGAAAGCACAAAGCCAGCACACCCTGTGCCTGCCCTGGCCACGCCTCTTTTTAAATATTTCATGTAATGCCTTTGCAATTTGCCGCCTCTTGTCATTTTTCATTTCTCATTTCGTGGTGTGGCGTGTGCCAGAGAGAGAAGGGAGAGAGAGAGAGAGAGAGAGAGAGGGGAATAGACAGGGCGAAATTAAAGTGAAATATTGTGGCAACGTCTTTATCGTTATTGTTGTCAGCTTTGCTTTATAGCAGCGCAGTTCCCTCCCCCCCTCTGAAATCGGTCAAGTTTATGTCTCGTCGGGTTGAATGTTTTGCCCAAATTTTGATGGATAAATTAATGCTAAATGCGTGTGCTATAAATATGGCATAGAAGCAGAAGAAACAACAACAATGTGATTAATAAGGGCTATAAAGCGAGACAAACTCTAGTTAGCCAAAAAAAATAATACTAAACATATTTGATTTATATATATGCCTAGGCTGCTATAAATGCTAAGAGAGAGTGAGTGCATATGGCACAGTTAGCCAGCTATAAAAATTGAATATCGTAAAATAAATGAAATAATGAATATCGTAAAATATATGTATGAAAATATATGCTTAAAGTTGCAGCGAGTATTTTCGCTGCTCGCTTTCTCACTCTCTCTGAACTTTGTTGCTCGCTGTGTGTATGTGCGCTGTGTGCTGTGTGCACTCAAGGTGTGTGTGTGGGTGTGTGAAGTTTGTAGTGTGCTTAGGCAGGCGCACATAATTTGCCTAGGCACGCCCAGAAGTATGCAATCAAAATGGTTTTAATTGATTTTAGTCGTCGTCGCGTCGTTTCTCTCTCCCTCTCTCTCTCTTTTCTCTTTCGCTCGTTGAGCCTGTGCAAAGTCAATGACTGCCGCCTGGGCAGGCACACACACACACATGCATATGCTTGTCAACTTACACACACACACACAGGCTCACTTGGCAAATTCTAAATTGCATAAATTTATTTCTTCCTCGTTCGTTCGCCCTTCTTCCCTCCCCGCCCCCTTGCCTTTTCCTCCGCTCCGCCTCTGCCTGTGGGCCACTCCTCCCCCTACATGCCACGCCTACCTGCCTGCAGGCCATTTGTAAAATTGATTACGCGCATAAATTGAAGCAGACGAGCGACGATATCAAAATGTTGCTGCTGCCACAGGGGTTGCTTGTAACGGGACACATATATACACAGCCCTAAAGGGGGAGTGGCAGGAGGAGCAGGAGGGGGCCGGGGCCATACTTGCCTTTGCCTCTGCCTCTGCCTTTGCTTTTTTAGACTAGTTTTGCGTCAAATTGAATTTCATTCACTTTTTACATACTTAAATTTACGTAATCAAATTCAATTTGCCTTAATTGTGTTGCCCGTTGGCGCCCTCTCTCGCTCTGACACACTCTACCCCTCTCTCTCTCTCGCTCTCTCTCTCTCTCTGCCCTATTCCCTGCCCTCTAGCCTAGTTATTTGTCAATTAACAACAGCGAAATGTTGCAATTAATGTTGCGTATTGTGTCGCACTACTGCCACCCGCACACACACACACACACATGTACCTAGTGTGCCTGTGTCTGTGTGTGTGTGCTAACTCCCGCTGGTATATGGCATACATAGCCATAATTATAACAGTTGGAATCGCTTCGCAAATGCCCAAAACATGCGAATTACGCGCCATTTGGCAGCATGCAGCAGCGCAGCCAAGGGCCGGACAGGCGACAAAGTTGTCGCTTGCGAGTTGAGTGAAATTCTGAAATATTAAAGAAGTTAAATATACTATTGCAGTTATGCTCTTTAATTCTCCAAATCTAGCCAAGTTTAGGTCTTCAAAAACTCCTGAAATTGCTGCCTGACTATTTTGTCGCCTGGCTCTGTGGCACTGGCGCCCTGTAGCTGCCCTAGCTGAGTCTCTAAGGCGTTTTGGAAAGGGATCAGGCATGCACGTTGCAGAGATAGACAGATAAACAAACAGAGAGACAGAGAGAGAGACAGCTAGAGAGGGAGAGAGAGAGAGAGCTGCAGCATCGACAGAGGTAATCAAAATGACGACGCAATGGGGGAGGCAGCAGCAGCAGCAGCAACAATGCGAATTACTAATTTACACACGCAATGTGCCACGCCCCTGCTACGCCTGCTGCTGCTGGGAATTAGCTGTCAGCAACGGCTGATAAGGGGTAAGGGGGAGAAGGGAGCACACAGGATACGCTGCGTATACGTAATGAGCAATGTCACGATCATAGCGCGAGACTGCAATTAGTAATTGAGCTGCAAAGGCGGAAGCTACGCGAGATTTGCCCTTTTCCCAATATGCGATTTTCCGATTTGCCATTTTCTATATCATAATATTACATATAATTGGCATTTGCAGCACGCGCGTTTTGCAGGCGATTTAAAACGCGCGCAGCAGCAGTAGCAGCGGCAGCAGTGAAAAATGTAAATTCAATTTAAAGCCGCGCCCCAGAAAATCCACAGATTAAAATTATTTAAAGACAGACAGAGGCAGCATACGGGAGAGAAAGGGAGAGAAAGAGAGCAGAAAGTTCAATGAACGCGCCTGCACAGAAGCCTGCCTGAGTGGACGGGGCAGGCTAAAGGCCTCAGGCAGTTCGAGGAGGAGGCGAAGGCGGCGCGCAGGCTCAGCTTGTGGCATGATGAAACTGTTTAAGTTGGCGAATTGCATAAAGATTCCAACAGGCAGCAGCAGGTGATGAGTTATGCGCAAAGCATGTGCAAAATATGTCAGAACAAAATCAAATGAGATTAAAAAAGAAGAAGGAGAAGGGAGAGAGAGAAAAAGGCAGGAAAAAAGGGCTAACAAGCGATTTGGGAGTGTTGAAAATAAGAGGCAGCTGGCACTGGTCAATACTTTAGAGGGGAGAGGGGGTAGCAGCACGAGCCGCAGGCAAGGTTCCATGTTTACCAGAATCCATTCAAATATGAAGCCAAAAACTGCTAAAAGTTCTGGCTAAGAGAAGTTTTCCGTTGCCAGCCAAATGGCAATTTGAACTTTCGCCGAGTTCCCTTTTTCTCCTTCCTTTCGTTTCGTTCTGTTTTTGCCTTATCACGTGCCAAGCGGACATTGCTGTCTGATTTGATTTTGCCACGCCCCCCGGAGGGAGGCAGCCTCTGTGCGTGTTGCAGCACTTGAGCACGAAAGAGAGCGCACACCTGAGGGAGAGAGAAGCAGCAAAAAAAAAACTAATTTCGAATTGTGCAGCAAAAGCGTTGATGATTTAGATACCCTGTAAGAGTGTGGGTAGAGTAGAATAAACTATAGAGTAAAATATACTATAGCTAGATATATCTTTTGTGTGGAGAATCAATCAAAGAAGCGTAGAAAACTCGCTACGATTTTCTTTACTTTTCACATTGCGTGCACAAATTGAGCGAGACGAATGGGAGACGAGACGAGAATAGAGCCTACAAATTGATGGGATACCTCACTAATATCCTAAGCCGAGTCTGAGAACTCTTTAGACCCTGCTGTGCGCCCCTGCTCTCAGGGTAATTATCGTTTAGTTATGGCACTTTTTATTCAACTCACTCTCAGGTCTCGAGAGATTCGCTGCCCCTTCAGACACGCACATGATAAATGATTTTCCATTAAAGGACAAGAGACACACAACCATCAAGTGTGTGTGTGTGTGTGTGTGTGTGTGCGCCCTGCAATGTGCTGTGCATTTGTCATCCATCATCAACTTTGATTCCTCTGATTTTTTCCCTCTGATCTTATCAGCGGCGTCTGCTGCGGCGGCATCAAGAACACTCGCACTATTTGTCTAGTTTTTCTTCCACATTTTTCTACAATTTTTCTTAAATTTGTTTAACCCAATTTCAAGTGAAAAGCGAAGCGAAGAAAAGGAGGGGGGAGAGAAATAGATAGAGCCACGCTGCCAGGGGGCATATCTTCAAGTTGATTTTCTTTTTTTTTTTTTTTGTAACTTGATGCCCCAAAAATAATCATAAAAGGCAAACAGAGCCGACAGCGAGAAGGAGAGAGGGAGAGGGAAGGGGAGAAAGAGAGAGAGAAGGGGCAGGGACAGAGAGGGGCAGGCAACTGACCCTAGCAGCGTTGTTTGATTTCCTTTACTTTTATTTTTTGTTCTCCGATTTGATAGATGACCATAAAATATTAATGTGTGTGCGCTGCATGTGTGTGTGTGTGTGAGTGAGTGTTCTTTTTCTTCGATTTGACTTTGACTTCAAGGTCTTGTCTTAACCACAAAATGATAGAGAGATGAGAGAGACAAGTAGCTACGCACTTAAAGAAGCGAGAAACCCAATACCTTCTTATAAATAGTTTATTATATATTGAATAGGTTTACTCTGAGTAATCCTGGCTTTTTCCCCAATGAAACAACACTTTTCTCTTCCTGTGTTTAATCATGTTTTACTCCCGCATGAATTTTGCTGGTGTTGTCTGTCTATTCGACACTTTGTATAATCAGCTCATTATCATTAACAGGCTGTCAGAGCAGGCACTTCCAGCTGCCATTAGACATGCAAATATCTGTCTGTCTTCTGTGCGCCTACAACTAGGCTACAAATAACCAATAGGGGGAGGGGGAGGGGGCAGGCAGCGATGACTCATCTGCACGCAAAGCAATTCAATCCAATCTAGAGCAATTTGCCATAATTTCAACGCTTAACAACGGTCCCCCTCCCTCCCCCCCCAAAAAGATTTACGGCCCGGCAACTTTTCATAGCGCTCTGAACAAGATGAAGATGAAAATGAAGATGTAGAGAGAGAGATAAAAACGGAAATGAGGAGGGAATTGCTCAAGGAAAACGGGGTGACAAAGAGAGCAGAGCAGCAAAAAAACACAGGGTATATATGGAAAAGATGCTGCGTAACCATAACAAAAATATTTTTCAGCTGCAATAGAAGAGAGAGGGAAGAGGAGAGAGAGAGAGGCAGGAGTGAGTTACAGAAAGAGTAAGAGAGCTAAATAGATGGCCCTCTTGCTGGGTTATGGAGTGAGTCAGACAGACGGCGACAAAGACGTCGCCATTGCCGTCTCGCACTGTATTCGTGTGTGTGTTTGTGTGTTGGCCCAGACGTGTTCGCACTTTTTGGCCATGGCCAATGGCATCATAAAATGCTGGCTAAAAGCTAATGTTGTTTCTGTTGTTGTTGTTGTTGTTGTTGTTGTTTTCTGGCTGCTGCTGCTGCTGCTCTCTAGAAGTGACGCAGCTCAGCACGCACTTAGCAAACAATCGTGGGAGGAGGAGGAGGGGGAGAGGCAGCAGTGGGGGCAGGGGCAACGTCTCGTCTGTTGTTTGACCTTTTTTGCGTTTACTAATTTTGCAGCGTTTATCAATTGAGTCAGGCGGGAGAGAGGGAGAAGGAGACACAGAAAGAGAGGCAGGCTTAGCATGCTGCATACTTCTAGGCTTTTTAGGCCTCTCTCTCTAGGCACGAGGTTGCTTGCTCTTGGTAGAGTTTATTGAACCCTTTGCGCTGCTGCGAGACAAACAACACAATCGACATTCGCTGTTTGTTTGTTTGCCAGCTGTCTGTCTCTCTCCCACTCTCGCTCTCTCTGTCGCCTGCTTAGCTGTCTCTTTTGTTTCTTTTCACATTAAATGCTAAGTAAATTCTCCAACTCCTGCCTAGCTCTAAAAGGGAATCCCAACAGCAAATACACTCAAGTCGAAGGGAATGCAGAGGGGGGAGAATATATACAAATAATAAGCACACACTTTCAATGCCAAATACTAATCTTCTCTTTCTTTCTCTTCCCCCTCCCTCTACAGGGCCGTCACAGATCCCCGCGATGGACGCCGCGTCGCACTCAAGAAGCTACCAAATGTGTTCCAATCTTTGGTCTCATCCAAGCGTGTTTTTCGTGAGCTGAAAATGTTGTGCTTCTTCAAGCACGAGAACGTAAGTAAAACTCGCAATTTTCCCCATTTTCCATTTGCAATTTCCGATTTCCCCAATTTATTAAAGAATACTTTATGTTTAATTACGTCTCGCATTTATGACAACAAATTTAATTAAAAAATTCAATTCGATTATGGTGTGACAGAGAGAGAGAGAAAGAGAGAGAGAGAGAGAGGCGAAGGCAAATAATGCAGGCAGGCAAATATTACGCATACGCAACGTGTGCTTCTCTCTCTCTGCCCGTGTAATACGCTGTAAAAACGTTACTGCCATGCAGTTGCCCTACTTGTTTTACAGGGTATACGACAGGCAGGGCTCTTATGTCGCTCTTTATTAACAATAATATTAACAATTTTTAATATTTACAACACAAACGATGTCACGCATCGCCAAGCTGCCTGATCCTGCTACAAGTACTTGCAACGTGTTGTAGTTGTTGTTGTTATAGTTGTTGTTGTTGTTGTTGCTGCTGCTGACTGTGTCACACAAGTGTCGTTTATGTGCTGTGTGTAATTATTGTCATTAATTTAAGCGAAGCATTTAAAAGAGGCGCGCACAATGTTAATTTGTTTATTTCACGCGAGAGAGAGAGAGAGAGAGACTGTAGTAAGTGACCTATGGCAAGTTGATATAGATTACAATATACCCTATATATCGTATGTTTATCTGCTATGAGTGTCTGTCTAACTGTCGCTGCGTTTCAATCATTCATTGCACTAATTAACTCATTCATATTCAATCCAAAGTGCAACTGCTGCTGCTGCTGGAAAACTCTATCTATATATCCATCTATTGCCTGGCAAGACACGCCCCCTCTCCCCAATCTGCCCATTTGCCCATGCAAAAGGCTGTCATACAAAATTTATGACAAACAAATTTTATGCACATAAAATGAGAGACTCGAACGGCGAAGGCGCAAAAAACTCAAAACTGAAACCCCTCGCTGCTGCTGCCCCACAACATTTTGTTGCATGCAAATTTGTTAACACAGACAGACAGACAGGGAGGCAGACAGACAGGCAGACAGACAGACAGACCTGGACAGACCGCAACACAAAAAAAGCCAAACAACTGTGACAGCTACGACAAGAGGCAAAAAAAAAAAAAAGAGGCAAATTGAAAAAGCAAAAAATATTATTATTCATATAACATTTAGAATTATTAATAAAAGCAGGGTGTACAGAGGGGAGGCAGGACAGCAGGGGGTGCTCTATAAGGTCGACAGCTGCATTGTACGTGGCACTTTGTGCCGATTTTATGGTCAGTTTTATGTGATTTTGCGGCGATTTGGCTTAATTTATTTATCTGCATATTTTATTTTTGTATATTTCTTTTGTTCCTTCTCCCTCTCTCTCTCTATATCTTTCTCTCGCTATCGTGGTTATTTTCGTATTTGTTTTGCCATTTATGACTGGTAGAAAATGTAAGCTAGCGGTGATTAGCCAGAAAACTGTAAATTGTAACGGGATTTTCATGGCGAAAAATTGTCACGGACTGTTGCATCTTCAATCACAGAGGGATTTGCCTGGAAGAAGAGGAGGAGGAGAGGAGGAAGAGCAGCTTGCAGACTGCATTGCGAATTGACACTCTAATGAAGGCACTTCCCACAACACACACACACACACACTCTCACTCACATCACGTATACGACACCTTGCCCAATATGCAAATTTCTATTAATATGCAAAACGCTTTATGAAAGCAAACAGCAAAAAAAAAAAGAGAGGCGCGACAATTGTTGTTGCTGTTGTCTCACTTATTGTTTTTCTTGTTGCCTGTCTGCAATTTTGCTTTGGTTTCCTGTTTCAATTCCATTTTCCATTTCCTACATGCACCTTGAGTCATGTCAAACAAGTGCAATCAACCCAATGCGAGAGTTTGTCTCAAAAAAAGGTGTGACCAGACACGTGCGTGGGTGTGCTAGAAGGAGAAGGAGGGTAGGGTAGGGTGTATGCTACTGCGACAAGTGAGAGAAGGATGTAGAGAGAGAGTAGGGTATAGCGTAGCAGCAGGGCAAACTCTTCTTTTCTTCTTAACAATTTTCTAACAATTCTCAACTCAAACAGAGAGAGAAAAAGATAGAGAGAGAGAAAGAGAGTGAGTGACAGCTTGGAGACGGGCAATCGTCTCAATTGCTTTTACATTATATATGGCATACAGCATACAAAGTTGCCTGAGACTGTGTGTGTGTGTGTATGTGAGTGTGCAATACACACACATTTAACAAATCGCTGCAAAATGTTTGCTCCATTATGCATTATTCTCCCTGTTGTTGTTGTCGTTATTCTGCACATTGTTGCTGCTGCTGTTGTTGTTGTTGTTTCTCTTGTTGTTGTTGCTGTTTGAATATTTCAATAAAAGATTTTGCAACGTGGTGTACGTGGCGCACATTTCAAAAGCATTTCTCACATGCAGTCGCCGTTTGTCGGCTTTGATTTGCCTGTCCTTCTTCCAGCACCTCCCCTCTCTCTCCCCCTCCCTACCCTGCCCTTCTTAATCCTCACACACACACATATGTTTGGGCCCTCGAGCCAAGTAAATGATTGAGTTTCGAGTTTGATGTGCCTTGGCATCAATTGCATGCAAATTTTGTTATTATTATTTGCTTTTTTTTTGGGCGCTTTTTGTTGCTGCTGCTTCTTCTTGCCTCCCTTCCCCGCTCCACAGCACAAATTGCAATTGAAATGTCAATTTCATTTTCCGTTTCCCCCGCTCTATATTCGCCCCGGCTTCGCTGCCAAGTGAGATCTGTAAGATGGATGTTTGAATGTGCGTTTCAGTCACATTAATGCATATAAATCGATGAATGGCTTTGCTCGCTCTCTCTCCCACTCTCTTCTTCTATACAACTTGCCAAATATCTTGTTGATTGTGATCTCAGCTGATCTGCATCTCTGACAGACTGACAGAGCGAGGCAGATAGACAGACAGTCTATCGAAGCATTTGAATTGCCTTCAACTGAACTCAACCTCAATTTAGATTAGAGAGAAGGTCTTCCCCTCCTCTTACCCCTATTCCAGCCATATAGATTCACAGTAGCTGCTCGAAAAAAACTGATACAAATCCCACGCCTTTGATATAGCTAGAAAAACACCTGGTTACCCTCTCGTATTTAGCTGGAAAGCCTTACAAGCTTAGCGATCTGAGCTGAGAAATCTTTGAGCCAACAAGGCTCAAGGTCTGCAGCAAACAAAGACAACAACAACAACAAGAAGCGAGTGAAACCTCACTGAAAAGCTGACAAAATGTTTTACAAAAGACGCGGCTGCTGAGCTGTTGCTGCGGTGCTTTAATTAGTCCGCAAATAACAAGTAAAGCAACAACAACAGCAACAACAACAACAACGAGAGAACTGAGAAATGTTGTCAGCAGCTGCCTGCAATTTTTAGCTAGAATTGTAGCTAGCAGAAGGAAGAGGCGGGTCGGGGCGGGGGGCAGGAAAAAAGAAGCTAAACAACACTTTTGCTTTTGTTTAAACTCTTGGAAATACGCTAGACAAGTAGTAGGAAAGAGGGGGAAGGGGAAGGCAGCAAAGAGGGAGGGCAATGATGTTGCTGATTATGTTGGCTGCGCTGCCACAAAGTTGCCACAGCTGTTGCAACTGCCTGGCAGCAACTTTTCAATGTAGTTGCACCTCAGCAAAAGTTGTTCGCACAGGCCTGCCTCTCTCTCTCACTCTCCCTCTCTCTCCCTCTCTCTCTCTCTCTCTCTATGGTTGCCTGCTTCTCTCGAGTGCAGGCTAATATTTACCGCCCTTTGCCACCCCCCTTTGCCTGCTGCCTGGCAAGGACAGTTGCCCCGAGAAAGCTTTCGATATGTAACTGCATAAATTTATGTGTTCTTCGAGAGCGTATAATGTTAATTAGCCGCTGCACGTGAGCACTAACTAAAGTGGCAACTAGTGTGGCAACACACTCACACGTTGTTGTTGTTGTTGTTGCCACTATGCAACAAATTATGTACGAAACATATCAGCCATATAAGCAGCCCAGTTACCTCTCAAGGTTTGCCACATGCTGCCTCAAGGCAGAGACTGGTTCGATAGTTGCAGATATGTATAGGAATTATGAAAAATATCTATTAAAAATATACCCAAATATACATATGATTTAGTATAAATATGAGCTAAGAAAGCGTAACTCCCTCTCCTTGTTGCAGCTACTGCAAATTCGTTTTTTATTTATTTATTTTTATTTTTTCGAATCGCACTGTAAACCGCAACAAATGCAGTCGCTGCTAAATTACAACGGCAGCAACTGCCGAACGTCATTGAAAAATATTAACTGAACTGCAGCAACAACAACAACAACAGCAACAAGAAAAACAACAACAAAAATGCAAAAACAAATCCAAAGACGACGCGTCTGTGAACCCTCAAAGAGGCCGAGGCGGCTCAGAGCAGGAGGAGGCAGAGAGTGAGAGAGAGGGGGAGAAAAAATGCAGGAACTGCAGAAAGAAACAAAAATAAAATAAAAAACTGTTGCCACTTAAGCGGCGGCACTTTTTGCGTATAGCCTGCGAGTGTGTGTGTGCGTGTGTGTGAAAATTGTTGTGCGGCTTTTTGTGGCCTTTTGCCGACAGACAGAGAGACGTATAGACTATACCAACAACAATGTGTGTGTGTGTGTGTGTGTGTGTCTTACATTGTGCAACACATTTTACTGCTGCTTTGGCTGCTGCCGCTGTTGCTGCCTCACGCAGTTGCAACTTGCCAATTTTCGCTGAGCGTTTTGTAATTTGCAGATTGAAGTTGATTTGTATCTCATGGATGCGCCTGCTGTGTGAAGTAATCGAGCAGAGAGCGAGAGATGACTTTAATTTCATTTGCCAGTTCTGAAATATATTTGGAAACTCAACTCACATGTGTCACCCTGCTGCCCCCTCCCCTTTGCCGTCTCCTACTTCCGTTGTTAGATTTGTTGCCTGTGTGTGATTTCCCATTGAGCGACAAGAGGAGGGGCAAGAGGAGGGGTATAAAGAGAGCCCGAGTTCCTTCATCATTTCGACCGCAGGCTAAATAAATCAGCGCTTGTCTGGGGCTTTAGCTTTGGCTTTGCCTCTGATCTGCGAGAGACTCTCGAGCTGAGTCTCGTTCCCAATCTCAGTCTGACTCTGAATCTGTTCAACAAAAAGGTTTGCGGGCTCTCTGTCGACGCTTGTCTCAGTTGTTGTTGTTGTTGTTGTTGTTGTTGTTGTGTTTGTTGTTGCTGCTGTTGCCTCTTTGTGTTCTGCTGTCCATCAAGTTGTGCTGCTTCTGCTGCTTCGTCCGTTTTTTATTTATTTTTTTACAGATACAGTCAGACAGACAGACAGACAACTCCCTCGAAGCGCAGACAGCTCCCTCTGCCTCTCTGCAAGGGGTCATTGTTGCAGTTGTTGCTGTTGTTGTTGCTGTTGCTGCTGCTGCTGGCGTAGTGAACTTTGTGGCATTTTAGTGCCTGGCAGCGACACTTAACATGCAACTAAATGGCGCATTTGATGCGCTTCAGCTTCGGCTTCGAGCTTGATTTTTATTTATATTTTATTGGAGTGCATAATTTATGATCTATACTCAGCTCGTTCTTCTTCTGTCTCGCTCTCTCTTCTTGTTGTTGTTGTGGGTGTAATGTTGCAGCATTGTTTCAAGATTTATGCAGCTAATGCCAGTCACTCGCAATAAAGCAACCGTCTACATTGTTCGCTTAATTTATTAACCTTCTCACCTTCTCATTCTCTTCTCTTCTCATTTATTGCAGGTGCTGTCAGCTCTGGACATACTACAGCCTCCGCACTTGGACTTCTTTCAGGAAATGTATCCTTTTTAATCAGAAACAAAGCAGCAAAGCAACTGCTAAATTTAGTTAGGGTATCTGGGAATTAGAGTAGCCCCAGGTGGCAGAGAAACCAATGAAATGCTGCTGCTGCTGCTGCTGGGGGCGACTGGCAGCCTGGAAAATCTATTTTCTATTTTCAGCACCAAAAGTTGCAGCCGAAAAAGCCGAGAGAACTACTTAATTGAAAAAGTTGAAAGCAAACAAACAAACGCAAAAGTTTAGCACGAGTTCGGGAAGGGCGAGAAGGGGTTAAGGGGGGGCATAATGGGGTAAATGGGAAAATGGGAAACTGGGGAAATGTAGCAGGGGCACATAATAACTCTTCCATGGTTACATCCTTAACCTTCCTTCCTATAGCTATGTGATAACCGAGCTGCTGCAGTCGGATCTGCACAAGATCATCGTGTCGCCGCAGCATCTGTCCGCGGATCACATCAAGGTGTTCCTCTATCAGATCCTGCGTGGTCTGAAGTATCTGCACTCGGCCAGGATACTGCATCGCGACATCAAGCCCGGCAATCTGCTGGTCAACTCGAATTGTGTGCTCAAGATATGCGATTTTGGATTGGCACGTGTCGAGGAACCCGACCAGGCCAAGCACATGACACAGGAGGTGGTCACCCAGTACTATCGTGCTCCAGAGATTCTCATGGGAGCCCGGCACTATTCGTCGGCTGTGGACGTGTGGTCGGTGGGCTGCATCTTTGGGGAACTGCTGGGCAGACGCATTCTGTTCCAGGCACAGAATCCTGTGCAGCAGCTGGAACTAATCACCGAGCTGCTGGGCACACCCACCATGGAGGACATGCGACACGCCTGCGAGGGTGCACGCACTCACATGCTGCGACGGGCGCCTAAGCCGCCCTCGTTCTCGGTTCTCTACACGCTCAGCTCACATGCCACGCACGAGGCAGTCCACTTGCTCTGCCAGATGCTTGTCTTCGACCCGGTAAGCGAACAGTGGAGTGTAGAGTCTAATCTCAGCTCTAATGCACCTCCTCCTTTCTCTCTCCCCCTGCAGGATAAGCGCATTTCGGTGACGGATGCCCTGGCGCATCCGTACCTGGACGAGGGTCGTCTGCGGTATCATTCGTGCATGTGCAAATGCTGTTTCACTACCTCGGCTGGCATGCGCCAGTACACGGCCGACTTTGAGCCCTCGGCCGGGCAACCGTTCGATGATTTATGGGAGCGCAAGCTCACCTCGGTGCAGCAGGTGAAGGGTGAGTATGAAGCATCCAGATATGATGGGAAACCCAAACTAAACTCTCTCCCTCTCTCAACCATTTTGCAGAGGAAATGCACAAATTCATCGCCGAGCAACTGCAGACGGGTCGAGTCCCACTCTGCATCAATCCGCAGAGCGCGGCCTTCAAGAGCTTCGCCAGGTGAGTTGTCGTTTGTCCTGCTTGAACCGTATATGAAACTGCACGAACTCCTCCTCTATATCTATATCTGTTTCTCTCTTTCTCTCACTGTCTTCCGTTACTTCTCCTATATTCCCTGTCCTTCTTTCTTTGATTTTTTTTTGTCGTTTCTAAATTTCGTTATACGCTTTTTAGTTGGGTCAACGAAAGAGAAAACTTTATCTGATCTTGACTTCACTGTGAGTCCAGTCTCTTAATCTCGCTATCCTCTACTGGTTATACCCTTGCAGAGTGTAGTACACCTATAGGAGACATTACAGATCCCATAGATCTTATATAATCGACAGAATAGTCGAACTAGGCATATTCGTCTGTCTTTCATAATGAAACTTGGCATAGAAATGAGCTATATCGAAGCCATATATCGCCATAGAAACTATCCGCTGATTTGTCTTAATCTGCAAGATATCCACACTTTAAATTTCATTAAATTTATACCACTATAACATATAGAAAAGATAATTTTATTTTATTTTATTATCGTAGGAATCAAAGACTGCAAGGGTATCAAACCTTCGACGTGCGCAAGATAGCTTTATTTCCTGTTTTTGTCCTTGCTTCAAGTCCGAAACTGTCCAAGCTGTCCCACTCTCTCTATCTATCTTTCTCACACTATTATCCTCTCTCTCTCCTCTATGTTGTTCTTTCCCCTAACTTATTACAATAAAATATATATTTATACGATTTTTAATTTTTGTTTCTCTTTTTTTCTATCGTTTTTGTGTGTGTTTTTCGATACATCGATATTAATATTGAAAACTCTATTAAATTTAACTATTCAATTTGCGTTGTTAAGCCAATGAGAATGAGAAACTGTACTACTACTACCACTACTACTACCAATACCACAACTTGCACTGCTGCTCCTGCCACAGTCGCTACTGCCGCTGCCGCTGCCACAGCTGCCACAGCCGCTGCTGCTGCTGCCACGTTGCTGCCGCAAGTTAAAGAGTACCAGAATGCAAGATATACCTAGATATACCTATATATCCGATAAGCGATAACTGATAAGCGATCAAGTCAAACTAAGAAGAGTCACAAGAACTGCCAACAGAAAGAAAGAAAGAAATAAAGCTGAGCAAAGCGTAAAGAAAAAGAAAGTGAAAAGATATACAGAAAGAAAGAATGATATAAAGAAACCAACTACAGTTCGGGGGCTTCGGCAGCAGCGCTATCTCGATCGAGAATTAGGTCTGTTGATAAAGCAAAGACATATCCTACTATACCATACATATTGCTCTACATTTGCTAAGATCTATCGTTTAAGTTAATTTCGACCTATTTTTAACAACTTATATTGTCCTTTATATTCTGTTCAACTCTTATATCGAAGTGCAAATGCAATGTGTATAAAACCTTGTTAATAATCTTAGTTTTAATTATACGACCCTAACTCATCGTTTCCGTTTCCCGTTACTTCCCCCTACTTTTCGTTTTGTTTTCGTTAGTTTTAACTTTTTGGGTTATTACATTCTTTTAATTAATTGCTTTGACTATATTTTGTGTACATAAATGTTACAAGGCAATCCTCCTAACTTATCGAATTGTTTATAAATGTCAGAAATTGGTCGGCGACAAGTGAAAATCAATGTGCGAAAAAGAGAAAAGAGATGAATAACCCGATAAGCGACAATTGGCAAGCAAAAGAAAATGAAACTCAATGAAAATTCAACCACTTTTCACAGACATTTCTAGTCAAGCAAAAATAATAATCATAAATATCGTAAAATAACTATATAGAACTAAGAACCCAATGCATATACATACATAAATATATTCCTGTCTCTCTCTCTCTCTCTCTATTTCTCTCTCCATAATCGAATTTGTATTTATGTTTTGCATATCTCATATACATACTATATACATAAATCCATATATACCATATATATTCGCATATTGTGTACAGCATAAGATATCAATGAACTCATCCACTCTCTCACACACACCTTATAAGACTTCAATTTACAAAGCACACACAGTCACACACACATAGATTTATATCTGGCTAATGAAAGTGCAATTTACTATATTAAATCATGATATAATTCCCTGAAATTACGAACAAAGCAAAACACTACAAGATGCCATCGTGCAATCCACAATTCTGCAATTTCATCTAGTTTCACACTCCCCCTCAGTCCCTCTCCAGGCCCCATTCTCATTGTTTCTCCCTTTGCATTTACAAATCACGATTAGAACTTAAGATCCTACAGACACACTGCCAGCAACAACAACAACAACAAATAATATTCATAATTGCAACAAATATATATAGTACATATATATAGATCTGATATCAGTGCAGTTGAGCAGCAGTGACAATGGTCAAAGTAGTTTAAAAATCAAAATAAAAAAACAAAAAAACCGAAATGCTTGAACAACTCTCACTTTCAAATTTAAAATTAAACTATTTTGTATTTTGTTTTTGTTTCCTTGTGGTATTCCAAATCCTTATTGAGTCTCTGTAGTTTGATTTATCTACAACATCTTCCATTTTTATATTTGTTTTGTTTTTGTTGTGCTTTATGCTTCCATTTAGCTAAACTACTATTATAATATTGTATATACCATACATATATCTTTTATGTTGTAAATACGTTAGTTTGGTAGTTCTGCATGTGCTTCCACTTTCTCTATAACTCTTTCTCTCCTCTATCTATCTGTCTGTCATTCTCTATGTGTTAAAAGAGACAGTAAATTTGCGAAAAATCAAAACTAATATTTTTACTCGCTATATTCCCAAACAGTTCCACGGTGGCACACCCTTCCGAGCTGCCGCCTTCGCCGCACCAATGGGAATGACGGCAAAATGAGGCGATTGCTGCCTAAAATATCAAAAGCAACACAACAACATCAACAACATCAACAACAGCAACAACATCAACAACAGCAACAACCATAGCAACTGCAACAGCATCGACTACAGCAACATGAACAACAGAAACAACATAAACATCAACTAACAACAGCGTACAACTACAGCAAAAATTTCTAGAGAGAAACGCGCCAAATACTTTTAGGTAGCGCTCGTCTATTTAAGAGTGAAAGCATTCCACCACCGAAATGAACTAAATGCAACAAAAAAGATAAAAACAAAACAAAACAAACACACAAAAATGTAACGTAACTCAACTGAAACTAGTCTAAAAAGAAAAAAAACGAGAGAAACAGAAAACTAAATTTCGAGGACTATACAGAACTGTTCCACGCCCGCAGAGATCGATCTACATAGTACATGTAGCATACTTTTTGGGGGCAACAAGAGGAGAATAGATTTCCATTTACATTTATGTTTAAACTTAATTCGCAAATGTTTACGATTTGACCTAAAGCAGGGTCTCTCGCATCGCGGAACAGTTTTGTATATAGGAAAATAACATTATCGATACGCAAAGAAATCTAAAGCGTAGAAAGCTTGCAAAAAGCTTTGACAATTTGGCAACAAAGCTACATTTGTTGTGCTCGACATGAAAATTGGTAAAGAAAACGACAAAAAAAAGTTTGGTCTTAATAAGTAAAATACAAATTACACGAGAAATGTTTTATTTTAAGCGCTTAAATCGATGTAAATTAATTAGCCACTAGACTCAAGCTCCCACTCATCCATCCCCCCTCCCTGCTATAACCACAAAACAGACGTCATGGAAGAAAAAACTATGCAACATATGCGAATATTGTAACAAAATAAAGCAAAGCGAAGGCAAAAGCTGCAACTAAACTATATAATTATAATTATATTTAAAATACGCAACACACACATACACATATATATATAAAGAATTTGTTTGCCAAATTTACCTCACACTCTTACACACACTCACACACACACACAGTCACACACTCACTAGAAGACTTTTGCTATGTGTAGTAGAACAAAAGTAAAAATAATTTCAAAACTATTTGCGCTTCAATTTTGAAACTGGTTTCTAACAAAATTAATATAAATTGTTCAGCATACTACTATGTATATCTGTATATGTATTTGTAATCTGTACATGTATGTGTGTCCTCTATATGTATAGCAAAAAGGCAAATGAAAAAGAAGAGAAAAGATAAGAAAACAAAACGAAAACGAAAACATTTTACCCGTGGACTGATTATAGGCATAAATCAAATCGTTATAATCGCGATTAACCAATTTAATTTGTACTAATTATAATTCTTAGTTAATGACAATTTAATACGAATCGTAAGCAACAACAAATCTTTAGTTTTGACTACAATCTCCAATCGATATATACACAATATATATAGAGCATAGTCCCTATATGTGTATGGCGAGAGGGATTCGTACAAGTGGACGACACACTGCCCCCAGTGAATGTGCAACGGCGTTTAAAGGTTGTGCCACACCCACACACACGCACAACAGATCGACGGCCGCCGTTAGTACATATGTATGTGTGTGCGTGTGTGTCCATCAACTTACGATTTGAACGCCTTGCTCACTTCAATAGGTTTATTTACTTATACTTATAATGCTGCATTAGTTTATCGTGTAATATAGTTTAATTTCCCCATTTCCCATTTCCGATTACCGTCGTATTTGAAGCAAAGAAATGCTCACAGAACCAGGACATCAGATCCAAGCCACTATATATATGGTATATGTATATTTAAATACCCCTTTATACATATTCAAGACTGAGTTCTCTCTCATTTCCTCCTCAGCAGAGAAAGACGATAGAAAGTTTGCAAGTTTCGGACATTTCGCTTGAATTACTTGAATGTATGTTATTTAAAACGTAGCGAACACTATATGAATATATACTATACGATACGATACTTATATAACTCTATGTGTGTATTTGTAATTTCAATCCATTCATTCGAAAAACAGAACAACAAAACGTCAAGTTCTCTCGAAATCTGTAGAATTGTGCTCTCCACCCCCTAAATCCCCCCTCTATGGGAATTCTTCGACTCTTAACTGTGCTGCTTTCTTATGTATGTAGTTTTTAATTATACGAATATATATACATATATACAGATAATATACTATATATGCATTAACTAATTTAGACGATATAAACAGGAAGAAAGAGAGACGACGGTATAAGTGAAGAACGGACGAGAAGAGAAAACAAAACAAACAAAATGAATTCAAACTTTCACGGAGATCTCATAGCAAAAAAACGAAAAACATGATAAAAAGCAAAAAGAAATCAAAAGCTTAAGTCTAACGGGAAATGAGGCAATTATTAAAAGAGGAACTTGTATCCCGACTCGAACCGTAACCGTTAGCAGGCGATTTCTTTTCATTTTTTAACTTTTGTTTATAAATAACATTTTTCTTACAAATACAAATACATATTGTCACACACACTCACACACACCTCCCCAATATACACATTCGTTTAGTTTCTTTATAGAACCCACAAACTACAATGCAAAATTATCATCAACATTAGCGAGTAAGCCCATTTTACACACACACACACGCAAACAAGCAAACGTATTTAATGTTACGATTATCGAATCATGATTATAATGATAATGAATAGATTTTGTTTGGACTTATGTAGGCACCATGTACATAACATTAACACCCCACCAATACTTATACTTATATAATATAATATACCCATTTAGAGCTAGTTTTTAGTTTACAAAGCAAAACCAACTAATATAAATACACCTATGCGATAGTATAGCGATAGTACCATATATCGATCAACGACTTGTACATTTTTGCACAACTTTCAAATGCTATCGATTGAAAAGAAATCACAAGAAACACACATTGGAATACCTAATATAATCTTAATCTTACACATACATATATAATTGTAAAGTCGACTCTGATTTGGCTTCAGTCTCTTTCAATTTTCATCGCCTACGTTTAGATTAGTTAAGAGAACAAAATATGCCGCTGATAAGCGGATACACTGAAAACTGCATTAGTATTTCAACTAAACCAATTGTGGAGCAGTACTATATCTGCTAACTATATATAGTAGAACCTACGTATACCTAATTAAAATACGAGTTTATGTTTACGAGAAATAAAATTGTGTAAAACTGTTTGTAAAAAAAAAAGAACCGAAAGAAAACTTTTCGTTTTATTGTCACTCTTTTGTTATCTACAACTTTTGTGGCACCCCTCGTGTGTCGGGCCGTCTAGTAAACCGCAAACCCAATGCATTTGCCATTAGAATTTATAGCTATAAATACGTGTATGCATTTTTTTCAATACAACTTAGCACTATATACGATAACCGATATACAATATACGGTATACGGTCTATGAATATATATGAATCTATAATATATATATATATATATGTGTATGTACGGACAATATTTGCAAATAAACAAAGAACACGAAAACTATAACTCGTCAGATATTCAAGTACAGGTTAAACTAAACATTTCGAATATTCCCTGCGAGTCAAGGAAAAGTATTATATTAGATCATTTTTGAGGCAGTTCCTGAACCTTCAGACTGCGTAAACAATTGAAAAGCGAATGAAATTTTATGCCAGAAAATATCGAAATAAGGAAAAACAACTTTTGGAAAGCACTAAAAACAAAAACAAAAAACAAAAACAATGTTTTCTTAATAGAAAAAAAATTGCGCTCAGGTTTATAATGAAAGTAAAAGTAATGCTGTAAAAACAAGATTATTATAAAATTCAGTAACTAACAAAAATGCATAATATAAATGTACGTTTACCATGTTTAACAAAAGGCTGTTTGTAGAAATTGTGACACAGTTTTTTAACCCAAAAACATTACAACAAAAACATATACGATATTCGAGTAAACTTTGATGTAAATGTGAGTAGACACGCTAAAAGCTTTGCCAAATCAGTCCCGAAATCCCAAAGAACCCCATTGGAACACGCTGATTCGAAAACTTGATTATCGTAATCATCAGCAGGCCCACTCCGATTCCACATAGATCGATTATAGCCAACTTTTAGGATCCCATGCTTGTGTGGAACCATTGCATAAGTGGAATTCGGAAGGGACCTGCACATATTATTCGTAGTTTGTGTACATATATGAAATTATACTAATATTTACGGTATTACACATACCTACATACATATAGAAAACTTTGTGATTGCTTCTCATTGATGATATTGATATATAGTCAAATGTAAGCCGGCATAGACATAGACACACTCCCACACATACAAAACACACACACGCAGCATACGCAATGCAATTATTAAAGCAAGTTAATGGAAATTCCCGAAATTACGTAGGACACAAGCGAAATGTACGAGTAGTTAACAATACCATTTACAATATATACACCATATATAATATATATACACTCTCATAATTGAAGCTTATCCATTAACTTATTATTGCAATTATTTATATATATATATATAAAAATATCGTATATGTACGAGCATATGGGAAATTCGATAAATGTTGTAAAAAGAAGAAAAGAAAAGAACATACTATAGTATTTATAACGCAACTCTATGAATGTTTATGTATGTATATGTGTATGTGAAATCTGTAGCGCACATTGCAAGGTGGGAGGGGACACGTCTCCTGCCCCAAGTAGAAGCTCGCCTAGATCGCACGTGACAGAGCAAATGTCCTTTAAAATGTCCTCTCTTTGGTTAGTCCAGAAACTGAACCATTTGTATATATGTAATTACATTATATCTATCCAACAACAACATTAACCATTAACCAATATTTTTCAACCACAACAAAGCAAGAAACAACCACATGTACATTATAAATTGAGCGAACCTTTTCCCCAGTAACATAACATATTTTAATTATTATTAACGTATAAACCAACACACACACACACACACTAACCCAAGCATTAGACTTACTAATACTATATTATAACGTAATACCGAAAACAGTAAAACAAAATGCTTTCAAACTAAATAAAGTTCTTTGGAATTACAATGCAAAACAAAAGATACGAAAACAGAACTCACAGTTGTTTTTTCTGCCTCGAATCTTTCGACCTTTAATAAATCTGCTGGTGATCGCAAAACCGTGGTATTCTCGAGGGGTCTGGTCCTTTAACATACGTAATTAATTCGTAGCATACTTTCAGGCTGGCTGTAAATGTTAACTAACAGCAGTGAGAGAGGATGCGAGAGAGAGAGAGTAAGCTTTAAGCTCAATTAAAAGCTCTCTCAGAAGATCAGGTTGACCAATTGGAACACTTCATTTTATCCTAAGCTTCACTTGGAGAAGCTTTTGCTCCCACACTTTTTCACTTGCTTCTGCCTTCTGATTTTGCTGCTCGCCTGGTGTAATTTCGTGCTGGGCAAGCGAAATATTCGACGAACATCGAGATTAGACACTGAGTCATCTATCTCTTTCTTGCTTACTATCAGACAGCGACAGGCTGTTATTATTTAAAGTATGACTTAGTTAGCCCAAATGGGCTGAATTTAAAGCTGCCAAGAACACAATGGGGTTGTCAGATTTCTCGGTTGACCTTAATAAGTATTTAAATTTAAAAAAAAATGACAAGCGACTTAAAAATTTCGAAGGAAGTTTTTTATAAGTAGGACCTGTAACCTGAACTTGCTTATAAATCGAAAAAGTATCAAAATAAAATATGGCTATTTTTAAAATGTAGGATGGCTAAGGGTATTGTCAAAATGTTGCACTTAGCAACGCAAAAATATGCAAATGTTTTGAATGGACCATACTGCAATATGTTAAGTTCATAGGCTATATTGGCGCTATACAGTTCAACTACAGCGTCCATTAGCAGGGCAAATCACATAGGCATATTTTTCTGTGAAGCACACTGGCTCGTTGTGAAGCGCTGCAAATCAACTAAAACTCAGAATTACACCAGGCGAACAGAAATATCAGCAAGGTCACAGACCGAATAAAGCAAGTGCAAGGGAGCAGAGCAAAAGAGCGAAAATGTGAGAGCGAGTGTGTGAGAGTGTGTGTGTATGTACGGCAGATAATTGCGCTCTTTGCTTTGATCAGGTGACATTTCACTCTAACCCACTCTCACAGTAGCTATGTCTCCCTCATGTGAGTTCCGTTATTACTTCCGCATTGAGCCAATGAGAACAATTGACGTGGTTTTTGTTTTGTTTGCTCTCAGTTATTTGATGCTCGCTGCTTTGCCTGTCTGCCTGCTGATTTTTCTGCGTGCCTGGTGTAATTTCGTGTCGAGTTTGCAAATAGCGCTTGCTTAGTTTGAGCACACACCTCAACCGAAATAATGCGCGTCTCTTACACAAGGAAGTTAAAATAAAGTTTTATTAAACTGCGCAATCGATTTAATGGGAAAACACGCTTATTACAATTTTGGAAAAAATTAAAATATTTTCTAAAAAAATTATATGAGATCCTTAGCTTCAAATCGTTAAAATTCAACATATTTTAAAAATGCTATAACGCATTTATTTAAATGTAGAATCACTCAGGTTGTGAAACCATAAACAAAATGTCATTCCGCACGAAAATCCTTTGGTTTTTAAAAAAGTTATGATCGAAGGAAAATGAGGTAAACTCATTCGCATGTCGAGGGTGTTGTCAAATTTTTTGACCATTTCGACATGATTTTTGGGTCAAAATTAAGTATGGTCTAAAATCGATTTAAACACTTGTTTATTACTAATTTTGACCTCCGCAATCGATTAAAATCAAAAACTCGCGATTTTAAATTTAAAAAAAAAAAATTTTGTTGAAATTTCACAGGGGGGACCATTGTCTAAATTTCCAAAATATCGAAAAATTTCAAAAGGTCTTTTATAATATTACTTGAATGTAGAATCACTCAGGTTGTGAAATCATAAACAAAATGTCATTCCGCACGAAAATCGTTTGATTTTTAAGAAAGTTATGATCGATGGAAAATGAGGGTACAAAGCCTGTTGAGGCTACATACTGACTACAAATGTTAACTAAATGTAGTTTACAGCAGAAAAGCAGCTGACGTCACAGCGAGAGAGCGAGAGGGTGACTTTGAATGTTATCTGCAAGTTGTCGCAATTTCACAGCGTCTCGGCACGGAATATCACCAGGCGACCAGCAAGAGCAGCAGGCATCGCTGAAAAGTATGAAGTCAGACCCGTATAACAGCTTAAGAGCGAGAGAGGCAGAGGGAATAGTGGAAAGCTTAAAGCTCGCTCAGGAGGTCAAGCGGACCAATAAGAACACTCGATTTGATCATAAGCTTTCCTTGTGAAAGCTTTCCCTCTCAAACTGTTGCTCTGTTGCTGCATGCTGATTTTGCTGCTCGCCTGGTGTAATTTCGTGCTAGGCCAGCAAATACTCAACGAATATCGAGTTTTGACAATGACATCATCTATCTCTTTTTTGCTTCTCCTCAATTTGGCTTTCGCGGTTAATTCTTACGATATATAATTGTTTTTATTTATTTTATACCTAGTGACTGAATTATAAATTAATGTCATGTGTTGCCATATTTTTATGTTATAAACTGTTCCGCTGTGAGGCCCCGGAAATCGAGCTGAGCCCTGAACTACACCGCGCTCGCAAAAATATCAACCATCCTGGAACTCTATGCTGCACGAGTTGTGACAGTCTGTCAGCTATTTTACCACGTAAAATACCAGGCACCCAGAATCAGGTAGTAGGTGGCTGCAGAAGTTTTAAAAATAAATCAGCAGCCTAAGAGTATGCCCTACTTAAAAAGTGCAGTATTTAAATATCGCCCGCGAAAGTATGCAATACAAAAACAGGTTGATTCAAATTACAGACAAGAGGTGGCGCTAATTCCAACCAGACGGCACTGGCGCTTCACCAATTAGTTGCTGCTGCATCCGACAGATGGCGCCACTGGCTCAAGCAGCCTGTTTGAAAATTAAAAACAGAAAATTCAACAAGTCCCCAATTCAGTTCTGGCTTAAAAAGCTCTCGTATATTCAGATTTCTGCGCTCTTTTATGGCTACAAATGCATAAAAAAGTATACCCTTTTTTCTTCGAACGGGTTATATAGATAAAATTTGTGTCTTACGTGCTAGATCTACGCTTTAAAAATATGTTTGTTTTGCATCAGTCTTACACAACGAATTTAAAATGGTTTAAAGATTAAAAATATTCTCCAGGAAATACTATAATGATAAGTGAACTTGCTCTCCTCGTTTCTCTGTTTCGGTCCCATTTCCTTCCTCTGCCTAATCCTTCTTCCCGTAGTGGCTGTAGCTCTCCTCCACAAAGATCTGTATGGAACGCTTGACATGCTGCTTGTGCGGCTCTGGCAGCTGTTCCAGCTTGGGCAGAATCTTCATGAGGAACCGAAAGTCCGGCGACAAATTGATATTGGTCTCAGTCTCTGCCGTCGGCGGCGGTGACTCCTTGACCGATGGCTCCACGGGCAAGACGGATACACTCGCAGGTAGATGCAGTCCGGGCACGCCTTCCACTTTCACAAAGTTGGTGGGATTCTTCTTGGGCGGCAATGTAATGTGCGGCTTATGAGGAGGCTTCTGTGCTGGCGGTGCCGCAATTTGTAGCTTGGCGGGATGCACTGGCTCCTGCTTGACCACTTGTAGCTTGCTCTTAGCTTGTGGTTGTATCTGCACCTGCGACTGCGACTGCGCCTGCTCCTTATCCTGTATGCAGTTTAGAATCTCCGGCAGAAACTTCTCCAAATGCTGTGTGAGATTCGCCTGCGGTTTATCGGTGACAATCATAAGTTTCTTGGCTGCCGTATCCTTCTCCTGCTCCACCACAACAAACATCTTGCGCTTCTGCCCAGCGCCCACACCGCTGCTGCCGTTCTTCTCGTCCGACTTCTCCGTAATCAGATACAGCTTCCGCTTCTTCACCAGCCCATTGGCGCCTTTGCCCGTGCTGCTCTGCTTGACATGGGTATCAACTAGGGCGGAGAGCGGCATGCTGGCCTCATAGTCTGAGCTGCTGGACTGCACGTCGCTGGAAACGGAGGAGGACGAACAAATCGAGTGGGAACGCTGCGGCACGGGCGTGATGGTGGTCACAGACTTTTGTCCCTGTCCCGGCGTTAGCTGCTTCGGTGAATTCCGACAGGAACTCTGTAAATATTTAAAATATATATTTATCGTTATCGTATTGTAATCGACTAATCGATTTGTCTCTCACACTCACATCGACAAGTTCTATGGTTGTGCTGTCTGCCATCGGCTTGGCAGATGTTGTTGACGCTGCCGCTGCCGCTGCTGCTGCTGCTGCTGTTGCCGACGCCGCTGTTGTTATTGTCTCGTGCTTGTTGGGTCCCCGCAGCGGCGTCGTCTTGATGCGCGTCTTGGCCATTGCCTTGCGCTGGCTAAAGTGCCTGAAGCAGATGCGCAGCTTTTTCACTCCGCCGAGTTCCTGCACCAGTTGGTCGCTCACTCCGAAATGCCGTAGCCAATAGTTGCAGCTGCAGGAATTAAAATTTGCGATTGTTCAGTAATGCATGTGCTGAAGAGTGTGTGTGTGTGTGTGTGTGTGAGTGAGTGTGATTGTATGTCTCTCTCTCTCTCTTCGTCTGTCTCGCATTGCAAGCTAAGCTCTGCTCAGCAGCAACAACGCAATTTGCGAAATAATTAAGAGAAAGCTCTCTCTCTCCCATTGCCTCTCTCTCTCTCTGCTTAATAGAACGGCATGCACATTCTGCCGGCACATTCACTTATAACTGTTTCAATTTCGTAAGCAGCTAATTTATTAAGAATTTATTTACCCGACAACAGCAACAACAACAACAACAACAACCACAACGATTAAAAGGAGTTGATACTAATCCGAACGAGCGCTGCGCTGCGCACGTTGCGATCGGCTCGCAGGTTCTTTGTTTACTGCAAAGAAGTGCAACGAAGTTTCGTTCTTTTGGCAGCGCTTTCCTCTGCAGCTTTAAAATTAGATCCCGTCTCGCTCTCGCTCGCACCAAGTTCTGCCATGTCCGCCAGAAGTCGTCGCTGTAAAAGCGCTTTTTATGCTCGCTGCACTGTCTCTCCCTCTCTCGCTGTCGCCGTTGCATGTCTGTGTGCCGTCCGTTCTGCTTGTGTGGTGCTTTCGCTAAACTCGACTGCTCTCTCTCTCACTGAGAGAGCGGAGAGCGGAAGTTTTCTGCGCGCGTCTAGTGCCGGCGTGCGAATGCTGCTGCTGCTGCTGACGCCGCTGCCACTACCGCTGCTTCTATTTCCCCTCTCTCATTGCATTACAGAAACAACAACAAGAACTGAGTCTGTTTATTTGCTTTATGGATAGCGCAGGCACAACCGAATTGGGGTGACCCAAAACATTTCGATTGATGCTGCACACTAATTAATAAAGATTCTAATTGTTGTTATTGATTACTTGACTTGAGTTTAGCTTATTGCAAATTACTGCCTAAAATTTTACTTATTATTGAAATCAATTGAAACTGGTCCACTCTAAACTCCATGTTGATGATGGCAACAACTCCAGCGCAGAAGAACTTTTTGCAACAAAAACTTCACGGCCAACAGAGCGCGCCGTACGCATTACAACAGACAAACACAGTGAGAGAGGCAGAGCGAGAGAGAGAGGGCAGTGTACGAGAGAGTTATAAATAAACCGATGGGGAGAGCATCTCCATGTATTTGTGTGTGTGTGTGTGTGTGTGTGTGTGGGACGCAGCTTCTTATGTTGTCGTCGTTTCCCTCACACCCACAACGCGCGCGCATAATTGCAATGCGAATGCAAGCACGTACTTGTTGTTGTTGTTGTTGCTGCTGCTGCTGTTGTTGTTGTTGCCATTTTGCCATGGCATTGAAATTTTTCTATGAAGCTGATGCGGGCGAAGAGAGTTCGATAACCTTTGACTTGCTGGAGCAGGCGACGCCAGGCCAGGCCAGAGCAAAAGCTCTCGCTCAACTAGATGTGCCTGCCCCACTGTACAATTAGTAGACGTGCAGAGGCTTGTATTAGGCTGAGCTTGCATATGTGCAAAAGTGTGTACAGTGTTTAGATATACCTAAATTTGTACGTACAGTATGTAAATATGTTGTACATCGATATGCAGGTACGCAGGCATGCAAAAAAGAATTCCCGATGCGCAACAAGCTTTTTTTATGCAGCCCGACTTGAACCGGTTTTATGTGTATATAGTAGTGTGAATATCGATATGTAGATCGGCAGAGGATAATAAATAAAGTGCACGTAATAAATAAATTTTGGGCGCAGCGCACTCACCGATTGATATCGTGTACAGGAAAGCGACGCAGTTCCGCTGCGCTTGCTGCGCAGCCCATCAGGCAGACCCTCTTGCCTCCGCTGCCATTGGCGTCGGCGTCAGCGTCGTTCTGGGCTGCAGCTGCGGCGTCGGTGTTGGCAGAGAGGTTCGCACTGGGATGCAGCGACATGGCCTTGCAAATGCGTAGGTTGCTCATGGCGGCGAGGGCTGACGAATTTACCGAAAAAAGGGAATGAATAATTGAAAAAGCACGAGATTACGTTGGGAAGCTGCTTAGCACACACTCACACACACACACACATCTGCCTTGTGGGTGCGCGTATGTGTTTGCCCGAGATTATAAGCTACTTTACTTATTGACACATTTACTTAGCTTCAGCATAATAAGACTGAGTAAAAGCGGAGCAAGCGAAACGAGCGAAAGACACAGCGAGAAATAAAGGTTAAAAGCTTTTGCTCTGCCGCTCTCTCTCTCTCCCGTTCTCTCGTCTGGCTCTCAGCAGTGCAGCTTTCGGCTGCAGTTTCATCTTGTTGAAGAAGTGAGCAGAGCTTTTTCGTGGCCCACTGCACAGTTGTAGTAGAGAAAGCTCTTGGCAGAACGACGCTTACCCCGCCTCGTCTTCTGCTCACGTTGCTGATGTTGCAGATACAACAACAAAGTCTCAACATACCACATGCCTTCTCTAGTTATAATTCAATTCAATCGTGCTTTAGTCTTTTTGCTGTACTCACCTGAGGAGTTTAGAAGACTGTGTGTAGGAGAGTTGGAAGAGCGTGGCTAGGGAGTTGAATAACCTTCTTCTCTCCTTCTCTCCTTCTTTCTCTCCCTCTCTCTTTCTGAGCACGTTGCTGGCTGCGTAGCGTGCTTTCTGCCTGGCACAATTATCTACGCTCTTTGTGTGCGCGTCTTCTGCGGCGACTTCTTTGGATTCTTCAAAAGCTCTTGCCGTGTTGTCTTCTGCGTTGCAGTTTAGTTATGTGTGCGTGTGTGTGTGTTAGTGCTGAACGTGGCTGTGGCTCTGGTTACGTTCTGTCCAAGCTACGTCATGGTATCTCAAAGACTGCCGAAAGTTTTGCCTGCGTCATGTAAAACGTACTGAAAGCTCCCGCACGTCGCTTTTCTGCTCAAGCAAAAGCTTTCACTCGCTGTGTAAGCTTGGATTGCTCTCGCTCGCTCCTCTCACTCTCCTCAAAGCTTTTCGCTCAGCTACGCTACGCGTGCCTTATTGAGGGTGGCCTACAGCAAAAGCGACAACAAAAGCTCGCTGAGTGTGGAACGAGATCATAATTCGATTGCCAAAGGCTACACAGAGCTTTCAAAAAGCTAGTAACGACATTAGTCGCGAGTTTTCATTGAAGAACTCTCTACGATAAACCCGATTCAACTTGTACTCCCTTCACACATCGCAACGCATCGCATCGCTTTGCTTATCTTAATTGCCTGCCATAAATTGCAGCGAGCTTACGGATTTTTCCTCACTTGACAGTATTTCAATTCAAAATTCAATTAAAGTGCTAAAAGCTTTTCACATTAACCATGCAGGTGTTGCAGGCAGCCAGGCAGGCAGGTAGGCAAGCAGCAGCTTAGCGAGTATTAATAATAATTTGCTGTAAGCACGTTTAATTTGATATTTAAGAGCCAATCAATTGGAAACTTGTGGATGCCATAAATTTCAATGGATTGGAAAAATAAAATGCACAAAACTCGTCGTCGTATAAAGAAAATGCAGATAAGGCGTTGACTTGTCACATCATTCATTTTTCCAACCACTCTCCCCCTCCCCTACCCCTCTATAGAGATGTCAATTTAAATTGTGTAAACAATTTTCAACAGTTTTTCTCACTAAGCAGGGGCGGCTGCGTCAATTGTTAACGCCTTGCGGCGACTCTTAAATTGCTTAATAGTCTCTATTTCTCTCTCGGTTGGGTCTATATAGTCTCGCTTCATGTTTTTTATAGACTCCTAGTTAAACGCGACACATTAATGAGTCGTAAAGTCGTCGCAGCTGAAGGAATGCGGCACGAAAGAGTACTCAATGCGTTTGATTGCCCTCAATGAATGACCGCAAATAGGGCAGACCTTTGTTTTTACGATCGTGCCAATGCCCAACCGAGCATTATCCTCAAGAACGGCTTTAATCACCCCCCTCCCATCTCTCTCTCTCTCTCTCTTTTTCTCTAGTTTCTGCAGTTTGATTGAATGAATGATACGCTGAGCGCACTCGAAGGCGACGCAGCGATGCCAGACTGCGATAAAAGTCATCATCGTCGTCGTGTAAGTGTGTGTGTGTGTGTGTGTGTGTGTGTGTGTGGGGGGGTCCGCAGATTATGTGATTAGAATATTGACAATTAAGCAACAAGCGCACATAAATTGATTTACATGTAATTTTTAATGGCGCCAGGTTCAATTGGAGACCGCTTGCAGAGGCGTACAACAAGTGCAGCGCATTGTAAGTGGATTAACAGAGATAATATCAACCACACAGAGTCATAGAAATTAAAAAAAAAGAAAAAAAATCTTGTCAGAAGTGGGATTCGAACCCACGCCTACAGAAGTAGACTGCGACCTGAACGCAGCGCCTTAGACCACTCGGCCATCCTGACTGTTCTGCGTGTGAGTGCAAAATGCCAATGGCATTCGATGAGCACGCACGTTTGGCCATTGTCTGCACGGCAGCCATCTTCCCGCGCGCTCTCTCACGCTCTATTTCTCTCTCTCGCGTAATGTGTGCTACTAAGTAGTATTTTTAGCTGGCGTCGTTAAGCATACGCCATGTAGCACAGTGTTGCCCAATCACACTTAACTCTTTGAACTTGGTCAGCCTACGCGACGCTGCGCTGCCGCTGCTGCTGCCGCTGCCACTGACACTGGCGCAGTGAATGGGGCAATGAAAAATGGCATGTGGCGCCCGGAGGCAAAGACAAATTGCGCTCGTCGCTGTCGCGTCATGCGAGAGGTGTGTACACACTGGTACAGTACAGGTAACAACTGTACAGGCAACAAAGCTCGTAATTATGAGGACTGCAGTACAGTGCGATGCAGTGCGATGATAATAAATAAATGCATTAGAGAATAATGAAAAGAGTTGAAAAGAGTCTACGAAATGGGGTCACAGTCATCCATCAGAGGCGGCGGCAGCGGCAGAGACAGCGCCGATTGGCAAGTGTCACATTCGATATTTATTTCGATTTATTATGCAACAAAAGGCGCCCACCCACTGCAGTTAGAGATACACTGTAAATGGGATATGCAAATTAATTGAGTTACAAACAGAGAGAGAGAGAGGGGGAGATGGAGAGTGAGACAGAAATGTCAACTGGCCAGTGGCCAAATTGCCACCGATGTAGTCAATGTTGCTGACATTTCACACGCAGTTGCAGCCGGAGTCGCAGCAAGTCAAGAGTTGTTGCTGCCTGCCACTTGTTGCTGCCCCTTCTTCCCCTCTGCCTCCGCTGTGTGCACGCACTTTCAATGCATTTCAATTAGCCTCAGCCTGTGGCTCAGCCTCAGCCTCACTGCGCTCCACTTTGGCCTCGCAAGTGATATTTGGTCATTTTTTTTTTTTTTTTTTTTTTTTTTTTTTTTTTTTTTTTTTTTTTTTTTTTTTTTTTTTTTTTTTTTTTTTTTTTTTTTTTTTTTTTTTTTTTTTTTTTTTTTTTTTTTTTTTTTTTTTTTTTTTTTTTTTTTTTTTTTTTTTTTTTTTAATTTTTTTTTTTTTTTTTTTTTTGTGTGGTGTGTGATCCATATATGTTTTTTTTTTTTTTTTTTTTTTTTTTTTTTTTTTTTTTTTTTTTTTTTTTTTTTTTTTTTTTTTTTTTTTTTTTTTTTTTTTTTTTTTTTTTTTTTTTTTTTTTTTATAGCGCGATTGTATAGACTGATAGATCCGATAGGCATTTATATATGTTAAACAGTTGCCTGACCTGACAGCCAAAGTTAATTAAAGCCTACTAGCTCGATCTCTATGCGAGCGAGTTATTTATCCATTAATTCACATGTTTACCCACTGTACATACCTCAATTGTGCCGCAGCATAAATTCATTGTGATTAATGATGCAGCAGGGCGGGCAGCACCGCCAGCGAGTGCCCAGACTGGGCTAAGACAACGAGTCTCTGACCCATTTCCTATGGCAGTCGAAATAAAATTAGCAAATTGCCCGAATGTCAATCAACGGCCATCAATCAAAATTGTATTGTCACTGGCAGAGAGAGAATAAGTATAACATTGTATATGGAATACAAGAACATAACGTACACGAGTCTGGGGCAATATGAAGCGCAACGGGGTGTGGCAGCTGCAGTTGCAACTGGCGGTGGCAACTGGCGGCAGTGGCTGCACCCACCACGAGTGAAGCTTGTAAATTAACATACAACAATGGCCAAGCTAAGTGGGTCAAATGGAGTGCGATATCGAGACGGAGAATCGAAATGCAGAGCAAAGTGGAAGAGGGAGAAGAGAGAGTGAAGTGTCTCAGGCAACTTCCCATCTCCCACTCGAACTATATCTATGATAATCCCCAATAATCGCTGCTTCCAGAATTCTCTTTCCTCTTGCGGAGTCAACAAACTCTTTCAAGTTCAACTGGAGCGAGAGAGAGAGAGAGAGAGAGAAATAGCTGGCAGACAGCACTTTGACCACGGACAACATTAATCAAGATGCTGCATTGTTTCTCTCTCTCCCTCTCTTTCTCTCTCTCTCTCTCTCTCTGTGTTTTGTGTTCTGACGCGACATTTTATGCCAAATTTGTACACAGTTAATTAACAGGTTTCATTGTGTTTTTGTTGTTTTTTCGCTCTTCATCTTTTATGGCCGCACGGGGGCGTATACGTAATACATAATATAGTATGTATGTCTGAGCGTAGCAGAAGGCAGGCACAAAGAAAGCGAACCGAAATCAATTTGAAAACATGTTTGAGCACGCTTGTTTTTGCTGCGGCTAATAGAAATTTAATTAGCCATGCAATTTTGCATTTCGTAGTTCCCCTTCTGCCCCTCCCCACACGTCATTCGCCACCTCTCTCTCTCGCCTCTTTCTGCAGCTTTGTTTATGATTTGCTTTACGCTGCACGTGCAGTCAAAGCTTTGTCATATGAGTGCGCTGTCTGTGTGTGTGTGTGATGTCACTCTCTTCGTGTGTGTGTGTGTTTATGTGCTGCCCACGCACGCGAGAGTGACGCTGCCTTTGTTGTCGAGTGCGAAGTGAAGAAGCCAAGACAAATAAAAAGACACGAAATAAAAACAAAACTTTATGGCGCACCACACAACGCGAGCAGAGCAGAGCAGAGAGCGTGAGCGCGAGCGACAGCAGAGAGAGAGAGAGAGAGAGCAGTGCTAGAGCTGAGAGAGCGATCCAACGCATGGCGCTGTGCAAGAAGGTAAACAGTTCGCAATGTAAACTTTACATGGCGCTGTTAATGTTAGGCAGCGCACTGTTTACAGCACACTGTTAGGCACAGTCGTTTACATGCTGTGAGCATTCGTGCAGATTGCGCTCTCGTGACGTCGCGCACACAACAGCCTCACGTCTCGCGGCTCGTGCATGCGAACAGAACGTGAGAGAGTATTAAATTTTGGCTTTGTGCAGTGCTCTCACCCTCACACACAAGTGTTGCACGATCAACTCTCGTTCGTTCGTCGCTCTGACGTTCGACTGCTGCTGCTGCTATGCCGAAGCTGCGGCTGCGGCCACTGGCACTGACACTGCTAATGCAGTCGTCAGTCCGCAGTCAGCAGCGCAACGCGTCGGTTCGAGAAAATTCTCTACGGAAAGTTACAGCAGAGCGGCGCGCAAGGTACGACTGGTCAGTTACGCGACGACGGCAGCGGCGGCTTATCGCGAGTCCGAGCAGCAGCGCAGCCTAATCAGAGTTACAAGTGATTTTCCCTCTAGGTTTATAGCTTTTCTATTGTTGCAAAGCGCATTTTCCACAAACACACACACACACACTCTCTTTTTCTTTCTATGCTTGCAATTACGAAATCTTCTTGCCATGAATTTTTGTGTATTTTCCATGTGGCTATAAATATCAGCCAGAACGCAGGCAGTCGGGCAGGCAGGCAGGCTGGCAGGCAGGCGGGTCGCCTGGCCTGGTCAAAGAACCAACAAATAAAAGAGCCATAAGAACATCGTTCCCAAATGACTGACGGGTTGATTGACTTGCAGGAATTTGAGAAGAGCAGCCTCATCCGAGATTCATTATCCACACACCCCCCCCCCCCTCTCATATCCTCTTCTTTCTGTCGCAGCTTCCGCTGCTTATCTGCCGCACGAGATTCTGACGCGTCGGCAGTATCGCCTCAGTGCGATTTGGCGGCGCTTTCAGCGTGTTGCACATTGAATTTACGATTACACAGAGACGGACAGAGGCGGACAGACATTCATAAATACAAAGTAAACGCGTAAATTGTATACATCACGTAGCTGTAGCTGGGGCTGTAGCTATCATTTCGGACTGTCGGACTTTTGTTTAATTGCACATCAATATCGCAACTCGTGCAGTGCGCATATGTACATACATACATATATAAATCTGGGGAATAGGGCAAACAAACGATAGATCGATCGATCGATCGAGCATACATAAATAAAGGCAGCCCCCGTTAATTAGCCCCCGCTGTACACAACTGTGAGGGATGTGATTAGTTAATCTGTGCAGCTCCCCCCAACGCCTCTGCCTGCTGGTTTCCATCAGCCACAACACAGATGACACCCACACACATATCAGAAAGAATAATACAAAAACATATGCCAAATGTACACAAATATTTCCGACAAAAAAACAAAAATTGATTTGAAAAAAAAAAAAACAACAAAACAAAAAAGTCTTGTCAGAAGTGGGATTCGAACCCACGCCTACAGAAGTAGACTGCGACCTGAACGCAGCGCCTTAGACCACTCGGCCATCCTGACTGTTAGCGCGTATCGAGCTAAAGCGAGTTTTGTGCCCTCGACAGCGCGCTTTCTGTGTGTGTCAAGCAGTGCAAGAAACTGCTGCGCAGTGCTATAAATAGTTTTATGGCAACATTGGCCCACAAAGGGATCGCATTGCACTTCGAATCGAATCTCTCTGCTGCACTTTGTGCCTGGGAAAAGTGTTTGTTGTTGTATAACGACAGTGATTAAGTTGCTAATTGACATAAACGTGAACATTTTCATTGCACAACTGATGGACAGTTAATGCGTATGGTATGGCAAATGAAATAAGTGTCATTTTATGGCACAATAATTGCCAATTAAATTGATTCGAAACGAGCGAAACGTTTCCCTTCCTTCCATCCATAAATCTTATCGCTGCGCCTATGGGCTGGGCCGGAGACAGAGAAACAACGCGCGGATTGTGCGGATTAGTCATGGGAGAGAACTCAGCTGAGATTTCTCCTCAGAAGCCCCAAACAGACCAGGTATATACTATATACTATAGAGACCTCTTCTAATGAGGCCAACCCGCATTCTCGATACTCAAAATCGGGGGAACGCTAATAACGCGGTTAGCAGTAGCCACGCCCACTCTCACTCTCCCTCTCTGCCTCTCTGCCTCTCCCCAATCTCATTAGAGGCGGTCGCCTTTTGTTGTTTCTTTTCTTTACGTTGATGTAGATACATTGATATTATTTATGATATGGGGAGAGCCTCTGCGGGATAGAGAGTCTCTTGGCTTTTTAATGAGTTTCTCGACACCCGGTGACATTTTCCTCTTGATTTATGGCGAAAAGTTCATTATGCCTCACAGTTCTGCTGAGTTTTCCACGCGTCTTCGAATACAATCGATGCAGTTGTTGCTGTAACCGAAGAATCGCACGCTTTGTTTGCCCACATCATATTTGCGTAAACTCGTATATAGTATTGTATATTCTCGAGATTCGCTTTGACTTTATGCCGACAAAACTATTTATAGCATTTTGTGTTGCTTGAAAGTATTTTCCGCAATAATCTGCATGCGCATTTCGGGATAATTGTTTGTTTATACTACGAGGGAAAAAACCAAATGGCATGAAATGTTTTGACACGCCGCAACAATTTTCCGCATTGCCATTGCCACTGAGGTAGTTTGTAGATTTTGTTTGTAGGTTTTCCAGCGCGACCTCTATATTTTCATGATTTCCTATGCCTATATCAATTTTCTTTGGTAATAAGCCTGGCATACACTTTTTGAAGAGACCTCCAACTGTGTTAAATATACAGAAAATCTCATACCAAATTTGATGTTTCTAGCTTTTTTAATAGCTGAGATTTCAGAGAAATTGGAAGGGGCGAGAACTGCAGTTCTGCTGCTTCTTCTCAGCCCTTTCTGTTGAAAAACGAGCAGAGCGAGTGACTGGAGAAGTGTAAAAATTGACACCAATATTTAATATTTTCATGCAATTTGTTTATAAACAATTCTAGAGTTGACACAGTTGCGATTTTTCGATTTTCCAGGCCACGGGCTCAATGCCATCTTTGGGGCTGGGTCAGTTTTATTATTCAATTATTGAGCATAGCTGTCTTTAATTTCACTCCCTCCCTCCCTTCCTTCTCCACTCTCTCCTCCATTTGGCAAAGCAACTGCGTCAACAGAATTGAGAATCAAAGCATTTGTCGGGCAAGGTCTGAGCCGACGACGACGACGACGACGACGTCGGAGGCGTCGTTATCTATAACTGTTTAATGTTACCATACTGTCTAAACACGCGATAAGCACGCGAAACACGAAAACAGGTTAAGCTAATGTGAAGTTCAGGTATTCTCCATTCCATTGCAAACTTTGATAAGCAAACACATTCCACCTCATCTATATATATAATTGCCATAAAATCAGCAGTATGGGCATTTTTATAGCACCCATTGTAACGAGTTAAATGCAGTTTGCACTGTCGAGATTTGTGTAGTTTTTAATAGCGCAATTAATTGCTTAGTGCTTTTTTATGTGAACCGAATAGTTGCTTTAAGCGTTACTAAAATATAATAAAATTCGCAATTTATTAATTTAAAAAAAAAGTGAAAAAAATCTTGTCAGAAGTGGGATTCGAACCCACGCCTACAGAAGTAGACTGCGACCTGAACGCAGCGCCTTAGACCACTCGGCCATCCTGACTGTTGTCGGCAGCGTGTCAAAGTCGCCACAAGAAGCACGACGCGAATGGGAAGGGAGAAGTACATAGAATTTTCTTTGTATTTCCGTTAAATTTGAATACATTTAAATTTTGTGGGATTTTCTTGACTCAGCAATTGTAAATGTGAATGAGAGCTCTGATCAGATCGAATATAAATTTGCGAGAGACTATCTTATCGCTGTAGCTCTTCATGTGAACACGCACGATACGCTCAAAGACATCCATACGCTCCATGGTGCAGAGTCGCAGATTGATCATGAACCGCGTCTCGAGCATTTCCCTGGCCAGCTGGAAGTAGTTATTCAGAAAGCTTTTCAGCTGGTGGTTATTCTTGGTGATCGCCACATCGCGATACTTGTCGAATATTTCCCGCAACGACGAATCATTGATTTCGCCGTGCATGACATGCACGCAGGCCCGCTGCGAGTACGGATCGTTTAGCTGAGAGTTCTTCAGCCGACTGGGATCCCGTATAAAGGGAAAGATGTTGAAATACTTTTGCGTCTGTTCTGACTCGGAGAACAACTTAATCACGCGATCGTTCAGATCGTTGTCGCGGCACAGCACAAACTTGAGGGAGTAACTGTACAGCTTGGGTATCTCGACTGCGAGAATATTGGCTATCAGATCACACAGGTACTTGTCCGGCTCCGGGATCTTCATCTGCTCCACAACACTCATATAGAGCACATGGTGGAACAGGTGCGTCACCCCACAGAGGCTGCAGATCACGGCGCTGTACTTGTAGTTCACCGGGTACATGTCGTAGACGAGAAAGCACTCATTGTCCAAAGGATCCGGTTGTGCCATTTGCTCTATCTCCCCCGTGCGCTTCATATACTTGTTCACCCTGTGCTTTTCCTCCAGCGGCTCCTCAATGAATTTCTTATAACATGTCGACTGATCCGGTTCCATTAACTCCATGAAGGATTGCAGAGTCCTGATATCGAACTTATCTGTACTTTCACTACTCATGGCTGTAGTAGTTATTCCCCCGCCCAGTTCCAGTTAAAGTTCCAAGTCATTTTTATCGAATACAGTGCCTACTCGATCTCTCCCTCTCTCTCTGTACTTGTCAGGCCCAACTTGACCCCAAACCAGATGAGACGAAACAAATTTGTTGTCGAATTGGAAACGAAACGCTTAATCATTTGTTTGTCCGATTTATCAATTGACACGCCCCGTCAAAATCCATCCATAATTGCTAAATTGTGCCCAAGTAATCACAGTGATTAATGTTGGCACAGAGATAGAGACAGAGACAGAGATTCGAGTCGGTTCTCGTGTTCTCAGCGTTCTCAAGTTTCGCTATTCGCATTTTAAATTTGCATAATTGCAATTTATTGTAAATCCGTGTGCAAAAATATGCCAGAAATTCAGTTTATTCAGTTTATTCACTATATAGAGGCAGTGCGGCATTTGCCGACAGAGGCCGACGGCTTTTCACGCGACAAACTATGCAAATCTCAAGCCGAATCTGATCACAGGCCCAATTCCGAAACAGAATTGCAACTCATTAAAATTGCACTCAGCCCACTGTAACCCCCCTCCCCCCTCTCCCCCACTCACAATTGAAGCTGACACTTTCCATCATCTGCTCGCGTCGTCTGACATTCAATCATTCAATCAGTGCACTCGACAGTCAACTAATTAGTTGTCAGTCAGCTCAGCTCAGCTCAAGCATCGATTGATGGCAAGTTGCAGTCGAGAGAAGCTGAGGCTGCGCATGACAAGCAAATTGAATTGAATTACAAGCAGATTTAATCGAAAAGCGATGGGAATATAATAGGTCTAGCTCTGCTTCTCATAGACCTGTCTGGTTAACCCTTTTGGCAGGCAAGTTAAATTAAATTTCACTGGGATTCATCAGCCAATATATATAAATAGTTGAAGCAACTTCTTCCCTAACGATTCAAGCACTCTCTCTCTTCCTTTCCATAACCCATTAGACCCTTTAGATCTGACTCTGTCTCTCATGGCCCTCTCTGGAAAAGCCAAAAAAATGAAATGAATTTTCAGGCAGATTCCCAAGGGTAAACCCTAAACTTAATAGACTCACCAGCTGCATAGATCTTTCTCAAAGATTCTCTGCTATCTTCTTTCTCTGTCCCTCCCCCCACAACCCTTTAGCCTTCATAGTTCAAGGTCAGTACAACCGACGCACTCGACGCAAAAGGCACACACAACTGGGGCAAGATTCATGTGGTTTTCGAAGAATTAAACGTGTGCAAATGTTTTTATTTCTTATATACCATATACCGTATACCATCATATACTATATACATATATTACAGATTAAACACGCCATTTAATGGCATATGGACTATTATGGCAGCTCCCACGCAAGTCACGAAAATTGAACAACGCGACGCAGTTCTGTCTCCATCTCCAGCTCCTCCTCCGACCCCGTTCTCCCCGTCGTCTCCTTCTCGGTCTGTCTCGCAGTCTCAGTCGGTATACGAATTAAAGCCGACCACGTAAAGCTCAAGTTCAAACCGCGACGACAATCAAAAGCAGCAAGAGAAACAATAAAAAAAAAGAAATCCCAAAGAACATAAAACATAACAACAACAACAACAACAAGTGACAACAACAACAACAACAACAACTGCGAACAGTGTAAGCAGTAACAATAAATTAAGCGTGCTAAGTGAAAAATATTTAAAACTGCAAAAGGTGTTGGCTGTAGTCGCCGCATTTCATCGTTGTTGTCTCTACCCTGTAAAGTGGGTCAGCCTGGCTAAGACAGAGGCAGAGGCAGTGCAGACACGAGCAGAGGAAGCAGCAGAGGCAGCGGCAGCGACTGCAACTGCAACGGAGGCACGTCCCAAGGCGTCGCTGTCATTGTCGTCGTCGTCGCATCATGCAATTTATTTAATTCAACAAAAAAAGTTCGACAAATTGCGAGACAAGACAATTATTTCTTGACTTTTCTTTTGTTGTAATTATGCAACTGCAGCGCGTACAACAACAACAACAACAACAGGAAACCGCACAAAAACAATAACAACACGAATTCATTGATAAATACAAAGAAATTGCGTGAGCAAACACACGCTCTCTCTTCCGTTCCGCTCTCTCTCTCACGCTCTCTCTCTCTCTCAGCGATCGTAAAGAAAATGAACTCACCACAGCTGGTGAATACAGCAGCGCAAGCTCACCACAGCAGCAGCGCCAGCAGCGGCAGCGGCAACAACAACAACAACAACAACAACAGCAACGCGTCAGCAACGACGCCAGCAGCAAATAAATTTGCGCCTGCACGTAGGCTAGCAGCGCGGCAGACGCTGCGCCTCGCCATACCCAAGCAACAGGGTGACTCGAGCAACGCACTGCCACTGCCCTCGCATCACATCTATCGCCATTCGCCGTCGCAGCTGCCGCCAGCGCCGCTTCTGAAGCGTCACCCTGTGTCTGGGAACAGTTGCAGCGGCACTGGGAACAGTTTTATACCCAAATCCGCATCGCCTTTGGAATCGCACAAGCTGCCCAATGTCACACCTGGCGGGGGTAACTCAACCCCCCTGATCTACAATGGTGCAGGAGGCACTGGCAGTGGCTGTTCCTCGGCCGCATCCTCCGCCTCCTCCTCCTTTCTGGGCGTGCGCAAACCCAGCCTAACCCTCAACTCATCCGACATACGCAACAACAACGATCTATTTGCCTTCGCCAAGGACATGTCGCCAGCGCTGGAACTGAGTGGTGAGTAGGAGTAGCAAGTGGAGTATATACTGGAACTAATCCCATCCCCAATCCTCCACAGATCACTCCCACTCGCCCATGTTTACGGACCTCAGCTCTGCCATTTCGCCTGCCAACAGCAACAGCTCACCCACTCATCATCATCAGCTGGGCAGGCTCTTCAGTCTGAGTCCCTCCAGCATGAGAAGCTACGGAAACGTGAGTACGAGTAGTACCCTAGTTGTATAAGACTATATTCGAATAGGTTCCATAACAACACCCACCCCAGGCAGTACCTAATAGTTATTTATAGCCAGCCTAAGGGTCAAGCAACGCTCACGTGACGTCAGGAAGAGCTTGCTCTTTCTCAGAATTAGCATACTCTCTTTCAAGGTGTTATAAAAGAAGGTAGAGTCTTTACCGCAACGGAACTAGTCGGGATACGTCAGGGTGGTAGGGTTAGCCTAGCTCCAAACTTCAGTTGGGTACGGTTTAGAGTAAAGGAGCTAAGTTAACACGATGTAGGGAAAAGTTCTCCCGAATGTAGGGTTACCCTACGAAGGGCTACCTTGCCATGGGTTAAAAGACTATTGGAAGGGTTAGACCATACACAGAGTAGGGTAACTCTTGATATTGTTATGGGAGAACCTTTCAAAGGTTGGAAAACCCTTGGAAGGATTAGACCTAACCCAGTGTAGGTTTACTCTTGATATTGTTATAGAAGAAGCCTTCGAAGGATTATGCTTTGCCATGGGTTGGAAGACCCTTGGTACGGTTAGACCATACTCAGAGTAGGGTAACTCTTGATATTGTTATAGGAGAACCCTTCGAGGATTTAGACCTTACTGAGAGTAACGTAACTCTTGGTAGGACTAAGTTTCATGAGGTAGAATTAATATAAGAATGCCTTAGTAATAGTAACCCCATAATTACAGTCATAAAAGCATAGACCGACTTACCTTCTCGAATTACTCCCTGATAGTGTTGACCCAGAGAGCGCGCAGAGCTTTGCCAACAGTGAGCAGCGATTCCGCCGGTTCCATATAAAGCTCGCACCTCACGCGACTTGTGAAAGGGTGCGGAGTACGAGGCGGGGTAGGGCGAGGGCAGAGCTACACTCGGAGAGTGAGTTGACACTCCCAGGGAACTGCGGGCCATATTTGTTGCCTGAGCGAGGTAAATAGGTAGAAAATAGCGTCAACTTAATTAATAAATAATATTTAGCACGCTTTGCATACACGTTCGAAGAAAGAGAGAGAGAGAGGGAGAAGAAGAAAGACGACTAACGATGTGGCTGGCAGATTTGCGATAGGTATACGAAGTAGTATAGCAGGGGGTATTATATACAAACAGGCAAACAAATCTACAAAGACGTTATGGGCAAATGAATAATCGGCATTCGGATGGACTTGTGTTTTGATTTTTAGTATGGCTCGTGCGTCGTCATAAAACCCGACTTGAGTTGTCTGGGTGGGTGCGCTACACGCGCTGGGGTAGATTGATTTGCTAGATCGTTAGACCGATTAACAAAAGGGGCCTGAGTCAGCGCGAACTCTTGATAAGACGGGTCTAGCAAGGTGATAATAGTAGGAACATTTTAATTAAAGCAAAACACGATGACCTACATAAAAAGGGGGTCACAGTCTAGTGCAAGATCAAAGATCGTTTCTGAGAAACTTTCAAGTTAATTTTTACTTTATATAGGAGTGTGTAGGGTATTTGGGAACCCCTTTGGCCGTTCCCTAACAAGCTTTTTTACACCTTGTGGTTAATTTTTTCCATTTGTTTGAAAACTATTTGACAAGCTCTTCATCGCGCTAAACGTGAGCGTGAGTGTTTCTTGTTGCTGGAGATTATTATACCACAGGTAGAGCTGGGGACTGAGGTTGGGGTGGCAGCTATACGAGCAATACTTTATATGTATGCTATGTGTATAGTCAGTCTATAGCTCTGAGCAGGCAGGCAGAACCGGCAGCGAAATAAACACGAGAAACGAGAAAAAATCGATTAGTACGCCAGCAAATGTTCGGGCCAAAGGAAGTTAGCGCTCTTGCTAGGGAACTGCTGAAACCCGCTGAAATACTGCCACATACAAGTCGATGACGACTTTTCGGGCTGTGAAACAAAACAAAACACAGATACACACAGACAGAGAGAGAGAGAGAGAGAGAGAGGGCTAGTTATAAACTGACAACCCATTTTTGTGTGGCATTTTGTGGTTTTCGAAAGAATTCCATTTTCAGTATTTGCCGAATTGAGATGCGCGCCGGTTCTCGTTCTCGTTCCCGTATTATTTCGTTTCTGTTCTCTTCTCCCTAATAAAATTTCGCTTTGATTAATTGCTTTTTTTGATGACAAAATCTGCATACGCCTCGTCGAGAATGTGAAGTGTGTTCTTAGTTCTTCTATAGAGTGTGTGCTGCGATCTATCGAGTGTAATTCGTATTCGACTCTCTTGTTAAGGTTATCATAATCGTATAAGCCTGTAGCATGGGCAATCGCTTGAGTGGTTTGTGGTGTAAAAAGACAACAACAGCGATTCATATAAACAACGATACAAAGCAACAACAACAAGACCAGCCCGATAATAACACTCGCAACAGCAACAACAACAATAATAATAATAAATCAAATAGACGAAAAACAGGTGGAGCTGCTGGTGGTTTCGGTGGCACCTTTCGCCTCGGTAGTGCGCGTCGTTTATCGCTAACGAGCTGCGTCTCCAGAGATAAGACTGAGAAAAAGACAACGACAACGACAAACAAATCTTCCGCAATTTCCAGCATAGAGCAGCAGTACGAGGAGCTGCAAAAGTCGCCAATCCAGCACAGTCAAACGCTTCCCAGAGCCAAGTCGGCCATGAAGGTCGACAGCGCAATACCCACGGTCAAGGTAAGAGAGAACTTCAACCTGATCCACGACAGGGCAGACAGCAGGTTGCCAGTTGGGCCAGTCTGGCGGTGGCGCCTCAATTTGCAATTCGTTACGCTCAACGCAATTACTTGTGGTAGAGCAGGGTGTAGAGCGTGTGGGAGTGCTAGACTTGCAAACACCCTGTAGAAGCTATGAGTTGATAAAGATATTGAGCTAACCTCTTGAACGTAAAGCTTTCTTACTGACTTCTATCGACCTACTTTTTTCCTAGCGACTACTTGACTATCTTATTAAGTAGAGACATAGGCTAGCTCAACTTCCTAATACCCTGTATACTCCATGAACAATTAACGATATCAGCTGGGCCAATCCCTTGATCCTTCTGCTTTCGAGCTACTTCTTTCTTGAATGTCTTTTCAGGAAGAGCTGTAGGGTTGTTCTAGTGGCAGATACCCTGTATACTCTATAAGGGATTTCCACTCAGTTGTCCCTTCTAGCCTCCTCTCCACCTAACCCCTTTAGGCCTACTGCCTTCCTACACATAACTTCAGAGTCTTCTCCTCCTCGAACTACCCCACTTCAAGCCACTCAATTTACAGGGCAATCGCAATCAAAACAATAACAATTATGTCATTTGCTGCTGGTTCGGTTTGTGGTTTCGTAGCACCCGCTAGAGGGGTTTCCTCGACTTGATGCCAAAACAATAAGCATAACACAATCCCAGAGAGAAACCATGACGTAGTTGAGGTTCAGGGACAGGCGGCAATTGTTGTATGGGTTGTGTCGAGCTGCGATAAGGTCGTTCAGTTGTCTATATGTCATTAGCATGACATAGAGTAGGAAACAGTAAAGGCGGATGCTGCGCAGAGAGTTAAGATCACAAACTAATGAGCTGCCAATGAGATGTAATAAATATTGTAACTCTGAATGGAATATACGATATGTTTAAGCGGTTGTAAAGCTTTCGGAAGTGAGCTTATCAATCAAGGCGGATTCCAGTTCCAGTTAGCATTCGCTTTCAAATTGAATTTCAGAATCTTATCAAGCATTTTCGACACGCATCAAACGTGTTGCTGGAATGTGGAATGACCCAGTTAGGGGCACAGTAAACGGATAAATCAAAAGCGTGTTAGGCACACTCAAGCATACCAAAATAGATGATAACCAAGGCAAGGGGTAGGAGGAGGGGAGGGGGAACTGCATAAAAATCAATTACGCATGAAAATTCAAAAGGAATTCTGTAAATTCCAAAGTGGAGTAAACTCTCCCACGGCGCAGGCGGAGTGAGTGAGTTATGGAGCTAGGCCTGAGCTGTCCGCCCTACCGCAAGAAGGTCTCCCCTCCCCCACTCTCTCCCTCCCTTCTACCGCTTCCAACCTTAGTTAGATACAACTGCGATCCGCGATGATTCACGCTGCAAACCTTTCTCGCGTCTTGATTCGCTGCGCTGAGTCATGAGTCAGACACTCGCTTAGGCGAAAGTTATTCATTCATTTATTCATTCGCCATAGACACCGTGTCAGAAACAAGATACAAGATACAAACAACGCACTTGCCGAAGGGAACCGCGTAATTGAAGACACATTTTCGGTTTGGGAAATTCGCGATACTTGGCATGAATCATGGAATCATGGCACAGGATTGAGATACACTTTTGAGTGCCTTTTGATCATGTCTATATGGATGATGCTACTTCTTGGCGTGCCATTTGCCATTTGTTCATGCTAATCGCTCTCGAAATTCATATTGAGGAGTAGCTAGGAAGGGAGAGGGAAGGGGGAGAGGTGCCTCCACTGCCAACAGATTTGTGACTAATTCTCTGAAGCGGATGCTGCAGCTGGCCTTATTTCGCCTTTGAGGCGAAAGTATCTGCCAGATACAAAAGCATTTTCGGCACGCGGATTTGATAAATTGCCTGTGTTTACTCAGTCTGAGGTATTTCGTGCTGTTCTCACTGCAAATTGCATAACAAATTGTATAATTATGTTTGATTATAACGCAAATGCTTCCTATAACTCAATTAAGATTGGCCACACTCTCAATTGACCTTACCGCTGCACGCGCAGTTCAACAACTTGTATCTGTCAGATACAGATACATCTATCTATGTGTGTGTGTGTGTGTGGGTGGCGCCACCAGATGCGGTTGCCTTGTAATCGAAACCCAAACTAGACGCATAAACAAATTTTCAAAATTCGAATTTAAATTTTGAAAAAGCTTCACACACACACACACACACTCGGGTGTATAGAGAGAACTTTGGCTGTTTCGCATACTTGAGAATTTCCAGGAAACATTAAAGATTTCACCCCGTTAATGTTTAATAAACAAAAAAATCCGAAAACGGCCCAAGTAATTAACGAAACACAAGAAAAACAAACGAGTTGCACGTGTCCAGCAGAAGATTTGCGATTCGATTCGTTATTCGTTATTCGAATTGACTCGATTCAATCACCCTCGAATTGAATCACAGCCAACCAACCTGAGCCCAAAAACAACAACAAATAATACCTACATATACGAATAGTACTAACGGCAATTTGTTTATTTGCATGGGGCAAATACAAACAGAAAACATCGAGAGCAGCCACAAAAACACGCTAATGCGATTCGCACAAATGTTTACATCAATGTCTCGTTACGGGAAACGACTTGGGAGAGGGGGAAAGGAGAGGGGAGGAAGGAAAAGCAACTGAAAAACAAGTTTCAAGTTTAACAATTGATTTCTTTTCATAATTTCTACATTTATCTATAGATTAACAAAGCAAGATATAAGTATATCAAGTTTTTTGTGGACAAATTTCACAATAAGGCGAATTATTCTACTAATTTGGAGTACCATACTATATAAAGAGTTTTAAGCTGTTTTTCAGTTTCCTGGCTATCTACGTGTTTGTATATACATATTTAATAGAATATATGATGTTTATATCAAGGATTTTCTTTGAAGAAATCCTAACTAAATTATTTTAAAACCTTTAAATATCTTTCTTTTAGTTTCTTTAAGTATTTCCAACAAACCAACAGTCAAATCTTTATTAAATTTGTAGTATAGCAGCATATGATATTATTCTATATTTATGCCAAAGCAGTTTGCTGTTACTGGAATATTTTACCAAATAACAAATATTAACTTAAGTTTGCAGGCGTATTTATTTTGCTCTGCGCAAAGAAACTTCTTTCTGAAGGCCCCCAAAAAAATGCAGTGCTAATTTTAAGACAGAAACAACAAATACAACAACAAGTAAACGCATTAATTGCATGTAAAAATAACAAAAAAAAAGAGGCAAGAAGAAGAAGATTATTTCAATTTGCTGCCCCCTTGCAAAACTGCAATGTGCCAAAAGTGAGCGAGCAGGCGAGGGAGCAGGCAAGAGAGAGAGAGAGAGAGAGAGAGAGAGAGAGAGAGTGTGGCAGCTCTCTCAACGATCTGCAGTTCAGTTCTTGCTCTCGCCACGCTCTCGTGCTCTCTCAGGCTTCAAGCTGCCATGGGAGAGTCGAGTGCCTTCAGTCTTGTGTCGAACTCTGAAACGACAAGTTCGCAGCGGATCGAAGACAACGACAACGCGACGCGTCGTGCAACCATATCTTTCTTTCCCTCTCTCTATATATATATATTTATGAGAAGCGGTCTAAACAATCTTGTGAAATTCCGAGAATGCGAATAAAATAAAATAAAAGTGTGTAAAGTGCGTAACAAAAATCTGAAAGAATATATTTCAATGAAACGATGCTCGTAAATTAGGCGGGCAAACAGAAAAAGAAACCGAAAAGAGAAACAGAAACAGAATAAAAATAGAAAAACAGAAACAAAAACATGTTGGAAAATAAATCAAATCAATTAATAAATGGCGAATTATTAGTTCTGAAAGACAATTTTAAGAACTTTTCGCAGTGTAACAGTTTCCAGCCGAATTAGTGCAGCATAAATTAACATACACAGTTTTTTTCTCAGTGTGTGTGTATGTGTGTGTGTGTGTTGGGAACTTCGAAACCAGTTCGATAGGAAAAAACCGTTGCGTGGGCCGCCGTTGTTGCCGCCCAAACTGAAGTTGCAAGAAACGCGTTTGAACGCCTTGACTAACCCAAAGACACACAAAAGGTGGGCAGAGAGAGAGAGAGAGAGAGGAGGGGGAAGAGCAGCAAAGTTTAGCAGGAAATTCATTAGCCAAGTTGGAAAATGCAAACGGAAGTGGGAGTGGGGGAAAAACAGTGTGGGCAGAGACTGAGAGCTGAAGCTGAACTTGTTGTCCCAAACTCATGCAAGAGTCAAGGCTCTCTCTGCTTTTGGGTAGATGTCATAATCCAAGACTTTATGGCAGCTGTATCTGTCAGATACATTTGTCAACCCCAAAGAAAAACCAGTTCTCCCTCTCTCTCTCTCTCACTCTGTCGGGCATCTTTGTAAGCCTTTCTCAGCCTGCGTTTCATTCTTCTGTCTGTCTGTTTCTTCTCTCTGTATTGTTTTGTGTGTGTTTTTTTCGGCTAACGGTTGCTCTGCCTCTGCCTTTCTTCTCACACACACACACGTACACACACAGGAAAGAAACCAGATGTGCCATAATTGTTTATAACAATAACTTGAAGCGAGTATTATTATTATTATTATCGATTTCTGGGGAAATGCGCGTTCTCCTCTCTCACACGCCGTGGAATGCTAATTGTCGGGCCTGTAATTAATGCAAATGAATTATGTTCTTGTACACTTATTCCTGTTCCTCCTTCTCCTTCTCCTCCTCTTCTTTGGGCCAACTAGAAACCAAAAAGAATTTTAAAAGCAGCTCGCAAAATGCCAAGAAATACGAGGCACAAAAGAAAGGCGAATAAAAGTGATAAAGTATAAGGAAAAAAAAGAAAACAAACCCGAATAATATAAACAACAGACTATTCTACGTAGTGCGTACAGTGTTGTAAAGTACCCCGAACAAATCATCGAACATGGTCGTAACAACAACGCGCAGTCCTCTGCTGGCGCCGCCGCAGCCGAAGAACGCAGCGACGAACGGGGGCGGCCACACCGCAGCGCTGCGATCCCGTTTGATATTTCCACGGCAGCATTATCAGGTAAACCTTTTGATAATCTTTTGAGAGTCTATGAAAAACCCCTACGAAATTGAATTGAAATCGAAGGGTTCATTAACCCCGCGCGACGCCTAATGGCAGCACCAGCTACGTCTCGATCACTTTGTCCCCTTCTCCCTCTCTCTCTCTGTCTCTCTCTAGCCAAAGTGCGAGTGAAAGGCAGACAGAGAACAATCCCATTCCTCATGCCTCGTTTCCCATTCCTCACTCTGCCGCTTTACGATTATTATGAAGTCTAATTGTGTGAGGCAGCGCGTCTTGACCCTTGGCCAGACAACAATAACATCAAGAACAAGAAGACAGACAGTGCTTAAGTCGGGAGACAACGCTCGTAATGCCCCATTACATTGTTATTTCCCGAGGAAACTCTGTAAACGACTTCGAGGTTGTATAACCTTCGTGAATGAATTTCGATTTCCGTAATATTTCAAGTAACCTACGAAAGAAACTCTACAAAACAATAACAAAAAGGCAGACAGTGCTAAACTCTTCAGACAGGGCTCGTAATGTAACACTTTTCTGATCTATCCCAATGAAACTCTGCGAAAGACTTTTAAATTGTATAAGCCTTGTAAAAGTGTTTCGATTTCAATAATATACCAAGTAACCTACGAAAGAAACACGCTAAAACACGCTAAAGTGCCTACTAGCTTGTTCTATCCCCAGGAAACTCTGTGAATGAATTTCAGCTTGCACAAACTTCCCAAAACAGTTTAGATTTTGGATATATTACTAGTAGCATCTGAAAGAACCCATTCGTAACCCTCCCAAGTTATTAATTGCTCAATTATCTACAGCAAAGTGATACGCATTAAAGATCTAACGCAGCGCGTTGTTTACCTCGACACAGTCGGGTATTTCCTTTTCAGCTTTTGTCTTTCATTTGCATATTCCATAGAAACATTGGACGTACTCCTCGCAAAATTCGAAATAAAAAGCCATTAAAAGAGCCGGGCGTAGAATAAATTGACCCTGTTATTTGTTTATAATCAATTTCATGCGGTTTTTTTTGTTTATTGCTTCGATCTCGATCTCTGCTAGAAATGCGTCAACTGCAGTGGGGGCGTATTAGAAGTAGTTCCCCCTTTTTTCTGATTAAACCATCTGCTAATTTGCACTCTCGACCTGCCTCCTCCTCTCCCACTCTATAAAGGGGACCAACACTTAGCCATATACGAAATTTCAATTCTCCGTTCTCTGCGATCGCAATTGGTTTTTTCTTTGACTTTTTTTCTTTTAAAGTGCCTTGTGCTTTGTGTTTTATTTCTGTTCTCTTGTGCGCCTCTCTATCTATATGTATATATAGTAGGGTATAGTATAGTATGCTATACCATGCTTGTTGCTTGTGGATAATTTGATTTCCAGAACGTGCCTCGGCCTGCCTCACTGCCTTACTGACGGCGCCGCGCCATCGCCACGCTTTGACGTCAATGGGGCGAGGGAATTCTGAATCCGTTGGGTGCGTTGCGTCGAGCAGTCTATAGGGATGTGCTTGAGAATTAAGCGATATATGCGGTACAATACATTCGATTATAACTGTGATTTATGGGAGTTTCAAGCTTGTTATAATGCATTTTTTTATCAGCAATAAATCAAGCTAACTATCGCATGAATATCGTAGAGTAAAGCTGTCAAACTATCGTTAATATCGATTGTTTGCAGTGCATGTACGACTATCGATTATTTTCGGAATTATCGTTTGACCCGGAATTATAGATTAACCCTCGATAGTTGCCTTTCGCACCAACGACAAATCATCGATTATTTTGCCTTATCGATGTTTTGACAGCACTATCGTATAGTACCATCTCTAGACTGGAGCGTACTGCAGCGTACTTGGGGGAAGAGATTACACAGCCGTAGCTATTTGAGGAATTGCTCCACTGTCGCGCCTGATGTGCCCATTTAAGATAGACTCTCGAAAAGGGAATTCAAGCGTTGCGTTGCGCTGTGCTGCCTCGTCGTCGTATAGCTAATGCTATTGGGAGTCGCAACCTGCCCGTCGTTTGAAGATAATTTATGATTGGAATCAATTAAGATAAATTCGAACTGCAAACTGGCTGCCAAACCGGCCCAACTCCTCAGTCTACACTGAGACTCAGAGACGCAGACTTGTTCCACTAAATGACAGCTCGATTTAATTAAAAGCGTCATTCAAATTGCAACGGCTGGCTGCTCGGGGAAGAGAGAGAGGGAGCGAGAGGGGGAGAGTGCGAAATAATGCGTTAAAGCTTGCAACCATGAAAGGCGCCATGCAGCATGCTGCGTGCGAGAGAGAGCGAGCGCGCACAATAACAAGAGCAACAAGTTTTGGGCAAAAGCTTTTGCTTTGCCTGGCCACGCTCAGCGTGCTCAGCGTGCAGTGTTGTAAAGCTCGCAAAAGTAAACGCACCACCAACACTGTCCATGTGTGTGTGTTGTTGTTTGCAGCCGCTGCCCAAACAAAAACGAGTTTAACCGCCCGCTCTCTCTCATTTCTGCTGCTGCTCTCTCTGCCGCACTCTCTCTCTCTCTCTCGCTGGCTCGCCGCCCTGTGCTTTTCATTCATTCTCGCGTTTTGCGCTTTGTTGTTTTCAGTTGTGTTCGACGCTTCCGCGCGTGCAAAAGCTGAACAAGAAACCGCGTGCAGTGCGCGATTGTTAAAAACGCACGCGATTTCGTGGCGGCTTTTGACGTTGTCGTCGCGACGATCGTTTTAGTTGCGAAAGTGAAAATTTGAGGAAAAACCAAAAAAAAAAAAACAAGAAAATGATTTTCTGTTAGGCATGTGCAGAGTTGAAACATAAACAAAAGTTAAAATAACAAAATAAAGGTAAATAAAATTGTTGCGGCGTATTCGAAAAGCTTCTAGAAATATAAAAAAAGAAGACATAAAATCGTAAAATCGCTGCCCCTCTGGTTGATCGTGTTGTTGTTGTTTATAGTAGAGCGTTGGTTTTGCTGTCGTTGCCAGTAGATTGATCGCGCACTGTGTGGTAGCAAGCAGCGTGTGTGTGTGTGTGCGAGTGTGTGTGTGTAGGAAATGCTCGACAAACTGGCAAAACAAAAATGTATCTCGCAGATAGTTTTCGCCGCCGCCCGCTCGCTTCATGCTCGATTGCTTCGATTATGCTTTGATTGCACACAGGCATTAAATTTATATACTATTTGCCACTTTTACCCATTGTACGCGGACACAGAGACACAGAGACAGAGACAATCCCTGACAGAGACCCAGACCCAGACCGAGACCCAGACCTACAGGCCCCACAGCGGCATCGCTGACGTCGTTTGGCGAACCGGTTTCAGTTTTAGTTTTTTGCAGCGTTCCATTTGTTCCCACTGTTTATTTATGGCTTATCTTTGGCAGCGCTTATCAAAGCATAAAACTTGTCAAACACACACATGCACACACACAGAGACACCCGTCACCTGCAACCTGACCCCGTTGGGCGTCAAGCGACTGGTGTCAAGGGCTAACTGCGTCATTGCCTCAAGGGTTGCAGGGAAGCAGAAGGCACTACACACTCCCTGTCAGACACAGATACACCGTATATACCCACAGTATCTAATTGAGTGAAGGTTTAATACCCTACCCTGGGTTAAACGACTGTAATCAATCAGCGAGAGAGTAGAGAGTGATTTGGTGTGGTCTGCCGGGTATTTTATGGCCTAGCAGCTAAATATCTAACAGAAAACTGCAGAGAGAGCAAGTATGAAGTTTAAGGCAGGGTATAGCGCAGGTTGGGCACATCGATTCCTTCAATCTTTTTATATAATTTATCATTGTATTTAATGGAGAAGCAATTAGGCAGGTAGAAGATATCTGTGAGCAAGAGATGAGTCTATAGAAAACTCACCAACTGCAGGCAGGGTATAGCGCAGTTGAGCACATCGATTATCTCGATTTTATGTCTTTTGGCACAACCCACGCGGCTTAGTTAAATGCAACGTCAAATTGCGAGTGCATTCAAAATTAATCTACGGCTAATGAGACACATTTTGTGGCGTGGCATCTAATTGGCAACAACTGCAGCTGTTCCTACCTTAGTTTTCACCTGCCTCCCTTCCCTTCTCCCCTCTCTGGCTACGCTTTGTTACAGACAATGGCAATGGCATTGACCTTGAACCTATGCGCAATTTTTCGTTTCTCTACGGGGCGTATGATCAATGCCAAAGGCGGCGAACAACAACAGCAAAAGCAACAAATGTTTTCACAGTTGCAATCTGTCACACTCGCTCTCTCTCTCTCTCTCTCTCTCTTACTATTGCTGTCTCACTCTTTTGGCCCTTTTTTAGTGGAGTCGTAGCGGAAATGCTTTGCCATGCGATGTCATATTTATTGCATTTACCTGTCTCAGTTTCAGTCTCAGTCCCGGTCTCTGCCTCTGCCTCTGCCTCTGCTCGTAGGTGTTGCCAGTGTTGTCTGCCATCGTGTAAATTCAATTACTCAACACTTGCGCGGGCGTCGCACAGTGCAGGCGAAAAGTTTGCATATTACGCTTTAATTGAATCGTTTTCCAGCCGGAACTGTAAAACAATTTCATAGATACGTTATCTAGCGCAAAGATCATTATTATGGGTGCAAAAGATCACACCTTCTCAGCTGGGAGACTCCCCATTAAATAGTATTTATAAATTCTGAGAAATAATATAAAACTCTCAGTTAATTTACATACTTATTTAAAGCAGTTTTGCCTTATTTGCAGCTAATTAGAACATTTCCCGCAATTCCTTATTAGCATCTGTGCGAAATACTTGTCTATTTCACAAGTTTTCGCAACGAGAACTTATCGCAGACACTGTCAACTGTTTCTCGGCCCACACACATAGTAAACTGGCACTGTCAAGCGACTGTCGAACCCGACCCTCGCTCAGTCTTTATTAGACTCGACCCACGCGATTTTGGAGCGCCTTTTGCTTTGTTTGCTTTTCTAATTTTCTCTTTTTTTAACGTATTCCCAATGAAAAATGTGTTTAAGTTGGGTATATTAAAATAGTAAACGAATATGCCACAAAATTAACTAGAGAATCCCTATCAATATATTAAGAACCCTATCTCGACTTCTAGTAGCCATAACTCCGCACAAAATTATCAGATTTTCATATGAGATGACATTTTATTCATCACTTTGCATCTAGATTGGTTCTGCATAAAAAGATTATGACTCTAAAATTTTCAAAAATTTCGTACCCATCATGCTACCGCCAGACCATGCTTTCCCTTAGAGAGACCCTTCCAGAACTACCAAATATCATAACTTCGTCAAAAATCATCAGATTCTCATGGGGGTGGACTTTTTCTTCAAGTTTTGACCTTTAGATTAATTCTGCATCAAAAGATTATGTCGCTAAAATTTTCGAAAATTCGGACCATGCATGATGTCAACTTAGTAGCATGCTACTCCTTTCCGGACCCTACCTGGGCTTCCAAACCTCATAACTTTGTCTAAAATCATCTGATTTTCATGGGGGAGCACTTTTTCTTCATGCTTTGATAACTAGATTTATTCTGCATCAAAATATTTTGAATTTCTAATGGTACAATTTTTGTCAAAAATTCCATACCAACCCCTTATAAAAATTTCAAAATTTTTTTGAAAATTTAAATAGTTAGTTTTTGCTGCCAATCGTTTCGTTTTATCAAAATAACTATAAAATTCTGTTTCAAAGGGTTACCTACGTGTTATTCTTCAAATATAACCAAATAATACTGTTTTTTCATGTACTGATCATGCCTCTGGCGCTAGTTAATTTCCAATTTCCCACTTGGCATATGCCATTCACAGTCACATTCTCATTCACAATAGCTGAACAATAAAGGCGCCTTGTGGTGGCGGCAGACAAAAGTCGGCACTGATAAGGGGTGAAGAGATGCAGAGACTGGCTAATTAAACAATAATAAAAAGCACATAAAACATTAAAACATTAGCGAATTTTATGGCGCTGTCGCTGCGGTATCTGCAGCACGGCGAACAGGGCGAATAGGGCGAACACGGCGAATTATTGTTACGAATACATTAAAAATCACTCAAGCGTTGTCTCGTGTGCCATTTCAGCTGCTGCTTCTCTCTCTCCCTCTCTCTTTCTCACTTGTCTCCTTTGTGTAGCGACCCCTCTCACCTGCCCCCTGCCCTCGCGCAGAGTTCATTTAAATCACACAAAAAGCAAACAAACAAAAAACAATTTATCCGTTACCTCCCAGACCGCAGCCAGTTCTGTTCTTTTTTAACCTTTCACGTTTTTTATGTAAATTGATAAAAAATTTCGAAAATTTTAATGAGCAAATCGAGTGGGGAACCTTGAAATACTTTTAGAGTTTCGGAATGCGTTGTAAACTGTGCGGGAAATTCCCAAGAGTAGAATAGATGCCTCTCGGTGAGATATTAGCTAATCTTATGGAAAGTTAAGAGTTCCAAGCAGCGAGAGAGAGAGAGAGATACAATAATCATTATAAGCAGCATTTCATGGGGGTTTCAGGAATTTCGTTGATAATAATTAATAATAAAGACATCGTTTGAATTAATTAATTTATGCAAATGCAAAAGAACTCAAAGCGACAGCTGAATTTAGTCAGATTTTTCAGCTGATTTGTCAAATGATTTAACACAAAAAAAACACACTATAAAGAGGCGATAATACCGGTAGCCAGGTGGCCCTGGGAACACGGGGGGGTCTCTCTATATTGTGTGACTTTTAAAATTAATAACTCCCAACTGAGTGTAAACTGTCAACGGGGCTGAGCATGTAAATTAGTCGAGAAATTTATAAAATTAAACAATAATCGAGTGCAAACAAAATGAAAATATTTAAAGCATTTAAAACATTATTTAAAAATTCATTTGATTCGATTTCTGAGAATTGCGTAAAGGAATTCATGTCGGTTCGGTTAATTGAGTGTGTCTGCGAGTCTTTGTGTGTGTGTGTGTGTGTGCGAGGTGGTGTGGACAGTCAAAACAAACAATTAGAAAGAGAGAGAAAGAGAGAAATACCGAGAAAAACAATTGAGGGGGCATGGCAACTGTCACGTGTGAGTGGAGACGGCTCGAGAGTTCAAGAAACTTTTCATTAGTTTCGCATGCAAATAAAACACAATAAAACTAGAGGCGAAGGAGACAAGGAGTTGGGTTAATTAGCACCAGGACAAGTGCGTCGTCCAGTATGAGCGAATCGCGTGTTGCGCCACGTTGAAAGTGCCGCACCCAGGGCCCAGTGAAATGGGGCACGCGTGGCAAGCAGCAGGCAAAAGGCAGAAGGAGCAGGAGCAAAGACGGCGAGCACGTAAATCCGGCTAAAATCAATAACGAAAAAGTGCAAACACTTAAGCCGTGCTCAGACACAGAAAATGCCCAAAAGCAACGTCGTCGGCGTTGGTCAAAATGAATCACAGCAAAGATTTCGCTACCAGGAACTGAGCTCTGACTAAGTGGGCGTAAAGCACTCGATCCATATAAATAAATGCGTCAATATTTGCCGAAAATCTCTATAAAACGATTAATTCAAGAAGCGGCAAGAAAACAATAAAAGCAACAACTAAAGCGACGGCTAAGTCAATAAAAGGCAACGGGTCGCCTACGCAATATTCGTAATTTCGCAAGCCAAGCCTCTCAAACTGCAAGTGCTGTGTGGCCTAGGTTTGGCAAGCACTGATGTAGCTGAAAGAGAAAATAAGTTAAAATCAATTAACAAACTAAGTAATATTAGGTACCAAGTCTAAGCCAGCTCTTGCCATGCAGTGCTTCTCAAACCGTAGTTTTCAAGCCGTAGGTTTGACATGCACTGCCCTAGCCAGCTTATCTTGCCCTCAAAAGAAACAACCTTTTCTCTGGTTTCTGGTTGGTTTTAAAGCATGTAATTTATTACATTGATTGTGAACTCTTCTATCGCTATATACAGATAAAAACAAAACAAGAGGTAATACGTTGGAAAATCATAATAATACGAATATAGTAGTAAAAGAGGAATTTAAAAGTTTTGTCGCACAGCAAGCAAGGTAGTTCGTAATCGGTAATCAGTAAATCAACCTAAACGATAATAATACATAATATGTTGCATACATACATAAGTAACCCAGAGTTGTGCATATCACATAAGTAAAAAGGAACATACACACATCAAACAAACACACACAATTGAATAGGAGGAGGCGCACAACATGTGCGCTCGGCAAGTACAAAAGATCCGCGTTACATATACGGGATTATATAGAAATACACATACAAATACGAATACAAATACAAATATAGATATAGATATATCACACACACATTCTATAGAACTAACAGACACACACACACAGATCATCGCGTAAAAGTACAAGTAGTTCGTCATTCTCTCTCTCTATGTCTTGATCTTGCGGCCCAGTTTGGTGAGCGCGTATTTGCTGCCTTCCCGTCCAGAACTCTGTGAACTACTGTGATGTCCTTTGTGCTTCCCTATGCCATTGCTCTTGGAGCGTGTCTCGAAGAGCACGTCCGAATCCGTCTCTGACTCAGTTAGCGAAGTGTTTCTAGAATCTACCCGAGATAAGGTGGCAAAGTTGGATATTCTTGTCGTAAGTTTGGGTTAAGGGTAATAGAAACTGCAAACTACTTACAGTTGGCTGCCTCCTCGTCCTGTGTGCCGACCAGCGCATACTTCTGCACCTTCTGACGCTGTCGTGGCTTCTTGCTCTGCCGGCAGGCGCAGGCCATGCCCCAGAAGACACCTGCCAGCAACAGGCAGCCGGCTATGACGCCCACAAACACATATAGAATGGACCAATCTGCAAAGAATTCAATTATTCATTAATAATCCTCTCCAGCTGTGGGCTATGCTCGACTTACCGCAGTTGGCCTCATCGTTGTTCACAAAGTAGCCCACTGAGGGCATCCAGAAGGCCTCACACTCGCAAGCCCTTGTCGAGGGATTGCATCTGCCGTGTCCCGAGCATGTATTCTGGCAGACTGTGGTGCGTATGTCCACATAGAGTGCACCCAGTATGGAGGCGTCTTTCTGCAGCTTGGCACGCAACATGCGCTCCACCAGCAACCCGTTCACAAGTTTTTCATCTTTAGTAGACACCACATAGAAGACTAGCACAGCTGCATGCGTATGCAGATCCTCCTTCAGTTCCTCTATATGAATCTTCTTATCGTCGCCCAGCAGCAGCTGCAATTTCTGCACTGTGGAGTCCAATTCAGCTTTGGTTATTACCGAAATGGTCATGGGTAGCGTCATTTCTACCCGATGCAACAGTTCGGGACCGGGATGCACGTTAATGCTAACCGTGTCAGTTCCAGTCAGTCCCTGATCATCGCTCACCGTCAGTCTGAAGACGTAGCGACCCACCACCACATTGGTGAGCTGGGAAGGAAGGTGAAATCCATTAGATACATATCTCAATATGCTTAAGGTCAACTCACAATCATAACTGTCTCCTTATCAGTATTTCCAATTATTGTGCCCGCAGCCAGACTGATATCCTCCCTTGTCCACACATACTTTACCACAGCCAAATCATCGGAGGATTCCGAGCCATTTAGATAAATCGCCGTGACGGGCAGCGTGATAGTACGATCACCGCCATTTATATGGGCAACAGGTGCCGCATTGCGTTCTGTAATTAGATTAGAATTGTGGTTAAATAATCTCAGTTACACCTGCTCCATAACTAACCTTGCACTATCTTCACCCAGGTGCTGTCTGTGGCCGTATTATTGTTCTCGTCGGCCACACTCAGCTCGAATTCGTACAGACCCAACGTTAGGCTCGTCGCATTGGCAATCTACGATTGAAATAGACATCATTATATTGCTCTATAGACACAATCAATTGATAAGATTAGGTTATGCCATGACTCACTGCACTGGTTGCGTTGACAATAACCGCATTGTTGGGACCACTGAGCTGTTTCCACTGGTAGCTCTTGATGCCAATGTCATCCTTTGATTCCGAGCCATTCAGCAGAGCCCAGTTGACTGGCAAGTTGGAAGTCTAAGTGGGCAATAAGGAATGATATAGTTATTTCCTTTACTTATTGGACAGCTCATCATCCTACTTACCACATTGGCACCTGCTTTGACTAGAGGTGGAGAGTTTGTGGGAGGTTTCACAAAGACATGCACCTTGGCTGTGCTCGACTGGCCGCTGCCGTCGGTCACCTTGAGCACGAAGGTGTACATGCCCTCCTCGAGGTTGGAGAGCTGCACGTAGGGCGTCCTGGTGTTCTGCATATCCACAGCCTTAGCCTCATCGCTGGCATCTTTGGTCCATTCCCAGGCAACGATCTCATGATCATCGGAGCTGGCGGTGCCATTGAGAGTCACATTATTGTTGGGCAGATACAGAATGACAGCATCTCCAGCATTAGCCACGGGGGCATAGTCTGTCTCCTTGAGCACCGCAATGGTTGCTGTCGTGGAATTAGTTACATTATTTGAATCCGTCACAGTCAGCTTGAAAGTGTAGTTTCCTGGCGATGTCAGATCCAGCTGCAGCGTGCTCACCTCCGGCAACTGAGGTTGGTAACCAATTGGACCCGAGATAACCTCCCAGTGCCAGTTGATGATCTTGTCGTCATCGGTGCTGGAGCTACCATCGAGCACAGCATTCGATGTGGGTTGTCGTATGATCTGCTCAGGCGGGGAGATGATCACCTGGGGTGCCTGATTGATTCGTTTCTCTGGCAGCACAGTCACATTGGCAGTAGCCTCGCCGAAGGTTCCATTGTCGCCCGTCACGGTCACCTTGAAGGTGTACAGACCTTCAGAGAGGTTCTTCAACTTCACCTTTGACTTGCTCTGGTCCGAAATGGTGCCATTCATCGGTCCCTTCGGCTGTGTTATCAGTGTCCATAGATATTTGAACTTCGTGCCGCTCGTTTGCTCGTCGGGTACCGTAAATGCCGCAAGGGTCACCTCCTGCTCGGGCAGCTGAACCTCCTTGGACACGACCGATACGACAAGCGCTTGATTGGCTTCCGGCTTAACTTCGGGTTGCGGCGCCGCAACTACTTCGGGGATGTTTTCGCTAGCTGCCACATCCTGTGGGCCGGGCTCACTGAGGTACGAGCTGTAGGGGATGACAGGCATGACGCACTTGTGCTGCTTATTACGCACAAATCCGCGCTTGCAGCTGCAGATGCCCGTTGGCGCGTTCGCTGGAAGCGGCACACACTGCTCTTGCAGCGGGCAGGGGGTGTCAATGTCACAGGTCAAGAACTTGGCATTGTTGGGCAGCTCGGCACCGCCATAATAGCTGAGATCCTCATCGTTCTCCTCGCCTGGCTGCAGCAGTAGCTGCTTCATGCGCTTCTCCGCAAGCAGGGGGAACTCATCGTCATCGTAGACGTTGCTATCCTGCAATAGGTTCAGATTTAGAATTGAAGCATTGCAAGGTGTTCTAGAACTTACCTGAAATTGCGGTCGACGTGGCTGCTTCCAGAAGTTAAGAGCGCCTGCATCGTACGAGGAGAGCGCTGACGAAGTGGACGCCTTGAGTAGTTGCGACCAGTGTGGCTGATCCCCAACTGGATTCACCAGCACCATTTGAACCTTCTCGTTTTCACGCTCCCGTGACAATGCCTTGGGCAGACACGCCTCATTGCTGTAGCAGTGGATGTGGTAGCATTTTGCCTTGAAAACCAGCACCACGTTGCATGAATTGACTTGGGTTTGGTTCTTCTCACAGCACGCCTCCAGACAGTTCCACAGATATGTCTCCTCGTCGAAGTCCTGCGCCCCCACCTCCGGCTTGTACTCCTCGAAGTCGCCCGCCTTCATCTCATCGCGTGGTGTGGCATTCTCGAAGACGTGTCGCAACATGCGCGAGCAGAGCGGCAATTGCTGCTTAACGTTGCTCACCGCTTTCATTTGTTCCTGCTTGTTTGGGGTTGTTGTCGACGTTGTTGTTGTCATTGTGCCTGTGCCTGCCCCCACTCCCACTCCGGCCGCAGTCATGACGTCGCCTGTCGCGTATGCTGCTGCTGCCGCTGACGCCATCCACAGCAGCGAGCAGAGCAGCCAGCTGCGTTTTTCCATGCTCACCACATACATTTTCGCCTCGTGCAGCAATTGAAATTAATTTGCTTGCGTTTTCTAGTGGCTTTTCAGCACTTTTTCGCACTTAATACGCATTAATTAAAACATTTTTAACAAACTTGTGAAGGGCTCCAGCAGCTGTGTGACCAGAGTTGCGCGCACGCGATACGCTAAATGTTGCCACAACAGCTGTTCCAACTAATGGGCAACTCTGCGCACGCGAACGCAGCGTTGCCAATGTTGCGAAACGCAGTGCACCAGTTGAGTACGTTACAATTTGAAGCGCAGAACACGCGCAGCTTTTTCTCTCTCTCTCCTCGACAGTTAACGCGTTTTCTTTGCGTGTTTATGGCGTGTTTTATCGCTGCAAAATACAAGTAAATATCGCGTGGCTTATTTGCATTAATTACGTATTGCGAAAAATTATGAAATCGCAGCGAATATTGATTTAAGACTGGCAACAACAAACGTGTCCGTCGCGTGCGCCCACACGGGCCTAAATGGGCTCAAGTAGTTGGCTCGAGCGAGAGCGACGGAGACCGCGCAACGCCCCCGCTGAAATGGAATTTCAATCACAACTAAAGAGCGAAAGAGAGGCAAACAGAATCAGCATTAAATCAAAACAATATTAATTATGCACTCTAACAAATCGACCAGCTGGCAGTGTGTTATTTATACAGTCTTTTGTTGCCATTAAATCAACGCGTGTAGCCTTTTTTTTTCTTATGCAAATCGTCTGCTAAAAAATCACAGCTCGTATGCTATGGCAACCGCAATTAACATGGCTAAATAAACATAAATCAATTGGATGAACTTTAGAACACGCCTGCATGCTCGGGAACCACAAAGAGTTTTTTTTTTTTTTTTTTTTTTAACTGTTGTTGTTGCTGTTCGACGTCTGTTTTAGTTTTGTGGGCTTTGTCTTATCTAAAGCTCACAGGCGGCACGGCGCCAAGCAGAACAGTTTGAGAATCCCCCGCCCACACAGCAGTTTGGCAGCCACTGCATGCTACAGTTTGGAAATGACTGTAGAATAGATGGCATGCCATAGATGAGTTCAATGCATGTGTTGACTACAGTTTGGCAGTCACTGCGCAAGCCGACAGTTTAAGAGGCAGCTTAGCACAGTTTGGCAGCCACTGCAGAAGTTTGGCAGCAATTTAAATACACTTGCAGTAAATACACTTATATGCATAATAAAGAAATTCCAAGATTTTCTTATCCTAAAACAAATTCAGAGCAAGGTGCCTTGCAAATTTGCGTTTACTTAAGACAAACTAACGATTTTTTGTTGAACTTAAGCATTTCATGCATTCTTTGCAGGGTATTATTAAATGCCTAGTATTATTAAATATTTACACATAATCTAACGTTGACTTTCCGTTTGTTAAGGGGTCTGTCTCGGGCCTTATAAGGCGCGAGTTTGCGATTAGCAGCGCGCTGCACGTTTCCGACTTGTCATTGGGGGCAGAGCGATAAGGCGGGAAGCGTCTAATGACGTCTCCATTGTGTCAGGGCACGAGCCGTGTGTGTGTGTGTGTGTGTGTGTGTGTAGAGACAATTGTTTATTTATAACAACTTACTAATCACTCTTGCTTTCCCTTTCTCTCTCCCGTGCAGATGACAGACTTCTCGGACAGCTCACAGAGCAGCATGCTGAGTCCGGCTTCGACGCTCATCGAGAGCTTCAACAAGAAGAGCGGCTCCCCGCTGCCCTCGCAACTCTCCAGCCAGCCCAGTGGAGCCAACACGGGCAACAACACACTGTGCACAGCCACGCCCACGCACAATGGCAGCGTAGCAAATGGAGGCGGAGCAGGAGCTGGAACTGTAGCAGTAGCCGGAGCAGGAGCAGGCAACACTGTGGCCACCTTAGGTGGCAGACAGATCAACACCAGCTCCAGTTCCTGCAGTAGTCTTAAGGAAACCTCACATCAGTCCACATCCACATCGCAGCAGGTGAGCAAAGCAAAGCAAGGAATATTACGCATACGCAGCGTTGTCTCTCGCCCCACTTACGCGGCACATACTCGTATCTATTTATAAAGCATTACTTGCCTAAGCCAAAAATGTAAAACCCATAAACCATTTGCCCTAGCTGATAGCACACCTCGCACCCACTCGATAAGGTAGCTGAACTGTAGCTGGACAACAACAACAACAACAGAAACACAAAGCAATGCGATATATCGCATATTGATTAGATTACGACAATTGTGATTGGCGTCGCGACGGCTGCTGTGATTACACTGTGCGAAAATGGGATGAGGAGTGCATTACTATGATCTTTAAGGAGTGTATATGTTTGCCTTCAACTCTCAGGCATAACTAGGCAGATCTATATAGGATTGTGTGTCTCTCTGTCTCTTTGGTCTGCCTGTCTCTCGGTCTGCCTGTCTGTTCCTCTATAAAAAAACCTAGATCTCAGAAACTATAAGATCTATCACTCTCAAATTTATAGACAACACTCCTAAGTATTCTAATGTCTCAACAAAAATTATTTAGAATCAAATCAATTAATCAACAAATCAGCAAATCCAAAAATATTAATTCTAGCTTAATTTTAAAGCTAGAACATTTCTCTTCGGTATGCACATAAATGATAATCAGCTAGATCATTACTGTAAACTTGATAGCCATCCAATAATAATATCCCTGGAAAACCCTGTTCAGTTAAACTTGACAGTAACCCTGCCTATTCAAAATTCCTTTCACGCATTTCTCGCAGTGCTGACGTCAAATTTACCTATATCTGTCCGCCAACAATTACATATAGTACTCGCTGGCTCGGGGGCTTTCCGATAAGTCTCAAGACTGCCCAACACGCTTATCAATCAGCACTTGATTGACTCATTTAGCTTTAAAATAGTCGCTTACACGGCCCACTTTAGCTGCCTTGGTCAAGCTTTTTCGGCTTGTTAATCAAATTTACGTGGGTTATCATTTCGACGTGACAAGTTCCAAATGATAATGCTCTAAATAATATAATGTGTCAGAAAATAGTTTATTATGCAAGCGAGAATTGTGAGAAAGCTTCGCAATTTACGCTTGATTTGACAAGCAGAGGGAAGACGTCGCTGCCGCTGCCGCTGCCTCTGCCTCAGTCGCAGCTGCAGCCTCTGCCTGTGACTCATTTGCCGGCTGAATGGGGGAGAGAAAGAAAGAGAGGGAGAGAGGGAAGCGGATGCTGGCGCCATTGATAACTTGCTTTCATTGAAAAACATCGATTTCTTTTGCATACACTGTGCAAAATACTCAACAAACATATACTATACGACGAACACTTACTAAGTTCTTTTCGAGGAAACATTATTTGATGGGCCAGAATTGTGAATTTCTGCAGAAAAAGCTTTTTTTTTCTTTGCTACGATATCTTTTTTCCGCTTTCGTTTCCTTGGAAATTTGTAAAATTTGTCGAACAAATAAATATAAATAAATATGCTGTACTACACTACAAAGATATAGTAGGCATCGAGAGGCCCATGACGCATAGCTGCGACTAGCAGAACGTGCTACAAGTCACAGATTCAGTCTACTAATCTCTATAATATATATAATCGACAGAAGAAGCGAAGCTAACGACGATGCTTACTAATTTATGGCAAACGATTGATTTATGGCTTGAAGCGTTTTATAGGCATTGGGGAATTGGCAACAAGCTGCCGGGATTCGCTCTCTAAAGAGTCTATGCAAAACCCACATCGTAAATAGACAATTGTATCTGTCAATTGTACGCAAATTAGCAGCTCCATGTGTGTGTTAGTTAAGATCACACAATAATTATAAATATAAACACGAAAAGTAAAACAAAACCCAAATACGAAAGCTATAGTCGACTGTAGGATACCCTTTAAATCATGGCGAAACACAGAAACAACAATCTGAAGATCAGGGGCTTGATCGGCACTTGAAAAAAACGTTATATTTCGTTTATTTTGAAGAATAACACGTAGTTACCCCTTAGAAACAGATTTTTATAGTTATTTTAATATAACGAATCGACTAGAAGCAAAAAATTAAGATATTAAATTTCATAAAAATTTTTCAATTTTTTTGTAAGGGGGTGGCATGGAAATTTTGACGAAAAATGAAAAGTTTCTTATCCAATATATTTTAATGCAGAATCAATCTAGAGCTCAAAACGTGAAGAAAAAATCTTCTACCAAGAGAATCTCATGATTTTTAAGTAAGTTATGACATTCAGAAGGTTAGATATGGATTCTAGGAAGCATATACATATGTATATTTCCTCCCACGCCTCTTACAGCCTGTTACATGCACTTGCATATAATTTAAACAACCTTAATTGAGTATTTTTTAATGAGAGTAGGGTATTAAAAACAAATCCGTCGCTAATCTCGCAGGCAAACACATCGCAGACTGTAACCGCAAACGAGATACGACCACAAACACACACACACAGACGTACACACACACACACACACTCGCAGACTCCAATAAAAAGGCGAATAAAAAACTTAAGCAGAGCTGAACGCGTTAATTAGAAAAGCGCGAGCAAGAGCGCGGGCTAAAACGTGAGAGAATTATGCACAACTTGAGCTGCATAAATTAAATAATAGTTTAAAAATATCTCTATAACTGTTGTTGTTGTTGTTGTAGCTACTGTTTGTTGTTGTTGTTGTCGTAGCCGGCTACGAATATTTACAATGTAGATTTCCTAGAATTCTCGGCGCGCTGAGCTCACGCGTCGTTCGCCCAAGTAGAAGGTGCTCTCGCTATCCGTCTCACTCGCTCTAGCACACTGATCGTTGGCCAAGTGACAGCGACGCAGGCAGAGGCAGAGATAGCAGCAGCAGCATGACAGTGGGAGCGAAAGCTCTGTCTCGGCCTCTGCCCATGGCTCGGCCAGAACTCGCTGCTCATTTAACTTTAGTCAACGAAACGAACGAGACGAGTCGAGTCGAGTCGCATCGCGTCGAGTGAGCCGAGTCGAGCGTCGCGAAATCGAAAAAAAACACAAAAAAGCGTCGCAGCAGCAGAAACTATTCTATTCGATTTTTTCTGTGTGACGGCAAATAATAGAGAAAAATATATATAAATATATTATTATAATAATCATATAACGACTTAGCATAGCACGAACGAAAGGCGAAAGAAGAATAAAGAGATTCCTTGCCAAAAAAAAAAACGACGAATCGAAACGAACCGAACCAACCCCACTTGTTATCAGTATTTTCAATACAAACGAACACAGCAACAAATAAAAAGGAAAGAAAAATAATAAAGCAAAGATTATTTTTGAGTGAAGAAGAATTATTAACGCAAAGTTCAGTTCAGTCTGCCAAACGCGTCGGCTCAGAGAGAAAGAGAATCATAATAAAGCGGGAAGCAAAACACACGCGTCGAAAAAAAATAAATACATAAATAAATTATAAATCAAAAGCATCGCCAAGCCAAACGAGAGTGAGAGGCAGAGAATACTACATATATTGAATACTATATTCTTCGAAAAACATATTGTCTCTGCTGCCCCCTTACGCTCTGTATATGTGTGTGTGCGTGTTCGCGTGTGTATCGGCTGATAAGCACCCCCTGGCGATTTTAAATAAAAAGCTCGCGCTACGTATACGTAATATGCACATTAGCTGAAAAACTCTCGCTAAAGGAAATTCCAGAAAACTCGCAACGTGCCCTGCTGCGCTTCATATAGGTATGTGACGCGATAGAGAGAGATAGGGATAGGTCTATCGATAGATAAACATACTATCGATAGGCCGAAGCAGCACACACAGCGTAATAATGATAAATTAGTAAATGACGCAGTGTTAAAATCGCAAAGGTTTCGCTTTGCTCATATCTAATCTATTGACTTCATGTCCAAGTTGTCCCCTCCCATTCTCAGTCCCCCTGCTTCATAGGCCCCTCTATAGGCCAACAACAATAATATTTACCAACGACATCTAGAAAAGACGGAACAAGTAAAAGAAATAACAAGAAGAAGAGGTTTCCCTTGATATGCCGATGGTTTTATACTCTTGCAGTCTTTGATTTCTACCGACTGTTCATGCGAAAACTATTTCATATAGTTCTCGTTATATTTTGTAATTTTTGTGGTATAAAAACGTCGTAGATTTGAAATCGAAATTCCTTATTTTACGTACGTTTTTATATTAAAAACCTCATTTCTTCATATTATTTCCATATATTTATAGATAAACATTCCTGTGGTTAATTTACTGACGAAATCTTAAATTATTAACAATATTATGTCGATAAATTCTATGAAAACTATGCGATATATCAGACCGTTCCGTTCTTATTCCAACTTATATACAGTCTATGCTAATAATAAGCCACTCTGCCAAGTTTAATCAAGATATCTCTAAAACTAAGAGATAAAACGACGAATGTTTAAGATATCTCCCAGAGTACCCTGCAAACATGTGCCAAAAATGAATATACCCTCAGTAAGTGCATGAAAAATCAAGAGGAGGCAAAAAGAGAATGTCGATCACACTTCTTGGCACTTGGGATTTTTTTTTGGTTCCCTTTGCCCCCCGAGCAATTGCGATAAGTCGTCGCTTCGCATATACCCCGCACATTTCACATTGCAAAATATTAAGAATATCACGAAGCGTAGCCAAAGCTGGCCAATTATTATGGCCATAAGTGTTGCTTATAAGTAGAGAAGATATAGAAGATGATATTTATATTTTGTTTGATTAGTCAACGAAGCGAAGGCTCGAAGCCTTATAGAAACTAACAATCTTATGAAAGCCAAAGCACCCACACAATGATCTTTTTTGGCGCTACTTCTCAAGTCTTTGCGAGGCACGAGCAGCCGAAGAAACCCGTCCAAAATTAGATGTGTGATTCGTAATGTGGTCACATTTGTCAAAATATCTTGGCCGTGTTTCGTGCCGACCTTTTGTACAGCAAAAACATCGCTTTTCTTTCTCTATAAAAAATACCCTACATGACTTTAAATAAAGATCAGTGAGTAATATCCTCAAAATAATCAAGATTTCCATAAGTATCACTCTTTGACTTGAGGAATAATAATGAAAGACTTGCTGGTATATCTCTTTATAGATAGAATAGAATAGCATGCTTATCTCTTACTTTTTTTTGTTGGCCATAAATGAATTTGGCAATGCAACCCTAAACAGTTAACTCGTTAAACACTTATCAACCTATTTTATTTTTTATTTACCCAAATAATACCATCTATCTATCAGAGTGTGCAAAAAGCCGAGCTAAACAAATATAATATACAACCTCGGGGGGTTTTCCTGGGTTTTGCCCCACTCGTACCCTCTAAGCGCCTGCCATAAATGTAGGCGTAGATAGCAAGAGTTTTGTCTATGTTCTGCAGGGTATATACCCTATATATAGTCTGTTCATATCGTATTTATATATGTTTTTTTTTTGTCAAGTGCGGCCATTGCAAACGTCTGCATAGTTTACATATTTCTCATATTTGCGCGCTGAATCAGTGCCAGAAGAGAGTTCTCTCTCACTTCTCTCTCTCTGCTCTCTAACTAATTCTCTCTCTCTCTCGCACTCAGGTTGTCAACAGCAGCAGCAGCAGCACAACAACGCGCGTGGAAAAGAAATCACAGCGCCTGCATCACATTACCTCATCCTCGTCCTCATCGACGACCCAAGCGTCGTCCTCCTCCTCGTCATCGTCTTCCTCCTCATCGGAAATGAAGGCCGCCGCACTTAAGCGCGATCTCGACGACATTAAAATGTCCATGAATGAAATAGAACGTCTTGGCACCACCCAGACAAATCCAGCGCGACATCATCCATCGATCGATGATCTGAGGGGTCTCAGTAGCGAAGCTACCATCGAGAAGCTGAAGAAGAAGTAAGCTAGCTGCCTTTCTGATACATTTCCCTAAACTAAACTTCTTCGTAATCTTTCAGAATACGCGCCTCACTGGAGAACCTGGTCGATGGCGACGATGACAGCAGTTGCCATGGCATCGTAACGACGCCCGATGGCGACGATGATTGTACACCACACAAACACTTCGGCAGCGGGCTGGATCTGACGCCCAGCAGCGGATTGAATGGCTCCAACAAAACCATCGATACCATCAAGTTCGAGGAGAAACGTGCCAAATCTGTGTCAACCACAAAAGTAGTCGCCGATGGCTTCAGCTCGGAGCAGGCCACCAGCAACTCCTCGGAAATGAAACGCCTCCAGACCGGCGACATCGATTACAAAGATGCGAAAGCGGCGTCAGCTGTGCGAAACCGGCTCGAGGTCGATGGGGTGAAGACGGAGGAGAACGCAGCGGTTATGCAGGTTAGTATACCATATCACTAATCGATCGATCCATTGATTCATACATACAGATCGATGACGTACTTATTATGCAAAAAAACGAAACACACTTTGTGCCTCATTCCCAATTCGTGACGAACGCAGTGCGTCAGGGATGGATTCGTGGATGGAGTAGGTTACGCTGTGCGGTTAGTCACACGGCTCGCGCTTGCCCTTTGTCAAGGCCTGCAGAGCTTAAAGCTCCAAGCCGGCAACCCCAAAAGCTTGTGCACCCCGCAGCTGAACTCTCAGTTGACACTCCTTTCAGTCACTGCGCGTCGCGTGCATGTTAAGGTCGCATAAAGTCAGCCGATTCAGTCGAGTCAGGCCGAGCCCAGAGCACTTGTTAATGGGTTATCGCGCCCCCTCGTGTCTCGTGAGAAAGTGAAAAGTGCTTAGAGTGAAATTCCCCAAGTATTCCCCCCCCAGTGCGGAAAGAAATCGGTCGATAAATAGGCTATAGTTTGCTTCTGCTGAAATACTACGGCGTATACGCAATATGTGGCTGTATCTGTTCCCGCGGCAGCTGCTGTGGACTACTCCACAGTTAGTGCGCTGCTACTCCAAGGATCCGGATAAGAATCGATCGGTCTTCAAGAAGTTGCAGGTATCTAACGCGTGTTCCAGCAGTTTCTTTGTTTTTGCCCATCCTCGCCCAGGGCAACGCTCTGGGGTTCATTGTGACTTATCTAATCAGCCAGAATGGGCAGGGATGAGCATGGAGATTCGCTCAGAGTTCTGACGAATTGCCACAAATATGCCGCGCTCTCTGTCCACATTGGAAATTAGCATAGATTGCTTTATGGGGGCGCTATAAATGTTGTCCACGACGCAGTTCAGATGATGCAATTCCCTCCATGGAAGCAATTACAACAATATAGTAATTATATCAACCAGAACAGATATGAATATGCAAAGGTTAGCCAGTAAGTGAGTGGGGTATTCCTCGCTAATCTAGGCCAGGAAACTAGAGCTTTGGAATTCACACTTCGTCGCGACCCTCCCCATCGATTATTTGTATTTGATTTCCCTCTTGGGGTTTCGTGCTCGTAAAAGCAACAGTCCCCCAGTCTCGAGACTTTTTGGCACCGAAATATCATAAAAGAGCACGCAGTTCCCTCGAACTTCAAACGGTTTTCGCATTAGTTGTACGTGCGTATATATACTATATAGATACTTTTACGATTTTGTGTGTATGTTGATGATGTTTGTTTGGCAGAGGTTTTTCTTCTTTTTGCCATGTGTGGGGTTTTTTAGGTTCATTTCCAACCTCTCCCAACTGATTATTTCTTCTGAAATTCTCGGAAATAATAGGATATTTCTTACTATTCATTATGTCATTTTGATTTATTTCGTTGATCCACGTTTATACGCTTCGAAATTTCTTGTGTTTCCTTCTTCTCTTGAGTTTCGGCATAGCCCGCAGAGTTCTCATTTTATTTTCGAACATTTCGTTCTCATTTCCCACTTGAATAAAATACGAGATAGAGCACGGTTCGGTTCTCAGTTGAATATAGACAATCGACGCGAACGTTTCGCGCTGAAAGGCGAGAAAAGTCTACAGTCGTATATAGTATATATTTATAAGCAATTTACATACGTACATACGTATACGTATATATAGGCTATATGTATCGGCGGACTAGAACATTGCACTAATCTGTCTACTCCGTAGACTTCCTAATCGACACGAGACAAGTGAACAATTTAAAAATAAATAAAAATCGACAAGAAACGGAATTCAAATACAAAATAATACAAAATATATAAAAAGAAGGAAAACAAGTGTTATACACGAAATTAGAACTTGACCTTCCGCGCCGCGCGACTCTCTGCGACTCATATACATATAATACAATACATATACATATATATAACGGCATAACACTTGTGCCGACAGAGCAACAAGTTTCTATATACATATTTCATAGAATGTATACTCGATGAAATAAGTTCAGGAAAACCATTGAATATTAATAAATTCGAGAGAAACGTGGTGAATAACTCTCCAACCGCATTAAAAACCGCCCACTCCAAGTGGAGACAGGTTAAATTAGTAGTTAAGTTGTTACAACTTAACGAAGGCAGCTAAAACTCAACGAAAGCAACTACCTAAAGCAACTATGGGCTATCGTCTTCGACAATATGTGAGATACTTCGCATATTATCGTTAAGTTCTGTGTCTGTTACTTTTCGTCAAGTGTCGTTAAGTGTAATTAGCATAACTGTGAATGCAAGAGAGTGCATGCATTTTTGTCGGTCAGTGTCGCACACACACACAGAGGAACTCACACAAACACACACTCAATCAGTGAGAGAGCAAGGAATCTCACACTGACACGGAGCGACGCCTACGCGCAGCGACAACGTCAACGTCAACGTAGCAATTTGTGCGCTGTGAATGAAAAATAAATAAATAATTGCAGTGTATTTATAACAGTATAACACCTTCACGTCGCGACTGTCGCCTCGTTAAAAGCAATACAAACAAACAAACAAAACGATTCTTCCCTGGGGATCATGTCGAACCAACAACAACAACCCAACCAGGCACCTTGGACCGTGCGCAAGGGCATCTTCCGCTCCACGGGTCAATCGGAGTTCGTGCCCAAACGCTCGCCCAGTCCCATTGTCGAGATGCCGCTATCGCCGCCGCCCGTTGCCACGCCCCTTAGCCGTTTTGCCCACAACTCGCCGCTATCGCCGCCGCCACAGCCCATACAAGTGGTTGGCAATTTGCCAATAACTTCAGCTGCCTCTGCCCGTATGTCTGGAGCAGCCAGTTGCTCCTCTTCGTCCTCCACGTCGTCGTCGGCCTGTGCCACCTCCTCCTCGTCGTCGTCGTCGTCGTCTTCTGCCTCCTCCTCTTCCAATTCAAGCTCTAGCTCCCACACACGTGTACGTAAATCTTCTAATCCCCCCTTGCAGCCCTCACCACTAGCCATCGCCAACAACGCCACCGGCACCATCAACTGCCCTCTGTCGCCACCTCCACCCACCACAAGCACCTCCACAACCACAGCAGCTACAACAACACCTTCGTCCAACAACAACAACAACAACCACACTCCAGCCATAATAACCACAACAAATTACAACAACAGCAACCACAACAATTGCAACAACATGAAACACGTGCGCGAAATACCCATTGAGGTTGAACAAAGCAAGGTATAACAGCGTGGCAGCCTTGTGAATGTAATTGTAGGTCATGAATAATATCGATTTAAAGCTGTATAACAGTTGTATAACAGTTTTCAAACTGTTATACGCCCTTATTTTGCACGTTTTATCGTTAGTTTATAGGCAGGGTGTTGTCATGGGGTATTATCAATGCTTTTCAGAGTGTATAACAGTTACAAAAGTGTTATACTCACCCATTGTTTGCTCCATTTCGTTTGTTTCTCGACTAGCATCTTATAAATGATTTCCCATTACGATTAAGTTGTGTTTAACAGTTTTCAAACTGTTATATTGCATGCAGAAATCCTCTCCATACACATATTTCCTTTCCAAATAATTTGCTATGCTCCTCTGTACAACTGTGCTAACTATTATACTCCTTTCCTTTCTGTTATACTCATTCCAGGAGGCGCTCTCACTGCGCACCGGCGACATAACACAGCAGGCAAGCAACAAAGTCGCTGCCGCAGCGATCAAAGTGCAAAGCGACAACTTCTCGGCGGACAAGCAGGCGATCTCGCAGTCGCAGCAATCGCAGACGATGACATCGAACGGCATCATCAGCCAGGAGAAGCATGTGTCATCTGCCTCACAGGCGAACTACTCGATGACGCACAAGGGCGTATCCAGCACGGGCAGCAGCATGATCTCCTCCTCCTCGCAGATGTCCGCGACAAACTCGGCCAACGGCCAAATGGCCTACAGGCTGAAGGATCTCATGCTGGACGACCTCAAGTCGCCTCAAAGCGGACAGCTGCCAGCAGGAGATCGAGCAGGCGATCAACAAGTATTCGAATGTGGTCTCCTCGTTCGTCAGCACGTTGCAGGACGACGATGGCCAAGCGGTGGGTGAGAAGAAGTCCATCTATCTGGAGAAGATCAACGAGGTGCTGCGACGCGCCTGGGCAGTGCCCACGCATGGCCACGAGCTGGGCTACTCGCTGTGCAACTCCCTGCGCCAGAGCGGTGGCCTGGATCTGCTGATGAAGAACTGCGTGCAGCACAACATCGAGCTGCAGTTCTCCTCCGCTCAGCTGCTGGAGCAGTGCCTCACCACAGAGAATCGTTCGCATGTGGTGGACAACGGACTGGATAAGGTCGTGAATGTGGCCTGCGTCTGCACCAAGGAATCCGACGAGGGCCATTCGCGCGTTGGCACCGGCATACTGGAGCATCTCTTCAAGCATTCCGAGGGCACCTGCTCCGATGTCATTCGACTCGGTGGCCTGGACGCGCTGCTCTTCAAGTGCCGCACCAGCGATGTGGAGACACTGCGTCACTGTGCCAGCGCCCTGGTCAATCTATCGCTGTACGGTGGCGCCGAGAACCAGGAGGAGATGATCGTGCGCAAGGTGCCCATGTGGCTGTTCCCCTTGGCCTTCCACAACGACGACAACATCAAGTACTACGCCTGCCTGGCCATCGCAGTGCTGGTGGCCAACAAGGAGATCGAGGCAGAGGTGCTCAAGTCCGGCTGCCTGGATCTGGTCGAGCCGTTTGTGACCACACACGATCCCTATGAGTTTGCCAAGTCGAATCTGGCCCATGCGCACGGCCAGAGCAAGCACTGGCTGGAGCGTCTGGTGCCGGTGCTAAGCTCCAATCGCGAGGAGGCACGCAACCTCGCCGCCTTCCACTTTTGCATGGAGGCAGGCATCAAGCGTAAACAGGGCAACACAGACATCTTCCACGAGATCGGAGCCATTGAGGCACTCAAAACGGTGGCCAGTTGCCCCAACGCGATCGCCTCCAAGTTTGCCGCTCAGGCGCTGCGTCTCATTGGCGAGACGGTGCCGCACAAGCTGTCACAGCAGGTGCCACTGTGGTCTGTCGAGGATGTGCAGGAGTGGGTCAAACAGATCGGTTTCTGCAACTATCTGACCAAGTTCGAGGAGTCACAGGTGGACGGGGATCTGCTGCTGAAGCTCAACCACGACAATCTCCGCAACGACATCGGCATCGGCAACGGGATCCTTCTCAAGCGCTTCGAGCGCGAACTGCAAAATCTCAAACGCATGGCTGACTACTCGTCCAAGGATACGGCGAAGATGCATCAGTTTCTCGCCGAGATTGGCACCGACTACTGCACCTACACCTATGCCATGCTCAATGCCGGCATAGACAAGTGCACGCTGCCCCATGTCAACGAGGACATGCTGATGACCGAGTGCGGCATCAAGAACGCCATACACCGCCTGCGCATACTCAACTCCGTTAAGAATCTGGAGAACTCGCTGCCCAGCTCCTCCGAGGAGAACATGGCCAAGACCCTAGACGTGTTTGTCAGCTACAGGCGCTCCAATGGCTCCCAGCTGGCCAGCCTGCTGAAGGTAGGTTACAGTTAGCTGCTATCATGGTTAGAATCATGACTTACCCTACTCCTTCTCTCTCTCCTCCTCCTCCAGGTGCATCTGCAGCTGCGCGGCTTCTCGGTGTTCATCGATGTGGAACGCCTCGAGGCGGGCAAGTTTGATAATGGTCTACTGAACAGTATTCGACAGGCAAAGAACTTTGTCTTAGTATTAACCCCGGAGGCACTGCATCGCTGCATCGAAGATGTCGAGTGCAAGGATTGGGTGCATCGCGTAAGTCCAGTCTAAAAGCAGAAAAAAGTGGGATCAATTAGTAATCATATCGTATTGTTCCTGCAGGAAATCGTAGCTGCGCTGAACTCCAACTGCAACATCATCCCAATTATGGATCAACAATTCAAATGGCCCGAGAACCTGCCGGAGGACATGCGCAGCGTGGCGCACTTCAACGGCGTCAGCTGGATACACGACTACCAGGACGCGTGCATCGATAAGCTCGAAAGGTATATAATTGGCGCAGTTAGGACCAAATGGACGACGGCCCGATAGCCCGATAGCCCTACTTAACCTACCCAATCTCTCAGTGCAATATGAATATCTCACGAACCTAATCTCAATCTTCCCCCTTGAATTCTGCGGCAGATTTTTGCGCGGCGAAAAGAATATCGATCGCATTGCGGCGATGGCGCCTGGTACGCCCGGCGTGGTCTCATACCAAAGAATGCACAGCAACGATTCCGACTATCAGCAGAGTGGTGGCCCTGGAGGTGGAGTCAGTGGAGGAGGCGGCGGCGGCAACGGCAACGGCAGTGTGGTGGATGGCCTAATGGCGGCCAATGGCAATGGACAAGGTGGGCCAACGAGTACATCAACTCCAACTTCAACTTCAACAGCATCTTCAAGTCACAATTCGAACTCGATTCCGAATCCCAATCAGAGTCAGTTAACCAATCAGTCAGCCAGTTCAAGTCAGAGTTCCACGCCGAGCTCCACTGCGAGCTCGGGTGCGAGTCAAGCACAGCGTAGACTAGGCCCGCGAGAGCACTAGGCAAGCCTCGATCAATCCTCGATTAGTCCACCCACCCCAAACCCGACTATCTTAAGCAAATCCTCATTAATTATAAAGCTCCCCACACACACACACACACACATAACTCTCTCTCTCTATATATATATCTCCTTCTATCCCACCCACCTAATCTCTCTCTCTCTTTCCTTCTGTCAACTTAATTTAATAATTAATTTAATTTTGATTGCAACTCGAAACTTCCGACGCGATAATCAGCTAATCACCAGGCAAATAGATTCCGGCAATCCCCCTCTCCGGCGCGCCAGCGCGGCAGCACCTCACTCCTCAGCTATGGGCGTGGCCCGGCGAAGCGTTCCATTCCTATCCTGCCGCCCTATCGCACCCAGCAGGCCGCCCTGCTGCACAAATCCGGCGCCGGCTCCGCATCGATGCAGAACATGTCGCCGCTGGCGTACACATCGCCGCGTCGCAGCTCGGCTGCAGGTCTGGGCCTGGGATCGGGCCACAAGGGTGCCAGCGTGGCGAACGGATATCGCTCGCACAGCGTGGACGGGCTACTGGATCAGGCGGCGGCGGCCAGCAGCAGCAGCCAAGACAGTCTGAGCACGCCGGATCAGCGCATTGCAGCAGCGGCGGCTGTGGTCGCTGCGGGCAGCACTGCGCTGACCAATGCCAGCTCCACGTGCACGCTGCAGCCTGAAGACGAGGCTGAGGCGGATGCGGCGGAGGCAGACATGGTGGACATGTGTATAGTGACGCGCCGTGATAAGCAGCACCTGGCGCCGGCGAGCGTGCAGCAGCATCGCAAGTCGCGCAGCCTGGATCACATACTGTCCAAGCAGACGCTGGCCGAGCTGCTGCCCGCCACTGAGCCCACGGACGAGACGCAGAGCATGCAGAATCTGGCATTGCCACCGACTCCGCAGCCGCAGCGACGCGACACGAGCTCCTCCTCGAAATCGCCCACACCGGAGCGCCCGCAGCGAGCCGGCGCCTACAGTCGACGCAGTCCTGATGGCGTCAGCTCCACGGAGAGCGAGCGTGAGGATGCACGCGCCTCGCTGCGATCCCAGAGCAGCGCCAGTGGCAACCAGCAGCGGGCGGCGGCGCATGTGCATCGCGGCGGCAGCCTGAACAGCAACAAGACGTCCAACTCCTCGCTGGGATCGAACAACAGCGCCGGCAATAAGACGATATTTAATCGCACCATGAAAAAAGTGCGATCGCTGATGAAAAAGTAAGCACAGCAGAGCGAGAGGGCAAGACTTACGCCTCTCTCTCTCTCTCTCTATCTCTCTCTCTCTCCGACTTGTACTCTAGTTACGCGCCTCTACCATTCTCTAATCCGTATTGCATCTCTTCTGTTCTCTAACGTCTCTCACACACTCGAAAAGAATCTCATGCATCCATAAACTCATCACGGGAATCCCCTGGGATCCCTCTCTCTCTCTCTCTCTCTCTATATATCTGTGGTAATGGCCTCGCTATCTCTACTATATATCTGTCTTTGTCTCTCTCTTAGCTGCGCTTAGCATCCACTAAAACCCCGCCTGCCCCTGCCCCGCCCCACACAGATCTATTTGCCTTGTGATTAGTTCATTTTATAGCAGATAAAACGAATTTAAATTGCAAACTAATTTATGAATTATACGATTAATATTAACTTGACTGCATAAAACAAAACAAAACAAATAATTTATGAAACTAATTTTTAAAAGAAAGAAAATACATTACAAACTCGATTAATTATAGCGATTATACCGTTAATTACCAATTAATCGATTAATTATAGCGATTATTACCGTTAATATTTATTGTCATTGTCACGAATTGTAAATTATGAATTTCTCTTTCGCAACTTCTTTTTGTAACCGTCCGCAAAACTCAAAGAAATCAAAAAAAAAAAAAAAAAAAAAAAAACACACAAAGAGTGGCTTCAACAAAATATTTAAGTGATATTTAAAATAAACCTAAACTAGCAAGAAAAACAAAAAGGAAGGAAAAGAAAAGAAAGAAAATCGTAGCTGAAGCTGTACAATATTTTACTCTTAGCGAACCGAGACTTAAGGCATATTTTTATTGATTTTTGCAATATATATTTAATGATCTGATTGATAGTGCCTAAATTTAAACTATAAAAAACTAAACCCGAAAATATTCGACTAGTTCAAATAAAATGTGAATTATACGAAAACCGATTGTGCATTATTATTATTGCAAAAACGTGTGCCCAGCTTGATCATCCTACCCGTTCATTCGCATGCTCATTATACGTTTTTCGTTTATCGTTATCGTTATCGTTTTCTATCTGTTTAATGTTCGTTTGTTGTTGTTGTTATGTTTATTTAACATTTGACTTGATTAAACACTGTTCTTTTTGGATAATCACTTCCAACGTCTTCTCTCTCTTTCTTTTTATTCTTTCTCTCTCTCTCTCTCCTCTTTTAAAATTCTATTTGTAGACCATAACAATCGTCAATGTGTTGCCGCAATTTGTTGTACTTGTTGTTGTTATTGTTGTGGCGCCTGCATCTGCATCCGCACCTGCATCCGCACCTGCACCTGCAAAACCTGCCTAAGCACACATCCCCGAACCGAATCGAATTGACCCGAGTCGAACCTACTCCTCATCATATCAAACCACATACCGAACGAGCCATCCCCATCGTGATCAGGTGATCAGGTGATCATGCGGTGCAGTTCCAACAGACAAAACATTCATTGTTATTTATTAAAAAAAAGAAATCAGACAGAACCCAACCGAATAAAACCAATCAATAAATGTGCATAATACCATGCTGTGTATAGACTACATATCGGATCTGTTATATGTTTTTTGTATCATAGTCTCTTACCTTATTCCTGTATCCAGCAACGAATTAGAAGACGAGGAGCTTACGGACATGATCCTCTCGAAGGCAACGTCCCCCAATGCAGGCCGCATGATATTCTGGTAGAATGAAGAACCTTTCCGAATTTCCCCCGAAACGAAACGAAACTGTAAATAAAACGAAAACGATATCAAATTAAAATACTCGATCCAATAACCCCATCAGCCTATCTTTTCTTTTTCCATCCAGTGCTAGTACAATTTATCAGTGTATCCGAGTAGGTTCTGTGTTTCACAATTCCGTTTTCGCGTTGTCAGTTTATGTTTTCCATCGTTTGGCAAATCTAGTTGGAAATATTTGTTCGTTTTGTCGAGACCAAATATACGTTTTAGAAAATAATTTAAATTCAGTTTAAAATATTTAACAAGCTGATTTTGATTATTTCGCAATTCACACTTAACACTTCGCAATGGGCATGCTGCAGGTGGAACCCGCTGACGAACTCGTCCTCGAGGGACCCTTCAATCGTGCAGTATGCAAGAAAATTAAGGTGTACAATCCCAGCAAGAACAGTCGCGTTGCGTTTAAGCTAAAGACGACCACGCCCCGCTTGTTCTTTGTGCGCCCAAATGTGGGGCTCGTCCAGCCTGGTGAACGGGTATCGATTGACATATTCGTTCACCCGGTTTACCGGGACTACAATGCGCAACGCCACAAGTTTCTGATGCAGGCTGCAGAGGCGAATGACAAGGTGGAAAACTTACAAGAGTTCTGGAAGACTGTGAATCCCGCCTTTATTTGGGATACCAAAATTAAGGTGAAGTTTGCTGAAGATGCCAAGGCCATTGTGGAGCCCGCTAAGCCGTCTAGTGCCTCGGGCGAGCATGCTAAGCAGGAGGAGAACACCAATTCGATAGATGACTTAATGCAGCGGGTCAGTATGTTGGAGTTGGAACGCGAGTCCCTGTTGCAGAAAGTCGAAGAACTCACCAAGGAGAACGAACAGCAGAAATTGCAGGTTGAAAAGGGCGGGCATAGGCTCTTTCGTACTGCCCTTCCTTTCTTCCTTTTTATTGGAATTGTGTGCGTCATTCTAGGTTACCAGGGCTACTTGTGAATATTCTTTATTGCCCAACAAAAAAACACACCGAAATTGTTAATAATTTTATGTCGACGCTGTGGTGCTGCCACTTGTTTAAAATTAACTGTAGTTTTATTAACATGCAATCGATACCTCAGAGTGGCCATGCTATTTATCGATAGGTGGTTAAATCCAGTTGGCGTTGCCAGACCGTTGCGATTAGTTACGCTGTGTGGCAACACACATGTTTACGCGTAGTCATAGCAACGAGCCTGGCGCTTGGTCCGCTTCATCGCATTGTTTAAATGTTTTATTTATATTTTCTGAGGATATCGTGTTAGTTTTTCCCTTTAACTAACGATGTGTGTGTGATGAGCGATACCGACACGGACGACACCGACCGGTTGCTGCAAATACCGCCCACTTGCTACACGCACACAATGAGAGCAGCTGCAGCCGATGCCGATGCAGATGCACGGGCTATGCCACCGCCTGCTGCGCCGCCGGCATCCACGACAGCTGCGTATCAATTTCTGATGCCCAGCAAGAAAACGGAACTCAACCACATCAATGCCCGACTGCAGAACATGGAGCTGGAGCGGGAACATCATTTCGATGCACCATCTGACATCTCTACAATATCCTCAAGTACAGTGCGCACTGCGGTTGGCAGTGAACAGCAGCAGCGCCCACGCGATTGGGGTCTGGTGCACTCGACGCCCAAGTGTGGCTCTGTGACTGATGAGCCGGCACGAAATCGCCGTTCCCAGGATAACATTCTGCTGGAAATAGACAACTATCTGGACGAGCGCAATTCCTGGCCGCCTCAACAGCATCACGAGCACTACAGTGATGATTATATGCAAGTGCGTGCGGATTCGCGGCAAAAGCTGCCGTCCTCACGGGAGCAGCAGCCGTCGGCCACATCCTTGCCCAGCATACGAGTGGCCGCCAACGACAGCAAACTCATTAGTTTGAGTGATCTGTGGGGCAAGAGCAATTTAGCGGGCACTGTCATTGGCAACGTCAATGCGTCCCATATGCACGGCAGTCCCTCGCTGAAGGAGGAGCAGCTGCGGCGCCAGCACTTGGAGAAAATGGTGCAGACACTGCAGGCGCAATTGCTGGAGTATCAGCAACGCATCTCGGTGGCCCTAGAGGTGGATCGCTCTAAGGACGCAGCCCTACAGCAGGCGGACAAGCACTCCAAGAGCTTGAACTTTGAGGTGCAACACCTGCGCGACACTGTGCACAGACTTGAGGCAGAACGCAGCGAGGATCATAATAGATTCGATTCGCTGCAGCATGAGTTGTCTCAGGCCGTGGGGTTGGCCACCAAGTTCCAGGAAAAGACTGAGAAGCTCGAAGCGGAGCTGGACCGTAGCAGGCACAAGTCCAACGATGCAACTTTGGAACTGGAAAAGCTGAATCTACAACTACAGAGCAGCAAGCGGGCGGAGGAATTGTCTCACGCTGAGCTCAATAAGCTGCGCGACAAGTTCGCCAAGGCGGACTATCAACAAGAGAAGGTATCCTGGAGTTCCTTTGCTCTCAATAAACTCTTAACGAATCTCTCTTTTTCCCAGATGAAAACACGCATTGAGGAGTTGGAAAAGGAAAACTCCACGTTGCAGCAGCAGAAGGAAATGCTGCAGGAGTACCACCAAAAACAAAAGACAAGAGCAGACAATCTTGAAAATCAGCGGAAATCCCTGCAAGAGGCTCTGTCCAATCTGACGGACATCGAGGTATGCCCCACGGCAAAGTCCCTCACTCGAAAGTCACTTGATTAATTGATTCTCTTTGCAGACAAATCTCAAAGAGGAAACTGGAAGTACAGCAGAAGTCGCTGAAGCAGCATTACCAGCAACAAATGGAAAATGTTGTGGCCAAGAAGCTGCAGGAGTTTCAAACTCAGCTCGATAAATCAGAGGATCATCTCAAATCGGAGGCCCGTGAACGAGAACGCCTTATTGCGGAGCGCGCTGTCAAACAGTTGGAAATGATAAACGAAAAGAACAACCAGGAGCTAAATCTCGTGCAGGAAAAGCATAACGAAGAGGTGGAACTCTATCGACTGCAGCTTGCAAACGCCTCCAAAAAGATAGACGAACTGGATCAAAAGCTCAGTACTTATAAGACAAAGCGGTAAGTGGAGTAAGTCTCTAAGGAAGCCACATCGATTATCTTAAAATTTGTTTATTCTTCAGAGCTGACATAGCGGAGCAGTTGCACGGCGTGATGGAAGCGCAATGGCAACAGGCGCTGGCCATCCTCACCTCGCCCAACCAGACCTTTCAGACAGACAGTGAGTCCCCGGACCTAAACAATGCGCGACACTATCCAGATACGCCCAAGTCCAGCAAGACGCAACGCAGCAGCAACACAGAGAAGAACAATCTGGATGTGGTGGGCAAGAAGGATCCGCCATCACCTATGGATAAGCTGCAGGCATATATTGAGCTGCTGTTGAGCAAATCTCCCAGTGATTTCGATAAGCTTGACGAGATTCTAACTCTGACTGCAAAACAAACCTCGAAGCCACAGAAACGCAACGCCATCAAGCATCCGCCCTGGAAGGCCTGACAGACAATACAAATAGCTTAGATATAGTTTGATTGTAACTAGTAGTCCCATAGCCACATTTCCCTTGTAGTCGTAGGAAAAGGGTTTTCTATTTTTGTACTTAAAAATTGTAAAAGTAAACTGTTTTATATACCAAAAGAGTAAAGCTCGCGACGATAAGATTCTGAAAATGTGTAAGAGATTCAAATATCGAAAGAATCTGGGTAAATTATAAAGTTGTCTGGTAGAAAAATGTATTTATAGAGCTCTATGAACCTAAGGCTATAAAAATTATTTGCTCTGTTGGTGATATAGATAGGTTTTGATTTTTGATCAGCTGTTTTTGTCATTGATATGCTTTCAGTTGATTTGTGTAGAGTATCCTTTAGTCGTTGTCCTTGTTTCTTAGTTATTTGTATACAATTTGGGGAAACTTGGGAGCATTGCCGTATAGACCTTCCGATTCCCAGATCTGTATGTGGGACTCACGTGTAAGCACCACCAAATGCTGGTGCGTTGAGTAGCAAATGCTGCAAGGAATATATAAAAACAAATGTTTCTGGATGGAAGAAGGATGAAATAACTTACCTTCGAATGGGCGATGTGCCTGTGGTTAGCTCGCTGACGAAACTTAGGTTCCAACTGGACCAGAAGCGCACAAAGCCGCCTTCCACAGCTGTAGCAATCACATTGACACCCACGCCCTCCTTGATGTATGAGTAGCAGACTGCCTGTATGCGATCTTCATGCACGAGATGCTGCACATATCGAGCATTTACCGAGTGTAATCGAAGTATGGATTTGCCATTCGGATTGATGTTCACATTTACGAAGTCGTCCAGTGTCTCTTCAGTCACTTCGAAGCACTCGTCCGCTGGGGTCGACTTCGCCGTGAGCTTCTCATCTTTTTCCGTAGGCTTCTGCTGTGGCTGCTGGGGAAGCGTGTGAACGGTCACAATGTCGCCCAGCGTCGGGCTGATGGCCACGTGAGTAATTGGCGATTGATGAATCTCTGCAGGGCGTGCAATAGTGCGAACATAACTCCAGCTAAAGGAAGAGTTGAAATAGAATTGAGTAAGTCCATATATGATTTAAACAATTGATTAAAAGTGAAAACAGAATATTATAATATTTATTATGACCTCTGCAATCGATTAAAATTAGAAACTCGCGATTTTAAATTTTGAAAAAAAAAAAATGTTATAGAACTTTTATAGGGGGGACCATTGTCTAAATTTCCAAAATATCGAAAATTTTCAAACGGTCTATTATGATATTATTTAAATGTAGAATCGCTAAGGTTGTGAAGCCATAAACAAAATGTCATTCCGAATGAAAATCGATTGATTTTTAAGAAAGTTATGATCGATGGAAAATGAGGGTACTAGACCAGTTGAGGATGTTACATGTCAAAATTTTTGACCATTTCGACATGATTTTTGGGTCAAAATTAAGTATGGTCTAAAATCAATTTAAACACTTGTTTATTACTAATTTTGACCTCCGCAATCGATTAAAATTAGAAACTCGCGATTTTAAATTTTGAAAAAAAAATTTTTGTTGAAAAATCATAGGGGGGACCATTGTCTAAATTTCCAAAATATCGAAAAATTTCAAAAGGTCTATTATGATATTATTTAAATGTAGAATCATTAAGGTAGTGAAGCCATTAACAAAATGTCATTCCGAATGAAAATCGATTGATTTTTAAGAAAGTTATGATCGATGGAAAATGAGGGTACTAGACCAGTTGAGGATGTTACATGCCAAATTTTTTGACCATTTCGACATGATTTTTGGGTCAAAATTAAGTATGGTCTAAAATCAATTTAAACACTTGTTTATTACTAATATTAACCTCCGCTATCGATTAAACTTAAAAACTCGCGATTTTAAATTTTGAAAAAAAAAATTTTGTTGAAAAATCATAGGGGGGACCATTGTCTAAATTTCCAAAATTTCGAAAAATTTCAAAAGGTCTATTATGATATTATTTAAATGTAGAATCGCTTAGGTTGTGAAGCCATTAACAAAATGTCATTCCGAATGAAAATCGATTGATTTTTAAGAAAGTTATGATTGGTGGAAATGAAGTTAGTCGGCCTGTTTGACTAGAAGACGCCACTTACTCATTTAGATCCCAAATGACGGCAATGCCATCGCGTCCTGCAGTCACTGCAATCTTGAACTCCACCGAGAGGGAGATGCAGGTGATCTCATCTGTGTGCCGCACCAGCACAGTCGGTCCTAACCAACTCAGCTCCACACTGTCACGTTGCAATGCGGCATCACTGCCAGACGAGGCAACCGATGAGGATACTGAGGACTGTGTGCCTAGTTCGTCGGAGCCATCTGTAGCAGATCCTCCTCCTGAGCCGATGGTGCTCTTGGAAGCAATCTTACGAAATGCTGAGTTGTAGGAAAGTCCACGCAGTCCACGCACATAACTCTGTCTGTACTTGGTGCTCGGCCGGCTCTGAACGTCCACGCTACTGGTGCACTTGTAGACACTAATGCGCCCGGATTTGTGGCCAAACCAGAGCTGATTGCAGTTGACATCGCAGCCGCAGGCGCTGATGTCATCGAAGCTGCCATTATGCAGCAGATTTTTGGGTTTAGCCTGTGGCTTGTTCAACGGCTGAATTCTCACGATCCGATCATCGTAGCCCCACGATATCACGTTGTATGTGTCCGGCTCAGCTCCCTGCATGACCGCAGCCTTTGCTGGCAGTGCATACACCACGTTTGTGTTTGCGAAGCTCACCAGATGTTCCGTGCCGGGTATTTTGTGTATATTCGACCACGTCGGCGTCTTCAGCTGTGGCGATCCAACATAAACACCCCAACGCAGACCCTTCACCTGCGACAAAATAGTATTGGGTGGATCCACTGCAGTGTAGTCCAGTGCCTTGCTTGACAGATGCGCTGCCTTGAAAAGCTGTCTGGGCATTTGCCCATATGTCTTCACCATCGTTTTGACTGCCTCACGCTCAATGGGATCGTCGATCTCAGAGTCTAGGAACACAGCGTAGGTCTGCAATGGATATACAAGGGAATTACAATCTGAGGAAAGGATTGCATATAGTTGCTACATACAGCAGGATGGAACACATTAATGGCCTCTACGGCACTTTCGCCCGTTTGCTTGAAGCCAAAGATCAGATCGATCCACTGATGCAGATCATTTCGCACCAGCTGCGATTCCAGCGCCTGTCGATGAATGAGCACAAAGAGTCGTGGATCTCGCTGACACCAGGGAGGCAGTGTCACATCCTCAACGCGTTCGCCATTCTGTCGACAGCCGAAATTGAAACGCTCGAAATTCTCAAACATTTCGGGCAGGCAGAAGAACTCCGGGATGAGTTCCTTGACATCCGTGGGACTATCCCTGCTGGCCAGACAATATGTGGTGTTCAGAGCGTGGAATGTGCGGTCCGGCAGATCAAAGTTGTTGTCTAAAAGCAGATGAGATTAGCAACCTGTATATATCAATAATACTTCGATACCCACCTTGATAGCGCAGGAAGTAGCTGGTAAATGGAGGCACTCGCACGAGGAAGTGCAGCACAGTGCCGGAATTCGAATAGTGCGAGCTGTAGTGGTAGGGCTTCAGTATTAGGGAGCCCATGTTCGTGTTGGTGCTGTTGATGTACTGCAAAGCAGAGTGGAAATTTTTTAAATTGACCAATTGATTGATTGTTGACTTGCTGCCACTACTCACCGTGTAGTTACTGATGTAGTGCTGCTCATTCTCCTCCAGCTGCACGGCGATGGGCTTGGCCAGTCGCCTGAAGTTCTGCGCTTGCCGCAGATCCAAGGAGTCGGACTTATAGTCGGCAAGAATCCATGGAAAGACCGGATACTGCATGAGATCATTGTAGGTGCGTCCAGCTAATTGATTGAGTGTCATCAGATACTCCCAGTTGGTCAGCAGGCCCTCGCGCCATTGCTGGGTAATGGCCAGGACCTTGGTATTGTCGGGCATGCTCACAATTTTATCACAGAATACCTCGCGCATGATCTTCCAGTCGTCGGCGTTTTGCAGCGAGAAGAACAATGATTTGTTGGTGTCCAGCAGAATCTCAAACGCCTTCTCCTGGTGCTGGTAGCGTTTCAGCCAAATCTCTGTTATGTTCGATATATCACAGTTGACGTTAAAGTATTTACAACGATATGTGGCCAGAAAGTATAGCTTCAGATCGGTTATAATAATCTCGCCATCGATCTCTCCATCCACAGGCAGAAACTTGGCCGCAAAGTTATACAGGATCTGCGAGTTAAGCGATATGTTGAGCTGTTGATCGTAGCTGGCAATCAGATAGTCCAGCGGTCGTATATACTGCTCAGGGGGCTGATCCGAGTCCTGATCTTTGCTGTAGTCTTTCATAAAGAATCTGCGATCGATGTCCAAGTGACAACGTCGTAGACGTGTATGCACACGTGACGGACCCTCCGTGTCGTCCAGTTCCCAGCAGCTGCAGGAGAATAGAGAGATTAGTAGTCTGTCCATACACGCTGTTGTCTATGCGTTTACCTCTCGGCACGCTCAGCACAATACCAGGGAGCACCCTCGTGCGTCATGCGGCGTATTATCTCCAGCCATTTGGTGTAGGTGTAAGTGTCGTCGTAGTCCTTCATGTGGCACATGAGCAGCTTGCGTTCGGCGTTCTAAGAAGAATATAACGCGTGAGATGGAGTACAGCGATTCAAATATATATGGGTAGTACCTGCAGCTCTGCCACACGCCTAGTGGTCACCATGGACGTCTCTATGCAGTGCTGCACCAGCGGTTCGAACTTGTAAAGCGTCTTGTCGAGCAGCTGCTTCTGTTTGCCTGCCAGATTGGTGCGTGTAAGATCGAGGCGGTCTAGTTCATGCTCCAGATTCCAAGCGAAGTCGTTCTCCCTGATGTTAAGAGCCTGGCAGAGAGGCTGCAAGTTTTCAATGGGTGGAACGATGTCCTCCATCAGGCTGATCCACAGAAATGCCTTGATTCTTTTGCCATCACAAATGATGGCCGATTGAAACTCATCCTGACGCGTGCGCATCCACAGAGCATCGACAATGTAGGCGCGCAGATCTCGTGGATTCTTTGGGTGCAATCCCCAAGCAATGAAGTTGTTGCAACGTTGATTATTCGAGATGCCATACGAGACGAGCATTTCGAATAGCGCCAACTCCTGGCTACTGGCCACGTATTTGCCTCCTTTTCCCTCTTCAGCCTCAAAGGAGTTACCGGCTGTAAAGAACTGTGTGCAGCGATCCATGAGCAGCTCCATGCGAGTGCGCCACTCGTTGGCGCTCAGCGAGCAGTCTGGCAGGCTGCTATTGCTCCGCAGCCGATAGCTTTTGCTCTTGCCGGAACCAGCTAAGGGCTCGAAGAATATGTTAAGCCATTGGAACTGCAGTTGTGCCTGTGCGGAGCGGAAGCTGCGCACAATCAGTGCGGGTTGCTTATCCTGGTAGAAGGCCAGCATATTGAGTATGTCCCAAACGAGCTGATAAAGGGAAGTATGATTATGTGTCATTCAGCATTCATTCCAATTTGACTCACATTTATCTGTCCCACAGATTTGAGAGCACGCTCTCCGATTCCTGCAAGAAGCTCCAGAATGGACTGATCCATGTTGGACTGAACTGGACGCAGTGTATAAAGCTTGTGCAGCGCTTTGACAGCGCACTGCAGTAGACCCGCCTCCACTAGACTGAGCTGTTCATCAGGATTCTGGAAAGGAATAGGAAGTAAGTGAATATATAACGAGCGATTTTTTATATACAATCCAAACTCACCTGCAGGTAGAGCCGCAGCAGTGCCTTGAAGACGCACACACGTTCTGGTTCTGGGCCCGTCCAGCTGCCCAATTTCATTGCCATGGAGATGGCCAACAGGGACTGCAATCCGAATCTTTGACGTATGCTCAAGGCAATCTCGCTGTCGCTGAGCATGTCACGTGGACCATGCAGATCGCTAACCCAGCAGAGACATGCTTCAAACATGGCCAAATCGCTGCTGTGGATGGTCAGTTGATTGGCCAGATGCAGAGGATACAGTTGCTTCGAAGCGGCTGCCAACTCGGCTGCCGCCAAGCGCTTCGTGAGCACAGCAAGCAGTTGGATAATCGCCGTACGGACGGCACAGCTGCGTTGATTGGCCAGAACCAGTAGAAATTCAAGCTTGACATAGTGACGCAGTACCTCGTCGACAGACGAGTCCGGCAGCAGGCAGATGAAGTCCTTGAGCAGCATAAGCAGCCCTTGCTGCAGGCGTTCTATGCCCAACTGCTCGTAAAAGTCCGTTTTGCGACATGGAAGTGTGGCCTGAGCACGCGATTGCATCTGCGTCGAGCCTGGAGAACAGCTGTGGTTCATAAATGGGATCCGTGTGTGAAGACGTCGCCGTGCCACCTTGAGCGGACTGCGCTTAGGGCTCTGGCCTTGGCTGGAGCTGCTGCTGGGATGGCGACGCTTGAACTTTAGACGCCAGCGCGTTGCCTCCACCGGATTCAGTAGACGCAACGCTGGTTTATTGAGGTTGGTGCAATCGGCCATTTGTTCCAGCTGATCCTCCATTTCGCTGAGAGCGCTCTTGTGCGGGTTGTGCAGGCGACGCAGCTTTTGAATACGTTCCTCCCGCTGGGCATCCTCCTTCGAGACCTGTGGCTGTGTAGGGCGGCGAAAGGATGTAACCATCCTGAAATTGGCCGTAATGGATGATCGCTCTTTAACCGGCAGCTGTGGCGTCAGCAGAAAATAGAAATCAGCTCGATCATGTGTCACGTAGCACTCGCTTGGCTTGTGCAGCAGCAACAGCAGCTTCATAATCTCATCCAGTAACGATGGAGCCGGCGGCGAGCCGGCAAAGACAGCCAAGATTTGCACAAAACATTCGGCAGCATAGGGAGAAATGTGCACAGGATTGGGTGATTCGATGACATACACCTTGCAGAGATTTAGCAGAGCGCGAAGCAGTCCTGAGCTCTGCAGCTGTTCCATATTGAAATCACGCTGTGGATGCTTGTCCCGGCTGAGTGCCAAAATGCAGCGGAAGAGCATATCGAGCACATCCGAATGTGTCGCCCCGGAACGATGCCAGTCCGAGTAACGTTGGAGCACAGACAGCAGCAGACGTGGATAGACCAGGCAAGCTGTTGTGTTATCATTCACATGAAGCCCATCACCCTTGCGACTGATAAGCGGCTGGGAGCAAGCGTTGTTCACAATGCTCCGCAGCAGTTGCACACTCTTGGAGCAGTGATCCGACTTGACCACATACCCGATGAGGGCAAGATAATCCTGACGCACGAACTCCGTATACAGCTGAGCATCCGAGTGTCCCAGCTGCAGCAACAGATCGAGCGCCAAGGCCTGTGTGGTGGCTGTGCCAGGCAGCTCAACAACCTAAGGGAAGGATGAGTATAGAGTCAGATAGGATTGATGTAATTAATAACATTACTCACCCTCGCAAATAGATACAACATTGTGGATAGTCCTCCGCTGAGGAGCACAGCCGTTTGCAATGTCTGTGGCTGATGCTGCAGCAGTTCCCCATAGAGCATGTGACCCTGCGGCTGTCCATAGCAGGCCATGTCTAGCTCCTGGCTGGCATCGTGGCACATCACCAGATCCGGTTGCTGCGCTGTGAAGATCAGAACTCTCGCCTCACGCAGCTGTCGCATACATTCCACCGGATTGCCAAAGTTGTTGGTGGCCTTTGGCAGCCTGTGGAGCTGCACATAGCCGAAGTTTGGCTTCCAGTTGGCACTGGCCACCTGGCACTGGGTGAACTCTGTGAAATCCGGTCCCATTGCAGTCAGATTGAGCATTAGATTCCGCTCGAGAAGTCGACGCTTGAAGAGCACCACATTGGACAGAGCGTAGCGTGGCGCACAGCCATCCAAGGTGGAGCGGGATGAGTTGCTACCATTGCCAGGTTGTTTGGCTGCAATCGCTTCTCCCAAGGCGAGCATTTGAAAGCTATGTGAACGTGTCGCGAAACGCAGATTATGAAAGGGTAACCCAATTGTCTGCTGCTCCAGGCCATCCTGTAGGATTGTCACCTGCAGACCGTCTGCCTGTTGCTGCAATCCGAAGACCAGATGTGTCCACTTATTCCTTGGCAGGCGTAGCTGCTGCAGCTGCACACTTGCGCCCTCAAAGTAGCCTGCACCACCCTCCGGCCCAGCCTGGTGGCCATTGATCAGGTGCATTTGTCCAAAACTATTGAGCAATGCCATCTTGGTCTGCTTCAGCGCTTGGCGGAAGCTGCCACTGGCTGCCTCTCGTGCAGCAGCTACGCTGCCCTCCAGCGGCTCGTCGACAGAAGGCCGCAGCGACAGTTGCTCGCTGGGCTTGACCAGCTCGAAGATCAGTTGCAGATTGTTGCTGATGTAGATGCTCAGCATGGCGGAGCTGCTGCCCAGCGAGACCAGGTGGCATTTCTGAAGAGAACCCATTTAAAACATGAATTGAGGAATAAATGCAAGTTGGAGCAAGCTACTCACTGTTAAATCCTCGCCAGAATAGCGAGTCTCATCGTCGTTTAGCTGTGTGAAGCTGCGATTGCGATGCATTTGCATCTGCTGTCCCTTCAGCTCCAGCCAGAGCGACAGAGTCAATCCATCAGGTTGCCACAGGCGTGTCTGGGTCACTGGAATAATGCAGGCGGCGCGTGTGAACAGCGTGGTCGCCTGGCTCTGGACATGCTGCAGTCGCACACGTTCGATCTGTTCACTGATGGAGGGCTCCGATGTGATGACTATTTTGCCATCGATTGTGATCGGGAACTCCAGCTCCACGCATGGCTGTGCCTTGCGCAGGCTGCCGGCACAAATGTGATGCATGTGCCGCATTAGCAGCTCCACCGGCGGCTCTTTGCTGGCCAGGATGCCAAAGAAGCAGTTTAGCACTTCCGGCGTATTCAGATGATTGATCAACTCCAGTATGGATTGCTGTAGTTCTGTAAGTGGGAATCGATTAGATCATATTGCTTTCTACACACTCATCCATTTACCTCTCAGTTTGGGATCGCTGCAGCTGAGCACAGGCGCAAATCCCTGCAGCAGGCAGAGGGGTCCGCCCAGATAGTCACGTATGACAAAGAGACGATTGGCCAACTGGGTGAGACTTTCTGTCCAGCCGGTAGATGCACGCTGGCGCATGCAGAGCAGGGACAGCTCCACCAGGAGCTTCACCACCAGCTGACTTAAACCCTCGTGCATTATGTGACTGCGATAGCGCGACGAGGGCTGGAAAGGTGTCCATGAGGAATCATTGGCTGTTGCTGCGCCACCGGCATTCAGATCACATTCAGATTCGCTGAGTTCAGCTATTTCGCCATCCGCCTCGTATCCCTCATCCGCGGTCAGGTAATAATCCTGCTCCTGCTCGTGCTCACTCAGCTCCAGCTCACTGTCGGCGGCGCAGCTGAGCGAGGCACGTGTGGAGAAGTAATCGGCATCTCCTGTGGCTCCATCACTTGAATTGGGTCGCCTTGGCGGACAACGTGGTGTGGGCGGTGTGGCCAATGAATTTCTGGCTGGCAACTTCACTGTCTGCTGCCTGGGCAGCTCCACGCTGGCGCTGTTGAAGACCGCCGAGGGGGAAGTGCTGACCACGCCCGCCGGCTCATTGTGTGTGCTCGAGAGTTCTGCAATCTTCAGCAGCATCTGTAGTGTCTGAATGACAGCATTGTCCCGAGCATGCTGCTCCCCATGCTCCGTCCAGTTGTTCGAGGCATTGCTCAGTATGATGGCTTTCAGCTTGCGCAGGTGCTTCTGCATCTTCTCGACTGCAAGAAGAGAATGAGAGAAACGACTGTCGATCAAGAGAACGTGGCTGCGCTTATCTATCTGATCCCCTCGCGCTTATCTTCACTATCTGTGACTGCGACGTCAAAGTTGGCCGAGCGCCGTGGCGAAAGTGTCGCCGTATTTGGAATGCTGCCGCAACCACGTTCCAAGCACTTCTATATGTAACGTGTGCAACCGCACACACACACACAGTGGGAAACTATTGCCAACTAGTCGGAACCAGCCGGCATTGCTCGTAATCTCTGAAGATCAGAACAGTGTCAGCAAAAAGTATACACTCATTTTCCTACTATGATTCCCTTATCTACAGCATTCTGGGTGTGTGCTAGTCCAATCCCATAAATATTGACTTAGGTCCACAGTGTTTTCTCTCCTTCTCTCTCTCTGTGTGTGAGGAAACTCAATCTCGCCCAATGCCAGATGCGACGGCGTTGTAAGGCGAAGTAATCCAATGCAGCCGCGCCTGGCCGACCGACCGACCAACTGACTGACTGAGAGGCGGACTGGGTGAGTAAACTGACTAGCACGCCCGGCTTATAATTAACTCTTAGGCAACCGCAACGCACCGTTATTAGAAACTGACGCAAGTGTGTGTGTGTGCGGGCGTGTGTGAATGTGTGTGCTTTGTTCTCGCTTGTCTCGAGCGCATTGCTGGGGCTTCTCTGCCAGCTCGGAGCGACAAAGTCGATTGCATTGGCAACGCATTAGCCGCGGAATGCAATGGAAACACAGCCAGAAAGATGAGCTAGACACGTAACATATAGGTAAACCCTTTCAGTTTCCCCAGATACCCTACACTTCATTAATATAATGCTGCCCAACTCTTCAGACGATTAGACCTCACACCTTGCCGTAAAGTACAGGGTATATTGACCACTTAAACGCACAATCACTGTCCGGCAGGGATGACTCACCTTCCTCGTTCTGAAATCCCTTAATACATATGGCCATGGTCGCCTCGAAGAGCTTCAGTAAAAGTTTCTTGCATTCTCCATTTGCCTCGTACAGGCACAATAAGCCAGCATCGATGGGTGGAGCTGCCTCTGTGGTTGGGCTCGAGTCGGAGCTGGTTGTGGGAGTGACACCTCCACCGAAGAGAGCGCCCACAATGCTGAACAGCTTGCCGAGTAGTCCGTCGTCGTTGGCCGCCACCACGTCCACGTCCGTTGGCTGTGCGTGCAGTGATTCGTTCACCATGTTGCTTTGATGGCTTCCGCGTATGTCGAAGAGCACAATACTCTCGTCCGGCGCTGTGGACTCCTGCAGATGGTGCAGGAAGGAGGGCAATGGGTGTGCCTGCTCTGCGTAGTTGTCGATGACTGCGGCGTAGTCCAGCGAGGAGTCTGCGTAGTCTGTGCTATCTCGGCTTGTCGTCATCGAGGCTGCCAACGCACTGAGCGGCAGCTGCACATGTGACACGAGACTCTCCAATGAACTTGAGCCACAAAGTTGCGTTGTCGCCGGCGTCGTCGTCATCGTCGCTGCGGGCGTTGTGGTTGCGCGTTGCGGCTTTGGGCAGCATGAGGAAACAACTGAGTGCATTGTAGTTGAGCTTGAGTATGTCAATGATGGTCTTATCGCCATGTCGCAGTCGCTGCTGCGACTCCTCCTCCCCGTCCTCGTCCTCGTCCACTGTCATTTCCACGGGTATCGAGTAGATCTTGGCGAACTCATTGTAGAACAATTGGCTTGTCTTGAGCAGCTCAAAGTTGAGGGTCCACTGCAGTGCCGTTATGTAGAGTATATCGACGGGCTTGTGCCCCTCCAGCAGCGCCATATTGGGTGCCTCATCCAGCCAGAATTTGGTCTGCGATTGCTTGGCACATTTGTGGAGCAGCGCCTGAAATAGTTGGGAGGCACGATTGCTGCTATTCATCTGCAGCTGGATGAGCCGACGGCTCAGGGCCACCTGCTCGTGGCTATTGTCGCCAAGGAAAGCAATGTTATCGATGCCCACCTTGATGAGATCACAGACGCCACGCTGCAACTCCGGCACACCCAACAGATCCTGCATATATCCGATATTCTCCTCGTTGTAGAAGGCCTTGACCAGGCGAATGTCGCTCAAGTACATCACAAAGATGCTAAGGCACTCGTGGAGCACACGATAGTTCTCCAGCTGCTTGCCAGGCACTTGTAGGCGTGGCAACTTGCTCTCGCTTGACTTGCCCTCGCTGAGCTGCTTGTATTGTCTGAAAATGGGCAGCACCACCTCGGCCAGGATGCCGGCAGACAGATCATAGGACAGCAGGTAAGCAATGTGCTTGAGGTGCTTCAGATAGAGCAGCATGGAGTTCCCGCCGCCAGCCAAGAGTGGACGATAGTTGTCCTTGTAGATGCCCAATAGCTGCAGGTGAAATGTGGCTGACTTCAGCTTCTCCTCGCAGACGCCGCAATGCTGTGGCGACCGCTTCACGAAGATCGTGTGCAGCACGTTGTAGTGAAGGAATTTGTAGGCACACTTCGGGTAGCTGCCCGAGAGCTGCGTGGCCAGCCGAAGGCATGTGGCATAGTTGGCTACATTGTAGTGACAGCAGCAGCTGCCAGTGCGCAGCAGAGATCGCACGCTGTGCTCCTGCAGCTCCGCCACGAGGCTGGGCAGCAGCTGATACAGTTTGCCCTGGAAGTAGCAGCTCAGCGAGCGCTCCGTGCAATGGAGCTGGCTGTGTCGTTGTCGCTTGTGACGTGGAGGCTGCTGCTGCTTGGTGACGGCGCCACTGGAGGTGCTGCTTTCCATGAGGGAACGCTGTTGCTGCTGCTGCTCCTGGCGCGACAGATGATCGGTGAGACGCAGCAGTAGCTTGTAGATGTGTAAGAAGAGCAGCGAGGTGCTGGTGGTCGATGTGGCTGCCTCCTGCAGCACCTCGAAGCAGCTATCGAAGCTTTGCTTTACATCCATTTCCGCCAGCTTAGCTGCTCCGTTCTCCAGCTCCAGCAGATTATGCAGTGTGCCAAACATCAGATAGAGTATGCCATGTGAGAGCAGAGGACTGCCGCGATTGGCTGCCAGTGCGTAGAGGAGCTGGCTGAAAGTTGACATTGGGCTGCTGCTCGTGCAGATAGAAGTTGTTGACACAGTGCGCGATCAGCTGCAGCAGCTCGAACTTGATGATCTCGTCCAGTTCCAGCTCATCCACACACAGCTGACCCAGCGCAAAGTTGTGCACGCTGACACTCAGCTGCGGCTCCTGCTCGGCATCCAAGCAGCGCGTCAGCAACTGGATGAGCATCAGGGCCAGCTCATCGCTTGTTCTGGTGGATGCCTTAAAGTGCTCCAAGGTCTCCTTGATTTCATTGGGATATTTTTGTTCTGTGGCCTGTTGAGCCTGTTGTAGCTGCTGCTGCTGCTGCTGGCGACGCGTCTTGCTGCGCTGTGAGTTCAAATGAAAGCTGCCAATAAACTGGGATATGCTAGTGAGTGGCTGCAGTGGAACACTTGCTGGACTCCACTTGCAGTTGGGAAACAGGTTGATGCACAGCTGGCACAGGCTCTTCTGTGAGGCAATGTGCTGGAACGATACGATCGAAACGTTTGATTAGTTGCCAAGCGAGGTGAATCGAACTGTGTAGCTCACCTTGATCGGCACACGTAGCAGAAATGCGAGCAAGTGTTGCCCCAAGCCATCGGTGAGGAACGTGCGCAGTGCAAGGATCTTGTTGCAGTCACTGGGTGTGCTCAGAATAAGCTGCAATGAGGAAACTGGTCACTTATGGAGCACAATTCCATCATATCTGCTTGGCCTCACCTGCGCTAGATTATACTGCTTTCGTAGCTGTTTTATGGACTTCTCTCCCGTCTCCGTTTCCAACTCCTGCTGAGCTGCACTGATGATCTGATAGACCTGCTCCAGTAGATAGAAACACAGCTCCTCTGGCAGCTGATTAAAGTTGCTGGCGGAGAGAAAAGAGCTGGGTGAGTACAGTCTAACCAAGCAGGTTTTTTCCACATACCTATTGAAGTGCGCATCTTGTAGGGTCTGGTCATCCAAGTACTGAAAGTTATATAGCAGCAGCCACAGCCAGTGTTCCTGCAAAGTGGAAAGTGGAGGTGATAAGAAGAGCGGGCGGTATCCGAGATTCACACAAACCTTGACACTCGCTGCTTGGTTATCGTCCGGCTCGCAGTCTGAGGCCTGCAGATAATGGCTCCAAAGTCTGTTCAATGTGTCCAGCAGCAGTTGAGGTTGCTCCTCCTTTGCCTCTGCCATGTCCATACACGCGCTTCCTGCTTGCTACTGCTGCTGTTCCTCCTTCTTTAGCTGCTCCGGTTTGCTCCAGCATCGGGCAACGTTGCGAGGGAACTGAGCGCACTCAACTGGCAGCTGTAATTAAATAAGTAAGTTACAAGTAGTAAATATGCTTGAGAAAGAGTGTGATAGGTAGAGCAGAAGAGCGAAAGAGAGTGAGGAGAGGTGGGTGGGAGGGAGAGGAGACGTTGGCGAAGTGTGATTATTTGCAGCAGCAGCAGCAGCAGAAAGACAGAGGCCGGTGAAGCTGATTATTTGGATGGGCAACAATGGAAACTCAGTTGCTTCTGTTGTTGTTGTTGTTGCTGCTGCTGCTGTCGTCGAGGGTGCAGGAAAACTATTCGATTTGAGTTTATTTATAGGCTCAATGCACAGTGGATGCCAGCGACTTATATGGCCTAACCTTAGTCATCGATAATTGAGATTAATTTTTAATCAATTTTGTAAATAAGTAACAAGCCGCGAGTTAAGGTTTTACTCCTCTAAAAGATTATAAAACTATTTAATCATAAGATTATCACGGTTTATATGTGAATTCTCCGCCCCTTTAACATGTTTTCTTTCTTCCCACGGTGCAACTGCACTTTATGCTCTTGTTGGAAGAGCGAACGAAAGGAGAGAGAGAGCGGGAGAGTGAGAGCGAACAGCTGACAATGTTGCCTTCCAAAAAGCATTTCATTTTTATGCACTTTTTGCCCACTGTGCAATGGCACTACTTCTTCTGTTGTCAAGTGAGTCTTGTGCCGGCTAGGGGGATTAGTGCGCGCGCGGGAGGGGGGGGGGGAAACAGCTGGCAATGATGCGTGTCAGTAACGGTTAATGCACGCTGCGCAGAGCAGCAGCCTCCGCTTAGTTCATCTTTATATGCTGCTTCAGCTCACCGCAGCCGATAAGCCTGCAACTACAACAATTTTGCACTTAATGATTCCTTTTGGAAAACACTTAATTAACAATTATGAATTGACCGAATGAGCAGGCGAGAAACGGCTTATCGGACATCGACAGCAGCCGCAACAACAACAACAGCAACAACAACAACAACAAAAATGTAAACAAAACGGTTTCTCGGCGAAGAATGTCCAATTTTTCAACTGCGTAAATTGTTGCTGACGCTTGTCACGAAATTAATTTGCATCTACAATGACACATATATATTATTTGTAAATATGTAGTATATATTAGCACAAAATCACTGGACCTTACCCAAAGAAAAAGAGACGAAAACGGAAAAGCAACGAAAAAAAAGTACCGAAAATCTAGTGGGACAACAACAAAATTAATACGCCATTTTGATTTTTATTGTCTACCACTTGAAGTGAGTATGATTAATACAATTATTTTGTTGTTCTTTTGCTTTAGCACAATTTTGTCTATTATGCGCGTGTGTGTGCGCGTCCGTGTTCTATTATTGTTATAAACAAAATGCGCTCACTGAACTGCTTTGTTTTGTTGCAGAAATCAGCTGATGGGAGATTACGCGATGATTCTACTATCGATAGCTGCAAAACATTACACGATAGGCTATCGATTATTTGCAGGCTTAACATAACAGCTGGAATGTAATGGAATGTTATTGCATCTATTCCAGTTTATTTGTTTTTATCATTTCGGCAAGAAAAATACAAAATTACGACAAGTAGAGCACTAAAATAATGCAGCTCTAACATCATCTATCAATAAATCGTTGCACAGGCTGTTAACTAACAGATTATGCAAATGTTAAGTTCTATGCTAATCACTCTGCGATCGATCAGTCGTTGTGTAGAAAGAGAAGCGGCAGCACGCGTTGGTCGCCAGCACCGTGGAAAACGATCGAATTATTTGCATTTGCTTAATATAGTGATTTATTCTCGAGTGTAATTGACTTATTTACATAAACCCGATATGCTGCGCAGACTTATTGTAAGCAGTAGCCCAGCCGGCAGGCAACAGGCGTTCAAGGTGAGTGACAGACAAATAGACAAAATAATAGATAGCAATTATGATACACATAAAGAACTTAAGAGTCTCTCGAAGATAACTAAGTGCAAAGTGCCGAAGTGTGTGTGTGTGTATGTGTGTGTGTGACAAACTAAATCAAATTCGGATTTGCGAGCAGGTGTAACCACATGTTGATCTGCCCCAACTCAGTTATGTTATTATGTTACATTAACAGAACTGTTATGCATATACGCATGTGTGTGTGTGTGTGTGTGTACTGTATGTTATTGCGATTATCGCTCTGATAAGAGACATTATTTTTGTGGCGATCATCACCCCACACGAAGAGTTCCCCTTTGCGCGTCGCTTCGGCCCCGACCTTGTTCCATGATAATTTATAATAAACAAGCAACATGTTACGCAATTGCTGCTGGCACGCACACACACACACGCACGCACACACAATCATATCGGAGAATCGTGCTAAACAAGTTTGCAAATCTCTACTAAATAATTATCTAGGCAGGCTAGATTGGAATTCAAATTAAAGAATTCAAATTAAATTACTTTCAGCTGATCGCCTGCTACTCCACGTCGGGCAAACCGCGACAGGGCAAAATCTACGAATCCGCAGCCGATGCGGTGGCCGATGTCAAGGATGACTCGCTGATTCTCTTTGGCGGCTTCGGCATATGCGGCATCCCGGAGAAGATGATCGATGCACTGAAGCAGAAGGGCGTCAAGAACATCACTGCCGTGTCCAACAATGGAGGTGAGTGTGATCCCCAGCATATTGGAATACATTTACTAATTTCTTCTCCTCTGCAGGCGTCGATAATACCGGCCTCGGTGTGCTGATCAAAGGGAAGCAGGTGGCCAAGGTGATTGGCTCGTATGTGGGCGAGAACACGGAGCTAGTGCGTCAGTATCTGGCCGGTGAGCTGGCTGTGGAGCTGACACCACAGGGTACGCTGGCAGAGAAGATTCGCGCTGGTGGCGCCGGCATTCCTGCCTTCTTCACGCCCACTGGCTACGCTACGCTGGTGCAGGAGGGCGGAGCACCCATTAAGTACTCCAAGGATGGCAAGGTGATTCAAAGCAGTGGCGAGAAGGTTGTGAAATCCTTCAAGGGTCGCGAATATGTCATGGAGGAGTCCATCTTCGCCGACTATGCCTTCGTCAAGGCACAGAAAGCGGATGCCCTCGGTAATCTGGTGTTCAACAAATCCGCCCGCAACTTTAATGCGCCCATGTGCCGTGCCGCCAAGGTGACCGTGGCCGAGGTGGAGGAAATTGTGCCCATTGGTGCTCTAAAGCCCGACGAGATCCATGTGCCCGGCATATATGTGAAGCGCATCTTCAAGGGCAGCAACTACAACAAGCGTGTGGAGCGATTGCGCCTCACCGAGCCTAAGGATGAGAGCAAACCCGCTGCTGAGCTGAAGCCGGCGGACGCACTGCGTCAACGCATCGCTCGTCGTGTGGCTCTGGAGTTCAAGGATGGCATGTACGCCAATCTGGGCATCGGCATGCCTGTGCTCGCCTCCAACTACATCCCTGAGGGCATGAGCGTTATGCTGCAGTCGGAGAACGGCATCCTGGGCTTGGGTCCGTTCCCCACTAAGGATCAAGTTGACCCGGATCTGATCAACGCCGGTAAGGAGAGTGTGACTGTGATACCAGGTGCCGCCTACTTCGGTTCCGACGACAGTTTCGCCATGATTCGTGGCGGACACGTTGATCTGACCATTCTGGGTGCCATGGAGGTGTCTGCCACAGGAGATTTGGCCAACTGGATGATACCTGTGAGTCCATGTGGTCATCTCGGATTGCCTTTACTCACATATTTCCTTTGCAGGGCAAGCTGGTGAAGGGCATGGGCGGTGCCATGGATCTGGTCGCCGCACCTGGCACCAAGGTGGTTATTACCATGGAACACAATGCACGTGATGGTTCTCCCAAGATTCTCGACACCTGCTCGCTGCCGCTGACCGGCAAGGGAGTCGTCGATCTGATCATCTCGGAGAAGGCTGTATTCCAAGTGGAGAAGGGGGTCGGCCTCACGCTGATCGAGGTGGCCGAAGGCTACACCGTCGATGACATCAAGGCCTGCACCGGCGCCAAGTTCGAGGTGTCCCCCAATGTGACCCAGATGAGACAGATACCCGTCTGAGCCAAGTGGTCGTGATCCAAGTGGAAACTACTGTTCAGGTACTCGACGTGATAAATTGTGCATTTATTATGATTCCGTTCCGTTATGCAACGTGCAATAATCGTCATTATTTCTATTTCTATTAAACTTGTTGTAACTTGTATATGTATCTGTATCTGCCACTGCATCTGTATCTTCCTCCTCCATCAGGCCATCAGGCCATCGCCTTGGCCATGTTCTTGAGTGCTCCAGAGCGATGGGCGAGCCGCATCTGCTTGTTGAGCATGTCGAAGGTGCGATTGTACTTGCTGTCGGATTCGTTGCGACAGATGGCGCAGAACTGCGAGGAGAGCTCATGGAGGGGACTGCGGAAGTAGAGATCCTTCTGCATGGTGAGCGAGTTCTTGTGATGCGACATCATGTGCAGCAGCAGCTCCATTATGGAGAGCAGCGTCCACAGGGCAAAGCTCCAGCAGAAGAAGAGTGTTGGGATGAGGAAGAGCAGACGTGGATTGCGCTTATAGCCAAGGATTATGTTCTGGAAAGAGAAGGTAGACACTGAGTAGGACCTCAAAGAAGGAGCTTGTTGCTCTGCGCTTACACTGCTGACGCCTTCCATCTCCATGTAATCCTCCCGCTCGTAGCCGGGCGTGGCATTGCTGCGCTTCTCCGCCTTCAGTGGCTCCGCATTGATGGCCTTCTCACCCACCAGATGCTTGGCGGTTATGTCCAGATCCGCCTGGTACTGATTGGCCAGCACCTTGTCGACCTCATCGCAGATGGTGCCGCGCAGATACTGCCTGGGCACATGGAAGTGTCCGTGCTTGCGGTAGCGCACCCTCATCCGATCATTCACCGGTTCACCCGTCTCCTCGTCATATTTGGGCTGCTTGACGCGCGCCGAGTCGGTGTAGAAGTACTCAAACTCGCCAGTTTCGCTGTTCTATGGAATGGAATCGCAAAACGAAAACACTTACAAAGATAAGCCAAACATGGAGAGAGATAGGATGGCAGGAGAATGAGGGAATGTGCGACAACGAAACTTATAATTCCAAAATCGATCTTTCTCTGTAGTCATCGCGGGGCAATCAAATTGTTTTCAATGTTTCAATGTGTCCAAAAATAGGCGAGACAACTTTCCTGATAAGACTCCCCCCCGAAGGGAAACTAAGCCACCTCGCCAGAGAGAGAGAGCACTGCACAGTGTGATTCATGTTAATTGTTAATCGGATAGAATCCGCGATAGGCAGGTAAAGTATATGTTTATATATATTCTAATGAAATTTCCATAGTCCAGCGCTCTTACCACCATCATGTTCAGTTTGATACTAACCTGAACGATGTGTGCATTATTCGATTTTTGTCGGTATTCGGGCTTGCCCGACAATAACAATAATAATATAATACTACATAAGTTATCGCGTTATCAGCGGGACTTGAGATACGGCGCCTGCCTGCCTGCACAGCTTATGAAATACCGTTCTCTGTCGTGCTTATCAAAACAGGCGCAATATTCGTATAGCTGGCCCGCCCAGTGGGTTGTCTATTCCGAACAGCCTCCGGGACAGGGACGTAGAGAAGCTACGCCCAATTGACTGACTAATTGTCATGGTAGGGAGGGGGGAGGGCAGGGAATTTCCTACGGAACAGGTTGTCTCCGCTTGCGTGTGAATCTGAATCTGAATCTGAATTGACAGTAATCCGAATCGAAGCTCGGTTTAGAGAAAACAAAAGAAAAGCAGGTTATCTGGTATATACCAGAGGGTGTTCGGCTCAGAGATACCCTATCCCTTTTTCTATAGATCTATTATATTTCTCTCTTTCGATCCTTTCTTGTGCTTACCAGGTGAGTAGGGCAAGTTGGGTTTAGCGTAAGGAACAGCTGGAAATACTGCACTAATCCACGCAAATTAAACCCTACACAGCGCAAAGGGTTCTCCAGGGTTGTGCTATATATCTTGTATACTTCCTTCCTGCCTTATGCTAACCAGGTCTAAAGTAGTTTAAAGTTGATTTAAAGCAAGGATTCATATCATTTTTTATATAGCTCTCACATATTACCTTTCCCAACTTCTCCATAACAAGTCTATAGTAAATTCTAGAATTCAATCCCTGCTCAGCACTCCCCTGCACCCAAGCAAGCACAGGGTATCTATTATAGTATAATAAAACCATACACAAACAGAGAACACGTTTACATTTATGGCATGAAGCGTAATTATGGCTGTAATTATAGTTATTATATCACATACGATCCTACTGTCTGCCTCTGAGAGTCAACTCCAACTGCCTTGTTGCACAGTGTAGTCTCTACTCTGATATTTGACTAACCTCGACCAGGATCCATCAAATTGAGCAGATACCATAAAAGGTGCTACTACATAGCATACATATAGATCTATGCTATGCTAAGCCACTTGAGATATGTAGTACCCTCTAATTTGATGACAGTCGCGCGATAGAGACGTGTAATGCATGGAGTAGATAGGGTATACAATCGCCTACAGTCGATCAGACCATGTCGAAACGTCACACTCTACGGTTATACGGAATATTCCCAAAAAAAACATCATAGAACTCTTTTAATAGGCCACACCGAGTGGGTTCCATGAAACTTAATTGTTTTTTTTCACAGATTCTATTTCTGCTTCCCAAATCTCTCACGCACTCTCCCGGTCTCTCCCTCTCTCTCTCTCTGTCTGTCTGTCTGTCTGTCTGTCTGTCTTTCTCTTTGTTTCTCTCGCTATGCCACCATTTTGGGCCGTAAACGCGAACTGAGTAAAAGTCTAAAACGAGTTTGGCCAGACATCACTTAAATCAAAAACAAAAATGGAGCCCAAAAATTGCAAATCTCTGCCAGACTCACCTTTATGGAGTAGACCATTGTCTGGGCTGCTGCGTCTGCTGATATTGTGGGGTTATTTATGTATATTTCTATACTATATGTATTCCCAATGTTTTTGTTAGTATCGGAACTCTTTGTTTACCCCGCACAAACATTCATAACTTATATAAATGCGATATAAGTCGAATAGATTTGCGCGTTATCGGCGAATCGTGCGTTTCACTTGTCGTGGCACAATCGGGAAAACTAACTATATACGCTATATAGTATATAGTATATGTTTTTATTTTATTTTATATATCTGGGAAACCGGTTGATTGCATCTAATTGGCGTTAATTCACGCTGCTTTTCCACATCAGGCACATTTAAACACGTCTCTCGAAACAGCTCACTTTCCGTGTGTATCTCTATCTCTCTCTTTCTATATTGATGATATTATAATGTGCGATTTATTTAACCTTTTCACTGTGCCGAGCCAGACGACGCTCGGCTATTTTCACGCGCACGAGACAAGAATGGGAGACGGACCGATTGGAGACGTCTGTTGTGAACAGCTTTTTGAGGCGGAATGAGCGACAAAGCAACAAATAAAAACAAATAACAAAAGTGAACGCAGCTCACAATGGCACTGTTAACTAAGAGCGAGAGAGCGAAGAGAGAGCAATACGGAAGAGAGAGAGAGAGAAGAAAGCTTCGCTAAACCGATAGAAAGCTGCTTGCAGGTTGTTGTGCTCGCTAAGGCTGTTGTCCCCGCTAAGGTTGCTGTCCCGGCTAGCGCATGCGCTGCAGCCGATCATGGCCAAGTCGGGATTTATTGCGTATACGCCAGGTGTGATTGCACTCGTTTATCTGACCAGATTACACTGTGCGTTCCAGTTCCATTACGTTTTGCAACCATCCAGCTGGTTCGACCTGCGACCTTCAGTTCAGTTGCTGCTCGTTGGGCTCCTCAGTCGGTTCAGTCGGTTATACTCCCTCTACCATCTTATATATCGCTATAACAGCTTGAAGATCCTCGTGCAAGTAGGAGCATCGTTTATCTTAATTACCCCGACCGAGTGTGTGTGATAAACGATTTATGTGCGGCTGCTAGTTGGGTAGCCTCGCCAAATATTCTTTATCGCCCACCGCCTTCACCTGACAATGCAGTGAGTAAATTAGACAACAGCTAACGGTTCTTAATCCCAGCCATAACCCGAGACTCTTAGCTAACCGAATGGGTGTAAACAACGATGACAAAACGACAGTCGTTCGGTCTGTGTGTTTTCCTTTTCATTTTTTTTTTCCGTTGAGCTTCTGGTGGGATTAACATATGTGCACATAATATAAAATTGTCGAAATAATGAGGGGAGTTAATTGAGATCAAAGTACTCTCTGGACACAAGCATTGCAATTTATATATTTACACCCTCATAGATAATACCCTGCTGTCATTAACACCTTCTTTTTTTTTGCTGTTGGCCCAAACCGGTTACCCTGTTGGCGCTTTCCGTCCGTGTTTTACTCCGTAGTCATTAAAAGACATTAAGAATTTTGTGTCTTTATAGCAGCAGCGATTACTGATTACCGTAGATGCCATAAAACTTTACAATTGTTTTGTTCCTTGGGAGTATTTATCACTTATCAGCTCGTAAACACGCTGACACAACTCGGGTCGATCAACACGCTGGTCGTGATCGTAAATCAGAGCTGTAAAAATCCGAGACCCAATTCAAATCATAACATATAGATATGTATATATTGTTCCATTACGTAGGCACGATATCAAGACTGAGTCCATCGTATGGACAACCTCGACTGTGGTGGTGAAGAAGAAGCTGCAGCAGCAGCAGCAGCAGCAGGATGACTACGATCCCCATCTGCATCGCAATATGAAGAATCCAACTAAGTGAGTGTGAGGAGAATCCTAGCTGGTATCGATTTTATATATATCTTCTTCCTCCACAGCAACTGGCAGACCTTTGCGCACTTTCTGAAGGCCTCCATCGGCACCGGCGTGCTGGCCATGCCCAGCGCCTTTGCCAACTCGGGCTATGTGAATGGAATCCTGCTGACCGTGCTGGTAGGCATCCTGGCGGTCTACTGCCTGCACATACTGGTGAGTCATGTCTTGAAGGAGGGGTATCTATAGTCTACAGTTTCTCTTTCCTCCCCAGATCAGCAGCATGTACCAGCTCTGCAAGCAGCAGCGTGTGCCCTATGTCAGCTTCTCGGAGGCCATGAAACTGGGACTGCAGCAGGGTCCGCCCTGCCTGCGCTGCCTGGCGCCCTTTGCCACGTAAGTAATAACTCCCCTCCCTCTCCTGCTCTCTCTCTATCTAATCTCCTGCCCTGACAGTCCCTTCGTGGATGGCTTTCTGGCCTTCTATCACTTTGGCATCTGCTGCGTCTACGTCGTCTTCATCGCGGAGAGCATCAAGCAGCTTGTCGATGAGTATCTCGTTGTGTGGGATGTGCGCATCCACATGTGCATCCTGGTTGTGCCGCTCCTGCTGATCTTCTGCATACGCAACCTCAAGTTGCTGGCGCCCTTCTCCAGTGCAGCCAACCTGCTGCTCTTTGTCGGTGAGTCGCGGCATCAGGGAGTAGCTTACTGGATAAGCTTACTAAGTTTCCTTTCCAGGCTTTGGCATCATCCTGTACTACATTTTCCAGGAGCTGCCGTCGCTGAGCGAGCGTGAACCCTTCGCGGACTACACCCTGCTGCCCACATTCTTTGGCACGGTGCTCTTTGCTCTGGAGGCAGTGGGCGTGGTGAGTTGATAGACAGCAGCTTATGGGTTCCATATTATCTAATTACGTTTTCCCCTCTGCCTGCGCAGATTCTGGCCATCGAGGAGAACATGTCGACGCCACGTGCCTTTGTGCAGCCATGTGGCATCTTGAACTGGGGCATGTGCATCGTGCTGGGTCTGTACGTGTTCCTCGGATTCTTTGGCTACTGGAAGTATGGCAAGGAGGCCAAGGGCAGCGTCACCCTCAACATACCCGAGGAGGAAGTGTGAGTAGGAGAGAGAGAGATAATTTTTATAACGTATACGTCATGTTGGCACTTGCAGACTCGCTCAGGTGGTGAAGATCTTCTTCGCGGTGACCACCTACATATCGTATGCTCTACAAGGATATGTCACTGCGCACATACTGTGGAGCAAGTACCTGAGCAAGCGCGTCAAGGAATCCAAGCACACGCTTGTGGAGCTGCTCTTCCGCGCGCTGATCGTGCTGCTCACACGTGAGTGAAGGCGTTGGCAGTGTTTTATCAGGCTGTAGCTAATCATTCTCCCCCCCCCTGCAGTTGGCTGCGCTGTGGCCATACCGGATCTGTCGCTGTTCCTCTCGCTCGTCGGCTCCTTCTGCCTCTCCATACTGGGCCTGATCTTCCCCGGTCTGCTGCAGATCTGCATGCATTACCCCATCGGCTATGGACGCCTGCACTACAAGCTGCTGATTAATCTGCTGCTGCTGCTCTTTGGCGGCATCATAGGCGTTGTGGGCACCTACGTCAGCATTGTGGACATTGTGAAGGTGTTGTCGGGCAGTGAAGGGGATTAATCCCTATGGATATCGTTATCTTTATCTTTATCGTCATCAATTCTCGTAGTAATAATGCAAGCTAACTATAATCTAACCAGGTTGGATAGTGTGACTCTCTCTTATTTCTTGCAGTGCACAATGCACCATGTTGTGTGCCGTATACATAATTGAGTTGTGGAGGCGCGGCTGCTGCTCCTGCTCCGGCTCCGGGTCCTGCGTAATGTGGCATGGCCTCTGCGTGCAGTTTATGCAAATCAAGCTGCGTGGCCTGTTAATGTCGCTTCACCGGCTTGACCAGCGTATCCGGCTGTTTGCCCGGCTAATTATTGCTGCCTGCGCGCATAAGCCAATAGTGGCGGAGTGGGACTGGGCTGGGGTCAGGGGTCACCAGTCAAGTCGACTTGACTTGCTGTCGAATTCTTGCGACTTTAATTAAAAGCTAAGCACTGCGGCCAGTCGAGAGTGGAGAGGGACAGGGGCAGGAGAAGCTGCCCCAAACAGACACCACACTCTGCACCTGCGCCTGCCAGATAGTTGGGCCAACAGACATGGTCACGTGCTGCTCCTGCTGCTGCTGCTGCTGCTGCAATGCAACGAACTGTAATTAAATGCAACCGCAATTAACACAAAAGCGCCCGCAGGTCAGAATGGCAGACAGAGCAGCCCCTGCTCCCGCTTGTCTCTACCCTGTTGTATGGGCAACCTCCTGCTCTGCTCCTGCCCTGCTACTTCCTTGCTGCTAACCCGTTCCTGCCCTGCTCCTGCCTGCCTGTCTCACTTGCATTTTATTTACAATGTTTTGAGCACAGGTTCCTGTCGACATGCTTGCCCTTTAGCCCCTGCTACCTACCTTACCCTCTGCTCCTCCTCTTACCCTACTCTTTGGCATACTGTAGCAGCTTGTCTTGTGTCGACCAGTGTGCCGCAATGTCCGCCGGTCATAAGAAGAAGTCGGTGCGGAAGCCAAGTGAGCGAGGGTTGCCACAGCCGTAGTGTGCTACAGTGGATACTCCCGAGAAGGTAAGAGTGATTAATATACTACAATATATAGAGTAGTATTACGATTACAATTCTCCCATTTTGGGATTACGCTTCTTTGTAGCCATTTGCAACAGATCAGGCTACAGATCGAGTGACTCAGGCATGTGTGTGTGTGTGCGTGTGTGTGTGGAATTGCCGTTTGCTTTGTACGTTTAATTACTCTTTTGACGGAAATAACACAACATTCGTTTTAAAAACCGGCAACAAAATAGAAGCTGCAGCAGGCTAAAAGGAGGAGGAGCAGGAAGGGAAGGGGAAGCCAGCAATGCCAAAGGGACTAAAGCTGTCTGAAATGCAATACGCGCTGAGTGAGTATGTGGTTGCAAGTCTGCCTGTGTGTATGTGTGTGTGTGTGTGTGTGGCTGCGCTTAAATTTCCGTCGACAATTTAAATAGATGCGCAGAGGCATCTCTATCCCATCTCCTTCTTGTGTGATTGGCCCCAGACTGCCATAGAATCCTCATTGGAATCGCTTTCTTTGAGCTCCGTCAGGCAAATTAAATGACAAGTTTACTTGTTTGCCTGTTGCGTTGCCTTTGTTGTTGTTGTTGTTGTTGTTGTTGTTGTTGTTTCTCCCGCTCTGGCATTCGAGTCATTTGCCGTTTGAGCATTTTAATTATATTTGTGCAGGGCAGCGCAAACTTGGCCCTCAACGCGAGAGCTTTTAGTGTTTCCGGGCAGTTGGCTCGATGAGAGTCGGTGCTGCTGCCAGGCAAATTGAATTACGCACAATACAAGTTTTAGCCGGGTTGGCAGTAGCCTAGGCAGTTAGCCTGGCTAGGTAAACACATGGTCAGTGAATTTGATGAGTCCGTGAGAGAGATTTCGCCTTTGAAACTACTGCGCATAAATATGCGTAAAAGTTAATTAGAAAATGGCATGAATACAACGCACTTCTATTCATTTCATACCCCGTTTCCCTCCCCTTCCCTCCCCTCCCCTCCCCGTGAATCCATTTGAAATCATTTTGCTGGCTCGTCTGAATTTCATTCATATTATTCATAAAATGCTGTTCAATTTGCCGGCTTGTTTGATCAAGCTGCCAATTTGTAGCAGCATCAAACAGTGTGCGAGTGTATGTGTGTGTGTGAGTGTGTATGTGCGAATAGTGTTGCACAGCGCTGTCTGTCTGCGCAAATTTGTGCACACTTTTTTCACTTTGTTTGCTGCTGCGCTGCACTTAAAAAGTGTTGCATACTTTGCGGCGGCTGCGAAAAAAGCGTATTCCCATTCAAAATGAAATTTTAAACTTATGCTGTGTGAGTGAGTGTATTCACACGTTTTTATCAGATTTCCATGCGAAAATGAGTTTCTGTTTGACTTTTGTTGCTGCTGCATTTATTTTATGAGTATTTCCTTTTGGCTAGATAATCTTTTTTTTAATTTATCAAAAATGCAACTTCCCTTGCCATTAATTACACTTAAGCTCGGTTTGTTATTATATCATTTTCTCAGCAGGCAAACCTTCAGTGTTATCTACCTTAATTACAAGTTCTTATTTGCTTTCGAAAAGTGAAAAATGTAGTTTATTGTGGCAGTTAAGCGTGGGTTACCTGGCCTGCTCCCCATTCTCCTCTTGGGGATTCAGTCGAGCATAACTAAGCTGCAGATTATCTTCGCGCTAATCGCTTTGGCTTTCTCAACTGGCTGAGCTGTTGCGAGTGCCATTGCGAGTGCTTCATTTGTGCATACGCCACTCGCAAATGATTCATTCTTATTCATTTAACCAATTTTCGAGGCTGGCTCCGCAATTTGTTTGGCTGCTTGTAACAGCTGAACCGCTGAGGGGGCAGCAGGGGAGGGGCGGGGGAAGCGAGTCTCTGCACCGCAACAGAATGATTTATTTTACGCAGCGCTAAGCACACACACACGTACCCAGCACAACAACAACAACAACAAGAAGGGAAACAACAACAATGGCGACTGGGGAAAATCAGCAACAATGGCGGCGACAAGCGTCGCATTGTTTTGTGGCAGCCGCTTTTGGTGTATTTATTTTTGCCTCCTCCTCCTCCTCCTCCTCCTTCAAAGGCAGAGCCCGTCGTGCAGCAGCATTAACAGACGCGGCTGCCACCTAATGCCGTCATCAGTCGGCAGCATCGCTGGCTATGAATAAATAACGAACACACCGGCACGATGAACAGCGGAGGATGAGGAGGCTGGAGGAGACTGGGGGGGCACCAGCTGAGGTTGCTTGGTTGCATGTGATTTATGCTGGGAATACATGAAACTAAAATAGGCGTCGGTTGTGCCACACATTGATTGTTGCTAATGTGGCCCGAAAAAGGCTGCCGCCACGCGCAATTGTGGCCATCATTTTAGCCGGGTCTGAAAAGGAAAGGAAAGGAAAGAAGGCAACCTGCAGCCGGGTTGGCCAAAAGGTCGACTCAGTTGCTCAGGGCTTTGGGTTGTGCTGCTCCTGCAGGTGCGTTAAACATTTATGAGCGCCAAAACGCAGATTTTATTGAGGCAGTTCGGGGCGCACCGCAAAAATTGTTATAAACGCGCATGCATAATTCATCACGTTGAAGTGACCCCGTTGCGTATACGCAATAATCATACGCCGCGTCGCACACAGCAGCAGAAGCAGCGGCAGCAGCTGAAAATAAGGTGAACCCTCCATGTTGTTTTTGTCTGCCCTCGGAGGGCTATTTAACCAAGGGGGAGGGTATAGACACGGGTATACTGGCCTAAAAAATAAAGTAAGTCCACATAAGTCTCTACAGTCTGCTCCCAGATTAATAGAGCGCATAAATTACCAAATTAATTTCGAGACTCGAAATTAAATTTACATTTAAATTCAATTTTTCTCTCTATATATTATTTTTCTATTTTATTCATAAATGAATCTCGAATAATATTTCAATTTAAATTCATTTTTTTGTGTTAGTCCCAGTGTGTGTGTGTGTGTGTGCGTGTGCCTAATAGCCCGATGGGGTTATAAGTCGACTTGGCTATGCACACAACATATCGGCACGTTCTGCCATAAACTGCTCAACGAGTTGGCCCCGCCTCGCCTGGACTCCTCCTCCCTGGCATTTTTGCCTAATTGCGGGCAAAGCGTTTAGCCAGAAATGGTTTTTGGATAATTGCCAAAAAGAGAGCAGGCTGTGTGTGTGTGTGTGTGTGTGTAAGTGTGGTAATAACATTACTGGCAGCTAAAGCAAGCAAGTAAAATGCCTGGAAAATGTCCCAATGACAAGCAATGAAAGCTAACGTCATCATCGCAGCTCATCATCGCGATGGCGACATTGACGAGCTCGACTCGATGAGCAACTGTCATGTCACGGAACTGAGAAGAGGAGTATGAGTGTGTGTGTGTGTGTGTGGAGATGGAGACGAAGCACTTGGCATGTCAACGCTTTGCCCCCAACCAGGACTTGCTCTCCCTCCCGCTGCTGCTGCTGCTGCTGGTGTGGTGTCGAGCACTTTGCCTAAACCCATAATTTATGCCGCATGTTTGCCATAACTCAATGCGACGGCGACGGCGACGGCGACTGCGGCTGCGAGCTGCGGATTTCATGAGATGGCTTTGGCCTTAGTCAGAGAATAGTGCAAGTGTGTGAGAGTGTGTGTGTGTGGGAAAGTGTGTCTGATGAGCAGCAATCGATAAAGTCGCTTACAATAGCTCCCCACACACGCTGCCAGCCAGCTCTGCTCATCTCTTGATCTTTCTATAGTCTGCTCTGTCCCTGCTCATGCTCCTCTCTTCCTGCTGCCCTTTCCCGCCTCCTTCTCCTGCCATTCTTGTCGCCCATTGGGCGCACAATTGTTCGCCGCCTTGCGAGATGAATGTCCTGCAATTGTGCACAACGTCTCGCCATTTGTTTGCCTCAGCCAACAGCTTTGCCCCATCATCATCCCCGAGTGCATTGATAGTGGGACGAAACATTTGACACTCCTATCTATAGACAGGCCCTGCTCCTCCTTATCCCCTCGGACTTATCGCGACACGCGTAGATTAATAATTATGGTTATATGGGGATATTCGAAGTGCATTTTAATGGGCATTCGAGGCGTGTTTCCCATCGATTTTCATTTCATATTTTGCATTTGCATTCGCATTCGCATTTGCCCTGCTGATTGCATTAGGCCACATATGCTCTTTCTCTTGCAGTCTGTATGTGTGTGTTTGTGGGCTTATATGGTCCAACCGCAGCCACTAATTAGCCTATTGCAAACACTCGCACAACATACGGCACAACAAACAGATGCGAGTGTGTGTGTACGTGTGTGTTCAAAATATTTTGTTACAGGCTGTGGCTGCTGCTGTTGTTGCATGTCATGGCCAAATGTCGCCCTACTTAACCCCAAGTTAACCCCGATAACTGTTCGCACAGTCTACAAATCATGTTAATAAACCCCGAAATAATAGATGAGTCTCCAAATGCAACGGAAGAGTTATCAGACAGGCGACTAATTAACCCAACAAATTAATCTCATTTCGGATAAGGACAAGTGAGTGATGTGCGACAAGTAGTGAAAGCAATAGTTGAGGCTACCCGACCATACAATATTCTTCGCCTAATTATGTAGACTTCTGACAGTGGAATGACATTTCGTTTATATTTTCAGACATTAGTAATCATTTCTAAAACTTTCTATTTTCATTTTGTTTATGGTTTCACAACCTGACATTTAAATAAAATCATTATAGACCTTTTGACATTTTTCGATATTTTGAAAATTTAGACAAGAGTCCCCCCTGTAAATTTTCAACAAAATTTTTTTTTTAAATTTAAAATCGCGAGTTTTTAATTTTAATCGATTGCGGAGGTCAAAATTAGTAATAAACAAGTGTTTAAATTGATTTTAAGCTATACTTAATTTTGACCCAAAAATCATGTCGTTATGATCAAAAATCTTGACATGTAACATCCTCGTCAGGACTAGTACCCTCATTTTCCATCGATCATAACTTTCTTGGATCTCAATCGATTTTCATTCGGAATGACATTTTGTTTATGGTTTCACAACCTAAGTGATTCTACATTTAAATAAAATCATTATAGACCTTTTGAAATTTTTCGATATTTTGAAAATTTAGACAAGAGTCCCCCCTGTAAATTTTCAGCAACATTTTTTTTTCAAAATTTAAAATCGCGAGTTTTTAATTTTAAACGATTGCGGAGGTCAAAATTAGTAATAAAGAAGTGTTTAAATTGATTTTAAGCTATACTTAATTTTGACCCAAAATTCATGTGGAAATGGTGAAAAAATTTGACATGTACCACCCTCGACATGCCTGGTACCCATATTTTCCTTCGATCATAACTTTCTTGAAAATCAATCCATTTTCACTCGGAATGACATTTCATTTATGGTTTGGCCGCTGTATTGATTCTGCATCCCAATATTAGGGTGTTAAAGTTTTTGAATTTTTGACACTGCACGCTTGAGAGACCTCTTTGTCAAAAATCATCTGATTTTCGTTTTGAATGTTATTTGTTTATGATTTGTCTTCATAATTGATTCTGCATAAATAAATAATTCTACAAAAACCTAGGGGACTTAAAGAGGTCATCTATCAGCAGTAATAACTGTGCTAGGAAACATAATTTTAATAGTATCCATTACTTAAATTGACTATAAAAGAGGTTTATAAATTTATTGCAGTTTTCATTAATCGATATTTTCGATGGTAACCCCAACCTATTATCCAATGAACTGTCGCACAACATATGCGAACGCGGCTTTAAATAATTTTAAAAGGCCAATTAACTATTCAGTATTATTATTGCCTGCGCCTACCATGCCACGCCCACGCTGGGTGAGCTTACAGAGCGCGTTACAAATTATAAGCCATATTTAATTACCGTTGATTACCATAGCAAACATACGCACTCTCTCTCTCTCTCTCTCTCACATACAGGTGCATTTAAGAGTGCAGTGTATGGGAAGGTGTGTGTGTGTGTGTGCTTTTGTCTGGCTATGTGTGTGTGTGTGTGCCAGTTTTACGAATATTTCGTAACTGTAATTATTTTGGTTGTGTGCCAGAATAGCAAATGATGTGCCAAATGTACGTATAAATAGCAAGGACAATAAAAGGGGACAATTGCATGACCACAGAAGGAGGGAGGGGGGGCGAGTTCATATGGCAATAGTGTAATTTAATATTATTTGTTTGCTCGCTCGCACTAATTGAATAATGCGCCATTGTTTTTACCACAGACAACAAATATTTGCATAATTTCAGTTGCATGTGGAACGAAGGGATTCTTTCTAACCTTTTAATGAGACCATGTCCAGCTATGGAGTGTGCTGCTGTTCCAGCTCCATTTCCAGTTGTAAATCCAATGCAGCTCATCGGGCATGTAGTGCGTACAAGGCTGCAGCGGATCAGGCAGGAGGATCTAGGGGTAAGTAGGAGTATATAGGGGCATCTAGCTGGGATCTGTGCTGGCAAATGGCATTGTAACTCCTTTACAAATAAGCAGCATTTCCGTGCCAGCCTCGGCTCTTGGCATAAAGCCAGCGATAAATGGCGACTTCCAAATGTCGACTGAAATATACGTAACAAAGGCAACTAGAAGGTCACGCAGACAGGCAGGGGAGGGGAAAGTGAATTTGTTGTTTGGCCACACGCTGAAGAAAAGTATAACAAATCTTGTGCCAGTTATATAGTTCCAGTTGTGCTGCTAGTTGTTGCTCCTGCTCCTGCTCCAGCTCCTGTCCCAGCTCCTGCTCCTGCTCCTGCCTGGCCTGGGCGAATTTATGGGCGCGCATGTCACTGCACACACAAAAAGTTAAACAGCGCGAAACGGAAGTGCGACAACAACCATGCCAAATAGTGGGCGTGGCAGCGGGCAAGGGGACAACAGGAAACATCAGGCAGTAGTAGGCTGGGAGGCAGCAGGTCTAGCAATGCAATTTTTAGACGCCTCGGTGACAAACTGCGAAATCAGAGCATCAAATTCCAGTTCATACGAACACACTTTGCACGCTCTCATTATCATGAATCACTAACTAAATATAGTGAATGGGAATACGTCTAAGGGGAGGGGGAGAACTAGTGTATACCCTAACTCAGCTAGGCAGAGAAGCTTCCAGTAGAGCTGCCTCTGCCTGCCTCTATCCAACTCCCAGTCTAGTCGCATATACCCCAGCTCGTGCACAGTGCCAGCCATAAGTATGTCAACTAGTTTTATCTGGCCTGGAGCAGCGGCAGTCGGCTCTGCCTTGGCTAACGACATTAACTAGCAGGGCCTACGGGTCGTATGGGTAATGTGCGCTCGCGAGCTGAGCTGGCCTGTATTGGTGTGTGCCAGTATGTGTGTGTGTGTGTGTGTGTTTTATTGCTGAAGCCAACTTCCGTCGCTTGTTGACATATTTCCACTTCATTGGAACGAACAGAGCAGGCAAATGAAGATACTACAGGCGCGACAGCCCCGGGTGGCTCCTCCTGCCTGTGCCTCCTCCGGCTCGTGCAGGTGTGCAGCTCCAGTTCGAGCAGGAAAAGGAAAGGCAGCAGCAGCAGAAAAAAACAGCAAATAGAATACGGAAAAAATAACACAACAAGGCGGAGGCGGAGGCGAGGACGGAAGCTGGCCGGGATGGGTAGCGGGTGAGTAGCGACAAATATTTGACACATGGCAGCAGGAGGCAGCCGGGCGGAGGCCCAGCAGAGGGCAAAGCCTGTGTGCCAAGGATGCGTGCCAGACATGCTGCTCCTTCCTGGCCCTCTCCTCTCCCTTTCCGCTCCCTCTCTCGCTCTCATTGTCTTCCTGCACATTTTAATTTGTGTCAAATTGTTGCTAAAATGCAAAACGCATTGTTTGCACTGGCGACAGTGGCAACCCTGTTTTCTCGCCATTGTTGTCCTTATTCTTGTTCATCTACCCACGGTTTGTTTTCTTTCCCTTTCGTGTTGTTCTTCTTGTTGTAATTGCTGCAGTTGTTCTGCCTCGCCTTGCCTTCTCTTTCCTTGCCTTGCCTTGCCTTGTTAACACAGTTTGTGCTTTTGTTTTGCGGGCGCATTTGTTGCTTTTATTGTGAGAGCCATAAGAAAAACACAGTCAGAGCCGGAGCCATAGCCAGTGCCATAGCCAGGCTCATCCTTGTACTCTTGCCTGCCTTCCCTTCTTTTTCCCTCCTCCTCCGCCTCCTGCTCTCGTGAAACAATAAAATGTTGTTACAAATTCATTACCGAAGGCGTTAAATTTGACACAGTTTTGCATGCGAACTGCAGCACGAGCGGAGGCTGCGAAAAGCAGAGAAAGAGAGAGAGAAAGGGCGCAAAGGTAGAGGAAAGAGAGGCAGCGCGAGTGAGAGCGGAAAAGCGAAAGCAAAAGGAAACAGAGCACAACATGCAACAATGCGCGGCAGGGGAATGGTTTAATATATGTTCGAGTCGCAGGGCAAGCTGCACAGGCCATAGGGTAGCTTGAGAAGTTCCAGGGAGTGTTCCATCTCTAGGCAACATCTCCCTTGCCCTAAGTTCAGTCCAACTGCTCGCACTGCCCTCGCACTTCCAGCTTAGTGTCCACACAAAAAAAAAAACAATGTCATTGCATAACATTAGGCGCAGCCTCGCTAGTCGCCGCGCTGTCGCTGTCGCTGCTTGCGGCGCTGCCTGCGCTGCCCATTTGGCCATTTCCGGTTTCCTCTTTGTGCTCTCGCTCACTCGCTCTCGCGCTCTCGATGCGCCTCGTTTACGTAATCCATATAATTTTTGTTGCCTACTTTTTATTACCATTTGCATTATTTACATTTTTTATCGAAGATTTCCAGACATTTTCACACATTTCTCGCAGAGTGTGAGGAGGGGGAGTGAGAGGGGGGTGATGTGGGCGTGGCTATTTGCCCGCCGCTGGGGCGTAAACAAAAAGGATTATTATCTTTCTGACATTTCGCTAACTCCGCTTTGTGCCACTTTGCATCTAAATCGAAATTACAAGCTCACGCATGCACGCACACAGTGACAGCAGCAGCACCCTCTCTTCGATTCATACACCCACCCTATAGACACCCACCCTATAGACACCCACCCTATAGACTCCCACACTCCTGAGGCAGATTTAAAGATCTACGTAGTCATAAAACATGAACAAGGCATCGACTTCCGCTGCCAGCGCCATTTGCTGCTTTCGCGCTTCGATTATAATCAGAGTCCCGTTACTGCTACCTGTCTCTCTCTCCCTCTTCTTCTCTCTCTCTCTCTTTCTCTTGTTGCGCCCTTGTTAACCTTAGGGTTTAATTTGTAGCGACTTCCGTTTGAGTTTAGGCAATATGCAAAATTACTTAAATTGCGATTTCCGAGCATTTCCGCTGATTTGCCCCCTCTTCAGAGAGTGTTAGGAGGGAGAAGGGGAGGGTTCGACTTCTAATTGACGCTTCCACTTAATTCACGGGTCTTGTCTGGCTCGAGTGGGTCGCACAACCTTCGTGAGGGCATTAAAACTCGCCTGAAGTTGCCTGCACATATCTTCGCTCATTGTTCTCCATTGTTTCGATGCGCAATTGCAATTCTCTCGCTCTCTCTCTCTTTCTCTCCCTCTCTCTCTGTCTTACATTTTCTTCCATTTGCTCACTTCCGTGTCCGCCTGCTCCCTGCCACGCCCCCTTCAATCGCCATTCGCCCTGCCCAATCGCATATTCAAAAGCGACGCTTGTTTGTTCAGCTGTGAAAATTACTTGCGGGCAAAAGTCAAAAACTTGAAAATTAAGAGAGAGAGAGAAAAAAAAATCAAAGAGCGTGGGCGAGTTTAGAGAAAGACTGACCAGCAGATACCCTGTAGACTGTTGTTGAAGTTGACTTTGATTGTGTGCATGGCAGAGCTGCCTTTCCCTCTTATTTGTGCCTTGCCACAGGTTAAGCTTTGCTTTTCAGTCTGAACATACCCTACGTTCTGCCTTTTCAAGGGGTATACACGCACATGCATGCGGGTGTTTGTTAAGTCTTTGTGTGCATGTGTGTGTGGTTTCTATTCCGCATTTAACCTTTGGCTGCCATTACGACATCGCTTGGCGGGATTGCAGCCAGCTGCAATGGACAATATCGATTGACCCCGTTTTCCGTTTTCGATTGCAATTCGTTTCGGTTTCATGCACTGCTCCCCCTGCCCCACTCCGACCACAATCCATAGCCGTAGCCAGAGCCAAGTCAGAGCCGGAGTCGTAGCCGGAGTCACAGCCAGAGCCAGAGAGTCAGCGACCCGGGATGGCAAAGAAAACATAATTTACTTCCGCCTGAGCGCGTTGACTTTGGAATTCATTTAACACCGCGCTGCTGCTGCTGGTGCTGCTGCTGCTGACCAAGCTCGAATGCGGCTCATTTATCAATTGCTACTTAGCATTGTCCGCCACCAGTTGCTGCACTGCAGCATGGAGCAGGGTGAGCCGGCGGGAGCTGCCTGGGGGAAATAAGGTCAACTGCGTTTACTGCGTTTTTCTTCTGCCGTTTCCGATTTCCGTTGCTGCACTTCAAAAATTGACTTTTACAAGAAAACAATTGCAGTGCTGATAAGTGGAGCAGGGGGGGAGTAGGGAGAGCAGACTGAGTTGAGCACGGACAGGGCACGTCCTCGGCCACGTCCACTTGCATTTTGCACAGCCACGTCGAGCAGCGTCTCAACGTGGATGTCGCAGCTGCGGAAACGAGGACAAAACAATGAGGAGGAGGCAAAGGAGGATGGCAGGGAGTAGGGCAGAGGCGACTATTGAATGCTCTCTGCGCGTGGTTTAATTTCCGCTCTGTTTGCCAGTTGCACATAAAGACAGCAACTCCCCCAAGTTACCCTATCTATATTCCTGATGAAGGCCGTAAACAACTTGAAGGAGCAGAGACTGGCAGAGCGCATTACCTGCAGTACGTTGTGGCTATTAGGCAAATTGATTGGCCAGCAGCTGAAGACATATGGTCAAGTGGTTGGCAACATATGTGGCATCAATCGAATGACCCTACTAGAAGCAGGAGCAGCCTAATGACTTAGTTATTATGCTCCACTGCGAGGGTAAGTGCGATTGCAATTCCAATTGAATTCGCCATGGAGAGAGAGGGAGAGAGAGAGATGCGCTGGCTCAGCTCTTGTGCAATTTTCTTTTGGCCATTTGTTTTATGATTGCTTTCGTTATGGCCAACTTGATGTTGACCCAGCTGACCCAAGAGGAGCAGGGAGTCAGTCAGCCAAGCGTAGATGAGATTTCAACTCGGTTTCTACTCGATTTCCACTCGATTTCGACTCGATTTCTGTTTACCTAGCAGGAGATGTATTTGTGTATCTGCAGCAGTTAATGGTTGCATCTATCTCCCTCTCTCTCTCTCCCTCTCACTCTGCTGGCCAGTGACAACAAATAGATAAACTTAATTATGGCCAGGCTGAATGTTTCTGCATTTTCATTTTCCTTGTGCATTTTTCATGCTGCTCTAATTGATCCATTGAGCTGTCTACGCATGCTGCAGCTGCTCCGGCACCGGCACCGGCTCGATGCAGCTGCTCCTGCAGATTTCAATTGGCAATTTGTTATTGAAATATATTTTGTGCGGCTAATGAATTGCACAATGTGCAGAACAAACATGGGTAACCAGTGTCAGTTCGTCCAGGTTGGCTTCAATATTTAATGCCAATTTATGCTGCATTGTGCTCTCTCTCTCTCTCCCTCTTGCTGTCTCTCTCTTTCTGTGTGTGTGCTGCATCAATTAAAGGTAATTCATTCATGTGAATATTGCATGACATTGCCAGAAAGCAGCTCCAGCTACAGAGCAGCTGAAGCATGCAGGAGGAGGAGCAGGAGCAGGAGCAGCAGACATGTGATAACTTTCAGTTTGTGATATGATATGCAAATGCGCCTTAGGAGTACTGTATACTGTCTCCTCCTCCAATTCTCCCTGTGCACTCTGCGACAATCCTCTAGTGCACACGACTGGCCATTAGCCAAGTCTCTTTGCCTGGCCCCCTGCCTGCCCCGCCCTGCCCCTGCTTGTAAATGCCGTTGTAAGCATTTCGCACCTGCCTTGTTACCTGTAATGATAATTTGACTCCCTCCCCCTCCCAAACCGGAGGAGCTGCTTGAGTAATCGCATCCTTGTGCCTGGATAATTGTGCGGCATGTCTAAACAATCGACACAATCCTGTGCAGGGGATTACGAGACTTGTCTAATTGTGTTGTTTGATATATTATACTGAGTCCTGCCATTATGAATAATTCCCGTATTAAATTCCCATTTAGTTCCATGTGGAATTGAGTTAAATGTGCACAAATATGCAGGGTACGCTTCTACGATTCTCCTGTTTCATTCTATGGTTAAATATAGAACAGCTGTCACTCCCTCCCTCCCCCTCCACTTGTATTACCTCTCTGACAATTGCTAATAAAATCAAAAGTTTCTGGCTTAGGTGCTGGCTCCGCCCACATTCGATAACCGAGGAAACTTCTGGCGACCCAGCTGCGACCCTCTCACACAGCGGGAGGGACGAACTGCAGCAGGGATTGCTGTGTAACTTGGAGAATAAATAAAAGTCGAACCTGGCACTGGGTCTGGGTCTGGGTCTGGAGCTGTTTGAAATATATACACTGTGCAAAGTTTTGTTGGCCGCCGCCTCTGTCCGCTTCACCTGGCGATGGAAGTGAAAATTTTGCAAAATATTTGCATGCGAAACTTTAGTCATAATTCCAAAGGAGGCAGCAACTCCTCCTTCCCCCCTCTGGTTTGTAGCTTTGGCAGCCACTTTAGCATTTCTATTTGGACTCTTGTTCCAGTTGTTGTTGTTGGCTTTGGCTGCGCCTGCGGCGCCGGCTTCGCTTTCATCGTCGAGCGAGCGCGCTCCTCAGGCTCCTCTCGGGTGTCTATTGATTTTCGCCACTACACGAGCACTTTTTTTTGACACGTACTCGACTTTAGATAGAGTGCCAGGTGGGGAGAAGGTGTGAGGGGGGGGGGAGGGCAGCGGATATAGCGGCAGGCATTCAAATGGCAACAGAACTATGTGCGCAAATACAAAATTCAATGAGCGCGCGCGCCCTTACGAAAACTGCAAAAATAAACTATAAAGCGATAGTGTATTAGACCCTGCATATACCCTGTAAAGTTATATACCAGTAGTAACTTTATTTAATTTAATTTACCCACTTTATCCTCTAAAGTCTATTTAAATTTGTTGCTTTTATCTTTATCCACACTGCCTAGTCGCGCATACCCTTTTCGCTTTGCTTCTAGTTTATCGTGGTGTGCTTTTAGGCGTCGTTGGAGTGTAAAAAATGATTTTTTAAACACACACACACATACATAGAGAGGGAGCGACGCGTTGGCTAACATGAAAGCTGTGGCATTTGCTGGCAATAAATGTTTGCGGTTTCGATGTTCGAATGGGGCGAGGCAAAAAAGCATAGCATACTTTTTGGGGCATTTACACTCCAGCACACACACACACACACAGACACCCACACAGCACGCCTACACTCGTAGTTTTGCTTGCTTGTAAAACCGTTTGACCACAAGAGCCGTAATTTTTCGGTTACTTTCTAAAAGCACTTGGGAATGGATACGGGGAAGGGTGGAGAGGGAGGGCAGTGGGTAAGCGATATTGAGCTGGGAATGGTAGCTGAAACTATGAGCTATAAGTGTGTCCATGTTTAGTGTATACAAAATGTAAATGCATCTCTCTCACCCACTCTCTTTCTTCCTCTCTTTGCAGTGCCTGCTCCTGCTCCTGCTGCCTGTGACCTTGTGACCGCAGCCCAGTCAGCTGTGCCAGGTGAGTCAGGTGAGTCAAGTGAGTTGGTTGAGTCGCCTGAGCCCCGTGGCAAAAACTTGTTAGTTGGCATTTTCGAAAATGCATTCAAATGGATGAAACTTTGCCCCTGCCCCCCTCGTGCCCATTCCCCTTCTGCTCTGCCTCCTCTTGCTTAGCTGAGCAGCTGCAGCTGGCTGCCTTTGGGGGCGTCTCCTGTTGCAAGCTAAACGAAGCGTGCGCCTCTCTCTCTCCCCCTCATCTCATGCATATTTTTTTGGGCACGCACTTCGCCCCAGTGCACAGTCGAGTGGGCGTGGCTGGGAGAGAGTGTGCTGCCTCTTTGTGGTCAGGCAGAGTCGCTTTGGGCTTTTGTTTTGCATTTGTTTTTGGCCACGTTCGCGTTTGACATGCATCGCCTTAGCCATAACTGCAGCTGAAGGCGTCGCCCAGGCGGCGGCTCCCTGGCAAATCCGACGCGGCAATCTGCGTGATCTTTGGCACGCTGCCAAAAACAAGTCCCCTGCCCCTGCCCCCCTGCCCTACCCCTCGGTCATAACTGAAACAGAAACAAAGTGGCACTTGTAATCTGCTCGGATGACTTTGTGCACGTCAGAGAAATGATGAATAATGAATATTAACTAGAGGAGAATCGAGTAAAGAGTTGCGAAAAAACAATGCAAAGTGGAAAAGTTACTCAATCCATATTCCCAAATCTAATTCACAAACTATCCGCAGCAGGATTAGCCCAGAAAGTTATTACTTTTTCGATTTGTTCACTCTGACATTGAGCTCGACATTAAGTTGAACATTAAGTTGAATATTAAGTTGAATGCATTATTTCAGCTCATAAAACTGTTCGCAACTGACAGTTATGCCAGTTGGCCAATACTTTGGAGTGGGAGGGAGATGGGGATATAGGAAGAGGAAGCAAATCTCGACGGTTTTCAATCTCTCGCACTACTTGCGTCGCCTCCCCCCTCTTTTTTGGGCTACTTTTTGTTTGCCCATTTGAGTGTTTGCACTGCTGACAATGCCGGGCTCCCAGTCTTATCTGCGTGTGTGTGTGTGTGATGGTGTGTGTGTGTGCGTGTGTGTGTGAGTTTTTTGTGCGCTGCGAGCTTGGTTAAACTCGCATTTTGAATTCATGCGAAAAGTTGCCATGTTTTTCGGTTTTTTTCTTCACATTTTTATAGAGTGCGTGCATGAGTCGAAATGAATGTGAATAACGTTGTGAATATGAGTGCTGCTTGTTGCTAACGGTGTAAAAAATGCGCATAATCAGAGGCATAAACATAAAATTGATTTAACTAATCAAGAAGGCGCAAACATGAGACGAGATTAAAGCCCGAAAAAAAAGAATTAAGACATATTCAAAGGAAATTTGTCTAGGTGAGCGGGAGGTGTAGGGGCAGAAGGGAGAGGGTAGGGTGTAGACCTGCAAATCAGTGCTCGATTCATACAAATTGCTTGCGATTGCGGCGAATGGGGCAAACATTGTTGAAGCGTGTCAAAGGCAAAAAGCTGGCAAAACTTTTTGCCAAATTGGCAAATTGAATGTCAACACGCGTAAAAATAGCAAGGCATGCGAATGAAAGAGACAACTAGAGGTAGGGGGGGAGAGGGACAGCACACACGCATGTCCATGTCCTTTGAATTTGTTTGCGACTATTGACACGCTCACAAGGTTGCGCGGCGGCTACAATCAAATACAAATTACGCATACGCCGCGTGTGCGCACGTGCCGCACTGCAAATACGCGTCGTCTCTGCACTTTCTCCTTCCCCCCCCTCTCCTTGTTGTTTTAGTTATATATTTTCTCGTTTTTTTATTTATTATTATTCCTTGTGATAGCTGGAAATTTAAACGCTGTGGGTAACTATTGTGTTAGCCCAAGTCACATTTATCATGCCCCGCACGACGTGCACGCGCCCTGCTTAGCATACTTATTACACACACACCTAACACACACTCACACACAACTAACACACACTCACATGCCGCTTGGGTCCAGCCTGTCAGTCGCGTGGCTTTTCGCTGGAGTTAGTTCAGCTGCAGCCCAAGTTGATTGATTGAAGCGCCTTGTCAGGGCACGGGACCAGCCGAGCTGAGCCCATCCCAGTCGAGCCTCCATCATGACGTGCGACCAGCTGTAACTAGAGTGAAAGTCTCAAGAAGTTAAAGTCCTTTGCTTGACACGGGCACTACACTGAGAGAAATGTTGTTTAATTGGCTGAGATGGGCAGGGGGAGTGATGTAGGCAAACTTGCCTCAAATGTGAGACAAGCAGAGATAGAGATGTTTCCTTCCGGCCTAGTTCCTTTCTCTATCTCTCTGTAGTGTAACTGTAACTTGCCCTATAAAGCGCCGTTATTAACTAAGTATCTGCCTCAAGTTTCTATGGCATTTGCGAGCATGCTTAGCAATTCCATCAGAGTGCAGAACTTGAAGGTCTCGTGTCACATTTGATGATTGGATTGGGGTTTCCTTTGCTTCCCTTTTGTCGATAGTTTTAAGAGTTCCGTTTCCCGGCGGGAAATCGCTCGCTCTCTCCCTCCCTCTCTCCCTCCTCTCTGACATTGTGGCAACTGCCTCACGATAAATGTCTTTTATTGCAGTTTTTAAACGCTTTGCTGATTTTGCTTACCAAACAACATCAAATGTTGTGCAATGCAGCAGGGCCAGGTGAGTGTATAAGTATCCCCCTCTCTCTCTCTCTCTCTCTCTGAGTGTGTGGGAAAGTTTGTCAGGTCTCACAGGTGAATTAACTTTTCTGCTCGACTCGCTGCTGCCTGCTGCAACTTGCTGCAAGCTGCAAAGTTTCGAGCAAGTCAAAATGCATTTTGCGCAAACTTTTACAGCTCTGTGCATTGACAACCGCAGTGAAAGGCGGTACGTAGGCCGTAGGCGTGGCAAGCAGCAGCTGGCTGGCTGGCAGATGCCTTACACTCGACTGGCTGCCGGCAAGGCCAACTTAGGGCAACTTATGACGTGGCAACGGAAGATGGAAGAGCCTGTCTGCGAAGAGAGAGGCGTGAAGCGTATTTAAATTTGGCTTTAATGCGTCTCTCACTTATTTGCCCTTACTTAGTTTGCCATTGAAATAAGCCCGACAACCGGAAGTGACCAGCGAAGCGAGTGGCCAAGCTGCCTGATCCTGCTCCAGCTCCTGCTGCTCCTTCCCCTGCTCGGCATTTGCTTTGTTTATTTTCACTTAAGTGTTGACTGCCTGCCCAGAGCCGGCTCTGCTGTTCGGCAAATAAACCATAAAAGAGCATAAAAAATGTTTCAATTGTCGCAGCTGTACACTGCAAGAAATCTCTGTGCGTGCGAAAATATTTACACTGCCCCCGCCGAGGCAGACTGGCCAGACAGACAGGCTGGACACGGACACGGCGGGGGGGAACGTGTTCAGCTCGACTGCAGCTGCTGGCCATAAAAGTGAAACAAAAACAAATGAACACAAATCGAAACAGAAACAGAAACTGTGGCAGCAACAACAACAACAACAACAACAACGGCAGCATTAACAGCCACAAGTAGAGAAGGAACAACAACAACAACAACAACAGCATCGCCATCGCCTTCGCCATCGACAGGCAAACAAATATAAAATTCACAAGCAGCGGCCATAAAAAATTAAATCAGTTTGCGCAAAATACTCGCACATATTTCTCTCAACTTTCCGCCCTTGCCCTGCTCCCCTTTCCCTGCCCTGCCCTGCCTCGCCGCCATGTTGTTTTCAATGAAACGCACGCGCGCCATTTTGTTTGAGTGATTTTGTCTTGCAGAACGCGTAATTGCAGCGAAAGTTGAAACTCAGCTGAGCGAAAGAAAATGGAAAAGTGGAAACTGCCGCCCACACAGTGCAGCCCCCACCCCCCCGCAACAGGAGCGGTTCAGCAACAAAGTGGGTTAAGTGGAATATTGCAAGTCATTTTGTATAAATTGTGAAAAATTCATCTAAAATTTATGTAAGATTTTCCATTGAGTGAAATATTTGGCTGTGTAACAGGGCGCCCAATTCTCTCCCCCACTCCGCCCCTGTAATTGTCAGTGGCGATTTATACATTTTATTCGCTGCGTCCTTTTTTTTTTTTTTCTTCTCTCGCTCGAAAGTTGCGCAAACTGTTTTGCCTTTTGCGTGCCGCAGAAAAGTTTCAAGCAGCATCATTTGTCAGTGGATAAATAGTTTTCCAGTAAGTAGCTAAAGTTATGCTTTTTGATTATGTAGCCAGAGAGAGACAGACAGGGATAGACCGAGTACACCAGGCTGATAATTTCTCATGGCAATCTCGCTGTCAGAACTTTAAATGGTGTCCAGTGGGGTAACAGGATCAGGATCAGGCCTGTACACATATCTGTGGCCATAAGTAAACGCCATAAATTCAAATTGTGAGCCGCTTACTGCGGATGCTTTTCCTGCTTTTCCTGCTTTTCCTGCTTACTGGGCCCAATTTGGCGCTGCTTTTAATGTGTGTAAGCCGCAAACATAATAAATAAGCTTAAGTTTGGTCAATTTGACAAAATTGTTTGAGCTTAGCAAAGTGCGTTGCGCTCCAAATAAATCAGCTGCCATTTAAGCGCCATAACCGAATTTATTACACACTCGTCGATTACATAACCAACCGACTGGGGAAGATATAGGAGACTGGAGGGAGGAATCAGCTAAGCTATTGATGAGCTGAGATTGTCAGTTTGCTTAGGGCTGCGGCTGCGTCTCAGTTAGCAACTAATCAAATTTAACATAAATGATTGAATAGAATTTTGAGCAGCAAATCAAAGAGAAAGAGAAAGAGAAAGAGAGAGAGCGAAAAAAATGTCAGTGATTGAGTGTGCCACATTGCGTATACGCAAGGTGAACGTGAAAAAGTTTTGGCCCCCTGATTGATGGCAGATCGCAAACATTTTGGCAACGAAACGCGCGTAAGAAGAACCCCTTTTTGAGACCCCCCTTCTCCCTCTCTGTCCAAAACTTTGTGTCGTGCATTTGAAACCACTTGACAATAAAACGGAAAATTGCAATGGGAAAGTGGCGAAGTGTTCTGCGACCTGCGACCTGTGTAAACGTAGCCCCAGGGAAAGGAGAGAGGGAGTGGAAGTGGCGGGGTTAGAGCCAGATCTGAGCGTGGTGGTGTCAGCGTTGCAAAGGTAATAAAAGCAGCGCATAGCAGCGCCGAAATGAAATATTAAATGCACCCTCGAAATGCAAGCGAAGAGCCACGTCGAATCCCTGCTGGGTAACCCTCCCGGAATCCTGGCAGTTAGATGAGTTGGGAGTGTGCTGTGCATTGTTTACTCGCTGTGTTATTGTTGCACTTTGCATTCAGCTATCTGAAGTCCCCCCGATAACCCCACGTGGTTTAATGTGCCATAAGAAATTACAACAAAGTCCGTGTCTGACGCCTTGATCTCTCTATTCAATCTGTACTCGTATTTCCCTCATTGTCTGCATTTATCTTTCTTTTCCTTTGTGTCTGCGGGATTGATTTGACATTTGAAACTTAATTAAATTCGTTTGCCGTGATCCGTTATCTGTCCGACTTTGTCTGCCTTCTGTCCTCTTATCTTATTCTTATCTTTGCACGCGAATTAGGCAAATGCTGCGGACATTACGTATACGTATTTAAGTACCATAAAATATGCTCGTTTTATTTAAATGGAATGGCGCATAAAAATACCTCAAATGCCTCTGGTCGACGGGCTCGACGGGCTCTGCTCCACAACAAAATTCTTGGCACGTCGCAAGTTGCGTTATTAACACGTACTGCCCCCCAATCTCCTCACTTTTCCTCCACTTGGAATGACTTTAATTTCGATGTGAGGAATTCAAGAGGAACACATTATATTTTCAGCCTTCTCCCTCTGCCTCTGCCTCCGCTCTTGGCCAAATTTTTAATGCGCCTGACGCCGATGAACTTGTTCAACTTTAGTGCGCCTCAAAATGTCATAAAATTTAATGCGACTTTGGCCCGCTTGATCCTCCCCCCTCTGGCCCTGGTCCACTCAAGACCTCAAGGCGTCGCTCAATCTGACTGTCCGCTCATTTGTCCCAACCCAGCCCAGCCCAGCCTCAAGTTGAGGGCAATTCTCGTGTCCAGTCGTGTCGCTTGTTAGCGTGCCACGTTTCCGATGATAGATTTTCATTTGGAGCGCCCGTTTTTATGCCACATCATAAAAGCGCCTCGTAGGCGTTACATATTACACGACTCACACACACACGCACACGCACACCTCACACCACGCACCCACACTAACATATGCATGAGCAGAGCTTTGTTTCCTTCTATTATTCTCGTTAGTCTCGCGCGCAGCCTGTTGTGAAAAATGTTGCCTGCCAGTTGGGTAGAGAATGAGAGAGAGAAGGGAGGGGAGAGAGTGGGAGACTCTGCCGCAATCTGATTGATTAATACATCAATTTGTTATGGAACCATCAGTTGTCTGATACACTTGACACAGTTTGCAGCTCATTAAATCGACACAATGCGGCGGCATAAAAGCTAATTGTGCAACTTTTGTTCCATCACTTTTTTCCCCAAAGAGACCCAAAAAAAAGAAAAAAGAAAAACTCTGGCGACATCGCACATATGACGAAAGTTGTCTAATGACCTCCAAGAAATGCCAGACGACGTCTATTAGGCAATTGGGAATACGCAGTGTCTGCCCTCAAATGGATGAGCTCCAAATTTGGGTCTCGAATTTGACAGATTTGATGACTTTCGCTTTTTTTAACGGATGACTAGGGTGGAAAATTAAAGGAAATTGATTGTAAAACTGTATGACTTTAAAGAACATTGAGGAATCTATATAGTGTATAGTATATGCAGAGATATCTGTCTGCCTGTAGAGTGCGCTACTTGCCTTCTTTTGCCAAGTTCTGCGGTTTGTTTCTTACTTAGTCGGGCGTACCACACAAAGGGAACGCCCTGCGGTTGTGTGTGTGTGTGTGTGTTGTGTGTGTGTGTGTTAAAAACTTAATTGGTTTTCCTGTGTCGTAGAAGAGTGTCCCAACATATGTCTAGCTCGCTTGCCAGAGACATAAATTGCTCACATTACGCATACGCCACAGTGGCTCCGCTTGCTTGAAAGTTACGCAAAAACTTCAACGATTTGAGCAATTGTCGGACAGACAGACAGACAGGCAGACATAGAGCAAGATATAGAGTCAACAGACAGACAGACAGACAGACAGACAGGCACATGCATTATGCACTCTATGGGAGAAGCAGGCAGGGATCGAGTGACAGCACTCAATATGCATAACATACTCGAGCTCTGCCTGGTTAGCAGGAGAGTTGCACAATTTCTATGATTGATTGACTGCTTGATTGAGCTGCACTGGTTTAGTATACGCCTTCCCCCCCACCTACACGTTGCACTGCATCGCATGTCCGGGGGCAATTAAAAGCGAATGGAGTCACTGGAGGAGCTGCTCCTGGTGCTGCTCTCTTAATTGTTTGCACTCGCGCAGCGACTGCGATTGGCGCCTTAAACGTTAAGCACACATCAATGTTTAATGGCCTCACACGACACCCACGTGTGCGAGTGGGCGTGGCTGGCAGCGCTTAACGGTCTTTTGTTAATCATTTTATGTGCCACATGAATTTATTTTGATTTCTTCTAACACAAAATGCCTCAGCCGCAGCCAACCGAAAATGCCGAAAATGTAAGTGAAAATTAAAGCATCAGCGAGAGCAGCTTCCCTTCTTGAGTCTTCCCCCCCCCCCCTCTTTCTTCTCTTCTCTGCAGGCAGCTCCTAATGTTGTTTTTTCGTGTGAATTTGTAATAACTTGCATAAATTAAGGCGCCTGCAACGAGGCAGGCAGACCAAGACAGAAGAAGGCGAACCTGAACTCAACTTCACCACAGCAGCGAGGGGAAACTGAACGAAACTTGACGAAGCCGCCATCGTGTTTAGGTCGAAAATTTGTTGAGTTTGCCCCTCTTCAGGCAGCGTGCGAGTGTGTGTGTGTGTGGGAGGCATTTAATGGCATTTGTTCGGCTTTTGTAATGCCCGACGCCCCGCATCCGGTTTTATAAATCTCACATAATGCTCATAAATGACATGGAATTGGGTAAACGATGCTTGTGTGTCGGGCCAGCCCAGCCGGCCCAGCCCGATGGCCATTCCGATATGATTAGCTGGCCAACACATGTTGCCGACACCGAACGATGAACATTTATTTGAGGTCACACAAACCAATAGGGCCAAGAGGGACACACTCCCCCCACTCTCGCGCCACTCCCCCTCTGGGTCCCAAAAAACTATTTTGGGGGCTGCGACTTGAGATGCTTTAAATTTGCATGTGGCGTGAAAATGTCTTAAATAATACCGCAAAAATAGTTCACATTGTTTTGGCAGTGAAAGTCACAGAGGCTGTGTGTGTGTAGGGGGATGTGTGTGTGTGTGGGGGCGTGCCTTGCATGTTGCCAACTCAATTTTAGTGATAAAATTTTTTGCTGCACATAAATTTGATTTTAATGCGCTTAGTGCGCCTCTGGCTACAGACTGGCAGGCAGGCAGCCAGGCAGGGTCATTGGCAGGGTCACTGGGGTTCATAGTGTAGAGTGGGACAGAGACAGCGATACTCAGAGACAATCAGCTTGGTGTCAGCGACAAAAACGGCTCACACGCTGACCGCAACATAAATTTGGCCACAACAAAATTTTGATAATGATGCGCAGCCTGCGGCAATGTTGTTTTTGTTTATATTTATTTGTTGTTGTTATTCTTATGCTTTTGTCTCTTGGCCAACGCCTAATTGTTTAATTAATTAGGAGGCAACATTTTAATTAGGCTTAAGTGCTGCGGCAGCAGTCAAATCATTTAATGGCAGCCGGCTTTAAATGCCCCAGACAGGCTTCGCTCTGGTCATAGCAATCAGCGCAGCAGCAGCAGCGAGGGCAGTTCGAATAGTTTGAATTACTTTGAAGACTTTGAGCAGTAAGAAAACAAGAGAATCAGCAGAGATTTTGTATTTTTAAAGAGGCATAATAACTGCACAAGCAGCTTGAGAGTGTGGGAACGCATTAAAGACATTTATTTTCAGCAAGGGGTATTTTATCAAATAATAATTCCTATCTGTTTCTGATACCCAACTTCAGTTGTAGTCCCTTTTTTTTCTGAGTGTTTGTTTCGTGGCGAAATTCACTGAACTTCCCCATTCAAAGCAATCAAACTGACCCACTAACATGCAAACAAAGCGCACGTGTAGCGCGCGTCAAGACAATGCTCCAGTGTAGGCTGAGTGTAGTCAGTGTTGTGTGTGGTGTGTTACATGTGTGTGTGTGCGAGTGTGTGTGTGTGCATCTTAGGCAAACAAGCCAAACAATGTAGACAATTGCTTTTAGAGCGTTGACTGATGACAATCGCAATCACTTGGCCGCCCCCACTCAACCTAGATTCCATTTTCGGCAGGCGGCTGACAAAGCAAACAAACGGCAAGAGTTGCCAACCAGCCAGGCAGCCTCTCTGCCTGTCCCCTTCCGCCCCTCCCCCCCTCTCTTCCTGTGCTATTGTGAATGCGGCCACCATGTTGATGATGCACGTTCTCCTGCGCTCGCAGGTAGCATTTGCGGAGCTCAATTTGTAGTTGGCTTTCTGAGTGAGTGTGCACAGATACAGATTACACATACGCCGCGTGGCACAGCGGCCTCCTCCTCCTCCTCCTCCTCCTCCAGCTTGTCAGCTTATAATTCAATTCGGCAATCCTGCTGGCTGTAGGTGTGTCTCGCAAATTGCATTAGCTGTCATGTGGCTGCGCCTCCGTGCGAGTAATTTATACACATCTTTCCCCTCCCCCCCGACTTGACCCACTGCTCTGCCTTTCGCTTTTTGCTTTCAGTTTTTCGCTTCCATTTTCCATTTTCCGGCTGGCACTTTTTGTTGTCATGCATGACAACAATGGGTTCAAGTTGCTGTCAGGATTTAACGCTTGCCATGTTTATTGAGAAACAGCTGCCATCATAATTCAATATTTTACACTTGAATGTGCACGAAACACAACTTGACAGCCGCCGCAACCAGGAGGAGGAGCAGGAGCAGGAGCAGCAGGAGGAGCAGCAACATCTACAGAGCAAACGACAGCAAATGAAAATGTTTACACGCCGCTGAGCACTTCGCTTTGCCACAGCACAACCACTTGAGACCGCGACAACCCTTGCCACAGAGTTGCCTTGGCGCCGCGCACGTCTTGCCTCTGTATGTGTGTGTGTGTGTGTGTCTCGGGTGACCAGCGGAAGCGGCAGCTGCTTCCTACTGCCTGAATCCACTTATATAGTTACGACTTCAGTTGTTATGGCGGCACATAAAGCAGACTGAGACTCAGCCCAAGTTTGAGGCGGGCCTACCTGACCCTGTCTCGAGTAGGCGACATAATTAACTGAAATTATGCCTAGTTAACTAGTTGTTAGTTGTGCCACAAGGCTGCATCAGTTGCTGCGTTTAAACTGTTTTACTCACCTCCAGTGTGTGTGGCTACGCTGCGTATACGTGATATTGCAATATGCACACAAAACTCAATCAGGCGCAGCAACGGACAACTGCAGCCAACTGGCAAATGGTTGCCCGCAAAGCCAGCACTGTGTCCAGCTGCTAGTTGGATTAGAATGAGGGGTAGAGGAGGGAGAGAGGAGGGGCAGTTGAAGACCGCAGGACAGAAGTCGCAGTGTTAGTTACCTATGCGGCTGCTGGAAAAACATTTTGGCAGTTGGCACACACAGCACACTCGCCCATGTTTGGGGATATGTTTGCGCAACTTCCAGAGAGAGACAGGGGCAGAGAGGGAGGAGAAAAGAGACAGACAGACAGGCAGGGTGTGCGTTGATTGAGCGCAGACTGTCGCTGTCTCCTGCTCTGTTGCTGTCTCAGTTTCAAGTTTAGCAACTCTCAACAACTGCGGCTTTCATTTCTGATTGTTGCATGCAATATTCAAGGTGTAGCTATAAAGTATACTCGGAGTGTGTCTGGCTGTGTGTGTGTGGACTACAAGTTGAAATTGCTTTTGTCTGGTGCAGAACGCGTCGCACACATGGCGTATACGCAATAATTCCCACACAATATCACGCATACGCCGCGTTTAACCTTTCGCTGGCAAATACAAATTGCGCGCACTCCCAGCCAGCCAGCGAGCATTTTAAAGTATGCCAAAACACAACAACAACAACAACAACAACAATAGCAGCGGTGACAACAACAACAACAACAACACTTGCTCCGCACTTGACACACTCCAGAAAGCCGCAAAGAAAAGTTTTCACGGCTCGATAAGAGTTTTTTAATTTGTCTAAAAAGGTAAACGGCGCAGGGCAGGGCGGGGCAGGTAGCAGGCGGCAGACTGGAGCAGGAGCAGGAGCTGAGGCAGGAGGCTGGAGCTGTAGCCGTAGCAGGAGCCAGGACAGCAGCCAGCGCATTAGGGAGCATGGCTCCAGCTTGAGCTTTGCCACGCCGTGTGTAGTCGAGGCAACTTTTTTAGGCGCGCGCGTAATTTATGCGCAATGAAAGCATTGGGATTACAACAAGGCCAGGGGCGTGGCAGTGGCAGCAGAGCTGAGAAAAAAAGTAGCACGCAAGCCAGGGTAAAAAAGAAGGCGGGGCAGGAGGCTGCTGAAGTCTGGCAGACAGGTGTAGCAGTCAAACCGGAAAATTAGCGGAAAGCGTCAAAAGCGTTCCCCAAACGGCAATGTCGCGACATGGTTGCCTCCACCCAGACCCAAGCCCAGACCATGCCCTATACTCCTCCTCCTTTTGCCCCCCCCTCCTCGTGTTGCTGCTGCTGCTGTTTGACTGCCCTCAGGCTGAGTTTTTGCATAACCACAAACTGAAACTGGCGAAAATGTGCGCGTAGTTTGTGACACAGTTCGTTGTTGTTGTTGTTGTTGTTGTTGTTGTTTTAGCTGTTGTTGTTGTAGCTGTCACAGTTGTTGCTGTTGCTGTTGACAAATACACCGCAGGGCAGTTTGAGTGCTGCGTGGTTATCCCTGTGAAACTGTCGTCCAAGGCGTAATTACCTGGACTTTGACTATAATGCGGCCACGTTGTTTGCCACTTTGTTGGCTCAGGAAAGGGCGTGGCGTGGCAAGAGTAGGGTATGCAGTGGGGTAGCTTAGCTACACAGCATGTCAACATGTAAATGTATACTTAATATGTAGGTTAAATACTTGGCAGTATTTACTAGAGGGGAAACTGCGAACTTAATTTCCAGTTTTCTCTCGCTTTTTTTTCTTTTCTTTTTCAGTGTATTTTGTTTTCGATATTTTCCTTTGCTAATCTTTTGTTGGTTTTTTTAAACGTTTAATTTTTAGTCACATTTTCTAGCGCTGCTCCTGCCCCTCAATTGCTTTGTCTCTGCTTCTCCTCCAGCGTTTTCATGGGCGTTGGCTGTGTGCGGCTTAAGTAGCCATTGTTTTTTTAGTGTTGTTGTTGTTTTTGTTATTTGGCCTGCGGCTTCTCGAGGCGGCTTAAAATTGGATTTGCGTTTCTGCTTTGACATTGCCTGTTATAGCTGCTCCCTGCCCTTTGTTTTTGTTGTTATTTTCGCTGCCCTCATGTGCGCACTTATAAACTTGTCACTTTAATAACTTTTTGCTGGTTCTCTCGGTGCTGGGTCTGGGCTTAGGTTTTGGTCTCGGTTTCGGTTGAGGCTTTTCTTTCTTTTTTTTTGGCTCAGGTTGGGTTGGGTGTGGCACTTCAAAGGCACGTTTTAATTGCTCTCCCAACAGCTGGCAAAATATTTATTTTTTTTCACTCTGTTTTCAAGTTGTCGGTTTTCGTTTTCGTTTTCGTTTTATTATTAGACGTGCAGAAAATCTTGAATAAAATGCCCGCAGCATTTGCTTTTTATGACTGAACTTGAAAGACACACACACACACACAACAGCAAATGCCACTAACAATGTGTGAAAATTCGCACGTTCGTCATAAATAGCAATAAAACACATACACACCCACCAACAAGCAGAGTTTCTCTCTCATACAGAGAGAGAGAGAGAGAGAGAGAAGCAACAATAGCTGAAAAACGAAAACAATTTACGAATTTGCGCATTTCCATGCGTAATTTATAATTTCCGGCACGATGGCGATAACTGCGCGCGGGCGGGCACAAAGTTATGAATGCAAGGTACATTGAATTAGCGGGCACTGTGAGATAGCTAGTCTGCCTTCTCTCTCTCTTCTCTCTCTTTTTCTGTCTCTACTCTGCTGCCTCATGCAGCAAAGTTCGCAAGTCGCGAACAAAAAGTTGCCCCACAACAATATTCACTTTCATTCACTTGGCTTTCCACTTTGCCTTTTCCCTTCTTCCTTCTCCCTTCTCTCTCGTTATGCCATTCTGCCTTTTTCTCGTTTTTATTTTTATCAATTTCACGCCAAATATAGCAGGCACAACAACAACAACAACGAGCAGAACTGGCTACAAACACGCCGTAATTATTTGCACAAATGCTTAATTGTTTGCATTTTCCAACGAATTTGGCAGGCGACGCACAAATATTGACAATCGCCGGCCGAGGGGGGGAGACAGGTGGGCTGCTGCCGAATGGGGCGTGGCAAATGATCACGTATAGCGCCCTTTGTTCCCTGTTCTCTCTGCTGTGGGGCGTTTCAATTAAATAAATAGACTTATTTTTTTATGGGGCGCCAAGGAAATTTAAATAACGCACATAAAAAAGCGCACAAGCTCGCTGCGTGTGTGTGTGAGTGTGTGTATGTGTCTGGGGGCTTACTGAGCATTGAACCAGTTTACAAAAAACCACCAGCACACAGGGGGGAAAAGGGGGAGTGGGGGCAACGAAAGCGAAAGCCAGGCTCGTACAGGCCTCGCAGCAGGCTGCAGCTTTTAGTCAAGTCTCTGGTTGTACATAAAAAAAAAGTCAACAGACAAACAAACATGTAAATTATGAAAAATGTACTAACAAAGCAGAGTAAGCGTATACACCCACACACAGACACAGCCTGCCTGCCATACAGCGCTTTTCAATTCGCCAGAATCGCATTTTGTGTTGCATACTTATTCGGGCACGCTGCATATCGGATTCCAATTGAATTTATTATCGAAACATTTAATCAATGTGATGATGATGATGTACAATTTCAGCAGTATCGCTCGCTGGAGCGAAACAATACTTGGAACACAAATCCCAAGACAATCCCTTCCCCGTTCTCACGCATTACTCATGCATTCTCGTTCTCGCGCTGGACCAACTCGTCCTCGTCGACCCGATTGAGTAAGCCCTCCGGCACCAGGCAAAAGCTCTCGTTGCGCCGTGCGATTTCGCTCTTCTCGTCATCGGTCAGCGGGCCGTTGCCATAGACGAGATTGTTCTGGTAGAGCTTGACCAATTGATTCACATTGTTGTGCATCTCGCTCCGGAAGGGCGAGAGTGGCCGGTGTTGGTGGCCAGAGAACAGACTGCTGCTGCTGCTGCTGTTGCTGTTGTTGCCGAAGCCGCTGATGCTGTCGCTGATGGTGCTGTGGGGCATGAAGACCTGCTCGTTGCGGGCCTCCTGCTCATCCTGCTCGTTGTTGCCGGGACTCATCAGACTCAGCGGTGGCAGCCAGTTCGAGAATGAATGATCAGCCATGTCGTCTTCTAAGTGAAACGAGTGTGTGAAGATTTTCGTTGAAATTGGTAAAAGGAAAAAATCAAATTTGATGCTTATGTGTTGCGTGGAATTTCGAATATTCGAATCTCTAGATGCCAATGGAGCCAGCTAGCCCAGTCTACTGAGACAGCCAAGGGGCGGACTACTACGATGCGAGTTGAGAACTGTATCTATGCGTGTGGCCCGCACTGTATCTCGCACAGTGTCTCCTCGTTAGCCACTGGCTGCTGCTGCTGCTGTTGCTGTTGGCTTTTTCGCAGACACTTGAAGCGGCCATGTAGGCCGACAACATCCGCAGTGTGCCAGGCTGCCTGCCCCTCCCACCCCCCTCTCTCTCCCCCTCTGCTGCCCCACAACAGCAGCTGAATAATGCGCACCTGTTTTGTTTATTTTGACTACGTTGTGCTGCACTGGCTGCTGCTGCTGCTCCCTCTCGGCTCTCGGCTCTGCTATTGTTGTGTTTTCATAGCGAGCAGCTGCAGTCGCCGCGTTGTGCATTTAAAGCAGGCCCCAAAAAGTAGGCAACGCTTTTTGTTCGACTCATTTGCCGCCATCGCCAGCGGAATTTAAAGTTTTCGTTCAGCAAGCAGCAAACAGCAAGCAGAGCAAACAACTGAGCAAACTAACTGAGCTGCCGAACAAACGAAGAATGAACTCATTACAAAGCATGTCCAGGGGCGATTCAATGATTTTAAAATTCCAAAAAGCAGATGAACAACAGCAAAGGCAACGGCAACGGCAGTGGCAACTTTCGACTGCAACTTGGCAGGAAGAGAGAGAGGGAGGAAGGCAGCGGTATTCTACACCGGGCCACGCTTAATTAAATGGCCAACAAGCAGCAAATTAAATAAATACGCACTGCCAGAGAGTGAGAGAGACACCGAGAAAGAAAGAGAGAGAGAGAGAGAGCGCGCAACCTTTGTTCTCCATTGACAATGCAGCGGACTAATCAGTTGAGAAAATGGCGAGATGCTGCTGCTGCTGCTCAGCTCGCTGCTGCGAGCCAACAAAAGGCCAAGAGAGACAGAGATAGAGAGAGAGAGAGGGACAGAGAGAGACCCTTTGGGCCATTAATTAGCTGGCACAAGCGAAAAACAAAAGGAAACGGAAACTTGCCGAGCGTTAAGCACAAAATTAGCCCCCAACACAACGTGAGGTCAAAAGTGCCGATACAATGTATGCGTATAATATAAACAATATAAATATTGTATAAATACGCGCCAGCTTAATTATGTTCCGGGACTCATCTCTCTGTAAATGGGTTAGTCAACATTGTAAGTCATGCTTCTCATTCTTTCAGGTGGAGTACGCAGTGTACTCAAGCGTTTTCGCACTTTCTGGCCCCTAATTAATCCCTTTCCCAATCAGATTAATCTGCAAGCTCATATTTACAATATATATATCATTTATTTATGGGGCAGCAATTAAACTTCGCCCCATTCAGCTGGAAGAGGGCAACTGTAGGCCACGCTTAAGTCATTTAATAAGCCCCATTTAAAGCTAGTTGCGAGTCTATATATTATCGCCCCATTGAGTCACAAATGGCATGAGATATGTGCCACAAATCGGGAACAAATCGAATAAGGTTAAGGTTCAGTTTGAGGTTCGCTTGCGAAGATTGCGAATGCTTTTAGGCCTCGTGCCAGCGCGCACTCATGTGTGGCAGGCGGCATTTAGAGTTATTGTAGTGGCAACAGTTGTGGCCTTGCAATTTAACTAAAAGCCTCAATAAAACTGAAAGGTGTTAGGGCCGACCCAAAAATGCGTGGAGAAAAGGCCCAGAGAATACATATAGTACCATCCATGCCCAGATATACATATATGAAAACTTAAACGTGAATGTGCTTGCAGCAGCTCTCGATAAAGTGCTTACATTTAACAGAGAGAGAGGGCTGACAGTGAGTGAGAGAGAGAGAGAGAGAGAGTAATAATCATGTGATAGCCGTGGCATAAACATTTATGTAGCTACTTCTCGCCCTCCCCCTCTCTCTCTCTCTCTCACATTGAGCGACTTGAGCTCGCATAAAGCTGCCACGCCACGCAAATCCAATTGAAATCGTTGCATGGTGCGAGGCAAATCCATTTAATAACCAACATAAATACTCTAAAGGAGCTTTACGACTTGAGTGCGCCACAGGAAACTATTTTTCCAGCCAGCAGACGAGCGAGCACCCCTAACAAGCTAAAAGGGGGCGTGGTACGTAGCCGTAGTAGCTGCAAGTTCAGGCCAGAACTGACTGAGACATTCACAAAGACGTACTAAGAAGTCTTTCTGGGTGTGAGATGTGTACTTGCCTGACAGTTCATTCATACTTTGTGTATATGTGTGTGTGTGTAGGTGGGAGGTGGCATTACATGCAAATATTTGTGGGCGTGGCACCCGCAGTGACACTTTACGAGCAACAACTGCAAAGGGAGACGCAGGTCGTTTTCAATTCAATGTTATCTGCGCCGCTGTTGCTTATTTTTATGCTGATTAACCTAACAACTTGATTTGACAGACAGACAGACAGGGAGACGAGCAGACAGAGAGGCAGATAAGGAGACTGGGAGGCAGGCAGGCAGGGTGCCTCCTGCAAGGCCGTAATTGAATACGAATACGAATATGAAGCCGCCTTCAATATTTTATACTGGGCTGTCCCACCAAATTGCCCACAATCAGAGCCAACACGTCGCCCTGCGACGCCCGATGGCCGACTGTGTGTGGCCGCATAAAAACTAATAAACTTGCCATAAATATCGGGCCAGTAAAGTGGCGCCATGTTATTGTTATACCCCATAAAGGAAGGCGATGTGCGGCGGATATGTACGTTTTCCGCCTCGAATTGTTCTCGCATTAAGCATAGAAACTACGATTTATAACCGGGCAAATAGCTTAACTTCTTATAGAGCATATTTAGTTTTATCATGCATGCGCGTATAAATCATACGCCGCGTAGTCCCCACTCAAACTATCTTAAGGGGGTATCATCTCGCCGGCCCAGCATCTCAAGTCATACAATTTTATGGGCTTCCGTTTTGTGTTGAGGCAAAGGATGAGAAAGCGGATGAGGCTGAGGCGCGAAAGAAATATGTTCGATTGGGGCTGTTGCTCTCAGAGACTACGGGTCGATCGTCGCTCGTGCTAAAAATGATGTGTAATTGCGTTTTATTGGCATAAATAAAGTTGGTACGAGCCCAGCCGAGTTGGCCCGGTTTTCTTGCCAAGGCGAGCGCGCTTAAGTGGCAGCGCGTGCGTTTTTTTCTTAATTAGGAACTCGTTGCAGTTGCAGCAGCGGCAGCAGCAACTGTTGCGAATGCTGCAACTGCACTTGAAATATTTAAGCAATTCCACAAGATTTCTTAATTAAAAAGTTGCTCCATCGCCGGCGTCCGCAGTCTCCTCCGTCTCCCTCTCCATCTCCGGCGTCTTAGCGCGCAACTGAGGTGTCAGCAACAATGAAAATATTTTCTACTTAATACCAAAGTGTTCTGGCTTCTTTTTCAATACCCCAGGAAAAAAGTCAGTCTGGGATGGGGTATATTGAATATGGAGTGAGTAGCAGCAACTGGAGCGCAGTATCTGCCAGTTCTGCACAGCTTTCCCTCAACTCAAGCTTTGCTTACTACTGTACAGGGTATCTACGCGTCTCTCCCCCCACTGCTATCGCTTTTCCAGTTGTTTATTTTGCTGAGGCTGCCGCACACGCCCCTTTTTGGCAATTTGCTTTTGCACATTATTCTTCATTTACTTTGCAGCGAAATCTACGAAATTTCATTTGCAGTTATGTTGCTATTTTGCCGGCAACAATTTCCAAAGCCGTCGCCGTTGCTGTCGCTGTCGACGTCGCTGCCAACGTCACTGCTGCTCGACACTGCTCGGGACAGAAATATTTACCAAACGCTTCACTTTGGACGCATAGTCAAACAATTTGCCTGGTCAAGAAAGCGAAATATGTGCAGGAACGTGTAGCCAGAGCTACGACCCTTGGCCAGGACGAGGACGAGGACGAGTGCCAGGACGAGTGTGAGTGCGAGTGCGAGTCCGAGTGCCGTAGGCAAGGTCTATAAGTCCTGGATTTTTAATGCCCTCCTGCCAGAGACTTCAAATTTGCGACGCCTGTTCAGCAATTTGTGCACGCTTCACTTGTTTTGTCCAAAAACTTGGAAAAATTGTATTGCATAAATTTAGGCAAACAATTTTGCGACAGGACAAAGTTTTGCGTCGCCTGGACACTGCACTCATTCATTGCCGCCATACATCATCATAGGCGACCTGTAAAGTGCCAAACTTGTGGAAAGTATGCCCTACCCAGAGAGTTCTCTATACTATCGAGGATTCTCTATAATCCGATAATATTTGAAGTATATCATAGGGCATTACGCATTCGTTGTGCTCGTTTCTCGTTTCTTCTTTTGTTCTCAAATAAGCGACAGGTCAGCGCATTCTGGGAAAAGTTTCCTGCATTACCCATAAATTGTTTGAGTGCACAAGGCCTTGGCCAGTGAATTTGCCAAAGACATTGCACGTGCCAAACTTGCTCCGGCCATATTGTAATTGCATTTTAAATGCTCACACACACACACACAGTCTGGCTATGTCAATAAGGCAACCACACACACTCACGCAGAGCGGCCACAAATTTGTTAAATTAATTCAATATTAAGCAATCAAATATTGTCACCACATCATCAACTGTGGCTGCGAATCAACACCCACACACACACACACACACAAGCTCACTCCCATGCGCTCCTAGTATCAATAGAAGGCGCCTGGAATTAGGCAACGCCAAATTGCACAGCAAATATGAACAGGAGCTGAGCAGCTGTCGGGCTGCTCATTTGTATTAGAGCAAATTAAATAAATGCAATCGCAAGGGGAATCAATAGCGATGCCAAGCCCACAGGATGTGCCTCTTGTGCCTGTTTTTATTATGTTTCGCTTCCTGTTTTTCTCATTTTTTTGTGGCCTGAGTAGAGAAATCTATACGCGTGTGCGTGTAATCCCCATAATATGCCTCATTCCAGTCTCCTTTGCTTTTATTAATTTCATTTGCAGCTGCTGCCGCGTATCCCTCTATCGTATATCGTATATCGCACCGTCTTCTCGTATCTCTCATCGCATATTGCATATCACGCGGAGTGTTGGATTTTAGCGTGTTCCGAGCGCACAAAAGCTGCGACAAAAGAATTTAATTAAAGTGAACTGCATTGTCTGCAGCGTGTTCCCGACCAGGAGCCTCTGTCCCAGTCCTGGCTGCCCATTTGGCTGTGTCCCCAGTGAAAGGATTAAGACGTTGTCAGAGCACGAGAGTTTGACTGTCCTGCAGAGTCGCATATCAGATATGCGCACTGCAGCTGCTGCTGCTGCTCCCACCTGGCTGTAATTGACGCTTCATGTCGCGCGGTACTCTGCATTTTCCATTTTGCCATTTTCCATTTCCCTACACTCGTGTAATTTCAGTTGATTACACGACATTGTGCAAACATAATTTGGAAGCGGGTTATAATTTCAAACAATTATGATTTGCATGCACGTAAAGCGCAGCTCAGCTGTAAAATATGTTTCTCTTGCATGTCAAAAGTTTTTTAATTACGCACTCACACCCGCGCAAGGCGAAAGAGAGCGCAAAAGAGAAGGCAAAAGTGAAGTACGCGAGAGCTTGCGTTTGTTTTGGTTTGCGCTGAAAAGTAGGCAACGTTTTCTTTTTCCCACGAAGCAGCTGAAAAGTGACAAGCCACACACACACACACAGAGACACAGACACGACTTGGCATTGCGTGCGTATTGTGCTTGTCATTGTGACAGTCAGTTTGTTATGGTAGGCAGTGTGCCTTGTCATATGTGAGCATGTTCATCATGTTATGCACACCTCCCTTCCTGCCTCTCCCTCTCCCCCTCGTATGAGCCCACAATCAGCTTGACACATTCCGCTCTGATGTGCATTTAATTGCAGCAAAATATTAAAGCAGTTTCTTTCCCTCTCTCTTTCCCTTTCTTCGTCTTCTCTGCTTCTGTCTTTCAGCTGTCAACGCGTCTCTGAAGCAAAGTTATATTAATTTTTGATTCGCATGGCAGAGAATGTGGCAGATACACCCACAGCCTGAGTATCTGCCTGTCTGACATGCGTATATTATTAGTTCCTAATATTTGTATTTAAATATTTATCTATTTTTGCCATATTTACGCAACTCATTTGAAAGATACATTTGTTTATTTATAGTATACCTGAACCATAGAAAACACACACAAACACACACACACCCTCAAGCCGCATTGAGGCCAACAGAAATTGGTAAGTCTTAAGTTTTTATTGTCTTCGGCTTTGCTCGAATTTGTGGTCAGCCACAAAGTTGTCGAACTTTGCAATCCCCGAAGATATTATGGTCAACAAATAAAGAGTATTAAATATTCAAATGAAGCAAACGCAATCTCAACTGCAGCCCTAAGACTTTTGTTTGTCTTTATTGAACAATTTAGTACTTTGGCTTGGCCCGAGCTAGTCAATTTGGGCGTTTTAATTAAATCGAAGTTTATTGTCATAACTCCGTGTATATGTCCAAGTAAATAACTGACGGAAATTGCATAAATAATGCAAACTATAATTCGGCAATTCAGCAAAGTCAAGAAAATCAAATGAAACAGCGCAAGGTCAACAAGAATTGCGAGTTGCGTTTTTCCTTGAATTCGTTCGGGGTAGAAGGAAGTAAACACGCAGACGGGGACTATGGCTAATGTTCTGTTCAAGCTGTAGTTGTAGTTGTAGTTGCAATGGTCTATTATTACAGGCCTCTAGTGACCGCCCGCCAGTTAAGCGCGAGCACGCTGTCGGAATCGGAACTCGTGTCATTTCCGCAAAAAGTTTAGCATGCTTTTAGGCTGGGCCATTTGGCACAGTGGGAGGCGTTGCGGGGCGTAGTGGGGCAGAGCAGCAGACTCAACTACATGGCACATTAGAATTATCCGCAGTGGCAGTTCCTGCTTTGCAGTTCACTTGTGTAGTCTACTGTAGTCAGGAAAACTGTGGCGAAAGTGTTTTCGGGAACATGCACATGTTTCTCGGCCTTCTGCTGCTTTTGCCCAAAGTTGTTTAATAAATGTACTCACACATGCTTACCAGAATTGGCCATTGGATTTGCTGACCTTGGAGCGTATGCGTAACTCATATCTTGCGGGAAAGTTTTTTAATAATAACGCACATATATGTGTGTGTGTGTGTAATTCCGATTAGTACGCAATTTGTATCTGCATTTTCGTATCTTAAATATGCACAGCCCTATCTGAGGCTGATTTATGAGAATCGTCAGCTAATTACGCACTTTCTCTCTCGGGCTCTCTCTCTCTGTCTCTCTTTCTCTCTCTCTTTTAATGAGCAGCAGTTAAATGCCGTAACGAGCTTAATTGTGGACTCAACGCGTCGCTTGCTCATTAATAATTGCGACAGTGTGCAAGTTTTAATGAAGTTTGCATTCCGTTCGAGTCGTCAGCCAATGTCAACAGACAGACAGACAGACAGACAGACATACAGACAGACGAGCGTGGGAGACAACGAAACGCAGTCTGTCGCTCAGCCATGCAGTCAATCTGCCTCTTGTTTGGCCTACACTGCGTATGCGTAATGCCGCGAGCCAATGCGGCTGCTGCTGATTATGTGCTACAGTTTCGGTTTTTTATTATTGCCGTATAAAACAGAAAAAAACGCAGCTAAGGTATTCAACTTTAAATGCCGAACAGGACAAAAAGTTATTATGCATGAGGTATTTCATTTTTTCGTATTTTCCCTTTTTTTTTGGGAAAAAGTTACGTATTGCAATTTCAATTTTTTATGAGCAAATATTTTGCTTATACACCCGACCTGCACGCCGGTGTTTTTTATCAATTCTTTGGGATTATCAACTCAGCTGGGCAAAACAGTATTTGATTTTAGTCAGAGAGGTTTATAGTAGAATTCAATAAAAATATTTTATGAACTCTTTTTTATATGGCCACGGGCCGCGCCGGGTCCCAAGAGTCCTACAGTATTTGTGGCCTCAAAAAAGGACTCGACTCGCCTCGATTTTTTAGCCCTTCCGGTCAGCTGGGCGAAAACCCACGCGAAACAGTTGCCAAATAGTTTTTTCTTGCGGTTTTACGCGAGTTTGAGCAATTTTATTATTGATACGCAGTGTGGTACGCCCACCCGGCCGACCGCCTGTGCGATAATTGTTTAAAACTGTAAAGGGAAAATTGAATTAAAGTCAGCAGCTTACTACACTCAAGTATCCTGGCAACCCTAATTGGTGGTCATTAATTGGGAGGCGCCTGCGGCTGCCTGGGGGGCGTGGCTTACCTTTGCGAGAAGACCCAAAACTTTGCTCCTCCGGCTGTGACTACGTTGTCTAGACTTGATTTGGCCAGGGGCTTCAGGCAAATAAATCTGCCCCCAGACCAGACTGTTGGCTAACCAAACAAATCTACTTGGGGTCATTGTATGCCTGTGTGTGTGTGTGTGTGTGTGTGTGTGTTGCCAAGTAAACACATGTAAACACAAAGCCGAGCAAACGAAGGGACAAAAGTTGTGCACGTGAAATCAGCTTAAGAACTTGCCTCTGTTTGACTTGTGATGACACTAAGAAATTTAATGCTAACAAGGCTTAAATTTGCACTCCCAACTGGAGTGTGAACTCCGGCCTTCCCTCCCTCCCTGACACGTACAAACCACACTCCCCTCCCCTACCCACACTTCCCTCGTCTAACTGACTAAGCAGACAGAACTAAGCGGCGGCTATAAATTTGCTGGCATCAGCAGCAATCGATTGCTTCTCGTTGGAGAAGCGTGTGGGAGAGTGGCTGGCAGGGTGGGGGGGGGGGAGGTAGGGCAATTTGCATATGCAACAAGTGTGCTTGGTGCTTCACACGTTGCAAAGCTGATAATGATGGCGTCGTTGCAGGCGTTGCCAATTGCATTAAAGGTGTTAATTTCATGCAGCGCTGCGCCCGTTGCAAAGCTCATTTAGAGTGCTTCCACACACACACACATACACAACAGAGAGGGGTGTGTGTGTGTGTGTCTGTGGCACACCCAAAAGTTTCAGTTTCTTTTTTGGCCAAAAGTTTTATAGCCTGCTGTTAACACTTTGATTGCCAGCAACTTTTTGGACTCGCATGCGAGGATTCGAGGTCGGATTCGAATTGCGATTGCGATTTCGATCTCGGTTGCGATTCATATGCAAATGTTTTAAAGTGCAGACAGCCAGAAACTTTGCCAGAAACTATAAGCTCAATTTATGTGTTCACACCCAGGCAGAGACTATAGGATATCTGTGTCTCCCCCCCTCCCCCTCCCCATGAAGGCAACCTATAATCCCCGATGCTATCTTGCAGTGGGTGCAAGTGCAACACTTGATTGTTGCACAGTCAAGAGGGTGCGTGGCTCTTACCCTGCAGCGCATTTAACAGTCGAGTACGTCCAATTACCCACTCGGCCGCAACGTGCGTACGCTTTGCGCCCTGTTTAAGGCTTTAAGTGCAACGTTATCGATAGACGCTGCGTTTCGTGTGCAAACAGAGAGAGAGAGAGAGAGAGAGAGAGGCAGTCAGGTAGAGCTTATGCAGGCAGCTTCTCCTGAGCAGGCAGGCAGACTCAGCAGGCAGGTGAGTCGGGCAGGTGGGCGGGCAGCACTATAAATAAATAAGATTAAGCGCTCTTCAGTGTGTGTGTGGGGGTGTGTGTGTGAGGGAGTGTCTGTCTGCAATGAACGAAGCTTTTGGGGGCAGAGAAACAGAAACAGAAACACGACCTGTACCCGAACCAGTCGAGCAGGCAGCGTGCAACGCGACGTGCCCCGACTTAAAAACATGAAATAAACATTTTTTTATACCCACAATGCTAGCAGCAAAAAACATTTCCGTGTGACGCTGCAACTGGAATCAGAATCAGCTGCATCGCCAGCGACTTTGCTCCTTTGCTGCCCCCAGCTGCAGTCTCAGCGCAGTTGACTTGCTCGACTGTTTGGCAGCTCCTTACAGCAGCTCCTTGCAGCTCCCCCTTCTGCCCTCTGCGCTGCTCATAATTCAGGAAGTGTGCAGAACTCTTTGTCAGGCAACTTGCATTTTATAACAAGCTGAAGCAGCTTTCCGCCACATTTCTCCGTGCACTTCATACGCCGGACTCGCGTCCCCAGCGTGTCCTCCGCTGGGACAGCTTAATAATAATGTCAAAAAGTCACAGCGAATGCTTTAAAGGGAACAATTAAATTTAAACGAGTCGTGAGCATAAACAAAAATCCCCGTCATTATTTACTAATAGCATAATTTTAAAATAAACATCATTAAATATGCACTCAGAGATGGCAAATAAATAAATAAAAGCCAAAAAGCCCTGAAGCGCGCTCTCTGCGCATTTAATGAGCATGTAAATAGTAATCGCCGGAGTGCAGGGGAAATATGCAAAAGATTACAAATAATATTAATTAATATAAAAATCAGTTTGCTGGCTGTCAATTGGCATTGTTGTTCAATTAATCAGGCCTGTCCGTTTTGTGGTCGATCCATTGCCACATCGGCATCATTGTCGGGGATTAATTAAAATCTGCGTTAAACTAGTCACAAGTCTTTGTTGGACCGCAACACGTGTCATAAGCAGCAGGCGAAGCCTTATAAACGGATTGTTTAATTACAGTTTCAAATACTCGACAATTGGCTGCATTTATGCAGCTTAATATGCAAACGGATCAATATATGAAAAACCAACTAAATATTGATGGAATAGAAACTAATGAAGCTCATATAATCATTTAATTATCAACTTAATACTCTGCTCTGCTTGCCTTGATGTTTATTGCCTGCTCTAAAAAGTATGCTACAAAAAGTTAACGAACTTGCGCTATTAAATATTTCACGCTCTCGAAAGTATGCTACAAAAAGTGCATTCTGCTTTATATGCTGCCATAATAACTATGGATTTTATAGCAGCAAATTAAACACATTCTTATTGCTCTTTTACAAATGTGCATTGAATTCTATAATTAATTTAATATTATTTCCGTTACGGCTGCGGCTCAGCGTGCACCTCGCGTGCTACACATTAAACAATTAGCTACTGATGAAGCCGGACAAACAGTTGCAATTAGCGTAAACAAATTGCACTTAATTATATAATAAATTCAATTGACAGTTGCGCGTTTTTTCGCACCTCCTCCTCCCCGTTTGCAAGTTTCTCATTAAATATCTACTTTTATTATATGCATAATTCGTGGCTTATTTATAGATTTTACTTTATCTTTATTTATGCACTTATTTACAGTTCAGTTTTTTCACTCCCGCCATTATCAACGATGTCGGCTTCAACAAGTGAGTTCGGCTAATTGGCTTTTGCGGTTTATCTGATTGCAAAATGGCATTAAATTTTATGGCTGCGTCTGACGTTAATTATAAAGTTCCCACTGCCTTTCACGCCCACCTTCTTCTCCTTCCTTTTCTGTCTTACTTTCTCTGGAATGCCACCAGCCTTGGTTTCGGTTTTATGCCCTAGAAATCACAGAACAAAATCAAAGAAATCCCCTGTTAACTTTAATTCGCCCCGGGCAAGGCTTTTACTCTTGGCTTACAACACGAAAGAAGGCACACGAAAAAGAGAGAGAGAGAGAGAAAAAAAAACAAAAGGAAAGGAAAGCAAAACGAGCAAATTTAATCAAAAGTGTATAGAAATGTTATGCAAAGAATTTCATCAGGCATTCCCTTTTTTTTCGGCAAATATTACAAATAGATTTCAATATCTGTGCAACTTTATCAAACACAGCAACAGAAACAAGTTTCTTTCGGCTCAGAACTGTATTTCTATCCGATATACATACTCGTTTATATATATTTTTGGGCCGCTTCTGAAACTTTGCCCAAAGTTCATTGTTATGCGCAGATTTTATTTGGATTTGTTTAAAACGAACATATTTTGTTGCCAGTCTCTGCTCCTCTTGTTGTTATTGTCCCGGCAACAGAATGAGATACACTGGGAGAGAAAAAGGAGAGTGGGAGTGTGTGTGGTATGGCACAAATGTAAATACCGAACTGAGCAACAATGGCAGGTAAAGCCCACGCAGGACGGTCACAAACATTTACATAGATGCTCAGAGATTCCAATTTTGCATATTTTCTTTCTCTCTCTCTCTCAGACTCGACAATGCGCCCATTGAAATTTGCATGGAAATTTGTTTTTGTGCAATTCGCCGATATCAGTTTATCTGTGATATATCAGCTTCGAGGCGCAGTCGACTAGCTGTCAGCGGGCATTATGGCATATTACGTATACGACCGCTTGACCACATACATGACGTCAGTTGAGCTCAGTTGGCAGCATATTTCGCGCTGTATTTAGCAGCTTACCAAAGCATATTAATTAACTTTTATGAAAGTGGAGCCCACACACACACTTACGCACACACACACAAACTAGCGCACACACAACTACTCAAAGTGAGCACGCGGCGTATGTGTAATATTTCATTTAGATCCTTGGCAACCGCTTCATGGATGTGGTCGTGGTGATGGCAGCGATGGCAGCAGCAGGAGCAGCGCGTCGGTGGCTGCCTCCGCTTTTATCTGGCGCGCTTCCTTTGGGTCTAAGAGATTTATTGCCTGCTTCAAAGATAAAGTCATTATTATGGCATTATAAAAGATGGCAGCGCCCTGCGGCGCTTAAGGATATGAATCTTTGATGCATGTAATTGCTGTCGACCCTTATATGGTCTTATCATTGATTCTTACGGCTGCCTCTGCTGCTCGCGAGTTGCCTCCTCCCTGGCTATGTTAATTTTCGGCGTAATTTTATCGCTTGTCCCGCACTAATTAAAATTTCATTAGCCACAAACACGGCGCATTTCAACAGACTTGGCCCAAAAGGATCCGGGGCATGTGCCTATGCATGTACTACAAATACAACTACAACTACAACTACAGCTACAACGTGGCACATTAATTATGCATGCCATATCCCGGGCAGGCAGGCAAATTGACAGCTGTCACGCCCACTAAAGGCAGTCAGCCAACTTAAAGTCAAGTTGGCCAACAGCAGCCAAAACCGAAACATAATCGATAACCCTTGCAACGGGAAGGAGGCAGGGTTAAACGGGTTGGACTATGTATGTGGAAAACGATAGCGAAATTTGATCGGTCCGAACTGAGAGCCAGCAAATATTTGACCTGCATTGCTCCGTGGCTCACTCGTTTCTCCTCCCCTCTTCTTTGCTCCTGCTCAACGTCTCGTGGGCACTTGGCAGGCGTTCAAAGTGGAAGTGGAAGAAGCGAGGAAATCAGGCAAACCATAAACACAGTCATGGTCGCTGCATGGCGCCTACACAGCGCGACAAAATGGCCGACAAGATGGCGTCGCCGATAGAGCCGCGTCTGTGTGGCCCAAGTTACACTTGAAGTGCTTTAGGTGCGATTGTGCTTTAAGAGCTTTTCACGTCCTATTAAATTTGACTTCTTTATTGGCACTCGCTGCGATCCTCGTTGCCTTGTGCCACGGGCTGCTGCTGCTGCTGCTTGTGCTGCCTTTGATTCAATTTCCTGACTCGTGCAACGTTGCATATGTTGCCGGCTCGTGGCTCGTGAAGTTTATTGAAATCGATCGACTTCCAGTCCCGCATCCAGAGTCGGAATCGCCATGTGCAGTTGATATTTGCATACAAGTAAAATGCGCCGAGCGAATGCCGGAGATTTATGTTAATTTATTGAATTTCATTTGATTCTCCGTTCTCGACGAGTGTGCTGCTCTCTTTCTCCTCTTTCTCTCTCTCTCTCTCTGTGTGTGTGCTGAAATCTTGCGAATGGCGCTGCAAATTCAATCAAGTTTATGCATAAATTACTCCCAGCAGGAGAGCTGCGAGTTGGGCTGGGGTCGCAAAAGGCAGCCGGCAATGTAGAAAAGGTAAAGTCGCAGTTAAAGAAAGACGCTTCATAATAACAACAAGTTGCCACCGTCTCGTCTCGTCTCCTCAAGCACTTTATCTTTATAATGGCAAAAGTTTCGACTTCAAGGCGGCCCCTTTTCCATTTTTCCCTCTTTTTTCTTTTATTTTGCAACATTCCCTCTCGTTAGTATACATATATTCCTGGGAATGGACACCGCAGGGTTCGTTGAGCTCCGGTCGTCAAAGGGCCTGACCCGGACCATGCTGGGACGAGCTGCTGCTTGTTATTCATTAAGTAATTGAGGTGCGCAGCGGGTCAGGGGCTAAAGAGAGGCAAGGAGAGGGAGGAGCAGCTTCTTGTGGCTGTCATTTAAATTATGTATATGCTAATTTAATTATTCTGCAATTTGCACAGTTTATTGTGGTCTAACTGAATTTGAAATGTGTGTTTGCCAACAGTGTCAGCTGACTGTCAGCCACAAAGCGAGCAAAGAAGATGATGATTTAGGAGACACACAACAGGAATTTAAAGCTGTCAGCAATGTCGGTAAGTCAAGGTGCAAAGTGATTAGCTAAACAAAAGCTACGTTGATCTAAAATTAAATAATACAAACAGATAGATGTGCAGCTTGTCATCCGCACAAGTGTTTAATTTATTGTTGCTCTGAAAAGTATGCTACAGAAATTGTGGTAACTTTTTAGCTAATTTATTGCTGCGCTAAATAGTGTGCTATACAAATTGCAAAATGTAGTATAAATTATATGCCAGCTATTCTTTTCTTTTTTTCGATTAACTGAGTAACATTTCTCTCTTTGATTCTCCCCCAGCAACTTCATCCGATGCAGCAGCGTGTCCACTGAAGTGGTAACTGGGAAATGAGAAAAGTTCCAATTGAGGGCAGCTAATTTGCGTTTAATTCAATCCAATTCATCATAGGAGTACCATCGATAGACCTGGCTAATTGTCTCGGTCACATTAGCATCGAAATTGCTTTGGCTGCGCCAGCTGCGAAAGCTGATTACGAGATGTGTGTGCTGCAGCAAGTGCAGGCCAAGGGAGAGCAGCAGCGTGTAGCCCAGTTTGATGAGGTAGCCCAGCAGCTGGGACAGACTCAGCTGCAGGCGATGCCATGGTCCCAGGCACAAGGAGACCAGAAGCAGAGTACGCTGGCGCAATGCAGTGGCGGGCAAGTTGCTGGAGAACTGGGGAAAAACAATGGATAATACACAACTAGAAAAAAGGGAAATGGCTTGTCAACCCACCAACATTGTGATGACATCCCGCTTCTGCTGTGGCTTGGGCATGCGGCGCAGCAGGGGCAGCCCGAAGGGCTTGGGCATCGTTTGATGGCGCAGCAGGCACCATGACTTCAGCTCGAAGTACTCCACGCGATCCTCAAGTCGTAGATAGTTTTGGTCGAAGTGCCTGCGCTGCTGTTGCAGATCCTGTGCTGCAAGAAGCAGCGTGATGAGCACAGCCAGCAGCAGCGCCAGATGCACCAGCTGCAGTCGATCCAAGCTCAGCTGATTGTGGGAGGCGCGCTTCAGCAGCTGATGATAGACTCGCAGCATTATGGACATCAAAAGACAGAGCAGAGGCGGCGTGAAGTAGCTTATGATGCGCTGATGCATGGGCCAGATGAGCACCTCCTGCCGCAACATATTGCGCAACAGGCCCACGCGGGAGCTGGACATGTGCTGCAGCAGGAACTCGTTCAGCGCCCGATAGATGCTGGCCAGCCAGATCAGATAGTTGCCCAGAAAGAGCAGCTGCAGATAGTAGAAGAGCGCAAGGCTGGCAATGAAGCAAAACTGATAGGTATAGTAGATCTTATACTGCCAGCCGAGCAGCAGCAGCATTTCGAATGGCAACAGCAACGCCAGCACCGACTCCTTACGCAGTGTGACGCACAACCAAGCTCCAAGTACACGCTCCAGCGTCGCCTGCATCGCGGCACATTCGTTGAGCAGCCTGATGCGATGATGCCGCAGCTTGAAGGAGTAGACAAAGAGTGGCGTGCAGATCAGGAACGCCAACTGATCGTAGACCCAGTGCAGGCTGAACCACAGATATGCCAAGGAGGCGAGCAGATGGCCAATCCCCATGAGCTGCACATAGAGCTGCTCATCGCAGACGAAGTGTCGCTCCTGCAGCGCATAGCTGACGTTGTAGTAGCCCAGATAGATACCCAGTCTGCCCTGGACATGCCACATGCTCAGCAAGTGGCACAGGCAGAAGCCTCTCGTCGTGGCATGCGTACGCTGCGCTGCTGCCATTGCCGACACTCGCGACACTGACGCCTAAAGCCGAGTGAAGGCTTCATTAGCCTGACAAGAAGGGAGGGAGCAGAAAGAGCTGAGCGGGCAGAGTGAGCGATAGAGGGAAACAGAGCGTAGAAAAAGAGACAGAGAAGCGGTAGCTGAGCTGACAAATAATATTTCATGCTCTGTTTATTTGTGGTGAGAGAGCGAGAGAGAGAAAGGAGAAGCGACCTTAATGGTTAACTGCCTGATATGCGCCTATCAAATCGAGGGAGCACTTAAAGCGACATAAGACCATAAAAAATGAATGTGGGAAGGCTGACCGACTGGCGCATACCCTGCACAAAACTACCTAACTATGCCGCACACTGCCCGCCACATGCTGAGCCACATATAAATCCATTTGCACCTTCCGTTTTGGCCACATCTGTCCGGCAAATGGTTTAACACTGGCTCTGGCTCTGGCACTGGCCTGCTCTATGGGGCACGTGGCATGCGCCATGAGGCATGAGGCATGGGGCACCGGCATGTGTGTCAGCCCCTATCTGCGTGAGTGTGCGATAAAAGCCGCATATAACAATGACAAAAAACTGCATGTTTTTATTACAAATTGCAATTGTACGAATTTTATACATGGCCGACGCCACATTGCCATCCTCCTCCTCCACGTCGTCGCCATCGCCATCGCCATCGTCGTTGTCCTTGTCGCATCGTGTCACATTCCTGAACCTGCAGCGGCACCTGCAAAAAGTAGCCGAAAAAAGAGCCCGAAGAGGAATATATTGGAGGAGGCAAGTCCTGGCGATAGTGTCGCCACAAATAAACTTCCGCACAAAAATTGGGCTGCATTTCCGGTGAGTCGTTGGAAAAAAACTTTTCCCCCCGTTCGCTCCCCTGCTCCCTTTGCTTTTTGCGTGACGCGCATAAAGCAAATGATTTTTTTTCCACTTTAAGTTTTTCTGTTTTCCACGTATTTTATTTTTTGCTTTTCAATTTAACTGCCCCGCCGGCAGGCAGGCAAACTGGCAGGCAGGCAGGCAGCGAAAGCTTTTTTCCAGCACTTTATTTTTTCACTCGATTTCTGGTGCTATAAATTTTTGCATGTTTTCATTAGTTGTCAGCGCTGCTTTTGATGATTTATGCATGTTTTTGATGCCGTCCACTGCTGTCTTCCTCTCCCTCTCCCTCCCCCTCTTCGACACACACACACACAAATAGAGCGCAATACGATGTTGAGTAAAAACAACAAACTTATTAAAAATTTAGTTGGCAAGGCAAACTTTTTAAGCTAATGAAAATGGCTGCAGATGCCGGAATTTAGCTTCAGGTCGAGTATTAAATATACACACACAATATATATAAATACGCATGTGTATACAGTATTTTCGGATTAAAGTTTAAAAATAATCCAAGTAAATTTGAGGTTCTGTTTAAGGTAAATATACATTTATTTAAAAATATATTATTATTCAGTTTATTACAGTTCAGAATTATTAATCAGTATATTTTAGTTTATGTTTTATTAAACGCACTTTATATAAATACGCATGTGTATACAGTATTTTCGGATTAAAGTTTAAAAATAATCCAAGTAAATTTGAGGCTCTGTTTAAAGTAAATATACATTTATTTAAAAATATATTATTATTCAGTTTATTACAATTCAGAATTATTACTTCGTATATTTTAGTTTGTGTTTTATTAAATTTAAGTCTCTGTTTAAAGTTTATTTATTTAAATATATATTATTATTCAGTTTATTACAGCACGTCCTCATCCCCAGAGTCGCGTGTCGTCGTTCCCGCACGCCAAATAAAGCTGTAGAAATTCGCGCTTCATAGACAGCAGCTGCAGCCCGCAGCCCGCAGAACTCAGACCCAGCCCCGCCTCTCTGTCATCATCATCATCACCACCTCCATAGGGCCAGAACGGGAGCTAGGTATCAGGGGCTTCGACAGCTTGCCGAGCTGCTAACGATGTGGCTGATGGTAATGGTGATATGTACTGCCTTTTGAGATGACGCCCCCACTCCTGGTCTGTTCCCTTTGCTGTTAGCGCTGATGGCTCTAATGATTGTTTGTCAAACATGCGCAGGGTAAGCCAGCTTCCTGCCAGGTTTACCGTCCATCGTCCATCGTCCAATCATCCGTCGTCCATCGTCCATCGCCCATCGCCCCGGAGCTGCTTATTGAATTCCAGCGGCGCCTGGCGCCTTGTCGTGTCCTTTTTTGCCGCACATGCACAGGATTTTAAAATGCCACATGAAAGCGCTGCGACATGAATTCAAAGTTGTCCCCATAGCAAGAGGAAGTGGAGCTGGAGCAGGAGCAGGAGCTGGAGTAGAAAGAAAAGCAGGAAGAGGAATGGGACGAGGCGAGAATAGCAAAGCCAAAGGAAACTAGGCAAGATGAAGCACCAGAGCAAGTGAGCCGCTTAAGCTTGACATTTTTGGGTTACGCTGCGATGAACCCGAGGAACAGGCCAGAGCACTCACGTGCCACGACATGCAAATCCTTGCTGGGTGAGTTAAGGGCGGTGCGGAACGGGTGGTCAGGTGGCACAGGCATCGATTGAGACTTGGAACAAATTAATCGTCAATCGGCAGCCGCCAATCGCCGCTCTCGCTTCACCTCGCCTCGCCTCGCCAGATGCAAACTTTGACCTGAAAATTCCCAGTTGGAAAATAAATTAGTTTGCTGCGTGGGTGACGGCGACGCAAATCTGAAGTGGGTCTGACAGCGGTTGCATGTGGCAGAGTGGAGGGAGAGGGGGTTAGAAGCGGTTACTGGTGCTGGGAATCTCACTGGCCACAGGAATAGAAATTTTAAATATTTAAGCAGCGAACTTATCGATTTGGTCGTGTGCGCGTGTTCAAATGCCGCTAATTGAAGTGGTTGCCTCCTCCGCGATGTGTGCAGCCATCAATTACCCGCGCTACCTCATGTCCCGTTCCCCCAGCGTCCCTCCCAGCCCACAGACCCCTCAACATGGCAGCAACACTTCAAAATGTTTTTCGTGCTGCTCGTGCTAAAAGCATTTACACAGGCAGCCATCACATTAGCGCTAAAGCACCCGAAATTGTTATTGTTTCACGCCGTGGCCAGAAGGATACCCCAGATATGTCGAATCGTTTGTGCATTCCAACCGGAGCAGTGTGTGCTCCAAGTATTTACAGTCTTAGATGAAGCTCAGTTGGGTCAGTTCTACAGGCTCTGATGATATTTGACGCAGTTGTAGGTGTTGGAAGCCGTCATATAAAGGAATTATTCTAATTTGGAGCATTTGAGGCCCTCTAAGAACTATGGACTTTACAATTTGCTGCAAAGAGACCACATAATCCACCCCGAAGACAAAAAGTCCCGAAAAATTTTGAAACTAAAATACCTATTTTAATGTCTTTTGGCAATATAATAGAGTTAGCTTAGACGCATATTTCGACATCTGTTTTGGCCAAATCTTCAAGGACATGGCTGAGAAAAAGGTAAGAACCGTCAGCAGGAAAGTCCATATTACTTGAAAGCTTGCACGATTATCTTCTTTTCAGTTGCATATTAAGATGCAGGATAGAATAGACTATCGTCGTGCAAAAGGATACCGCAGAAGTTCTTCAAGTTGCAGTTATACCAGGGATTTTGGGATTTTAAAAGGAGCAAAGCTGCTGAATTTAAGCTGCTTCCTGAAAGCATGCAACAGAAAGATCCTGTACCTACATCTTGTTTCACTAAAAAGGACACTACGGCCATAAATCCTTTTGGATTTTGACGCGGGCACATGTCATTCTTCTGTTCTCTCAAGGCTCTACATGATGGCTTAAATAAAGTTGGGTGTAATCTAAAAATCCTTTTTTGAGAGGATTAGCCTCATGGAGAACCATTTCGCTAAGCCGCAGAAACAAAACCAGAGACATTAATTAGATATTATTCTATAATCACTAGGAATCGTTCAGTTCCTTCTGAACTTAACCTAATGCGTAGCTTAAAAGATAATATTATGGTTAAAGTTCCTTAATTATAATATATACAAGTGTACACTAGAGGAATTATGCTATCTTACGAGTAAAGAGCTCATGGGGATGAATTCTCTTTAAACGTCGGAGGGAAATGGAGTCGACGGGATTGGAGGCAGTACGCCACACTTGAATGGCGTAGGTCAGCGTTGGACATAATATGGCTTTTATCAAGAGAGCCTTAGTTGGGTTCACTTACGAAATATGTTGTGCTGTAGATAGTGAGAAAGATATTGTGATCAGTGAGTGGAAAAAATGTTGCCTGGAGCTATTTCGCTGCGAGGCGGTGTATTTCACCTCGTCTCGACACGACATAGCACCAGGCATCCAGAAATAGCATCATGCAATCAGCAAGCAACAGATGGAGCTCATCAAAGGCTGGCGAAGTGCACAAATATGTTATTAGGGCCATATAATCATTAGTTGTACCATAGATCATACATATATTGTAAGGCATACTTTTAGAATGCAACTAAAAATGCAGCAGAAATGTTTCTTTAAAAAATTTTTCATAGCATACTTTTAGGCTGGCATCTTAAATAACGATTATTTATATTTGCAAACCCGCACAAATATGAATGCATACTTTTAGTTGCTGCCATCAAAATCTCCTAAATCAAAACAATAACAAACCCACGTGCATGTCCCACAAACTCAGAACGCCACGTGCTCGCCTGGTACCCCAGCAACCTGCTGCTGATTTCTGGGTGCCTGGTATTTTTCGGCATTTAATCATGATGAAAGTCCGCCAGAGAGTGATGCGCTGCGTGCTGAGTCACTGCCTGCCTCGTTCGAGTCGGACAATTTCAATGTAAAATTGCAAAAAGTACCAGGCGAACAGAAATCAGCAGGAGGTAGCTGCTGCGATGACGTAGCAACCCAAAAAGGGCCACGTGCTCGTCGCGATCTAAACAATAACAAACCCACCCACCATCGCCCACATGCCGCAGCCCAACAAACAACCCACCAGCCACCCACAACAGCCTCATCGCCACGTGCTTACCACGTGGTTATTTGCCACGTGCAAAATCATCGATAACTATCGATAACAATCGGTAAATATCGATAACTATCGATAACCAACTATCGATAACTATCGATAACTATCGATAACTATCGATAACTATCGATAACTATCGATAACTATCGATAACTATCGATAACAATCGATAACTATCGATAACTATCGATAACTATCGATAACTATCGATAACTATCGATAACAATCGATAACTATCGATAACTATCGATAACTATCGATAACTATCGATAACTATCGATAACTATCGATAACTATCGATCGATAGCTGTCGATAACTATCATCGATAAGTATCGATGCTAATCGCACGTGGATTTAACTCAGTCAGAGCACACACATCCATCTGAAGACTTTCTGCTTTTCTGTTGATATTTAAGCATGCCTGGTACTATTTAGTGTCAAGACGTGGTGAAATTACACCGCCTTGCAGCAGAACAGTTCCAGGCAAAATGTTGTCATCCACTGAATGCACTTTTATTAGCTTAACAGGGTATCTCAGAGCCGTCTCCACACCACTTACGCATTTCGGTGACTTAGGGTATATATTGCTAAGTACACTCTATGGCATCCACAATTGACCACAATTGCACTGTTTTAACAGGGTATAACACAGTCTACTCAACAACACTGCACCTCCCCCAGCATTTGCTAAAAAAAATTGTTAGTTAATTGCATTTTGCTTTTTAACGCCGAGTCTTCTCTACTTACCATTTCTTACTTATTTCCGCCTAAAATTTGATAAACAATACTCATAACTTTGCCAAATATCATCTAATTTTGGCTTGGAATGTCATTATGTTTATGTTATCGATAAACATAATGCTTATTACTAATTTTGACCTCCGCAATCGATTAAATTTAAAAACTCGCGATTTTAAATGTTGTTGATATTTTACAGGGGGGACCATTGTCTAAATTTCCAAAATATCGAAAAAATTTCAAAAGGAGTATACAAAATGACATTCCGCATGAAAATCGCCTGATTTTTAAGAAAGTTATGATATATGGAAAATGAAGGTACTAGGCGTCGAGGTTGTAACATGTCAAATTTTTTGACCATTTTGACATGATTTTTGGGTCAAAATTAAGTATAGTTTAAAATCAATTTAAACACTTGTTTATTACTAATTTTGACCTCCGCAATCGATTAAAATTAAAAACTCGCGATTTTAAATTTTGAAAAAAAAAATTTTGTTGAAAATTTACAGGGGGGACCATTGTCTAAATTTCCAAAATATCGAAAAATTTCAAAAGGAGTATAATGATATTATTTAAATGTGGAATCACTCAGGTTGTGAAACCATAAACAAAATGTCATTCCGAATGAAAATCGATTGATTTTCAAGAAAGTTATGATCGAAGGAAAATGAGAGTACCAGGCATGTCGAGGATGTCACATGTCAAATTTTTTGACCATTTCGACATGATTTTTGGGTCAAAATTAAGTATAGTTTAAAATCAATTTAAACACTTGTTTATTACTAATTTTGACCTCCGCAATCGATTAAAATTAAAAACTCGCGATTTTAAATTTTGAAAAAAAAAATTTGTTGAAAATTTACAGGGGGGACCATTGTCTAAATTTCCAAAATATCGAAAAATTTCAAAAGGAGTATAATGATATTATTTAAATGTGGAATCACTCAGGTTGTGAAACCATAAACAAAATGTCATTCCGAATGAAAATCGATTGATTTTCAAAAAAGTTATGATCGAAGGAAAATGAGAGTACCAGGCATGTCGAGGATGTCACATGTCAAATTTTTTGACCATTTCGACATGATTTTTAGGTCAAAATTAAGTATCGTTTTAAATCGATTTAAACTATTGTTTATTACTAATATTAACCTCCGCTATCGATTAAACTTAAAAACTCGCGATTTTAAATTTTGAAAAAAAAAATTTTGTTGAAAATTTACAGGGGGGACCATTGTCTAAATTTCCAAAATATCGAAAAATTTCAAAAGGAGTATAATGATATTATTTAAACGTACAGTCACTCAGGTTGGCAAACCATAAATAAAATGACATCCCGCATGAAAATCGTTTGATTTTTAAGAAAGTTATGATCGATGGAAAATGTGGATGGTAGTCCTGTCAAGGGTGTTACATGTCGAATTTTATGACATGATTTTTGATTCTAAAATTTCAATTATTATTTTTTTAAGATGTTATATAGTATATTAATTTCATTCCTCATTACTTCATTACCTTTAGGTAAATGAAACTCTTGCGGTTGGTCGTCTGATTGAACGGGTCTTTAGGCGCATTGGCAGTAGCCTAATACGTTTTGGAGGTATATGGCTTACGTGTGTGTGACTATACACACAGTGTAAATAAATAACTTGCAAAACTGAAACTTTTAAATCATTATGCAAAGCACGTTCGTCCCAGGCCGCTCAGCAAAGGCGACTGCGTTAGCAATAAATCAAAAGAAAAAGCACTAAAACGAAACTAAATCGAAGCGGTGTCTGACCAAGAATAATCTATTGCATAACTAAAGCTGGGAAAGACTCAAAGCTGGCAATCTAATTAGCTTGCACTGTCCCCTAGCTGGAAAAGCCTTCAGCTTCTTGTCCCCATGGCCGTGCAACGTGGCGTATGATTAACACGACTAATGAACGCCGTCATCGCTGAGCTGTGAATGATTGAATTAAAACTCATTTGAGTTTCGGCCTCGACTCGATTCCACTCAGTGCGACTCAATTGAATTATTAGCCCCTGCCACGCCCTCAAGCGAGTGCTCAGTTCATTGCACATACAAAACTATTTGCCCCAATTCGTGCATATTCGTGTCCATGCCTGGATATTCATTTTTCATTCGAAACTATTTCTTGGCAACGCACACGCAGTTGACTGGAAAATAATTTCAATTAACTGCATTAAGTGATGCGCCCTTGCCACGACCTCCCCGCATCTATCGAGGTTTTAATGAGTTCGAAGTAATTTCATTTTGAGCATCAAACCAAAAACCCAAAAAAAAAACCCAAAATTGGAAAAGCCAAGCATTTAGCATGCAGCCCAATAAATTTTCCAACTTGCATTTTCCGACTATAACGGGACAGCGCATCGAGTCCCCCAGTCCCGAGTGGCGAGCGTGAAGTGTGGAGAGTTTACGTATTGCAATTTGTGCAAAATGCAAATTTCCTCACTGATGACAGCCGCAATTTTGTACGCCCTTGTTGTTAGTCATCTTGCTGTGGCTGTGGCTGTTGCTGTTGCTGTTGTTGTCGCTGTTCTTGTTGCTGTTGTTGCCAGTCATGTTGTTGTTTGTATACATCCATTGTTGGGCTTAGCATGTGTGCATGTAACCACACAATTCTGTCCACTTGAATAGAAACCAATTGAGCTCGTTGATAACAATGAGCAGCAAGAAATCAATGAATAAAGCTAACATTACCAAGCATACCTAGAGATATTTCTCTGAAAGAAACAAAAACGATTAAATGCTGTGAAAATTATAATAGTTCTGTGGAGAAACCATCTATCATTTAATCGATGATTAAAGTATTATCTCGCATGATAAAAGATGCAGAAATGCAAGTCAGATTTAGAGTTAGCAATCGGTTCACTTAAAGCATGAAAACTACTAGAAATATCTTTTGTTTCTAGCCAGATGCACAGCACTATGACCCAAGGCGACGAGCATCGAGCACGTAACAATAAACATGGCACAGGCAGACACCGAGAGGAGCAGACCGAACTAAACAGAATTTTGCTCTGGCACAACAATGGCTGACCAGGGATGCTCTGCTCCTGCTGCTGCTGCTGCTGCTGGTTCCCATCGTGCGGTATCTCTGTGCTCTTTTGCCACACCATGGCCGTGCTCTGTCTCTCGCTGTATCTCTCGCTTTGATTAACAATGATGTGCATTATTTTTGCAAATAAACTTGAACAGGACACATGGCGATGCAAAGGGATAAATTTTTGTGTTTATGTCCGGCTACGTTGACATTTCCCATTTTCCATTTTACTTGGCCGGGCAATTTGGCTCAAGTTGCATTTATTGATTTATGACAATGATTACGTTCAGCTTCAATCATTTTTAGCATCAGCAGAAACTGAGTTGCCGAAACAAACTTCGAGTCGCGTCAGGACATGCCTGATGCTTGTCATAATTGCGTATTTGGGTGCAGGACCTTGACTGTGGGGGCTCTAGTCTCATTCACACTAGAACTGACAGTCTCTCTCACACTCACCCACACACACACACACACACTGTAAGACTCATACGTAAATGGCAAACGGAAGCTTTTAAACAAACAGGATATGCTGTGAGCAGCTTTGGGCCACACACAGGATCCAGGCAGGACTAGAACAATACTTACAAGTCCGGCCAGGCAGCTGGGCTGCCAGGCTACCAGGCTACCAGGCTGCCAGGCTGCCAGGCTGCTGCTCTACAGCCGAAGTGAAAACAAAACATTTGTTATGCAAAGCCTTTGATGTTGTCCTAGGGCGTACGTACGGCATAAGGGGGCACTCTGAGTGCAGGATGCAGCGAAACGACTTGCCAATGACAGCATCATTTTGCCCTAAGCAGGCTGAAGGGAAAGTGCTTTCTCGGCACCCTCGCCTCCCTAAATCGGCTTCGATACCGCTTCAGACCTTAGGTCAAATAGGTCATACATACATACATAGAAAATAATTAGGGTCCTTGAAACTTATTGACTTTTTCGACATGGTCTGGCAACGAAAAAGTTTGTTTTTCAAAATTCCGAGAGATAATAATTAGGGCTACCGGAAAAAAGGACAAAGCCCAGGAAGCGGCAACAGAATGAAAAATGAAAAAAAGAGGAAAAAAGGAACAGCAAAAGGGACGACGATAAATAAATAAAGTATGCTGCAAGGATGGCGGGTCCTACTTAATGCCTACAACATTTACGGCATAAGCGAATGCAGGCCGGCGCACTTAGCAGGCAATTGCGGGATAATTTAATTACGTGGCGGGCACAAGGATAACAGGATAATGATAACAAAATAAGCTAGCCAAAAGGCTTGGCGAGAACACGGCCCTGTCGGCCTGGGACTGGTCTGGACTGGACCGGGCTCAGGAGCAGCGCAATAAAAGGTACACAGATAAAATGTGCGGTAAATTAAATGAAAAATGGCTGCCGTCGACGTGGGCCGTTATAAAGCCTGTAACTGGCCGATAACAGGTATATCGGCAGGCTTATATAAATTGCAGCCAGACTTAATTGAGTTGCCAGCAGCAACCGCGCTCTTTGTGTTTCTCCTCCTCCTCCTGCTCCACGTGCTGGGTGTGTCTGTGGCGCTGTCTGTGTGTGTGTGTGTGTAAAATGGCGAACGGAAGTGCAAAACTTGTCGCCGGATGTGGACTGAACAGGTAACAGCTGGCCCCAGGCAGCAGGCTAACCGAGAACTGGCAACTACGAACTGGGAACTGGGAACTGGGCAGGGGCAACTCTCGAAATTGAACATAATTAGCGAGCAAATTATTCAAGCGGCAATTAAATCGAGCAAAAGGATAATGGATAATTCAAGTTTCGGCTGCTAATTAAACGCAACTGTTTCGCCAGTTGATAATTAAACCAATTGACAATTGACTCGTAAATACCCTGCAGATATAACTTAAACTGGGCTAGAGTAAGGGATAGGAAGGGAGGGCAACCTTTTAACTTTTTATATGAAATATTCTAGAGGGCAAAAACACTCTAGCCGCTCTAGGGCGTCCCCTAAGCCTGGCAGCCTGGCAGGCAGTCAATGGGCCAAGTTGGCTGCAACATTGCGAGTAAGCATGCATGTCAAGCACATTGCCACACTGCAGAGTTTGTTGCCCCAGCTGCAGTTGCACTCGCACTTGCACTCGCAGTTGCACTTCCAGTTGCACTCGCAGTTGCATGTGTGTGTCATGTGTGTGCCATGTGTGTGTGTCGCCCCCGAGCAGCGCCTTGGTGGCCTCGTTTCAGTTTCTTATGTAATAATTAAGTGAGTGCCAAGTAGAGTGAAGCGTGAAGCGCAACGACGCTCTCATTTTCCCATTTTCTCATTCGCCCTTCGCCGTTCGCCCTTTGCCCTCCGTTGTCGCTGGCAAATTCATGCGTAACGTCAATGAGTGGGCCAACCAGGGGCAGTTATTGTACGCCTGTGTGTGTATGTGTGTGTGTGTGTGTTATTTCGGCTACGCTTGCGGGTGCTCAGAACGGCTGTGTAAACGTCGCACGCATGAGAAATCAAAAGGAGCTGAAGGAGCTACTCCCTCCCTCTCTCTGCCTTTCCACGACACATTCTCAAGTGCCACAAGTGGCCGAGAAAAACGGCACAAGTTGAGGAAATTTTTAAAATTACAATAACTGGCAAGTATGCAACAGCAGCAGCAACAACAACAGCAGCAGCAGCAGCCATATTGAGCGACGCCATGTTAATAGGAAGCGGAAGCTGCGGGCAAATGATAAGCGCGCAAAAGTATGCTACAATTTTTGAGTGCAGCGCGGCAAGTGAGCGAATTGTTATTTTCAAGAGTTGCAAGTTGTATTGGAGAATCAACTACAAGAGATACTAATTAGATTATACGAGTATATAAAATTGTAAATCTGAACCATAAAGGAAAAATAAAATTAAAATTAAATTTATAATAAAAGTAGCGTAAACTTACTCAGGAATTCTCCATAGGCATAGATAAGGCAGCTAATCAAGCGCCGCCCTTCATCATGTGGAGCATGTTTTATCTGCAACAATTTCACTACATTTTTCTCTCGTATATCTCCTTGAAGTTCTCTCATAACAAGCACACGTATGTAAGCAGCCGCAACACGCATTCACTTATATTGCCATCAAAATGCGAACACTTGAAATCAAATTTAAACATCTATCCTCCACCTGCCTCGAGACGGGGGAGTACAGCCAGTGTGTGGGGTATACTCGAGTGACATGTGTATCTAGGCAAGGTGTAGCTGTATGTGTATGTCTCCGTTGTGTGAGCGACACGTACTTCCTCTCATAAGCCAAAGGCGACCTCGACAAGGGCGCAAAAATATTTTGAACATTGTAACGAGATAATATTTTTGCAACATGCGATAGTCGCGTCGCAGTCGCAGTCGCAGTCGCAGTCGGAGTCGCTGCCTTTTTTCTTTGCCTCCGCCTCTGCTAAATGATATTACCTGTAGCAACATCAACATGACAGGCAGCAAGGCAGGCGAGGACGACGCCGACGCCGACGAGGACGTGCACAACTAACGGAAACAGGATGTGCTGGCTTGGCAGTTGTGAAGTGATGTTTAGGCCAGGCCAACGACTACACCGTCTACGTTGTCTACTCGTACTCGTACTCGGTGTGCGAAACTTGCCCATAGGCATCATCGAGTGCCACGTTTTATGTCTTGCCAATGGCAGACTACAAGTCACTATGCTGCGTGTATACGTCTCTCTCTCTCGCTCTCTCTCGCTCTATGTATGTGTGTAGTTGTTGTGAGGCCCAGGGGCAGCACTCACATTGCCACGCGTTCTCAATCTACCCTCACTTAGCGAACTCACAAGCTCTCCTGCTCGATGCCCTTGGGCAGATGCTCGGCGAACTCCTGCAATTCCTGTGACAGCATAAATCGCTGCTTTTGCTTCAATTTGTGTGCGTTGCGTGTGCGAATAGGGCCAGCTATATATACTATATATATAGATATATACGTGTAGTAGTTGTAGGAAGAACAATAAAGCCATATTGGCAATTTAATGTGCTGCAAAACATTTGAGCGTCTTTTAAACGACAGCACACTCATACGACACGTAGTCCGGCAAACTGCATTCTAAGCAGCTTACCAATCGCCTATCGACTATCGACAATCGACGGCAGACATCCGGAAGCCGAGGCTATAATTTTCGAATTGAATGCCCGATAAGCACGTAAACAGAACCGAGCTATAGAAGCAGCTGCAGCTGCAGCGCTTATCAACTTCTCTTTTGAAGGAACACATTGCCAGGCAGTTGCTGGAACTGAAAGGAAAGAGCGTACTTTAAGCTTAAAGAAAAACAAGTAAGTTTATATTTTTCATTCATTTAGAAAAAAAAGCAGAGGATTTGCATGAGCAACCGCAAAATATAAAAGTATATTCAGACCATACACACTCTCTCGGAGATATGTATAAACTCCATAACAACTTCATTTTCAGCTGCATTTCAAGCTTACTCGACGACGAAGCAAAAGCAAATTTAAACATTCTTTTCAGTCGGTGAATTTTAGCGAGGGTCTGCTACCGGGAAGGGAGTGGAAGAGCAGAGCAGGAGAAAGGCAGTAAGCTGCAGTTGGGGCTACCATTTGCATATTTGCGTTACAATTTTCGTTTTAAGCTTGTAAATTTGGCTTTATGCTATGCAAGGTGCAAATCTGTTTAGCGTCCCCCGTGAAATGGGGGGGGGCATTAAAATGCATTTATGCAGAGGCCAATGAACAGACTCGCAGCAGAGCATTAGGTCAACAAGGTGTGAAGTAGCGACAAGTTGACATTTAAAAGGGATATGGCTAGTTGGCCAGAACTCGCTCCATTTGCCAACTATTTATATGGTTATTAGCTCGTTTTATTTCCATATCCCCCGAAATAGATAACCATTTCTTTACGAGTACGTGAGTGCGTGTAACTACTACTACGGGCCGTAAAGAAACACAATTACTGTGAAAAGCTGTGAGTATTCACATAAAACATTATGCCTGCCGTTAGTTTTCATTTCATTATGATTGCCTCTTAAATCTATAAACCCTCGAAATTATGCTCGTAAATGTCGACAGCTTTTTTAAAGGATCCCTAATCACTCATACCAACTGCAAATCAAATAGAATGGCGTGTAAAAAATGCAAATGGCTGCCGCTTACGCACAGCACAGGCCCAACTTTTATGAGCGCATTATAAAATAAGTTGGGCCAAGACAGAGACAGCCTCTTCCGAAGCACCTAAGTGCGAAATCAAATTCTGTAGATTTCCCCTGATTATGTTGTTGTCACAAATTGACAAACAATAAGCCATAAACTTGTAGCTTCCGCTTGAATAACTATGTATATGTAGGAAATGAATTAATTTATGACACGGCACACACGGCGTATGCGCAATGTCGAGTCCTCGACTCCGACTCCAACTCTGACTGCGACTGATAAATTATGTAACCCATTTGTGGGGTACGTGCTAATAACTAAAGTGAACGTTGACACCACACACAGTCTCACTCAGCTGACATTACGTATACGCCACGTGAAGCGCATTTTGGTAAAATGCCAATTGACTTTAATTGCCCCTGCCTCACAGACTCATGTATGTATGTATGCCCCACTCTCTCTCTCTCTGATGCTCTCTCAATGTAGAACACGACGACAACCTCTACAGTTCCACATTGCTGCTGCAGCTGCAGCGGCATGAACAGTTTCATTAGTTTTGCCCAGGAAGCTGGCGAAAGTCCTCAGTATGAAAACAGTTTGTGAAATTTAATTTTCAGCATACTTGATTTTTAAATGACTCTGTGAGCACATACACAGACAGACAGCGACAGGCGCAGACAGACAGACAGACAGACAGCTGGCAGTTGGCAGAAGAGAAGGCGGAGAAGGCAGAAGAGTTCCGAAAATGTGCTGTTAATTTGTACAAAAATGTCTCTATTAAATTGCAAAATGTTAAATGTATTTTTTGCCAAGCTCGACAAGTACCCTGAGTGTTATGCATTGCTTGGGAGGCAGCAGAAATGGTAAATGCTTGCAACGGATGTCGGTGCAGTCAAAGGAAAGGATAAGGCTGAATGGACACTGAACACACATATCAGCAGGCGAAGCTGGAGAAGCAGCAAGCTGGCCGAGAGGAGGACACGCTGAATGCGTGTGCAATCTGGTAATAAATATTTTATATTTACAATGCACGCTCCTGGCTGCCTTGAAGGGTACATCGATTGCTCGGCAAGGGGATTTATTATAAGCTTGAGGATTATTTACGGCAACAATGCCGGCACAAGCACAAGCATATTGCATAGGTAAAAAGTGGAGGAAACACAATATAGTAAGTGATAATAGAGTGAAAAGATACATACGTGTGTTTCCCTGCTTCCCTCCTTGGCATCCGCTTCAGGGTATCTGCCATTCGGTACTCACATCTGGACATGGTAAAATTGTTTTCTTAAATGTTTGCTCAAGACCCGCAGAGTTGTGTACACGATTCCACCAGCAGCATGACTCGAATATCGGGCATGGAGGTTGCGTCTTCTTGCCTTTATGCCATTGCATTCAGTAATTAATGGGCATGGTCCCGGCTACCAGGCTCCGGCCTAGAGCCTACTGGCCCCTGGCATGGGGTATCGTGGAACAATTATGCATACAACTGTTCGGACTGTCGTATTGGGGCTATTCGGGGACCGTGTTGCTCCATGCGATGGCCTCGTAAATAGCTGTGGATACTTTTATAAGGCAGACCCCCCCCCTGACTCTTATAAAGCATCATTTAATCTGCGGCCTAGCGACTCTTTCGGGTGCTTATTTCGGCGCAATAAACATGAAATGAAATTAACTTTTTATGGCTGTTTTTTGTTTGCTCTACAAGTACTTTCCTGCCAATATACTATGGCCCAGTTCCGGGCCTAATACAATGGTCTCTTGCTGCCAATGTCAACCTTGCTTGCTGCATACGTTTTTCCTGGCTTACACGTGCTTCTAAGCCTGCAATTAAAAATTTTCGAATTTCCGAATTTCCCAATTTCCTTGATGTCAGTTACAAGAGATAACGGCATTCCTCAGTTTGCTCAGAACTTGATAATTCAATTTGAGCATCGAACAAACGAGAAGAGACAACATGGAACTCTGCTTTCTGTTTTTGTTTTTGTTTGTGTATACGAGTATGTCCAACGAATGTGGCTTTTTCCTTCTATTATCGTTTATTATTTCGGCAACTAATTAAGCAAACTTTTCGGCTTTGGTTTGGTTTCTCGGCTATCACGTTTGACGAGCCGTGCCCAGAGTAGAAGTAGAAGGAAAATGAAAGAACATTGGAAAAGAAAAAAGGAAAAAGTGCTGCCTCAATTTTCTACGTGCGCCCCATAAAGTTTATATATAATTTTGTTTTTATAAGCATTGCTCAGACAGAGAGAGAGAGAGAGAGCTGAGATCCGGCAGAAGAAGAAGAAGAACAGAGAACAGAACTTGTCGAATGCCATTACAAGTTTACAATTGTGTTAGACCGACTTTGGGCCTGAGTTTGGAGCACATTAATAAACCATAACTAATGTCCATATGAGTTCAGTGACAGGGCGTAGAATCTGCTTTAAGCCCGGCTATAAATTTCTCTCGAAACTCTGCGAAACTGTCAGCTTTAAGGGGCTAAGCCGACAGGCAGCCCAATTCTGCACAATAACATCGACATGGAGACAAAACAAGCAAATCGAATGGTGAGCATAAAAAACAAACAAGTAAATGAAATTTCCGCTCGTGTGCCGGGACAGCAACCTGGCCAGGACCAGGACCTCGCTGTGTATCAATACCTGCCAGAGCTCCACTTGTTGTTGTTGCTGCTGTCAACCATTGTTTGTTGCGCAATTTAAAAGTGCCGGAAATATGTTTAGCTTTATGAGCTCGAGGCACCGAAGTGCTGCTGCCCAGCTTAGTGTAAATTACAAAGCTGCCCCGGGACGGAAAGTTATTTGCTCGGGCGAGTAAAGTAACTGAAACTACTACTAGGACATACAGTAGTACGTACGCTTAGAGTATTTCAGATAATATCTTTTGATTAGTGGCAACCGCAAAAACTTTAATTAAATTCGCACACAATTCTCTGGAAACTTTATGCAGCATTTGCCCTGTCACCAGATAAGTTCAACGACGCGTAACCAGAGTCTAGTGTGGCTCCCAGCCTGTCCCCGCCCTGGTCCGCTGGTCCAGGTCCCAGTGCAGGTCACACACGCATGGAAGCTGCCATTGTTTGGCTGTCGACTTTAAGTTTCTGGAATAAAAACTTAATAGAAAACTTTTACTTTGTGTGCAAAGTTATGTTAACTTGCAACTCCGCCTCGCCTCGCCTCGGGCTGCTCTCGGGCTGCTCTAATGAATTAATTAGTTGATTTTTCGTGCTCAGCTTCAGGGAAAAAGTTTGCTTTGGAACCCAACAGACTGGAGATTGCTTTAAATTATTCGTTAAAAATTCATTCAATTTTTATTGGTTTTCTTTAAAGACGTTGCAGGGTGTTGCACAGTATACAATATAGTTATGTAACCCTCTGCCAGCCCATAAATTTGCTCTCAGCGAGCACACGGCAAGGACCAGGGCAGTCAGGGCGACACACACACACACTCTCTCGCACACACACACAACCGACTCGTATCTCGTAACTCATATCAAATTGCACCATTTGTTGTTTGTCTCCCGAGGGATACGAGTCCGTTGTGTCATGTCACAGTTGTTATTGTTGCAATCGCCGCGAAGCGTTGGTGTTGTATGCGGCGCCCTGGCTACCCTGGTCCGATGCACGATGAGTCGTGACGCAAATTGCAGGGCGTTTTATCGTTTGACGCTTTCGAATTTGATAAATTTATCACAGCTTACAAAAAATCATAAGAATTTATGCAAATCAAAACGAGAATTATATCATAGACGGTGTAATGCATGCAGCAGCCAGCAGCCACGCCCATGCCCCCCGAAACATTAAGTTTGTCTTCGCTCGCACTCTTTGCCCGGGGAGGATACATGGGCATCGCTTGAACTGGACGCGCCTTATCATTACACGATCTTTACAAAGTACAAAAAGCTACAAAATCAAGAATTAATTAAATACAATTGAAATAGTTTATGCTTAACCTAATCCTAAGCTTCATTCGTTTGTTCAGTTACAGTGTTAACGTAAGTGTTTCTCTTTCTCTGTCTCTGTCTATTTGGAGTTCTTCTTCTTCTTCTTGGGTAACTGGGCAATAAGCCGGAAGAAGTACTCGTCGCGTTGAAGCAGCCTGCCGCGCGCATATGAGTGAATATCGGCATCCATATTATGATCCCGCAGCCAGGAGGACGTGTTGCACGTGCTCATCTCAGTGCGCGGTTCATCGGGCAGGCTTTCATGACCTGAAGATATGAAGATATTCAAGAAGAGATTAGGATTGTCTCAGCTAGTTCATGCTGCATCTACTTACCCGCTGTCATGACTTTGTATGGCTCCTCCGATTCCAAGGGTTCGCTCAGTCCGATCTCGTTCTTGGCAAATATGCGAATCATATACTCGTGATTCTCCTGTAGATCTCTTATCTGGAATTTCTGCACACCCGCTGGCACACGGCCAACCTCAATCCACATGGACTTCTTCATGTCACGTATCGCAATGTGGTAGCCGAGCAGAGGCGCACCTCCATCTGACTCGGGAATACCCCATTCGAATACGTGGGCATTGGCAGCGAGAACTCGCGCCTCCAGTGGAGCAGTTGGTGGCGATGGTACGGCTAGTAGGAGAGTATAAAAGAGTTTTAATCTTCGCTCCAAGCCAAACATAATCCCCGACTTACTTGCATGTGTCTTTAGCGATATGCTCTCTGTGACGGCTGGTGCACCTAATCCAGCCTCATTCTCCGCCGAGACACGGAACCAATACTCGCACTTGTCCTTCAAGTTGTCTATGCTGTAGTGCAGCTGATGTGCATCAAGGGTAATGACCTTGCTCCAGCTTGTCGATGTCGAAGATTTCTTCTCTACGCAATAGCCTGCAATGAATTCCGAAGACAATTAGATTTCAAGTAGAGAATAGGAATGGGATTCTTCCACTCTACCTGTGATCTCTGAGCCTCCGTTACGGGCTGGCACCTCCCAGTCAAGGGTTACGCTGCGGCTTGTCACATCCGGCGCCCTCAGGTTTTGGGGTGGCGATGGCGGCGCTATAAAATGACATTATTTATTTTAATATTCGGTTAGCACTTTAATGGGGGAACACTCCTTAAACGTACCCCTGTTTTCGGATTCGTTTGCTGTTGAATTTAATTATATTTTGTTGCGTAGCGAAGCATTAGTTGTTGTGGCATTAGGAAAAGCAATAAGCGATTATCATTAGGTCTATTTTACGGTCTACTACTCACTTATCTTACGTCCCACGACGATTTTCTCCGTGGTCTCGAACGCCTCGCTGGTGCCGACCTCATTACGAGCGTAGATCCTAAACAGATAGCCCTTGTTCCGCACAACCTTGTCGACTTGAATGTTAGTTACGGTCTCCGTTGTAGTGCCCAGAGAACGATAAACTGTTTCAGACTCTTCTCTTATTTCCACAATGTACTCGATTATCTTCGAGCCACCATCGGACTCCGACGGTTCCCAGGATAGGGTGAAAGATGTGTCGTTCATGCCAGACACAGCGGTAGGACCACGTGGAGGAGAAGGTTTCTCTGTAGTAGGAAGTAAAATATAACATTAAATATATGTATAGTATAGTCTCGAGGGGTACATACCAAACTTCCTAGTTATGGTGACTGGCTCACTCTCCGTCGGCTCCGATTCGCCGATGGGATTGCACGCGACCACACGGAACATATATTGTGAGTTAATGGAAAGCTTTTGAATGGCGTACGAGTGGATGTCCTTGTCGAAATCGGAGACCTTCATCCAGACATTGTTCTGTACGTCGCATTTCTCTAGAGTGTACTTGTTGATATCCATGCCGCCATCGTCAATGGGCGGCGTCCATTCCAGGCTAATGGCATCCTTCTTGGTAATCTTCACATCTAAAGATTGTGGCCTGCTTGGCTTGTCGATCACCTGAACCGTGCATTCCACATGGCTCGAGCCAGACTCATTGCTGGCCGTCACCTTGTAGCGACCAGAGTGTTCTCGTGTTAACTTCTTAACCGTATACGTAGAGCTCGTCTCCGTGGTTTCGATAGTGATAGTGGATGTTGACTTCTGTTCGACTGTCTCCTTGTGCCAGGTAACAGACGGCTGTGGATAGCCACTCACTGTTGCCGGAATGGTGAGAGTGCTGCCTGTGCGCAGTTTCTGGGACAGATACTTGTCCTCGATCTCAATGCTTGGCTTCTGTTGCAGCTTCAGTCTACACGAAGTCTCGACGGAGCCCTTCTCGTTGGTCGCCACGCACGTGTAGGTGGCTTCAGTCTCAATTGTTGTCTTTTCAATAACATATTTGGCAACACGGTTCTCGTACCGCAAGCTGCTCGTTGACTCGATCACCTGGCCATTCTTCTTCCACGTAACAGTTGGCTCTGGAATGCCGCCAAAGACACAGGATAGTGTCACCTCCTTGTTCAGCTCGCTGGTAATGTCCTGCAGGGGCTCACGAACGCTGGGCGCTTCGGTTTCAACCTTCGGTACCAGACGTATGGGAGGCGAGATGGGTGACGGTGGGGAGGGACCCACTTCATTGACTGCTATCGAACGGAACACATATTCCGTGTCAATTTTCAGCTTGCTAATCGTATATGTAGTATCCTTAATCTTTCGAATCTCAGTCCATCTATCAAGGGGGAGATAAATTAGTTGATATTCAGATGTTTGTTGCATTCATACTCACTTCTCTTCCTTAACATCGTGATACTCCAGAATGTATTCAATGATTTCGGCATTGCCATCATCCTCAGGCGCCTTCCAGTAGAGGGTTATTGAATCGTGCATCACCTCCAAGGGTTGTGGAGTGCCAGGTGCCGTGGGTTTGCCTGGAATCATTTTGATATAGGTCATTCTGCTTCATTAAATTTTCTAATTAAAAATTTGGACTTACGCATTATGACAAGACGTAGGCTGGCTTCCGCCTCGCCAACTGGGTTGACAAGTCTTACGGTGTACTCGCCCTCGTCATCGTCGACAACCTTCTTAATGGTCAACGTTGCGGACTGTTCATCGATTGTGGGGATGGTACGCTTCGACTTGGGTATGACAACCTTGCGCGTTGTCCACTCAGCCTCTGGGGTCGGAGCACCCGTGTACTTGACAGTAAAGGTTGCATCTTCGTCCTCCTTTACTTTAATGGTCTGATCCTTATCAGAGGTAATCACAGGTGGCAGTTTAAGCTCTTCCACGCAAAGTTTGCTGCTACTGGTGACGTTCTCAGCGACACAGCTGATCTCACCCGCATCATCGTCGCTGGCATCATGGATGACCAGCCGCCTGACGGTTCCTTCGACGAACACCTCGTGCTTTTTGTTTGGCTTGATGGGCTTTCCCTTCTTGTACCACGTAACCTCCACATCGGGCTGGGAGAGCTCTACAGTGAACTCAGCATCCGTTGTTTTGGTGGCAATTGTAACATCCGGCAATGGGACTACGAAGTTTACAAGCGGCTCCTCCACAGTCAGAGTTGCTTTAGAGGATTGCTCTCCCACTTCAATGGAATACTCGCCCACGTCTTCAGGCTTGGCTTTTGTTATTCTCAACGATTGTTTCTTACCATCGATTGCCAGTTGAACACGCTCATCAAACTTGATTTCCTTGCCATTCTTGAACCACTTCACCAAGGCGTCGCCCTTACTCAGCTCAATATCGAAAGTGGCATTTTCTCCCTTGGTGACGGAGACATCCTTCAAAGGTTTGACGATCTCTGGTGGCAGCTCAATGACAGTGAGCTCTGCACTGCACTCTTGGCCCTCCAGTTTGCATGTGTACCGGCCCTCATCATGTATGGTCGTATCGCGTATAACCAAGCGACGAGATTTTCCATCTTTGATAAACTCACAGTTCTTGTCTTCGGGTGTGATCTTTTCGCCATCCTTGTACCAAGTAACCTCGGTTGATTCCGTAGTCAGTTCAACATCCAGAATAGCCGTGTCTTTTTCAGTCACCTCGTAATCCTCAAGAACCTTGATGAAGTCGGGCTTACGCTGAAGTACCTCAACTGTTGACTGAGTCTCCTGCTTCTTGACCTTACAAACGTAGGTGCCAGAGTCTCGTAGATTTGTGTTCCTAATAACCAGCTTATGTATCTTGCCATCCTCCACAACAACACGATGATCCATACCGCTAAGCTCTTTACCATTAAAGAACCATTTGGTGGAAACCACATGAGAAGTTTCACACTCCAAGGTCAGGGATTGAATCTCTTCAATGGTAATGGTCTTCTTAAGCTTTTTCGTGAAAGTTACCTCATCGACTTCGACAATCACACGTGCACCGTGAGATGTCTTGCCAATGGGATTGCTAGCAATACACTTATAATCACCGGAATCGGTTTCTGGATTCGCGTTTTGTATGATTAACTCGATATTTTCACCATCGTAGACTTGTTGCACACGTTCGCTGGGAAGCAGTGGGTTATTGTTGAAGAGCCATTGCACCTCTGGAACTGGGTTGCCTGAGACCTTGGCCGGCAAGCGGATTTCGCCCTTTTGTGGTACCGATTGTTCCTCGAAACGCTCCACAAACAGTGGAGGCTCTGCGTTGCCACTAGTTGGTTCTAATACGAGACAGAATAGATTAGTAACAATTACCTAGTAAGAGACTTACAAAAATAAACATGCAACATTCAACATACCTTCAATAGTTAGATTAGCAGTGGTTTCCACACTGCCCAATGGGTTAACCGCCTTCACAGTGTACTCTCCCTTCTCAGACTTGTTCGGTGTAATGAGTGTCAATGTGTGAATATCTTTCTCGGACTTGGCATTCTTAATGGGTTTGCCATCTTTGTACCAAGTAACCTTAGGCGGTGGATTGCCAACTATTTGCGTGGAGAGGACAACGCTTTCTCCCTCGCGTATTACCATATTTCTAAGAGGTTCAAGAATCTGAGGAGCTTCCTTGTCGGTAGTTCGTACCTTTAGGGTTATGGGCAGACGAGCTTCGCCCTCACGATTTGTAGCAATGACTTCGTATGTTCCTTCCTGGGATTTCTTGACTTGACTGATGTGTACAACGCTGCAATACATGTGCATATCCGATTCGGTTATAATGCGAACATTCGTTAGCTCCTCTTCGTCAATATCCTCGCCATTAAAGGTCCAGACAATATCTGGCTCTGGCACCGCAACAAGGCGGCACTCCAGAATGACATTCGTGTCTTCGTCAACATACTGAGCCTTTGGCTTACGCGAGAACGTGGGAGGAATACCCTCAAGAATATCAGCCAGGGACGACTCACGCGACATGCTCCTGCGCGATAAGGCAGTGGCATCTGAGCCATGATCTGACAATGGACTCTCTACGATCAACTCTGTAGTCGATGAAGTGAAGCCCGCTGCGTTCTTCGCAACGCAAGTAAATTTACCAGCGTCTTCGGGGAAAACTTCACGAATTATAAGGGTAGCCACATTATCATCATCGAAGAACATTTGGAAATCCTGAGATGGTTTGATAATGGCCGTCTCGCGGAACCATGCAATCTGAGGTCTTGGGTTACCCTCGACCTTGCACTCGAATTGCACTGTATAACCATCAGGTGTATGTATGGGTTGAAGTTTCTCAATGAATCGTGGGGCAATTGGCTTATCTTCGGGGCCAGGTCCTTGAGTGCACAATCACAAAATTACATTAAAAATGGGTTATTAACATAACGAGACAGTTTCATGGGTTTTGTTAGACATACAAACTAAAAACTGAAAATTAAAACTTACTTTCAAAGACAGGTAACTTGTCAATCTTCTCGTGCAGTTTATTTTGCACATATTGGGCATATTCAGTGGGCGCCATTAAATATTGGGCGGGAACCCAGCCCTCCTCATCGGTAATACTCTTCTTGACGTACCACCATTCAGAACTGTGGCGTCCGATGACCTGCACCTTTTCTCCCTCGACCAAATTGATGGCTTCATCATTATCAGCAATATAGTTGCAAATGGAGTACATAATGTTCTCATTATTAGAATCTAAAATAAAATGTATATGTGATTACTTGTAAATTATATTAATTTATACTTTCTAGACTTACCTTCAATTTCCATTTCACGAGTGATATTAAGAGAGGCTCCATCTGTATAAAAATATATTAAGTGTTTTATTAGTCAATAATGAATTTCAGATTATTTTAAAATTGCTATTAGATAACACAGGGCGACGAGAACAATGGTTTGTTATGCATTAGATACCAACAATTATGTTTTTATCGGTTGTTTACCTCAGAATTCTAGGCTATTGCCATATAAGCAGGTGAATAAATTAAATTGAATGAGAATTTATTGCGTTTTGAGATTAATAGTAAAGGTATAACATATCATTATATTGCTTACCTTCATTGAAGAGTTGTTGGATGACTTTACGCTTCTTTTTGAACGTCAGAGAATCCTCATCATAAGTCACTGAATCCCGTTTAGGATGACGAAGGCCAATCAAGAATTGTTCTTCTTCTTCATCTTGGACAGAGTAGTGTGGCTTTGCCTGCTTCTTCGGTTTTAGCTTGAAGTCAACCTCATCTGGAGGTAATTCTTCAACAAAGTACTCCTCTGGTTCCTCGACCTCATCGATGGTGTCTTCATCGTCACGAATCTCTTCGATTATTGGACCCTCACCGTCATCGTAGTCCTGTACGATTTTAATCTTTGCCTCATCAGCTGCCTCGTTGTAAGTCTTCTTAATTGGTTTCTTTATTTTGACCTTGCCAGACATAGAAATTTCCTCTTCAGCATATGAGTCTAAAGCGATATTAAATTCTTGGTCTATATCTTCTTTGGTCTTTGTGCTTTTGCCGCGGAAGGTTACGTTTTCAACATCGGTAAACTCTGGAATGTCGACTTGCTTACGCTTCTTAAGCTTCTTTACGGTGTATTCCTGATCGTCTTCCTCAGTAATTTGCAAAGGTTTGGGCTTTGGACGTTGGCTTACTACGAATTCTTCAACGTCATCGCCTTCTTCATATTCTTCCTCTAAACGCTTTATGGAAAGCTCCGCTGCAGCTTCGTCAAGGGTTGTTGGCTTAGTAGGACGTTTCTTAATAACCGTAGCAGCTTCTTCAACGCCTTCGGTGATGGTATGGGGCTTTTTATATGAAATACTGAATTCTGTTTCTTCATGATCTTCAACAGTTGGTTCAAAAGGCTTCTTTGGCTTTCTGCGAACTACAACAGCCTCTTCAACAATTTCTTCTTCTTCAATTTCTATTGGGTCTCTCCACTTCGACTGTTTGCTGGAGTTCTAATTCATCTGCAGCTTCTTCCACAGGTCTCTGAGGCTTCTTCTTTTTCTTAAGCTGTACAGTTTCATTAGATGTTTCTTCAGATACCTTCTTTTCCTTTGGAAGTTTTACGTCAACTGAAAATTCTTCTTCTTGTATCTCCTTGGGAATCTTTGGCTTAAGAGTAACCTCCGCAATAGCTTCTTCTTCCTCAGGCACATCTGGTTTCTTTAATTTGAAAACAGTATCTTCGACCTCTTCTTCAGGAGTCGGTTTTGCTGGCTTTTTAAGTTCAACCTCTTCAATAACTTCTTCTTCCACAACTATAGGCTCTGGAGTGATTTCCTCTTCTACCTTAACTGTGACTTCTGCCGCTGTTTCCTCAATAACTGGTTTCTTTGGCTTTTTCTTTATTATTTTCGCTTCTTCCTGTACTTCTTCAACCTTAGGTTGTGGTTTAAGGGTTACTTCAGCTTCAGGCTCTTCAGTCACTTCAACGGGCTTTGGCGCTTTCTTAGGCAGGGATATTTCTTGTTCTTCTGGTTCTTCGGGAGCCTCTGGTTGACTTTCTGAAACTGTAAATTTATATTCTTTTGGCTTTTCTTCTGGTTTCTTTTCAGGTTTTTCTTCTAGTTTTTCTTCTGGTTTTTCAAATGATTTTTCTTCTGGTTTTTCTTCAGGCTTCTCCTCAACTTCTTCAATGACTTCAACAACTTCGGGTTCAGGTGTTATTTCCTCTGTCAAAGTTACTTTAAGCTCTGCTTCTGCCTCTTCCTCCCTGACTGGTTTCTTTACCTTCTTTTTAATTTTAGCTTCTTCTGACACTTCTTCAACTGGCTTCTTTGGTTTTATTTCAAATACTGCTTCTGGTTCTTCAACAATTTGTTGCTCTGGTTGCTTCTTTTTCTTTTTAATAGTAAATTGTTCTTCGGGCAACTCTTCAATTGTTGGTTCTTGTACCTTCAGTCTCTTTTAATAGTGAACTTAAAGCTTTCGGGCTTATCTTCAGGAACTGGCTCTACCTTTCTTTCATCTATTACTTCGATTTCTTCTATTTCTTGAATAAGCTCTTGAGGTTGAATTTCTTCATCAATTATAGTTATCTTGAGCTCGGCTTCTTCTTCCTCTGTAGGAGCTTCAGGCACAATGGTAACGCTTTGCACCGCTTCAACTTCATCAACTGGTTTTGGAGTAGAAATGCTCACTTCAGCTTCGGGCTCTTCTGTTATTTGGGGCTTGGGTTTCTTCTTACGAATCACCTTAACATCCTCCTCAATAACTTCTTCTACAACTTCGCGTGGTGTTTCTTCAATCACTCTAACCTTAAGCTCCTCGTAAATTTCAGGTTGTGGCTCTTCACCTAAAGACTCTTCTACGGTTGGCTGTTCTGGGACTACTTCTTCCACAGGTTTTTCGGGAATAGTTTCCTTTACGCCAATTTCATATGACTTGTACTCAATAGGGGTGTCCTCTTTGATTTCGGTTGTGACTTCTTCTACTTCCTCTACTACGGGAACTTCTTGAGGAGTTTCTTCAGTAATTTTGATTTTAAGTTCTTCTGCAGATTCCTCCTTGACGGTCTTCTTTGGCTTCTTTGTCTTGATTTTCGCGACCTCGGTTACTTCTTCAATAGGCTTACTCTCCTTCAGAACAAATTCTGCTTCAGGTTCTTCAGTAACAATTGGAGTACTCTTTACGCTCTTAACAACGAACTCTGCCTCGGTTGGTTCATCTGGTTGTTCGGCTTCAGTTTCAGTGACACGAATGTTATATTCCTCTGGTTTTTCTACAACTGGAACAGTTTCCTTTTGAAGAACATCTGGCTGGGGAGCTTCAGTAATTTCCTTTTCTGGTACAAACTCTTCGATTACCTTGATATCTTGACTAACAGCCTCTTCAGTCTTCTTGGGCTTTTTAGTTTTCTTTTGTCGCACTTCAACTTCAACCTCAACATTCTCAGTTTGTTTCGGTTCAGTAAGAACAACCTCAGCCTCAAATGACTCTTCTTCTTTTGGCTTAGGAGCTTGTATTTTTGCCTCAGGTATTTCTTCCTCTGGTTCTTCAGATTTTTCAATAACCTTTTCTGCTTGTGTTTCACTGACAGAAATTTCGTAAGACTCATACTCCACGACTTTTTGGGGCACCGGTTTTTCCTCTGGTACCTCGGGCGTTTTTTCAACAATTTCTTCGGGTTTCTTTTCCGGAGCTTTGGTTTCTGAAATTTGGATCTCGAATGTCTCGGGCTTATCTTCCTTTGTACTCTTCTCCACTATCTGAACAGCCTCCTCCACTTGTTCAATGGGTTGAGTTTCAACCTCCTTTACCACATCTTCAGTTGTTTCTTTGACCTCCTCTGCAGGCTTCTTTTTAGATTTCTTTTTAACAACAACTTCTTGTTCCTGTGGTTGGGGCTCTTTCACCTTAAGTTCGACTTCATATTCTTGAACCTCTTGTAGGGGCTGTTCACTTGGAATTGTCACCTCAGCACTCACTGCTTCTTCTTCGGGCTTGTCTTCCTTTGGTTCTTGCAAAGTTACTTCAAAATCTTCGACTATTTCAGGCTTAGGCTTCTTCTTTCTGGTAACAACCTTCTCTTCAATAATTTCTTCAGTAGTAACTTCCTTTTCATCGAAGTCGACAACTCTTACTTGATGTTCCTTTGGAAGTTCTTCGGGCTCCAAGACAGTTGTTGTAATTTTGTACTCAACGGGAATTTCTTCTGGGAGTTCCACCGGTTGTGGTTGCTCTTCCACAATTTCAACTTCAGATACAGGAGCATCTTTTGGTTTTTTCTGTTTAATCTTTACCTCTTTTGGCTTTTCTTCAACAATAGGTTGTTCTTCAATTGCTTCTTCTTCAGTAACGGAAATCTCGAAGTCTGTTGGTTTTTCTTCTAAAGTTTCTTCTTCCTTTTGTTGTGAAGGCTTTGATTTGGGTTTCTTTGGCTTTTTGATTTCCTTTTCAGTTACAATGGTGGTCTCCTCAGATTCTGATTTTTCAACTATTGGTTTAACGATAGTTTCTTCTTCCAAATTTTCCTCAGGAGTCTTTTTAACAGGCTTCAGCTTTATTTCAGATGAAGACTCTTCCGGAACATCACTTTCAGGAATACGGAATTTTATTTCTGGTTCAGGAACTTCTTCTTCTTCCTTTGGTTTACCAGGTATAATTTCCGCTATATTCGTGTCCTGTTCTGGTTTCGACTTTTCTTTGGGAGTATATTTTGTCTTTTTGGGTTTCTTTTGTTTTTCTGGTTTCTCAGGTTGTTCAAATGTCTCAAGAGTTTCTGGCACATACTCAGGGCGCTCATAGTCTGTCGGTTCGAATGGCTCTACTTGAATATCTTGTTCTTTGGGTTCTTTAGGTTGTTCTTCGACTATTTCGACGCTCTTTTCTTTTGGTTTCATTTCAACCTCCTCAACGATATCTTTTGGTTTTTCTGGTATCTTTTTAAGGGTAACACTTTCAGGAGTTTCTTCTTCTTTGGGTTTCTTTTTACCCTTACCAATCTTGAGTTTAACATCTTCAGGAGCCTCCTCAACCTTCTGTGGCTTTTCGGGCTTCTGATAAGGTTTCTTTTCTTCAGCTTCCTCTTCACTACTTACATACTTTTCATACTTTTCAAGTTCCACTTTCTCTAAGTCGTCCTTGATTTTCTTGATCTTCTTAGTCTTGCGTGGTTTAAACTTTAGTAACTCTTCCGCTTCCTCAATGTTTCGAGAAAGTTCGCCGTTCTCCTTAGTAGCACCGATTTCGGTTAACTTGGGTATAAGTGGGGCTGGTGGATATTCAACAATAGTCATGCGTGCCTTAAGTCTGAACTTGGGCAGCTGTACAGATTGTTCTTCAGCTGGTTTTTCCTTACGCTTTCCAGGCTTTAGTTTCACTGTTTTTGGAACATCGACAGCTTCAACAATGGTCAATTTTGTTGGTTTCTGTTCAGTTCTCTCGATTTTTATGGGCTCAAGATTTGCGAACTCAGGTTTCAGTTTCTTTGGAACATCAAAATCAATTTTTTCGTACTTCTCCAATTCCGTTTTCTCAATTTCTTGCTCAAGCAACTTTTGAATGATGTCATCATGCTCATTGGTCTTCTTTTTGATGATTTTCTTTTTCTTAGCCTTTGGTTTTGAAATATCTTCAACTGTTTCCTCCTCTGCAGGCTGTATTTCCTCATCTTCGACTTCTTCAATAATCGGCTGGGAGTCTTCAACTTCAGAAACTTCATCGATGACTCTGACTTCCAGAATTTTGTCGGGCTGCTCTTCTTTCTCAATGGGCTCTTCTTCGATTACGCTTACATGATAATCCTGGTAAGACTCTGGTGCTTCACCTATTGTAAAAATGCATACAAAGGTTAGTAATAGACAATTCAATTGGCCCGAATTTGAATCCGTGCATTGCTTTCGACAAAGAAGGCAAGCAATTTAAAGAAGTCGATAGATATTGTAATATTTACAGCAGTTTTTTGTTTATTAAATTGAGCGCTTCTCCATTAAAAAGGAAAATTTCCAAGTAATTAATATTTTATTCGAAAACAAGTAAGTACATTGAATAGTTAGTTTTTATATAGTATTTTGTAATGTGGAGTATCCAAACAGGTAAAGTAGTATAAAATTTGACTGAATAACAAGTAAAACATGCATTGGTGATTATTTTTGGATTGTTAATGTTTTTATAATTGTGTGAAATATGTAAACGGGAAAATATTTATTTATATTGAATTTATGCTCAAAAACTGAACATATATCAGCAAATAGAGGGAGATAAATAAAATAGGTGGAGAGAAAGATATACAGAGAATAAAGAGAAGGTAGTGGCATATAAAATTTAACTCAACGCTGATTTCAAAAGAATAGTAATAAAGGCGAAAGACACAGACAAAGGAGCGAAGGAGTAAAGGTGCAGCATGTGCGGTGGGAATTTTTAAAGCTCCATAAACTCTGATCTAATAACTTACTTGTTTCAACGCTCTTAACTGTGTCTGGCTTAGCTTTCTTATGTTTAACTGTTTTCTGAATTGTATCTTTAGTGTCATCTTGAGTAGAATTCTCATCTTGTGCGCTTGGTGTAATTTGTGCAGTGGCTGTGTCCTCGGGGTGTGCAACTTGTTTAGGTGTTACCTCAGCAGTGTCTTCAGTCTCAGTATCTACAAGTGTCTCTGTTGGTTCGTCTGTTACTTGTTCTACTTTGTCAACTAGTTTTGGTTTTTGTGTTTTAGTCTTTTTCGGCTTTGTAGAGTCAACTTTTTCTAATGCTAAGTCAGGCTCATCTAGTTTTACCTCTTCTGGGATAAGTTCTTCGGTGACTTTCTTTTTCGGCTTCTCTGGCATGTCAACCTTCTCATACTTTTCCATTTCCGTCTTTGGTATTTCTTCCTCTAATAATTTCTGAACATAGTCATCTAAATCATCTTTTTTAATTTTTTTCACAGTCTTTTTTGGTTTAGCCTTAGGCGTTTTAGGGACTGCCTCCTCAGGTTGAGTTTCGGCTACTTCGATAGGGATAAGAGCCACTGGTTCTTCATCAACAATGACCGTCACAGAATCATCATCGCCACTTTCGATAGTCGTGATTTTGAATGTTGTCTGTTCCTCTGGAGTCTTCTTTTTCAGAATTCGCTTGGTTGTTTTTTCTTGAACCGGGTGACCCTCTTCAGAAATCTTTTCTGTAACTTCCACTTCTTCAGGTTGAACTTCAATTATTTCGAATACTTTAGGTTCGTCAACAACTTCTGTTTCAGTGATCTTTACTTCGGCTAAAGGCTCTGGAGCTAATTTCTCTTCTTTGGGTAGTTCTTTTTGTTTGGGTTTCTTGTCTTTCTTTGGTTTTTCCAATGGAGATTCTTCTTTGATTTCAGTTGGAAGAGATTGAATGGGTTTCTCCTTCGGAGATGATTCAAACTCTATTTTTTCATACTTTTCAAGTTCTGTCTTTGGTGTTTCCATGTCAATCAGTTTTTGGATATAGTCATGGATATCATCCTTTTTAATTTTCTTTGTTTTCTTCTTGGGTTCTTTTGGTTTTTCATCCGTTTGTGGTGCTTCTGGCTCGTATTCAACAACTGTGATATGTGCATCAGGTTGGTCATCAGTAACAACTTCGATAATTTCAATAACTTTGTCATGGTCTCCATCGGGACGCTTGATCTTTCGCTTAGTAGTAACTACCTTATGGACTTCGCCAGAATCGTCTGTTGTCTCTTCTGCCTTTGTTTCACTTTCGACAACTTCTATATCTAACGGCAATTCCTTTATGGGCTCTATGAAACTTTCTTTTACTGACACTTCGTAAGTTGATTCGACTGGAGCAGTTGGCTTTTGTGTAACCTTCTGTGGAACCTGTTTTATTTCTTCCTGTGGTTTGGATTCGTCTTCACTGTAAGTTACAGTGTATTCAGTATCCTTTGGCTTTTCAGTATCTGATTCCTTCTCAACTACATCCATCGGCTTATCAATATATTCTTCATGAGGTTGCTCTTCAGTAACTTTTACCTTTTCTTTTGATGGCTTCTTTTTCTTTTGCGGAGTTTTGATTTCAGTCTTAGTAGTGTCATCCTCAGGTTTATCGGTACTAGGAGTAATATTTTCGGACTGTTCAATATCCTCGATAACAGATTTTTCCTCTGGCAAAACTTCCACGACTTGAACACTATCTTCAATTTGATTCGGTTGCTCATCGACTGGTACTTTTTCTTTCTTTTTTATTTTCTTGGGCTTCTCAGAAGGTTGTTTTTGATCTTCTTCAGTAATATTGATAACGTCTTGCTCATCAGTCTCTTTTGGTGATTCTTCTTCAATTACGCTTTGAATGAAGTCCTCAATATCGACTTTTTTAATCTTCTTCGCTTTCTTTTCTTTCTTCACAACCTTATCTTGAACGTCAGATTCTTCGGGACTTGTCGTAACTACAGTAATTTCTGACTCTCCAGTGTCCTTATCCGTGACCACAGTTATATCATGAATGACCTCTGTTGGGCCCTTTTTCTGCTTTATTTTCTTTGTTTTGACCTCCTTTACTTTAATTTCACCTGCATCGTCAGCCAATGGTTTGTTTTCTACCAACTCTTCTAAAACTGTTATTTCAAATGGCGATTCTTCTTGTGCTTCAGGAGAGAATTCTTTCACAGTGATCAATAGTTTTGTATCTTCTATTAAGCTTTCTGTTTGTTTGGTTTCTTTTTTCGGACTTTCTGCAATGGATTCTTCCAAAGTGTCGTCTGGTTGTTCTTCACTGACCTTCACTTTTTTAGCTGGCTTCTTTTTCATTTTGATTGGCTCTTCGAAATCAATTTTTTCATATTTTTCTAATTCCGATTTGGGAATATCCTGTTCAATTAATTTTTGAATATAATCATGCAAGTCATCCTTCTGAACCTTTTTGGACTTCTTAACTTTCTTCGGCTTTTCGACTTTGGTAACATCTACTGATTCGGGAATGTTTTCATCAGTAATGACAGTTACTTCAAATTCTGGTACACCATCTTTTACAGTCTCCACAATTTCTATTAATTCTTGTTTAGGACCAACTTGTTTTTTGATTTTACGTTTTGTTACTATTTTTTCTGTTGGTTTGCCCATATCATCGTTTTCTTCCTGGACTTCTGTCTTTGTTTCTATTTCCTCTATTTGGAAAATTGGTTCATCGGTAGGCTGTTGAACTTCTTCTTCGGATAAGGAGTATTCGTGCTCAGTAGACTCGGGCTTTTCTATAACCTCCGTGCTTGATACCTTAACTTTGTAGTCTTGAAGTTCGTCTTGCTCGGGCTGCTGTTCAACCTTTGGTACTGTGTCTTTTTTGGGTTTTTTCTTTTTCTTTTGGTCAACAGGAAAGTCTTCTTGAATATTAATTGCAAAGTCAGACATTTTTTCGGGACTTTCAATATTTTCTTCTGCAAGCTCTTCAATAACATCATCTGATATCTTTGGTTTTTCAAGTTGTATATTTTCCTCCAAACTGATTTCATAGGTCTTGGGAGCCTTCTTTTGTTTCTTTGGCTCATCCGGCTTTGTTTTGACAACTTCTTCCTCAACTATTTCAAGTGGTAATTCATTTTCAAACTCTTCAATAACATTAATGATATAGTCCTGTACATTGTCCTTTTTGACTTTTTTAACCTTTTTAATCGGCTTTTTCTCTATGTTAGGGTGCTCAGTGATTTTTTCTGGTTCATTTTCTGCCAGCTCCACAACTACTACTTCTGCCAAAGGTTGATCGTCGCTGGAAGTTTCAGTTATTTCAAAGACAGTTTGTTTAGATCCGCGCCTATGTTTAACCCTGCGTTTTTTAACAGTGACTTCCTTAACAGAACCATCTTCAGTGGGCTCTTGTACTACCTCAACAGTCTCAGCTATTTCATCTAAAACTATCGGAGTTATCTCTTCCTCTATCTTTTTGGGAACCTTTTTCTTTTTGACAAGTGTCGTAGGTGTTTCTGTAATTTCGTCAGGATATTGTGTTGGTTCAACGAATTCGTCTGAAACATTTACTAAATATTTGCTAAGCTCTTCAGGTTGTGAACTAATTTCTTCTATTTCTGAAACAACAGGTTGAAGATCTTCCTCTGTAAGCTCTGGTTCAAGTTCTGAAACATTAAACTCATGTACCGTCACAGGAAGCCCATCAATTATTTCCACAGTCTTTTTATGTTGGTGCTTAGTCTTTTTCTTAGGCTGCTTAGGCTTTGATTCAATTTCCGTGGGCTCATACTGCTCAAGATCCGTTTTAGTTATTTCTTGTTCGATAAGATGTTGAATATATTTATCCAAATCATCTTTTACCGCCTTCTTCTTCTTTACCTTTTGTACAACCTTATTTGGCTGCTCATCTTCAACAGCAGGCATATCTTCAGAAGCTAATTCAATGGTAGCTACTTCAATATCGGCCTCTGGTTTATTTTCTTGATATGTTTCGGTTATTTCAATAAGATACTCTTTAGGACCTTCCTTTTTCTTTAGCTTTTTAGTGGTTTTAACCTGTTTTACTTCTTCACCATCGTCATTTACTATATTTTCGATAGTTGTTTCGGGAGCCAACTCTTCAATGCGAACAACATGATCTTCCGGTTTTTTAATGAGTTTCTTTTGTTTTTTAGTTTTGGGAATATTTTCTTCTTCAATAATTTCATCATCTGGCTTTTCTTCACGTTGATCCACAATCTCAAAAGTGTCTTCATTGATGGGTTTCGTAAATTCCTCTACAATATTGATCACATAATTGTCGACATCGCTGCGTTTAAGTTTCTCTTTTTTAATGGGTTTCCTTTGTTTTTCTGGCTGTTTTCCTTCCTCACTGGGTTTTTCAGCTTCAGTAATTTCTGTTATTGTGACTTCAGATAACGGTTCGTCACTACGAGTTGTCTCAGTTACTTCAAAAATTTGCTCTTTAGGACCTTGTTTTCTTACAAGCTTACGTTTTTTCACTTCGACTTCTTTTGTGGAACCATCGTCTGCAATCTCCTGTTTTACTTCAACGATTTCGTCAATATCCTCAATGCTTACTGGTTCCTGTTCACTTACTTTTACATTTGATTTCTTTGGCTTCTTCGGTTTAGGCTTGGGCTTTACCTGTTCCTCATCTTCTTTTATTTCGAAATCATCTAGAGACTCGACTTTATCGGTTTCTTCTAATTCTGAAACGAATGTTGGAGCTGGTTCTTCTTTCTCAGGCTCGAACTCTTGTATGGTAAATTCATGAATTATTTGTGGAACACCATCAACTACTTCCGACGTTTTCTTATGAAGTTTCTTTATCCTTTTGGGTTTCTTCTCCTCCGGAGTTGAATCCGTTATAGTAGTTTCAAAAGATTCGAGGTCCACTTTCGGAATTTCTTCTTCTATCAACTGTTGAATATAATTATCCAAATTCTCTGTTTTTGGCTTTTTCTTTTTGACAATTTTGACTTTGTGTTCGTCAGGAGCCTGCTGTTCTGAATCTGGTATTATCTCTGTAGTTTTAATAACCAATTCCGATTCTGGCTGATTCTGTTCATAAGTTTCCACAACTTCTATTAAATATTCTTTTGTACCTTGTTTCTTTTTCAGTTTACGCTTTGATGTAGTTTTTTCAACTGATTCCCCATTTTCATTGATAATTTGCTCAGTTACTGTTTCAGGTTCAAGTTCCTCAATACGAATTACATATTCAGAAATAGGAGTAGATTTTGGTTCTTTTGGCTGTTTCTTTGTCAATTTCTTTTTGGGTTTTCCGTCTCTTTCAGTGACATCAATTAAAAATGCATCGTGCTCTGGTGCACTAGGTATTTCTACGATTTCACTTGTGTAACTATCTTCTTTTACATCTTCAACGTTCTCACCAGGAAGCTCTTCGCTTATTTTAACCTTTTTCGGTTTGACTAATCTTTGCTTTTTATTCTTTGGCAAGTCTATTGGTTTATCAGTCTGCTCCTCCTCAGGCTTATTTTCAGTGTCAACGTCATCGTCAACTACTGTCGTTTTAAATTCACTGAAATTAACATCGTCCAATATATTTGAATCTTCCACTGAAGATATATCTTCTGATATTTTTGCGAGAACTTCCGTTGGTGCTTCATCAATTACGCTTACAATATATTCTTTGAGCTTATCTTTTTTCACCTTCTTTATAATTTTATGAGGAATTTTCTCTTCTTCTCGATTGGGTTCATTCTGATCATCTTTAACAGTTTCAGTTGTTATAACTATTACCTTTGCTCCATCCAGTTCATCTTGTGGCTTGTCAGTTTCCACAATTTGAATTTCATACTGTTTAGAGCCCTTTCTAGTTTTAATTTTACGTTTGTTTATTTTTGTATGTTTGGTTGTCTCTTTTTCTCCAACAGATTCAGGAACAATTTCACTATATTCTTCCAAAACGAAATATGGAAGGGACTCACTAATATCCGTAATTATTTTATCTACACTTGGGATCTCTGGGGTATCATTGTCTTCGGAATAATCCTGAGGAATGCTCTGTGACTCGAGCGTACTGATAACGAACTCGTCATGGGCAACAACACTTTCCGATGGAATGACAGATTCTTCTTCCATTTTGAATTCCGATTTGGGTTTCTTTATCTTCGGCTTCTTAGCCGGTTCCTTTTCAGTGATTCCCACTTCAAAAGCTTCCCCTTCATCGATGGGAAGCTCAGTTGGCTTACTTTTTTGCTTCTTAACTTTCTTACGTTTCCCATCAATTTCAGTTCTTTCATATTTTTCCAGTTCGGTCACTGGTATTTCCGCATTTATCAGTTGTTGAATGTAAGCATCTAAATCTTCTTTCTTCATTTTCTTTGTTTTTCTAGTTTTTGGTTTAATGTCCGCTTCTTGAGTTGTTTCTCCGAGATCTTCAGGTTCTATTGATCTTATCGTTACTTCATAGAGTGTTTCTTCGTCGACCGAAGGAGCAGTCTCTACAATTTCAACGATTTCTTCATTATCCCCTCGTGTGTGCAGGAACTTACGTTTTTTGGTCTTTTCAGTTGGCTTCTCACCTGGTGTCACTTCTGGTTCCAGCTCGGATAATTTGACCTCATAGAAGTCGTTAACTGTGGTTTCATAGAAAGTTTGATCAGGATTTTCTTTCAAATTTGCAACAAAATCATCCAGTTCCTCTTTATTCATTCGTTTGACTTTCTTTTTAAGTAATTTCTTTTCCTTACGTGGCTGATCTTCAATTTCCGAACTAGTGACAATTACTTCATAGACTTTGTCGTCGCTGACTTTAGGAGATACTTCAAGAATTTCTATTAGATTTTCCTCAAGATCAGTTTTAAGCTTTAATTTACGTTTCTTTTTCGGCTCTCTTAATGTTTCAACATTTTCTTCAGACAATGTATCGGATTTTTCTTCCGTCTCCAATTCAATCAACTCAAACTTAAAGCCAAGATTTTGTTCAGTTTCTCCGATTTCGCCTTCGTCCTTAAAAGGTTCAAAGCCTATAGAATCATCGGACTTTTTGGGTTTCTTTAATTTCTTTTTAATTTCCTTTCCTTCAGTAGACTCCTTTGGTTTCTCGGCAAAATCTTCAGGCTGACTATCAAGCTTAAATGGTTTAAGTTGAACTTCTTCAATACTCTCCTCATTTTGTGGTATTTTACCTTTTCCAATTTTCAACTTTTTATGTTCATCCTCTGACTCATCTTTCTTCTTTTTGATTCGCTTATACTTTGGCTTGTCTTGGTCTTCATCTTGGGGTATTTTTTCATCTTCTTGTTCCAGATAATCGGGCTTTTCTAGTTCAGCTTTAACAGGTTTTCTATGCTTAAATTTCCGTGAATGATGTTTTAAAACCTCTTCTGCCTCTTCTACATTGCGAGAAAGTTCACCATGCTCTTGGTTAGTTTCCAATTCAACGACAGTATAAGGGAAACAGTAGGGAGCGTAAGGTATAAACCTAATAACACTCTTAAGTTTCTTATTTTTAAACGAAGCTTCACTAGATCTTCTTTTCTTCTCCTCTGGGCGTTGCTTCGGAGTCTTGAGCTTGAGCATTTGTGGAAATTCTACCACTGAACTTATTTCAACCATTTTCGGCTTTTTAACTTCAATTTTTTCAATCTTCATTGGAGTAAGCTTCATGGGCTTTATAGAGGAATCCCGGCGTGCTCTTTGTGGAAGTTCCATTTCCGTTCGTGTATAAGGCTGTATAACTGTTTTAGGAATTTCCTGATGTATCAAAAACTGTATGTAATCGTCCAGTTCATCCTTCTTTGACTTAATTAATTTCTTTTTCTTTGGCTTTTCCTTCTTCTCCACTGAGTCTGGTTTCTTAGCTTTAGGAGTGCTCTTTTCTACCATATCATCTACTATCTCATCTTGATCACCCTTAACCTTAAGTTTCTTTTGAACTCTGTCTTTCGGTTCCTCAGAACCACCCTCTACCTCTACAGTCTCGTCAATCTGTTCGAATTCACTTGGTTTTGATTTTTTCTGTTTTGGTTTTTTAGATTTCGTCTGTGGTGTGTGTTCGGTGTTGTCTGCACTTACATCTTCAGGTTCTGTGATAGTGTACTCTTTGTTGTATTGGTCTGTTTAAGAGAAAATTATGTGTTTGTGTGTTAGCACTAGACTAATTTGTTAAAATATATTTGCATTTTCTATAATGCGTTACAACACATAAACTTTGTACCATATAAAGTTTAGTGTTTGATTTACACTTGCATATCTTTATTGTTGTTAACCAAATTTCTGATCAATATTTGTAATTTACGTATTACGCTTGCTTTTGTACAAATACAACCTCAGTATACAAAAAAGATTTCCGTAGAACTTTGTTAGTAAATTTGTGGTACAAATTTGTAAACAGAATGGCATGTGTTGTAGAGCATTTTCTAGTTTTTATGTATTTGGTGTTTTGTGTTAATGAATTGAAAGCTATATATGTGTATATTTTTACTCAATCCTTATCTCAAAACCATGTAACTGAATGGGATCATTATAGTTACCTATTACACACGTATTTGAGAAAATTGCCTTAACTCTAGTACTGTTTTTGTAATACGTGTATGGAATACTGGAGTATGCATGTTTTGAAATGTATGTGTGTTATTGAATATTTTAAGAAATTCACCTGTAGGCTCGCTGACTTCGACAATTTCGACATTTGACTGTACAGTGTCTTCCGGAATAGGTTCAGTATCACTGAGCACTTCCTCAACAACGATTCCTTCCTCCTGAGAAACTCTTATGTTTTCAGTTTGAATTGTTGTTTCGCCATCTTCATTTTGTACAGATTTAAATGTGGTTATGTATACTGGGTGTTCCGTTTCAGTGTGTTCAGGCTGTGGTTTCTCCGCTGTGTTTGTGTTTTCATATTGTTTTATTTAGTGTGGAATTATTAAAAAGAATTTATTACTAAAATACCAGATATGTTTCAAATACTTATTTTAGATGAAAAAATAAATTACCACAATCTATGCAAAAATAAACTTTTTTTTAAATACAATGGCTAAATACTAAACCGCTTTTGAAATCAAATAAAATGTGAGTACATTAAATAAGTATAGCGTATACTTCAAATATAGTGTAATTTGATGTGTAAATTTGTATAGTGTAGTGAATTGTGTTCTTACCCTTAGGTTTGTGTGGCTTTTGTTTTTTGTGTTTGGGAAGTTGTTCATCATCAAGCTTACTGATGTCAATTATATCAGCAATGTTCTCATCACTAACAACTCGAACAAGTGAGTATGGCTCTTTGCCATCTTCTTCTATAGTTTGAATTTGGTAGTATTCCTCTTCCTGGGGACCTTGTTTTTTGAAGGTTCTTGTTTTTGTTTTCTTTTTTCTTGGCTTTTCATTGTCTGCAATTTCTTCAGTGAATAAAATTTCTTCTGGTAATTCTTCAATAGGAATTGGCAAAGTAGAAGTTTCGTCGACGGGAAGAATTTCTACGTGCACAGTGGTAATGGGCTCCATGTTTTCTTCCTCGATAATATTAACTGATGTTACTTCATCTAAATTATCATCAATTTTCTTTTTGAACGCTCTAGTCTTAACAATTTTCTTCTTTTTAGTGCCATCTGGTGAGGTAACTTCAATTTCTGACACTTGTTCTGGTAACTCAACTGACTTTGTGTCACCAGAAGATGGTTCACTCATTGGAAGTTCATTAATAGTTATGGTATACGTTGGTTCTCCCGTCTCTTGTTCAGTTATACCTATCTCAGTTACCTCTTCCTTGAAATCATCTTTTGGTTTCTTAATAACACGCTTCTTTGACTTCGTTACCTTCGGCTGGCCGTCTTCGTCAACCCTTTCGAGTTCTACAATTTCATCTGGAAGAACAACCACTTCAGAAACTTTCTCATGTGGAAGATCTGGAAAAGGCGCTTCAAAGTTCTCAATCGTAACAGTTGTCTGAGGAGGCTTCTCATACTCTTCAACTGTTTGAATTTTAGTAACTTCCATATTGGGCCCTTGTACTTTTTTAATTATTTTAGTCTTAATAACAGTTTTGGTGGGTGTACCATCTTCCTTTTCAGAAATAATTACAGATTTCCGTTCCGGTAATTCAACAATAGAAACATCATCATCGGGCTTATGAATAACAACTCTTTTCTTAAGGTTGACTTTTTCACCAAAAGGAGTTTTCCGATCTGATTCTTCAACAGTAATAGTAGTTTCCGGTCTCTTATCATCTTCCAGTACGGTTTCGATCTTGGTGATCTCTTCTTTATCACCCTTTACCTTCTTGATAACACGAGTACGAATCTTCTTCTTCTTCGTCTTGCCATCCTCGTCTGTAGACTCCACAACACGAACCTCTTCTGGCAGTTCCCTGATTTCTTCTGGCTGTTCTTCTTCCACAGGAATCTCTTCCACTGTGACAGTTGTCTCGGGTTGCTTGTCATCTTCTTCGACGGTTTCGATCTTGGTGATCTCTTGTTTATCGCCCTTAACCTTCTTGATGACACGAGTGCGAATCTTCTTCTTCTTTGGCTTGCCATCTTCAGTGACTGATTCAACGACCCGAACTTCTTCAGGGAGTTCCAGGATTTCTTCAGGTTGTTCTTCTTCAATAGGAATCTCTTCCACTGTGACAGTTGTCTCGGGTTGCTTGTCATCTTCTTCGACGGTTTCGATCTTAGTGACCTCTTGTTTGTCACCCTTAACCTTCTTGATGACACGAGTGCGAATCTTCTTCTTCTTTGGCTTGCCATCTTCAGTGATTGTTTCAACCACACGAACCTCTTCTGGCAGTTCCTTTATTTCTTCTGGCTGTTCTGCTTCCACAGGAATCTCTTCCACTGTGACAGTTGTCTCGGGTTGCTTGTCATCTTCTTCGACGGTTTCGATCTTGGTCACCTCTTGTTTGTCACCCTTAACCTTCTTGATGACACGAGTGCGAATCTTCTTCTTCTTTGGCTTGCCATCTTCACTGATTGTTTCAACCACACGAACCTCTTCTGGCAGTTCCTTGATTTCTTCTGGCTGTTCATCTTCCACAGGAATCTCTTCCACAGTGACAGTTGTCTCGGGTTGCTTGTCATCTTCTTCGACGGTTTCGATCTTGGTGATCTCTTGTTTGTCACCCTTAACCTTCTTGATGACACGAGTGCGAATCTTCTTCTTCTTTGGCTTGCCATCTTCAGTGATTGATTCAACGACCCGAACTTCTTCAGGGAGTTCCAAGATTTCTTCAAGCTGTTCTTCTTCCACAGGAATCTCTTCCACTGTGACAGTTGTCTCGGGTTGCTTGTCATCTTCTTCGACGGTTTCGATCTTGGTCACCTCTTGCTTGTCGCCCTTAACCTTCTTAATGACACGAGTGCGAATCTTCTTCTTCTTTGGCTTGCCATCTTCAGTGATTGTTTCAACCACATGAACCTCTTCTGGCAGTTCCTTGATTTCTTCTGGCTGTTCTGCTTCCACAGGAATCTGTTCCACTGTGACAGTTGTCTCGGGTTGCTTGTCATCTTCTTCGACGGTTTCGATCTTGGTCACCTCTTGTTTGTCACCCTTAACCTTCTTGATGACACGAGTGCGAATCTTCTTCTTCTTTGGCTTGCCATCTTCACTGATTGTTTCAACCACACGAACCTCTTCTGGCAGTTCCTTGATTTCTTCAGGCTGTTCATCTTCCACAGGAATCTCTTCCACTGTGACAGTTGTCTCGGGTTGCTTGTCATCTTCTTCGACGGTTTCGATCTTGGTCACCTCTTGTTTGTCACCCTTAACCTTCTTGATGACACGAGTGCGAATCTTCTTCTTCTTTGGCAAGCCATCTTCAGTGATTGATTCAACGACCCGAACTTCTTCAGGGAGTTCCAGGATTTCTTCAAGCTGTTCTTCTTCAAGAGGAATCTCTTCCACTGTGACAGTTGTCTCGGGTTGCTTGTCATCTTCTTCGACGGTTTCGATCTTGGTCACCTCTTGTTTGTCACCCTTAACCTTCTTGATGACACGAGTGCGAATCTTCTTCTTCTTTGGCTTGCCATCTTCACTGATTGTTTCAACCACACGAACCTCTTCTGGCAGTTCCTTGATTTCTTCTGGCTGTTCATCTTCCACAGGAATCTCTTCCACAGTGACAGTTGTCTCGGGTTGCTTGTCATCTTCTTCGACGGTTTCGATCTTGGTGATCTCTTGTTTGTCACCCTTAACCTTCTTGATGACACGAGTGCGAATTTTCTTCTTCTTTGGCTTGCCATCTTCAGTGATTGATTCAACGACCCGAACTTCTTCAGGGAGTTCCAGGATTTCTTCAAGCTGTTCTTCTTCCACAGGAATCTCTTCCACTGTGACAGTTGTCTCGGGTTGCTTGTCATCTTCTTCGACGGTTTCGATCTTGGTCACCTCTTGCTTGTCGCCCTTAACCTTCTTAATGACACGAGTGCGAATCTTCTTCTTCTTTGGCTTGCCATCTTCAGTGATTGTTTCAACCACATGAACCTCTTCTGGCAGTTCCTTGATTTCTTCTGGCTGTTCTGCTTCCACAGGAATCTGTTCCACTGTGACAGTTGTCTCGGGTTGCTTGTCATCTTCTTCGACGGTTTCGATCTTGGTCACCTCTTGTTTGTCACCCTTAACCTTCTTGATGACACGAGTGCGAATCTTCTTCATCTTTGGCTTGCCATCTTCACTGAGTGTTTCAACCACACGAACCTCTTCTGGCAGTTCCTTGATTTCTTCAGGCTGTTCATCTTCCACAGGAATCTCTTCCACTGTGACAGTTGTCTCGGGTTGCTTGTCATCTTCTTCGACGGTTTCGATCTTGGTCACCTCTTGTTTGTCACCCTTAACCTTCTTGATGACACGAGTGCGAATCTTCTTCTTCTTTGGCTTGCCATCTTCAGTGATTGATTCAACGACCCGAACTTCTTCAGGGAGTTCCAGGATTTCTTCAAGCTGTTCTTCTTCAACAGGAATCTCTTCCACTGTGACAGTTGTCTCGGGTTGCTTGTCATCTTCTTCGACGGTTTCGATCTTGGTGACCTCTTGTTTGTCACCCTTAACCTTCTTAATGACACGAGTGCGAATCTTCTTCTTCTTTGGCTTGCCATCTTCAGTGATTGTTTCAACCACACGAACCTCTTCTGGCAGTTCCTTGATTTCTTCTGGCTGTTCTTCTTCAACAGGAATCTCTTCCACTGTGACAGTTGTCTCGGGTTGCTTGTCATCTTCTTCGACGGTTTCGATCTTGGTCACCTCTTGCTTGTCACCCCTAACCTTCTTGATGACACGAGTGCGAATCTTCTTCTTCTTTGGCTTGCCATCTTCAGTGATTGATTCAACGACCCGAACTTCTTCAGGGAGTTCCAGGATTTCTTCTGGCTGTTCTTCTTCAACAGGAATCTCTTCCACTGTGACAGTTGTCTCGGGTTGCTTGTCATCTTCTTCGACGGTTTCAATCTTGGTGACCTCTTGTTTGTCACCCTTAACCTTCTTGATGACACGAGTGCGAATCTTTTTCTTCTTTGGCTTGCCATCTTCAGTGATTGATTCAACGACCCGAACTTCTTCAGGGAGTTCCTTGATTTCTTCAGGCTGTTTTTCTTCGACAGGAATCTCTTCCACTGTGACAGTTGTCTCGGGTTGCTTGTCATCTTCTTCGACGGTTTCGATCTTGGTGACCTCTTGTTTGTCACCCTTAACCTTCTTGATGACACGAGTGCGAATCTTCTTCTTCTTGGGCTTTCCATCTTCAGTGATTGTTTCAACCACACGAACTTCTTCTGGCAGTTCCTTGATTTCTTCTGGCTGTTCTTCTTCCACAGGAATCTCTTCCACAGTGACAGTTGTCTCGGGTTGCTTGTCATCTTCTTCGACGGTTTCGATCTTGGTGACTTCTTGCTTGTCGCCCTTAACCTTCTTGATGACACGAGTGCGAATCTTCTTCTTCTTTGGCTTGCCATCTTCAGTGATTGTTTCAACCACACGAACCTCTTCTGGCAGTTCCTTGATTTCTTCTGGCTGTTCATCTTCCACAGGAATCTCTTCCACTGTGACAGTTGTCTCGGGTTGCTTGTCATCTTCTTCGACGGTTTCGATCTTGGTCACCTCTTGTTTGTCACCCTTAACCTTCTTGATGACACGAGTGCGAATCTTCTTCTTCTTTGGCTTGCCATCTTCAGTGATTGTTTCAACCACACGAACCTCTTCTGGCAGTTCCTTGATTTCTTCTGGCTTTTCTTCTTCAACAGGAATCTCTTCCACTGTGACAGTTGTCTCGGGTTGCTTGTCATCTTCTTCGACGGTTTCGATCTTGGTCACCTCTTGTTTGTCACCCTTAACCTTCTTGATGACACGAGTGCGAATCTTCTTCTTCTTTGGCTTGCCATCTTCACTGATTGTTTCAACCACATGAACCTCTTCTGGCAGTTCCTTGATTTCTTCTGGCTGCTCTTCTTCCACTGGAATCTCTTCCACAGTGACAGTTGTCTCTGGTTGCTTGTCATCTTCTTCGACGGTTTCGATCTTGGTCACCTCTTGTTTATCGCCCTTAACCTTCTTGATGACACGAGTGCGAATCTTCTTCTTCTTTGGCTTACCATCTTCAGTGATTGTTTCAACCACACGAACCTCTTCTGGCAGTTCCTTGATTTCTTCTGGCTGTTCTTCACCTACAGGAATCTCTTCCACTGTGACAGTTGTCTCGGGTTGCTTGTCATCTTCTTCGACGGTTACGATCTTGGTGACCTCTTGGTTGTCACCCTTAACCTTCTTGATGACACGAGTGCGAATCTTCTTCTTCTTGGGCTTGCCATCTTCAGTGATTGTTTCAACTACCCGAACTTCTTCAGGGAGTTCCAGGATTTCTTCAGGCTGTTCTTCTTCAACAGGAATCTCTTCCACTGTGACAGTTGTCTCGGGTTGCTTGTCATCTTCTTCGACGGTTTCGATCTTGGTCACCTCTTGCTTGTCACCCTTAACCTTCTTGATAACACGAGTGCGAATCTTCTTCTTCTTGGGCTTGCCATCTTCAGTGATTAATTCAACGACCCGAACTTCTTCAGGGAGTTCCAGGATTTCTTCAAGCTGTTCTTCTTCAACAGGAATCTCTTCCACTGTGACAGTTGTCTCGGGTTGCTTGTCATCTTCTTCGACGGTTTCGATCTTGGTGACCTCTTGTTTGTCACCCTTAACCTTCTTGATGACACGAGTGCGAATCTTCTTCTTCTTGGGCTTGCCATCTTCAGTAATTGTTTCAACCACACGAACCTCTTCTGGCAATTCCTTGATTTCTTCAGGCTGTTCTTCTTCAATAGGAATCTCCTCAATTGTGACAGTAGTTTCGGGTTGCTTGTCATCTTCTTCGACGGTTTCGATCTTGGTGACTTCTTGTTTATCACCCTTAACCTTCTTGATGACACGAGTGCGAATCTTCTTCTTCTTGGGCTTGCCATCTTCAGTGATTGTTTCAACCACACGAACCTCTTCTGGCAGTTCCTTGATTTCATCTGGCTGTTCTTCATCCACAGGAATCTCTTCCACTGTGACAGTTGTCTCGGGTTGCTTGTCATCTTCTTCGACGGTTTCGATCTTGGTGACTTCTTGTTTGTCACCCTTAACCTTCTTGATGACACGAGTGCGAATCTTCTTCTTCTTGGGCTTGCCATCTTCAGTGATTGTTTCAACCACACGAACCTCTTCTGGCAGTTCCTTGATTTCTTCAGGCTGTTCTTCTTCAACAGGAATCTCTTCAACTGTGACAGTAGTCTCGGGCACCTTGTCATCTTCTTCGACGGTTTCGATCTTGGTCACCTCTTGTTTGTCACCCTTAACCTTCTTGATAACACGAGTGCGAATCTTCTTCTTCTTGGGCTTGCCATCTTCAGTGATTGTTTCAACCACACGAACTTCTTCTGGCAGTTCTTTGATTTCTTCTGGCTGTTCTTCTTCAACAGGAATCTCTTCCACTGTAACAGTAGTTTCGGGTTGCTTGTCATCTTCTTCGACGGTTTCGATCTTGGTGACCTCTTGTTTGTCACCCTTAACCTTCTTGATGACACGAGTGCGAATCTTCTTCTTCTTGGGCTTGCCATCTTCAGTGATTGTTTCAACCACACGAACCTCTTCTGGCAGTTCCTTGATTTCTTCAGGCTGTTCTTCTTCAACAGGAATCTCTTCCACTGTGACAGTTGTCTCTGGTTGCTTGTCATCTTCTTCGACGGTTTCGATCTTGGTGACTTCTTGTTTGTCACCCTTAACCTTCTTGATGACACGAGTGCGAATCTTCTTCTTCTTGGGCTTGCCATCTTCAGTAATTGTTTCAACCACACGAACCTCTTCTGGCAATTCCTTGATTTCTTCAGGCTGTTCTTCTTCAATAGGAATCTCCTCAATTGTGACAGTAGTTTCGGGTTGCTTGTCATCTTCTTCGACGGTTTCGATCTTGGTGATTTCTTGTTTGTCACCCTTCACCTTCTTGATGACACGAGTGCGAATCTTCTTCTTCTTGGGCTTGCCATCTTCGGTGATTGTTTCAACCACACGAACCTCTTCTGGCAGTTCCTTAATTTCTTCTGGCTGTTCTTCTTCCACAGGAATCTCTTCCACTGTTACAGTAGTTTCGGGTTGCTTGTCATCTTCTTCGACTGTTTCGATCTTGGTGACCTCTTGTTTGTCACCCTTGACCTTCTTGATGACACGAGTGCGAATCCTCTTCTTCTTGGGCTTGCCATCTTCAGTAATTGTTTCAACCACACGAACCTCTTCTGGCAATTCTTTGATTTCTTCAGGCTGTTCTTCTTCAACAGGAATCTCTTCAACTGTAACAGTAGTTTCGGGTTGCTTGTCATCTTCTTCGACGGTTTCGATCTTCGTGACCTCCTGTTTGTCACCCTTGACCTTCTTGATGACACGAGTACGAATCTTCTTCTTCTTGGGCTTGCCATCTTCGGTGATTGTTTCAACCACACGAACCTCTTCTGGCAGTTCCTTGATTTCTTCTGGCTGTTCTTTTTCCACAGGAATCTCTTCCACTGTTACAGTAGTTTCGGGTTGCTTGTCATCTTCTTCGACTGTTTCGATCTTGGTGACCTCTTGTTTGTCACCCTTAACCTTCTTGATGACACGAGTGCGAATCTTCTTCTTCTTGGGCTTGCCATCTTCACTGATTGTTTCAACCACACGAACCTCTTCTGGGAGTTCCTTGATTTCTTCTGGCTGTTCTTCATCCACAGGAATCTCTTCCACTGTGACAGTTGTCTCGGGTTGCTTGTCATCTTCTTCGACGGTTTCGATCTTGGTGACCTCTTGTTTGTCACCCTTAACCTTCTTGATGACACGAGTGCGAATCTTCTTCTTCTTGGGCTTGCCATCTTCGGTGATTGTTTCAACCACACGAACCTCTTCTGGCAGTTCCTTGATTTCTTCTGGCTGTTCTTCTTCAACAGGAATCTCTTCCACTGTTACAGTAGTTTCGGGTTGCTTGTCATCTTCTTCGACTGTTTCGATCTTGGTGACCTCTTGTTTGTCACCCTTGACCTTCTTGATGACACGAGTGCGAATCTTCTTCTTCTTGGGCTTGCCATCTTCAGTGATTGTTTCAACCACACGAACCTCTTCTGGCATTTCCTTGATTTCTTCAGGCTGTTCTTCTTCAACAGGAATCTCTTCCACTGTGACTGTGGTTTCAGGTTGTTTGTCATCTTCTTCCACTGTTTCGATCTTAGTGACTTCTTGCTTGTCACCCTTCACCTTCTTGATGACACGAGTGCGAATCTTCTTCTTCTTGGGCTTGCCATCTTCGGTGATTGTTTCAACCACACGAACCTCTTCTGGCAGTTCCTTGATTTCTTCAGGCTGTTCTTCTTCAACAGGAATCTCTTCAACTGTAACAGTAGTTTCGGGTTGCTTGTCATCTTCTTCGACGGTTTCGATCTTAGTGACCTCTTGTTTGTCACCCTTAACCTTCTTGATGACACGAGTGCGAATCTTCTTCTTCTTGGGCTTGCCATCTTCGGTGATTGTTTCAACCACACGAACCTCTTCTGGCAGTTCCTTGATTTCTTCAGGCTGTTCTTCTTCAACAGGAATCTCTTCAACTGTAACAGTAGTTTCGGGTTGCTTGTCATCTTCTTCGACGGTTTCGATCTTAGTGACCTCTTGTTTGTCACCCTTAACCTTCTTGATGACACGAGTGCGAATCTTCTTCTTCTTGGGCTTACCATCTTCACTGATTGTTTCAACCACACGAACCTCTTCTGGCATTTCCTTGATTTCTTCAGGCTGTTCTTCTTCAACAGGAATCTCTTCAACTGTGACAGTAGTCTCGGGCACCTTGTCATCTTCTTCGACGGTTTCGATCTTGGTGACCTCTTGCTTGTCACCCTTAACCTTCTTGATGACACGAGTGCGAATCTTCTTCTTCTTTGGCTTGCCATCCTCTGTGATTGTTTCAACCACACGAACCTCTTCTGGCATTTCCTTGATTTCTTCAGGCTGTTCTTCTTCAACAGGAATCTCTTCAACTGTGACAGTAGTCTCGGGCACCTTGTCATCTTCTTCGACGGTTTCGATCTTGGTGACCTCTTGTTTGTCACCCTTAACCTTCTTGATGACACGAGTACGAATCTTCTTCTTCTTGGGCTTGCCATCTTCGGTGATTGTTTCAACTACACGAACCTCTTCTGGCAGTTCCTTGATTTCTTCAGGCTGTTCTTCTTCAACAGGAATCTCTTCAACTGTAACAGTAGTTTCGGGTTGCTTGTCATCTTCTTCGACGGTTTCGATCTTAGTGACCTCTTGTTTGTCACCCTTAACCTTCTTGATGACACGAGTGCGAATCTTCTTCTTCTTGGGCTTGCCATCTTCAGTAATTGATTCAACGACCCGAACTTCTTCAGGGAGTTCCAGGATTTCTTCAGGCTGTTCTTCTTCAACAGGAATCTCTTCCACTGTGACAGTAGTTTCGGGTTGCTTGTCATCTTCTTCGACGGTTTCGATCTTAGTGACCTCTTGTTTGTCACCCTTAACCTTCTTGATGACACGAGTACGAATCTTCTTCTTCTTGGGCTTGCCATCTTCGGTGATTGTTTCAACCACACGAACCTCTTCTGGCAGTTCCTTGATTTCTTCAGGCTGTTCTTCTTCAACAGGAATCTCTTCAACTGTGACAGTAGTCTCGGGCACCTTGTCATCTTCTTCGACGGTTTCGATCTTGGTGACCTCTTGTTTGTCACCCTTAACCTTCTTGATGACACGAGTGCGAATCTTCTTCTTCTTGGGCTTACCATCTTCAGTGATTGTTTCAACCACACGAACCTCTTCTGGCAGTTCCTTGATTTCTTCAGGCTGTTCTTCTTCAACAGGAATCTCTTCAACTGTAACAGTAGTCTCGGGCACCTTGTCATCTTCTTCGACGGTTTCGATCTTGGTGACCTCTTGTTTGTCACCCTTAACCTTCTTGATGACACGAGTGCGAATCTTCTTCTTCTTGGGCTTGCCATCTTCGGTGATTGTTTCAACCACACGAACCTCTTCTGGCAGTTCCTTGATTTCTTCAGGCTGTTCTTCTTCAACAGGAATCTCTTCAACTGTAACAGTAGTCTCGGGCACCTTGTCATCTTCTTCGACGGTTTCGATCTTGGTGACCTCTTGTTTGTCACCCTTAACCTTCTTGATTACACGAGTGCGAATCTTCTTCTTCTTGGGCTTGCCATCTTCGGTGATTGTTTCAACCACACGAACCTCTTCTGGCAGTTCCTTGATTTCTTCAGGCTGTTCTTCTTCAACAGGAATCTCTTCAACTGTAACAGTAGTTTCGGGTTGCTTGTCATCTTCTTCGACGGTTTCGATCTTAGTGACCTCTTGTTTGTCACCCTTAACCTTCTTGATGACACGAGTACGAATCTTCTTCTTCTTGGGCTTGCCATCTTCGGTGATTGTTTCAACCACACGAACCTCTTCTGGCAGTTCCTTGATTTCTTCAGGCTGTTCTTCTTCAACAGGAATCTCTTCAACTGTGACAGTAGTCTCGGGCACCTTGTCATCTTCTTCGACGGTTTCGATCTTGGTGACCTCTTGTTTGTCACCCTTAACCTTCTTGATGACACGAGTACGAATCTTCTTCTTCTTGGGCTTGCCATCTTCGGTGATTGTTTCAACCACACGAACCTCTTCTGGCAGTTCCTTGATTTCTTCAGGCTGTTCTTCTTCAACAGGAATCTCTTCAACTGTGACAGTAGTCTCGGGCACCTTGTCATCTTCTTCGACGGTTTCGATCTTGGTGACCTCTTGTTTGTCACCCTTAACCTTCTTGATGACACGAGTGCGAATCTTCTTCTTCTTGGGCTTACCATCTTCAGTGATTGTTTCAACCACACGAACCTCTTCTGGCAGTTCCTTGATTTCTTCAGGCTGTTCTTCTTCAACAGGAATCTCTTCAACTGTGACAGTAGTCTCGGGCACCTTGTCATCTTCTTCGACGGTTTCGATCTTGGTGACCTCTTGTTTGTCACCCTTAACCTTCTTGATGACACGAGTGCGAATCTTCTTCTTCTTGGGCTTGCCATCTTCGGTGATTGTTTCAACCACACGAACCTCTTCTGGCAGTTCCTTGATTTCTTCAGGCTGTTCTTCTTCAACAGGAATCTCTTCAACTGTAACAGTAGTCTCGGGCACCTTGTCATCTTCTTCGACGGTTTCGATCTTGGTGACCTCTTGTTTGTCACCCTTAACCTTCTTGATGACACGAGTACGAATCTTCTTCTTCTTGGGCTTGCCATCTTCGGTGATTGTTTCAACCACACGAACCTCTTCTGGCAGTTCCTTGATTTCTTCAGGCTGTTCTTCTTCAACAGGAATCTCTTCAACTGTGACAGTAGTCTCGGGCACCTTGTCATCTTCTTCGACGGTTTCGATCTTGGTGACCTCTTGTTTGTCACCCTTAACCTTCTTGATGACACGAGTGCGAATCTTCTTCTTCTTGGGCTTACCATCTTCAGTGATTGTTTCAACCACACGAACCTCTTCTGGCAGTTCCTTGATTTCTTCAGGCTGTTCTTCTTCAACAGGAATCTCTTCAACTGTGACAGTAGTCTCGGGCACCTTGTCATCTTCTTCGACGGTTTCGATCTTGGTGACCTCTTGTTTGTCACCCTTAACCTTCTTGATGACACGAGTGCGAATCTTCTTCTTCTTGGGCTTGCCATCTTCGGTGATTGTTTCAACCACACGAACCTCTTCTGGCAGTTCCTTGATTTCTTCAGGCTGTTCTTCTTCAACAGGAATCTCTTCAACTGTAACAGTAGTTTCGGGTTGCTTGTCATCTTCTTCGACGGTTTCGATCTTAGTGACCTCTTGTTTGTCACCCTTAACCTTCTTGATGACACGAGTACGAATCTTCTTCTTCTTGGGCTTGCCATCTTCAGTGATTGTTTCAACCACACGAACCTCTTCTGGCAGTTCCTTGATTTCTTCAGGCTGTTCTTCTTCAACAGGAATCTCTTCAACTGTGACAGTAGTCTCGGGCACCTTGTCATCTTCTTCGACGGTTTCGATCTTGGTGACCTCTTGTTTGTCACCCTTAACCTTCTTGATGACACGAGTGCGAATCTTCTTCTTCTTGGGCTTGCCATCTTCGGTGATTGTTTCAACCACACGAACCTCTTCTGGCAGTTCCTTGATTTCTTCAGGCTGTTCTTCTTCAACAGGAATCTCTTCAACTGTAACAGTAGTCTCGGGCACCTTGTCATCTTCTTCGACGGTTTCGATCTTGGTGACCTCTTGTTTGTCACCCTTAACCTTCTTGATGACACGAGTACGAATCTTCTTCTTCTTGGGCTTGCCATCTTCGGTGATTGTTTCAACCACACGAACCTCTTCTGGCAGTTCCTTGATTTCTTCAGGCTGTTCTTCTTCAACAGGAATCTCTTCAACTGTGACAGTAGTCTCGGGCACCTTGTCATCTTCTTCGACGGTTTCGATCTTGGTGACCTCTTGTTTGTCACCCTTAACCTTCTTGATGACACGAGTGCGAATCTTCTTCTTCTTGGGCTTACCATCTTCAGTGATTGTTTCAACCACACGAACCTCTTCTGGCAGTTCCTTGATTTCTTCAGGCTGTTCTTCTTCAGCAGGAATCTCTTCAACTGTGACAGTAGTCTCGGGCACCTTGTCATCTTCTTCGACGGTTTCGATCTTGGTGACCTCTTGTTTGTCACCCTTAACCTTCTTGATGACACGAGTGCGAATCTTCTTCTTCTTGGGCTTGCCATCTTCGGTGATTGTTTCAACCACACGAACCTCTTCTGGCAGTTCCTTGATTTCTTCAGGCTGTTCTTCTTCAACAGGAATCTTTTCAACTGTAACAGTAGTTTCGGGTTGCTTGTCATCTTCTTCGACGGTTTCGATCTTAGTGACCTCTTGTTTGTCACCCTTAACCTTCTTGATGACACGAGTACGAATCTTCTTCTTCTTGGGCTTGCCATCTTCAGTGATTGTTTCAACCACACGAACCTCTTCTGGCAGTTCCTTGATTTCTTCAGGCTGTTCTTCTTCAACAGGAATCTCTTCAACTGTGACAGTAGTCTCGGGCACCTTGTCATCTTCTTCGACGGTTTCGATCTTAGTGACCTCTTGTTTGTCACCCTTAACCTTCTTGATGACACGAGTACGAATCTTCTTCTTCTTGGGCTTGCCATCTTCAGTGATTGTTTCAACCACACGAACCTCTTCTGGCAGTTCCTTGATTTCTTCAGGCTGTTCTTCTTCAACAGGAATCTCTTCAACTGTGACAGTAGTCTCGGGCACCTTGTCATCTTCTTCGACGGTTTCTATCTTAGTGACCTCTTGTTTGTCACCCTTGAGCTTCTTGATGACACGAGTACGAATCTTCTTCTTCTTGGGCTTGCCATCTTCAGTGATTGTTTCAACCACACGAACCTCTTCTGGCAGTTCCTTGATTTCTTCAGGCTGTTCTTCTTCAACAGGAATCTCTTCAACTGTAACGGTAGTTTTGGGTTGCTTGTCATCTTCTTCGACGGTTTCGATCTTAGTGACCTCTTGTTTGTCACCCTTAACCTTCTTGATGACACGAGTACGAATCTTCTTCTTCTTGGGCTTGCCATCTTCAGTGATTGTTTCAACCACACGAACCTCTTCTGGCAGTTCCTTGATTTCTTCAGGCTGTTCTTCTTCAACAGGAATCTCTTCAACTGTTACAGTAGTTTCGGGTTGCTTGTCATCTTCTTCGACGGTTTCGATCTTTGTGACCTCTTGCCTATCACCCTTAACCTTCTTGATGACACGAGTGCGAATCTTCTTCTTCTTGGGCTTGCCATCTTCAGTGATTGTTTCAACCACACGAACCTCTTCTGGCAGTTCCTTGATTTCTTCAGGCTGTTCTTCTTCAACAGGAATCTCTTCAACTGTAACAGTAGTCTCGGGCACCTTGTCATCTTCTTCGACTGTTTCGATCTTGGTGATCTCTTGCTTGTCACCCTTAACCTTCTTGATGACACGAGTGCGAATCTTCTTCTTCTTGGGCTTGCCATCCTCTGTGATTGTTTCAACCACACGAACCTCTTCTGGCAGTTCCTTGATTTCTTCAGGCAGTTCTTCTTCAACAGGAATCTCTTCCACTGTAACAGTAGTTTCGGGTTGCTTGTCATCTTCTTCGACGGTTTCGATCTTGGTGACCTCTTGCTTGTCACCCTTAACCTTCTTGATGACACGAGTGCGAATCTTCTTTTTCTTTGGCTTGCCATCTTCAGTGATTGTTTCAACCACACGAACCTCTTCTGGCAGTTCCTTGATTTCTTCAAGCTGTTCTTCTTCAACAGGAATCTCTTCAACTGTAACAGTAGTTTCGGGTTGCTTGTCATCTTCTTCGACGGTTTCGATCTTAGTGACCTCTTGCTTGTCACCCTTAACCTTCTTGATGACACGAGTGCGAATCTTCTTCTTCTTTGGCTTGCCATCTTCTGTGATTGTTTCAACCACACGAACCTCTTCTGGCAGTTCCTTGATTTCTTCAGGCTGTTCTTCTTCAACAGGAATCTCTTCAACTGTAACAGTGGTTTCAGGTTGCTTATCGTCTTCTTCGACGGTTTCGATCTTAGTGACCTCTTGCCTATCACCCTTAATCTTCTTGAGTACACGAGTACGAATCTTCTTCTTCTTTGGCTTGCCATCTTCAGTGATTGTTTCAACCTCACGAACTTCTTCTGGCAGTTCCTTAATTTCTTCAGGCTGTTCTTCTTCAACAGGAATCTCTTCAACTGTTACAGTAGTTTCGGGTTGCTTGTCATCTTCTTCGACGGTTTCGATCTTAGTGACCTCTTGTTTGTCACCCTTAACCTTCTTGATGACACGAGTGCGAATCTTCTTCTTCTTGGGCTTGCCATCTTCGGTGATTGTTTCAACCACACGAACCTCTTCTGGCAGTTCCTTGATTTCTTCAGGCTGTTCTTCTTCAACAGGAATCTCTTCAACTGTAACAGTAGTTTCGGGTTGCTTGTCATCTTCTTCGACGGTTTCGATCTTAGTGACCTCTTGCTTGTCACCCTTCACCTTCTTGATGACACGAGTGCGAATCTTCTTCTTCTTTGGCTTGCCATCTTCTGTGATTGTTTCAACCACACGAACCTCTTCTGGCAGTTCCTTGATTTCTTCAGGCTGTTCTTCTTCAACAGGAATCTCTTCAACTGTAACAGTGGTTTCAGGTTGCTTATCGTCTTCTTCGACGGTTTCGATCTTAGTGACCTCTTGCCTATCACCCTTAATCTTCTTGAGTACACGAGTACGAATCTTCTTCTTCTTTGGCTTGCCATCTTCAGTGATTGTTTCAACCACACGAACCTCTTCTGGCAGTTCCTTAATTTCTTCAGGCTGTTCTTCTTCCACAGGAATCTCTTCCACTGTGATTGTGGTCTCGGGTTCCTTGTCATCTTCTTCGACTGTTTCGATTTTTGTGACTTCTTGCTTGTCACCCTTAACCTTCTTCAAGACACGCGTTCGAATCTTTTTTTTCTTTACTTGTCCATCTTTACTGATTTCTTCGACAATATGAACATGTTCAGGGATTTCCAATATTTCAACTTCACGCTTTTCTTTAGTTTGTGTTGGTGTTTTTTGTTGTGTGTGTTTTGTGTCAGTGGCTTGTTTTGTATCTGTGTAAAAAATTTTATGTTAGTTTTTATTTTGTTTGTATATGTTGTTTGTTTTGTGTTATATGTGTTTTGTTTTTGGGGGTCTGGTGGTAATGGAAGTAATACGCCTTTTCTTAATCTGCTTAATGTTAACCTTAATATATACTTACCCGCCTGAATTGTTTGACTTAAACTTAAAACTTCATACTCAATTATTGGTGTAGATTGCAATTGTGACTCAGTATGTGATTGGCAGTCTACAGTAGTGTCTTTATTTAAATCTTTTACTTTTTTAATAGTGTGTTTATGTTTTTCTTTTGTTGACTCATAATCTAATAGTTGTGTTTGTGGCATCAAAGTCTGTGCTTTTTCCAATATATTTTTCGTATCAGCTTCAAAGATGACATTTGCATTTTCAGCCTGTGTGATGTCTTCATCATATGTAGTTACAACTTGCTCTTCTGTTATTGTTTGTTTGTTTAGACATGAAGTAAACGGCATTATTGAAGGTTTTGCATGTTCAAAGTCCAATTGAGAGTTTCTTGATTCAAAAAGTGTTCCTTTCTCATGAATTTCACTGGACAGCGCAGCATTTTTAGCATCAAAGGGTGCATAAACGGCAGTTTGCATAGCAGGAGTTATATCTTCCAATAAGTTTTGTACATTTTCGCAGAGTTGTTGTTTAGCAACAACCACATTTTTATGAAATACATTTTTTGCTGTTGCATTTGCCCCTTCAGGTTCTAATTTCATAAGTTCACCGAGAATTGGTTCTACAGATACTTCTTCCACAATCGAAACCTTCATATCGGAATTTAAACCAGTTGATGTTTTTGCACTCAGAGGCTTGAAATCGCCATGTCCCTCAATATTTTCGAAAACGTTGACAGTCAATGTTTGCAGAGATCCGGTAGAACATTCTACAAGATCTACTTTTGGTGTGCGATATTTTTGGCATTCAAATTCCATGTCGGGTGATTCCTCATAGGTCAAATGTTCGGTTAAAGTTACTACATTATTTTTAGTTTCATGTGTAATTTTAGCGGTCCCCTCAATGGGTATTCGAAGTTCATAGTTTTCATCCTCTATATGACCAATGCTTATAATTTCTTCGGTTATTAAAGGTTGATTCTCCAAGTGGGACATTTGAGCAGTTTCCTCGTTCAAATTAAAAGCTGGCAGATTATCCTCTTTAATGAATGCCATAGGTGTAGTGGTAAGCTTTGCACACTTGGTTTCAGACTCACTTTCAATATTAACGAAATGGGTTTCACTGGGACGGTTCTCTTGCAAATCTTCAGTTTTTTCAAAAGTTGCGACTTGCGATATTGTTTTATGTATCTGTGTTTGACTCAACAACATTTTAGCCTCGATATTTGAAGTGTTGGGCATTTCCAAGTCTCCAACGTTCTCAATGGGCGTTATTTCCGAGATAAGCGTTTCACGCTCAGTTCCCTCTATAAATGGTTTACCATATCCGACTGGATGAGTTTCCAAAAACGATTCTTCCTTTTGCAAAATAAGATCTTCCTGTTTAGTTTGAAATTTATTGGCATCTGAAATTACAAATGGATACAGTTTGGCTTCCTGCATGATGGTTTCTGTTGGCATAATAGGTTCCGATACTTCAAATGGCATTACTTGTGTTGTTGTCGTAGATTGCAGAATGTCACCTAAGCTAGGCTTAGCTTTGATTTCGTTATTTGCTGCGTCAGGAATATAGGATTCTTTTTGGAAAACGTTGTCATGCATTAACTCTGGACTTGTTTTAAAGAATTCAGTCAAAGACTCTATTGCTCTAACAGATACTATATTTGGTGCTGCAATAGTCTCTGAATCTTCAGCACATTGATTATCGATTACTGTTACTTCGTAATTGTGTCCTTCCAAACTGGAACGCGCAATAGCCTCGTTCACTGAAAGATTTCCTAATAGATCGACATCCTCTAATGCATTAATTGAAGTATTAAGGGATACCTGCAGTTTCGAAATATTATCGCTCGTGCTAGCAGCTGCAATACTTGGAGCTTGAGAAGTCAAGATCTCTTCTGCTTCCACGAAGTCTTGCAGGTCTATGGTGGGTGCTATGCTCACTGCATGGGATATATCAGCCTGTAAAACGTTGAATTTGTCACTTGGCTTTCTTTCTTTAATTGAATCATAAACCTGTGGTTCGCTTATATCTTTCGTTAAGAGCGTCGGAACAATTTCACTAATATTGGCATTGAACTCTTGGGAGCTTTCTGCAATAAAGCCTAATTCAGCTTCAAATATGTTTCGCGCCTCTGAAACTGGCAACTGGCTAGGACTATTCCTTGTAGTTATAGCAGTACGTGGCTTCTCCAAAGTTGAATCAAATTCATTCACTGAACCTATCACGACGGACTCTGTAATCAGTGTATGTTCGTGGGGAACAATTGTCTGCGAACTTTGACATTCAGGTTCCCTTTTGACTTCAGTTGCCAACGTGTTATCAAAAACTAAGACTTCTGTTATTTTAGTTTCATTTAGAATATTAAAGCTCGAAGTTGCAAGCTTAGAGGACACATCAAAATCAGTGAGATCTTTAATCGACTGATTATCTATTACTCCTTCTGTCAATGGTATCCTTAACATCTCCGAAGTGACCGCTTTAGCATTTTCACATGGTACCTTAGGTACTGTCAGATCACGTTCTGACTCATAGGTTGACTGCTGATCTATGACAATGCCGGCTGTTGAATCGACTGATACATTAACTAATTGGCCAATCGGCTGAGTGATTTCCTCCAAGCCAGTTTCCTTTTCAAATGTCTGGGTTTCCAATACGTTGATCTGCTCAAAACTGCTGATTGTGGAATGAATTTTTTCCAATGTTGATTCGAAGGGAGTCAGCTCCGAAGCGTGGTCCAAAACATTTGCTTCCTCAATAAGTGGTGACTTTGTATTCAGATCACTAAGCTTTGGAGTTAGTGCATTCTGTTGCAAGACAACGGGAGCCAAGATATCGGTAGTCTCTTCAGAAGCAGTTGTTGTGGTAGTACTCAATGCTGATGGGTTCTCTATAATTTCAACATTACTTAGTTTTGACTCGCTGATAGCCGGCGTTGGGCAATCTTTGAGAGCTTCCAGTGATAAAATCTCTTGGTATTCAGGAATGGTTATTTCGCTGATATTAACTAGAGCTTGTTGTTGTGTTTGAGTATTGGCGTCGAGTTCTTCGGATGTTTCCAAATATTGAGGACTCGATTTATTTGCAACTTGCAATGCCGGGGTTGATTTTACAACTGCACTCTGTACTGAACTTGGTACTGGGGCCTCTATGGATGATTCATGATCCAAAGGAAAAACGGTTCCAGTTTCCAATGGCTGTAAGAGGTCAAACGTTGTTCCTGAAATGTGTTGATGTGGTAGTGATTCCTGTGCATGAGGCAGGAAAGTGTCGAGTGTATCTTGTTGCATTGTATCAGTACCATACTGTGCAGGCATCGTTAGTTCTGCAAGTGCAGAAGTGGGTCTGCTATCGATATCATATTTGCTTGTAGATTCCAATAAAAGAACTTCAGAGTGTTCTGCATGTGCAAATGTATTTGTTGTCTTCTTTGCCGTTAACTGTGTATGCGTTGAGTCGATCAGTTCAGAGCTTGTCTCAGTTACTTGTACATCACTTATCTCTAGTGGCTGCTGATTTTCATACATTACGAGTTGGCCAGACTTGGCTTTGGGTTGTTGAATAACATTTAGAGATTCAGCGCTCTCTAATGGCTCGTGTTCACTTGCTACTCCAATTGGCTTTGTCTCAAACGATTTGGAAGCTGATGTTGGCATTATACTTGTATTATCCATATCAGTAGCTGTAAGTTGTGGTTCGATTTCCATAACGTTGGTTACCCTTAGTTCTGAAGGGAATATTTTATCTATAGCTGCCTTCTCCGATATCCATTCCTCGGTAAATAATTTATTTTCCTTCTCGATAGCAGTGTCCTGCTTAACGTCCAATGCCTTTTGCTGCACAAATTCAAGCTTACCCTTGGCCTGTTCCGGGATCTCGGTTTTAAACGCTTGTTCCGAATCAATAATAATTTGCGATTGCACTTCTGCTACCAGTTCCCCTTCGGATATGTTTATTTTTCCTTGATTAACAGAAGTTTCTGCCTTATCAATTGTTCCAACAGTTTCGTACGATATCTTCTGGTTTCCTACGACAATTCCAAAGGGTTGACTTAATGTTTCCGTTACATTCTTGGCTGGCTCTACAGTCGGTTTGATTAAGTTTTCTGTTGATTCCACCAAGTTAATCTCATGAGTTTCACCGATTGTTAGAGATCTGGTTTGACTGATGATCGCATCAACGTTTTTGGGTATAACAGACGGTTCTAGGTTACTTGGATGTTCTTCGTCAAAGACTATTTCTTGAGTAAACATGTGGGATTGAGTCTCAATACTTAATTGGGCTTCCTGAGAAACTGTCTCGAATATGGGTAAGTTCTCATCAATCGGGCTTTGCGCATCGGTAGTTGTGCCTATTAGGCCCTCCGTTAGAACCAATTCTTGTAATGCCTTTAACTCAACCGGTTGTCGTTTTAAATGCTCTTCGCCTAAAGTATCCATTTCCTGAACTTCTTCTATCAAAATTGGTATATCTTCGGGCTTAAGGGTCACATCTGCCAAACTCTTTGTGGGCTTAAATCCTTGAGTTATTTCCTCGACGCTTTCCAATGTCTTACTCTCGCTGGTACAGATTGTCCTAAATTCTTGTAGTGATGATGAAGATTTTTCGGGATGTACTCCTGCATTAGGTTGAAGCTCCTCCACTGAGTTCTCTGGCTGGTACTCACTAATATCCAAGCTTATGTTCGGAATAATTTCCGATGATATTTGCTTCACGCTCGGTTCTTCTTGGGCGACTACTTTGTCAACGGTTTCTCCTCTAAAGGATTCAGTTACCAAAAGTCCTTCTTTTTCCATAAAATTAATATTTGCTCTTTCTGAGCTCATTGGGAGATCTTTAAGATTATCCACAGTATCTAAAGTGGATTGCTGTTCGGCGGTTAGCTCATGAGATAGAATAATATCACTTTCCTGAGCCTGTTGTTTAACTGCTCTGAGCGATTCTAGGTCTTCAACTGAATCGGTAACATTGGGGACCTCTACCAAAAGGGGACGAAGTTCCTTCACTTTACGTTCAGCTTTAACAAGCTTGGGAATTTTAGACGATTTAATTTCCTTGGGAGACTCCTTAGTTTCGGTCTCAGTCACAGACACAGCATGTCTGTCTCGAACTACGATTTGCTCATTAAGCTTACTAGCTACTGGTTTAGCCTGATCCAAACCTGCCCTAACCTCATCGAATGCTAGACATTCTTCATTAACTACTAAAACTTTCTCGGGTAATATATCATTTTTAACCTGTGCGACTATTGGTTTCGGTGTGGAGAGTTCTGTGAAGAGTTCTGCGGCAACAACAATTTCGTGTGTGCTTTGTGGTAAATTCTGCGTGGAAAGTGTTGTGGATTGTTGCAAAACGTCTTCAATATGCTCGAGTCTTTCTATATTCAAAGATTCTGTGTGCGATTCTTTTGCAAATGTTTCTTCTTGTTGTGGTTCTTGTTGTATTAGTTCTGTATGTTTTTTATGCTTTTTGGTTTTTGTTTTCCTATACACAGTTTGTTCAGCTTGTATTTGTACTTGTTGATGTTGTTCTTGTTGTTCTTGTTCTTGTTGTTGCTGTATGAACTGTTTTTCCACTTTTGTGATTGTGGTTTCTGCGAATGTAATGCAATTAAACAATGACAATGTCGACTCTTCTTAGAGATGCTATTAAAAACAATACATTAACAATGATGTGCGTGCAAATTGAATATTGTTTTAGAAGTTAATGAAAGCAATAAAGCTGATGATTTCATTTTTTTTCACATTTTTCTTTTTCAGATAAATTGAACAAAAGCCAAAAACAGACAAACAAATAATACATATTACACAAAATGCTAATGCATAATGTTGTATATTGGAAACTTACCTGATCTGATGACGTGCAGGAAAATAAAACTTAGGCTTCTACTCTATGTAGTACGCAGGTAAGAGAAGCATTCGTAAATTTCAGAAATTTAATCATTAAGCTTATATGACAACAGACTGAAATAGCTTTTATTTTCAGTAGTAGGTTGTTATTTTTGGTTAATGGGAGCTTCTTAGAGGTAGGCGTCTTTTTTAGAATATACACAATGATTTGTTTGGTTTAACAAAATTTTAATTGTTATATTTTGAAAGTCAATATCTATTATTGTTTTTGTTTTGCTGTTGTTGTTTTTTGGTTGTTTGTAGTAATAACTTCATTGGGGTACATCACGATTGGTAGGTATTATTTTGGTTTTACAGTTCGTCAGTGTGTATGTTCAAACCTTCTTTGACAACTATCGTGCGTTCCTCGACAAATGTTTCCTCTACGTTTATGCAAGGGGTTTAGTTGGTTGGCAAAGCGAAGGTAGTTTTTTTACAAAAGCAGGTTGATAATTTGAAATAAAAAAGAAATAAAATAATATTGTGTGCATAAAAGCGTTATCAAACACATACTGCTTAAAATATGTCTACAAAATAGACTATACTCACCGATTTTCACATGTGTGATAGCCTCGTGACTTTCTATTATCTGGGATGTCTCTACTATTCTCTAGATTTCAGTGAACCGTATCGAAAAGAATTTATAAAAAAGCAAAAGTCAATACTCTAATAAGTCTGGAAAACTCTATGGAAATGCCAGCACAATACAAATAATCGATAGTGTAAATGCCATTTGGAATATGCCAATTAAAAGAACATGAGTTTTTAAAGTTTTCTAAAGGCATTTAAACTGCTGACACAATTAACAGAACAGAATTCAAACCTCCTTTCCGCATATTTTCCAATCGTGCGAAATGAAGTCCTCCCTATGAAACTTTCGTATGACCGTTTCTATGGTTATTTCGTAGGTCTGTATCATGCGGATGAAGGCTTTAAAGCCGACTGTTGCAGCCAGTATCGTTTCGTCTTCGTTAGAAGATTCGCTTAAGATTTGTGTGATGAGTTCTTCGTGACCCTCTCGCTCAACGAGCTGAACCAAAGCCGATTGGGATTCGGGCTTCTGCAGAGACACGAATATATTCTGCTCGTACATGTATGTGATTTCATAATGGGTGCAGCCATAACGCAGTAGCACACCAATTGTGGCCAGATCCCTGAGAGCCTCTTCACCGGTTTTGCCAAATGATTCGGCTTCGACAGACTCCAGAAGCCACTGCACCTCTTCGTGTCGACTGATCTCGTATATATCTTCGATTTTAATAGTCTTCTGAGTGATTTTCGTTCGTATAATTTTAACCGATTCTGTAATCTCAACAGACTTTCGCTCTGTGTATTCCTTTTCTACTTTTACCGTTTCTTCTTCCTCCTCAACTTCTTCCTCTTCATCGATTTGCTCAATGATTCTGCTGCGCTGCACTTGTTCGGCATCAGCAACTTTGCGATCCACTACTTTCATGACTTCAGAGACTTCACTGTGCTCTACGAGAATAGGTACTGCTTGTTTTATCTTTACTATATTCACTGTAGTTTCTACTGTACTGGCCGGAACTATTTGTATTTCTGTTCTATGCAGGGTATGCGATTCATTTAAATTAGATCTTTTTGCCATGGATTTTTTACCCGCTTTCTTCTTCACAGTTGTCTTTGCCTTGACTTCTTCCACAACTGTAGATGTTGAGGATATATCAAACTTTGCACGCGTCATGGTCATACCGATCTCATTGATCAACTTGCAGTTGTAGTAACCACAATCATCGTTCGTAATCTTTAGAATCTCTAGAGTTGCTTCTGATTCCTCCACTAACATGCGATATTTGTCTGATGCCCTAAGTTGCACATTGTTGAAATACCATTGTATATCTACAAAATCGGGACTGATCGATCAATCGTTCCCCAGTCTACTGTGTTATACTCTACCTGGTTTCGGGTTGCCTGCAAATTGAATTGAGAATTTCGCTGTTTCGCCTAAGGCAGCACGGCAGTCACGCATTTCGTTTAGAAGCGATGGCGAGCATTTAGCAGCTATAAGCATAAAGATTGCATAATATATCTAGAGATTAGCTACGGTACTCATACTCTACTCTACAAAAAACATAAGTTAGTATATGTAGTATAAGTGTACTTACGATGACTGGTTTGTTTCACATACAGTAGTATTTGGTAATTGTATTGTATTTTGTTTGTCTGCTTTCAAATGATATTGTAATGCACAGAAAGGTAAAACAAAAGTATCTCATGCAAAACAAATCACTGAGGGTATATAGATATATAGATCTCAGAATGTATGCGAAAAAAGTAAAGTACTGTTTGAGCAAGCTGCGTTTTTGGGAATGTCTTAGAATTTCTTTGGAAATTAATATCAAATCAATGTTAGTGAAATTTAGAAAAATAAAAAAATAATTTTTGTTTTTTAACACAACCAATTACTTGCAGATGATTTATTGATACTGTAAGAGAATATATATGAATTGTATACTAAAAACAAAATTTTATACTAAAATTTCTAATGGCGTTTACTTGTATTATAATAAAAATTTATTTGGATTTGTTGGGTTGGGTGGGTGGAAGGGGATTAAGCCTTAGAGCTGGGAGCTGTGGAGGGGGCTGAGACAAAATACAAAGGACGACTTTGACATGTTCACATAGTACATAGTTTTGTTGTTTTTGTTGTTGTTGTACGAAACATTGTATAATACAAGGACAAATACAATAAAGAGAGAGAGACAAAGAGACAGAGACAGAAGAAGTGACAGACTGTGAGATGTTTATTGTTTGTGGTTTAAGACAAGAGTACGGAATACATTTGTGTGTTGGAAAACACAAAATTAAAACACATATACACATAACAGAAGTAGAATTCGTTTACATTGCTAGCTTCGATACATACCTTTCAGTGCGACTTGCATCTCCTCCATGTGAGTCACCCATTCTGGTTTGCGGTAATCCTTTGATCCAACGATGCCTATTATTATTGTGAAATAGTAAAGAGTAATAGTTGTGAATATAATTATATATAAGCTAATCGAATGTTAGATATTAATATATGTGCCCTGTAGTGTTTTACAGTGTATATAAAATTGGTCTATAAAAGTGTAAGTCTGTAGGGAAATTGAGTTGGAAATGTTATCAAGGAGGATTGTAAGGGATAGGAAAATTTGATAATTCCGCTGCAGATCTGAAAAAGAATTTTACTAACAATTCCAAGTCTTATCCATGACATTATTAAGTTTTTCTATATTGTAAGTAGATGATAAACCATAACAGTACCTTCAACTGCAAATAGTGCCGTTGTTACTGCCACTCCCAATGGATTGTAAGCCTCAAAACTAATTGTGCCCAAATCATCGGGATATACATGATTGATGACCAACACTGAGGTCCCATCTTCGAAATTTTCGATTTGATATTCCTCTGAAGCGAATATCTGTTCGTCGTCACGTAGCCATTTGACTTTTGGTTTTGGTTTACCAATAACCTTAACTTCCAATTTGGCTTGTTCGCCCTCTTTGGGTTCGATTTTTTCTGGTAGCTTTTTAATTATTTTCGGTGCTTGTTCGTCGATTGAGATGGTCTAAAACAGTTACAGCATACATATTGGGAAAGTTAGCATCAAAAGAAACCTAGGCAACTCTTTTACTACAAACACGCTTACTCTATCAAGTAGATCCTCCTCAGATCCTGTGAGTCCAGTGATTTCAGAATCGGGGATATATTCAAATGCTAAAAGAATATGCGAAAATATATCAATACAAACACGAATATATAAAAATATTCGGAGGCAAGACAGAACGAGAAAATTATTTACAAGAGGAGTTGGAAACTGGAGTTCAAACTTTATGGGATCACATGCAAGGCCTTCAGAAGGTGCGTTAGTAAGTCATTTTCAAGGAAATAGATTTTTCACAGCAATTAAGGGGAGGAGCGAGGAACAAGTGTATAGAGTTATTTGGAAAACCTATTTGAATCGTGATGCTACGTTTCCTTCTATTTTCTATTGTTATCAATTATCAATTATCAATTATCAGCTATCAACTATCAACGATCAATATCATTTTGATACCATCAAAAGTACCTTGAATATTAACTGTTGTCTTGGTGACGCTTTTGCCAATCTTATTTGTCGCAACGCATTTATATTGACCCTCATTTTCAGGGAATACTTCCGTTATCTGCAGCTGACAAATTCCCTGAGCATCCTGTGATATTGTCGTTTCTTTCGTTTCGTTTATTTTCTCCTCATTGTGATACCACTCAACCTTGGGCGTGGGTTTACCTGTGACTTGACAAGTCAGCAGCAACGCTTCACCATCCATTACCTCGACGGGTTGGATTAGTTCCTCAATGAAGCGTGGCGATTCGAATTCAACCGCCTCCTCCTGGGGCAATTCCTCAATCAAATTAACCGTTGCCGTCGAGGTAACCGAGCCACCAACGTTCTCGGCCCGACAAGTGAACGGACCTGTGAACTTCTTCTGGAAGTCCTCGATCAGGAGAGTCGACTTGTTGGCCTGGCTAACTATACGGCACTCATTAGAGCTCTTGATAGGCTCGTTATGCACAAACCATTGGAAGGACGAGAGTGGCTCGGATTCAACAACAGCCTCAATAATGGCAACTTCATGTTCTCCAAAGTACTTGGGTTGCAGAGGCTGGATAAATCGTGGTGGCTTTATTTGCTTGTCGGGCGCCTGATCAGAAACAACCACAGATCCCGAGGACTTCGCCTCACCCACCTTATTCTTGGCCCAGACTTCATATTTGCCTGTCCGCTTGCGCGTCATGTTGATGACCTTAATTGTGGTTGTAGTCTCAGTAGTTTCTATTATAGTTTCATCATTTTCGATTATCTCACGGCCATTTCGCATCCATTTGATTTCCGGCTTAGGCAAACCATCGTATTTGGCCTCGAAAAACAGTGTTCCACCATTGGGAATAACCACAGCACTCAACGGAGTAACTGTTGGTGCCTTTAGAATCTCCTTGGGAACTTCATCAAGGCGGCTCATGATATTCGCATTGCCAATGGCTCGTCCAAACTGATTTTGAGCTTGTATCGAATAGGTAATCGCCTCATTTGGTGTGGGATTCATTACCTCAAGGACAACATCACCCGTCTGCTCATTGTAGAACATCTGCAGGGCTTCGTTGGGTATGACCTCCTCGATGCCGCGGTACCACTTAACCTGTGGATGTGGTTTGCCCGTGACCTGGCACGTGACGGTAACCTTAAGCCGCTCAGGCTCCTTTTCTTCGGTGAACTCAATCTTAAGAGGTTTCGTAAACTGTGGCGCGACTCCTTGTTCTTTTTCTATATTCGATATGAACAAAAGTATATAAAAGTGTTGTTTTGTTTTGGGTAAAAGAAAGGAATGATATCATGGAAGTTATTTTGAATCGCTGAATAGTAGATTCTTTCAGTTGGTTAAACATATAAGAGATTCCGCATGACTTACAGTGTATAGAAGGAAATACATAATAATCAAACTCACCTAAGATTATGTTGGTACGACTTGTCGCCACTCCAGCCTCGTTCTTCGCCTCACAGGTATAGACACCCACATCGCTGGGGGTGACCTTAGCGATCTTCAGTTGAGCCACTTGCTCGACTACATTGATTTCGTACTTCTCCGATGCAAACAAGAGCATGTCGTTGAAATACCAGTTGATCTCTGGGAATGGTACACCCTCTACCTTGCACTCAAGCACGGTGGGCTCTTCGGGAACGCATTGACGAGGTCTCAGCTTTTCGGTGATACGTGGTGGCTTGATTTCCTTCTTCTTCTTCCTGACCAGCTTACGCTCTTGGCCAATAACCTCAGAGGTTGTGGTCTCCTCCAAGTTTTGCTTCAACTGTTGATCCTCGATCAGCTCCTCGTCGGCAACCTTATCGATGCCTTCCTGGATGCGCTTCTGTGTAATGAGCTCAAGTTCAGGAAGTGGTTGACTGTCGTCGAGAACCACACGGCGTTTCTCCTTCTTAATAATATTAGAAGTGATCTTCATTTCCAAATCACGTCTTACATCTTCCACATCCAGCTCTATTAGCTGTTCAGTGGTAATGAATTGGGGTCTTGTGTCTTCAGTCTTTTTCAGTAAGGTTATAGTCTTTTGTGAGATCTCTTGGGAAATTTCATCAGCTTTTTCAATTTCCGCAACAGCAGATTCCAGCAGCTGAGGTTGGCCCTCAACAGATGCTTGCTTTAGGGGTTTCGTACGTTTCTTATGAGCCTTCTGTTTTGCTTCGGGTGTTTTCTCAGTAATTACAACCTCTTCCTCTGGCTGCACATCTTCAGAAACCGCAACCACCTTAACGTCGTCCACCGGAAGCTCTTCCACTTGATCCTCCTCAGCAATGGGCTCTGCGAATGGCTCAGCGACTTCTTCAGACACCTCATCAACAGATGGTGTTGCCTTCTTCAATTTCGGCTTCTTCTTCTTTTCTTTCTTGACCTTCTCTGTGGGTTGCTTGTCATCATAAATCTTTGGAGGCTCCAAATCTGATATCTCATCTTCACTTTCCACCTTTTCTTCAGGTTGCAATTGAGGTGCGGGAATTGCCTTCTCTGGCTTAGCAGGAATTTCCACAGGCTTCGACGGAATTGGTTTCAAGTGAACCTCTTCAGGTTGTTCCTCTGGCGCTGGTCGTCGTTTGCCAGTTGGCCATTGTTTTTCCTCAATGGGCTCTGGTACAGGTTTCTTCTTCTCGCCACGCTTCCAAGGAACTTGAGGTTGTTCTTCCTGTGGCTTGGGTTCCTTTTCAATATCAATGTGTTCCGCCTCTTCCAAGACTGTAGGCTCAACGTCGGGTATTTCGGGTAGGTCTTCATGTTTTGGCTTCTTCACCTTCTTGACCTTGCGTTTTTCTTCTTGTACAATTTCTTCTTCTACCTTTTCAACATGCTGCAAATCAACTTCTTCCAGCTTAACTTCCTCGGGCTTAGTTGTTACTCGCTTTGTTGGCTTAAGGCGAACCTCTTCAATTATGGCTTCCTGTGGCAATTGCTTCTTTGGCCTGACTACAGGTTTTAAGGACACTTCTTCAACCATTTCGACAACTTCTTGTTTCTTTGGTTTCAGTTTCTGAACGGTCTCCTTTGGTGTTTCTTCCTCAAGAACTTCTTCCTCGGCAATATTTTCAGTTGGTACAACTTCCTCTGGTTGAGTTTCATCTTCTTGCTCTTCTATTTCCTCAGTCGGCTCTTCAATGGAGTCTTGACTCTCTGGTTTCGTCTTGGGCTTTTTCTTTTTAACGCGCTTCTTAGTTACGTCTACAACTTGGTCTTCGAATGTTACAACCTTCTCTTTTTCAACATATTCAGTTGCAGTCTCTTCGGGTTGCTTCGTCTCAGATACAATTGATGTTCTTGGTCGTGGCTTCAGTGTCACCTCCTCAATCTGTTCCTTTACAGGCAACTCACGCTGTTTTCTTGGTATAGATTTAAGAGTAACCTTTTCTACCTGCTCGACTTCCTCTGGTTTCTTAACAATAGGTTTCTTTTTGGGCTCTTCAATCGTAGGTTGTTCCTCCTCTTCAACTGGTTCCGGCTGTGGTTGTTCTTCTACAACCTCTTCAGTTTCAATTGCCTTTGGTTTCTTTGTCTTTTTAACTTTGCGTTTCTCTTCAACTATTTCTTCTTGCTCTTCAACAGTTTCCTCTTGTTGTGTCTCTTCTACAGGCTCCTCTATTTCTTCAGCCACTTCTACAGGCTTCTTTGGCTTTTTAGTTTTCTTAACCTTTTTCTTTTCTTCAACAGCCTCTTCCAATTCTTCAATTATCTCTTCCTGTTCTTCGATGATTTGTTCCTCTGGAACTTCTTCTGTAAGTTGTTCCACCTTATCAACCACTTCTACAGGTTTCTTTGGCTTCTTTGTTTTCTTAACCTTCTTCACTTCTTCAACTACCTCCTGCTCTTCCACAATATCCTCTTGTTCTTCTTGGATTTCTTCTTGTGGAATCTCTTCAACAGGTTGTTCAATTGATTCAGTTATTTCTGCAGTCTTTTTAGGTTTCTTTACTTTTTTAACCTTTTTCACTTCTTCGACTTCTTCAACTTCTTCCTGTTCTTCCACAATATCCTCCTGTTCTTCTTGGACTTCCTCTTGTGGAATCTCTTCAACAGGCTGTTCAATTGATTCAGTAATTTCTGCAGTCTTTTTAGGTTTCTTCACTTTTTTAACCTTTTTCACTTCTTCAACTTCTTCCTGTTCTTCCACAATGTCAACTTGTTCTTCCTGAAGTTCCTCTTGTGGAATCTCTTCAACAGGCTGTTCAATTGATTCAGTTACTTGTGCAGGCTTCTTAGGTTTCTTCGCTTTTTTAACCTTTAGTTTTTCTTCGACTAACTCTTCTTGTTCCTCAACGAGCTCCTCTTCGGGAACATCTTCCTCAGGAGCTTCTTCTTGTTCTTGTGGTTGTTCAGCGACGGGCTTAGGTTTCTTTACCCTCTTTACTTTGCGCTTTTCTTCAACTATTTCTTCTTCAACTTGAACAACTTGCTGAGCATCAACTTCATCTGGATGTTCTTCATCAGTTGGAGTAGGTTGTGGTGTTTTCTTTTTACCACGTTGCCAAAGAACCGGCTGTGGCTGTTCTTCTATCTTCACTTCATCGGGTAGAACGTCTACTGCTTCTTCATAAGTCTTTGTTGGTACATCTTCAACCTGTTGCTCAACTATCTGCTGAGGCTGTGGTTTCTTCTTCTTTCCACGCTCCCACAATACGGGTTGTGGCTCGGGCTGAGTTGTAGGTATTGTTTCCTCTTCCAATGTATCGACCGCAACTTCTAGAGATTTTGGAATGTCCTGTTCTGTGACCTGCTGGGGTTTCTTTTTACCGCGCTGCCACATGACAGGCTGCGGTTGTGGCTCTTCTGGCTTAACGACCTCTTCTTCTAAAGTATCCTCGGCCACTTCAAGAGTCTTAGGAGTTTCCACCGTTTCCTGCTGTTGAGGTTTCGTCTTCTTACCACGTTCCCACATCACCGGCTGTGGTTCTTCCGGTTTCTGAGGCTCACTTTCTTCAATCAATTCGTCAGTTGCTTCTTCATAAGTCTGTTGAGCTGTCTGCTGAACTGCCTCTTCCACAGTTTTTTGTACTGATCTGGTGCTCTTAAGAGGCTTTAATTGGAACTCCTCGGCCTTTTGAGCCTCCTTTGGACGCTGTCGTGGCGTTGGCTTCAGTTGTACCTGTTCCACCTTCTGTTCTGGCTCTCGTGGTGGAATCACCCGACGCACAGCAGTCTTCTTGGTCTCTTCAACGATAAGTTGCTGCACTTCTTGCTGTTCGATAGATTGCTGCTCAACAACTTGAGAAGTCTGAACAGTTTCCTGGGTGATAGTAGTAGCTTCCTGTGAAATAGGCTTTTTCTTGCCTCGCTCCCACAGTACTGGTACCAGCTCAGGTTGCTGAGGAACAACAGGTTCGTCCAAGACATCGTGTAACTCTTCGAAGGTTTTTTGTTTTGGTTCTTCTGGTTTCTTCTTACCACGCTCCCATAAAACAGGAGTTGGTTGGGGCTGTTGAACTGGAACCGGTTCAATCAATTCATCGTGCATTTCCTCGTATGTCTTAGGTTTTTCCTCAGCCTGTTGCGGTTGAACTGGACCTTGAGGTTGTGGTCTAGGTTTCTCTGGTTTCTTGGCGCCTCTATCCCACATAACAGGTTGCTGTTGCAACAATCGTTGTTCTTGCGTATCCTGTCGCTCCTGAAGGTGCAGAAGAGATGAATCTTCGACTTGAACGAATTTCTGAGGCTCCTGAGGCTGACGCCAGTTGTAGGCTTCATGTTGAGTACGTTGGTTGATCGTCTTTTGGTGCTCGTACTGCTCTAGGCTCATCATTTGCGAGTCTTCGATCTGCACAAATTGCTGTCGTTGAGCTTCCTCGATAAGGCTCTGCTGCTGGACAATTTTCTGACGATCACTGGTTTGAGAAATAGTATCTTCAACTGAAGTAAGTGGCTGTAGCTGAGGTCGCTGCTGCTGTTGTCTCCAGTTCACAGCCTGCTGCTCCCGAATCAATCTTTGAGCTTCCAGTTTCTCACGCTCTGAAACATGCATGATATTAACATCTTCCGATGTGATATATTGCTGTTTATAGAGGTTGGACTGATCCTCATACTGTTGAATCTCATCACGACGCATGACCTTTGATATAGAGCTCTTTGAGCTGTCATCAATAGTCATTACCACAGTATCCTCGGCAGTAGATTGGAACTCCTCACTTATGGCCTGTTGTGCCTGAAGATGACGCAGCTCTACTTCTTCGATCTTAAATTTATCAATTTGCTTCGTTACCCGCTGTACACTCTTGAGCTGCTGACGCATCTCTTTCCATGGAATCAAATCCTTGTTATTCTGTTGCTGAGTAATGAGCTTATCAATTTGGTCAGTCATTTCCATAATTTCCACGCTCTCCATACTCTTCAGGCGTTGAATTTCCTGGGTACGCTGTACCTGCTCGACCTGAGCCTGCTGTGGCAACTGTTGATCTGTCTCGATTTGACCCTCAAGTGGACGCAAGTAGACCTCATCCAAGTCGAACTTGCTCAACTGCTGTTGTACGCTTTCGACTTGCTTGAGTTTCTCGCGCATGGTTATCCATGGTACTGCCTCCTTTTCGGTTTTTCCAGCAATAATCTGCTCCAAGGTGGCACCAAGGCTCATGATACCCTGATCCCGTTCAGTTTTAATGGACTTGAGAACAACTTGAGCTGCCTCCAGCTTAGGAGTGGGTTTCTTCTTTTCTATAGGCGTCGCCTTCAAGCTGATTGTCTCCTCGGTCCAGGACTTAACTGGTTCTGGCTTAAAGCCTGGCAGGAATGGCTGCTTGTCTAGAGATCGTCCACGATGAGGACGCGATGACTTGCGCCAAGGAACAACATTTGTGGGAGGCTGCAAAGATTTGCTGCGCACCTTTGGCTTTTTGGTACGCGAGCGTCCCTGGTGCTGAACCTGTCCATTAACTCCCAGATACTGCCCATATTCGCCCGGCTGCTGCTGCTGAGGGAACTGATGGGGCGAATCGGGAGCACCATCTTCCCTTCCAGAGGACGAAGACTCATCTTCGACAGAATCAATCGTACGTAATTGATAAGCCGAGATACGTCGTTCTAAAAGGTCAAACGGAATATTTAATATGTTACTATCAAAATAAGAGGAATATAGAAGTTTTACAGAGTTCGAAGAGGACCAGACTCCAACTTTTCTACCAAAATGTAAGCCGATAATCTATGGCAACTTGTTATATGAATACGTATGTACATACCTCATAAATAATTCACATAAAAAAGCAAAAACGCTGGCAAGCCATAAACAATAATTTCAAAATTAAGTATAGTCCAAACTCAATTTAAACACTTGTTTATTACTAATTTTTACATCCGCAATCAATTTAAATGAAAAACACGCGAATTTAAATTTTGAAAAAAAAAATGTTGTTGAAATATTACAGGGGGGACCATTGTCTAAATTTCCAAAATATCGAAAATTTCAAAAGGCCTATTCTGATATTATTTAAATGTAGAATCACTCAGGTTGTGAAACCATAAACAAAATGTGATTCCGCATGAAAATCGATTGATTTTTAAGAAAGTTACGATTGATGGAAAATGAGGATGCTAGGCATGTCGAGTATGTTGCATGTCTAATTTTTTCAACATTTCAACATGATTTTTAGGCCAAAATTAAGTATCGTTTTAAATCGATTTAAACTATTGTTTATTACTAATATTAACCTCCGCTTTCGATTAAATTTAAAAACTCGCGATTTTAAATTTAAAAAAAAAAAGTTATGTTGAAATATTACAGGGGGGACCATTGTCTAAATTTCCAAAATATCGAAAATTTCAAAAGGCCTATTCTGATATTATTTAAATGTAGAGTCACTCAGGTTGTGAAACCATAAACAAAATGTCATTCCGCATGAAAATCGATTGATTTTTAAGAAAGTTACGATTGATGGAAAATGAGGATGCTAGGCATGTCGAGTATGTTGCATGTCTAATTTTTTGAGCATTTCAACATGATTTTTAGGCCAAAATTAAGTATCGTTATAAATCGATTTAAACTATTGTTTATTACTAATATTAACCTCCGCTATCGATTAAATTTAAAAACTCGCGATTTTAAATTTTTAAAAAAAAAGTTTTGTTGAAATATTACAGGGGGGACCATTGTCTAAATTTCCAAAATATCGAAAATTTCAAAAGGCCTATTCTGATATTATTTAAATGTAGAATCACTCAGGCTGTGAAACCATAAACAAAATGTCATTCCGCATGAAAATCGATTGATTTTTAAGAAAGTTACGATTGATGGAAAATGAGCATGCTAGGCATGTCGAGTATGTTGCATGTCTTATTTTTTCAACATTTCAACATGATTTTTAGGCCAAAATTAAGTATCGTTTTAAATCGATTTAAACTATTGTTTATTACTAATATTAACCTCCGCTATCGATTAAATTTAAAAACTCGCGATTTTAAATTTTTAAAAAAAAGTTTTGTTGAAATATTACAGGGGGACCATTGTCTAAATTTCCAAAATATCGAAAATTTCAAAAGGCCTATTCTGATATTATTTAAATGTAGAATCACTCAGGTTGTGAAACCATAAACAAAATGTCATTCCGCATGAAAATCGATTGATTTTTAAGAAAGTTACGATTGATGGAAAATGAGGGTGCTAGGCATGTCGAGTATGTTGCATGTCTAATTTTTAGACCATTTTGACATGATTTTTGGCCAAAAATTAAGAATCGCCTAAAATCGATTTAAGCACTTGTTTATTAAAATTACCTCCGTAATCGATTAAAATTAAAAATACGCGATTTTATTTTTGTGAAAAAAATTTTTTTCGAAATTTCATAAAGGGGACAATTGTCAAAACTTCCAAAATATCGAAAAATTTCGAAAAGTCATTTATAATATTTTTTAAATATAGAATTAATCGGGATGTCAAGTCATATAAAAATAGACATTCAGATGAAAATCGTTTGATTCTTAAGAAAGTTACGATCGGTATAAATTGTGGCATTCCACCGAAATATCTTATGATTTCTGTAAGCTTCTTATTTATTTGATTCACTCAACTAATTTGAACTACATAAACTGGAAAACTAAACGAATTGTTTTAGCTTTCGGACAATCTATACGATTAACGATGTTTGCAGTGTACCTATAATAAATAACATTTGTTTTCTTATACTGAAACACACAAACCATCAACAAACTTAAAAATACATATAAATAAAATGAATACGATATATGTATTTGAATATCATGGCGGTGTTGGCAAGGTAGCATTTTACCATCTAATCTAGCTTTTTTTAGACAGTGGGACTCATAAGTCTTTTTTAAAAGGCACCTAAAACAATAAAGAAAAGTCACCTTCGGTTTGCTGAAGGTTCTATACCCAATTCAAATTTAATTATAGCATGTTTTCCAAGTTTCATCAAGTCTTTTTTGAAACTCTTAAACTGAGAGACAAGTTCGACTTCTCTATTAATGCTGATTCAGATTATGTTTATCACATAGCTCGTAGATATCTCCTAAGTTGCGTTGCAAAATCTAGGAAAAATTAATTATATCGCAAGGGCATAAATATGCTCAACACTGAGAGTCTAGGCCATTAAGCTGCCAGAGGGTCAAAACCCCCACAAATCAAGAAGATTTTCTGGCCTTCAGGTATTAAAGCTCATATCTTTGCTGACCGTGAATCAATAATTGGCTACTCGTATCGCATTTGACATTAATAAAAGAAAAAACGAATATATGTGTTGTCGTGAATGCTATGTTTCATGATTCATTAATGGTGTGTGACGAATCCGTCGAGATTCTGGCATTAACCTGTTGGTACATTTTTGGCACCCTATCAACGTGATAGTCATTCCCCATCATAGTCTAAGTACAGCAGCTTCATCATCATCACAATCATTAGGACCCAATTCTTCTCGGCTCTAATAGAGCTGAGCGGTAACAATTGAGAGAGAGAGAGAGGGCAATTCAATTGCTTGTTTACAATTCGACCGAAAATAGATTTATGATTAGTGGCGACTACGTCACCATAGCCAGGTGGGGTAAACACCACTACCGATTCTGTGGGGCGGGTGTGTCTGTGTTTATATTGGGTCGTGTTCACTGTATTTTCAGGCACCGCATCGCATCGTAGCGCAGCGGCGCATTCGGGCGATCTCATTCTAATGATGGCAACAATCGAGCACAGAAGGCAGCCCAGTCGGGGCTAAACGGGATTATTTCGGGGTATCGATCGTGGAGTGCAGTCTTCGAGTGTTGTTAAATATAATCATACTTAAATCTAAATATTTTTTACCTGTTATCCGTTACCTGTGATCGGAGTGAGCGAGCAGCAGCAGCAAGGATGCGCAAGCATGGAGCGAAAAACGAAAAACGAGTATCAATATATTATGATGCATTTGCTTGATTTATTGAAAACGACGCGATATTGGTTTTAAGTATTAAATACATGAAAATACAATTAAACAACAAAAGTGGTATGTGTCAAAAGAATGATTGATCAATTAATTGAGAAGGATCGAACACTTATCAGACAAGAGTGTAAACATAAACATAAACATTGATCAAATCATTATTTAACTGACGGATATATGTATGTATATCTCCAAGTATCTTCTTCTTTTGTTGTAGATAAAACTTAAAACAAAAGTCGCATGAGTTTTTATGATTAATTTTTTAGTAAAGCATTTTTACCACAAACAACAAAATGTTGGCAGCATAAGCGGAAAATATCGAAACTCTATTGAAAAGCTAGATTTTTCTTATTCGTTTTGTGTTTTCGAAAATGCAAGTTGTTTTTTGAAATAGTCAGAGTGGTAACAAAAAGTGAGAGGAAATGAAACGAAACGAATTAGTAGTAAAAAGCGGCAATAAAAAATGAATAATAAAATCTCATGCAACATCACTACAAAATAAATAAAGTATATGTAAATTAAATAAACAATACAAATTGATTACAATTAACGTTTCGAGGGGCCTGTCTCAACAACCATCTACAACTGTGGCTGAAATCTATCCGAAGTCTGGTTTAGGTTAGAGTTCAAGTTCCTGTTTGAGTTTCAGTTCAAATGCGAGTTGGTTATATACTATATAGTTTAATTCGTATACAACAATAAAGTATTGTTCCAATGCGTAACCTAATATACCGTCATATAATAATATACATTTTTCTTTCAAAGGTACACTGCGGGCTATTTGTCGGTTGGATACAAAATTCGAGCATGGGCTGCCTTCTAAAAATATCTAATACTCAACTCAACGTGAATCAGAGGTAGACGGTGTGATGAACAAACTGCCGTAACTGATTAATTTAATTAAATTCATTTCTGCACCATAAACAGAGTCATTTATTCATGTTCATGCCTAAAAGCTAACACATCTGTTCAGGTGTACATAAATTTATTCTTTATATGTAACTATGTATGTGGTCAATGTGCAGATACATATAAAGTGCTTGGCAAATCGGCTTCTCATATCATCTGCATATTGGTCTGGCAGCGAAAACAAACAACTTGTAGGTAATTAATTATTTTATTTTTGCCTGATCTAAATGTCAGTTTATTTTCATCAGCGCACGTACATCGAAAGCCAATATTTTTTAAAATGAAAGAAAAGTGAAATAAATTTTACGATTTACTTGAAAAATACATAAAATGCTTTTCATTGTAGCCGCAAGACGAAATATCCAGACAGAGCACAAAAGCTGTGCGGTCTAAAAATACCGAGGAGCCTCTTCTTGTTGTTCTTTTTCTTATTTTTTAGCTAATCTATTGGAAATTAGTTTACTAAAGCAAACATTTTCCAAAAAGAAATTGAAAATAGAATATATATATATGGGTGGGTGTGTATGTATATGTAGATAATCTGCTCGATGGCAGCTGAAATTCAATGTCTGCAATGCCTTCAATATGTTAGCTTTTTACTCATTATCGTACCCCCCTGGGGCTGTGCTAGTTTTGCGCACGTTCATGTGTCTAAATGTGTCTATGTATCTTTTGGATACAGCACAGCTAAAGCCAGCAAAAGCTAGAGCTGTGCGCTAGATGTGTCATCCACAATATTTTATGCTAATATTCAAATTCAAATGAAAAATAAAAATTTCACGCTCGAGCGGAGGCGGGACAAATGTGCGTTTTGCGCACGGCCCCAATCTTACTATTCCGACATATGTTTCTTCTACAATACATATAGTATATATATACACTCATACAATATACACAAAGGGGGGAGGGGCTAGCTACCATAGATACAGAGCAACAACTCAACATTATGTATATTGTATTTATAAAGTGCCCAAAACGAAAGTACATAAGCTGTCTTATTTTTAATTTGACTCAAAGGGGCAAAAGTTTGAGATTTCTGTTGAGTGCTTTAGTTTCTATTTCTATTTTCTTTTAGATTTTCACTCGAGTTTCTAGAATTTTCGAAATTTGTGCTCGTATTCAACCGACAGGCAATTCCCTCATTAAAGAAAATGATCTATAAATATGTATATTGCAAAATACTTGTAATTATTTTTATTATATTTTTTTTTCGATTAGAAATTAAATTCGTTCAATTTTTTTGTGGTGATTTTTCTTGTTACCTTATCATCGTGGTTAGAACATCTTGGGTTCACATATTGAAAGTGTTAGTATTTTAAAAAACTCGCTTGTTGATAATAATTGTTGAAACAGAGAACTCAAACTGAAACTGAAACGGAATCGGAAACTGTCGTTCGATTTTTAAATATTCTTCACTCAAACTTTCACGACTAGTTATTATTGACAGTAGTTAGTTAGTTGGCTGATTCGTCAGTATAAATAAGGATCCGTTAAGTACAAAAATATATAAGAATATATACTTTCATAGATTTTTTTTGTTGTTGTTTTTGGTCGTTGTGTTTTGAGCATTCTTTGGAGTTTTCGAACTCTGGTTTTGGTTTGCTTAGTTTTTAGTTATTTAATCCTTACTTTTAACAGTCAGTTTTGCTGATGACTCGACTTGTCCAGTTGACGAAGTCACACGCACAGTAAAGATGCCCGAATCCTCCTCGTAGGTGGTGCCAATCAAAAGAACGGCACTGTTGCCATCAAAGATCATCTAGAGAAGCATTGGAAAATGTAAGTTGATGGAATAGGATTGGTCGGTAAAGTATAATGGTATATGGGGTATCATATGCAATGAATTACATATATGGCCAGTAAACTCACCTGGAAATCGGGTGTTTCCGGTATAAGCTGGCCCTCACGGAACCATTGCACGCTGGTGGCTTTCACTTTGCCAGTAACAGTGGTCTTGAATTGGGCGGGCATACCTTCGGTTACGGAAACATCCTTCAGAGCAGTAATAGTTGGCGGGGCATCCAGGTTTTCAATGGGACGCACCTTCAGCTGAGCGCTGGTTTGAATGCTGCCCAACTTATTCTCGGCAACACACTTGTAGGTACCCTCATCCTCGGGGAATGCCTCCGATATGATCAGCTGATAGTATTCGCCTTGGCGCGACATCTGGAAGTAGCGAGAGGGCTTCACAAAGTTCTCGCCACGCATCCAGCGGGCGGTGGGAGTTGGCTTGCCATCCACACGGCAGCGGAAGATCACCTTGCTTCCCTCTTCAACAGACTGGCTCTTCAGTTGCTCAACAATGTGGGGAGGTTTCTCGCTACCAGGTGTGGTTGGTTTTTCCGGCTTGGTGGGCGACTGCACAATGCAATCGCCATCGCAACGAGCCTCACCAGCTGCGTTAACAGCAACGCACTCATAACGGCCAGAATCCTCAGCGAAGGGTTCAATGATCAACAGTGTGTGTACACTATCCTCCTCCAGCATCTTAAATTTAATGCTGGGCTGAATCTTCATGCCATTCTTAAGCCAGTAGACGTCCATTGGACGCGTGCCAGTTACTTTAGCATCGAAACGGGCCAGCTGTCCGGTAGCCACGGTGGTGCTCTGAATGGTTGTCACAAAGCTGGGTGGCTGAATGCCTCCCTTGCCGGCACGTCTGCGTTCCTCTACAACCAGGTTGGCGCTGCATTTGGCAGTTCCTCCACGGTTTTCAGCGACGCACGAGAACACAGCCGAATCCTCAATGAAAACTTGGCGAATGATCAATATGGACTTGCCACTGAAGGTGTGAATCTGCAGATCGGGTGAGTTCTGGATGGGGAAGCTCTCGCGATACCATTTCACAGTGGGCATGGGTTCGCCCTCGAACTCCACCTCGAACTTGGCCTGCTCGTTCTCAAAGACGCGGCATGGCTGAATCTTCTTGGTGAATACAGGAGCCTTGGCCGGCTTGACGGGTCCCTTGACAACGCGCTCCTGAATGGTTCCCTTGTGCTCTACCTCAGTGGTTTCTGTGGCAGTGATTTTGCGGGTAATCTCCAAGTCACCTTGGATCTCCTTCTGCACTTGCTGTTGCTTGTTCATGTGGACCTCACGTCCGTGCACAGACGATTCCGAGGGTTGAGCTGTACCCTTTGGTGGGGCAGCCTTTACCTGAGTGGTGCTGGTTTGCTCTTGCCTGTAGCGAATTGGATTTGGATAAGCATAATTCGGGTGTATTAAAATTTCAGACTTACAGATTCTCCTCGTACGACTGAGCCATTCCCTTGGCAGCTGAGCTGCTGACAACCTTCTCGCCGGGAATGGCATACTGATGCGTGTCCTTGCGCAAGTGGGTCTCCTTGAGCAGTTGCTCAGTCTCAAGCTCCTGCAGTTTGTTGTAGTATTCCTCACTCTTCTTGGCCTTAACGCTCTGCTGCCACTCCGGTGTCTGAGGCTTGTATTGCTTTGGCTTCAGGTGTTCCACGCCCTTGAGGGTGTGTGCGCTCTGCTCGGACAAATATTGCTTACGCTCATCGAATACCTTCTCCAGCTCGTTCTCCTGGCGCTCCTTTTGGTAGGCCGCTAGTTCATAATCGTACCAGGCTATATCAAAGGCAAATTCATGGAGTTATTCAGTGTCTCTATAAAGCAACAATTATCTACAGCTTGATACATAAAGAGCATTACGTGAAGGTAAAAACTATATGACATGCTAAAGGGTTAGAATAAATTGCATTCCTAAAGCTTGAAGATAAGTACATGAATTATGTTAGATAGAAAATATGATACAATTTGTGGAAAACGGGGATTCATACAGAAACAAGTTTTTGATTCCACTGTCGGTTCTTGTTTCGATACGATGTTATTTTCCCGGCAGTATTTTTCAATGATTATTCGAGACAGAGGTTTACTAACTCCTTTGATCGTCATTTGATTCAATTGCAAATGAAGACAGATAGAAGTTGGATGATCAGCCACAGTTTAGAATATAGACAGAGTTCTTAAACACACATTAAACACTTGCACAACCATACTACCCATGGTCCATGGTGATATACTTATTGATGGAGTCCGTTGGGGCGCAGAATCCAGATTCGTAAACGCTCATCGAAGGCTCGTTGGAAGGAAATATTGGAGGGAATTGGGTGTTTTGTATGGGAGCAGTTTGTGGTTCAGTTGTCTGGACTGTGCTATATTATATACCTCTATATATATATTGTGGCATGTGATTGAAATGCAAATAACTTGGGTTCTATAACTAAACGTGTGTAAACCATTGATGATATCGACAGTATCACTTGTTTTACTCACTAAAAATTGCTATGTATAAAGTATGTATCGATGTATATATTTACAATGCGTATTTAATGTGATATTTTTGTGTACTTGGTATTTAGTTCCGCCATCTAAAAACTACTGTGTTAATTTCTAATAGCTGTTAATATAGTTCATATATATATCAGTATATCTGGCAGGTGTAAGAGTGTGAGCTGAGTGAGTTGTACTTACGACGTGGAGAGTTCTTTAGCACATTGCGATAATCATCGGAGCGCGCGACAACATTCAGTTCGGTCGAAGCAATAGATTCGCCCACAGAGTTACGTGCGATAACCTCCACCTTGCCCGTGTCATATTGACGCGTCTTGGGTATATCCAGATGGAACATACCATCATTGGTCAACTTGTAACGAGAGCCCTGCGGAACAAAAAATTCATTAGAATGGAATGATCTTAAAGGCAACTTGTGGTTGACATACATGTACAACAGTGTGGCCATTGATAAGCCACATGACCCTGGGACGTGGATGTCCGGTGACGCGCACACAGAATCTAGCGGGATCGCCTTCCTCCACGGTTTGTGGCTCCAGCTTGCTGACAAACACTGGCTTCGTACGGGGCTTTGCATCGGGATCAGCCTCCTCAGGCACACTAGAAGGTAAGAATTGCCATATAAGTAGGTTTTCTCCTGAGAGGAATCATATATGTCGATACTTACACTTGCCACGAGGCTTCCATCTCGCGAATGCGATCAATGCTCTGCATGTGAGCGGGCAGCTGAGAATCGTAGACAATGCCTGGCTTGCCAGATACCTTGATGATAGCGCGAGTCTCGTCCTGGCCATACAAGTTGGTGGCACGGCAAACGTATTCGCCACTGTCCTCGGGGTATACCCAGCCGAAGTTCATGGCGACATAGCCGAAATCATAGATGGGCTGGAAGCGGTTCTCTGTTGGGCAGAAAGAACGCGTTAGCCAAAGTTTGTGGTAGTTTATAAGCATTACTTACTGTAGAGCAAAGGCTTGCCGTTGAAGAACCACTCGACCTTCATGTTCGGGTCTCCCACCGGTGCCAACTGGCACTCGAACTTGGTTTTGGCCATTTCGGTGAGCGTCAATTGTTCCTTGATCTGAGTAACAAAACGAGGAGGCTGCTTGCGGTCCGGATCGAAGAGATCGTCCTCGGTCAAATGTACCTCGGAAGTGTACTTCTTGATGGTTGCTTCCATTTGGGTGAGAGCATCCGAGCGCTTCATGCCACGTGGTACTTGGTTCTGTAGCAGAATCGTTGGCAGTTCTAAGGGAGCATAAAAAAGGTTAGAAGCAAATTCAGGGATATCGAATAGGTAAACTTACTCTTGCAGGACACGGTGGCCTTGGTGCGATCCTCGCCGTGGTTGTTGACGGCACGGCATACGTACTCGCCAGAATCGTCACTGTACACATACAAAATGTCCAGGGAGACGAAGCCCATATCGAAGACGTTCCTATAACGATGTCCCAGTGGCAGAGGTTTGCCATTGCGGTACCATTCTACACGCAGACTGGGATCTGTCTTAGGCTCCACTTGGCATTCGAATCGGACGGCCTCCGACTCTTCCACAGTCACTGAGGAAATCTGTGTGATGAACTTCGGTGGGCCGAACTGCTCCTCCACAATCTTGGGTGCATCTGGTATGCGTCCACGCTCCAGTTCCTTCAACTTCTCTGCGGTCATGCCCTCTGGCAACTGCGATTCGTAGACAATGTTGTGCTTGCCCTTGCAGGTGACCTTGGCAGTGGTGGTAGCAGTGCCCCACTTGTTGGTGGCACGGCAGGTGTATTCGCCGGAGTCGCGAGCATAAATGTAATCGATGTCCAGGGCAATGAAGCCGAAATCGTTGAGTTGATGTACTCGGGAACCGGTGGCCATGACACGTCCGTTGTAGAACCATTCAATGCGCATTGTCGGATCGCCAACAGGTTCAACGCGGCAGTCGAAGTGAATAGGACCGCCCTCTGGTACGTCCAGGTTGTCCTTGATATCTTCAATGAACTTGGGAGGATTTGGCTGCTCCTCATCGATGACAATCTCCTCACGCTTGTGCATGCTCTCTTCCAGCTTCTGCAGGCTTTCAGTGCCACTGCGGAAGTTCGAAGGCAGCTGTGGCTCCATGACAATACCCTGGCGACCCTTGACTTGCAACTTGCAGGACACAGTGGCCTCACCGTGCTTGTTGGTTGCCTTGCAGGTATAAAGACCAGTATCGCGCTGATAGCAGCCGGCAATCTCAAGGATAACGAAGCCAAAGTCGTTGATGGTCTTGATGCGGGATCCAGACCACAAGGCCTTGCCGTTGTGGAACCAGTCCACACGCATGGACGGATCATTGATGGGCTGCAGACGGCACTCGAAGTGAGCCAACGAGTTCTCCGAGATGACCATGTCGAATGGAGTTGTAATAAACTCGGGTGGCTTGCCAGTATCGTCCTCTGGCACAAACTCAGTGCTTCGGGAGCCAAGACCCTCGAGCTCAGCAATGCGGTCGATGGTGCCTTCCATGCCCTTAGGCAGTTGTGACTCCATGATGATGCTACGCTTGCCCTGAATCTTCATGGTGGCAGTTGTGACAGCCTCTCCGTACTCATTGATGGCACGGCATGAGTATTCACCCGAATCCTCAGGATAAACAGGAGAGATCTCCAGAATAACGAATCCAAAGTCACAGAAGGTACGGAAGCGAGAACCTGCCTTCAATGGGCGTCCGTTCCAGTACCATTCAACCTTCAGCTTGGGATCATCGGCAGGAGTAATGCGTGCCTCGAAGTGAGCGTTCTCACCCTCGCGCAGATTCTCGATGTTCTCCAGCGGCACAGTGAAGACAGGCGCCTTGCCCTTGCTCTCCTCGGTTGTCTCCTCGCGCGTGCGAACCATGCTGTACTCCAGATTGGCAATCTTTTCCAGACCGCCCTCCATGCCACGTGGCAACTGCGAGTCCAGAATGAGGCTGGCCTTCGAGGCGCACTTGAGTGAGGCCCGAGTGACATCCTCTCCATACTTGTTGTGGGCGCGACACTCGTATACGCCAGAGTTCTCTTCGTAGCAGTACAGAATGTCCAGGATGACAATGCCAAAGTCGTGGAAGGTGCGGAAACGATGACCATGTGGCAGCTTCTTGCCGTTGAAATACCATTCAACCACCAAGTCGGGATCGGTAACGGGCGTTAGACGAGCCTCGAAGTGGGCACTCTGTCCCTCGACCAGCTTAGTGACATCGCTGATCTGGGTGATGAACTTGGGTGGTTCTGCAACCACCGGAGCACCAGTGTCTCCTTGTTGTCCCTGTGGGCACTCCAGCTCACGAATCCTCTGCAATGAATCAGGCTGCAAGCTGTCATAGAAGACACCTCCACGGCCGCCGCAGTTGAGGGTGGTACGGGTGAAGTCCTCGCCGTACTTGTTGTACGCACGGCACACATATTCGCCACTGTCATGATCCTGCAGGTAGGCAATGTCCAGAACCACATAGCCAAAGTCTGAGACAGTCTTGATGCGGTTAGAGTGACGCATCAGCTTGCCGTTGTGATACCACTCGACCTTGAGGTCAGGATCGTTGACCGGAATCAAGGTGCACTCGAAGTGAGCCGACTGGCCATCCTTCAGGCCCTGCAGCGGCTGAATGTGAGAGGTGAAGCGTGGTTTCTGGCCACGTGGTTTCTCCACACACTCCAGGGTGCAGCTGATCTCGGCTGTGCCGAACTTGTTAGTGGCACGGCAGGTGTAGGTGCCGGTATCCTCGATCTTGGTACCCAGAACCTCCAGAGCAACAGTGCCAAAAGCGTAGATGGTGCGTACACGGTGGCTGGCCTCGAGGACCTTGCCATTGAAGAACCACTCGATGACCATGCTCTGGTCGCCCAGAGGGATAAGATTAGCTTCGTAGTGAGCCAACTCACCCTCTCCGATGTCTGCAATGTTGACAAACTCGGTGGTGAAACGCGGTGGAATGCCCTGTTCGGGCTGCTCCGGCTTGCTACCGTCCTTGCGCAGTGAATCTTCCAGATCCTGAATTTGTTCAAGACCCTCCGCGCCCTTCGGGTGCTGTGTGGACTCAATGATGTTATCCTTGTCCGAGCAGAAGATGGTTGTAGAGGTGAATGCCTCGCCAGCCTTGTTGTAGGCCTTGCACGTGTAGATGCCCTGATCTCTAGAGTAAACCTCGATCATATCCATAGTAACGAAACCAAATTCGGTGGTCATCTTGAAGCGCGAGCCATGCTGCAACAGCTTGCCGTTGAAGTACCACTCGATGAAGAGGTTGGGGTCCTCCTTGGGCTCGACATTGGCTTCCAGATGGATGGGCTGAGCCTCCGACAGATGGAACTCGGGCAGCAGTGGCTTGGTCCAGACTGGTGGTGGGTATTGAGTCTCTGGCTTGGTCGACTTTTGAGCATAGCGATTGGCCAAAGCTTCCTCGGTCTCTTGCACAGCCTCCAGGCCACTCTCGCCCTGTGGATGTTGGGTATCCAGGAACATGGTCTTACCACCGGTGCACTTCAGAGTACCCGAAGTGGTGGCCGATCCCTTGCTGTTGGTGGCCTTGCAGGTGTAGATACCACTGTTCTCGGCGTAAGAGTTGGTCAAGTCCAGAGCGCAGTAACCAAAGTCATAGATGGCCTTGAACTTGGCGGCGGCTTGCAGCGGCTGACCGTTGTAGAACCAGTCGATCTTCATGGTTGGATCACGTGCCGGCTCCACGTTGCACTCGAAGCGAACACTGTCGTTCTCCTTGCACTCGATGTTGTTCAGGTGAGTGATGAACACAGGCGTCTCGTACGTGGGCTCGGGAGCTTCGGGACGACCCTCCTTGGGTGCCTCCAGCTGGCCAATGCGTGGCAGTGAGTCTGGATGCAATGATTCGGCCTGCAGCCAGTGACGATCTTCGATCTTGAGTGAAGACGTCGAGACAGCCTCGCCCACTTGGTTGGTTGCCTTGCAAGTGTAGATGGCGGAGTCGTCCTCGCGCAGTCCATTGATGGACAAGGTGACCAGGCCGAAGTCGAAGGTGCTGCGGATGCGAGATCCTGTGGTGAGGGAGATTCCGTTCTTGAACCACTCGATGCGCAGATTGGGATCGGCGCGTGGCTCCACCTGAGCCTCCAGCAACACATGCTGACCCTCATGCAGCTTGTCGTAGCTCTGCAAGTGGGTGGTGAACACAGGTGCCTGCTGAGGTGTCGAATCAACGAACATCTCTGGCACACGGTTCATGGCGGCCTCCTTCAGACGAATAGCCTCCCAGGATTCGGGAATCAGGGGCTGGCCATCGATGTTGGCGCGAGTCTTGACCTTCATGGCCGTAGAGGATACAGCTTCGCCAGCTTCATTATAGGCACGGCACATGTACACGCCGGCATCCTCAGGCACCACAGCAGCAATGTCCAGAGTGACGAAACCAAAGTCGTGGGTTGTGCGCAGGCGGGAGCCCATTTGCAGCTCAACGCCATTGATGAACCATTCAAACTTGAGCGATGGATCGCCTACAGGTACAACGCGTGCCTCGAAGTGAGCATGTGCACCCTCCCACAATTCAGAGGGACCAGTCAACAGCTGCGTGAAGATGGGCTTCTCGAAGAGACGCTCTGGCTCAGTTGGACGTGGAGCCGCAGGCTTCTCCAGCTGATGAATGCGACTGATGCTGTCCGGATGTTGAGTGTCCATCAGAATGTTGGCCTCGGACACAACGCGCATTGAAGCGGTGGTAACTGCCTCACCCAGTGGGTTAACAGCGCGGCACATGTAGACACCCTCATCCTCCTTGCGGATATGCGAGATGTCCAGAGAGACGAAGCCAAAGTCGTGTTGCTTCGTGATTCTGGAGCTGTCCTCAATCAGTTTCTCGTTGCGGTACCATTCAACCTTCAGGTTGGGATCTCCCACAGGGATCAGGCGGGCCTCAAAGTGCGCCGTCTGGTGCTCATTGATGCGATCGATGTTCTGCAGCGGCTGCGTGAACACGGGACGCTGGCGTGTGCCAGGTGTCTCGATCTCCTGGCGCTGATGTGGCGCCGTCGACTCCAGCTTGCGAATCTTCTCCAGACCCTCGGGATGTTGAGTGTCCGAGATGATCGTGCCGCGAGCAATAACTCGCAGATTGGTGGATGAGACTGCTTGTCCCAAGGCGTTCACAGCACGCACAGAATACTCGCCAGCATCTTCAGCCACGGCATGGGTAATGTCCAACGACACGTAGCCAAAGTCAAAGGTGATGTGGAAGCGAGCAGCCGATGGTAGTGGCTTGCCATTGTGGTAGAACTCAATGCGCAAGTTGGGATCGTGCACGGGAGCTACCTGAGCCTCAAAGTGAGCCGTCTGTCCCTCATAGATCTCCGTTGAGCCACGCAGCTCGGCGGTGAAGTGGGGTGGACCGATTGGATGATCACCGACCTCGGTACGAGTGGTGACAACCTTCGACTCGAGCTTCTGAATCTTCTCCAGAGCATCAGGATGCTGTGTGTCCAGGATCATGCTGCGACGGTTAAGTACACGCACGTTGCACGTGTTGACAGCCTCGCCGAGCAGATTGGTCGCCTTGCACATGTAGGTGCCGGTATCCTCGCCATAGACATACAGGATATCCAGGGCAACGTAGCCGAAGTCATGGGTGGTGCGATAACGGTGTCCAGTGGGCAATTGCTTGCCATTGCAGAACCATTCGATCTTCAGGTTGGGATCGTTGATGGGCTCCACGCGGCACTCGAGATGAGCATGCTCGCCTTCCTTCAAATGTTCCAAGTTGCTCAGAGGAGTGAGGAAGATGGGCTTCTGACCCTTCTCCTCAACCTCAGGCTTGGTGGGTGGCGCGTAGTTCTCCAGCTGGCGAATCTTCTCCAGTCGCTGAGCATCCAGTGTATCCAGATCCAGGGTCTTGTTTGCTGCAATGGGATAGCATTAGTTAGAGGAGGGGAATACATCAGGAAATCAAGATCATCACTTACCTGTGACGTTTACAGCACAAGTCGTGACAGCTTCTCCCACAGCGTTTTTGGCCTTGCACATGTAGGTGCCGGTGTCCTCGGCGTGGGCATACAGGATGTCCAGGGCAACGAAGCCGAAGTCGTAGGTGGTCTTGAAGCGGTGACCTGTCTGGATTGGTCTGCCGTTGCAGTACCATTCGACCTTCATGGTCGGATCATTCACAGGGATCAGAGTGGCTTCCAGATGGACGGGAGTGCCCTCATTGACCTTGGCATTGCGCAGTGGACGCCCGAACTGTGGACGCTCTGCGTGGAACAGATCCTCCTCAGCCTTGCGCTGGAAGCGCGAAGCGTCTTCCAAATGCTGAATCTTGGTCAGCGCCTCCTCATGCTGCGTCTCGTGGATAATCGACGAACGGGAGGTCACATTGAGGACAATCGAGTTGACAGCCTGGCCGAGATTGTTGGTCACACGGCAAGTGTATTCGCCGCTATCCTCAGCATAGACAGTCAAAATGTCCAGGGCCGCAAAGCCAAAGTCGTAGGTGGTGCGGAAACGGTGGCCGGTGCTCAGGGGCTTGCCATTGTGGAACCACTCCACCTTCAGGTTGGGATCTGGGTAGGGTTCAATGCGGCACTCGTAGTGGGCGCTCTGACCCTCAACCAGATTGCTGGGTCCAATTAGCTTGGTAACAAACTGAGGAGCTGTGGTCACGGTGTATTCTTCCTCCTCACGACGCTGATACCTGCTGTGATCCTCTAGCTGGTGGATCTTGTGCATGGCTGCCTCGTGCTGCGTCTCCAGCTGAATGGCTGTCTTCGATTGCACAATCAGCGAGGCGGAGGTCACGGCCTGACCCAGATCGTTGACAGCACGGCAGGTATAGGTGCCCGAATCCTCTGGATTGACGTACTTCATGTTCAAAGCGACGTAGCCAAAGTCGTGCATCGTTGTGGTGCGGTTCGATGCCTCGATGGGCTGACCATTGCGCAGCCATTCCACCTTCAGTTTCGGATCTCCGACAGGGATCAAACGGGCCTCGAAGTGCACGGCCTGGTTCTCGGCAACACGCACATCGCGGACAGGCATGGTGAAGACCGGAGCCTGCGAGACGAACTCTTCCTGCACGCTAATGCGTTGACGCTTCGAGCCATCCTCAAGGTGCTGCAAACGGGGCAGTGCAGTCTCGTGCTGAGACTCCAAGTAGATGGACTTCTTGGTGTGGACCACGGCAACGGCAGAGGTAATGGCTTCTCCCACAGCGTTGTAGGCACGGCAGGTGTAGGTGCCGGCATCCTCGGGCAGCGTGGACATAATATCCAGGGCCACGAATCCGAAGTTGTTGGTTTCCGTGAAGCGAGAGCCTGATTTCAGAGGCAAGTTGTTGTGGTACCATTCCACGCGCATCGAGGGATCGGACACGGGAATCAAACGGCACTCGAAGTGAGCACGTTGGTTCTCCTTGATGTCGATGTTCTTCAGAGATGTAGTGAAGACCGGAGCCTGTTTGGTGCTCTCGTCGACCTCCTCGCGGCGGCTGTAGCGGGAACGATCCTCCAGATAATGGATCTGCTCGAGACCCGCCTCGTTCTGGGTAACAGTGACAATCTGCTCACCGCTGCGGCACTGCAGCTCAACCTGAGTCTCATCGGAACCAATGAGGTTTACGGCACGGCAGGTGTAGACGCCCGAATCCTCGGCAATCAAGCCAACAATGTCCAAGGCCACGTAGCCAAAGTCGTGAATGGGACGGAAACGGTGACCCACAGTGATGGGACGACCATTCTTGAACCATTCGACCTTCAGGTTGGGATCGGTTACGGGCTCAATCTTGCACTCGAAGTGGGCATGACCACCCTCGCGAGTGTTGGTCAGGCTCTTGGGGTGGGTAAGGAAGCGTGGACGAATGTTGACGATCTCATCCACAAACTCATTGCGACGATAGCGCGAAGAATCCTCCAGATACTGAATCTTCTGCAAACCGGACTCGTTCTGGGTCTCCAAAATCAGATCATTCTTAGCAATAATCCTCACGGAGCAGGAGGTGACAGCCTCACCCAATTGGTTACGTGCCTGGCAAGTATAGACACCCGAGTCGATGGCATAGCAGCCCAACAGATCCAAGGCCACGTAGTCGAACTCGTAGGCCGGACGGAATCGATGACCTGTCTTCACGGGCTTGCCATTGACGAACCACTCAATGCGCATGCTGGGATCACCCACGGGCTGCAGACGGCACTCCAGATGGACATTGGTGCCCTCCACAGTCTCGATGTTGTGCAGCGCACGCGTAAACTGCGGCGCCTGCATGATGGTGATATCTTCCTCCTGGCGGTGATGACGACGCGAGTCCTCGAGCAACTGAATCTGCTCCAGCGACTGCTCGTTCTGGGTCTCAGTCACCACATCGGTGCGATCGATGACACGCACACAGGCCGAGGTGTGGGCAGAGCCCAGATGGTTCGTGGCACGCACGGTGTACTCGCCAGAGTCGGCTGCCGTCGCCTTGATGATGTCCAGGGCAACGAAGCCAAAGTCGTAGTAGGTGCGGAAGCGAGATCCGACCGTAACCGGGCGTCCGTTATGGAACCACTCGACGCGCATGGTAGGATCACCCATGGGCTCCAAACGGCACTCCAAATGGATGTTCTTGCCATCATGAATGGGCTTGGGGTCAGTCAGGGGCACCACAAAAATGGGCTTCGACTTGGAGATTTCCTCAATGTCGTACTGAGGCTCCACGAAGGGCCTGTTCTCCAAGTTCTGCGTCTTCTCGTAGAGGCCACGGTGCATGCTAGATGTGTCGATGCTGGAACGAGCTGAAAAGCAAAAGCGGGTGAGATAATCTGTCGTGAAGATTACAGCATTCTCTACTTACTTTCCACTACCATCGTTGCTTGCAGTTGAGCTTCACCTAGCTTGTTTCTAGCCACCACAGTGTAGACGCCCGCATCTTCGGCACGCACCTGGGAAATATCCAGGGCGACATAGCCGAAGTCGTAGTAGGTCTGGATGCGATTGGCAGCGGTAATGGCACGTCCATTGTGGTACCATTCGATCTGCATGCCAAGATCGCTCTGCGGCTCAACACGAGCCTCAAAATGGGCACGTTGTCCCTCCAGAATCTTGGTGGTACCTTTCATGGGACCCAGGAATCGTGGTGCTTGGGTAATGTACGTTTCCTCCTCTTCGCGACGACCGTAACGCGACGAGTCCTCCAGATGCTGGATCTTCTGCAGACCTCCCGGATGTTGGCTATCCGAGACAATCTCATTCTTCGAGATAACCGACAGCTGGGCGGTGGTGGTATCCTGACCCATGGCATTGTAGGCACGGCAGGTGTAGGTGCCGGCATCGTAGATGGTCAGTTGTTTGATAGTCAGGGCGACGTATCCAAAGTTGTGGTAGGTCGTAATACGGGAACTGGCCTCCAGGGGTTGGCCATCCTTGAGCCACTCGACGCGCATGGTGGCATCCCCAATGGGTTCGAGACGTGCCTCGAAATGCGCATGCGCGTGCTCACGCAGATCCAATTGGTTTTGGATGGGAGTCTTAAAGTGGGGTGGCGCAATGGCCTCAGGAGCCTCCTGGACGTGACGGCGCTGCTGGGACTTGCGATAGTCCTCAAGCTGCTCGACCTTCTCAATGTAACGTTGTTGTTCAGGTATGCCCAGGTCGGCGGTGACCTGGGAGCGCGAATGGACGCGTATGTTGGACTGGCTGATGGCCTCGCCAATGCGATTCACGGCACGCACGGTATAGGTACCGGCATCTTCGGCACGTAGGTGCAAGATGTTAAGGGAGACATAACCGAAGTTGAAAATGGCCGTGATACGCGAGCTGGCGGTGATGGGCAGGCCATCCTTGTACCATTCAACACGCATGCTGGGATCGTTCACGGGAGTAACCTGTGCCTCGAAGTGCACATTCTTACCCTCCTCGAACTCGCCGAGGTCGCGCAATGGACGTATAAATTGTGGAGCTTGATTCAACAACTCCTCTGAGCTCTCCTGACGCTGATAGCGTGAGTAGTCCTCCAGCTGGTTGATGTACTGCAAGCTGTTCGGGTTCTGCGACGATTGCTCAATCGACGGACGCTGCACAACGGACAGAATGGCACGAGACTCGGCCACGCCGCTAGCGTTGCTCACGCGGCACATGTATTCTCCAGAATCATGGCCCATAATGCTCAACAGATCGAGCGCAATGAAGCCGAACTTGAAGACAGATGTGGCGCGGGCACCTGTAACGATACAAGGAGTTATTATAGAATCCTATAGAGCAATCTCATGCTGCAACTTACTGGCTGCCAGCGGACGTCCGTTGAGGAACCATTCGACAACCATGCTTGGATCGCCGACAGGTTCAATACGCGCCTCCATGTGCACGCGAGCTCCCTCAGTTTGCTGCACATTCTGCAGGGGTATAATGAACTGCGGTGGTGGATACACGCGATCCTCCTCTCCAGGTCGCAGATGGGGCTTGGCGCGTTCCACATGACGCAAATAGATAATTTCAGGACCAGGAATTGGCCTACAAAGGGAAGAACATTAATGAAGTAAACGCCTCACTTCTTGAACTCACAGATAACTTACTCAGGCTCGATAACTTTCGTTGGTCTTGGGAGATTAAGACGCCTTTGTTCGTGACTTGGTTGCTCTCTGGGAACTTCGACATAGAGTCTTGCACGGTTCGCGGTGGAACCGGCAATATTTTGTGCGGTACATTGGTACCAGCCAGCATCGCTAGCCTTGACAGAGGGTATTTCCAGGCAGGTTGCGCCGCCGTCGATGCCCACAAAGCGTTCAGCAGTTGATGAGATCTGCACGCCATCTTTTTGCCAGGTGATGCGAGGCACAGGCGTGCCAATGGCGTTGGCGCTCATGGTGATGGGTTCACCCTCGCGCACAGTCATCGTGCTAAAGCGTTGCACAAATTGTGGTGCGACAATTTGCTCCTTCTCCAACACATTGAGCTGTGCCTCGATGGCAACCTCGCCGGCCTTGTTGCGGGCCAGGCACTGCACAGCGCCAGCATCCAGGCGACTCACATTGGTGATCATCAGTGAGTGGCTACCGGTTTCGTTAACCAGAATCTTGTGCGAAGCATCATCGCGCACTTGACGGCCGTTGATGAACCAGAAGACCTCGGGATAAGGATTGCCAGTGACACGGCAATCGAAGCGTGTCATGCGACCCTCAGTGACCTCGCGGTCGCTGAAAGCCTTGACAAATGTGGGCGGCAATGCCTTGCCAGCCTCCAGTTGCTCGGCCATCGGGTCCACGGGCTTTGGCTCGTAGGCAGTTTCTGCTGCCGGCTCCACAGCCAGCACAGCGGAGGAGACGACGCAACCCTGCAGATTCTCGGCCAAAAGCGTGTAATGACCGCCGTCCTTGATGTTGGCGTTCTTCACACGCAGAGTAGCGACGCCACTCGAATAGGAGATCTCGTACTTTTGCGATGCCACCAGGCGTTGTCCGTTGTGGAACCAGGTGAGTCGCGGTTTCGGGTTCGAACCGACGCGTGCGGTAAAGACAGCGTCAGAGCCCTCAATGAGCTTGGAGCTGCGGGGTTTCTGCGATATTTGTGGTGCATGCGCAGGACCCAGCGAGCGATCCAGTTCATGGGACAGCTGAGTGTCCTGCTCGTAGCCCGAGCGACGTGTTATGGCCTCACGGAAGGAGACCTCACGCAAAAGTCTATACTCAAAGGTATCCACGCGGAACTCCTCCTCAATGGACGTATACGAGTAGCCGTTGGAGTAGATGTTCTTCTCCAGATTCTGGATGGGCTGCAGTGTGGGCATAGGTGCGCCCTCCGGTTGAATGTAAACACTGCAGATCGCCTCGCCGTATTGATTGCGTGCCGTGCACGTGTATTCGCCTTCGTCGCCGGGGCCGATCTGATTGATCAGCAGGGAGACATCGCCGGTGGCTTCATTGTAGCTCATACGGAACTTTTGCGACTCGAGAAGTGGTGCGCCTTTTCGGGTCCATGTTACGAATGGCTTCGGGTTGCCACGCAGTCTACCCTCGAAGAGGGCATTACCGCCCTGGGCAAAGCGAGCGTTCTTGAAGATTTGCTCGAACACAGGCGGTGAGATGTCACCTTGGGCATAGACGTGTGTCAGCGACGGCGGTACGTAGGTGCCTCCAATGCCGCCTTGATGTTGCACTGTGAAATGTAGAAGGAAACACAATAAGTACGGAACGGGGTTGAGGTGAAGCTAGCCGGATGAGTATTAGAATCGATTTCAAATTAGGCATAAATTATGTTCGGTTAATTTCAACATCAGATAAAGAGTTAAAACTGTAAGAAAAACGTGGTATATTAGCAGAAATAACATAAAATAAGCTAAAATCCTATTAGCTTATATACTTAAGATGAACAAGTGTTTGTAACTGTCTCATTCCTCCAACTATTTGCGAAAACTAGAAATGTAAACATGTACTTAATTCAGATAGACATCTCTAGTTCAAATTACATATTTTTAGAAGTTGGCACGCGTGGCCATGTCTATAAATATCGGTATACTATATATATAAATACATATATATATACTTATAGTTATAAATATAAGTATATATATTTTCTGAAGTGTGTCATTAGCACTTACATTTGTTTAGTTTTTCAACTAAAACAAATTAATGAAAACAAACTTCAAGATCAGCTGTTGACACACCTCTACTCTCTCTCTATCTCTCTTTTCTTTTTGCTCTCTTTCTCTCTATTTCTACTCTCACTCTCTTCGCCTTTTGCGCAGACTCGCGATGTTCGGAAAATGATTTTCGGGTTTTAGTATAAGAGTTGCGCTCTCTCGTGCATCTTCTTTACTCTCTCTCACATATACCAATCTGTATCGGCAAATTGTAAACAAAGTCTGCTGTATAAGAGCTCTTATACGTCTATACTATGCTCTCTCTACTTGTGCATATGTATATGTATGTCAGTGCAGCGCGTACATCGGAAATTTTTTTGGCAGATCAATGGAATTATGTATTTAAAAATAGCCACAATTTTTGGCTGAGATTTTCAATTAGGATTTAAGTGGTGAAATCCAAGATGAGATATGTATTTTCGAATACATATTATAGCGCACATACTCATGGCATGAATCATAGGTTGGCGAGCAGCTGAAGGTTATGAAAAGCACCTGGAGAGCACCTAAGTTGTATATAGATCGTATAGACATTATTTTTGATGTCCTAATTGATGATAAACATATTTTTATTATATCATTACATATATTTTTGTGTGACTCAGCCAAGCGATACATATATGTTTTTCAGCAGATGTTTTGAAGATTATAGATATAGCATTGAATGAATCATTATTTTATGTTCAATTTGTACAGATTTTGCAGTATTCTTTTAAGAAAGATATTGTAATTTCTTAAAGTAAACATTTATATGTTTTATAGAGAATAATTGTAAGGCTTTTTGTATCGATTTTATGTCTGGCTTATGAGGAATGTCAATATTTACTCTTAACTATTTTTTTTCTATCATATTACTAGATATTCAGATTCAGATTATTATGATTCGAACAGCCTAACATTCCTGAACAGAAAATGCAATAGATAAACAAATAGAGGAATTTTAAGTAAATATTAAGAAATATTTGAGGAGAGAATCTCTTTCTGCTATTTAATGAGTTATAAAGTGGATAAAAGATCTTTTTTCTGCTTACATACTACTTCATGCTAATCTGTTTTCTACTTCAACTATAAAATATGATTAAAACTACCTTTGCAAAAGTTAAATCAACGAAATGCTCTGGTTTTGGTTAATATGTTAAAACTAAAAATTTGGTTAAACAAAAGATTGAGGGCTTTAAGACTTTAGCTTTAACATGCAGGGATTTAATATAATGATAAAATCGAAATGAGAAAAGCGTGATGGCTTTGAATGAAATTGGATTCAGTGGAAATTCAGTTTCAAGCGCTGGGAACAGTGGCGATTCTAAATCCACGGTGTGAATGCCACTGTCCATGACAACTTGCTGAAATCTGTAAGCTGAGCGAGGCGGGGGCGACCCGACCTGACCACACCACAGCGGTTGACTGGGTGGGTCACTCGGATGGCAGGCAAGCAACAAGCAGACGGACTGACCTCGTTGTTGAGTGGTGATTTGACTCCTCTGAACATGTTGTTCAGTGCGGCTAATCCTCTGCTGCTGGTGCTGCTCCTGGCTAGAGTGCGAGTACTCCTGGGTGGAGTACTGCTGCACCTGCTGCTGCTGCTGATGCTGCTGTTGCTGTTGTAGCTGCTGGTTCGGATTTTGTCGTTGCATTTTGATTCGTTATATATCACTATATATCATTGAAAATGACAACCAAATCGATGCAGTTTCAACTGCACTTAAATGAATAACACCTCTCGATCACTTATTTCTTTCTCTCTCTCTCTTTTGATTTGCTTCTTCACTTTTTCTATATATATATAATATATGTATATTTCTATACTGATACTTTCGCTTCTTTATTGCTGAAATTGAATACAAGCCAGAAAAGAAAAGATAGATACATCTCATTAGACATTTATCACTTGAAAATAGCCAATTGGCCAACGTTTCGGTTTGGTTTTTCTTTTTTCATTTCCTTTTCATTGATTTTCTTATTCGATTTAGTCATCACACGAACACACACAAACACACAAGAAATTTTCCGTCTGAATATCGCACACTGCATATATAATTTGATAGATATATATCAGAGCAGAAATTTCTTCATCACCGATCACCGATCTGACCATCCTCCACCACAATCAATCCTTCTTTCATATTCATATGCTTCGCCTGTGAGGCATTTTCCGGCTATTTTTAGCCACTCTCGAGTTTTTCACTGCGACACACAAACACACATGCGGACAGACACCACCAGCGTATCTTCTTATTTTTCAGTGTCTATTTTTAAACAGACTTTTTCTGGTATTTCCAATGCAAAAACTCTTATTTCAACTACTTCACTTTAGATTTTCGATTAGAACACACAACTCTATGCATTATCATGGCCCGTGGAGCCTGTAATCCTTGGCGTAGTGGGCCAGGATAATGCATATGCTTAGGCAATCGATAGATACACTATATATATATATTCTTTATGTATGTATCGCTGCGATATCTTTCATATATATCTATATGCACATCTTTTCAAATATATGTGCATGTGTGTGTGTGTGTGTGTGCGTGTGTATGCACACGAATTCACAGTCCATTCGTCGAATTGGGTGCGGACCCGACCCACACGATCTACCACCACCGAGCCGAACTGAGCCGAACGCCGAACCGAAGCATCGCTCGTGAATTATTTTTAGATATTTAGCGCACTGAAAAAATTCTTTCGGAATTTCGAATTTTCAAAGTGGTTACGAAACCAAAAATTTTCATCAACTTTTTTCATATTTTCACTACTTTCACACACACAATATAGAAAATGCATTGGAAAACCCGTAGATCCTTACATGATAGCGTTATCCTTTCGACGTTTTATATATGTATGCTGCGACTTTATCGTTAAAAAAACTCTATGCGAACTATATGGCTGAACAAAAATACATATATATATATGTACCGAATATATATATATATTTCTTTCTTTAAATAATATCTATTTTCAAACAGTTTCAAGTCATAATCCCCGAGACTGAAACCAAGACGTCGATCGTTTGTGAGGTGCGAGCGAAGAATGACAAAATATCTTTGAGAATGCGATCAAATAGCTGCGCTGCCACAAGGCGCACGACGAACCAGGGAGAGCCACACGATCTGCAGCTCGCTCCACATGAGATATTTTTGCACTTTCCACATGTTTGTTGTTGTGGAAAACTCTGAGAGAGCGTCGCTGCGCTACCCGACAAGTAGGGGGGCATTTCTGTTGCCTCGCACAGACTGTTAATCATATCAGATATGCAGTGAAGTAGAGAACAGTTCTCGGTTATCTTTAATCCCCACCGAAACAGGCTCAACTGGTTGACAAAATGAGTTGATTTGATTTTTATAGGCTGTAGAAAGATAAGATACGGCCTGGAGCAGCTGGTTTTCAAGTCATTTCCCGCATTTGTAGCAGCTTCATCAGTCGACAAGGCGTCACTCTCCATCAATCTGTACTCAATTTTAGTTTTACAGCCAAATTGCTTCGGTAGTAGTTTTACTTGGGAAAATCTTTGGGTTTTCCACGCTCTCTCATGCTCATACGCTCTTCGGCTCTGCGCTCGGCAAGTGTTCGGCTTTTGAGTAAGTTGGCTAAAAATATAATACGATTTATTTTTGACACGTATTTTTCAACATTTGTGCAGAACAAGATTCAATAAGAAATCCAACGAAATTCTAGATACTGAAGAAGTGCATACAAGTTGCTGATGATGCTATCAATTGTTTCCAGTAGGTGTCTATCGTTCGATCGATCGATCGATCTGTACGAAATATAACATAATTCCACGTATAATCACATCCAGCTGCTTGCAGCTTGCGGTTCTTTGAAAGTTTCTCGAAAGTTTTTACCAGAAACTTTTCCACATTTTTAAATTTTCCACTTAATTTATTTTGTTTGTCTAAAATTAAAACCGCATACATAAAATTTGGCTCGCTGCTGATGCCACTGCTGCTCTGAATATATATATATATAAAGACGATTATTCATGTCGTGTCTTAATCATCCACAATCGTCCACCCTGAGATGGTTTATTTGTCGCCAATAAACTTTCTATTTCTTTGGCATCGTGTGGCAGCGAATTGCGAACTGCAGTGAGACTGAAAATAACACAAAGTTGCGTCCGATTTTGGCCTTATAAGGTGGCTGCGGGGCCTATTGACTAACTTAGCCTTAGAGGCTGCTGCTGCAGGCGCGCTCGTCTCTATAAGGCGACCCGGTTTGCAATGCACTTTTTACAACCACTTTTTGTTTTTATTTTTACTACGGCTATTTCGGTTAGTTTGGGGGGACAGACACAGTTATGAAATCGTCGCAGTTAAGAACCAGGCGCAGCTGCTGTCGACGGGAGACTGCTGTCAGTGTCGCCGGTGAGAGATACAAATGTATCTGCTGTCATAAAGCCGCAGCGGCGTCACTAGATAAGCCCAGGCAGGCACGCAGCATAGTCAAAGTGAGCAAGAAAAACAGTTAGCCGGTTCTGCAAGACAAGCAGAAGCAGCAGAACAGATTGCAGCGATGCGCTACAAAAGTTTAAAGAGGAAGAAAAAAAGTATCTTGTAGTTTGCGCCTATCTGCGGCTGCCACCACTCCGAGACTATCTTATCTCGCCAGAGATTTGCAAAAAGAAATAATATTCGCGCAATTATGTCAGCGTTTTGGCATCTAGCTAAACATACAAAATACCAGAACTATAGAGAGAGCGAGAGATAAGTCCATTTAAATTAGTATTATTAATGGTAATTCTGCATTTTTCAGTTAGTATTTAATTCAAGTGTACAAAATAAGTAGAAAATCATCTTAAGTCTATGCTTAATTCTTGCTTTCAGTGTGTGGTTAGGTTTAGTTTAGTATTGGATTGTGTTGAGGGTGTTGCGGAGAGCTGGATTGGAGACAACTCTGGAGCGCGCTGCATTCAATTTACTGCAAACAAGAAGAAGAAGAAGAGTCGCATATCAATTAGGAGATACAGATACAGCACAGACACAAAGAACAAGAGATGAGACTGAATTGAATGTTGACTCACACATGGTGGCATGGAGAGATATGTATGAAATGAATGCGCAGGGATGCGACACACATGCGACATGCAACAGGCAAATGAGCGCGACCCCAAGCAAAGATACATTTGTATCTTTCGTTGCCATAGCGAACTGACTGACTAACTGACTGACTGACTGAGTCGTTGTCGCATTTTAATTCGGTTTGCCGCTTGGCATCGAATTTCGCGCGACCGCCGCAGCCATTCAGCAAACCCAGAAAACCGAAACGGAACCCCCAAGCGAAAAAAATGAAATGAAATGAAATGTTGCAGTTGCAGTTGCAAGCAGTCGCTGCCTCTGCCTCTGCCCCTGCATGCCAAGCGGCAATTTAGGTATAAAGTGTCCAAATGTGGTCGTTTTTCATATCAATTGTTTGTACAATTAGACACAAGACGCGCTGCTACAGATGGAGATGCAGATGGAGAAGAGAAGACAGAGCGAGAGAGAGAGAGAGAGAGGGAGAGAGGAGATACTCCCCCTCTCGAAATGAAAGTTGCAATGCGCTGTGCTTCGCTGCGGTGCGTGTGGTTGTAATCTATATTTAGTGATTTTACATGCGGTGCCTCAAAAGATATTCGAAATATGTTTGTATGCACACCACACTAGGGTGGCCCCAAAGAGCAATGGGAAAATATATGAGGAAATTTCTTCATAAATGCTATGGTAAGGTAATACAATATATGCTCCCTCAAAAAGAGTTAATTATGATTTTAGACAAGTTTCTTGCCTCTCTCTCTCTCTTACTTTGCCAATTTTGTTGTTAACTAAATTCGATCCACCCCAATGCACACACCAGCACACCCGCCTGCACAGGCACAGCCCATTTCCAAAGCCAGCAATTTTCCAGATCGCTGATGAAAATTGTTTAAATGAAAATGTTTGTGATGCATTAGTTCATGAAACACACACACACACGCACACACTCAGGTGTACGTGTACGTGCTCGTGATTAGGTGTGAGTGCGCCATTGTTTAGTAAACAAATTAATAACCAAAGCCCATTTAACGATCTAAGTTTAGCTAGTTTCTGGCCATTACCTGCCTGCTGCTGCTGCTGCTGCTGCTGCTGGTGGTGTCCGTTCTGCTGTCGGGTCTGTCCGTTCTGCAGCTGCGGCTCCTGGTTAAAGTCCGATATGGATACAGTTTTGGTGCTCACATAGCTAATGGACTCGACTGTGGTCTCCCATTTCTGGAACGTGTTAATGGTGTCGCTGCGCAGTGCCCGCGTCGAGCTGGCCGTGCGTAGTGGCGTCGAGGAGCGCAGCGACATGGTCGATGTGGCCGAGCCGAGGGAGGAGCTGCCTGGTGAGGATTGCGAGGGTGTGGCGGAGGATGAGAACGAGGCGGATTTGCGTAATGGCGTTTTATGCACTTCCTGTTGTTCAGGCACCTGCTCCCGCTCCTCATCCTCTGTGATAAGCAGACACTCTGTCTGTGTGCCTTGATCTGTAAAGAGTAAGGTGAAAAGACAATGAGTTTGGGTAGTGTAATATCTTGTTTACAGGGTATGCTGGCAGTCGTGCAGCCACGCACATAGCTCCCTCTCTGTTTCGGCAATTAGCACATTATTTACGAGCATTTTGCGCACTTGAATGCGATAATGCGTACGCGGATTCTACCCCGAAAACGAAAACTTGGCCCCATTCTCATTAAATCGAAATAAAATTCGCTGTTTGTGCTGCAATTTGCGTTCGTTTGGGCCAACAACAATTGTTTTCTTTTCGCTGCTAATTTACAGCGTGCGTATAAATAAATTTGGTGCCAAATTCGTTGCCTCTGGTATTCGCCAACTTTCGCAAAAACGGACAGCAAACAGGCAGGGTCAACGCGTGCCACAAGCAGAGGCGGCAGCAGCGCGTATATATCTGGCTATATGAACATGCTACAATCGGACAGCAGTCTGTCAACGAGGATTATATAATTCAATGCCCGATCTGATATTGGGGCGTCTTTCTTTATTTCTACTCGGTTCTGGTCAATTAAAAGAAATATACAACGAAGTGCTTAATTCTCTGGCACATTCCGGCTGGCGATTTGCGTAGTTCGCGATTTTGTTTGCCTGCCCCTCTGTTTTATTACAATGCTTCCTACCCCCTGCCCTAATACCACACCCCTCTCAGTAGAGTGTGTGGGCGGTGGTTAAATGTGGCAGCAAAACAGTTTTACGATGCGCCCAACAACACGCCCGCTCGGGTTAATATCAAATGCTCTTGGCTTTTATCCATATTATATATACATATTTATAATGGCCTAAGGCTAATACTCATTAAGCAAATGTATAAATTTTTCTATATATTCATGCATAAACTAGTAGTAGTCGAATCTATAATATATAGTCTGCCCAGCGCGACGTTGACACACACCCATGCGGAAATATCTTATTATTTATTCGCGACAAGTGCCCGTCTGCGTCTTTATTATTTTTCTTGGCCGAAAATTCAAATAATTTGCAGAGTGAGTACTCGAACGCGAGAAATGCGACTCAAATTGCGCACAGGGAGGCTGTCATTATCCTAAGTGAGCAAGGATATCAACTTCTATTCATATAATAACTCACTGAACCCAAAACTTTGCGAATTTTATTTAATTAAATTAAATTCGGAGTTTTAATACATGTTTCCTCCATATCCTCCAGTATTTTTAATCAGATATAACGAGTTTTAATACTTTTTAGCTGTAACTTCCAACTGGACCCTACATATATCGCAATTTGAATAATTTTTTTCATAAAAAACCAAGTTCAGTTTAGACTTGTAGAGAAAGGCAACTCTAAGTTGGCCTAAAATCTTTCTACACATTCCCTACACAAACAATTTTCCCCGTTGAACACCCTGTTGTTTTGCCAACAAACTTTTCTTTGCTATTCCGGGACGCATTACAAGCACGGAGTAGCATTTCCGGCCCAAACGGAGGCTGAAAAATGTTAAGTAGGCGAAGAAGAACATATTTGTGTGTGAGTTCATATGGTATTTTTAGAAATTGCCTAATTAATTTAGAAAAACAGCGAAGAGAAGCCACAGCACCCGCCGTTTGTTCCTATAGCTACGGCATATTCATCACACAAATATTCTATTCGTATTCTATGGTTTGTTCGTTCATTCTTTCTTTTTTGCTCTCTCTCTCTCTTCGATTGTCCCGTATCTTTTGTGGACATTTCGAAAACGCGTGGCAAATAAAATGCGAAAATGTGAGATAAAAGTTTTTTCTCTTTCGCGAACGCAGGACGTAAATCATTTGGCGAGAAGAAAGAAACCCGTAAAACTGTTAAATGTTTGGGCTTAGAATTGGGAAAACATTCGGAAAAATATTATGGAGGACTACATACACTCTCTGTGCGTGTTTATATCGAACGCGTCATGATGGGAAATTGGCGAATGTGCCAAAAAAATATAAATGCTACACAAGGCCGAGAAAGCTGAGTAAGTTTTTTGAGATGTTTCATATTTATTTTTCAACATTTATGCTGCCACAATATGTTGTCAGCTCGTTCCCAAATTTTTATGAATCATTTAGAAGCACGGGGAGGTGATGGGAAGAGCAGGCGAATCAAGGCTCATTATATCGTAATTATATCTATTTCGCTAAGTGCTGTGCAAAGTAAAATCAAATGAGTGCAGAGAAGTGATTCAGTTTTTCTTGACCATCATCCAACTATTTCTTTTGGCCACTCTCAGGTGGCCTAATGACTCGAACAACTTGTAGAGAATTGCCAGATTGGCAGATTGACATATTGTGTGAGTGAAAACACTCACCCACCCACACTCACACACCCACACCCATCGTCGCTCTGCCAAGAAGTGTGTCATGCAAAATGGTATTCGAATCAGTCGCCTATAAATAAGCAAAGGCAATCATCGTCAGGTATTGTTTGGTCAGTGTCAAGGACTCGGACTCGTACTCATTTTGGACTAGATTCTTTGCACCTTGACAGACCCAAGCAGCCATCAGTGGGCCCACTGTTTACACATGCATGTCTGGCCGAGACGGGACCGGTTGGGGACGGAACGTCGTCTTCGAATTTCTCGCATATTGCGCGTCTGTTTCGCCTCTTTTTTTTTCTTGGCAAGCACGCTCGACAGCGAAAACTCGAAGAAAAATAGATAAATAAACATTGTTGAAATTCAAATAAATTGTTTTATGAGTAGCCGCAGCACGGCACTGCAGCAACGACAACAACAATAACAATAGCTATAAAGAGAACTAAAAGAACTATGTATTCAGTCGGTCAGTCACTCTGTCAATCTGGCATCCGCCCACACTCGAACAAACATTTGTTTTGGTCTTCTGTTTTTCTCAAAAAATATTATTTCGAATATTGTTCTCGTTTATTCGCGACAAGATGTTGTTTTTGGAAAACACTTGGATGGATTTTTCAACGTAGCATCTGGTGTGCTAATTGGCTGACCTAATTCCAAGGTTTTAACAAACTAACAAGATGACCTAAACAACTCATTTTCTTTTGTGAACAGTGAGTGCTCGAAAATATGAGACACTCTATATTTGTTCTTTAATTTATATACTTAATACATATTAACATTTATCACACGTTTTTAAGTAAGGAAAACTAATCGCAATCGATTGTGAAACCATAAACAAAATGTTATTCCGCACGAAAATCGTTTGATTTTTAAGAAAGTCATGATCGATAGAAAATGAGGTACTCGGCCTGTCGAGGATGTTCAAAATTTCAAAAGGTCTATTATGATATTATTGAAATATAGAATTACTTAGGTAATCGAAACATAAACAAAATGCCATTCCGCGTGAAAATCTAATGATTTTTAAGAAAGTTATGGACTATTGAAAACTAAGGTTTTGGGCATGTCGAGTGTGTGACATGTCTAATTTTTAGACCATTTTGACATGATTCTTGGGTCAAAAATAAGTATAGTTTAAAATCGATTTAAACACTTGTTTATTACTAATTTTAACCGCCGCAATCGATTAAAATTAAAAGTTCGCGATTTTAAATTTTGAAAAAAAAAATTGTTGTTGAAATATTACAGGGGGGACCATTGTCTAAATTTCCAAAATATCGAAAAATTTCATAAGGTCTATTATGATATTATTGAAATGTAGAATTACTTAGGTAATCGAAACATAAACAAAATGCCATTCCGCGTGAAAATCGAATGATTTTTAAGAAAGTTATGGACTATTGAAAATTAAGGTTTTGGGCATGTCGAGTGTGTGACATGTCTAATTTTTAGACCATTTTGACATGATTCTTGGGTCAAAAATAAGTACCGTTTAAAATCGATTTAAACACTTGTTTATTACTAATTTTGACCGCCGCAATCGATTAAAATTAAAAGCTCGCGATTTTAAGTTTTGAAAAAAAAAAATTTTGTTGAAATATCATAGGGGGGACCATTGTCTTAAATTACAAAATATCGAAAAATTTCGAAAGGTCTATTGTGTTATTTTTTAAATGCAGAATTTCTCAGGCAATCGAAACGTAAACAAAATGCCATTCCGCGTGAAAATCGATTGATTTTTAAGAAAGTTATGGTTGATGGAAAATAAAGGTTTTGGGCATCATAGGGCCCCTTGCCTAAATTTCGCAAATATCGAACTATTATGGTGGGGGGAATGCAAGGATAGAAGTCTTATGGAGGTGATTTTTACGCAGTTTTATCAACATTATTATAAATAGCAGCAAATTCTTGAAAATGCCTTATACAAAGCAAATTTCCAAGTTTCCTTTGTAGACAGAAAAACACATTCATCATAAACGAAAATTCACAGACAAAAGAATTTTCGCAACACATTTCTAAAGGAACCTGCACTGAAAGCATTTGAAATTAATGATCAATACGAGAACCTTGTGGATACTTATATAAACAAAACGTTTTGAAGACGTATTTCCTTCTCTACGTTTGTTTTTATATTCCAAACTGACAGCAATTAATCTAGTTATGACTAGATATGATTACCGAAACAATATTTTGCAGCTGAAGATCTTAACGATCAATGATCAGCTGGCGCCACCTTGCGTGCGCAATAATTTTCGAAAGCTTTCGAAGAAGCGAATAAAGCTTTTTCGAAACAAATGCCAAACTTTCTCGACAGAGAGCGCCACTAAAAGCTCTCGGTAAGAAAGAATGAAGGAATACATTGAGTTACATTTTTGATCGAGTAAGAAAAATAAACAAGGAATCGTTTTCAAATGATTTATTATGATTTTCGACAAAAACACAAGTAATACTATAGTCCCGCTGTGCACTGTGAACGTTGCGGGGGCTGCTAAGTTGTTTCGATAGCATCAAATCGAAACGAAGTAACTGAATTAGAGACACGCACACACAAACGAATTGCAAAACTTTGGCATAAATAAATAAATAAACGTAATAATAGTATGTTGTAGTATGTATGTAGTATGTAGTAGGGATCCACACTTAGTATCTAAATCCACGATTCGTGCTCGAAACGTGCAAATTTCCGGAGGTGCTGGCCGCGCCCAGCGGATTCATGGCGGTGCAAACGTAGCTTCCATTGTCATCTGCAATGAATCAGAAGTCAGGATGCGAAACAGAAACGATTAACGACGACCCTTCCCTCGCCGCGCTCCACTTACCCGGATAGGCCTGGGGCAACGTGAGACGGCAGACACCGTTCCGGTATTCAATGACATGCCGGCTGCTGTTGGCCTGGTCCAGTTGGCCACCGTTGTGGGTCCAGTTGACCTGCGGCTGCGGATGCGCCTGGACAATGCACTCGAATCGTGCTGTACCGCCCACGCCCACCGCAATATCCTTTAGAGGCTGCCAAGGGGAATGTGGTGGGTGGAAGGGAAATTGCACGATTACTCTCGGCCATCGTAGAAGTAGTAGTAGTAGTAGATTGGGTCAGGTTAATGACTTCGCTTACCGTTATGAATAATGGCGGCCTTTGTGCCTGTTCATCGCGATTCAAATGGGCATTGACGGGCTCCGTATTGGGCAATTCCGGCACTAATGATGGTCGAGAGAACCATTAGAAACTGCAGCTCAAAAGCATCCATTAGTGGGATTAGCACACAAACAACAACGGGCAAACAAACACGGCAAGACAACAATAATGCAACAAGCTTAAATTTTCATTTAGTTGCCTTTTTCATTTTTCATTTTTAGTTTTTCTTTCATTTCCGATTTTTCATTTTCACTTTAAACACAAAACACGTAAGCAATGCGAATTTTCATGCAGCAAACAACGATAAAACGAAACGAGCATTTTAAATTGGGTTAGCGTGCAGTTTTCATCATGGGGTTTCATGGGGTTAGCTGAGCTTTACTTATATACTATAGACTATATTGAGTATACGCAGCGACTCTGCAAGTCTCTCGAGAGATTAGCACAATAGCGTGACATGTGTGTGTGTGTGATAGCAATAACAACAACAACAACAACAACGTGTCCTAGACTAGTTGACAACATCCATAGCAGATCCCGGATCGAGCTCAATCGAGGATCGTATTCAATACCTGTGCGCACCATCTGCTCGGGCGGCAGACGCGGCGCCTGTGCGTGCAGGCGATCTAGATGTATGTCGAGACTGTGGGCACTGGGCAGGCTATACCTCTTGTGGGCGTTTGTATAGCGTGGACTGGGCGTGGCCCTGGCACGCACAAAGCTGCGACGCTGTGCCTCACTGTCAGAGCTGTAGCCCGGAGCTGTGCTGGTGCGTTCATGTTGCACCGGTATAACCAGTTCACTGCCAGCGGCAAGCTTCAACGGATACGGCGAGTGACGGCCACCATTGCGGATGGCCGTACCGGACGAGGAGGAGGAGGAGGCAGTGCCGGTGTTCGGGCCTACGGCGTCCTTGCTATTCCACTGGCTACTCACAAACTTGTGACCCTCGCCGGGAAAGAGTATGCCGAACTCGTAGCCAAAGTCGTATTTGAAGTAAATTAAACCGGTATTGGGATCGACGCACTTGGTGCCTGCATGGAGGTTCGGTTCGGTTCGGGTATCGAGGTTCGAGTTTTGTCATATTTTTTTGGAAAGGTTTGTACAAACTTAGAGTTAACATAACATTTACATAGAGAATAGATGATATGGTATACGTATTCGGGGTTTTTCATTGGGGAGGGGGTTAGTTCAATGCACTCAACGAAATTTCAAATAAATTTTCAAATCTCAAATCTCAACCAATTCAAATGGAACTGTCTACGATCGGTATGGATGTTAGAAACTTAGACAGGACTGGACTTACCGTATTGGGAGACGCGGGACTCGTCCCTGTAGGCCTGTGGCTGGTTGCTGCCCTCGCTGGGAGCCCGTTTGAAGCCGGGACGCAGCCCGTTGCCGATGACAATGTCTCGGCTCACGTCATCGACAAACTGATGCGATTTCTGTAGAAAAGAGGATCCCATACGCTTGCCCTGACTCTCCGCCTGTTGCTGCAGTGAGTTGTATGCGTATCCACGAGGCAAGGTTCCTCCACGCACCTGCTGCTGCTGCTGCAGATCCACCTGATCCTGGCCATACTGCTGTCTCAATGTGCTGTTACGGTTCAGCGACTGCGTGTGGTGCTGTGTGGTCACGGTGCTACCACCACGCTCCTTGCGCAACGTGTTCACATCCACATGAATCTTGCTCGGCATCTCTGGTCCACGATCGAACTCCATGGGCGAGAGCACACGCTCGTAAGTGCGCGGCAGGCTGCAGGAGCGTCCACCAGATTGAGGAGGCGCCACACGACGATATCCCCTGGCCATGCCGTCACCATAAGGTGACCATAGCGGTTGGATTCTGGCGCCTTCCACCTCGCTCTCATAGTCGCTCTCACGGAACTCGCCCGGTATGAACTTTGTGGGCGTTGCCGGCGGTGGCAGATGAGTAGGCGTGCGTCTGCCCTGTGCCGGGCTGGCACTGTACGGGAAAGGCTCCAGGGGCAGCGACTGTGGCTGCTGGTGCTGCTGCTGTTGCGGATGATCGAAGTGAATCACCCGCTTTGTCTGCTGCATGTTCACCACACGCTGCGAACTCTCCGTCGATTCATGCATCTGCATCACATTCTTCGTCTCATGCGCCACCTTCGCCGTGTGCATTGGAGCACCTGCCACCGCATTATAGTACATCGTTGGCCTCGGAGGCTGCTGCTGCTGTTGCTGCTGCTGCGTGGCAGCGATGAACTTGGCAGCTACCGGCTTGGGCTTATAAACATGCTGAGGTGGCTGCTGCTGCTGCTGTTGCTGCTGACTCGACTTGAATTGCCTGGAGGAGCTGCTCTCGGTGTGAATTTCGTGACGAATCTCTCTGGGACGCGCATAGCTGCTGCCAACCTCCGGTGGCGTTGGCTCAAATTCCATGGGCGAAGGCGTCACTACCACCACAGGCGACTTGTGGCCATTGGCGATGTTGGTGCGCGGCGTTGGTGTTGGCGGGAACACGACGCGATATCCCTTGATCTCCGAGTCGGATTCGTTGGCACGTGACACCGAACGGAAGCGTTCGTCCACTTCGCTGCTGTAATCGCTGTACTCCGCTGCCGGCGTCTTGCGCTGTGCCGGCACTGGGCTGGGCTGCGCAATCAGAGGCGTGGCATGCGACGATGAGGAGTACTTGGATTCCTGGTGATGGGTGGAGCTGCTGCTGCTCTGCTGCATGCTCGACGACGAGGTGTATTTGTAGTTCTGTGTGGAGTGAGAAGCAGACGATTAGTTGATGGATCCAAATGAAAGAAATAAACACACACAAAATATACAGAATGATATATAACAACGAACAACTTGGTTAGGAAACAGGCAGATGCAGAGATCAAACAGAAGCAATGCGTGGTTAAATCAAGTGGGAAAACAGCACAAACAGTTAGAGAAAACTCAAGGAAAACAATACAGTATTTTCCTTCTTAGAACTGGAACTCGATTAAGTTACTAAAAGCATTTCGATGAGAGCTTGGCGAGATTGCTGTGCGAATGAGGATTAGGCGATCAATTGGCTGAGTTGAATGAGCTTGGGTTAGACAAGGACAACCACAATGCGGCGGCTGTTTGCAGAGCAGGAAACGGCCAAGTGCTACACATAACAACGACAACAACACAGATAAAAAATGGCGAGATCCTCGAGAGATCTGCTGAGGAGCGAACCTTCGCCTCGTGACTGTAGCTGCTCGTCTGCTGTGGTGGTGCAGGCTGCGGTGCCTGTGTGGGCTGCGGTGTGAAGTACAGCTGAGCCGGTGGCTCAGGCTGTAGCTTTGGTTGTGGTGCCGGCTGTGGAGCTGGCTGAGGCAATCCTGTATTTGTTGAAGACGAAGATTTGGTCTCGTAGAAACTCGTCTCGGATTTGCGGTAGCTGGAGTGCTCCTCCGTGTCGGCGGCGTAGCCACTAGACTTGAACGAAGTCTCTGTGGTAGCCTGTTGCTGCTGACGAGCACGCTGGCCCGGCTCATCCGACTCGCTGCCGCTGTACTTGTAGCGATCACTTTCATAGTCGCTCTCGTAGAGCTCCTTGGGAGCGGCAAGTCGTGTGGGCAGCACAGGCGGTGGTGGCCGGTAGATGGCGCCATTTGGCTTGGCTGGCGGTGCAACTGGGGTCAGGGTGGGCACCGAGTGAGGCGGCACCTTGCTGGGACCCTGTATGAGATTCTGTTCCAATTTCTGCTCCATGCTCTCGACAAGTGAATGACGACGCACCTCCTGCTGTTGTTTGGGTGCAAAGCATATCTCGGGCGGCGTTCCAGGCTCAAGTTCGATGTTGACCAGCCTGGTAACTGGAGCAGCTACAGCTGGACTGATGTTCTTGGCCACCTGCTGCACCAGGAAGGGCGCATTCAGCTCTTTGGTAGGTGTGGGCGTGGGCAGCTTAGTGATGATCGTCTGCTGCTCCGTCTTGTGCTCCACATCGCTCGAGTAGCCGCTGACTCCGATGGGTGTCCACAGCTTGGACATGGCTACGCCTTCTGCGGATGGCTTGGGCGAGGGGGAGCGTGGGTTTTGCTGGGCGGGCGTGGCTAGCACAGCTGCCGGACGCACTATGGGTTGTCCGTACTCCACTTTGACCTCCTTGGTCATTGTAGTCTCGTGCTGCACACTCTGTAGCGGTGGTGGGAAGACGGGCACTCCACCCTGCGGTGGTGGCTCCTTGGGCTGCACTTCCTCCAGTATCTTGATCTTCTCCTGAATCTGAGGCTGTTTGGGTGCCTGAACTTCCGATTTAGGAGTATAACAGAACTCTGGCGGTGCTCCGGGTATGAGATTCATGCTGCGCAGCTCCTCAGCCAGTGATTGTGCTTGTGGCTTTGCGTACCACTGTCTCCAATGGACGCTGGGCAAGTGGCTTGGGCCGTTGTGTCACATGCTCCTCGTCGATCTTCTTGAAGTACTCAAAGGAGGAGGAGGATGTCTTCTGTTCGCTGCTGCTGCTCTCGTATCGCGTATTGATCTGGGTCTGCACTTGCGGTGGTGCCGCAGATTGCAGTGGTTGTTGTGGCTGTAGCTGTGGCTGCTGGACACCGTAGGGCGTGGCCGTGACGGGCGTACAGGGCTTGGGCGGCACTGGTGGTGGGGTTTGTGTGATGCCGGTCTTGAAAATGGTGCTGGTTGTGGTGTGGTGTGAATCGTGTTGATCCATGCTGGCAGTGTTGTTGTTATTCGTGGTGGTGGTGGTTGTTGCTGTTGTTGTTGGTGTCTTTGGTCGCGAGTTCAGCTCGGGCAGGTCGAGGTATGCCGACTTGTGCTCTAGACGCATCGTTGCCTCGGTGGTGCAACGATGTTCAGTGATCACTTTCGACTCGGAGAGGCCATGCAGATCGTTCGAAGTGGTTGCATCGCTCTGGTTCGTCTGATAAGACTGTGGCTGCATTCGATTTACATATGTATTTGTAGATGATGCACCCATGTGTGTATGTGTGTGTGTGTGGGTGAGTGGTTGAGAGAACCCATGAGAGAGAGAGAGAGCGTGGGTGGTTGTTGTGTTGTTGTAATGAGCAAAGCGAAACGAACAACGTCGAAATCATGAGAGAAGAAATTCACAATATTTGTTTATTATAAATATAAATCATGTCAAGAACGTAACAAGTCGAAGAAATATAGTAGAATAGAGTATATAGTATAGAGCATAGTATAATTTGACAGATCAATAGAGAGTTAAATATTTATAAAGATGTAGTAGGTGGGAGGATAGAAAGACCAATAGATAGATAGAGTGAAGATAAATACAGTATCAGATGGATAAAGCATTAATTCTTTATAGATATGCTGCAAAACTATCGAAAGGATACGAGAGACACAAATCGCTTTCGAACGCTTTGCAACACTGGCACCAACTAGATATTGAGCACATGCAAACTTACTTCAGTTTTGAATTCACTGGATACGGCAGCGGGTGCCTCATAGACGATGTTCTTCACCACTTCCTGCATGCGTTCCGGCGAGGGCTCCAGTATGGCGCAGTCAGCAATGCTCTTGGCCTCGCCTCCTGCATTGGTTGCCTTCACCATGTACTTGCCCGAGTCGGTCGTTTGTGCTGTACAAAGAAGCAGCCTGAGTACACCTCAATTCATTAAGGATTGGTGCCTCCTTACCTCGCTCGATGATCAGCTTGTATGAGTTACCCTGGGCAAGCAGACGATGCTCGGATAGACCGGCCTCCTTAATGGGTTTGTCATCCTTCAGCCATGTGACTGTTGGCTCCGGTAATCCTGTCACCTCCACTTCCATAATCAATTTCTCGCCCTTCTTGCTAACCTGTGCCTGCAAGCGTCGCCCAAAGACTGGCGGAAAGATGGTCTCTGCAGAGCCAGAAGAACAAAGTAGAAAGTGGAAGCATTAAAGAACATGTGCTGCACGGCTGTGGCAAGATGTGCCATGTCTCTGTCTATGTGGTTGCGGGCCACTTTCGATTGAAAGCCACAACAGACGAACCACAGAGGAACAAAATAAATTTTAAAATCTTGTATTTTGTGTGTCATTGCAACAGATCTCTGTGAGATCGCTAAATAATTTACTTGTACAGCCGTCCGAGTGATCAGCTATAATGAGTAATTCGTGTAGACAGGCAGTAAAAATAATTTCAAACACATAACCGACCCCCCCACCTCATTCCTCCCCATGCAACCTCAAGTCGTCGACGACGACGACACAAAACGGCAAGTTCATTTAACAAACTTGTGTGTTCTACGAGATTTACATAATTATTGCCCATTATTTAGACCCCATCCCCGTTCCTTCTCCCTCCTACACATTCTACAAAAAGGCAAAAATATTTGTAAGAAAGAAAACTTTGCATTGGCCAAGTTATTTGCCTCCCTATTTCATTTTTCAAACTTATAAACAAATCTGCAAACGCCACTAAAAACTCATCAATATGCGAACTGGCCAAGGCATTGACGTTTGAAGATCCATTGACGCCCCCGACAATGACACTTTAATGCCCCCAAGCTGATTGATGTGGCGTGCGGACGGACGGACGGACGGACACACAAATATTGACATACGATATAGGCCATATGTGTGGCCTATTTATTATGTAGCCCACTGTCTGCGAGCTCATTAACTCGAGGAAATTCAACTCGCCTATGTTTATATCTATCGCTGTTGCTATCGCTACTTACTCTTCACCACCAGATCCGCTGTGCTTGTCGATTGACCCACCGCATTGGAGGCGGTCACTGCATAACGTCCTGCATCGGCCACGCCCACCTCGTTCAGTTCGATGGTCACGCGATTGCACTTGTTGGATATTCTAGTGTGCGCATTGTCAAAGAGCTGTCCTCCATTCTTCTCCACCTTGATCTCGGGTGATGGATAACCATCGTAGATGGCCTCCATGCTGACATTGGCACCTTGATCCACAATCTTGCCGGTAAGGGGCGTGGTGAAGCGTGGCGCAATCTCTTTGCGTAGACGTGTGGGTGATTCGGGTATAGCCACCGCATTGCCGCCATTCGAGGACTGCACCAAAGTGAAGGATTTCTGCTGTACGCTTGGGCTGCTCATCTCCTTGCTCTTGTGCAGCTCCTGGTAGTGATGACTCTCGACAATCTCTGGTCTCTGTTGTCCCAACTGTTTCAGCGATTGATCGATGTGCGCCGAAGAGTGATGCACCTCGGTTTGTGGTACATTTCCCTCGTAGGAGTTAACCTGCGAGGTGGAGGTGGTGGTGAACGTTTGCTTCTTGATGGTCACGCGCGAGGATTCAGTGTTATGCTCTTGGGTCATGGTCTGTACATCGCTCGAGGCGGGTAGACCGCTGCCAATGATGTTGAGGAAGGCCACACAGGTTGCTTTGCCCGCCTCGTTCTCGGCCACGCAGCTGATCTTGCCCACCGCGTCGTGGGTTAGCTTCTGTATGGTTAGCACTTGGCGATCGCCACTGGTGGAGACCAAGAAGTTATGTCCATGCACAGGCTGATCATTGAAGTACCAGTGCACCTTGGGTGTCGGTTTGCCCAGCACAATGCACTCGAACTTGACCACATCATCGATGTGCGCCTGCTTGTCGCTGAAGAGTTCCTTAAACTCGGGGCACAGATGCCGCTCGACGATCTCCACCGAGGATTGACTGCCACGACGATTCTCTGGCGCATTCACACTCTTTACAATCAGATGGGAGAAGCATTTGGCATCGCCCGCATTGTTGGAGACCTTGACCGTGTAGACGCCCTTGTCGTTGACACTGACATTGTTGAGAATCAGCTTGAAGATACCTGCCTCAGCATCGGACTGTGTGGTCACACGGTGATCCAATTGCACCTCCTTGTTGGTGAGATACCACTGGGCACGCAGTGGCTGGTCGCCGCTGGTGTGCACCTCCAGTACCACCTGTTCACCCTCGTCGACAAGCACATCGGACAGCAACTTCTCGAACTTGGGCTGCGAGTCCTTGGGCAAAGATTGACGTTCAGCCTGTGCTCGGGTAGCTGGCTCGGTTATGTTGAGAGGAGTAACCTTTAGTTCACAGCTGCTCGAGGCCTCACCAGCTGAATTGATGGCAACCACCTTGTAGTGACCTGCATCCTCCTGATAAACCTCCTGTATGAACAGAGAGCAGCGATCGCCCTGAAAGAGCAACTGCACATCCGCAGATTCCTTGACGGGACGCTCGTTATGGTACCAGATAACCTCCGGTTCGGGCTGACCGACAATCACGCAGTCCAAGCGCACAGGTTTGCCTTCAAATATGGACACATCCTTCAGGGGCATGTGCACTGCTGGCCTGATCGGCTCAATGTCGCTGGCCATCTCGGAATCGGAGGTCTCGTTCGGTAGACGACCCTTGACAATGATATTGCAGCTACTATATGCTTCGCCAGCCAAGTTCTTTGCACTCAACACGTAGGATCCGGCGTCGTTGGGATAAGCTTGTGGGATGATGAGCGTAACGCGGCCGTTTTCGTACTGAAAATTCGGAAAATGGAAAATTTGAGATTCGTGTAAACTAAACGCAAATGCCTCAGTGTGTGTGTGTGTGTGTCTGTGTATTCACCACGAGGTGAATAGCGCACGCCAACCCCGCAATACTATGGTGTATATATAATAAGCTAATGCTTTCGATTCTGTGCCAGTTTTTGCAATTGAATTTTCTTTTTACACCCTCATCTCTCAACTTATTTATGTTGTGGCGCACGGATGAGCGCATCCGGCGCGGGAAGCTGCCACTGCCACCGCCACCGCCACCGACGCCTCCACCTCATCTTTGTCTGCCGCGCCGTGTTTATTTTCCATTCAGGCAGATCGTTTCTGTTGTTGCCCCAAATTGCAGGAAGCAGCCTCAGGTGTTGTTCGAGTCCAAAACAATAAGATGATCATATGAACACACTATTATATGCTCTCTCTCTCTTGTCTCTATCTCTAATCGTGTAATTGTCTAATTGTTTAATCAGTGCAATGAGATCATGTTTGCTTTGTCAAAAGTCAATTAAACCTGGCCAGCACCCCCACCAATGGAGGGGAGGGAAGCGACAGAGCAATGAAATCATTTTGCATTTTGGCAAAAAACGTTTTTTCGCAATATAAATGAAAATTAAATCAAAATATCTATAGCTATATGTTAGCTATATATCTGTCTTTGCGTACAGCTGTTGCCCCCAAAAGAGAACTATATTATGTATGCTGTGGGGATTCCTTATAGAGAGATTTCACTGTACTGCCAGGCTACATATGTTGCTGCTGAAAAGCGGCGCCCACAATAAACAAATTGGCTGACAGCGCCCACGAATAAGCACGTTGACTGTGGTGAATTGAATTCGCGATGCCTGCCCCACGGCTCGCTGCAAGTGGAAAGATGAACTGCAGCCATAAGGCTGGCTGCCTGGCTGGCTGGCCGTCTGCCTGGCTACCGCTTAGCCCGTAATGCCGTAATTTATAGTGCACACGCCCCATACGCCTCGTAATCTAGTGTAAAAGGCGTCGGCGTATTTTTAAAACGTTTGCCTTGAATTCGCTCATTCATTTATATGTTTTATTTTATTTCTTTTGCATGCGCCTATCTAATGTTGCTAATGATGCCCCCACCGGACTCTCTGGATACGCAATGCTGCTGACGTCAGCAGCAAAACATGTTCATGTTCATTTTCTTTGGAACTATTCGCACAGGGTCCACAGCCTCAGCCTCAGACAACGCCCACCCGCACCCGGACCAACAAAAGTTTTTGACTGATTTTGCTGTTTCCAGCAAATTTGGTTTCTTCGCACACACACATTGAAAGATAAACATATCGCATATAGTCGTTTCTATATTTTTGTATATATCATTGCTAGATCGCGCCATCGACCGATCTTATTCGCGAATGGGGAATTCAGCTAGCACTTTGTATATTTTAATCGAGTAGCGAAAGCCAAATGGTTGTAAAAAGTTGAATAAATATAAATAAATCTGCATTTCGGCGAGAGCAAAGGCCCCAAGAATGCCTTGACCTATGTTTGTCTAGTATACTTTGACAATTCTCAGAAAGAATTGATCATAAATTACATCGTATTAAACCCAAATAAGCTTGTAATAGAAGTTCCTTCTGTTGTTCCCCCCTTTAAATCAGATTATTTTTAATATTTTACTCACTTTCAGATCCCTAGGCTGGAAGGGTTTACCGTTGTGCAGCCAGGCAATCTCTGGCCTTGGAATGCCACTGACAAGAGCCTCCAACTTGATCTTCTGGCCAACACGTGCCATTGCATTCTGCAATGGCATCTTGAAGCAGGGCAGCTCTGTGGGTTCTAGAGCTGCAAAAATATAAATTGTGAGATTCATTTGTGATTTGTGTGTTTGCTTTGTTTGAGCTTACGTTCCACAATCAGGCTAGCCGAGCAGTGTTCGATGCCAGCGGGATTGGAGGCACTGCATGTGTAGACGGCGTCGTCCTCGAGGAATACCTCATCGAAGCGCAGCGTAGCCTCACCGTTGTTGTAGCTGATGACATAGTCGGGTGAGTCGTCGATGCACTTGTCGTTCTTGAACCACTGCACAGTGGGCAGTGGCACTCCACTGACCACACAATGGAACTGGAACGAAGTGCCCTCGGTAGCCTTGCCGCTCTCCAGGAAGCGCACAATGCGTGGCGGCACCAGTTGCAGCTCGGCGGCGTTCTCACGCACAGCCAGTGTGGCGTTGGTGTCGCAGGTGCCCACCAAATTGGAGGCACGGCAGCTGAAGCGAGCCGAGTCGGCGGTAAAGGTTTCCTCGATGACCAAGCGGCAAATGCCCTTGTCGAAGCTCGTCTTGTAGTCCGCGTTGTTCTGTATGCTGATGCCATCCTTGAACCACTCCACATTCGGGCTCTGGTGTGCCCGTTACTTCGCATTCGAACACAAAGCGATCCCCTTCCCGAGTCACTGCATCCTTTAGGGGACGCACAAACAATGGTGATGCGTAGCGCAGCTCTGTAAAGATCTGATTCACTTGAATATCCTTGCGTATGTTCTCCGTGACAATGCGCTGCTGATCAACCTGATCGCGCAGCGTCTGCAGACGCGTTATCTCCTCGCGCTGAATTCGAGCTTCCTCTTCGCGCTTCTGACGCGACTCATCTTCGCGCTTCTGACGCGACTCATCTTCGCGCTTCTGTCTGGTTTCCTCTTCACGCTTGAATCTCATCTCTTCCTCACGCTTTATACGAATAATCTCCTCTTCCCTCTTGGCCTTAAGACGAGCCTCTTCGTCACGCAGTGTTTGCAGACGCAGCTCCTCCTCGCGCTTGGCAATGTCACGCAACGTCTGTATGCGCTGCTCCTCCTCACGGGCGGCTTGCTCCCGAGCGAACTGCTCACGAGCTGCCTGCTCTCGCACTGCCTGCAGTCGGGCTTCCTCTTCGCGGACAGCCTGTTCTCGCAGCGAGAGTTGTCTGGCTGCCAGCTCACGCTGTTGCTGTTCGATGGCCGCCTGCTGACGCTGCGCCTCAAGACGTGTTTGCTCCTCCCGCAGTAGGCGCTCGCGGACCTCTGCTTCACGTTTCGCCTGCTCTCTCTCAGCCTGATCGCGTGCCTCACGCTCCTGATGCTCACGCTGGCGTTGCTCTTGCTTCAGACGCTCCACAACGATATTTATGTCCATCTTCAGTTTGATAAACGATTGGAAGATATTCATGACGTCGTTGTACAGAGTTGACACCTTGTTCATGTCGTGTGCACACTGCGAAGCGCTGTCCAGCTTGGAGCGCAGTGGTCCCTCGCGGCTGGTCACATAATTCTCGATGTCATTGACCAGATTGGAGGCTTCGACGGGATCACGCAAGTAGGGCACCTTGTTGGAGACGCTATTGTAGAAGTAGCTGATCTCACGGTACTCCGCATCGATCTGTGAAGGGAAAAAGCAAGTGTTAGATGTGGATGAGTCACTTGAAGGGAATCGCTTGCTTACCTTCTCGACGACCTCGAAGAAGTCGTTGGCCTGGTTTAGGCTCTTTCGTTTCTGCTTCACTTGCTCCTTGAAGCTCTGCCATTTATCGTTGAGTTTGCGTAGCTCGTCCTTCACGTAGGATTCACTCTCGGGATTGCTAATCAGCAGCTGCTGGCTCGTCGTCTCTGTAAACTTCTCTATGCGCTTCTCAAGCAGCTGGGCGGAGCGAGCGGAAGAGGGGAGGGAAGTACAAATAAATACAAAGTTAAAAGGCTGCCAAAAATATATCCCAAGTCTCTAATTAACCCATTAGGCAGCAGCTAAAACGAATGTCTGGGCACAAGTGCAGCCAAACAACTTAAAAGATACTTTTGTATCTTTGTGTCCATAAAAATCAGAACGTCAAAAGCAATTTATAACAGCAAATGCGCAGCTAAACGAGGAGAGAGAGAGAGAGTGCAACCGAGTGTGGCAAGCATACGAAAATTGTATCTTTAGCTGTGTATCTGTTTCTCTGACTGTGTATCTGTAGCTATTGCTGTAGCTGTATCTGTATCCGTCGCCACTGCGGCTGCACACTAGATGTATTTCTCGAGTTTTTAATTACAAACTAACGACAGCTGCCGCTGTCCGTCCAACACGACGCTGACAGCGACAGCATTTTGAAAGTTGAATTTCAATTTTGAATTCGAATTTGTACTTATTTTTCGAGAAAATGTCTCAACACTTTTTGGAAAATTTGATGAATGTGCCGGGGCTGTTTCAGTCAGTTTATCTGAGTTGAGTTGTGGCCACCCAAAAGGGCAACAAACACATGCACGGGAAGTGGGCGTGTGTCGCCAGACATGGATGTGAAATGGAAAACCCTTGGGATTTTAAAATATATACTAGTAGATGAGCATGAGGATTACTTTTAAAAAATTGCAAAATCATTTGCAGATGTTTGAACTACTTCAATATTCTATTTAAAGCAAGTTTCAGTGTGTTGGGATACTACTAAGTCTAGGACTACCTCGATCGTATGCGCTGATTGACCCCAGCGTCGCTGATGATGCGTTGATTTCAGATATTTTGGCATTGAACACTAGAAATTAATTAAAATTAAAAATACCTGCAGTTGGATTATGCCAATTTCTAACCGAATATCTAATCTAATGGAGTGAACGTCCCATGACGCGTTCAGCTAGCGTGCTAGGCTAAGGTCACTCACCTCTATGGTACGTTCAAAGTACTCGAACGCCAGCGACGTAGTCTTGGCAGCTGCCAGACTATCCACACTCTGTCCATTAATATCGTGCAATTGCTTGCTGACGCTGTCCAGACTGCGATCGATATCATCGAGATCGTTGCGGAACTGCTCGATCTTCTCGCGACGCTCCAGCGTCGACATTCTCGCGCTGCTATTCGACTCGAAGTGAATGCGCAAATTCTCCAACAACTTCAATATGCGATCCGTGTCGATTTCGCGAGCGCCTGGCGGCTCCAATACGCGCACACGATCGATCAACAGTTCGGATTGCGTGATTAACGATCTAAATTTATCCATGCACTGATCGCGGAATTTCTCGTGCTCGGCTATGGTGCGCTCCACGCCCGAAGATGCACCCGACTCGGTTGGATGCTTCGCGAAGTAAGCATCGATTTCACGACGCAGCTGCACAGCGTTCTCGAGGAATTGCAGCACACTCTCCAGCAGCGTGCGATAGTCGTACTTGATGCCATCCAACTTTGCCTTCAGCATGCGCAGATTGTTGATCACCTGCTCGATCTTTGAGAGCGATTGCTGATCCTTCGTCTGTATGCTGAGTGTGGTCTGTATGCGCTGCTGTATCTCCTCCTGGGCACGCTCTATATCCTGGCTAACATACGTGAGCTTCTCTCGCGTGGTTGTCAGCAGCTGCTTGGCATCCAGGCTCGATGTGGTGAATACCGGGTACAGCTGCGTGTCCACCTGGGTGCTCTTGGCCACAGTCTAAGAAAAGAAATGGGGATTAATGAGGATTATTTGAATTCGAGAAGGAATACTCCATTTTCCACTTACCTCTTCGTTATCACTCATGACTTTCTCAAGTAGATACTCTACTTCGCGCTTTTCCGCTATACTCGTTGTCCAATTTTCCAGACTGCTCGTCACGTCGATCTGCCGCTTACTGAAGCCGTTCAGCGCCTCTTCCACTGCCTGCACTGAGGATTTCGTCTCGAGATATGGATCCACAATCTACGCAGCGATGTTCATTTAAAAATAGCATTAAAATAAAAATCAGTTTCAGTTCAACTTTTTGTACGGTTTTTGGTTTTTCTTTTTGTGTTTCTAAGTTTCTTCCTCAAGTGTCTGACTGACAAGTTGGAAAATTCGTGGAAAGCGCGTGGCACGTGGCACGCATCTGCCTATGGCCAGGGTCTGTCGCGTTCTGACGCGACACCACAGAGTCCAGAGACCGGGACAGAGCAGCAGAAGACAGCAGGCAGCATAAGGCATAGGTCTCTCACTCTCTCTCTCTTATCTATAGACAAGCTGCGCAAATTGCCTGCTTTTATTTATGGACTCGACTCTACTCGAGGCGTCGGCAGCCAAGCGAATTTTCTAATTTCAAATTTTCTTTGCGGCTCCCTCCCTGCTCCATCTCTGTCTCTCTCTCTCTCTCTCTGCCTGCCCTGCGTGGAAATGGCGTTGTCGTTGCGATATATGTTTATGGTATGTTATGGCCAACCAAATCATATTGTCGGAAATTTATGTGCAGCATACTTGGCTTAGCTGGTGCAATCAACAGACGACGGCGGTGGTGTTCGCGCCTAAGGTGTAAAATACTCTAACTCAATTTTAGTAAATGGGAAATGCATTAAGTGTCGATTGAGTTCTTAAGTGGAGTCGTCGTGGGACGGAGGGGAAACATAACCATAACTATAAAGTTGCATATTTCCAGTTGAAACAAAGTCAAGATCAGATTGTCGAAGTTGAGATATTGCCTCATTACGTTGATTGAGCTGAAGTGGCTGCAGCACCTCATTAGATTGATTGCTCTCGAGGTTGGAACTGCAACTCAATTGACGCGCTAATTCTATACTCTTTCTGTAATTGTTTTTCCAACTAATCCAACCCTCCGCCACAGTCGTAAGACCTGTTTTGGGCCAGAGCACATGAAGTCAGCCAAGAAGCAGCGTACTCGCGTACCGTCTAAAAATAGCAAGCGTTGCATCATGTTGGAGCATATTAGTCTGGCCTGGCCTGGATCTGACGGACGGACAGACAGACAGACAGGGGCAAATGTGCAAGCTGTCAGCAGCTGACATCAGCGGTTAGTAAAAACAGAACAGAACTGAGGAAACGCATGCAAAGCTCTGCCCTGACATTAGAGAATTCCGACTAAGTACTAAGTAAGTGTGTGTGTGTGTGTATGGCTACAGTGGATACCGATACCGACTTTGAGGTTGATGAATCGCTGGCCGGACGACTTGAGCTCCGCGTAGCTGGAGGCAATGTTCGCCCATGTGGCCTGTAGGAACTGCAGCTTGTGCTCGTCGGGTGTTTGTTGCAGTTGGCGCTGCAGATTGTCCAGTTGACTAGAGAGCTCGTTGGCCTGCTCGAAGAACTCAATAAGCAGGGAGACGTAGTCGACGCGTTTGAGCACCAGATCCTTAAGCTCTATCCAATGCTTGTGCAGTGCCTCGGCCTTGGAGTCGACATCGTAGCGTTGCTGTGGGCTGAGCGACTCCAGATGCTGTTTGATGGACTCCAGCAGCAGATTGATGAGCTCACCCTTGATCTGTGGGAGCAAAAAGCAATGAGTAATGATTTTTGATGAAGAATTGGCAAGCTAACCTCAAGATCCTGCATTAACTCGTGATGCTGCAGTAAAAACTGCTTAGCCTGATGCAGATTTCGACCCATGTTGACGCTCTGCTGCAGCTGTAGTTGGCCTGAGGCGCGTAGCCAGGCTAGTAGCTCGTTGTGCTGCGCCAGAAACTCGGACAATGCACGCTGAACACGTTCATGATCCTCGCTGCTGTTCGCACAGATGCCTTCGATATAGGCCTTGCGGTTCTCCAACTCGTCCAGCACACGTTTGATGCCCTGTGTCTCCTGCTGTGTGCGTCCCACCTCGTCTAGAATGCCATATCCAATACGCAGTGGCTCCTCTGTGAAATTGCGCACATCCCTGCAGACCTTGGCATACATGGCATAGCTCTCGGGCGAATTGGGCGGCAATTTGACACTGGCAAGTTCCAGTTCCAGCTTCTCCAGCACGCTGAGCGTGTGTTCTGCCTTGGCAAAGAAGTCACGCGACTGCTGCAGCCAGTGCTCTCGCTGATCAACCAAATCCAGGTGCTCTGTGCAGCCGCTGAGCACGGCATAGGCCCGAGCACAGGCTTCCTCTCCAGCAAAATGACCAGAAGCCTGTACCTTCTCCTTGGCACGCGTAATCTTCAATGCACGATCGCGCAAGAGCAAAGCCTGCTGTTTCCATTCGCGATACTTGGCAAGCATCTGACTGGCTGAGTGCTCGCACTCTCCCAGGCTGTACATGGTGTTCAGCTCGTGCCTGGCCTGCTGCAGTGCGGCCTCCAGTTCAATTAGCTCGCGTCCAAGCAACTTCAAGGCCAGGCACTGCTCCAGCTGCACTTTGCGCGTCTGCCAGGACAATTCCAAATCATTGCGACGATCGTGCAGCGCCTCTAGCCACTGTTGCACCTGGTGCACAGCTCTCGTGGCATCACGCTTGATATGCTCCGGTCGTGTGTCGAGTGTCTCAAGCTTCTCCAGCTCCTGCAACTGTGCCAGCAGCTCGTTGCCGTCCTTTAGCGCCGCCATGACACCTGTCAACATATCTATGCGCAGCTGTTTGAATTTGTTAAGGAATTCCTGAACGCCAGACACATCAGTGGGCTGTATCGCATCGCTGCAGGCCAACTCCAGTTGATCCATGCGTCGGAAACACTGTGTCATCTTGTCGTGAAACTGTGTGGCCAAGTGCAATATGTGTTGCCTATCCTGCAGCAGATTCAGTATGTCCTGCCAGATGATGTTCAGTGTATCGGCCATGGCGTTGACTAGCTCCGAGCTGATTCTTTTGCTGGCAAGCAGTTTGTCGGCTTTCTGTACGAACTCGTCCATGGGACCGGGCAGGTTCTGTAAGGCAAATTCTGTTATATATCTGTTGAAGTGGATAGACTTTGATTCTTAGACATACCTGTAGATTACGCAGCGTCTCATCGTGATCCCTTTGCATCTGCAGCGACTCATCGAAGTTCTCGCCAAGCGTTGTGATCTTCGGTTCCAGCTCCACAACTTTGATATATATCTTTTCGGGACTCTGAAAGGGATGCAAATATGATCGTACACAAGAAGCAATAACTACAGTTCCTAGAACCCAGATTGAACCAAATTGAGTATAGCCTCGCTATTGATTGGAGTCGTATGCGAATAATAAAAGACTATCGTGTATATATTATAGATTAATCTCTCCCCCTCTCTCTCTGCTTATAACTCTCGGCAAGGCCCTATAGATGTGGTATATTAGCATTTTCCAGAGTCACGTTCACGGCCTCTGCCTAAGCTGCTGCTGCTGCTGCGTTCTCATTCATGAAACGTTGTTGTCGTTGTCGTTGACATCGTCGGGCGATCTCTGCGGAAACCTGCTTAGACAATGCTGCACAGCAGCTTCTAATTTTGGTAGTCGGCGAGTCGAGTCATCGATGCGAGAGAACAACAACAACAACAACAACAACAACAAATAACAAGAACGGCAGCAACAACTCCCGAGTCTACTGGAGCTGTGTGTGCGGAGTGTGTGTGATTGCAATGAAGGTCAGCATTGGCCTTATATGGTAATGGCATCCGTTAGTTTTTCCTGTTGGGATGCGCATGTGTTGATATGTATATGCTGCTCCGTCCTCTCATCCTCCTGCTCCCCCTCGACATATTTGGCCAGAGTTATGTGGTTGTGCCACATGTCGTCCGCGGAACAGCAAAGTTCTCAGTGAAAGCCGCATTTTTGGGCTGCGTCTGCTGCACGAAATACTTGAGAAACACCGCGTGGGTGTTAATTTCGTTTGACAGTCACGAGCAACGAGAAGCGTCTGGGCCCATCGAGTTTTACGATTTTACAAACGACAACGACGCAGCTTTTTAACCACTTCTGGGAAAGAGCACTAGGAGGGGGAATAGGGAAGAGTCGGCGCATCGTTTAGTCGTCTATTAAATTGATCTTTAATTTGTTTGCTGAGGGCTCCGGGCGAACGAGGGCCGAATCGGATTGCATACGCTCAAGATCACCCATCTATAGCGTCTATCGAGCTAATGACAGTAATCAATCAATTACAATGAAAACTAATAACCGTGCTATTAGACTGAAATTACAGCATTGGCGCCCAGGGGCATACAACATCTACGACGTCGATGTGAGTGAGTTTTCCAATATGCATAAATGGTTGGACACATGCGCACAGTGAAAGCTGCCTAAGGCGGTCAGCTAACTAGTCGATCCAGGCAAGTGAGTCGAGCAGAGCCGTCTAATGAGACGGGTATACCAACAGGTAGCTGGTTCGTTAGTGCCAGGCACCACTGTAGATAGTCTACTCTGCCTGGGGCGCAGTCAGTCCAGCTGTTCCTTTGTGCCAGTCTCCACTGTTGATAGATAGGTCAACTGTCGTGCAACGGCTTCGGCTTACACCAAAATACAAATCACGTCACAGTCGCCTAACTGAAATATGAACCATATATGGCATGACATCACTATAAACAGCCAGACCATAACCATGCCCAAACGCGTGCATATGAATTACACTCGGGTACTCATTCGTTGCGAAATTTTGAATCGTATTTCAAGTGCCCGTGCCGCTGCCTCTGCCACACGCACGCTGCCTGCATTTTGAGGGAAAACTTGGACAAGTCTGTAATTCAGAGACGGAAGTTCAAGATGATGATATAATACCGACGAAGGTGTTCTATCAATGTATCAAGTATTGAGGGAGTTTATTGCGCGTTGCTCTCTCTTGTGCGAGTGTATGTGTGTGTGTGTGTGTGTGAGGCCGCGACGGGGCAGGCGCTTAGCTGAAACACGTTTTTGGCTTTTAAATTAATACTTTGTGGCAGCGGGTAGAACACGATTTCGATATAAAATTACCTTGGCGTTGTTATCGTTTGTATGAAATCATTTTAACGTTTTTTTTTTGTTTTTATAGAGCGCTCTTTCATTACGTTACGACGCGGCTCCAATCCTTGCCCCGTGTTCCTGTTTTGATGTTGTCTGTTGATTTGATTGAGCATCTCAAAACTGTGTGCACGCGCATGGGCGTTGGCGGATCTATAGAAGAGTTTGCGGATTTTGTTCTTTTTTTGGCCAATTGACAGTAAATCAGACAATTGGCAATTCCCGACACGCGACTCAAGCGAAAATTCCACGAAATAATACGGTACTTATCGCCATGTTTGATTTTAGCTTATACAGTGCTGCCAGACAGCAGCGAATGAGATTTGTAATTCAATTAACCTTGATTAATATCAGATTATCGAGAAGCACTGCAAAAATTAACAGGTTGATGACTAGTTAATATGTATTCTCAGAATTAATATTATGCTGCTCACACATTTTATTTAATTAACCTGCGTGTTTGGCCGATCAGGCCACTTTGCACTTAGACAGTGTGACCCCATTTAGTTTAATTTAACGCGCGGTTACGGGAATTTCGCGCTAAAAATCCGTTGCAGCAGGTGCAATTATAATTTGTGATTCCAATAAGCAATTGCAGTCCTTGTTGGACATTTCTCACACTAGAAAAACGTGCGCGCATATTTGCATAGCAAATAAATTGGTCAATTGAGAGTGCATAAATCAAACATCAAACAGGCTCAGCTCACGCTATTGACCCGCCCGGGCAGCGGAGCACCCCCCGCACAGTGTCAACATAACCTCAATAACTGGTGCTGCATGCCGAATTATTATCGTTGTTTGTGTTTAAGAGTTTATACAAATCGCGAAAACTATAAAAACAACATTAGCATTAGCGCATTAGCGCATTGTGTGTGTGAATTGATAGAGAGCAAACAAAATTGACAGATTGAACAAATGCGAATATGCAAATGCGGCGCGCCGAGTGCGCGTCATATTTGTTGCTGCTGCTGCTGCTGCTGCGGCGGCTGCTATTGTTGTTCTTGTTAATGGTCCAACGCGCACACTCGGTTGGCTGACGCAAGCTGCCCGCTACGAGTGATGTACAATTGATGTAGAGCACAGCGTTGCCAGGCTGGCCGCACCCGGCCTGACTTCGTTTTTATCGTAAACACGTTGCCCCCCCGTCCCCTTCGCGATGGCAATTTGCATTGTGCCAACTTTAATGATCTAACAAAGGTTAACGCGCGTCGTCGTTCGCGTGTGATGTCAGACTTTTGCGTTCTATAAATAATACTGAAAAATAAACAGTAAAAATGTTTTTGGTTTTTGTTACGCTCGCGCGCAATTGTGTGTGTGAAAAAGTTTTCCCCAGCTGCAGCGTGTGGAAAATATGAGAGAGGACACTATCGCGGCGCCCCAATCGAATGCAATTTAAATTTCAATTTAATTCGCAGCCAAGCGAAAGATAATTTCTATAATTGTTTGTACAAATTGCTAACCACGACTCGGCGACGGCGGCGGCGGCCGAAAAGCCGCAATTGCGCCAGAGTTGCCACATAGTAAAGACGACTCTCTGGTGGGAAAAAAGCCAATTGCTGAGGAAATAAAAGCCAAGCCAAGCGCAGATATCGTATTCCCCTTTCCCGCCCGATTTAGCGGGAAAAAGGCTGTGCCGGGCAGCGCTATGCAGCAACTTTCATTGAGCGTTTATCGGGGAATATCAGTTTTCATGTAAACATGCAATACATTTCGCATCTCGCCATTTTCCAATCCGCAGCCAAAACGTGCCTCGCTTCGCCGGCAATTACAGCAGCTGCCGCTCTGCTCCTTTTCGCGCGCAGAGATAAAACTGGCCCGGGACCGTACCCGGGTCCAGCCCAGCCCGGCTCAGACCAGGCCGCCTGCCGATTATCAATCAGTGCGTGCCAAAACTGTTTTGTCAGTTGCGCTAAGTAGGAGCTGCATTAAGTGCCGCGATAGATGGATGAACAGGCCAGGCCGGGCCAGGCCAGGCGGGCACGCAGGCAGGCTGTCTGGGTGAGCGGCCAAAGGAGACCGGCTTGGCTTGGGATGTGTGACTGGCAGTGGAGCTGCGACTGCGCATAGAATACATTATTTTAACGCGCGGACATGTTGACAACGTGCAGCGCCACCTCTTAATGTGGATACGACGTGTTAGGGATGCGCAAACGATTTTTATGTTAATTTTTAATTATTTTTCTATTTATTTTTGCTGTGATTTTGTGTGAAGTGAAGTGAAAAGTGACTGCAATTGGCTGTATTGCTGAATCTAATTATTTTATATTTTTTTTTACTGTGATTTTCAGTGAAGTGAAGTGAAAAGTGACTGCATTGAGATCGGATCTACCGCTTATTATAATATTTTTCTATGTTTTTATTGTGATTTTCAGTGATGTGATGTGAAGAGTGACTGCAATTGGCCTAAATGCTGTTTTAATTATTTTAATGTTTTTTTTGCTGTGATTTTCCGTGAAGTGAAGTGAAGGAAGTGAAGGGTAACTGCAATCGGCTCTATTGCTGAATCTAATTATTTTATATTCTTTTGCTGTGATTTTCAGTGAAGTGAAGTGAAGTGAAGAGTAACTGCAGTGGGATCGCTTCTACTGAAAATTGTTATTATTTTCTATTTTTTTTGCTGTGATTTCTGTGAAGTGAAGTGATCGCAGCAGAAGGAAAGTGTAGAGAGGTAAGTGAAAATATTGAAAATTTGCCAATTTGATTAATTTGATAATTTCGATTGGGGCTTTTCCAATTGTGACTATGCCTGGCACACAAATCACTGCATCGCTCGCATCGCTGTGCCGTAAATCACAGTGACAACAAGGCAATACAGTGATTTCGCTAGCCCATCCCTCGCTGCGCCGTCGTCTGCCTGCGTTGTCGACTGTGGAGGAATGCGCAGCTTTTCATGCGTAAATTTATGTGCCTGCCAAGCGTCGTAAACATTTCTCTAACTTGGCACACGGCTTTCTTTTGCCAGGCCAGGCTAGGCCCGACCAGAGGCGGCTCCAGCTCCAGCTCCAGCTTGGAACCACGTATGCGCAGCTGCAGCCGTTTCACCCACGCCAGAGCCCAAAGCGATGGCACATAACTTGTGCTCATGTGCTTGTCTCTCTCTCTCTTTTCTATATACATGCCCATCTCTCTCTCTCCCCTGGGGGATTTATGAGTGAAAAGCTGCGACTTTTACAAATGAAAATGCCATAAATTCAATTAGTGCTGCTGCTGCTGCCCTGATCCATGCGAGAGATGCGCTTCGATTGCAAATCAGAGCAGATCAGCAGCCTGCCCGCCCGTACTCCTACTCCAACATAACAACCAGGTCGCCTTTCCGCACCAATTCCCGCTGAGAGCCAAACCGAAAGGCTAATGCCAAATTAATTTCGCGCATTAGTTGCAATTATGCTGTAGCTGCCGCTGGAGGAGCGCGCCGGGCACGCTTCACATGCTCCTTCTCCTCCCCCCCCCTACTAGGTAAACATATGCGTGGAACAGGGGGTGGGGGGGTGGAGCTGCCTTTGAAGTTGTCTGTTGTTTTCTTGGTCTGTTTGGCTACGCTTTTAATAGCTTTTCCTCGACTGTGGCCCAAATCCATGAAAAATTAGGTCTGCAAGCGGGCGCAGGGAGGGGGAGGGGCAGGCGAATCGCATATCGCGTGTAAATTGTATCTATCTATCTGTATCTGTATCTGTATCTTGTTGTTTTTAGAAATGTGCTCATGCCGCAACTATTTTCAGTTGTTGCAACAAAAAAACAAATTGAGGCAAGAAACATTGCGACTTTTGCCTCATTGAGATTGATGTGTGTGTGTTGCCCAAGAATTACATCTGTGTGTGTGTCTCGGGCAAATGGATTTTATGGCGCATACGTCCCAAATCTTTCATAATATCAACATCAACTATCGACATACTATAATAACAGAACAGAAATACTTGAGAAAACTCGAGGGGGGACGAAAAACAATAAAAGTATTTTGCGTGTTTCCAAACTTTTTGAATCGGATTCTAAATTTTTCAATTGTCATTCAAATATTCAATGTATTTCCCCGGAAAACTTTTGTTGATCTACTTAACAAACCGAATCCGAAACTTGTACAAACTTCCTCAAAGTTCTAGATATTAGTAAGACGGAACTTTGACATATGCATGGGTAGTACTTCTCGGCTATTTGCATAGCTGAAAACTTATGGTTACTTTAATCTTTTGCCTTCCTTCTCCTCCCCCCTACCTCATCAGCATAACAATAACAAGTGAGAAGCATAACAATAACAAAAACTGAGCTCATCGCAAAGAATGTAAATACTGTATATATCTTTGAAGAACATGCCACGCCCTCCCCACCCTCTCTCCCTACTTATACGCACTTTAAACACATCTATATATGTTTGCTTTTTTTCTGTATTTTTTTCTTTCCAGCTCCTCCTACGCTAATTTGTTTACCTGAAGAAAAACAACAAAAAAAATCGGTTCGTGTTTTTGTTTTCAACACTTTTTTGATGGCAGTTCGCAAAGCTGCGTCGGGTGAGTCTTCTACAAATCAATTAAACTGTTGAATGCACAAGTTTTTCAGGGGGCGGGGAAAATACTATAACAAATGCACATACCATATACCCTATAAATATTCTGGGTACAGTGGGCGCAGGCTAATTGAAACCTGTTGAAATGGGAAAATGAATTGCAGGCTGAATTTGAAGTGGATCCCTGTACTATTTATAAGTTGGCCTAGTTGACCCTGAGTTCTAAGGGGGAGGGAAATTGGGGTACTGTTTGTGTGCTCTTAAGTTTTGAAAATAATGGAATGTTGTGAATAGAAAAGATAAGCAAACAAATGTATAAAAAGAGAAAACAGCACAAATACTTCACTTTAAAATGAAAATATATCAAAATATAGATACCATCGATAAAGAAATATTATTTGGGGTATATATTACATAGAATAATACCAAAAACTAGCTTAAATTCATTTCAAAGAATTTCCAAATTCACGCTTCACGCAATTTAATTTAATTAATTTTAATTTTTTTTTTTTTTCACAATTGACCTTCAATAAAATTCAATTTTTTTGGGATACCGACACTGGCCGGATAATGCCTTCTATCAGCCCCACTGTACTCGTAATATTTGCCAAAATAAAACGTGTTGAAAACGCAGAAAACAACATGTTTCCACTGATTCATGCATTTTGCAGACGCGCCGAAAAATATCAAACAAAAATCAGAAAAGAAATAACAAAAAGTAAAATAAACGAAAAAAAGAAATGTGTGTAAATCAAATCGAATGCTAAACACATGGAGTGCTCCTCAGTCTCGAATGGGGCACAAAGTGGCCCCAAAATTTCAATGAGTTTTTTTCTCTCTTTTTTTGGCTAACGGGTTGAACGAACACGCAGCGTGTGAGAGAGAGCGAGAGAGAGATAGAGGCAGGGGCACATTACCCATGCCATAAACCTTCGCTGTTGTCTATAATTATTGCATGCGCTATCTCTCTCTCTCTCTCTCTCTCTGTCTGGGGCACAAAACTTGTAGCGCTTCCATTTCTCAAACTGAATCTGAATCTCAGACGGTCTCCAGGTCGGTCTCAGGCTTTGGGGCTTCCTCAAGTTCGCGTACGCGTGCACGCAAAGCAGAAGAATCATTGATTGGTTTGATCTGCTTCTCTCTCTCTCTCTCTCTCTACTCCCTTCTACTTTTGTCTTTTTCTGCTACCCGTTTTCACTTTGTGTAGCAGTTGTGTTTTGCTTTTAAATATATAAATTATTTCGGTTTTCTTTTCTTTTTTTGTGGGGCAGCAGGTAGCACAGCTGCTGCGCCTAATTGCCCAAAGTATCTTGCAGATACATTTCTGTTTTCTTTTTTTTTTTTCTGTCACGTTAGAACGCGTACGCAGCGCTGCTGCTGCTGCTGCTGATGTCATGAGTCAACCTTGAACCTTTTGTTTTAGTTTCAAATAAAAACACACCGTCACACACTCACACACACATGATTTATAACTATACTATCAACAACTTTTGCTTTCGTTGTGGAGCCTCTCCATGTGCTAATTGGCACGGAAATTATATTGAAGCCGGTTTGGAACCAGTTTTGGGGGGGTATTAGTTAAAAAAAGTAAAAAAAAAAAACACACAAAAATCGAAACAGTTTTTTTGTATGTGATTCTAGAGTTTTTAAGCCGGGCAGCAGAAGAAAGATTAAGCCAGAGATGTCGAAGGTTTTATACCCTGCAATTCTTGGCTGGGAATTGTTTGTTTCCATAAAAACTAAAGGCATAAAGTTTGCTCTATACTTTTGCAATTTTTCTGGTATCTGAAGTGATTATATCTACAATAAGCATAGCTTCCTTAGGTTATATACGTAAATTCCTCAATTTCTATGCATTTTTTAAATCTTTATTATAATAAATACACTTTATGTGCTTGAAAATGTTTCTAAAAGAGTTCAAAAATGAATATACTCTTAGCCAGACTTTAATCCAGTTATGTTCGACTTATAACTATAGTATGCAGCTCTCTTTCCCCCTATATATCACCCTCTCCCTCTCTGAGATATGCACGTGTATCTGCAGTGTATGTGTGATTACTTTGCTTGCTTGTGTATTACTTATGCATACATTCTCCCAACTGTCTATGATCTCTCAATGTTATCCGGGATTCACTCTACTCATAAATTATGCCCCCTCTCCCCCTCTCTCTCTCTCCTACTCTCTCTAACTGCATAAATCGCTGCAGTTGCCACTATGTCAGGAGTTATCTACGCGTATCTCTCTCTTCCTCTCTCTCCCTCTCTTGGCCATGTCCAAGTTCGTTGTATCCCTCTGGCAGCTACAACAAGCTAAGGCAGGGATAGGATAGGCAGGGTAGGGGGCAGGGGCGGGGAACTCACTTGCAAGAGCGCTATCACCAGCTGGATGGGTCCGCAGCGTACAACGACTGTGCCGATGGTGGTGGCGCGCAGGGAGCCGGTGGAGGTGGTCGCCTGACTTGGCGTTGGCGACGATGATGACATTGTTGCTGAATAATTGAAGGCGTCTAGCTGGGATTGCGACTGTGACTGTGACTGTGACTGTGGGGGCCTGGAGGGGCTGAAGCTGCTGCTGCTGTTGCCGATTCGAGGAGCTGGCCGAGTAGAGTGAAGACATCGATGAGTCTAACGTTTGGCGATGTTCCATGGCGCAGTTCTCCTTGTTGTTGTTGTTGTTTGCTTGAGTGTTGTTGCGGTTGTTGTTGTTGTCGTTGTTGTTGTTGTTGTTGTTGTTGCTGTCGGCTTAGCGGCAACGTGTAGCTTTGTATGTTTTGCGTGGGCGTTTTTAATCTTTCTCGTTTAGTTTTCTTTTGTTTTGCTTTTTTATTTTCTTTTTTATTTCAGCGCGTTGTGCATTTTGTTTGATTGCTGCTACAAAGTAGGAAGAAGGGGAGGGGGGGTATTTGTTTGTTAGCGCATTGTTTAGTTGAAATTGAGTTATTTCGTTTCGTTTCGTTTTCGTGTTCGTATTTGTTTTGTGTGTGTTTTCTTTCGCGATTTTCTTCTTCTCGCACACGCTATCAATGCTCGCGATCGTCTGACGAGATGGCACCTAGCACAGTTAGAATATGTTCTATCTGCTCTCGGGGAGAGTCCGTACCGAACTATGGCAAACAGATCGAGCGATCGGCGACTATGAAGTCATCCGCACCGTGTGTTTATTTGTGTGTGATGTACAAGCACAACAATGTGGAATACTGCACGCACAGCTTGCTAGGTGTAGCTGTTGCCTGTCTTTGTCTATGTATCTGTGTATCTGTGTATCTGTACGCGCCTGAGATACTTTTTGCGCCTTTGATGCGTGCGCGAGTCCGCTCATTCGGTTCGCTCGCTCGCTCGCTCGCTCGCCCGATGACAATGCTCGATTTGCGCTATTTCTAAAATCAAACTAAAACTATTTGCTAATGTGCCCCCCCCCACCCCTTGCCCTGTCTCGTCCCTCCCCTGCTGTGCTGCTGTTTGATTAGCCCACATTTTGGCGGATGTGCGTCAGGCTAATCATCTGCAAGATACTAACGTATCTGTAGCTGTCCCTCTGTATCTGTGCAAGACACATGTGCCAATTGTTGCATTGTACATTAACCTGTACCCCTACTCCCCTCCCCTCCCCCCTCGCTAGCTGCGATCGATTGCAATTGCCGAAACAGAAAAAAAAAACAAAAAGAAATTATGGCAGCTTCACGTTTATTTTTGACTCATTACGCATACGCAGTGTGTGCTGCTGCCTTCGCTATTAGGTAATTTTTCTGTATTTTTAATAGCCCCGTGGCAATTTTGAAAAATTTTCCGAATTTTCCCCGTTTTGGAGGGGGCTAATGTAAACTAAACGTATTTTAATTGTACTTTTTTTTTGGCTGGCCCCTTGGCTATAAATAGCAAAACATTTACAGCGCAGCTGCCTGGAGACGGGGCGTGGCTGTCTGCCTGCTCCCAGCCCAGCTGCACTTGCAGCCCAGACAATTGTCAAATTTAACTGACAGCAGAGACCCCAAAGAAACTATCTGTATCTTGAAATATATCTCTGGCATTATTCTATCTCTCTTTCGTTTCTAGCATCATTCAAATTTTCGCAACAACAAACGAACAAACACAAATTTAGAACACAAATTCAGCCAATTCTCTCGTGTTTTTTTTTTCTTTTTATTTTTATAATATGCATGTTTATTTTGTTAATTTTTCGAGAATTGATGGGTCGCTTTCAATGTCGTTAGGCGCTAATTTATTATTGTGTCGCCCCTTGAGAATGAATGAATTCATTTACATTATATATACATTTTTCGCACAGTGTACTCGTATTTCTATGCCAAAATTTACATTATTCGAAAAACTTTATTCGCACGCGATTCAAAAATTGTGAATAAAAACGGAGTCTGCGAAGCGAGTTTGAGTATGTGTGTGTGAGTGATAGTGAGTGTGTGTGAGAGACGCGCGCACGCCGCGTGCCCAAACAACCGTACGACGCGAACTTCGAACAAGACTGAAGCAGCCGGAGCAGCCGCAGCGCGTTGATCAGCGCGAAGACGATGAGATCGGTAAGCGAAACGGTTGGGAAACGGCACAACCGGCGATTAACCGTTTCGCTCATGGCACGAGCTGGCTCTCCCGCTCTCCCACTCTCTCTCTCTGCGTTTCGAAAGCCGGCTGAGCTTTGGCTGGGAGAGAGAGAGAGAGCCAGCGCATGGGAGAGACGCTGGCGGGGAAGGGGAGGGGGACATAAATAAACAAGTGCTCTTGGCATTCGTTGCGTCGTTAATTCATGATTTCAATTTTTAATGCCCTGCGCCGGCAACAGCAGCAGCAACAACAACAACAACAACAACAGCAGCAACAACATTGTGCTCAAGTGTAGCTTGTACTTTAATAACAGACACACAGCAAAGAGGCAGCAACAACAACAACAACAACAACGCGAACAACAACGTTGCTGCTGCAACCTGACTGCATCGTGTCTTAATAGAATGCAACAGGCGGCCGCCCGCATTCAAAGCGGGCTGTCTGCCCCTGCCCCTGCCCATCCTATACTCCCCTAGCTCTAGCCCTACCCTCCCCCCGCCCGCCACACAGTTTTCCGCTACTTGAGCGTCCGAAATGCGTGTGGCAGCCCATGCTCGACTTGAGTTTGCGATATATGAAAACTCTAGGCCAGCAGGCAGTGGGGGAGGGGCAGGGGTAGAAGTTGGCTGAGATAACTCGACGTATACATCGTGCCAACGTTCCAATCAACGTTTTCTGTTATTATTTTGCACAGCCTATCAACGGACAACAAAATTTATTGAATTATACTTTCGGCGCCGTCACGAAATTGCCGGCAAAAGAGCATAGAGAGCAGAGCAGCAGGATGGAGTAGCTGGAGAAGATGAGCAGGAGGCAGTAGAGCAAAAAAAAAGAAGAGAAAAAAAAACTGACGGCAATTTGTGATTTGATTGCTACGCGCAACGCGGCGACGGCGCCGCTTGTTGCACAAGAATTTCGTTTTATGAAGCTCAACAGAATTTTCACCTAAAACGAGTGTGTGTGTGTGTGTGTGGAACTCCCCTCACACACATGTACTTTATTTATAACATTTTTATTGAGATTAATGTGACATTTGAGTGGCTTGTTAGCGCGTGTGTGAGGGAGGAGGAGGAGGGAGTAGGGAGTAGAGGAGGGAGTTGCCCGCCCAGCTCGCTTTTCATATAATTGAAATCACTTAACAAACGTTTTATAATTAAGTATTTTCTTGGTATACCGCGCACAAGGGTTAACTACGCTCAATTACAGTGCCCGCCTAAAATTATGCCACACTTTGAAGGAACAACTGCAGTTGCAGCTCAAAATAAATTTATAAATTTACAAAATACACTTATATCACATTTAATTTACAATAAAAACAATATACATGCTCGCATTATTGTTTATTACATTTCAAATATTCTTCTTGTGACTCGCTTGGCACTCGCAAAAAGTATTTAATAATTTTTAAATATTATTCAAAATCAGTTTCATGCTTCGGAAAATGGTATCATATAAATTTCATATTCATGGCTAAATTAAAAATAAAAATAATTAAGTATTTCGTTTTTTTTTTGGGGGGGGGAAGTAATAAATTAATGTATAAAATTAAAAATAGTTTGGAATAAATTAAAAATATTTCGGAATATAATAAATTAAAAATATTTTGGAATTCTCTAATTGTCTGGCAAATTCAGGCATCATTAAGCTAAGCTAATATTAAATTTAGCATATAAATAAATACGGCTAAAACATGCGGAATGTAGAAAACAAAACAAAAAGCAGAAAAAAGGAAAATTGCTTAGAGTAGCCAAAAAAGAAATAGAAAAGCGTTTTCTTTTTTTTTCAAATAAATCAGAGGAAAATTCGATGCTGCCAGCAATTTTTCAATTTTTGGCAAGGAAAAACACAACAAAAGCAGAAGAAGAAGACAACAACAGAGAGCAGAGCGGAAAAGCAAATGGCGCGGGTTAATTAGGCGGGTTTGTCGTTGCCCCAGAGGGGACTGGGGGCATCTGCTTAGAGAAATCCCTTGATCGTCTGTTTCGTTATGTTCTCGTAGTATTTGCTGCGGCGCCACGTTGCGCAGCCCGCAGCTGAAGCAGCAGCAGCAGTAGCAGCGGTTGTAGTCGTTGTGGTTGCCTGGGAACTCACCTCCGGCGTGACGGCTGTGGAGGCACCGGGTTGCAGCTCCGTGCTAATGTTAACCAGGCCGTAGCCCTCCAGTTCGCTATCCGACTCCAAGGGCAGCTGCTCCTCCTCGGGCGTGGGCGTAACACTCTGACTATGCAGCTCAGCCACGCCCGCCACACTGTCCTGATCATCGTCGCCTTTGTGGGGCAGCTGCTGGTGAGCCGAACCTGTCGCTGTTGCTGCTGCCGATGCCGCCGCCGCCGCAGAGAAGTAACTCAGCTCGGAGCTATCGAAGGACATGTTGACGGGCGACTGCGGCAGCTCGGGTATCTCAAAGTTGCTCAGCGTGGAGTCATCTGCCTCATCGAAGGAGTTCTTGGCCGAACCAATGTATGAGGCGGTCTGGAAGGAGGATGAATGCGAGTTGGGCGTGAAATTGCCCTCGGAGGCGGTGGCAAATGATTCATCTTCCGTGGAGCGTGATTGCCAATCCTGGAAAGGAAAGAAACGTTGTAGAAAGCGCATAGAGCATACTCTTCCTGACTCACCTCACTGCTCATCCCGTTGCTGCCGAGCTTCTTGTGGCTGCTCACATCCAAATCGCCGCCACCACAATCCCTTATGACCGCATCCAGTGACTCCGCCACTTCCGCTATGGCGCTCAGCTTGTGCGAGATGGCAGCACAGGCCAATTCATTGTTGCCCGTCGGCGTGACGCTCAATGTGCTGGGTGAATCCCCTGCAGCTGCTCCTCCAGTGCTGCCAGCGCTGCTATTGCGTCCGCTATCGTGCAGCGGACTGGGGCTACTAATGTCGTTGTCCAGCGGCAGCTCATCCGGCACAATGCTGTAATCACAAGAAGAGGAAACGAGATTCGATGGTTTAGACTGCTGCTGCTGCTGCTCCGCTCCGCCAGTGTAATCCAGTGAGGAGGTGCGTGAGTGCAAGGGAGTAGCTTCTGTTTCGGAGTTGTCTGTGTAATCCGATTGTGGATAGGTTTCGCTGTCGTTTCTAATCAGCGCTTTGATCTTGTCCAGGCTGTGCAGCCCGGACTGCAGCTCCTGCTCTGGCTGCTCCTCCTCTTCCTGCTCATCGAGTGTTTCCTCTATGATGATATCACGCTCTATGGAGGCTTTGGCTATTTTAGTCTTGTCACTGGACGTGCTAGCCGTGTCATCGTCATCCTCCTCAGCAAAGGGCCGGGAACTGCTCATAATGATCTCATCTAGCAGCTGGCAGAACGCCTCATCGGAGGGACTAAGTGCAGGGGGTGCTTCTAGATCTGAATCTTCCTCCTCGCTGGCCAGGGGTGCCTGTGGCGCCTCTGCCTCTTTAGCCAGTGGTGTCTCTGCAGGTGGCTCATCGGCTTTTGCTTTGCCAAACAAATTGCGAAATCTGGCAAACATTTTCCGGTTTCTCACGCTTTTCCTGTCTCTTTTTTTCTATATCACTCTCTCTCTCTCTCTTTCCTCCTTGCTCTGTCTTTCACTTGGTTTGACGCAATCGCTAAACACGCGTTTGGCTCGCGGCCAGTGGAGGAGAAACCACAACCAGAACAACAACAACAACCCGAGTGGCGACAATTACTGTGCGCAATTATTCACAGGATTACACTGCGAGAAAATAACCGGGAGAAGCAGGAGAGGAGAAGACACTGCTGCTATAATTAACTCGTTGTTCCACTTTGACCCACTTGTTGTCTGGCGCGACACGAGTTTCTCCAGCGGGATCGGCTATGCCCAAAAATATATGTAGAGAGGGGCGAGAGCGGGGAATACTTTGCCGGCTGTCTGCGTTCACTTGACAAGTTGACAGTTTCCACGCTGTATATGTATATGTCGTACTATCTATATGTATTTCTATTATATTCCCGACTCGCTGCTGCGACGAGCTACGCGCTGGATCACGCACCGAAATAGACTGATGGTTCCGCCAAGACTACAGAGTGCTCTGCGTGCCGATTTGTTTCGCTTTTGTCAGCTTTTATTTTAGTTTTATCTAAAGTAAATTATTTGAGAGAATTTTCCTGCAGATTTCTTTTAATTTTGAGTGCTTTTTCCGACTTTTCATTTATTATTATACTCTGATCGGTTGAAAATGACAAAGGGGTTGCTAAGTTTAAGGCAGAGAAGGCGTGATAGCACCTCGAAAATGTATACATTCTTGCTGAGCATAGATGACTGTTCGATATATTGGAAATTTAGACAAGGGTCCCCCCTATGAAATATCAACAACATTTTTTTTTTCAAAATTTAGAATCGCGAGTTTTTAAGTTTAATCGATTGCGGATGTCAAAATTAGTAATAAACAAGTGTTTAAATCGATTTTGGGCGATACTTAATTTTGACCCAAAAATCATGTCGAAATGGTCGAAAAATTAGACATGTAACATACTCGACAGGCCCAATACCCTCATTTTCCATCGATCATAACTTTCTTAAAAATCAATCGATTTTCATGCGGAATGACATTTTGTTTATGGTTTCATAACCTGATTGGTTCTACATTTAAATAATATCATAATACCCCTTTTGAAATTTTTCGATATTTTGAAAATTTAGACAATGGTCCCCCCTGTAATATTTCAACAAAATTTTTTTTTTCAAAATTTAAAATCGCGAGTTTTTAGGTTTAATCGATTGCGGATGTCAAAATTAGTAATAAACAAGTGTTTAAATCGATTTTGGGCAATACTTAATTTTGACCCAAAAATCATGTCGAAATGGTCAAAAAATTAGACATGTAACATACTCGACAGGCCTAATACCCTCATATTCCATCGATCATAACTTTCTTAAAAATCAATCGATTTTCATGCGGAATGACATTTTGTTTATGGTTTCATAACCTGATTGGTTCTACATTTAAATAATATCATAATAGACCTTTTGAAATTTTTCGATATTTTGAAAATTTAGACAATGGTCCCCCCTGTAATATTTCAACAAAATTTTTTTTTTCAAAATTTAAAATCGCGAGTTTTTAGGTTTAATCGATTGCGGATGTCAAAATTAGTAATAAACAAGTGTTTAAATCGATTTTGGGCGATACTTAATTTTGACCCAAAAATCATGTCGAAATGGTCGAAAAATTAGACATGTAACATACTCGACAGGCCCAATACCCTCATTTTCCATCGATCATAACTTTCTTAAAAATCAATCGATTTTCATGCGGAATGACATTTTGTTTATGGTTTCATAACCTGATTGGTTCTACATTTAAATAATATCATAATACCCCTTTTGAAATTTTTCGATATTTTGAAAATTTAGACAATGGTCCCCCCTGTAATATTTCAACAAAATTTTTTTTTTCAAAATTTAAAATCGCGAGTTTTTAGGTTTAATCGATTGCGGATGTCAAAATTAGTAATAAACAAGTGTTTAAATCGATTTTGGGCAATACTTAATTTTGACCCAAAAATCATGTCGAAATGGTCAAAAAATTAGACATGTAACATACTCGACAGGCCTAATACCCTCATATTCCATCGATCATAACTTTCTTAAAAATCAATCGATTTTCATGCGGAATGACATTTTGTTTATGGTTTCATAACCTGAGTGGTTCTACATTTAAATAATATCATAATAGACCTTTTGAAAGTTTTCGATATTTTGAAAATTTAGACAAGGGTCCCCCCTATGAAATTAGAACAAAATAGTTTTCTTCCAGGAAGGGAACACTGCGAGGCGATGGCAGGGCGTGTCTACATTATTTATAGATTATGTGGATAGGAAAACATACTGAGAGCGTATGTAGTCTTCGGCTTTATAAAACTTTCCATTTTGAGTGATTTTCCCTTCCGTTTTCTGCATCAAAATCCACTCCAGTTGCACTCACACGCTCTCTCTCTCTCTCACCTGTAAATTAGTTCTTTCCCTCTCTCTTCACCTCCCCGTACTCACCTCTTGCCCGTGAGTGCATCCAGCACAAACGGTTCCTTGAGTCGCTTCTTGAGCAGCCTGCCCAGCCGTACCATGCGTCCCACCTCGACCAGCAGCTGTTCCCGTGCCAACAAATGCCGCTGCAGACGTGCCCCCAGTGCGCCTGCTGGGGAAAGTTCTGGCGAGGCTTCGGCATCGCTGCTGATGCCGCTGCTGCTGCGATTGTGCTGCTGCCGCTGCTGTTGCTGCAGCTGTGAGGTCAACTCGTGCGTGAGCAGCGGACGTAGGTCACGCAGCTGCCTGTAGTAGGCCTCGACGCTGCGATGGAACACGGCGGAGACACGCAGACGGGTCATCTGCTCCTGCGCAATCGATTGCAGACTGTGCCAGGTGCGCTGCAGCTGCAGTTGGAATTGCTCCGGCTCCGATTGCTCCAGCTTGCAGCAGAGACGCAGCGTCTGCGATGCCTCCAGCAGCTGACAGCCGTAGTTGTAAATGCTCTGCAGGAGGGGAAGAGAAGGGGTCAATAAGCCCAAACTGGCTTTTGGTACTCTCTCGCGAACAAAACTCACCCGTCCGGTTTCCTCGAACCCCTGCAACTCGTCCTTCTGCAGCTGTATCTCATGGATGTTGCACCCAACATGGGAGTGACAGCGCAACAGCACCGCATACAGCTCCCCCAGCCATTGGAGTGCACGTCGCACCTCCTGCTCGTAGCCATGAATGTGGGTCACCTGCTCCAAGGTGAGCCGCTGTAGCGCCACACGCTCTCCCCATCTCTGCCTGCGCTCGCGACTCACATCCAATTGTCGGCGCAGCTGGGCAATGTCGTTGCTGTAGTCCAGCTGGAGGTCACGGCCCAAGGCGTCTTTCACCGGCATGGCCAACATGTCGCTTAGCTTCTCCCCCTCCCGCACAAGTTCGCGTTCGATGTTGCCTGTCGACGACAAGTTCGAACAAAAAGAGAAATAAAAATGATATTTTGGGTTTCATTGTCTGGGAAAAGTTGAGACTGATAAGACTGCGAGAACGATGGAGAAGTTGAGTAATATTATGATAAGTGGAAGGTAATTTAATGAATTCTAGTTTCCTCTAGAGAATGCTATTAATTAAGCGCCTTTTGGAAAACTTGGGAAAGTGGAAATTCTTTTTCCATGCTTATAAATTAATTTCTTTATAATATAGTCAATTTTATGCAAGTTTCTATTAATTTCAGGCTTATGCTGCGGCTTGTTTGTTTCTTATCATGCGTTTATGCAGGGTATTATATAGTCAGGCATGCTTCAGCTTTCGTTGCCTGTTATCTCTGGGAAAATTGGGTCTCTGATATGCATAACTAGGTCGCATATCTACATCAAGCTGATGTCGAAAGGAATACTGATAGCTAAGTAAAAAAATGTGAGGAAACAAGAAGAAAAACTATACTTTATTGATCTTCAGCTACCTCTATATGCCCTCAGTTTCTCCCCTCATTAAATTTGACTCAAGTTTTATAGTCCATAAATTATTACTTTATAGTAGCAGCCTAATCCATCGCGCAGCTCGTAACTGTTTGCTTAGGAAGCAGTTAAAGGTGGAGGGGATCAACCCACACAAATCGTAGACTTTCACTTGCAATCAACCTCGATTGGGGGGTTATCCGCCTCCCACTTGACCCCACTCACACACACTCACCCAGCTTGGTTTGGCTCGTCTTGAGCTGCTGCAGCAATTGCTCTGCCTGCTGCCAGTCCAGTTCGCTGGCATCTGCCTCTGCTGCATGGCTGGCGATCTGTAGCTGCTCCTCGAATTGATCCAAGAGACGATGGAAGCGTAGGGCCGTCATGAGGATCTTTCTCCTCCTTTCCAGCCGTTCTGCAAAGGAACGACAGACGAACTGCATGAAGTCACGTTGCGAGAGCAGATCCTGACAGGCTGAGTCTTGCTGCGACTCCAGCTGTTCCTTCTTCTTCTGTGCAAACTTCTGGTCGATCTTGTAGAGCAACTCCGCATAGCAACCGTAGGTGTCACGGCATTCCAACTCCAGTTGATCGTGTGCTGCGCGCAGCGTCTCCGAAGCGCGCACATCGCCGCCAACGCTGCGCTGCCGGCTCAGCAGCTGCTCGGCCTCGTTGAGAATCCAGTTGGTGACAAAGGCCACGCCCTCGGCCAATGAGCTGAGCTCGCGTGCCTCACGCAGCGAGCGTAGCAACTCCAGCCAGGCTGTGCGTATTGCTGTCTGTTTCTTTTCGATCTCGTTGAGCCGCAGCTCGATGCGGCTACGCTCGCAGCCAAGATCGGGCGGCAACAAAGGCTTGGCATGTGTTGCAGCTATTGTTGTCGCTGGCTCTGCAGGTGCGGCAGGGGAGGTGGGGCATGTCGCCTCTCTAGTCTCGTAAACCTCATTGAAGCGCGCCAAGATCGCATTACCTGAAGAGGGAGAGAGAGAGAAAAGAGAGAGAGATGAGAAGAGAAATGTGGAAAAGTGTTTTCCGTATTAGTTTCAGTGAAGATCGCTTTATTAAGCGACTTGCGCAGTTAACACATTTTCTATTTGTCTTGCTCTTTATGCCTTTAAAAAAGTGAAAAGCTCAACACGCTCCATGCTCCAAGTGAAGGGTCACGATGCTTAACCGAGTCACCCACACGCAGCGGCAGTCACAGTAGACATGAGCTTGAAGTGTGCGGTTTTTGTGGTCTTCTTCGTGCCATAGAAAATCATTTAAAAGACACTGTACAACAGGGAGAGGTGTGTGTGTTGAGACTTAATAGGGAAATACATGGAAAATATGTAGAAAAAAATTAAAGATACTTAAAGATTATTAAGATCTCAGTTTCAGCTTGAAATACGCTACTTTATCTTGCGCTCTAGAGCTCTAGCTCCGAAGTTCAACCAAGTTACGCTTGCTGTATCCCAAGTGAAAGGTTGTAAAGACCCCATGGCAATTTGAGACAGGCGTGTCTAATTTGCAGACTGAGAACACTTTACTTTTTTGAGCAATTATTCATGCATATTTAAAAATCAATTGGAATTTATTCAACATGCTGCGTTATTGTTGAAACATTTTCAAGTTCATTTGTCGCATAAACAAGCAAATAAATTTGTAAACAATTTCAATGTTATGCAGTGTAATAAAAGTCAACCCACACACGCACAACAAAGCGAAGGCAAAGAGCGAAGGCAAAAACAAGTTTGCCAAACATTTTCATTTCTAATTGAAACACGACACAAATTTGTTGTTGTTGTTGTTGTGTTGCTTGTCACCTTTGGGTTGTTTCGTGTCTCATTGAAATTATGCAAATGTCGCCAAAACGAAAGACTGAGGCAACAAACTTGCTGCCGCCTCTCCCGGCTTACCCATTTCAATGGCCGCCTCAATGCTGCGCTGCACGTGCGTATGCAATTGTGCTGACTTCTTGAGCTCCACATCTGCATCTGCCGGTCGCAGTGCCTTGTGCCCGGCCAGCAGCTGCAGCAGCTGCTCCATGGCGCCCAGCGTGAGCGTGTGCGTTTTGCTGAATTCATCAATGGACTGTGGAGGGAGGAAGGGGACGAGGAAGAGGAGTGAGAAGTAGATTATTTCATTAGGTATAGGTGACTGTGCCCACTTACCTTGCGCTGCTGCAGCCACAGATCATAGTTGAATTGCAGCATGCCGCCCAGCTCCTCGGGCAGATTGTGTGGCTCAATAAACTTGGCCAGACGTGCACGCGACAGCACCAGGGGCTGTGGAAGGAAAGGGGGGGAAGAAGGAATGAGTGAGCTTGTTCCGCTTGAGCTAACTGGCTTACCTCGCCCTTGGTCTGCGACTTGGCACATGGCTCCACGTGCTTCTCCCAGAAACCTTCCGCTCTGACTAGATACAGATCGACACTGATGTCGCCGCCAAAGAGCGCATAGATCTGGCGCACGTGCTGCCTGGAGATGCGCGAGCTGCTCTCCTGCGCGTTGACAACGATGCTGACGCCGTTCTGCAATATGGCAGCGCTGCGGGAGGGGGAGAGAGAGAGAGAGAGTTCATTAGACTGACTATTCACTGGATTAGATCGAGTAGAAACAGGTTCGACCCCGAAAGTTGATTGATCACTGCGAGCATAATTTAACCCACTAAGCGCATCTTTCTGTTTTTTTTTTATTGTGTCTCGTTAATAATAAATTTGCCTACACTGCGAGAAATTCCCTGGAACTTAAGTTAAGCTTGAAAAAAGGGAGATTTGTCTTGTCTTGTCTTGTCGCTCTAACTTTGATCTTCGAAAGAAGTGTCTAGGCCAGGCTAAGAAGCTCATAAAAACAGGGTATTAGCATATCTGAGTGATATTTCCCGCTATAGAACCTTGAGTTGGGCTAATGAAAAGACCTGACTAGCTATAGTCAGGCCTAAATCATGTGCGGGTTATTTGCATATATTTTTTTTTTCATTCTTCTCTTTCTCTTCTTCTTCTGCTATGCTAATTAGCCGCATTTACGTCTGCTGCTTCCTCTTCTCACTCACCTGAGCGAACGCTTGAGATAGTCCAGTGTCAGCTGGAGGCAGCGACGATTCCACAATTGTTGCTCGTTGAATGCATTCACAATGAATATGATGCGCTTGTCGCGATCGTAGCCGCCCGTTAGATACGCGCTGCGCGTCTGCAGTGCGTTCAAGACGTCCTCCTCCATGATGCTGCTGCCTCGATCTTCTCCAGCTTCAGGTTAATTGTCAACACGTTTAGCGGGGCAAGAGAGACATTTCTATTAAAAGAGAAAGAGAGGGAGGGGGGTATGACTGTTTGTTTTTCAGCTGGACTGGCCTTTTGTTGTTGTTGTTTTTGTTGAAAATTAATACGAGTCACAGTTAGTTGTTGCTGCTGCTGCCACTGCTGCTGCACAATGCATTTCCAATGCCGTCTTGGAACACGTTTGACAAGTCGCCGCCGAAGACTGAAGACTGAAGACTGCTGTAGATTGTGGACTCGCGTAGACTCGCATAGACTCACATGATTTTCACTATTTTCAGTGGTTCCCCCCCTGGCCCCCGTTGCCTACTCCCCTCAGGCTGTTTGTTGTTGCTGCTGCTAATGGAAAATTCCAATTTTGCGCATGGCACTGCTAGATACCCTGTAGGAGCAGCAGCTAGAGGGTAGCTAGGCTACAAACTATTACCATTTGCAGATTTACAGGGTATGTATGAACAGAGATGGCAATCTACTGTTTTTTTGGGAAATTACTTGACACAAATTGCAGGCAGGCAAAGCAGCCAGAGGAAGAGGAGGTAGGGAAGGGGGAAGAGGCAGCGTCTCGTCGGTCAGGCCGCTAAACTTTTTCTATGCCAGGCAGCTGCAGCTTTGGCTTAATTTGTTGCCGCTGACTGATAAGGGGCGTGGCACAGCGACAGTGCAACAGAAAGAGAGAGAGAGAGAGAGAGCAGCAGAAAGAGAGAGAGAGCAAAATCCTGTTTCTGTCTATCTTACAGTTATGCGTAAATGACTGTAAAACTTGCTCCGTTTTATGGACGAAGAATTCACAGTGCAATTTGCAACAACAGAGGGGGGCAGCAGGGGGGCGAGAGGGGGGGAGCAACTGTGCAAACTGTGCAACCTGTTGCCATACTGATTATTGTCAAGACTACGACGGGTTAGCGACTACAGGCTAAGGCCTGCCCCTTCCGCATTGAATTACAATTAATGGCAAAACCTACAACAACAACAACAACAACAGCAGCCACATAAACATGTTCCAACATGAATTTCAAGTTTCAAATGTCAAATTGAAAATTGAATAATGCGCAGAGACATAAGCGAAGGCAAAGCCAGGCGCAAAAGGCCGCAAAAAAAAAAGTAGCAAATGCCGCAGAAATTCAACGAATCAGCAAAATATAAAGACTGCCAGAGGGGAAGAAAGAGAGGCAGAGAGCCCCCTCTGCCCTGCGGCCCTCTAATGCCCCGCTTTTGTTTTTGTTTCTGTTTCATACTTTTTCTGGGCACACCTTTCTTTTAAGTTGGTTTTAGGCCTTGCGGCGGCATAAAAAAACAACAAGAAAAAAAAAGCGCTACTAAAATAGACGAGCAAACAAAAACAACAATCAAAAAAGCGTTGAAAACAAACAAAAAACCGTTTTTCGTAAACTTTCTTGAGAACTCTTTGGGGCTCTATACGTCCATCTGTCTATCTGTCTTGAGGTTTATGATACGATGATAAGATCTATGCGGGGCAAGAGCGAAAATGAGCGACGTCTCTGTTCGGTTCGGGCTTCGGTTTTGGGTTGTTAAATTAATTGAAAAGTTCAACTGGAGCTCAAAAAGCCATTAGCATTTTTCGAGGGTCTAAGAATTTGTTTTAACAGCTGACAACAAATGTGCCCCCTCCTCCCCTGCTGCTCCCGCTGCCACTGCTACTGCGGCTTCATTTCAATTTTCATTTTGTAATTAATTTTTGGTTTCTTTCGACTTTTAACGCGCTGCCTCCGCGCAACTCTGGTAATTTGACATTAAATCGCGTTCAAAAGAGACTTTCGCGTCGAGACTGCATACCAACCCGTCTAACCCGACTCCAACTCCGACTCCGACTCCAATCTGAGACGATCTTAACCGTTACGTTCCGTTGCGTTCTCACGTTGCTTACGGCAGCAGTTCGCGCGCTCAACTGAAGCTCGATCCCTCGAGCTGGGAAGGCGCCTGCGCTGCCAGCTTCGACTTGCAACCAGGTTTGATAGTTCCATGTTCCATGTTCCATGTGCGATGTTCGATCGCGTGTCAGCTGTTTTTTTCTTTGATGCACTTGCTGTGGCCCTTCTTCTCCAGCATTGCGAGGGGCAGAACCTGTTCGAGGCTGCTGCTCTTTGCCGTCTGCTAAATTAAAACAAAACATGCGTTTTGTCTGCCTTCAAGCTGATAGCGGAGTCTGCCCTTGCAAAGGGAATTACAGCGCGAAAGAGGGTATATTAGCTAGGGTGGGAAAGTAGAAAATATTGCGCAAATTCATGCTATGTTTAAAAAATAAATTTATAAATAATAAATAAATTTAATAAATATAAATATAGATGTATGTAGGGTTGATCTATGTGTAAAACGAGGTAGCAAGTTATAACTTTAATAATTTGCTTTAGAAATATTAATATTAATGATTTGCTGAGGCGCTGGACATGCCAGGCCAAATTTGAAAATATGCTTTAGCTGCATAAGATATATATTAAACTACCTGCCAAGTTTTCTATCTCTACCTCTTATAATACCAGAGATCTGTGTGTTCAAACAGACATAAATGGGTCAATTGATTTTTCTAGCGATGCTGCGCAAGAATATTTAACTTTTTGCACTCTGTCACCCCTACTAATACCTATTTTAAGCATTTCCATAAACTAAGTATACCCTTCATTAAGTTTTTTCAATATTTGTAGGATAGGGTATCTATTAGTCTACATAGTTCTGCCCTCTTCCGTATTTCTACTTGTTTTATTCATGTAGCTCGCAACGTGGGAACTTTTAATTGTGTGTGCGTATGGGATGCGCTGGGCAGGAATTTCTCGTCTCGTCTGGGACTGCTTCTGCTGCTTCTTCTTCTACTTCTTTCTTGGTAAAGCACTTGAAATGCAGAAAAGGATATTTAGTATGCTTGGACAGTGCAAATATCAAAGATTTATTGAAACTGGAAACGGGAAATAAGTGAAGGCGTGGAGGGGGGAAGGGGAGGGAACCAGTTTTGGGCTTCACTTGTAATGGAGGTCAGAAACAAAGACTCACGCCCACAAAAGGGACTACAGCGAGGCGTGTGGGGGTTTGTTTGTGTATAAGTAAGTCCCGCTGTGTGTGTGTGTGAGTTTCGCTGTGTGTGTGTGTGTGTGGCGACCCTTATAAACATGTCAATCACAAGTAAATTGTAGCAGATTTAATGGCCCAGCCGGAATGCGGAATGTGGGTCGACTACTACGACGACGACGACGACGACGACGACGCTGCTCTCCGGCGAGAAAATGCAAATGGATGCTGCTTTCCTTCCTCCCAAACTCCCTGCTCTTTACTCCCCCTCCCCTCTGCTGCTCTGCTGTGTCAGCAGCCAGAACGAGCTATGACGCAGCCTATTTGGTGCTCGTGTTGGCCAAAAAACACACTGAAGTTTTCCATGCCGCTGCTTAGCAACAATTTATTGGCAATCCTCTGCCATAGGCGCGTTTTTTATTTCCCTCACTGTTTTTCCATTTCGTGCTCTCTTTATTTATTTTTTTTTTTTGGTAGCTTAAAGTGCGTGATGGCCAGAACGAGCACGTAGCCGATAAAGGGGAGTCTACAGTCCAGTTCAGTCAAGCAGCTCGTGTGTGTGTGTGTGTAGTTTGTGTGTGGCCCTGCAGTCGAAAGAGAGAGAGAGTGCAATGCGAATCCCTTTCCTGGGCGCAGCGGCCATAAAAGCCGACCACAAAATGGCGTCGAAAGCACTTCCGGCCAAGTTAAATACAAAAAAAAAAGAACGCTGCTCTTATGCAACTCTCGCTCGCTCCCTGTGGTACGTGAAATGTGTGTTTGGCTTGTTTTCCATTTTAATAACAGACCCTTGAGCACAGTCCCCCCTCCCCCCTCCTCCCTACCCCTCACTCGTGCAATGCGTTAGCGGCTATTAGAAAATTGCGAAAATTGCGCGCACGTTTCGAGCAGCGCTGCCTCTGCTTGGCATTGCATGCGCCGCAGCAATTGAGTTGCAGTTCGAGATTTATTACAGTGTAGAGCTGCTCTAGAGCTGCACAGCATGTAGAATTTTAAACAGTTTTAGTTTATTAGAAGCCCCAAAGTGAGCTTGCATAATTCAGGCCTGCGTGCCGCCCCCTTTGGGCCATGGATTTTCATTTCATTTCATTGAGAATCTGCCACGTGGCATGAAAATCCGAGAATCCTTTCGTCAAATCACTTGCCTAAATTTTTCAGAATTTTCTTTGCCACACAGACTCAGGTGTGGCCAAATGCTTTAAGAGAATTCTTTGTGAAATTTTCTATCGTTTATCTCGTTTTAGTCGCTCTTATCTCTCTCATCTTTGAGGTGTTTGGTCTATCAACATTTTAGCACGCCTCAATTGTCTGACAATTTATTGATTTCTCTCTGGCATTTTTTCTTGCTGCTTATTTCAATTGATTTTTCTTCTTGCTGCCGCTGCTGTCATGGAATTTTCCGGTCTCAATTAAATTATGAGAGAGAGAGAGCAGCCACAAAGAAAAGTTATTCTACTTCCCCTTCCTTTTGACTTAACTGAAAAATCTTGGCATATGCCGTGCACGCTCAGTTTACGGCTTCACCTGCTCAACGGCGACGCCCACGCACACACGCTCAGCTTGGCGACACCCTGCGGCGTTGTGGCATCGTTTCCGCTTGCAAAATGTACAAGAAAGGAAAACAATATGCGTGTATACATGTGTGTGTGTGTGTGTGGCACGTGTGTGTGTGCGGCAGCTAAATTGCAAAATCGATGGCATTGTTAAATGTTGTTTTTGTTTGATGAGAGCAGCAGCAACTTCGCTAATTGATTCGCACAAACTTAATGCATAAATATTAATATTAAAATTGTATACGAATATGAATATTTATTTAAATTGCGCCAATCAAAATGTATGACAAGAAAATTATGCGCAAATATACGAAACAAATTTGATATTCGACAGCATTTTGTGGCGTCTGAGGCAGCTGTGCTGCTTGTGCCTTGTGGCAGCTGACACACACCACAGCAGCAGCAGCTGCGTCAAGGACACGCGGCAAGCATAAGAAAATAACAACTATAATATACCCTGTATACATGGATTATATAATTTAGAAAATGCAAGCTTGACTTAGGTTCTAAAAAAACTAAATTATGCCCTGTATTATATGCTACAAAATAAACTAAATCATGCTTAACTAAATCTTAATTTAATTGATGTTAAATATGTCTTAAAATCAAGAAATTACTAACTTAAAATACCTAAATATTACCTCAAATATACCCTAAATATTACCTCAAATATACCCTATAATATATGCTAAAATACAAACCAGACTCAAGTCTAATATACCCCAACTTCATGTTGCTTTTCGCACACAGCGGGAAACTGCTTAAATTAAATAAAGTATACGCCGCATTGTTGGCGGCACCTAAAAGTAGGCAATGGAAATTTTGTGCGGATGCCAGAAATTAATTTGTGCTGGCGCCGCGCGAAAGTAGGCAACGCTTTTGTTGTCACGCCAACAATCAAAAATGATTTTCAACTGCCTTGCCGACCCTCAGCCCCTCCCCCTCCCTACCACACCCCTTAAATTGATTACATTTCGTGTGACTTAAGTGCCTTTACTTGTTAATACAGTCTCTCTCTCTCTCTATAGACTCTACCCGGTTAATTGCCTCGAGTTGGCCTGTTGCCTTTTTGATTTCTGAATTTCATATTTGATTCATCTCTCAGTGAAGTCATAAGCCGCCGCTGTCGCCTTCGCCTGCGCGATTCTTGCTTAACTTTGCCACATGCCCCAAGTCTAAGTTATCGCATTATGTGTGTGTGTGTGTGTGTGTGTGTGTGTGTGTGTGTGTGTGTGTGTGTGTGTGTGTGTGTGTGTGCCACAGTTAATTGTTCCAAAGCGCTCGAGCGTTGTTAAGCTGCTTAAAGTGGAGGCACAACTGGAGGGGAAGGGGAGCTGCTTAAAGCAGAAGTTTTCTCTCTCTCTTAAATTTACAAGATTTATTTATGGTCTACAATTTGTTGGTTTTCTTCGGCGGTGCCTGCTCCTCCTCAGCCATGGACCAACTGCCCATTGGCGGTGGGCGATGGCGACGCAGGAAGGGCACAATAAAGCGTGCACATGCCTCCGCTTGGGTAAGATGCACATGATGCATACCCTCCACCTCGTGGTACTCGAAATATGGATTCTGTTCACTTAGGATGGCAATTGTTGTCTCCGAATCGGCGTCAATGAAGGGGGACTCGGTTCCCTTGATGATCAGGTAGGGTTTGTTGGTAATGCAACGTGCCAAAGCCTCACCCAGTCCCGTCGTCATGGGCAGCAGGCTGTAGAACTTGATGCGTCCATCACGATCCAAGTAGAATTTATCCGGATACAGCTGGGATCGTACCGCGCTGCGATTGAGCAAGTGCTGGGCAAACTCCAGGGGCACCGAGTTGAAGGTACCACGACTGAGAGCATGGCGCAGCTCCTGCATGGTATACGAGGGCGGTTCGCGTGTCTCGTTGTCCTTGTTACGCTCCTCCTCGACCAGATGCTTCTCTGTTTGCACGGCCATGGTACGCAGATTCTTGGGCGAATCCACCGGAGGCACAACCATGTCCACCATGATGACCATGTCCACGGTATTCGGTGCAAGGGCAGTGTGTATGAAACTCAATACGCCGCCCAGGGAATGCCCCATCAGCGAAACCTTTGTCCACTTGTATGTCTTCATAATCCTGCCAATGGTCAGAATCCAATCGTCGGCACTGTAGTGCATGCCCGGCGGCAGACGATCCGTATGTCCATGTCCGGGCAGATCGATGCACAGCACGCCCAGATAGTCGGGCAGCAGGGGTATCAGTCTGTCCCACGTGCCCAGATTATCCATCCAACCGTGCAGCGCCAGAATGGGTCGATCTGTGCGATTGCCATACCAGCGACCAGCCAAGTGTCCCCAGGGCACCCAAATGCGCACATCCTGGTACTGTAGAGTATAGAAAATAAGGGATTATTACCGTATATGCTGTCAATCCTCTCCAGCTGCACTCACATCGCTCAAGGACAGTGTTCCCATTGCTGAACTTTGTGCTAGATTATCACTTCGGGTGGGGGCTTCCGCGTCTCAACTTAAAAATAGATAAATATTTTTAATTAAATGATAACTCGATTTGGTTATATTTCTTTTCAAACTTGCGTACCTGCTACGACTTGCTAGGTGGATTGATCCAATGGAACTGTTGGCTATCGTTAACTCTTTTCAAACAGGAAAACTTGAGGAAAAGCTTTAGGAGCGCCGATCAGATAGGGTAGCAGCTTTTAAAGTTGATAAAGTTGTTTGTTTAGAAGCTTTAAAGTTCAGAGAGTTTATCTAGCTAGAGATATAATATTTCTTTGCTTTAATATATCAGCAGCTTTTGCCTTGAGTAAGGTCAGTTGGGAAAAGCTTTAGAAAATTTGTGTTTTGATTGCATATCTAGTGTCTTATCTATTTCCCCTATAAATAAACTAAAATATCAATATAAATAGGCTGATATTTCAAATAAATATCCATGGTTTCAGTTGGGAATTTAGCAAGAGTTTCACAATAATAAAATCGAGAGTTTTTTATACAATAATGCGATACTTTTGTTTAATATGTTAATTAACACAGTTTGTTTTTGTTAGCCTCAAGTTGTTGGCTGTCTCCGTCTGGCTTAGAGCTTGCTGCGTCGCTTGAGGTTCCGCCATGAGAAGAAACGTTCCTGCGCCTTACGACGATCACTGCGAGTGTTTAGGTGCACCTCCTCCCCGGCCAGGGACCAACTGGCCACAGTTGGAGGCCGGTGGTGTTGCAGGAAGGGTATGATATGCTGGGCACACTCTGCTGCATGGGTGAGATGCGCATGATGGGCTCCAGGCACCTCGTGCAACTCGAATTGCGGATTCTGTTTCTTGAGCAACGCAATAACCTCGTCGCATCTGGAACTGACGAACCTGGAGTCCTTGGCCTTGAGCACGAGGTAGGCTTTGTTCCTGATGCGACGAGCAAACTCGGCAGCGAGTGGCTTAGTCAGCGGCAGGATGGTATAATACTTGACGCGTCTGTCCTTGGAGAAGTAGAACCTGTCGGGATAGAGCTGCGACTTGGCCACACTGCGATAGAGCAGATGCTCGGCGAACTGTGGCGGCACCGAGTTGGCGGTGCCCTCCGAGAGGAGCGCGCGCATCTGCGGCAGCGTGTAGGAGGGAGGCTCGTGCAGTGCGCTCCTCTCTATACGCTCCTCCTCCCGCTGATAATTCTCAACCATTGGCGAAAAAAATTCCACACAGCCCGGGAATTCCATAGGCGGTAGTACAATGTCCAGCTGGATGACCATGTCTACCAAGTGGGGTTGCAGGGCTGCGAATAGAAAGCACAATGCGCCGCCCAGCGAGTGACCCATCAACGAGACCTTCTGCCACTTGTATTCCTTCATGATCCTGGGAATGATGAACAGGAACTCGTTCGTGCTGTAGTATATGCCCGGCGGGAAGCTAGAGGAGCGTCCATGTCCAGGTAGATCGATACACAGCACGCCCAGGTAGTCGGGCAGCAGGGGAATCAGTGTGTCAAAGGTGCCCAGATTGTCCAGCCAGCCATGTATGGCCAAGATGGGCCGCTCCCTACGATTGCCATACCAGCGACCCGCAATGTGACCCCAAGGTGCCCAGATACGCACATCCTCGTACTGTACGAGGGAGTAGGAACGGGAACATATGTTGTTTGGCGTGTAAACAAAAAAGTGTTGCTTTAGTTGTTGTTGTTGTTTTAGTTGCTTAGTGCTTACTCACGTCGCTTAACGATAAAGTTCCCATAATACGGCGCTCACACTCTCTGAACTTTGGCCGACCCGCTGCTTCGCTCTACAAATCCGCTAAATGTGCGACTTCCAAAGGTTTCGCCTGATTATCTTGTTAGCCCCAGACGATTATCACAAAGTTTGTGATTAGCTTATGTATTGAAACTGCATTAATTACACTAATTTGTGTTTAATACTTTTAACTAGCGTGGAGCGAGCTAAAAAAAAAAAACTGACGTGCGGTGACACGTTTGACGGCTGCGACTGCTCAGCGGCAACTGAAGCGAGCGACTGACTCAATGCGGCAAAGCAGTTGAGAGAGCGCGAGAGAGAAAACTCGATCAGACGAGCACATACGTTCGGTTGAGATAGAGAGAGAGAGCGGGAGCGCGTGACTGAGAGAGCAAACTGCCGACTCTGCTCTCTTGATAGCATGAGCGCATTTTTATACACTTACAGAGGGCATATTAATTTTTTTCAGCTGTTTGGCAGGCAACTAAGGAGTCAATTCCGACTCTATAGGGTATATTCATATATTCAGACTCAGCATAAACAAAACCGTTTGTTTTAGATCTCTCAGCTTTTTTTTTTAATACGGAACAAGCCAGATCGCAAAGATATATTGTATAGCTGCCGCAGAAATTATCGGCTGATTTTAGCTTTTTTTAAAGATATCGTAATCAAACCTTATATGTAGATGCATTATTATTTATACATATTAATAATTATTATTATTATAATACTTCATGGAAATTTCATCAAGATCAGACTATTGTTACAGTTGCTGCCATGGGAACAATCAACCCAAAAATAGTGTTTTTGTATGAAAATATGTATAATTTTGAGAAATGAGTAAATAGAAATCTAAATGAGAGGGTGATATAAAAAAAACTATAGAGAACTCATAAGATTGAGGTTTTTCAAAATAATTAAATAATACTGTTAATTAATAAATTTGTTAGACAATTAACACAGTTCGCTTGATCTTTCTCCATTTCTTGATACTCAAATAATGCTCTTGCAGCTTAGAGCTTGCTGCTTCGCTTAGGCGTAATCTCCTCCCTTGGCAGGAACCCGCTGGCCACAGGTGGAGGTCGGTGTTGTTGCAGGAAGGGTATGATATGCTGGGCACACTCGGCAGCATGGGTGAGATGTGCGTGATGGGCACCAGGCACCTCGTAATACTCGAATTGTGTGTTCTGATTGGCCAGGATTGAGATCACCTCGTTGGCCCACGGGCCGATATACTTGGTGTTGGCCTTGAGGACGAGGTAGGGTTTATTCTTGATGCGATGAGCGTACTCTGCTGCCTGTGCCCTGCTCAGCCTGAGAATCGGTAAAAACATTATACGTCTGTCCCTGGAGAAGTAGAACTTGTCGGGATAGAGCTGCGACTTGGCTACTTGGCGATAGAGCAGATGCTGGGTGAGCTTCGGCGTTACGGAGTTGTAGGTACTCTGCAAGAGCAGCTTGCACATCTGGGCGTATGTGTATGAGGGTGGCTCGTAGTATGCGGCTCGCTCCATGCGCTCCTCTTCCAGCAAAAAGTTCTCGGTTCTGCTGAACCACATCTGAGTTGGCTCAGGATAGTCAAACGCTATAATGTCCAGGCTGATGACCATGTCGACCAAGTGAGGAGCGATGACACTGAACATGAAACTCAACATGCCGCCCAGCGAATGACCCATTAGCGAGACCTTATCCCACTTGAATTCCTTCATGATCCTGGGAATGATGAACAGGCACTCTGTCGTGTTGTACTGTATACCCGGTGGCAGGTGGGAAGAGCGTCCATGTCCGGGCAGATCGATGCAGAGCACGCCCAGATGGTCGGGCAGCAAGGGAATCAGTGTGTCAAAGGTGCCCAGATTGTCCAGCCAGCCATGTATGGCCAGGATGGGCCGCCCTCTGCGATTGCCATACCAGCGACCCGCTATGTGACCCCAAGGTGCCCAGATACGCACATCTTCGTACTGTAAAAAAGAGGGAGAGACGCAGGAGCAGGAAGAGTTACAGTTGCTTTCGTTGCTTATGCTCATATTTATGCTTACTCACGTCGCTCAACGATAAAGTTCCCATCTCTGCACTTTGTCCGACCCGTTACAGTCTGCAAAAAGGTTCCGTCTGATTATCTTGTTAGACCAGACGATTATCTTAATGTCTTTCGATTAATTTTTGGTCTTTATACAGCGAACTATGCAGACACATTTCGTTTTGGTGAGATAACAAAGCTGCAATCGATGCCCCTGGGCACGTCTGATTCCTGCGACAGTCAAGCGGCAACTGAAGCAAACGATTTACTGCATAGAGATTGCACACTCTGCTAGCTGCGCTCTCTCTCGATCACACGAGCGCGACTACTGCGACTTAGAGCCGAGGTGCGTGTCGCTGCTTCGTGCTTGCTTAGAGATCCGCAGTGTGGCTTCGTGCTTGCTTAGAGAGTGCGAGCTACCTCAGTGCTGCGATTAGTCTAGTGCATTTGTCGGCGACAGAGCTGGGCTTCGTACTTGCTTGGAGAGCTGCAGTTTGACTTCGTGCTTGCTTAGAGAGTGCAAGCTGCCTGTGCACTGCGACTAGTGCAGTTCGTCGGTGGGAGAGCGCGGCTTCGTGCTTGCTTGGAGAGCCACAGTGTGCATTCGTACTTGCTTAAAAGTGCGAGCTGCCTGTGCTGCGACTAGTGCAGTTCGTCGGGGGGAGAGCGTGGCTTCGTGCTTGCTTAGAGAGCCACAGTGTGCATTCGTACTTGCTTAGAGAGTGCGAGCTGCCTGTGCACTGCGACTAGTGCAGTTCGTCGGGGAGAGAGTGTGGCTTCGTGCTTGCTTAGAGTGCCACAGTGTGCATTCGTACTTGCTTAGAGAGTGCGAGCTGCCTCTGTGCTGCGATTAGTCGAGTGCATTTGTCGGCGACAGAGCGCAGCTTCGTGCTTGCTTAGAGAGTTACAGTGTGGCTTCGTGCTTGCTTGGAAAGCCACAGTGTGGCTTCGTGCTTGCTTAGAGAGTGCGAGTTGCCTGTGCACTGCGACTAGTGCAGTTCGTCGGTGAGAGAGCGCGGCTTCGTGCTTGCTTAGAGATCCGCAGTGTGACTTCGTGCTTGCTTAGAGAGTGCGAGCTGCCTGTGTGCTGCGACTAGTGTGCTAGTTCGTACTTGAGAGCGCAGGCTGTGCGTGGCAGATCATTTGAGTTGATAATTTGAGTGAGTTTTTATTTGCTTGTGCTTATTTGAGTGACTTGCGCAATAGTAGTATTAAAATCTGTGCAGGAGCAGCGCTCGCAGGCGCGATTAACTCATCTGCCAGGGACAGCGACACTGAGTACTCCATTCCCCGGGCCAGGATAATGGCCGGACAGCGCCTGTTATGCAGCCAGGCGTGAATGGGAACACTGCGCGGGCAGTGAGAGCACGTGGAGTCCATAAACTGTCGCACGGGGTAAGTCTGGTGGTGGGAAGGGGGAGATGGAGTGGGAGTGGGAGAATGCTGTGGCGATTAGCACGTGACTCTCGAATCGCATTTTCCGCTTCGCTTAGTCCAGTTTCCTTCTGCGAGAGACACGTACGCGGAGTTTTCCCATTCATTCGAACTGCGACAACTTTGGACACCTTGGAAAGAGGAAGAGGAAGAGTCCAGCTGTAATTTATTGCAGCAGTTTATCAAAAGCGAAGTGCACTGCTTATCGATAACTTATCGATTGGCAGAATATTTAAGTTTTGATTGTGTTTTAATGCGAAATTTACACGTATTTATGCCGTGTCAAGGTATTTTCTCTCCCATTCCTTAAGTCCTTTTATCTACCTGGTCCTGTCCGGCTTGTCTTTTCACACGCTCTCTGGTGTTGAGAGACGCCTACGGCTAGTGCCACGCCCCTTAGCCCGCTGCCAGCTGCATGTGCAATGCATTCGGTGAGCTTTTGCTGTGCATTGCAGGCGCCTTGTGGCATGATTTATATTTAATTTGTGTGTGCTCAGTCATTTATCATGGCTGCCCCGCCCCCAATGCAAGCTCACGCCCCTGCTCCACTAACTGGGAAATTGTCTTGGGCTTGAGGAAAACCCCAGAAGTGAAAGTGACTGAGCAGAGGCGGAGGCAGAGCGGGCAAAGCCGAAAGGGGCCGCCTTTAAGTGCGCACTGCACACATACCTATACACTTCTCTCTGTGTGTGTGTGTGTGTACATATTATACGAGTATTGTGCCATGGCCTTGAATCCATAATTTGCCTGTCAACGGCAGCATCCCGAAATTTGCTCACATAATTGAGTTCAAGAGCATTTTTGGAAGCCAATTATGATTTTCACATTTTCAACGTTTGAGGCATGCCACGCCCACGTCGCCCCCACACACTTGAGTTGCGCCTGAGCGCGCGCCTTTTCACATCTCAATCAACTGCGAAGGGGCGTGGGATGGGAGAGGGGGAGGGGGTGGGAATGGCTTCCTTTTTGGCGTCTTTTCGTTGCCTTTTCTCTTGTGCTCTTTAATTGCTTCTGCCACTTAACATATGCAAATTAATTTTCCATTCTCTTTTTTATTTTTGTTTTTCTCGCCATTTTCCCGTGCATTTTCGTTGTGCGCCTTCATTATGCAGCGTGTTCTACATTTTCCTTTTTCCATTTGGCTTCGGCATTTGCGGTTAACTCTCTCTCTCTCTCTCTCATTTCGTCGTGTCCATCCTTCTGCCATGTCTTTTGTGACACCTTAAGTGCCTGCTGCCTCTGCTCCTCCTTCTTCCCACCTCATCCGCAGCTTGTGACAGTTGTTTGATAAATATTTATGATAGTCCTGCAAGGGGCAACAATGGCAGCAAAAAGGGTTAATGGCGAATGAGTGAGGGAGGGGTGAAGGGGGGGGTAGATAGTCACCATTTCCTGGAGCTGCCGTTTGGGGCGTTTATTTTTCATTTTGCACAGCATTGAGGCAGATAAACAATTCTACCCGAGAATAGTGCACTCAGGCAGGATATACAGGACTCACGGCCTGACGCGTTCCACCTGTCAGCTAAGTATGTGCTTGGGCCGGGCCTGGAATCTGCTCTTTCAACAAAGAACAACAACCGGAAGTCTCCTGCTGGCGCCTGATACGCACAACAACAACAACGAGAGGAGGAGGAGGAGCAGCAGCACAATGGAAGAATGGGACAACTTTCTGCTGCTGCTGCTATTATTCTTTATGTGTTTTCAGCCGGAATGCTGTCATGCGTGTGTTTGTGTGTGTGTGTGTGTGTGTGTGTGCGGGCTTTAAGAGCAACAATGGCATCCGGACTCCATGACCCACGACGCACCAAAAAAAACAAGCAGAATGAGAGAAAGAAACAAACAAACCTGGCTGAAATTGCATTAAGAAATCATTTGGCAAAAATGTGCACTGGCGTTAGATACAGAGAGAGAGAGAAGAGGAGAGCAGTTCGTGCTGCGTTTTAATCTAATTTTAATGAATTATTTTCACACACACACAAAAATTACTTAAGCTAAAAAGTTTCGTTTTGTGGTGTCGTTTCTTGGTTGCCCACCTCCTGCTGTTTCCCCTCTGCCCCCGCTGTCCACTGATGCATTTCATTTCCGCATGTGTGAGAGCGTATACGTGTCTGTCTGTCTGTGTGTGTGTGTGTCTCTGGCATTGCAATTATACAAAAGCCAAGCGAATTTACATTTTTGGCTGCATTTCTAATTTGCAGCATGCTGCCCCACCCCGAATAAACCGCAGTACGGACAGCATCAGTTGCTGTATGTCTTTAAAGTGCACAAAAAAGAGAAATAAATTGGAATTGCTTTAAAGATTTAAATTACATTTATATCAGCTCTCTCTCTCTCTCTCTCTCTCTCTTTGTGGCATTCAGTTTGACTGCCGTTTTATTTAAACATTTTCTATGTTATGCATGAAATATTTAACACACACACACAGTTGTGAAAGGATTTAATTACGCTTCAATCATCAATAAATGATGCAAGCGTATCAAATTAACTATGGCGCATGAAAGTATGCAATGCTTTTCTGACTTGCTAAGTGCAGTTCAATTTACTGTCGCCGCACAAAAGTATGCAATACTTTTTTCTCTCTCTTTGTAGTGTCAATTAACGCTCGAGCACTCGAAAGTATGCAACACTTTTTGCTTTAATTTTAAATGCATTGCAGGAAAATAGGCAAATATACATCACAGTTAAAGGAAATGCCAATTTCCCTCCTTTCTCTCTCTCACACGGTTTCCATTTCCATTGCCAATAAATTAATTAGCCGCAAAATTAATGTTTCCAGGCGAATTGAGGCAAGTTTTTGTCTATGCCATACGCTTATTAGTGCTTGGCCGACTTCGTCATAATTAATGCCAGCAATTTATGCATTGTCACTGGCGCGTGGTCACAAATACATATACACATACACACATACATATATTTGAGCATTTGTCAGGCATAAATCTGTGCCGCCAAAAGTTGCGGAAACTCTGTGTAGCAGCTCAGCTTAATGGCATAATTCAAATCGTTCGATTTATCGCACAGCGAGTGAGAGAGAGAGAGAGAGGGGGGAAGAGGATGAGAAGAGTGTTATCACAGTCCCAGTCCCAGTTCCAGTTCCAGTTCCACTCTCGTTGTCTGTGTGGACAAACATTTTCGAGCTTCGCTGCGCTATTTTGGTCACTTGAGCCGCATGCCAAACGTAATTTACGATTGCCCGCAGAACGCACTGGAGTCGAGTCGAGTCTCCCACTCTGTCTCCCTCTCTCTTCCCCTCCCTCTCTCTCTCTCCCACTTGCTGTGTGCGTTGCCAAGACAATTGCACTGGCAACGGGCTAGGCAAGTGACCACAGTGAGTAGTCGGGTGTATCGCAGCTTGGCCCTGGCCATAAATTCGCCTCCCCCCTCCTTCTCCCTCTCTCTCTCTCCCTCTCTTTTGGTTAACTGTTGTTAGTCCCCATGCTGCTTGTTTTTCGCATTTCCATTGAGAGATACACTTGCAGCGAGAGAGAGAGCAGGGGAGTGGGGCAGAGAGAGAGAGAGGCAGACACTGCTACCAACTACAAACGGTTGCCAGCATTTTTCGTTGCTGGCTTAAAAATTTATGCAGAACGAGGCAAGCGGGGAAAGGGGCAGATAGACAGGAAATGCAACTGCAACACGCATAGGAAAACGCTTGTGCCTCGATCCCTTTTGTAATTGGAAATTGTAGTTAAAAACTTTGCTAATTCGAAAGTTTATTTTCGATTTTGCATTTTGTGTGTGTTTGTGTTTTTGTGTCTGCCCTCTGGCCCACTGTCTATCTGCACTTTGACCTCAAATTGAACTGCATGAGTTGTCGCCAGAGTTGAACATGACTTTGGTAATTAGAGTTGCCCACTGTAGGCGAGAGAGAATAGGAGAAGGTACTGAATATCTGATTAATTTATGCAGCGCGCAGTTAATTATGAGTGCAAGCAGGAGAGCGAGAGAGAGAGAGAGAGAGAGTAAACTGTCTTTTGTTTAATTAAAACAAATGCAGTTAGCACAGTCGATTTGCATGGGAAACCAATTAAAGTTTTTATCGCATACGCAAATAAATCATACGCACTGTTGTCTCAGCACGAAAACGCAATCAAGATGAATATCTCTTCCAGCTGGAGCTGGATCTGGAGCTGGAGCAAGCTGCCAGACAGCTTGACATGTGCACATTAGTTGCTCGAGCAGATAAGCTCCTGCTCCAGCTCCAGCTCCAGCTTCAGCTCCATCTACAGTTGCAAGTAGCAATCGTTGCTGTTGTTGTTGTTGCTGGTTTTGTTTGGGTTTATTTAAGCAGCAGCAGCAGCAGCAGCCAAGCGAAATTTGATTGCCATTTGCTGAAATTTGTGGCAAGCAAAATATCCCAGCAGGAGAAGTGCAGCAACAGAGGAGGAAGGAATGAAGGGTATAGAAAAAATAGAGAGCAAGTAACGAGCGAACAGGCAAGCCTGCATCAATAGTATAATACCCTGCAAGCAGCTCTATAAACCTTATAAAGAAAGCATAAGCTGAATCCACTCTTCTAGTCTATACTATATACTCTGCTGCTGCTTTTTATATACATTTACACAAACTGAATATACCCTTTCTGCAGCATTTTGCAATTGGTCTAAGAGAATTCTTTAAAAAGGCAAAACAAACTTGGCACGTAGACTGTTTCCTTTTCCAGCAGTGGCTCTAGCCCAGTTCCTTGCATACTCCCCCTCTGCTTCCCTCCTACACCCCTCCCCCCCCCCCCCCCCTGTCATTTACATTCACCCGCTTTGCGCTTGTTGTTTATTTGCGCTTGCATTTCTATTCGTGTTTATGCATTTTCTGCCTGCGCTCTTTGCCTTGTAATTTGGCTCGAACAACAAGCAGGGAAGAGAAGAAACGCGCAGCAAAAGAGGAGTAAGAGAGAGAGAGAGAGAGAGAGGGGGGGAGGCAGCGCAACAACTTTCATGATATCAATGTAAATTTTAATTTGTTTGGCAAATACTTTTGGCCAACATTCTGTGGCATGAATTGAGCTGTGAAATTGCGGGGGCAAACAAAACTAATTTCAATATAAATACAACAATAAATGAAGAGTGCAGTCAGCAGCAGCAGCTGCAGTTGATTAGCTGAGAGTGGAAAGGGAATACCCTACCCTTTCCCTCTCCTCTAGTAAACTACAGGGTATAACGCAGTAAACCAACTGCGTTTCTACTTTCTTTTGGCAAACTTTTGACATAAGAAACCAAAAGCATTTACCGAAAAGCAACTTGTGCATGGCAGGCAGGGAACAGAGGGAGGAGGAGCAGGAGGAGGAGTGGGAGTTGGTTTCTCTTGCATTCTCAATATGAAAAGTTGTTTCACTTTTGATTGTCGGCGCTGCATCATGTAAAAGTTGCTTCAACTTGATCAAACTAAGTGGCGAAGCGTTTGCACGCATGTCAACAGCAGCGCCGGCTACAGCTGCTGCTCCTCCTGCTCCTGCTGCTGCTCCTCCTGCTCCTCCTCCTGCTCCTGCTCTTGCTAGGAATCTGCTGTCAGTTAACAGTGCGTGTAACACGCATCTTCCTCCCCCCCTCTTCCCCCTTTCCTGTCCTTGCTGTCGTAGCCCATTTTCAATTTGTAATTTGTGCTTAGGCGGCGCGTCGTCAGTTCTCAATTTTTTTTTGAGGCTCCCTCTCCCCTCCCCCAGCCAGCCTGCTGCAGCTGACAGTGTTGACAGCTTGAGGAAGGGGCGACGGGGTAGACAGGCAATCTGAGCGGTGTCTGGCGCTGTCAGGCACGTGTGTGTGTGTGTTGACCATGACGGCACCTCCCTGTCACGTCTAGACATGCCCTTGTCCCTGCTCCTGCCCCTGCCCCTGCCCCCAGCTAGCACACACTCTGCATAATTGTCTGATGCCAAAAACTTCTAATCGAAATTGGCTGCGCGAGTGCACTAAATATTTATGCACTCACACACGCACACTCACTCACTCACACTCATTCAATTCCATTGGCATTCACATTCGCATTCGACTTTTATGACTGCAACTTTGCATGAAAGTGCCCATTGTCGGCTACAGTTTTGATAGACAGGGCACTACATCTACCTCTTGCCCTGTCCCTACCCTCCTCCCACCCCCCCCCTACCTCTCCCCACGCTGCTCGCTTATCGTGATGGCAAAATTTAAATTGCAACAGCAGCAGCTGAAAAATGCGGCGCCAGCAAAGCGTAGACGCTGCGGGAGCTGAAGCTGAAGCTGGAGCTGGAACTGGAACTGGAATCGTGGAGGAGCTGCGACTAAATGAGCCTCTGCGCGCGTGCTCGTTTTTCTTTGCCCTCTCCTACTGTGCGATAAAATAAATAAAATTGACATTTTATGCAAATGGTGAATAGTAGAGGCAAAAAAAGAGTGGGAGAGAGAGAGAGGAGCTAGCCGAATTGTAGGCAGGGGCCAAATAAATATGCTAAAAATGAAGATTCAGTTCATTTCGCTGGAGCGCCAAAAAACAGACTAAACACACACACACACACACACACAGAGAGAACTTGCAAATGGGTAACTAAATCAATGAACGAACTGACAAGAGAGAAAAAGATGTGCAAAAAGTGCACAATAAAAATGGGAGAAAAGAGCAGAGGGGGAGGGAACGTTCTGAAATGGTTTGTTTTAGAATTCCTCAAGTAAAAAACCTTACTTCGAATACAAATTTAGGAATAGTGATAAACGCAACTTTTAACTAATTTATTAAAATAATGCCTAAAATAGTTTATATTCCATAATATCTAACTTGAACCTCCAGAATCGCCTGCAAGTGATTTTACTATGCTCATTAGAACAGCAGACACGCACAAACATGTCGATAATGGGCGTAACTCTAGCTTGGCACCCCCGAAGCGAACGAAAAACACTTGAGCTGAGGACACTCAAGAAATCATATGCTGCCCAAATGTTCCTCCATTTCCTCTTATTACATAATTAATAATTACACAGAAAAATGTGCAAGCGGAAAAGTATTTTAAGAGAGTTGGGGATGAGTGGGGGAACCCAAAGATAGCTCAAGTTCTCTGCGGGATCAAATCAATGTGCGAAACGTGCTAATTGCGGCAGCTGTGCAAATTGTGTGTTCTGCCATTTGATAGTTGGCCATCATTTTGATGGCTCAGCCTGGCCAGCTTGTCTATCTCTTTCTCCTTTCTCTCTCTCTCTCTCCCTCTATCTATCTCTATCGGCTTGCTTCCTTTGGCCATTGCCAAAAAACTAATTGCCAAAGCAGAGACACCAAAAACTTTTGCATAAATGCCTCACACACACACACACACACAGACACACACTCAATTTTGTGGCATACTTTTAGGCCAAACTACTCGAAAGTTTGCCAATGTTTGAAAGGGCTTAACAGCTGGGGAGGTGCGGAAGGCTGAGCAGGGGGGACTGTGCGTCGTAAAAAATTGCCATACTCAGGAGGAGCTGCCGTCGCCGTCGCCGTAACACGTAATGAGATACTTCAAAATGATGTTATTGCTTTATTTATAGCACCACATAAAAGCTGCCAATGTTGGTTTTGCTGCCTCGACTTTGGTTTCGCTTAGAATACGACACGGGCAGATGGAAAGTGTGGGAAGTAGAGGGGGATCTTGTTTTTTACTCGAGCTCGAGGCTCATAACCTTTTTTATGTAGTTTCTCTCTCTCTCTCGCTTTCCCTGCCTGAGTCGCAGTTTTACAGCTGCCATTTATTTAGCTTCATCTGTCGCCACACACACTCACCTGCAGCTACACACACACACACACACACACACATTGTGCATGGCTTGCAGCTAGCAAGTGGTTCATAATTTGCAGAACAAACAAGCACATGAATGCGAGCGAGTAATTGCCGGCCCACTTTGTTTAGATAGAACAAATAAACACGAGCATGCGAGTGTATGTGTGCGTGTGTGTGCGTGTGTGTGTGTGTTTGTGTGCCTATTAAAAGCAAAAGTAAAAATGATAGCGAGTTTTTATGGCCTGCTTTCAGCAAATTGTTGCATCAATAGAGCGAGATAGAGAGGGAGAGCAACATGCGTAGCTAACAAGCTTGTTGGCGTGCGATTTTTGTAGCATACTTACGCGCGCAACAGTAAATTCCGCTTGCGTATTTAATTGCATAATGAAAAGTATTGCCTGCTTTTAAGCGCAGCTTGTAAATGAGAGAGAGAGCGGGAGAAAGCAGAGATTCCAATATGGCTGACTTTTGCAGAATATTGTTGCATACTTTTAAGCGCAACTTTAAATAATCAGCTGATCTCAACTTTAAATTATCAGTTGATGTTTTTAAATTAATTTGCTCCCTCTCTCTCTCTCGCTGGAATCTTCAATCAGTTTGCTCCGTTTGATGCAAGATTAATAAATAAAGTTGCTGCTGCATTTAAAATGCACTTTGACTGCGACCGAACATGGCATGAAAGTCAAAATGAAAAGTGGTGAGAAAAACTATAATGGCAAGCGATAAAGCATAAGAGAGAGAGAGAGAGAGAGCGGGGGGAAGAGGAGAGAGTAAAGGAAGGGTAGTGCGCTTTAAAGTGCATCAATTTAATAATGCAAACATGCAGCAAGTAGCATTAACTTTGGCATTAAAATTTGCATAATTGCTGCGAGTCAGGCGAGAAGGCGCAAAAAGAGGAGTAAAAGAAAGAGAGAGAGGGAAAGAAGAGTAATTGTTGCGAGTGCAACACATGCGTGCCACTCACACAAAAGCTTTTCCTTCGCTCGCCCAGCACTTGGCACAATTAACGATTTTTCCCCATGATTTTTCCATGATTTTCCATGCAAGCAATTTGCATAAATCAGTGCAAAGTATCTGTGACAACAGAGTAAGAGACAGGGGAGGGGCAGAGGAAGTTACTGGCAGCGGGTGGACAGCTGAAAAATGTTTACACATTTGCAACTGTCTGAAGGTCAGGGAGGAAGAGGGGGGAGCGTGTCTGCTGCGACATGATTTAGGCGCCCCTGCCACACAGAGAGGCAGAGTAATTGCGCGGTGGATACTGCGGGGTGCTGGGCTGGGTGCCTGGTCATGCCTGATGCTCTGCAGGACGCAGGCTTTAATTTAATTTATGCGCAACAAGAGGAAGAGTGGGGGCGAGGTAGGGTGTAGGGGGTGCAGGGTACTCGCCTCGTCGAGCGCCACTAAGTGGCCGCTTCAGCAAAATTAAATGCACTTCACGTTGTTGCAGCTGCCTTAGTTGTTGTTGTTGTTGTCGAGATTGTTGTTGCAGCTGTAGCTGAGGCAGGGGGTGGCTGTGTGGCAGCTTCAGCCTTTAGCATGGAATTTATTGTTATGGCAACACAATGTGTTTAGTTTTATGGCCCATAAGATGCATAATGTTTATGCACTAGACTGCATTCTCCACGGAGTTATTTAATGCGTAATTACAGCTAGCCATATCTGCCAGTCGAAGGACAACCCCACACACAGAGAGAGAGAGAAAGAGAGAGAGAGAGAGAGAAAGGGAAACCAGCTTAGTTTTTGCTTCATTGAATCCATAAGCGCATCTGCAGCAGCCAAAAGTGAACAAGGGACAAGAAAAACACAGAGAATAAGCATAAAAAGCAACGAGAATGACAGCAGCAGCAGCAGCAGCGGCGGCAGTTGCAACTGTGCAACAACTGCAACAACTGCAGCAACAACAACAACAACAACGATGAGCAGCAGCAGCAGCTCGGCGGGTCGTCAAAAGTCAATTAACTGGCAACACTGGCAACAACTTCAACTAATTAGCCCGTGCTTGGCCTCAAGGGTTGTGGCCTCTTCAACCCGCCGACCTGCATGGCGCCTCAATCTCTCTCTCTCTCTCTCTCGGTCTCTATCTTTCCCACTCAGCTGTGCTGCGTGCAAATAAAAAATAAAAAAAAAAGGTTGCCTGCTGCAACCTCGCGGCGAAAGCACTTCACGTCGCAGTTTAGCTGCAAAACGCAGGACAGCGCTGGCTATGTTAGCCGTTTTATAGCTACAAGTAAACATGACATAATCTTAGCTATTTGCTAAGAGCATATCTTTCTTCTCCTACTTGAACAGAAAAATTAGTATACCAGAATATGGTAAATTTTTATTTAGACGTTTATACAATTTAAGAAATACTAAGGGTGTATAAACATTAATAAAGTATATTTCTGTATGAAAACAGCTTGGGATGACTATTTTTGACTTCCGAAATCGATTAAACCCAAAAACACGCAATTTTAAATTTTGAAAAAAAAAAAAATTTGCTTCTAAATTTTCAAAATATCGAAAAATTTCAAAAAGGTTATTCTGAAATTATTCAAATGCAGAATTACTCAGGCAATCAATACATAAACAAAATGTCATTCCGCATGAAAATCGTCCGATTTTTAAGAAAGTTATGATCGAAAGAAAATGAGGGTACTAACCCTGTCGAGTATGTTACATGTCTAATTTTTTGAGCATTTCGACATGATTTTTGGGTCAAAATTAAGTATCGTTTAAAATCGATTTAAACTATTGTTTATTACTAACATTAACCTCCGCTATCGATTAAACTTAAAAACTCGCGATTTTAAATTTTGAAAAAAAAAAATTTCAATGAAATATCATAGGGGGGACCATTGTCTACATTTCCGAAACATCGAAAACTTTCAAAAGGTCTATTATGATTATATTTAAATGTAGAATCACTCAGGTTGTGAAACCATAAACAAAATGTCATTTCGCAAGAAAATCGATTGAATTTTAAGAAAGTTATGATCGATGGAGAATGAGGGTACTAGGGCCTGTCGAGTACATGTCGAATTTTTTGAACATTTTGACATGATTTTTTGGTCAAAATTAAGTATCGCCCAAAATCGATTTAAACACTTGTTTAGTACTAATTTTGACAACCGCAATCGATTAAACTTAAAAACTCGAGAATTTAAATTTTGAAAAAAAAAATTTCATTGAAATATCATAGGGGGGACCATTGTCTAAATTTTCGAAACATCGAAAAATTTCAAAAGGTCTATTATGATTATATTTAAATGTAGAATCACTCAGGTTGTGAAACCATAAACAAAATGTCATTCCGCAAGAAAATCGATTGAATTTTAAGAAAGTTATGATCGATGGAGAATGAGGGTACTAGGGCCTGCCGAGTACATGTCGAATTTTTTGAACATTTACACATGATTTTTTGGTCAAAATTAAGTGTCGTCGATTAAAACCAAAAACTCGCGATGTTGTTACGATATTTTGGGCCATTTTCAAATTCCTTGCTAAGATTTTAAATTTTGTAGCAAAAATAAAAATTAGATTATTTGTCTTAAATCAATTAATCAAGTCAAAATCAGTAAATAGATCGATATTAAACTTGTTCTTCGTTCAAAATCTGAAAAATAGGGGAATTTTATAGAGTTTTTCTGTGCACGCATGCAGAGCATAAGCTGAGTGTGCTGTATTCTTGCTTATTTAAGAGATTTATTTGCAGCTGCTCTTGCATGCAAGAGAATGTTCTCAGTTTCACTTTCGTCTGTTGCGAATATAGAAAAGACTTTCGCTCTCTCTTTTTACGCAACTGGGAATGCAGCAGCACGTGGAATTAGGCAAATCCGATGCAGCAGCAGATAGTATGCCTGAATTGGGTTTGGTTATTTATAGCAAACACATAAATGAATATTTGAATATTTTGGTAAATTTATTATCTACGAATTAATAACCGGAAATTGTATGGGACAAGCAAAAGTTTTGAGAAATTGCCAATCTAATACGAATTGATTTATTTGATTGCTTTCAAATGCATGTGAATATGAATTATAATCAATGAGTGCATTTAGAAAAGATGAATCACACTGCGTAATGAGTATTTTCACTTTTTCACTGTATTCCCACTATGTTAAGGTGTGCCTACATATCATGGTATTCCCAGTCTGCACAAGAATTGTCGCATTTGTCCCTCACTCAGCCGAAGATGTTGCCAGTCTGCCAAGGTATTCCCACTCTACCGAGTTGTTCTCACTCAGCTGAAAACTGTTCCTACTGTTCTCCCTCCCATCTTGTAGCACAGTGTTTGCTCTCATGTCGCAACTGAGCTCAACTTGAGTCGTTTAATTATGATGCCGCTTGTTCTGTGCCAGAGCGAGCTTATCTTATCAACGTGTCGAGATATGAGCGTGTAGCAAGGCAAAGCTGCGCCTGCATTTCAACAGACATTCGCGCGACTCAGCCGACAGTGGAACTGGAACTCTCTTTCTCTCTCTAGCTCGATGTCAACGCAGTGCCATGGTTGAATCCCCAACGGCTTCCACTTCCTCCTCCATTTGGCAGGCACTACGCATAATGCTGCAGCTGCCCGATCTGCTGGGTGAGTTTCAGTTCGCACTTCCGTTTGGTATCGAGTCGCCTTCGCTTTGGCTTCCGTTTCCGTTTGCCTTTTGCTTTCAACAGTTTCTACTTCTTCCCAGCTCTGTGCTGCCTCTGGGCCAGTGGGCTCTCGCTGGGCTACTACCTCAAGTCTGCCTTTGTCTACGACAATCTCTGGCCACACTGGTATGCACTGGTTGGTGGCATCATGGCGCTATTGTTGGCCTTGGGTTGGACCCTGCTCAAGCGTAACAAGCAGCGCTATAGCTTCGATCATTTCTATATAATCATGTATGGATTGTTATGCTCGCTGCTGGGCAGCTGCTTCATGCTCAGCAGGCAGTTGGGTGAGTCCAGCAAGTCCAGATCCTACTCCCGAAAGCCTTACTTATACCATACCCTTCCTCTCCAGCTGTCAGCTATTACTTCAGCTTTATTGGACTCAGTGTGGTGTTCGTGGCCTGCTTCAGCTATATCAGCCTGCGCAGCGAAGCCTCTGGACTGCGTCCTGCTCGCATTGCTCTTGGAAATGCTTCACATGCCTGTGGCGTGGTTAGTGGCTTCGCCATCTTCAATGAGTTCGAGCCAATGCGTTGTGGCTTCATCATTCTGGGGCTGCATCTGCTGCTGCTGCTCTTCGTTTGTCTCAATGAGCTGCTGCAGCATCTGGGCACGCACAACTACAAGTTGTCACGGGATCTGGTCTTTAATCTATTGAACGAGGAGCGTCTTGTCTTTCTGCCCCGTCAGGCTGTGCTTGCTCAGTTCGTGGGACGTGCTGATTATCGTCTTGAGGCCAGTCGCCAGTGGCTTGTGCTGCTGCTGGGCGGACTGGTTGTAGTGCTGCAGAGAAGCTGCCTGATACATTCCCCAGTTCATCTGCAGCTCACCTGGAGCGCCACGACGGGATTTGTACAGCGTTCCCAGTTGTACACGCCCTACGCGCTCTATGCCGGCGGCTGCGCTGTGAGCGCATTGCTCCTGCTACGCTACACTCCCAAACTGGTGTATCTGCTCTTTGGAGTGATCCAACTGACACTGGTGGTGGCACTGCTCTGCATCTACAATGATGATCAACCGGAGAACTGTTATCTCTTTCTATGCCTCATCTGGTCCAGTCTGGGCGTGCTCTCCAGTCAGGCGCTGCACTGGCTACTGGAGTGTTCTCCCTTCCTGTACACGGAGCTGGCACTGGCTGTGGGATTCGTGCTGCAACTGGCCATCATGGAGGGCTGCAAGTATGAGGTGGACATGACAGATGTCTGGACTACGCTGTTGGTCAGTAGCCTGTGCTATCTGCTGCTCACACTGCTCTCGGTGCTGCTCGTCGTATGGCTGCAGCCGCGCTCCGCCAGCCTGGTGGATGTACGCAATCGCTTGCTGGGAGTGCGTCGCCTCAATCTGCCCGCTGCCCAGACACAGTTCTGGCACACAAATCAGTTTCTTGCCCACAACAAGCAGCCCCATGAGCTGCAATCGGTGCAGCTGGACAAGACGCGCATCTTTCAGCAGTATCCCAAGGGTGGCGAGGAGGAGCCGAAGAGGTTTTGATGGGGGCGCCCTGTTTATCTTATCGTAGCAGCAACACCCTTATATCATCGTCTGTAACATGTTGATAAAATTTAAGAATTTCTCTGTGTATGCTTGCAATTCCCAAGTGGTTTAAGCGTGGGATACACGAGTTTCGCCAGAATTTTCATTTTCAGCTTAAAACGATTTATTCCATAAATTATTATAATTAATTCTTGAGTTTTGCTAATGGTTAATTACTTCTTGGAACTTATCCTTTCTGCTGAATTAACTGTCAGTTGACTAACTGCTTCCATTATCCCCCGCTCTGCCCTTGGCTTTATCTTTCCTCTCTCTCTCTCTCTCTCGCTGGGCATAAATGATTTTTATTGATTTTAAACAAATTAAATTGCGCGTTAACCGCAAACTGAATTTATCATAAAGATGCTTTATCAGTGCCTCGTCCACCACTGGGCATGGCTTTTCCGACCACAAGCCGTGCCTCCTCCCACTTGGAGCCTTTTGCCACAATTTTATTGCCAAAACATTAAACATTTATATCCGCTATCAATTTTGGTAACGTCGGAAAAGCGTAATCGCATTGCAGCCTCTGTCAGCGCTGTCGCTGTCGCTGCTGCTGCTGCTGCTGCTTCTGCTGCTGTTGGCAGAGGCAGACACAATTTTTCCGGCTCCTACCTAATTTAATTTACGTAGAAACCCGGCCGCAACGTGCTATGGCAATAAAAACGTTAAATTTGTTTATTTTTCCAAGGCAAACGCTCGTTCGAGTGGCATGACGAGCCAGGAGAGTGGAGAGAAGGGGGAAGGCAGCTTTGCCTGAGGAGGGGGAGTTTCTTTTTTTTTTTTTTGTGTTTTGGCCATATCGAACGATTGCGATGCGGTTCGATTTGGTTCGATGTTTGCTCTTTCTCTCTTTCTGCTTAGTGTAGCATACCTCGGGGCGCACATTGAAAATGCCAGCACACGCACACATAGAATACACCCACACACACACACAGAGACGCACATGTAGCACACACTCGAGCAACTGTTTTTGGGTCCTTTTGTTTTCAGCAGCTCCATTGTTTTTAAGTGGGTGCCGCACATCCTTTATTCTTCCCCCCCCCCCTCTCGCTCTCTCTTGCCCTTTCGATTATCCTTATCCCAATCCCTTTCCCTTTTCGCTTTGCTCATTCGCTTGCCAATCCCTAATGAAGTGCCCAATGAACTGCGACCCAAAGATTAAAGCCAAATTAAACGCCCGCTCTTGCTCATTGATTGATCGAAAAAGGTGCACGAATTTCAGTTAATTTACCCAACAAAAAAAAGGAAATTCCCCACTGTGAGCCAGCAACCTTAAGGGCAGCGTGGGCATTGAATTCATGCTAAAACGCCTTAAATATGCCAACTATTTTAAGTAGCAGTTGCTAAAAAGGGCATAGAAGCATGTATAGTGTGAACTTTGGGATAAAGTTTGCGTATAAGTTGAGACTGCCTTAAAAACGAGTTAACTTGAGTGGGCAAAAGTATTACAATTTGGATAAGTCTATTAAAATTCACTTTACATTGAGAATATTCGAGAAGAAATAAGTTTATACTAAATTTAAGCAAATCTCAGCAAATTTAAGAGCTAGAGACAACAAATTTGGCATAAGTTAAGTTATTGAATTGATCTTTACTATCTACTTCGTCTGGCAAATTTAAAAACGATCGATATATCATTTATTTAACTTAACATTTTCCACAGTTTGCGTAAAATCCTAAACCTGAAGTGTGTTTCTCATCCTCTTTAGCCTTTAGTCCTCTTGTGGTTGTTGTGTTGCTTGTCCGTCTCGCGCTGCTGCTGCTCCTCCTCTCCCCTCCTCCTTACCCCCTCCCTTTCAGAGATGCGTGCAACAGCTATAGGTTGCTTTTTCTCTTTCTGCGCTTCACATTGTCTGCCTCATCGACGGCAAGAGCAAACTTGCGCACCACCTCGGGCAATTCGTCTTTGACCTCGTCCACCGTCCAGTTATCCAACTGGGGCGGGCGATGATGCATGATGAAGGGATTGATGATGGCAGCAACTCCTGGGGCGTTGTTGAGATGCACATGATGCGTGCCCTGCACCTCGTACAGCTCAAAATGTGGATTGTTGGCACGCAGTATATCGATGACCTCCTGGCTCTCCTCGTCGATGAAGTTCGACTCGGAACCCTTGATCACACAGTAGGGCACATTGCGTATGGTTCGTGCCAGCTCGGCGGCAAAGGGTGGACTGGTGTGGAACTCGAAGTAATACTTGCAGCGTCCGTCGCGGGAGAAGAAGTACTTTGTCCGGATATTTGGTGGACTTGGCCACATTCCGCTCGAGAATGTGATGACAGTTCTCCAGGGCCACCGAGCAATCGCTGCCCTTGTGCAGCACCTGCTCCAGCTCGTGCCACGTGTACGAGGGCGGCTCCTCACGCTTGGCGAAAGCGAATCTCTCATCCTCCACCATGTATCGCTCGATATTGGTGCGCAGGTAATCGATCTGGGACGGAGGTTTGCGATAGCGTGTCCTCACAATGTCGATACTGATCAACATGTCCAGCCGATGCGGATAGAGCGAGGCGAAGATGAAGCACAGCATGGCGCTCATCGAGTGCGCCATCAGGGAGACCTTCTGCCAGCCATATTCCTCCATGATGCGCAGTATCACGCACAGGTAGTCCACAAAATGATACGCTATGCCCTCGGGCAGCTTCGAGGAATAACCATGCCCGGGCAGGTCGATGCACAGCACACCCAGATGCTTGGGCAACAGCGGCAGCAGCTTGTCCCACGTCCCCAGATTGTCCAGCCAGCCGTGCAGGGCGAGTATCGGACGTACCTGTCGATTCCCATACCAGCGACCCACTACATAGCCCCAGGGCATGTTGATGCGCACGTCCATGGGCGGCGGTGATGGCTGCAAAGGGGAAAGAGAGGAAGGTAAGCGAGGATGAGACTAAAGTAACTTGGGTTAACTTGGGCAAAGGGTTGCGGGGAGGAGGGCGGGAGGGGGTTGCTGTTAGCAGCTAATTGACAGGTCAACTTTGTTTTGAGCAGGAGCCTAGCGGCAGTTTAACCAGGAGTCTAGTCTGGTTACGTAAGGCACCTGAGGCTTTCGTATATACGAGATACGAAATGGTTTTTATAGGCTTGTGCACAGATCTCTGCTGTAATGTAAGCTATAGATGAGAAATTGGGTATGTAGATTCCTGTATACTTCTGAAATATATTTCATATATTGGCCACTGACAAAACCTATGCAAATTGGTTAATTGCGTTTATTTGGCAAAGTCATGAAGTCTGAATATTCTGCTTTAACACACACCTAGATATGCTCTATATGCATATATCTACTAAATTTAAACTCAATCCAAGCATAAACACAGCAGTAATTCAAGTAAACCTGCCTCAAATTGTTGCAGGGTATCATACAGTCGTTACATTCTTATTTTAACTCGGTTCAAGCAATTAGGAGGTATCTGCCCGTTGGCTGTGACAACGCGCCTTGTTTGATTTGATCAATCGTTTGGTTTACACCTGAAAAAGTTGCAACAATTGGCAAGTGGTGTGTGTGGGCGAGGGAGAAGGGAAGGGGGAAGCCCCAGAGCTGCCGCAGGTGCTGCTACAGCAGCGGCAGATTGATGGCTCCATGCGCAGTAGGGCGACAATTTATCATCTTGCAGGGCGCACAGCAACAGCAGCAGCAGCAGCAGCAGCAGTGGCTATCGATTGGCTTGGCAGAGAGGGGAGGGGTGGGGGACAGGGGGTAATCCCCCTGCTGCAATTGACTGCAGCACATGCAAACTTTAAATGTCGACAAATGGATTTTCGTAGTTTTGCGCCACAAAAACTTTTCGTTGACGACGCTTTTGCATTCTGTTTGCTGTTGTTGCTTATCGAAGAGTTCGACAGTCAAAGTTGGAAATTAGCGCAAAATGCTTTCAAGTGTGACGAAGCAGCAAAACTTTTGTTCCTCTCCCCTCCTCCTCCTCCACGACCTCGCTTTCCCGCAACATTTTGATGAACTTCTAATGAGCTTAATAACAGCAAAGGCGTCGCCAGCTTCGGCTTCAAGTTTCAAGTGCTCTTATCTCTCTGTTTCTATCTCTGTCTCTGTCTCGCAATGGAATTCGTGAGAGTTTCCTCTACTGACTTTGCCCCCTGGGCTGTTCTGCCCCACTCCCCCACTTCTCTTCGCTGTGCCCTGTCTCGCATTGATTTTGATTCGCGTGGCCCATGGTGTAGTCTTATCAGTAGCGTTGATAAGGTCGCCGGCTCAAAGGTAGCGCGCATAACACTCAGCTGATTTATCTACTATATCCCCCACTCCAAAGTGGCGACAATAATAATAACTGTTTACGATCGGTTATTCACTTATTCAATTACCTGTTCATGTTGTTCCCCATCAGCTCGCTCCGTTGTAGTTGTTGTAGTTGTTGTTGCTGTCGCTTGTGTTGTCATTTTCCGACCACCCTGACACTGGATGATTGTATAGGAATCTATACTAGACGGGTATACATATAATTTAAATATGTATGTTGTTATAAATAAAGCAAATGATGCCGTTTAGTTTGAGGGAATAATTAAAATAACTCGAGAGGAACAACGAACCGCGCTCTAGCGTCGCGCTAACTAAACTGAAGCGTTTCTCTTTTGTCAAGCTGATTAAATGCCTTGAGTGAGTGTAAGAGAGCGCGACAGACTGACCTTTAATCGAAAAAAACACCTGCAAGAGAGCGAAGTGAGCAGAGGGGAGAGGCAAGCAGTGTGATTACGCGAACAGCTGTAGTTAGCACAAGAGACATGCGAAAGCAACAACAATGGCAGATTAAGAGCGTAAGCATGTGTAGATAAGGCAGTCAGAGAAGGGAGAGAGAGCGCCAAGGGCAGCCATTAATTGAGGCAGATCGTAAAGAGAGAGCGGGAGCGCAACTGAGAGCAGCAGCAGTAACAAAGCAGTGAGAGCGCCACAAGCAGTGCAGCGAAGCAGTCAGGCAGATGTGAGAAAACGAGAGCGCAAGTGAGAGCAGCGAAATGCAGAGAGCGCCGCGGGCGGCCATTATTGAAAGCAGATTGTAATGAGTAAACGTGAGCGTTAGTGAGAGCAGCAACGCAGCCACCCAGCATGAGGCAGCCTGAGAGCAAGTGAGAGCAACGTAGCACTGAGAGTGCTCCAGGCCAAAGAGAATTAAATATACAGAGATTGCATGAGGCCGTTCGACTCTCAAATTAGTGGTACCGTTGGGGACCTCTGTTTAGCAATCAAAATAGCTTTCGCGGGATATTTTTGAGAGACGGAAAATGGAAAATTTTGTTTGTTTGCTTGTTTAGAAAAGAGTCTCAGAAGAAAAGCAAAGAAATATCCCAATGCGAAGTAGCGGAGAAACAGCTGGTGCCCGAAAAAGCTCCGCTCAGGCCTCATAATATCCACGTTTGCGGGAGGTGAGGGGTACCGCAATCTCTGTATATTTAATTCTCTTTGTCCAGGCAACCAACATGGATGGCAGATCGTAGAGAGACAGCGTGAGCGCAAGTGAGAGCAGTAGCAAGTAGAAGTAGCAAAGCAGCCAGCAGCATGAGTGAGAGGTGTGAAATGAAGAGAGCGCAACGGGCAGAAGAGAGCGTAAAGCAATACTGCAACTGTCACTCAATAAATGCGCTCGCAGCGTATCGAGTAAATGAGAAGAAACAACAACAACAAACAAAGATTGTAAATCATGCAGTTGACATTGTAGACAGAGCATGACAAGCAATTAATAATAATTTTATTATGCACAAATTAAATAATAAAGTTGACTAAGGGATTTTGCGAAGAAAAAAACGATTTACGCACGAAAATAATACGTGATTTTTTGCGCTGTACTATTTTTAGAGCATTTTTTCCCTGGCCAATACAATAGTTTCACACTCAAATTACTTTAGTCATTTTTCAGAAATCGAAAAAAAAACTACGAAGTGATTTTGCCTGCCATAAAACGAAACGAGTTCATGAAATTAATATTTTGTTGCTGCTGACGTTGCAATAGAATGGGCGATTGTTAAAATATATATATACACCTATATATACTGGATATAACTATAAAAAGAGAGCGAAACAGTTGCTCGGTTGTTAATTTTTATTCGATATTCGAAAAAGCAATTCAATAAATATAATTGGATTCAATTGTGGCCGATGCTATGTGGCATGTGGCACGTGGCAACGCTTTTTGTTTGCGTGTGTGGCAACTCGACAAACGGTAATACGAAAAAGGAGAATCAAATAAAATAATAAATATATATATCTATGAAGCTATACCAATCTCACACTCTCTCTCTGTCGCTGTCTCTGTCCCTGTATAGCTCTCTTGTATAAACATATTCAAAAATCCATTAACAACGAGCGCCGATGTCGACAACAGTTTAAACAATAAATTTGGTTAGTTTAGTTTCGTGTGCAAGGTCGAGCAGGCAAATGGCAGCCTGCGGTTTGGCTGACTGAGAGAGAGAGAAAGAAAGAGGAAAAAAAAGAAAAAGAAAGCAACGTTTAGCAGACGCCAAAAACATAAATCTTTGCCGTATCGAAAATTGAAAAAGGCAACCAGTTTTGAGTGAGAGAGAGAGAGAGAGAGAGGCATGACTGATAAATAACGAATTGCAATCATAAATCTGCATGCGCCGAGAAGTATGCAAAGCGTTTTAATTTCAATGCAATTAAAACGAGCATGGAGAAGTGTGTGTGTGGGTTTGAGAGAGAGAGAGAGAGAGAGAGAGGGGCAGCATTTAATCAAACTCGTCAGCCTGCAGAGACTGCGGCTGTGGCTGAGCCTGAAGATGTCCAAGTGAGCTGGCAAGGCGGGCAGGCAGGCTGAGCTTCAATCGAGCAATTTGCGCTCGTTTCGAAATGAAATTACGGTCACACAAGGGGGAAAGGAAGGAAGGGGGAAAGGCAGAGAAAACTGGTGATAGTCTATGCCGCATGCCAGCCGGCACCTGCAGCAGGCTGACTGCAACAGCTGCTGCTGCAACTTGACCCAAGCCTGGCAACACTAATGACATTTGAATGACGAGCAGGCGCAGCTACAGGCTCAGGATGAGGACGTAGGCATAGGTTGTGGGACACAGGCTCTGGTTCTGGCCCAGTTGCAGCCGCAGCTATGTTGGCTAATGACCAGTGGCAACAGCGCCCAAGCCTGCTACATCCTCCCTTCTCTCCCTCTCAAAGCTGTCGCTGCTGTCTTGACTTGCATTGAGATAACAATTGGTTCAGCTTCAGCCCCTCTCCGCCTGCCACACTGTTCCAACATAGTCGCCACTCTCAACAGTCGAGTGTATTTCTGGATCTGTGCCAGACCTTGGCAGGTGTAAAATGCAAAGTAATGGCACGAATATGCCAGCTAAGAGCACTCCGGCACCTAGGCAGATCGGGAGGATAGTCGTCGCCTTAGACAGCGTAGCAATTCAACATTGACACGTTGCGGAGCTTGGCAGCTTGCTGTTTATTAGCTAAGGCAAATCTCTGCCAGCGCTGAGGCTGCCAAATTCCTTTAAGCTTCAATCAGACGCGGCAAACGCAGCAAAGAAATCGCTTTAAAGCGACATAAAGCCATCTACAAGCCAAGTTGAGGTGAACTGCGGCTTGTGAGTGATTTCTTAGTCGGGTATATGCTGCAGAGGAAGCAAGAAAAAATATATACAAAAGTTGGAAAATGTATATAAAAAGTAAAAATATAGAAAGGATAGAAAAAAATTGATAAACTAAACATAAAATAGATAATTGGCTCTAGTTTCTCATCCAGCTGCATCCAGTCCGTTATAGAGCATTACAGCTTCGACTTGGTATTGATTGCATAGAGCCCACCTGCTCCTTATCCAAATGCTAGCGTATCTTCGACAGCCTGCTGCCTCTTCTCCTGCTCCCTTTGCCACTGCCGCTGCTGTTGCTCCTGTTTCCTCTGCTGCTGTGCTGCTCTGCCTCTCCCTCTGCCTCTACAGCTTCTCCTGCGCCTGCTCCCTCTGCTACTGCTCCTGCTACCGCTGCTTTTTGGCCGTTTTACTGTTGTTGGCTTTTGTCTGGCACTCAAGTGAAAAGCTTTTGTCAGCAGCAGCGGCAGCAGCGCATGGAAATTTGACGGAAATTGTTGGCTCTGATGTAGATGCAGATGCCACTCCCCTACTTCACCATCTTCCCCTTCCTCCAGCTGCAGGCTCAGTTACCTGTGCGCCGTCGTCTAATGGCCACGTTTTTGGGGCTGCCCGTCATCAGTCGGCTAAGTAAGCAGACAGTTTTGGCATAATGGCTAAAGCCAACATCAACACGGCCATAACTGGCTGCACTTGCGGCCCAACAGAGTGGAATGCCACAATTTGTTGCCAGACGAGGAGGCAGGGAAGTGGAGGAGAGGAAGCGGCGCTAGCGATGCCGTCAAGCGCAATAAATGCAAATCGCATTAAAATAAATTTTGTGTTGCTCTCAAAAAGCTGCGAAACTTTGGCGACAGGTAGGAGCAGAGAGCAGAGAGCAGGGATAATGCCGACCTCCAGTTCCGGCAGAGCAGGTGGGGGGGGGGACGCCGCAATTACTAAGCTAGAAAACACAATCAAAATCAAGTTGAAATGTTGAACTTTTTAATGCATAATTTATGACGGCAGGCATTGGCGGGTTAAGGCGGCGATGGAGACAGACTCTCAGACAGCAGCTGCGGCATGTGGAATGTGGTGTGGCATGCGAATGTGTGTGTGTGTGTGTGTTGGCATAGCTTCATAAATATTTATGAAAGATGCCAAAAATGCAGCACGTGCGCCCTATGCGTGTGTGTGTGTGTGCATGCCACGATTTATGCCACACGATGCGATACGTTACGATATGTTACGATATATGCCGCCATTTGAGCCGCAAAATATGTATTTGCTTTCATCAAAAACTCATCTTAAATGCCACACATGCGGCACATACACATATACATATAGTATACTATATATCGAGTCCATATACACGATATGCATGCCACAATGAATGTGAATACGTATTCAATCGATGAGGCTGTTGCAAAACAGTTAAAAGTGAATAAAAACTGGAATCATCGTAAAATTATAATGAAATGTAAAAAAATCGACAGATTGAAATGGAATATGCGAGTTATGACAATGATCTATAGGTTGGAGAAGGCTATAAAACAGGGAGTCAAACAGGTGGCAAGTAGAGAAGAGGGAGGAAATGGGATAAAGATGGAAAGAAACACTGTCTGAGAATTTGAAATATAAAAGAGAATAAGTAGAGACAGCTAGGCTGCTTCAATTGGGTTTGAATAAAGAGGATAATTGTCTATATGCTATATCTATATGTATGCTAAAGAAAATAATTAAAGCCTCAATACTTTGCCCCATAATTGCAATTTAATTATGTGCTGGGCGTGGCTAAAAGCAATCCTCATTCCAAACTGGGTATCTCTCCCTTTTATTACAGCACAGATCTGTGTGTTTCTGTAGAGAAAAACCCTCTTTAATCCACACTTTAAGCTGTCCTTAACCCACATGCCAAAAAAAAAGGACGCCAAAGTTTCCATCGTGTGATTTGTGTCTGGGCCAACAAACAAGCCAAATCACTTTCGGCAGAAAAAGGAGACGGAGAAGCAAATCCTATAAGCCAAGCCAAAACTATCAATTAAACTAATTAGCCTGATTTCCCCAGGGCAGCAGAGGGAAGGGGGAAGACAGGGGGGGTAAAAATTCAATCAGGGCGCTGCAGTAAAAACGCAGCAATCGAATGATTAGGTCAACAAATGAAGGCAAATTGTTGGGGATGTCTGCCACGCCTCGATGGGTAAATTGCGCAGAAATTTCGAGAGCAAATGAAAATGGAAAACGTGAAAAAGTGACCAGAAAGGCGACAGAGAGGGGCAGCAGCAGAGGGCGAGCTGCATCCTGTCTCTGTTTCTGCCACATAAAGTTGAAGGTGCAACTTTTTGCCTGGCCAGGTAACTGGCGGCAATTGCAACTTTGGCCATGGCTAAAACGGGGCAGCTAATGAGCAGACGCACGGTCTATTGATTAGCTAGAAAATGGCTAGTCTGGCTGGAAAAAGGCGACATTTTTCATCTTTCGTTTTTTCTACATTTCTATCTAACAATGCGAATTCAAATTGAATTTGCAGCAAGAAAGGAAGGCGTGGCACGTGCCACATATGCGCAGCATTTGGCAAGGCATATTGTGGAAAAATATTGTGGAGAAGAGAGGAGAGAGAAGGGGAGAAGAGCAGGCAGTGAGGGGAAGAAAGACATCTATACTTATGCGTCGATGTGGCTGCCTTTTTTGTGTGCTCTGGCTGCAGGAAATTTATTTATATTCAATTTGTGAATTTATGCCATTTCTCAGAGGGAGAGAGAGAGAGAGTATGAGAGAGACGCGTCAGGCAGACAAACGGGAAATTCAGTTTTCCCGCTGTCGTTTCGCTGGAAGCCTTCAGCTCGGTTCGGCTCTATAAAGCAATTTCAAGCTGATATTTTCCACAAACTCATAAACACGCTCGCGTTTCGCTCCGCTCTCATTCGCGGCAGATTAGGTAATCATCATCTGCGGGACTAGGGAGTAGAGTAGAGTGCAGGCTACCTACTCCTAGACAGGTACAGTACGTCTGCTATGTCAGCTACCTAAGCCACGCCAGATGGGCAGCCCAAACTGCCTGACCTGCCGCCTATAAATACTCAAGTCCGTTCTGAATCCTTCACTCACTCATTGTTTGGTTCTTGGACAGGCAACACATACCCAACCAAAACCCATCGCTCTCGTACTGTGATAGTGCCAGTGCCCAGTGTAACTCAGGATCAGGATGCTGTTCCTGGCGCCACGCAAGAATCTGCTTGCCAGCAATCTGGTCATTCTCCTGATGATCTACATCATGCGTAAGTGCCTCCAATTGTTCTGCATCATTGAGAACAAGGCTTGTGGCAAGGATGACTGTCGCTGCGATGACAAGCAGTGCCAGGAGGAGCAGCAGCAGCAGCGGCAGCGGGCAGAGTTGCCAGCGGAGGAGGATTCGCCACTGTTGGAGCGTCGTGGCGGCTTCAAAATCATTCCGGATGCCATGCGTCAGACCATGCACAGTTTTGGCTACGGCGAGGGACACTATCAGATCTTTGTGGAGAAGAAGGAACGCAATTTGCCCACGCATTCGCGCTTGAATGCGGCTAGCGCTGAACTCAAGCTGAATCCCAATTAGATGATGGCAGAAAGAGACCAAACCATGCCATGCCTCCTGCTCCTGCTGCTTGGTGGCCATCAAACAAGGCCAAGGGGTGTGCCCGCACAAAACTCTTCAAATGTCTTCGCAGCTGCTCGAGTGTTTTTTAATTAATCAATATTTTAGAAAACCTTTGGCAGCATTCTTTTATATCATATCATATCGTATTGTAGCGCACTCTTTGGTCATTAATAAAATTCATAAAAGTTAAGGCTTGATTGATGTGTAGTCTCCCTCTCTCTCTCTCTCTTCCTGCTTATCGCACTGCCTGCGAAATGATCCGCAACATTGCCAGGCGAACAATTGCCCAAGTTGCCCGCGGGATTTGTCGCCTCAGATCGCATGGGAGGCGACATTAAATGCCGCCAAATTTATCACAAAGTAGCAAAGCCAACAAAAACACACACACATAGATAAGGCACACACACACACACTTGGCTAAGAAGGCAACAACAAAGTTGACTAAAGAAAATTCGCAAAAGAATGGGAAAAGTACTGAGATTTTTCTACTCTTTCCAAGTGCTCTAAAAAGGGCATGCTAGGTTTGTGTAAGTGTGTGTAAACAGGCAGTTTTTTATATATACATATATACATAGTATATATACAGATATATATGATAGATAGATATGTTTCCCTATTTTGAAAGTGATAAAGTAATATGTGCTGTTGGAATTCATGTTGTTTTTTGTGCAGGGTATCATATAGTACAGTCTATATACAGGCTTCCCAGAGACTGTCAGCGAAATAGAGCACCCTAGAATACACTTTAAAGATCTTTGGGACAATGCTGCTGGTCTGCAACTATGATATATGTAGCATACTTATTGGGTCCACTTTATCGGGCTAATTAAAAGTGAATTGCAATCGAGCTTGAGCTTAAGTACTCAATAAGTTATCGCATAGCTGCAGGGAGGGCAACGTCTTGTCTTTATGAGACTCTTATGCCATATGCCCTGCTATAGGGCAAGACTAGAGAGAGAGAGAGAGAGAGAGACAGGCGGGGGAGTGAGCTCAGCTTGAGCGTGGCAATTGTTGGCAAATCTATCATCATCATCTTCTTAAGCACGTGGCAGAGTGTGTGTGTGTGTGTGTGAATAAGGGGATGCCTGTGTGTGTGTGTGTGTGTGTGAGTGTGTGCAGCACTTGAAGACATTGCTGCAAATGCTGCAAGCATTTCGTCTCTTGCATTATAAATGAACTGAAATTTTTAGTTGTAAGCTGCGTGTGCTGCTTGAGCTGCATATAAATTATGCACACACACATAGACACACACACAGACACACATACACCCTCACTGCGCTGCTTGTTTGCCCGGCAAGCTGTCATTATAATCATGATTATTATTGCTGTAATTCTAATTATGCATTGTTGTAGCTGCTGCTGCGAGGCCATATTACACATACGCCCCATGGTTGGGGGGGACGGAGCGAGAGGAGGAGGGGGGCACGCGTGCTTCATTTTTATCAATGACAGCGTGTGTGTCTGTTTGGTTGTGTGTGTGTGCGCTGCTCATGTGTAAAATGAAAATGTCAGGCGGATTAGCGCCAGCAGCGTAGCAGGCGATAAAAGAGCGGAAACAGCGTCAACGGCGACGACATCCTGCACATAATGAGCGCGCAACCTGACATGCCACTTGCCGATTGCCATGGATACATAGAGAGGGACATAGAGAGGGAAGAGACAGAGAGAGGCACCCTCAGATACATAACTGGACTCAGCATAAAAAAGCCAAGCTAAGCTCTCAATGTAAATCATGTCGACGTACGCTGCTGGACTCATTATAATTAACAATTTATAAAGCGTTAATACACCCACACACACACACATACACACACACACACACTGGCATTGCTAGACAACAGACAGCAATTTGCCAAGGCAGCCAAAAGAGCGTGCTCAGCAGGCAGAGGAAGCAGCACATTCTCTCTCCTCTCTCTCTCCCTCACAAGCAAACAAACAAACATGGCAGACAGTGCAGGGCTGGCAGAGAGGTAGGTAAGGGGGAGGGGGGTGTGGTGTATACTTGGCAATAGCATTCATTTTGCTTGTAAGCTGCTTTTCCTCTGCCCCCTTGCTTCCCCTCTCTCGCCCAGCCCCGTTGCTAACAACACTGCACGGCACGTCGCGCGCATTAAGAAGATGAGCTGCATTTTTCATGCATGCGAAGTTGAGATTGCAGCTGCCCCCCCCCCGCTCCCTCTCTCTCTCTCACACTTGCTAACACGCGACGTTGTTCCCATTTCCTTTTGGCTTTGCTTGCTGGCTTTCCACCTCCCCCGTCTTCTGCATTTGGCTTTCAGCTCGCAACTTTGGGCTTCATCTTGCTGCTGCTGCTGCTGCTCTTGGGGCATTATCCTGCTCATCAGCGTCATTTGTATTAATTGCCGGCCATTTTGTGTTGTGTTGTTGTGTGCAATGATACCGAAAATGAGCTCTACTTGTTGTTGTTGCTGCTGCTGCTGTTTTTACCACAGTTTTTCCGTAATTTTCATTTTCATTGTCGCTTCCGCATGGCACACAGAAACTCTTGCGCTGTCATGCTGCTGTAGCAAAATCCGGTATTGTTTTAAGTGTTTTCTAGCTGCTTATACTCGTTACTAAAAGTAAAAGAAGGGTATATTAACTTTGTGTCAATCTAAGATGTGTTTCTAAAAGGCAGAAGGGGGCTCAAGTATAAATTTCTAAAATATAACAACAGCTAAGGCTACCAAACTTATTTGCAGCAGTTCAGGTTTATTTTAGAATTTAGCCACGCCTCCTTACGCCCACGTAAATCGAATAAAATCGAATTGCTAGCGTAATTTTGAGGTTAAGGTAAACATTTATTGCCTGTACAATATTAATAACAAGGCAATTGATTTCTAATTGATTTAATTGTGTTCGCCTATAATTATAGAATATATAGCCTCATATAATATGAGTAGTTTAAATGGCAGAGCTCTAATGGTTATATCGTATACGGTATTCGACTTTCGTTGCTTATTGCTCGCTGTTTTTACGAGCAGAGCGGGCAGCAGAGCATGATAATGCATTGCAAAGTCTTCAATTAATTCCCGTACATTATCTATCTACGCTATTGCATTGAAAATGCTGTGATTAATTTTCCAAAAAGCTTTTCCCTCATTTCTCTCGATTCGCCTTGACTGATTTTCAATTTGAATTTTGCAACTGCTGCGATGATAACAAAAGGATTTCTGTTGCTGACTTTGTTGTTGACAACAAGCACAGTGCCTGCTAATTAGGATCAAACAGTTCCCCCCCCCCTCCAGCTGCCTCTTCCTGCACATAATTTTGAGTTGATTTTTCGATTTACTGGCAGCAGGCAAGGACAAACAGAGAGAAAGAGAGAGAGAGAGAGAGAGAGAGAGAGAGGACACATAAGGGAGAACAACAGGCAATTTGCTGTCAAATAAGGCTGGTTATTTTTGACGAGCAGCCGCTCTCTCCCTTCTCCCTTCCCCTCTCTCTGCATATCAGTCTCTGTCAGCTGGAATTGCAATCTGCAGCCTCTCGCGGGCAATTTCAATTGAATTTTATTGAGTCTTTAATTGCTGCCCCAATGCAAGTGAGGCAGGCAGAGGCAGGGCTGTGGCATGTGGCATGTGCATGGCAAATCGTAACAATTGCAGCCTCATTCAACCAATTCAGCCATTTCCCAATCACATTGCGCATTGCATAATTAGCGCAGCGATTGCCATAAACAAAGGCAGGAGAATGAGAGAAGGAGAGAAGGAGAGAGAGAGACAGAAAGCGGCTGCAAAGAAGAGCAAAAACAACAGAAAGGCAAATGAGACTGATACGCCAAATGGCGGCCATTTTGCCACGCACTTCCGCTTCACATTGCAGCATTCCATCGCATCGCGTTGTTAACAAAGGAAACCGTTAAACGTTAACGGGATTGCAGTTAAATGAGTTTTAATTTTCCAATGCAAACAATGAAAAAACGTGAAGAAGCAATCGTGCAATCAATTGAAAAGACAGAGAGATAATTCAAAAATGCTCTATAGTTTTAGCCTTTTTTTTAGCCACTTAAAGCTGCTTAAATATTTGCAATCATCAATCTCGCTCTCTCTCGCAAATGTGCAGCAATAAATAATCCATAAATAAAACAATAATAAATACGACAGAAATAATTTTAATCGGATTTCCAAGTCGACAAATGTGGCCACAAAAACAAAAGCAACACACACCGCACATTGCGGTTGCTTCCCTCATCATCCGTAATTACACACACACACACATACACTATTTAAAACCCCAGAGTCATGGGAATGAAACAAATGCCTCTCTCTCTCTCTGAATGTTGATTATTATTAAAAATTAAAAACTTTTAGCTACGAATGCGATTGTTTGTCAATTGTTTTGTTCCTTTGTGCAGCAATTGGAAATTCCATTAAAATCAAATTGTCATTCTACATGATACTACGAGGGTCGCTCATAATTTCTGCAAAAATGTCTCGATTGTGAATTTATATTGTCGTCGACTTGGCTTGCCAAGCTGCAAGAGAGCAGAGATCACAATTTATAGACAATCCGCACCGTATATGTATGTTTATAACGACCGCTCAATAAACTGCAAATTCACATAAATTGCCGCCAAAGCGAAAATGCTAAGGACCACATGCAAATATTCCACAGTGAGTGCAGGCAGTAGGTGTACCAGTATAATAAGTAAGAGAAAAGATAAAGCCTTAAAAGATATAGGAAAAAAGGCGAGGAAGAGTGAGGGCTTTAATAAGCATTATTAATTTTTAATTAATTAAAGATTAAATATTAAGCTTTAAAAATCATTACCCAGTAATTATCACAGCAAAAAACACTATCTACTTTATGTAGAATTCAAATAATATTCAAAATTATATAGCAGACTGTAGTAAAATTCTGCTGTCTTGATGATTATTTGATTTTATTATTTCATACTAAGAGCAGTCTAACCACATACTGTTTATAGAGCCCACAGCACACTCTAAATGATATAGCAGACCTCAGTAATGGGATAAGTTTAAAGAAGCAAGCTTTAATGAGATTTCTTAATGATTGTTCGCCTTCTATGCGATTGCTTTATGCCTTTGCCCGCACATGGCACTTAAAATAATATTGCATTCTCGGTCGATTAAGTCGCCTTATTGACACTTAACTCGCCTTGGCGACCAATTACCGATTTGGTAATTCGAAGCAGACTGTCTACGACATCGAGGGACTGTCGGCAGACTGCTTGCGTGCACTGTATGAGGAGAGCGGACTGCGTTGCAATGTTGTTTTTCGTTTTGCGCGCTGCTTGTTTGCCTTTATGCCAAGCAGAAGAGAAGCAGGAAATGGAGAAGAGAGAGAGCAGAGAAAGAGAGGAGGGGGAGAGTGGGATAGCAGAGAAGCGAGGAGAATGCAAATTCAACTGCCGTGCGAGTCGAATTCTCCTCGTTGACTTGCCCGCTGCCAAATGGGTCAAAGTGGCAGTCAGCCAGGCGGGCCAAATAACGTTTGCCAAACCAATACACACACACATAGAGAGAGAGTGAACTATGCACACACAGATATCTCGCTGTGTGCATTCGTGTGTGTGTGCGTGTAAGGCGAACCCTGCAAAGTATGCAACAAAAAACGAAATTGTGCGCTAAATTTGAAATCAAACAGAAAGGCAAGTAAATAAAGCAAAATGCATGTGTGTCCCAGCGAGTGAGTGTGTGTGTGTGACTGTAAGTGTCTGCAAGTGAGTGTGAGTGTGTGTGTGTGTGTGTCTGTGTCTGTGTACGTGTAGTTGTGTGTGCGACTGCGTGGAGCCAAAGGCAAATAGAAAGATGCACAGTCTGGGCACAAATGTTAACACAAAGCCACGCGTACTCACACACACACACACATAGCAACACACAGAGAGAGAGCATGACACGCAACCGCATGGCCAAACATTAGTGCAAGCGCTGCCCGCAGCACTGTGAGCTGCTCCAGCTCCTGCCCCTCCTCCTGTTCGCGCTACTCCGCTCCTGTTTGCGGCCTGGTCACGTACAAATCCGATTTACACAATTCAAATAACGCACATTTTTGAAGCCAACGCATTGCAAACTATTTGCTCACACACACGCACACAAATACAAATAACACATGTACACACACATACAACACACACACACTCATACACAGTTACACATATGAAAATGTGTAGCTGAGTCCATGTTTACTTTGGACACGTTTGACGGCCGATGAAGTTGGCAAAGAAACGCCAGTCGCTCTCTCTCTCTCTCTCTCTCTCTCTCCTACTCTGCCCGTCTCACTCTCTTCCTGCACTTGTCCCGCTTAGTCGACCGTGAATTACGCGCCGCTAGCGGCCGCAATTGCAATGGCAACGCGCGCTCTCTCACTCTCGTTTTTTTTATATGTAATTTTAATTAATTTTTTGCGGTCAGCTTAAGTTGCCGCATGTCGCCGCTCTCGCTCGCACATCTTCTCTGTCTCGCCTTCGCCCTGGCACTTGTCTCGCCTTGCCCGCTGACACGTTTTAACGCTCAACTTTGCTTTCGGTTTTAATTAAAACTGCGTTTTAATGCGCTTTCCCAAGGATTTGTCATTTGCGCGAGAGATGCAGCGTGAGTTATTATTATTTTTTTTTTTAATGTTAAATGTTTGCTTTAAGTCGCCAAGGCCAGTACGCACACACACACACACAGCGGACACACACACAAATGCCTGCTCTGGCATGCGTATGTTTTGTTTGGCCTTTTGCCTCTCTTTTGTCCTGTTGAGCGTCAACATTGACGCCTGCTGCGCATAATACAACTTACTGCCAGTGTACTCTGCCTTTTCACCTCCCCTGCCGCCTGCCCATGCCAGCTGGAACGCAATAAATTGGCAAGAGGCAAAGGGCAAAGGGGGCGCAGCGAGCTATGACAGCAATGCAGCAGCATTAAATGTCAAATAAAAATTCAAAACAAAACTCAAATCAAAATGGCAGAATGCATGTGCGCATTCCCTGGCTACAGCCAGCCCCCCTCTCGCCGCCTCTGCCCTACCTCTGCCTCTGCCTCACGCTGACATATTTCAATAACATGCAGGCAGCTCTCTGTCTGTCTCTATGTACGACTTGTGTATGCTCTACTGCCAGCTCTATTTTGCTCAGCAATTGATTTATTTTCTTTGCAGCCCTCTTACTGTTCTGCCCCCCCCCCCCCCCTGCAGCTGGCTCTGCCTGTGCAAACATCTTGCTTGCCTGCCCCTGCTCAGCGTGTGGAACATTGTTGACAAGTTGACTGCGACATGGTTAGCAGCAGCAGCAGCAGACAGACAAGAGAAAGAGAGAGAGAAAAGAGAGATGCAATGCCCACTTGAGATTTATGTAGAGATTTAAAATGCTGCAGCTGCTTGGAATTAAGTTGCAAGCTGCATTTATACTCCTCTCTCTCTGTCTCTCCCTCGCACGCACTTTCCTCGGGTCACTTTATGAGGCGTGCATAAAATGCTTAACTATTTCGGAAAGTGCTTCAAGTAGCAGCATTAGCTGCCATTACTCTCACACTGGTTTTATGTAGATGCGCTTGACAGAGAGGGAGGGAGATAGTGAGAGGCAAATAAACACATACTTTGCGGGCGCTATATAAATTGCGCATACGCCACGTTGGCCCAGAGCAGGCCCTCGTTCGTTTTATGACAATCTTTGTCGCTTGTTGCAAGCAGCTGATGCAGCTGAGGCTGCTGCTGCTGCTGCTGCTGCTGCCATAAAACCGCAACGCAAAAGCTCAACAAGCGTGACGTATACGTAATATGCTCAGCAGCAAATGAAGCTTAAGCAGGAGAGTTGCTCCCAGTCGCTGTCTCAGTCTCTGCGTCACAGTCTGCCCCTCACTCTGCTTCTGTCTCTACTTTAATTCTCCTCTCTTTTATGCTGCTTTTACCCCTGTATCTGCCCCGTTTCACCCGCAGGCTGATTTAAACGCAAGCTGCTTACTCATTTAATGCGCTAAGAATGAGAAATCGGCTAATGGCATACAGGCAAAAGCGCCATTTAAAGTCCTCTTCATAGCTAAAGTCAAGCTAGAAAGGAAATTAAACAGAGTTAGGATGATAAAATGGCAGATAGAGGAAAAGAGAGCAAATTAAACTGTCTATTAAATTGTTTATTGAGCTGATTTTAAGTGAAATTCAATTTAAAACTATTTAAAAGCGCACTAAAACTATAAAGAACTATTTAAAAGTATATATAGTTTAGCCATTGATTAATTAAATTTTCTAAAATATATATATATTCTCTCTGTATACGTCGTGAGCAAAGTTCGTGCGACTTTAACCGCACGCGAAACGCGCGCGCGAGAATCTTTCGTAATTTGTTTTGTTTTCTGCTTCTTTTCGCTTTCTTGTTGTTGTTGTTGTTGTTGCCGCAACTCGCAGGTGGTATTATCTGCAGTTCGTTAATCCCCCATGGCAAAGTCAATAAATAAAGCGAGGGAGGGGAAGGCAGAGAGAGAGCGAGAACTTTTATTCGTGTTGAGTAAATTTTATGTTGCGTATAATTAGAGCAAGTTCTCTGCCCCTGGATGATTATTTTCGGGGCTGTGCCGGGCATTTAAGTTAATTTCTGGTTGTGTGTGTGTGCGCTTTATGAGTGGGCGTGGCAGGGAGGCAGGCAGGCAGGCACAGAGCGTGGCCAGTGGCCAGTCGAGAAGTAGGGCAAAAGTAATTGAGATTGTAATCGTTACTTATTGTGCGTATTGGCTTACAAGTTCACTTCCGGCAGAGAGGGAGGTAGGTATGGGAGGGGAGGGGCGAGCAGGGTTCACTCTCTTTAGCCTTGGGTGTGAAACTTTTGTGGGCATTAAGTTATTAAGCAGTTGTTGCTGTTGTTCTTGTTGTTATCCATATTGAAATGTGCTGTAAGCAATTAATAACACGCAGCCAGCAGCAGGAGGCCATTTTGTGGCTCATCAATGGCACTAGATGAGCTAGATACTATATATGCTAGCGAGGGGGGAGATGGAGGGAGGGGCAGCAGCTTAGCTATTTTCAATGCCATGGCACGTAATAACGAGAGCATGAGCTTGCACTTGTCGCACAGCTGGCACACACACACACACACTTTTGCAGCTGGCCTGCCTGAAAGTATGCAACAGCAGCTTGCCACGCCCACTTGCCCTTAACCCCCTCGGGGGTGCTACGGTTTTTCAATATCAAACAAATAGACAAGGAATTACATTGTAAGTAGCTCACGTGCTTTGGATTATGCGTGATATGCCTGGAAATTACTTCATTAGCAGCCGCAAATGTCGTTCTGCATGCTAAATACTAACAAGTGCACACACACACAGTCACACACACACACGGGTAGAGCCAGACAGGCAGCCGGAATACCCACTAGCCTCCCCCCCCTCTTGGCCTGGCAATGTCACTTTTTATGCAAAGCAGCTGCGCAAAAATTTGCTAAACAGCGCGCACACACAGACACACACAACTACAACTACAACATGTCGTTCTCTGTGTGTGTGTGGGCGGGGCGTGACTGTGGGCGTTAAGAGGTCGCTTAAATGGCATTCGAATTGCGCTTAATAATCAATATTTTGAGGTGATAATTGTGTGCGTGCGACTTGTGGAATAAAACTGGAAAAAATAGACAAATTTTTATTTTTATTATTATTTTTATTTGCATTGTTATTTGCCTGGCACTTGCGCAAATATTTGTGAGAAAGGGAGAGAGAGAGAGAGAGGGCGAAAAAATATTATTTTTAATATTCAATATGCGCAAAAAACATTTGTAGCTGCTGATTGCTTGTTTACAGCACGTATACGCAGCGTGTGGACTGAAGCAGCCTGTTGTATATACTGTATGGTATATTAATATTATAACGAAAATACTATATGATATTTAAGTTAGTAACAATTGAATATTCCAATTAAAATATACTTTAATTAAATAAAATATTTCCTGATTCGTTTGCGCCTTTGATGCATTTCGCAATCGCATCTCAATTTGTCACTTGGCGACATCACGCATACGCCCAGTGCGACAATATGCCGGATATTTGCATTAATTTTAATTTAATATCTGCCGTCGTTCTCCCTCTCCCTCTCTCTCTCTGTCTCTCTTTCTCCCCCCTGCTCTTTCTTTCTCTCTTTCGCTAGCCGCAAAATTAAATCAAAAGCCAACAATTTTTTTCATATTTCCTGCTCAATTTGCAAGCGATAAAAAATCCAGAGATATTGGGAGAGTAAGAGAGAGAGAGAGAGAGGAGGGAAGGGGAAGAGGCAGCGGCAGCGGAAACAACCACAGGGAAATATTGATGATAATTTGCGGCAGAATGCAACGGTATCGGCTTTGCCATTGGATTTGTAAATTAACTCAATTCATTGCAGCGCACAGGCCGATTTAATTATGTGTATTTTTTTTACGATTTCCCTGGCATGGTCACCTTAAAGCTGGCCACACACACATAGCTTAAATTAGTAGGGAAGGCGTAAGAAAGTTTTGCGGAAAGTCACGTGCGTAGAGAATTAATAAACCAGCGTGCTATGTAAATGCGTCACATGTGGCGTATACGTAATGCAATACAAGAAAGCAGCTAAAATGGGGTGGGAAAGAGAGAGCAGGAGGGGAGGGGCTGTTGCAAGGACATTGCTGACATTGTGTTAATGCGGCTTATGTGACAAGGCAGTTAATTACTCGTACTGTTTTCTCTCAAACGCGCTCTCGAGAGAGTGAAAGAGAAAGAGAGAGAGAGAGTTGACTGGCAAAAACTGCGTCAAACAATGAGTAATGAGTGCGTCTCTCTCTACACTATGCCTCTCTCTCTCTCTCTCTCCCTCTCACTCTCTCTCACTATACTTCCCTGCTGTGCTTGAGTTGAAAATGCTTTTTAGCGGCAACTGCTGCTGCTGCTTTAGTTGTTTACTCTGTCAAATGCTGCACAACAAACTGTGCGATTGTGTGTGTGTGACTGTGTGTGTGTGTGTGCCTGAGTGTTGGCTTGTTTATTTATTTGTCAAGCTCTTTGCAAAATATATAATTAAATCCAGCATTAGTTGGCAGCACTTGAAGTGTATTTGACAGCGTTTTTGAGTGAATTACGCATGTTTGCTAAGCTTTTGCCGCTGCCCCCTCCTGCAGCTCCTTCAAGCTGAAAGCTTTCACACAATTAAACCAAAGAGTTGTCGCTATCTCACTCTTTTTTACCCCCTCTCCTTTCTATGCCCTCTTCACCTGCACTCGAGTTATGTGAGCTCAAATCAAAAAGAAATTCAAATCCAGCGGTTGGCTTAAGAGATTAACTGGAAAATCTACTTCTGTTTCACTCTCTATCTACCTGTCTCTGTCTCCAATGTTCCACCTCTCTCTCTCTGACAGCCTGGCAACAATTTATCATGTTTTTAGCTGCACTACGCAGTTCCGCATGAGCCGTGGGGACTATTCAAAAAAACGTCACAGGGAGCTCCCTATGGAAACTGGCGGCGGTATTTTGTAACATTGTAATTTGAGGCGGTGACCTCTGACCCTCGTAAGTAACAAGTCACAGACAGACAGACAGTCGACGCGCTTTAAAAACACACAGCAGGAACTGAAAAAAATGGCCAAAAATAGCCGGAGAAGCAGACAAAGCAGGAAGAAGGAAGAAGGAGAAAAGCCGCGCTGCCGGCGCTAAACTCGAGCATAATCACATAATAAACAAGCGCGTGATGGAGGGCAGCATAGCTAAAAAAAAGGACAAACACACACACAGACCGACAGACAGACAGACACACACACCCATATACACACACACAGGCGCACACACACAGTGGGCATTCATTAGAGCAGGAAATGGAAATGGAAATGGAAATGGAAGCAGAAAGAGCAACGCGATAATAAATACAAGTTAAAGTGTAAAAAAAGGCGAGGCAGACAGACATCAAGATAAACAACAATAAAGCGAAAGGGTATATGCATACAATAGCACACTAATACACACACACGGAGATAAAGAGAGGGGAGATAAAGAGAGAGGGGAGAGAGAGAGAGAGAGGGGAGAGAGCTACACTGACTTCGAATTAAATGCGAGTCTAAAAGATTTGCTTTAGCTCTGAGGCTGCATTTGAAATACCTCAAAAGTTTCACACACGTTATACTCTGCACTTATGCGTGAATGCTTGAAGAGGCGTGGCACAGCCCACAACACTTATATAGTTTTGCTTAACAGCACTAAATGTGCAATTTGTCTGTTTGAACACACAGATCTCAGTTATTATAAAAAGTAGAGACAGTAAATTTGGCTGAAGTTTATTGAAAACATGTCCTAGGTTTCTGGAAATTTATAATTTGTGTTTATTAGGCAAAGTATTATAGTCTAAACTTCCTGCTTCGACATGCATATAGATGTAACTTATATGCAGCTATATAGCAAGTTTCAAACTGATTGCAGCCTAAACACGGAAGTTATTCAAGTTAATGTTTTCCACACTTTCCAGCTGAGTTGCCATAATTACTTATGAGGATGTAGGGTAGCATAGAGTCAGGCACACTCGATTGTAGCTTTCTTTACTCCGTTTCGGTATAAAGTTTAGAGATGGAGTCGCTGTTTTTGGAGTTGTAGTCGAAGGCATCAAGGCCAAGCAGACTTAACTGTCAGTCAAGCAGACTGAGTGTGTGTGTGTGTGCGAGTGTTTAGATGTTTCCCCATGGTGTTGTTGCTGGTTTCCATTGCTTCCTTCTTCCTCTTTGTTGTTCGTTTTCAGTTTTGCTCTCTCCCTCTCTTTCTCTGCTTTTTCCAGCCATTTGCACTGCTTTTTTGCGCTTAATTTCGCTCGACTTGTTTTTGCTCTTTTTCAGTTTGTATATGTGTATATATATACGAGGGTCGTTTGATAAGTCCGTGACTTTTTGAATAAAATATATTTTTTTCGTCAAAGAAGCGTTTTATTTCTCAACATAATCTCCTTTTAGCTCTATACATTTAGTCCAGCGTTTTTCCAATTTTTTTATTCCTTCCAAATAATAGGTTTTCTCAAGGCCCTCAAAATAGTCGTTTGTTTCTGTGATGACCTCTTCATTTGACCCGAATCTCTTACCGCCGAGCCATTTCTTCATGTTTGGAAACAAAAAATAGTCACAGGGGCTAAATCTGGAGAATATGCTGGATGGGGTAGCAGTTCGTAGCCCAATTTATGAAATTTTGCCATGCTGACTACACACGTGGCACCCGTGCATTGTCCTGATGGAACAGCACTTTTTTTCGCCAAATGCGGTCGTTTCTGCTTCAAATCAATATCGAATCTGTCCAAAAGCTCTGAATAATATTCGCCGGTGATCGTTTTACCCTTTTCAAGGTAATCGATGTGAATGATACCTTGTGCATCCCAAAAACTGTGGCCATGACCTTGTTGGCCGACAGACCCACCTTGGCCTTCTTTGGTGCACGTTCACCCGGAGAAACCCACTGTCTTGATTGTTCTTTGGTCTCTGGTGTGGTGTGGTGGATCCATGTTTCGTCTACGGTAACGAAACGGCGCAAAAATTCGTTTGGATTGCGGTTGAACATCGCCAAACACTCCTTTGAAATGGTCACACGGTTGCGCTTATGGTCGTGTGTGAGCAATCGCGGCACCCATCGCGCGGAAAGCTTTTCATGTCCAAATATTCATGTAAAATGTGATGTACCCGTTCAGTTGAGATGCCTACAGCCTCAGCTACCTCACGCACTTTCATTCTCCGATCATCCAATATCATTCCATGGATTTTGTCGACGATTTCTGGCATGACGACCTCTTTTGGGCGACCTGAACGTTCGGCATCACTTGTACTGGTACGACCACAACGGAACTCAGTAAACCATTTCTTAACCATTGAAATTGATGGTGCAGAGTCCCCATAATATTTATCAAGTCTTTCCTTGGTTTCGGTGATGGATTTTTTACGCAAAAAATAATGCTTAATTAGCACACGAAATTCACTTTTTTCCATTTTCGTTAAAATTCACGAGATCGTCTGCTTTCAATGCCTATAAAACGCAAACCAAAAAACGCAGCTTTCTCAAAATTTTACAGTCAGCTGTTAATCGATAACTGCTGACAGGAGCAGTGTTGTATTTAGAGCAGGTGCGCGGCAAATACAAAAAGTCACGGACTTATCAAACGACCCTCGTATGTGTGTGTGTTTGTGCTGTGTGTATGTGTGTGTATTAAATTTAATTTTTCATATTTATCGCTGAGGTTAGACAAATTTAATAGCCAAAACTTTGCTTGGGCCATTGCTGATTGTTTTGGGAGAAGCGTGAGATGAATACGCTTTATATAAGATGAATGAAAGATGATGCCTCAATCATAAATAACATATATGTGTTTAGGTATGTATGTGTGTGTGTGTGTGGCATAAGTTTAGCGACCCCAAGGTGATTCCCCAGTTCCCACTCCCAATTCAATGTTCATAAAGTTATGAGTTTTCATTTCTTTGGAATTCTTTAATGATTTGTTGCCCATTTCCCTAATTGGATATGCTGCTGCTGCTGCTGCTGCTAGTTGTACTTGTTGTTGTTCTTAAGCTTATTTACACATAAAGTTCAAAGTGGACAGTCCAGAGGGAGAGGGGAAAATGAGCCAAGGATGAGCCAATAGAGAAAGAGAGAGTGTTGCGAGTAATTTATGAGATCTGCGTGTTCTGGGCTGCTATTAATAACTGTGAACTTGAAAGTTTTGGCATAAACTTAAAGATATATTTTTATTAAAAGTTTATTGTATTATTAATTAAATTCAGAATTACTCAGGTAATTAAAACATACACAAAATGTTATTCCGCATGAAAATCGTTCGATTTTTAAGAAAGTTATGATGGAAAGAAAATGAGGGTACTAACCCTGTCGAGTATGTTGCATGTCCAATTTTTTGACAATTTCGACATGATTTTTGGGCCAAAATTAATTATCGCCAAAAATCGAATTAAACACTTGTTTAGTACTAATTTTGACCTCCGCAATCGATTAAAATTGAAAACTCGCGATTTTAAATTTTGAAAAAAAAAATTTTCTTGACATTTCATAGGGGGGACCATTGCCTAAATTTCCAAAACATCGAAAAATTTCAAACTGTCTATTATAATATTATTTAATTGTAGAATCATTCAGGTTATGAAAACATAAACAAAATGTCATTCCGCATGTAAATCGTTTGATTTTTAAGAAAGTTATGATCGACGGAAAATGAGGGTACTAGGCCTGTCGAGGATGTTACATGTCAAATTTTTTGACCATTTCGACATGATTTTTGGGTCAAAATTAAGTATCGTTTAAAATCAATTTAAATGCTTCTTTAGTACTAGTTTTGACCTCCGCAATTGATTAAAACCAAAAACTCGCGATTTTAAATTTTGAAAAAAAAAATGTTGTTGAAATATCATAGGGGGGACCATTGGCTAAATTTCCAAAATATCGAAAATTTTAAAAAAGTCTTTATTGATATTATTTAAATGCAGATTAACTCAGGTAATCAAAACATAAACAAAATATCATTCCGCGTGAAGATCACTTGATTTTTAAAAGAGATATGATAGTTCAAATGAGAGGTTTACTTAAATTGTGTCGGGCATATTACATGTCTAATTTGTTGTGGATTTTCATATCATGTTTACAAAGTATTCGTCTCTTTATGTATTTAAATAAATGTTTTATTTGTTTTTATAAAATAATTAAATTAAAAATGCCATGAGAAAAATCGACTTTAATCTCGTTGCGCTTGTTTGTATCTTGTTAGCTTCAGCCACAAATCTCGAATTTATGGCAGGCCACACACACACTCACAGACACACACAGACACATAGAAACTCCCAGACTTGTCTGTGGCTGCTTTTGAAAATCCTTTTTGTGGCAACATGCAGCTGCACGTGATGTTCGGCCCTTTTTGGCTGCCTCCACGTTTCGCTTTTATTTCTGCTGTGGCAGCAGTAGCAGCGGCATCAACAAAAAAAAAAATCTTCAAATTCGTTTAGCGCGCTGCCAAATTGCGCAAAATTGTTATACACTGTGTACGTGTGTGTGTGTGTGTGTGTGTGGTGAGTGTGTGTATGTGTATTTATATATATTATTTAGTTGTTGTCGTCTAAAACATTACAAACAAATTGAGTTTGGCTTGGCTTATGCCGTCGCTGCTTGGCCACGCCCCAGCAGCGCAGGCAGCCCCTAAAGTGACTGCAGCAAACTGTTTCGCTTTGGGGAAGACCACAGAGACAGTGAGAGAGAGCGAGAGAGAGAGAGAGAGAGAGAGAGAGAGAGAGAGAGAGAAAGAGTGTGCTAAAGCCAAAAGTCATTTAAGCTGCTGCTGCCTTTTTTTTTGCCGCTGGGATAATTTATGAGTTGTGCGCCTCAAGTTGTGCCACAGTATACGTGTGTGTGTGTGTGTCTCTCTGTGTGTATGTGTGTGTTGAACTGCAGCGGCTTATCGCCATTGTCTCTGCTGCAGTTGTTGTTGTTGCTGCTCGTAGAGTTTATGAAAACTGCAGTGGAAAATGTTTTGGGTCGCTTTTCTCTCGCTGCTTCTTTATACCCATCAAAAAATGCTCAAAAAGTGGTTATATTCAGTTTGTAGAAATATATGTAATAGGCCGCAGAACCCAAAATGCATAGATATGGCTAATTGTATTGTTTTTGCCATATCTGTCTGTTTGAAGGCACAGATCTCAGTTATTAGAAAGCGTAGAGACAGCAAATTTGGCTTGCAGCTTGCTATATAACAAAAGTTGCTGAAGTTTATTTCAAATTTTGATTACTACGCTCAAGGCCTCTGAAAGTTGCTAATTTGTGCTTATTAGGCAAAGTATTGTAGTCTTAACTTTGTGATTTAACATACATCTAGATGTAGTTTATATACAGCTTTATAGCAAATTTCAAACTAATTGCAGCATAAACATGGAAATTATGCAAGTTAATGTTTTCCACAGTTTCTTGCTGTAATTGCGTATAAAGCAGGGTAGCTTACTTTGGTCGGTAGCTTTTGTTGCTTGTTTTCTCTCTCTCTCTCTCTCTCTCACACGCTGTACCCTGGAGTGCAATGTCCTTGTTTATGCGCTGACACTCGACGTCGTAGTTGTTGCTGCTGCTGCTGCTGTGGCGCTTGATTGAATTGTGTCCTTGTCAGAGCATGTTCTGCTGCAGCAGCACGACAGGCAGAGAGAGAGAGAGAGAGAGAGAGAGAGAGACAGACAGGCAGCTACTGTGCCTGTGTCCACGTGTAGTAAAAGTTTAATTAACTTTTTGGCTCAATTTCTAAGCAGGTTTCTTTTTTTTTTTTTTTATTATTTTATTGCTCAAGCAGAAAACAATTTAAAAATCAAGGCTATAATTATGTGTGTGTGTGTGTGTGTGTGTGTGTGTGTGTGCGAGTGTGTGTTTGGATTTGCCTGGTGCCTTATGCCTTCTGTCATGTGACTTCAAATGACAGCGACGGCTTTTGACAGCTGCAAGCTCTAACGGTATTACAACTGACAGCTGGCGTCTGCTGCGGTTTATGTTAAGCGCGCTTCCCTAAACTCGCTGCCATTTTGTAGAGAGCGTGTGTGTGTGTGTGTGGCGAGTGTGTGTGTGTGTGTTAAGGATGTGCACAAATTTATGTTTATGTTAACAAAGTGAAGCCATTCAAGTGGCAAGCCAAAACAAGCAGAGACAGCCGCAGCAACCCCTTGCCCGCGCCCCTCTCCCTGCCCCGTCCCTGGATAAGGTAACGCCTACACATTGAATGCAGTCATGTGCACAAAGGCGAAAACATTGCGAGAGAGCAAGTGAGAGCGAGTGAGAGAGAGAGAGCGCGAGGCAGATAAGAGCGACAACGAGTGTGTGTGTGTGTGCTACACTGTGCGAAATTGTTAGCAGGCAAACAAAATAATGCATAAATTACAGACATGTTTCAACATGTCGCAACTGTAGCATGCTGCTTGTGTCTCTGCTCAGCTGTAAGTAATGATTTCTGATGGCTACACTGCGCGAAAAAAATGTAGAAATACACTACGCCAAAAGTAAAGTATTTTGCACTGTGCAAAAACCTGTTTGGGCATTAATTTTGCACTAATTTAACGACTTATACACTGGGAGAAATGACTAAACTAATTTGATCAATCTACACTGCGCGAAATACACGTCTGCTAAACAATTTAGTACCTTATAACCATATGCTACACTAGGAGAAATAATCAAGCTAAACAATTGCAAGTACACTGCACGAAATTGAACCTCGAAACCAGCTTGATCACTCTTCGGGCTTAGCCTTCGTGGGCTTGGCCTGTGCCGCCTCCGCCTCGGCTGCCAGTGCCTCCGCCTCTGCCTGCGCCTCCTGCTGAGCCTTATGCCTATCCGCCTCCTCCTGCATGCGACGTGCCATCTCGGCCGCGTACTCGGCAAACGTGAGATTAATATCGAACGGCGTGCGCTGGAAGATGTTGGGCGGCGTATAATTATTCTGTATGGGCCACCAGAAGCTATCGTCGTCACGGCCAAAGGGCACAGTGCCATAGAGATCGAAGAACTCTTGGAGCGTGTAATAGAAGCGAGTGGAGGCCAGCACCAGCTCGATGCGTTGAATCTCCGGCAACAGTTTGCGATAGATATCCGGCGGCAGGGCCGTGGATGCAATCGATACGTTGCTGCGCTTCAGTGGCGTATCCTCATGTATTGAGGGACTTTTATCCTCCTCCTCCTCCTCCTCACCCTCATCCATAATTTCATTCAGAAGTTCCGAGTCAGTTGGCTGTGAGACGAAGGTCACCTCGGATTCAGTGAGGGGAATGGGATCCAAACTGGCTGCAACATTCCGACAGATGGCGTGCATCTTCTCCTTGATGATCAGATGCTGCTTGCCCATCAGATACTCATCTGTGGGCGTTGAAGTGGGGAATTTCTCGTTAATCCAAGCGGCAGAAATGCGACGGAAGATCAGCTCCTTGGTGTACAGCTAAAGGAAGGTAGGGAGAAGATCAATATGCTGCCTCCATCTCGCACTCCTCCACTCCCCCACTCACCTTGTCTATGTGATCCTCGATCATAAAGACGCGATTGCTCTGCCAGAACTCGGAGCAGCAGGCAAGCAGTTCGCCACAGAAGATGCCCATCATATCCTCGCCACTCTCCAGCATCAGCATGGTGTAATCGTTCATGTAGATGAGCAGACCGCACATGGGATCCGGTGTGTAGGCGAGCTTCATGCAACGTCTGGCCAAAATCTGCAGCTTCTCGCTGAACAGCACAAACATATCCTTTGGTGCTACTGGTCCAGCGATCGCTGGCTTCACCTGCTCCTCCTCCTCCTGCTCTTCCTCCTCGTCATTGTCGTTGCTCACCTGCCCACCTGAGTCAGCGTCAAAGCGAAAGGTTTGCGTTACCGTCTCGGGCTCGGAACCATCGGTAGCGCCCTTTGCCGGCTGCGATGCTACTGTCGACTCATCGCTCGCGGTTGCCGGCACAGCGGAATCCTCAATCTCTTTCGAGGTGGTCGCACCCAGCGTAACAATTGGCTTGATGGCCTCAGCACTTGGTCGCGGCGGTTCCACATTCTTGGCCAGTATAAAGATGCGTTGATAGAACACCGATGTGCTCATTTGCAGCAACTCATCGTCCACATATTCTACCAGAGATTTGCGCACCTGGAAGAGCAGCGGACGCTTTAGGGTGAAGCATGGCTGGCGTGCTGGGCGCGAAACACGTGGCTTGCTTGCCCTCTGCACCATGCGGGAGGTTCTGCTACTGCGTGCATAAAGACATTCTCTCTCTCTCTCTCTCTCTCTGTCTCTCAAGGATCTAGCACAAACTGAGCAGCTGCGTCTTTTTTTTTGCCGTTTCTTGCCTTTTGCTCTACAGTTTTGTTTCCTGTTTGTTTTCTAATTGTTGTTGTTGTTGTTATTGTTGACACTGGCAACGGTTGCTAGGTGAGGCAGGTTAATTTTTAGGGCGAGGAGGGAGAGGGAGGGGAGGCATCACTTCTTGCCACAGTCAAAGACGTAGAAGTTAAGCTGCTCTAAGCCAATTTCTCGCAGTGCAAACGCTGCTCAATGTGTGTAGGTGTATGTATATGTGTGTGACGGTGTGTGTGTGTGTGTGTGCCTGTGTCTGTGCCTGCCTCAATTATTATTATCATTCGCTTGAAATCCAAACGTAGCTGCTGCTGCTGCTGCTGCCTCTGCCTCTGCCTTTAGCTGCTTTTCAACGAGTTAATTTATTCATCGCGCATTTATGAGCAACTACAAGCAGGAACAACAACAACAACAACTTGGGCAACCATAAGCTACAAGCTACAAGCAACAACAACAAGTAGCACAGCTACAGTTAAATGTTTGCGCGACTATGATATACCTGATATAGTATATAGTAGTATATTATATAGTTTAATAGTATTGTGAAAGAAAATTGAAATAATTTGAAAAATTATTATTTTAAAAGAAAATTTAATTTATTGTACCTTGTGTATCAGCGTTTTTTAAATCAAAAATAATAAAAAGTATTTTTCTCGATTTTAAAAGAGTTAATATAATATAAAAGTTAATTTAATAAAATTATTTTTAATATTATATTAGCACAAATAAACCATAATTTGTATGTTAAGCAATTTTTGTTTTTTTTTTATAATTTAAATATTTATTAAACCATACAGGGAAATCCTACAAACTTCATTGTGTCCTTGTGCTGCCATTGAATCCACTATAAATAACTTTTTCAATTTGTATAGCATACTTTTAAGCGCTTACCAAAATTCTGTTTATTTTATTTGTTTTTTATTTTATTTTGTTTCTTTTTTTTAATTTAAATATATATATAAATATATTATTGCATATTGACACAAAGCAATAATACCCTGTTGTACACAACAAATTTGAGTTGGAGAAACAAGCTTAACAATGTTGCTAAACTTCTTCATTTCTCGCAGCGCTTTAACATGCTGCTCTGTGCAGCTTTCACTCTCAGCTCATCAGAGACGCTGCCTCTCTCTCTCTCTCTCTCTCTCTCCTCTCTCTCGTCTAGCTCTCTTTGAACAATGTGAAACACTTGGGCATACAACATGTTGAAATGATAATGAGAGAAAATTGTTTTTTGACTCGCTACGTTCCCCAGGTGTTTCGTGTTGCACAAAAGCCAACAAGCCGAAGTAGGGAGCCAAGCAAGAGGCAGGGGGAGAAGGAGAGGGGGACAGACAAGTCTTAACACCAGCAGCATCTGATGCCATCCCTTCTTTACTCCCTACTCCGTTTACCGTTTAGTTTATTGGCCTGAAAGTTGCGTAGCAATTTGCGGCGTTTGTTTTCATAATCACGCGCGCTACACGTCGTCGTCGTCGTTGTCGGTCGTCCTGGCAGCACCTTATCCAGCTTAATCCTTTGCCAAGCAACTAGCCGGACATTAAAGGCAGCTTTAATCTCCTCCTCCCTTTGCTTATATCAGTTTCGAGTCGGGCAGGGCAAATATTCAGCATGTCTGACTGTGTCTGACTGTGCCGCAGCCTGTCGAGCGTTGATTGCACCGAAGTTCTTAGTCAATATTTGTCAATTTCAATGAAATGAGAATTTGACATGCACGCAAACATGGCAGACACGGAGACAGCCAGACAGACTGCAGTCATGCAGTCAGCCAGGCAGTCAGGCAGGCTCCTCCAGCGTGACGAGAGAGATGCCGAGTTGGATATGCAAACAGTGCAGCCGCCGCATGTCGAGGCTGCTGTCCTTGGCCGCAAAGGGAGGGCTGTGCGAGATGGAGGGCAGGGCAGGGTAAATTAATTGCGATTTGTGTGCGGTGGCATTTTTGTGTGGCAAATTGATTGATGCACCATACAGGTGCAGGAGGGAGAGCATTCCTCCTCATCCCTGAAATATGCTAAATAGTTGCCCAAATCTGTAGGGAGGAAGGAATCGATCATGCTTTGGGAATGCAGCAAATTGCTCGAAAGGAATTGAAATTATTTGGCAAAGCAAAACGGCGATTCAAGTGAGATGAGTGTATGCAAAGCTGCAGCCGATTCACAGAGGATTCATAACATATTCATCATTATAGACGTTGAATAAACTAAAGCATGTTCTACCTGAGGCACGCGCTCTCAGCAGGCGCTCAATCAAAATGTTTAGTTGGCAATTAGCAGCAAACAAAAACAATAAATGCAATTAAATTATGAATGCAACAACGCGCACAGACAGAAAGAGAGAGAGAGGGAGAGAGTTAGGAGTTTCCCCTATTTCTTGCTTTGTTTAATTTAATTTAATTAAATTATTAGACCAAGCAAACCACAATGTGTTGAAATAAAATTGCCAGATTTTTCAGGCAGGCGGGAATAGAGTAGGGGGGAGGGGGGGACTTTCAAGGAGGCAATTTGTCGTCTGTCGCAAAGTTTTGGCAATGCAATTAAATTGGTGAAAAGAAACGAGCTGCATTCCTTTTCTTCTACCGCTGCCTTAATCAATTGAATCCTTGAAGTGTCCTCAGCTCGGGGAAAAGTGCCCCGAAAAAGATGTGTCTGCATGCTGCCAATTAATATCAGCTAATTTGGCCAAGCAGCCAAGCAGAGAGAGAGAGAGAGAAGCAAAATCAATAGCAGCAGCCTCTTCTTGCTCCTCCCTCTCCTTCTCCTACACTGCTGCTGGCCATGTGGACTTGACTAGAACTCTCGGACTTGGACTCGGAACTCAATTATATTTTTATTTATGCGTCAACATTCGCGCACTCTGCAGCGTGTGGGGAGAGGAGGGGGAAGAGCTGCCTTAGACAATGGAAAATTTATTGTTTTCGCTGTCCAATCTAAGCAAATTGTTGGGCCTTTTTGGCTAAAAGTTTTGTGCGGCCCTTCGCGCCGTTAATAAAGTTATGTTTTTTGATTACGAAACAGTCGAGCGGAAACGCTGCGAATGGATTCAATTGCTTGGCAATTGTCGCAGCAGGGGGCAGGGAGGGGGGTAGGGATGGTAAGCTAGAAGATAGAGAGAATGGAGTTCGGGTCATCATAAAAGCCTGACTGCCTGCTGTGCGTGGTTTTATGACGCAACTTGGCTTTAAATGAAATTGCTCAGTGAAGCCAAAGCATGAAAAGCGCTTCGAAAACTGATAAAATTAACAGCAATTTTTATGTGCCCCAAAAAGAGGATGTCGAGCAAGACAAATGTGGGGAAGAACTGTGGGAGGGGGTATGTGGTATGTGGTCAACTTGAACCTTTTTCTTTGTGGCATTCCAAACTGTCGTCAAGGGGAGGGGGTAGGGAAGGCGTGTGTGTGTGTAAATTCCATTCTCTCTCTCTCTCTTTCGCTTTTGGAATGGCATTCCTCACTTTTATGGGGGATCATTTCAAGTTGTTTGATGTGCAGTGTCCAAGCGGAAATGCCATGAATATGCGTGGTGTGTGTGTGTTTGTCTGTCTTTTTCGGGTTCATTTTGTGTCTTTTCTTGGGCGTGTTGCATACTTCTCGGCTGCTGACTGCAATTAGCATTTAGTTAAGTGCTTTTGTGTTGCATACTTCTCGGCTGCTGACAGAAATTAACAGTATGTTAGGCGCCTGCCCACAAACATGACTGTTTGCATACGCAATTTGTAAAGAGAGACAGCGAGAGATTATAGAGAGAGTGAAGAACAGAGAGAGAGAGAGAGAGAGAGTTAAAAATGCACTGGGCATGAAATTGCAAGTGGGAAAAGTGTAGCAAAAAAACAACAACGAACAGCCTTGTGATTAGAACCAGCTACATGTGTCCTACATGTAACTGTGTGCACGTGTGTGTGTGTGTGTGTGTTTGTGCGCTTGCAAAATATCAAACAATTAAATAACACGCCGGCAGAAATGCAAAACCAAATCCAAAGTGAACTCAATTTGCTGGCATCTAAATCATTTTTAATTTGGCCAACAAAAGAGAGAGAGAGAGAGCTGAATAACAAAATGTAGCATACATATGAGCATAACTGGGCAAACAAACAAGCACACACACACACACACACACACAGTGAGAGTAGGGCAACAACAATAATGCAATATACTCTGCCCATGTCGCTGCCACTGCCTCTGCCTCTGCCTCTGCCTCTGCCTCCGCCTCTGCCTCTGCTGCTGCATGTTGCGTTACACGCTGCTGCACAATTATTCAAATCCACGGGCCATGACTGCCAACAGCAGCAGCAGAGCGTCGAGACAGCTAGAGCGAGAGCGAGAGAGAGAGAGGGAGAGAGGACTGAAGTAAGAGGAGAGCAGGCATTTTTAGCCTGCGCTTTTAGTCTTCTCTCTGCCTCCCTCCTTGTTGCTACTTGTTTATTTTATTTAATTTCTCTCTCTTTCTCTGTCTCTTTTTTTCTGTTAGTTTCAACAATTTGTCACAATAACAAAGCATTTGAAATTTGTACAACAATTTTACAGGTTCAGGCGCTCTCCCTCTCTCCCTCTCTCTCTCTCTCTGCAGCTGGCATTGTCGCACTTTAATTAAATTACTTGTGCCGTTTGCAAAGCGTTTTGCTGTGTGTGCCAGATACGCCACAAACGAAGCATAACTTGCAGTCGGTTAAGTGAGCGTTAGATAAAGCGAACAGTTATATAAATATATATATAAACAAGGCCAGATATTGCCTGGCCCCATATAGTAATCAGTTTTAAATGCAGCACAAAAAGCAAACCTGTAAAAATCCCCAAGTTATTTATGAGACCAGGCACACGTGAGGCTGAACCTTTTGGGGCCTATATAGAAATAAAAACAAAGGCAGGAAAACAAAAAAAAAAAAAACTATCAATTACGATGATCACATTGCTAACAAGCAGCGGAAGCAGCAGCTGCAGCCGTCGGAGAGGCCAATAAATACGCCTAAGCACAGTGTCGTTTCAAGCAAATTACTTCAAAGCGAAAGGCGGGGGCGGGGGCGTGGTCGGCACGAGGCAACCCTCGCGTAACCAGAGCCATGTTCAGCCTATACTAAAGACAGTGTCATAAAAGGAACACACACACACACACGGTCACACACACACGCTCGGCCTGAGGCTTCGTCTGAGATTGTCGGCTGCAACGCGGCGTATGCGCAATGTTGCTTACAAGTAATAACCCACGCCCGGGTGAGGCATAAAAATCTGCGTTGACAATGCGATTGCGTGTGTGTGTATGTGTGAGTGTGTGTAGGGAGCCATAAAAAGGCTTTACTCCCTCCAGCTAACACAGCCAAACAAGGCCATAATGTCATCCTTAGCGCACATGGCAGTGCCTAAAAAAGGCTGGAAGGGGGCAGGCTCGCATAATGCCCGTGATTGATTTACCTGCTGCCACCCCACCCCCTCTCCCAACCCTCAGTTACGGCATGCCCAAATTGATGTGTCCCATTTGGCTACAGCGCTGGATTATGGCCCAAAGACGACAACGACGACGGAGCTGGGAGTGAACCTGGTCAAAGCACAAGGCAACAATTTGCATTCTTCCAGCCCTGGCATGGTCTACGGTTCAGGGTGTCAAATGCCAAGCGAACTTTGTAACGGGGCTTAAACTCTCTCACACGCTGTCTCTATCTGCCTCTCACTCTCTTTAGCTGCCTCTCTCTCTCTCTCTCTTCTCTCCTCCTTATTGCTGTCTTTATCGGCCACTGCACAATCAGGCAACACAGCCGAGTGCCAACAAGCCAGCAAAACTTGGTTAGTTAAAAGTGTTTGTCATTGTTGACACCTTTCGTCTTGCCTAGAGAGCAAGAGAGAGAGAGAGAGAGAAGTAGAGAGAGAGAGGCAGCTAAAGAGAGTGAGGCGAGTGAGAGGCAGCGGCAGCGCAAGTGAAACTTGAGACTGAACCTTGGCAACTGCGACAATGACAGCAAACAGCGCCAAAAGGGCAAAGTTTTCTTTTGCCTTGGCTTTTTCTTTGCCCAAACATGCCCTGTAGAGCAGGCAGCGCGACTATGGGGTATGCCAGGCCTCAATCTGGAGTATAACTTGCAAATTTTACACATTTCATTGCCTACTTTCAAGCGCACTGCTTAAATTTGGTCTGCTTTGCATTTCGTTGCCTACTTTTGAGCGCACTGCTTAAATTCGCTTTGTCTGCATTTCGTTGCCTACTTTTGAGCGCACTGCTTAATTTCGCGCTGTACAAAATTCCGTTGCCTACTTATTGGGGCACTTTGCGTACTGCACGTCGTAGATGCCGCACTTTGTACTGGCTTCCTCTCATTTTTAGCTCAACTCTGCTTAGTGAAGCTGTTCTATGCTCAGCTGGCCGTGTGTGTGTGGGGGCGGGGCACGTTGATTGCTGTTAAATATTTGGCGGCGTCGCGCAAGTTTCCTAAATCTAATTTATTACTATGGGCAAAGGCAGTTTAAAGCCTAACAACAACAAGAAGAAGAGCAGCAGCAGCAACAAGAAGAAGAGCAGAACAAGCTAAGCGAGTACACGACATTCTACCACAAACACAACAAGCATATTGAGTTTCTCTTTTCCGCTTTGCGTGTGTGTGTGTGTGCGGGTTTATTGGCTGTGGTGTTAAGACCTTCAGCATGCCACGAACGAGCTTTTGTTTGTGCCCCGCCCGTCCTGCCCGTCCTGCCCGCCCGCCACCACACAGATTTGCGAGTGGCGAGCCCAGCTCATGTGACTTTTAGACATGACCTTGCTCATGTATACCCTGCCTGCCGCACCTCCCTACTCTCCCCGCAGCGCCTTGCGGCAAGCCCCAATTTGCTGTTATGTCTTCATATCATTTGCCCCAAAAACCGACGAAATGCGACGCGGCACGCGCAATTTATCATTTCGCCCTCGAAATTCGAACAGTTTCAAGTGGCCAAAAGTGACGGAGCAGCTGCCACTTCCCCTGCCTGCCAGCCAGCCCGCTCTTTGCCTTTGCCGAAGTCGCTGGCTCTGCCTCTGCCTCTGCTGCTTTCGACAGCTGAGCGCCATTTAAACTGCAGTTCAACTGCAATCGAGTTGGCGCATTCATTAGGGGCGCCCATAAAATCCACGAGCAGCAGCAGTTGCCAAATAAAGCAGCAGACAGTAAGTGTAGCGAATATGCGACTAGTAGTTACCCTGTAAAGAGGGGAGAAAGCTAGCCAGGCATCTCTATTTCTAGAACCCTATATTATCTACTTATTACAGAATAACATCTCGCCTAGAGACAGTTAAGACACAGCTCTAGATATCTATAATTTCGTCATTCTATAGACCAACTTCTTGACTGTCTATTATCAGGATATCTCCTGCTAGAGAGTTTCTTCATGAGTTTCTTCTCACTCAAATAGATAAGACAAATTCGTTGATATTCTGCCTTCCTCTCTATATCTGAAGCTTCCCCTGTAAACAGAGCAACCTCTTGACTGTTTATTACAGGATATTTCCTATATAAAAAAAAGAGAACACCCAAACTTATCAACGTAAACAATTCAAGCACTTCAACTAGTTTCTGGCGTCTCGATAGTGCTCCAGATAACAGTTTTTTTCGAGGGCTCCTCGAGGGCGGGCACGACGGCGAAGATACTTGTGGCCTGGTAGATTGCATAATGAAAAGTTCCACAGACAGACATAGAGTGAAAGAGAGAGAGAGAGCTAGAAGAGAGGGAAAGGGCCACAGCTAGAGGGAGACAAATTTTTATGAGCAAACTTTCAATTACCGAACTTTTTTCTTGCTTGAATTACTTTTGAAATGCTTTCGCACACACACACTGTGGCAGAGAGAGAGAGATATGTGCGTACATATGTAAGCTGTCTGCAAGTGTGTGTGTGTGCCTGCCAATGTGTTTTCAATGTGCTACCACTCACCTGACCTTCAAGTGGTGGCCCATTCATAATGTCGGTTTATTACTTTGGCAATTTTGCGAGTCAATTTACGAGCGTCTCGCGCAATTTTTCAACTTGTTACTTAACGGCAATATTAAACAGTCTGTGGCAGTCTTTAAAGACAATGCGAGAGTACTCCCTCGAGGGAGAAGGTAGTACCTTCTAACAGGACAATGGAGAAGGCTGCGCCAGCCCAGCTGCTGTACACACATAAACATAAATCATAATCTGTTGGCACAGTACATAAATTATTGACGCTAAAGAGTTCAAAATGTGCAAACAACACGGGGTGTATACTGGGTATACCCCCATCTCCCCCACACACACACTACCCTGTCCCACACATACCTCCTCTCTCTCTCTCGCACACACACACAGTGATAATAGCTACTAAACACCTACTTACCGTTAGGAGCACAGTTATTAAAATGAAAGACGAACGAGAAGAAGCAGGAGCAGAGGCAGAGTAGGGAGGGGAAGCAGCAGCAGAGGCAGCCGAGGCAGGCAAAGCAGCAGAAGAAGCAGCTGGCAAGGCCAAGCTGAGGAAACTGAATCCGTAGCAGTTTGCTGCTTGCACTAAATATAAAACCACATGGCAGCTGTGCAGCAGGGGCAGGGGCGTGGGGCAGAAGGAGGAGGGTTATCTATGTACACTCTGAAAGCATTTTTGCCTCACAGCCTCCCCTACAACCCTCCCCCCCCCCTTTAATGGCTGCATATGCAGTCCGTTTTGGCATTAATAATCCTAGTTTTTTTTTCCCCTTTTTGCTTCGCTTTTTTTCGGGGCGTATGAGCGATGCGAAACGGATTTTCAGTTTGGTTTTTGCGCTGTGTTAATGGTAAGAAAAACAAGCTGCAAAATGGATTACACAGGTCACCTGCCACGCCCTCCCCCCTTGGCCTGTCCGCCCGCCTCTTCCCCCTGCTGTGGCAGCAGCTGAGCTGCCTTTAAGTTTCGTGTTTATAGCACAATATGCTATAAATAAGCTGAAGCTAAGATTGTGCTTTATGCTTATGATTTAAAGCTAAAAAGGAGAAAATATATTCTATATTTTCTATACTATATTCTATCTTGTTTCCATTTTCTATTTATCATACAATTTTTATAGCTTCTTTTTAGTTTTTCTTGGCAAAATTGACTCCAACACATTGCGAACTCTTTTGCTGCCTGCGCTTTTGCAAATTTCATCTTCAATTATTTTAGGCTTGACTTCTATCTCACTCCCCTCCCCCTCTTCCAATCACAACTCATTCTTTTTCAATTCGAATTGTCTGTCAGTTGCCCCCAATAGCTTTGCTCTTGCCCTGCCTGCCTGCCTGTCACATCATTCACGATTAACTCGTCTAGCTGCAAAAATAAATTCAACTCAATTTCGGCACAAAATCTCTGCAGACCACCGCACAAACAAACAACAAACAGGCGAACAAACATGTGTGTGTGTGTGTGTGTGTAGAAAAACAGGAAGAAAAATGGTTGAGGGAAAAAATCACAAAACTGGCATTTAAATTTCTATTGGCGTTTTGCAGTTTGCAGTCCAAACAAATTGACAGCAGGCAGTACCCCCCCTACCCCCCACTGCTGCTGCACAGGGTTACCACGGCATCGACAGTGCGAAAACCAGTGTTGTACAGTGCCGCACACAAATGCTGATGAATGCTGATTTTGCTGTTGCGCCCCTTTTTTTTTGTCGAGAAAAACAAACAAGTGCGAAATTTACAGCTGAGCTGAGCTGTTTTTCATGAGGAAGAGAGAGAGAGAGAGTTAGGGGGCGTGGCTTGCCTTGCAATAGATTTAATATTAAATTGCGCTTTATCTATAGCTTTATATGTAGCTTGTGGCATGTTGTATACAAGCTAAATCGATGGGTTTAGCCATGAATCAAATTGCTGCCCAAGGGAAAAGAGACTGGCGATTGGAAGACTGAAGGAGAAGATATATAAAGAAGGGGTCTGCAGGCAATTAAAAACACATAATTCATGCCTGAACTGTATACAGGCCAATTATGTAGCCTTTTTTTTTTGTGGCCAGCTAGTTAACGCTAAAGGTGCCTGGGCGCATAATTAAATTGTAAAACTTAATTGGCCACGTGACGTGGCACACGGATGATGAAGCAGCCGCAGCGGCAGCTGACGTCTCTTTAATTATACGCACGCACACACACACACAGAGAGAAGCCAAGAAAATGTGCTGCTTAACAGGGGAAATTCATTTTCCGAAGGGCAAGGCACAGAACAAGACAAGACACGTCGAGCAGGCGTGGGTGGGGCAACGCATGTAGCGACAGCTGCGACAATGACACATGATTATCAGGCAACACTGCGGCCGCCTGTTATTGTAGTTCTACATGGCGCTGACCTGGCCAAGTCGAGTCGAGCTACCTGTGTAGGCATTACCTGGCTCGGTCCCTGCCTGCTGTCTCCCTCTCCCTGCCAGCTGCGGTGGCAAAACATATTATAACATATAGCCAAGCATTAGGCCGACTTTCGGGTGGGCTGTGGCCCTGTAGCAGGCGCTTGTTTGGACATGCTGCTGCTCCTTGCTGCTCCTTGTTGTTGCCCAGCTACGACACGAGCCATTATGCATGCGTATGATTAATGAGATCATGTTGCTGTTGATGTGCTCAGCAGCCGCAGCAGGAGACGCAGGCTGAGGCCGAGACTGAGGCTGTGTGGTTCGCTTGTAAGGCAGCTAATAGCCTGCTTCATGGGGGCACAGATAAGCCGCAGACAATATTGTTAACTGGCCTAATCAGTAATCAAACATTTCAATACGACAATAAGCGAGGTAGCTGCCCTCTCTCTCTCTCTCTCTATCTGGAGACCTGCACAAAGTTTAATAATGGACTCGAGTTAGTTGGCCAATTTGGCTTAAGTTTTGCTGCCAGTTTGAGGCACAGACAGGCAATTATTGCAGGTAGTTCAGGTTAGTCCAGCTGGGGCTAGCTCAAGTGGATTATGCTATAAACATTTAATTTCACTTGACAACAGGACAGAGAGAAAAAAATATATATAAAAGAACTTTGCGCTTGACAATTTATTCAGCTAACAAAACGCACGTTGTAAATGCGGTCACATTGTGTGCGAGTGTGCGTTTGTATGTGTGTGTGTGTGTGTGTGTGTGTGTACGCAAATCCACTTCAATTTGGTTGGTTTGGCCTTGCGACCGCATCACAAATTCATGACGTTTTGCCCAAAAATGCAGCCAGCAGCAGACACACACACACACACACACACACTGACGCATTTAGACACTGGGTTTAGCCATCAATCAAATAGATGCTAGAGAGAAAGAGAGAGAGAAAAAGGGAGAGAAGAGAGAGACAAATGTTTTGTGGCACGCGGCGTATGCGTGATGCGAGCGAAACGTTTATAATTATTACACGCGTAACGTTTTAATAATTTCAATTTATTTTTAATTAACTCCACAATCTACGCTACGAGCAGAACATTTTGACAATTTGGTTATGCCCAAAAGGGGGCGTGGCACTGCCTTTGTTGCTGCTGCCCTGACACACACAATAGAATTTAATTTATTGCCAGAGCAAAGCGCCAGAGTTGTCTGTTTTTCGGGCTGTGTGCTGACAGGCGATTTAGATTGATTGTCGCAGCAGGGGGAGGGGCAGGCGTGGGAGTCAGTCTATGGAGAGCAGCGGGGCGTGAGCAGAGGCAGATTAATTAATAAACGCACTGCAGACAGCCGACAAATAAATGCAAAAACTAATTTATAATTGTTTTTTCCATGCCCGCCCCCTTTTCTTCCCTATACCCTCTCCCTGTGACCTTGTAGTTAATTTCTATTTGCCTATGCGAACTCTGCTGCCGCTGCTGCTATTTGACATTCATTAACACCTTGTCGCCAAGGTGTCACCCAGGCACACGCTCAGAATAAGGCTCAGACTTAGGGCTCAAATTAATTTCGCACGTTTCTATTTTGCGGGGGGGAGCTTAAATTAAATGCCAAATATTGCTAAATCGCGCCCTATAGAAATTAATTAAGAATTCCCTGTCGCAGTTTTAGTCGCGCTAAGCTAACCTGCCCGACGTGATGTGATCTGATCCTGGCGTAAAAGTGACCCTGTGCGTCGCACGTTTCTAGTCCCCATTGTGCCCCTCTCGGTGTGCGTGCGTGGGAGTTTTAAAATTCAACAATGCCACGCCCATGTGGCGCCTACCTCCCTGCCTGCCTGCGGTGCTGCTCCTTTTGTTGCCCCGCCCCATTGCACATAAATCTCTCAAGTGTCACATAAAATTTCTGCACATGCACAGAATCAAAATGAAAGCGAAAAAAAAGAAAGTGTAAAAAACGGTAGAAAGAAACTAAGCAGGGAGAAAAGGCGAAACTGTGATACTCTAACGGGTCTAGCTATCTTTCTATCTGTCTATTTGTTTGTCCGATGTATCGTACACCTATATCTATGAAATTTCTACTACTCGCTTTCTGGATTATACTTTGAATATCAATAAATATATACATATATATATGTTTATGCCTTTCTTCTACAAACTGTTTACTAGAAAATTCATTAGAAAATAATCAAAAATATTTTTTAATTTTTTATAACATAACTTCTTATCCCTAACTTTTCTTTCTCTCTCTTTTTCAGGTGAGTTAACGTTTCTGCTGATCTATTCTCTTTGCATAATAATTGACAAATAACTGGGTATACTATACTTTCTAATATATATATTTTTTAATAATAATTACTTTATTTTTGATTATATAAATGACTATATTTATCTATTATATATTATTTACTATATTATTATTACAACTATTTGATTTACAATTAATCAATTCAAGAATTTGCACAATTTTTAACTTATTTATGAAGATACTGCAAAAATGCTGTTTATTAATCTCTAGGCTCGTTTTCTTGATGCAGTCTCGCCGCCAGTATAGTAAGAAAACAAAGTTATATAAGCTTACCTTAATATATATTGTATCTCTGGCTTATAAGACCTAAAGAAAACTAAGTAAGTTGAGAGGGAAACATAAAGATAGTCAGGAAATGTTCAACTAGTTGGGCTAATCGCTGCCTACATCGCATATACCACACACGGAAAGTGTATTGCGCATTGAGTGTAAATAAAAGAAAAGGGGCTGACACGGGGAATGACAAAGGGAATGGGCGTGGCAGGCAGAGAAAGTGAGCCGTAAAGCAGGCAGGCAGGCGACACACGTAGAGAGTGAGCGTGGTGCAATAAGTCAAGTTATCAAAGTTAATAATTCTTAATGTTAGTGCATAAATAAGACGGGGGCAATGAGAGCAGACAGCCCGACAGGCAGACTGACTGAGAGTGAAAGTGAGAGCAAGAGAGTGAGAGAGAGAGAGCGAGTTGTCAGTGACAGTGGCCATAAAAGTATGCTACCAACAAGCGAGGCAAAGGCAAAGGCGGTCGCAACTTCAAATAAATACAAAGATGAATTTTTTAAAATTATGCAAAAAGGCAGCTGAAAGCAAAGACGAGGGTTACACAGGGAGAGAGAGAGGGGAAGAAGGAGTGTAAGAGAGGGAGAAAGGGCTGCAAGTGAGTGTGGAGTGTGGCAGAACTGAAAGCTAATTTGCATAAAGAAATCGGCTGACGGCAAAGGCCAATGCCGAATGTGTTGTGCCAGCGTGTGTGTGTGGCAATGTGTGTGTGCCAATATATGCGCCAGTGTGTGTGCAAATATGTGTGTGAGTGTGTGTGTGAGTGTGTGTTCAGTGGCGCGGCAAATATGAAACTCAAAATGTTCCTTGCTGACATCGCGACATAAAAAATATATACAAATTCATATAACATGTATATGCGAGTGTGCCTGTATGTGTGTGTGTGTGTGTGTGTGTTGCTCTCTCTGTATTTGTACAACAACTGTTTTCTTTTATTCCTTAGCCCTTTGTGGCTAATAGCAGGCAATGTTTGCACAGAGAGAGAGAAAGAAAGAGAGCCGGAAAGCAAAGCATAAATGCCCAAAACTTGGCAATAAAGCGCACAACGAACCAGGCAGCAGGGGCAGGGGGGGAGCTGGATATAGACTATACATATATATGTGTGTGTGTGTGTCTGTGTATGCCCTAAGGAATTTGTCACTGACCATTTGATCAGGCTACAGCAACGGTCAAGCTTCACAGTTATCGGCTTTGGGCTTAGTCCTGCTGCTCTGGCATATGTTCTTGTCCTTTTTGGCCATCTACTCCTCTGCTGCTGCTGCCCTTTGGCAATACCAATTGGCATTTTAAGGCCATTAGCTTTGCATATGGCCATTAAATATGCAGCACATTCTTATCAATTGAGGCGAGCTTTAAAGGCGGCGATAAAGCGGCGCACTTTAAGCCATAAAAATGCCAGCTACAGCGCAGTACAGCGTCAGAGGCAGAGGCAGACAAGGAAGCAGAGGCAGAGGGGGGAGGAGCTGTTAATTAGCTTAGTTCTTGTCTAACTTGCAGGCAGGCAGCAACTCTTGCGCAACACTCTCCAGCTTACTGCGCCCGCGGCCAAGTCTCTGCCAGAGTCTCAGCCCGGATAAGGTAAGGTTCATTGTGCCACATTTCATTTGGCTAAGAGTGTGCCGCTGCCGCTAGATGGCGCCACTGCTGCTGCCGTAAATGATGCCCACGAGCTAAGAGAGTGAATTGCATCATTTCTTGACTTGAGAGCTGAAGCGAGACGGCGGCCAGGTGTGATAAGGAGGAGATGGAAGATAGAAGATAGCAGAGATGTAGCTGCAGTTCGAGCTGCCTTGCAAGCATAATGTGCCGTTAGTCCAAGCGCGCGAGACCCCTGGGCAATTGCCAGAGTTGCTACCAACACACACACACACACACACACACACACACACACAGCTCACTGCTCGCATTCTCCCAGGTGATTATTTTGCATTCACATTTTTCTCTGCCCTCCCACTCATTATAATGTTTATATTCCAGTTTGGATCTATTTTCGTAAATATGCTCAAATGATTTCCGGCTCGAATTGTTGTTGTTGTTGTTGTTGGCAATCAGTTTGATTGCTGCGCCAGTCTGCCCATCAGTCCATCTAAGCGCCTCCATCTCCCTGCCCTCCCCCTGCCCCTCGCTGTCTGTTGCCAGTTCGCTTACTTTTGCAACGTTAAATTTAACAACTTTTTGCCATATTGTCTATAGGGTGGAGGGGGAGGGAGGTGGGTGTAGGGTTAACCCTACGCTTTGTTAACCCTTTGTTGGCCTTTTGTTTTGCCATTTGGCATTTATCCATTTGCCCATTGCATTGAATTGCAAAATTGTTACAGCTAAGCGAAGCTGCCCTGCTCGCCCGACTCTTTCCTGCCCCTACTCCCCCCCCCTGCTGCTGCTGTTCCCATTGCGCGCTCGACATGCCGCGTTAAAATCTCCGCTGACCGGAAACTAATTTGAAAATGTTATTCATTATGCATTGCAGTCGCGGTACTCACTGCGTACTGTGTGCCGCCCCTCCTCCCCCCTCCGCCCTGCTCATTCCCCTCCCCTTCCTCTTCTTGTGTTATTTTTCGCGCACTTCCTGGCTTCAGTTTTTGCTGCGTTTTTGCCATATTTTTTTATTAGTTTCATTGCACTTGCTGCCTGCCTGTGCGTGTGTCAGAGAGTGTATGTGTGTGTGTGTGTGTGTGCCTGCATGTGTGTGTGTGTAAAAGTTTGAGTAAAAACTTTGTGCAGTTTGCTGAGATTTTAACTGAAGTCTGTTTGGTCGAGAGTTTTAACCAGTTTGTTGCTTAAAGCCGAATTAGCGGTTCGCCGTTTACTTAAGCAGTGCACTGAGAGAAAATCATGAGTGTGTTTTGCCACTACAAAAAAAAAAAGGAAAAGTTATAGTAGAATCAAAGTGCAGTTGGCGGCGCTATTTAATGCAAAAGTTTAATGATAATCCCGTTGCCTGTGGCTGCGTGGGGGAGGCAAAGCAGAAGGAGATGAGGAAGGATCAGGCAAAGGAGCAGGCGAAGGAGCAGGCGAAGGAGCAGGCGAATGAGCAGGCGAATCGTCTTGGGTAAGAGGAGAAGCAGCTATGGCTACAGATGCAGCGAGGAGAAAAGAAGCAGATACAGTGGCAGATAAAGTTGCAGCAGATACAGGCACATGCTCAAGTGCGGCTAATACTAATGGAGAGCGGCTTGAGAAAGAGACAGAGACAGAGATAGAGAGCGAGAGAGGGGGAGACATAAATAATAAGTCGACAAATTAAGTTGCCCGTCGCCGAAAGTAAAACAATGCAGCTAAAGTCAGGGCGGGATGGAAAACAATGAGAGACTGCAAAAGAAAAGAGAGAGAAGAAAAAAGAGAGAAAGAACAGAGCAAATCGCCAAGTTTTGTTCGGGCAACGGTTTAAGATTTCAGCTCAGGATGTGCAGCTGGAGCAGAGCAGAGCGAGAGCGAGAGCGGCGGAGGGGCAAGCGAAGGCGAAGGCACTCGGAGCGTAGCTCGACGCATGTTGATAGATAAAAATGGCGTGCTTTGTCGCCACATGAACATGAACCAAAATGGCACCCACAAGAGCTTCCGGCAGACATCCGCTTTAACAACTCTGTTATCCACACACACACACACACACACACACACGCATTTGGCTGGCAAATCAGCGAGAGCAGCGTGCTGCGTGCTGCACATTAGCAACGGGTCTGCTGGCTATGGCGATGGCGATGGGCAACGGTTTTTGTCATAAACCCATTAAAAGTCAAGGACAAAATTCATGTTGCATGTTTACTCATGCACATGGACACGCACAGACATGTACACACACGTACAAGGGGTGGCAGACAGACAGAGAAAGAGACAGCAACACACAAAGTAGCTTTAATTAATGAAACTCATTAAAGGCATGAGCCAGCCTGGCCAGGAGCAGCAGCCTCAGCCAGAGCCGGAGCAGGCCTAGACAGACACAGCGGCAGCAGCAGCGGCAGCAGCCACACACAAAGCAAGACGCAGCGCGCGCTTTGACCTGCCACAATGCGTGGCAATACATTAGCCTGGCCTAGGCAACGCGACTTGGCAATGTGTGGCGACACGAGGAGCTGCGCTCTGCACGAGCAGCCTGGCACGAAGTGCAGAGTGGCACGAAGAGTATACGAGTGACACGAGAGAGCGAGAGAGAGAGCAAGTAAGTTCGTTTTTTGCAGGGGAAAACTCCGAAAAAGCTTGGCTACTACAAGGGCCAAAGCAGTGCAGGAAACAGTGTGGTAAGCAGTGCAATAAGCAACTCGCATACACAAATATAAGTAAGCAGTGCGCAAGTATAAGTAAGCAGTGTGCAGCTGCTACTTAGTACAGACGCGCACCTGCTACAACTGTTATATATACAACTTATATTTAGTTATGACACACAACTGCAAATGTTGCCCGCCAGTGGCGTTTTATACCTATTGGGAGTAAAAGTGGCAACAGCAGCGCGCGCTCTCTCTCTCTCTCTCTCCCACTCTCAACCCCTGCTCAGCGCGTGCCAACACACCTGTATGAATTGAGCGCTCTCTCGCTCTCTCTTACATGCGCTCTCTGCGCTCGCATGCGCAAGCTGTTGCTGCTGCTGCTGCTGCCAGGACTAGGCCAACAGGCTAGCAGCGAACTGCGGCAGCGACGGCGACTGCGACTGCGACGCCAACAGCAGACTGGGCCAATCGACGCTGTGCCACATCCTGTGGCACATGCCCGGCACCTGCTGCTGCTGTTGCTGCTGCAACAAAACAAAGGACACTTTTTATTTAGAATGACAGCGCAAAGCGGAAGCAGCAACAAACTAGAAAACACAAGGGAGGAAAGGAGAAGGATGAAGGGGAGAAAGGGGTCGGTTGCCCGGACAACGTGCGGACGCGTCCATAACAAAGCGAGCTGAAAATTATATTTACTCGGATCGGAAAAACTGTAGAAAAACTATAGAAAAAACTGGAAAATGCAATTGAAATATTTGCGAACGCTGCTCGAGGGGCAGGTAAGACACAGGGGCGGGGGGGAAGGAGTGGCAAACTAAAGCATCCTTTCATTCCTTTCCTCTTCCAGGAGCAACTGCAGCGCATTGCGGGCCTCGCCTGGTCGCCCAATCAGCAGAAATTGGCCATAGCCACAGCGGATCGCCACATTCTGCTGTACGACGACGCGGGCGAGCGACGGGACAAGTTCAGCACGAAGCCAGCGAATGCGGCAAATGGCAAAAACTCCTACGTCATACGCGGTCTGGCCTTCAGTCCCGACTCCACCAAGCTGGCAGTGGGTCAGAGCGATAGCATTGTGTATGTCTACAAGCTGGGTGAATCGTGGAACGACAAGAAGGTCATCTGCAATAAGTTTCCACAGGCGGCAGCAGTCACTGCGCTCATCTGGCTCAGCTCGGGTGCCATCATAGCGGGTAAGCCGGCAGAGCCTTCCTCATGCTTCTCTTTTACGCACTCCTCTCCCTCTCTCTCGTGCAGGTCTGGAGGATGGCAAGGTGCGTGCTCTGCACTGCAAGAGCAACAAGTCGCAGAGTTTGTACGGCGGCGACAGCATCTGCATCTCGCTGGCGGCCAACACCAAAGGGAATGGATTCCTTAGCGGCCACAACGATGGCACCATCATACGTTACTTCATGACAGACGAGGCCAGCGAACCCCTCGGCCGTGTCGTCCAGCATCCCGTGCCGCCTTTCGCTCTGGCCTGGCCACAGGGCGGTTTCTGTGCCGGCGGCTGCGATCAGCGCATTATCTTTTACGACAGCGTGGTAAGTGCGAGAAACTTACCTACCACCCCCTACAAACTGTCGAAACTTTATCAAAAATGATCTATGCACTTTCGCCAAGGTTTGAGATTTAGATTGATTCTGCATTATAATATTGGGAATTTAACCTTCCGCAATCGATTAAAACTAAAAACTCGCGATTTAAAATTTTGAAAACAAAAATTTTTGTTTAAATATTACAGGGGGTCTATTATGATATTATTTAAATGTAGAATCACTCAGGTTATGAAACCATAAACAAAATGTCATTCCGCATGAAAATCGATTGATTTTTAAAAAAGTTATGATCGATGGAAAATTAAGTGTACTATCCATGTCGAGGGTGTTGCATGTCTAATTATTTACCATTTTGACATGATTTTTCGGCCAAAATTAAGTATCGTTTTAAATCGATTTAAACTATTGTTTATTACTAACTTTGACCTCCGCAATCGATTAAAACTAAAAAGTCGCGATTTTAAATTTTGAAAAAAAAAATTTTTGTTGAAATATCATAGGGGGGACCATTGTCTCAATTTTCAAAATATCGAAAAATTTCAAAAGGTCTATTATAATTTTATTTAAATGTAGAATCACTCAGGTTGTGAAACCATAAACAAAATGTCATTCCGGATGAAAATCGATTGATTTTTAAAAAAGTTATGATCGATGGAAAATGAGGGTATTAGGCCTGTCGAGCATGTTACATGTCTAATTTTTCGACCATTTCGACATGATTTTTGGGTCAAAATTAAGTATCGTTTAAAATCGATTTAAACTATTGTTTATTACTAATTTTGACCACCGCAATCGATTAAAAGTAAAACCTCGCGATTTTAAATTTTTGAAAAAAAAATGTTGTTGAAATATCATAGGGGACCCTTGTCTAAATTTCCAAAATATCGAAAAATTTCAAAGAGTCTATTATGATACTTCTTATATGTATTGTGCATCAGAATTAGAATACAAGTCTATTTAAAAAGAGTTTCCTAGTCGAAATGAAAGATATGGCGGATATACCCTGCATTTGAGGGCTCGTTGAGTGCTTTGCTAGTTTCTGCTGCTTACAGGGAATAGAGAGTATAATCTTCACCTTGCATTCTTTTAGGGTCGCCAGCAGCGCTGCTTCGACTACTCCCGCAGCGAGGGGGAGCGCGAGTTCACTGTGGCCGCATGTAGTCCCAACGGGCAGGCCGTGGCCTTTGGCAGCTACGATCGCATACGGATCTTTGCATGGAGTCCGCGCCAGAGTGCGTGGAGCGAGAGTGCCAGCAAGGAGATCAGCTGCCTGTACACGCTGAGTGCGCTGCTCTGGCGACGCGATGGCGCCCGCCTGGCACTGGGCTCCGTCAGCGGGGCTGTGCTGCTGTACGAGTCTGTGCTGAAGCGGACCATCTGGCAGGATAAGTTCGAGCTGATCTTCGTGGCGCCCAGTCAGCTGTTGGTGCGATCTCTGGCTGAGCCCACACAGCAAATGACAATCGAGTCGCAGCTGGGACTGGAGATCGACGATGTGCGCATCATGGGCAAGGATAACTTTCTGGTGGGACGCACCGAGGAGTCGCTGATATTGTGTGATCTGACAAGGAATCTGGCCAGCGAGGTGCCGTGGACAGCATCGGGACGGCACGAGCGTTTCTATTTCGAGAATCTCAATGTGTGCCTGATCTTCAATGTGGGTGAACTGAGTCTGGTGGAGTATGGAGACAATCGCATACTCGGCTCGGTGCGCACGGAGTTTGTCAATCCTCACGTGATCTCGGTGCGTCTCAATGAGCGTGGCAATGGGCGAGAGAACAAGAAACTCGCTTTCCTGCTGGATGCCAAGACCATCTGTGTTGTGGATCTGGTCAGTCAGATGGTCAGTGGACAGATCAATCATGAGACCAAGATCGATTGGCTGGAGCTGAGTGAGACGGCGCACAAGCTGCTCTTTCGCGATAAGAAGCTACGCCTCATCCTGGTGGATAACTACAGTGGCAAGAAGCAGACGCTGCTCAGCAACATCTCCTTCGTGCAGTGGGTGCCCCAGAGCGACGTCGTCGTGGCGCAGAGCAACAGCAACCTGGCCATTTGGTACAACATTGATCTGCCCGAGCACGTGACCATGCAGAGCATGCGCGGGCGAGGCCATCGAGGTGCTGCGCGAGAATGTGAGTTAACCGGGTGCTTGATAATTCTCTTTCTTTATCTATTTCTCTCCTCCTCCTCCTCCCATCAGGGCCGCACTGTGGTGCGCACCCAGGACGGACCCAGCGAGCATAGCTATCAGCTGGACGAGGGCCTCGTGGAGTTCGGCACCGCTGTGAATGACAATGACTTTGGACGCGCCGTGCACTTCCTGGAGTCACTGGGCGACAAGCCGGCAGCCAAGGCCATGTGGCACAATCTGGCCATCATTGCGCTGGAGGAGGGCAACCTACGCGTGGCACAGCGCTGCTACGCTGCCCTGGGTAACGTTTCCAAGGCATACTATCTCGCCGAGATGATTCAGCAGGCAGATGAGTTCGAGCAGAGCACGGGTAATCCGGGCATACACTGTCCCGAGGTGCGTGCCAAGCTGGCGCTGCTGGGCTCCGATCTGCGTGCTGCGGAGCGCATCTACCTGGAGCAGGGCGACATAGAGGCCGCGTTGCAGATGTACCAACAGCTGCGCATGTGGGATGAGGCAGTGGCACTGGCGGAGAGAAGAGGCTATGCCAGGCTGCCTGAGCTGCGCCAGCAGCACATGGATTTCCTGCTCGAGACAGATCAGCAGGAGAAGGCGGGCCAAGTGCTCGAGGATGAGGGTGAACTGCAGCAGGCCATGGCGCTGTTCCTGAAGGCCAACAAGCCGGCAAGAGCAGCAAGGCTTGCTCTAAAGACGCCTGTCCTCCTGCAGGATGAGCAACTGATGCTGCAGGTCACCGAGGGATTGGTGCATTGCGAGCTCTACGAACTGGCCGGCGACATAGCCCATCGGCTCTCCCGCCCAGAGGCTGCACTCGCGCTCTATCGCAAGGGAGGTGCCTACGCTCGGGCACTGGAGCTGGCACGTGTGGTGTCGCCACAGGAGGTGACCGCACTGGAGGAGCAGTGGGGCGATTGGCTGGTCAGTCGCAAGCAGCTGGATGCCTCCATCAATCACTACATCGAGGCAGGTGCCACGCAGAAGGCGCTGGAGGCGGCTGTGGGTGCGAAGCAGTGGCGCAAGGCAGTCCAAATAGCCAAAGTGCTGGACGAACCGGAGCTGATACAACGCTATGCATTGGATTTGTCCAAGCATTTGGCCTTCTCTGGAGATTTGGATGGTGCAGAGGATCTGCTGGTGCGTGCTAATCTCTACAAGGATGCCATCGAGTTGCTCAATCGGCACGGCAAGTGGGAACGCGCCTATGTGCTGGGCGAGAAGTATCTGAAGACGGAGCAGCTGCGTGAGCTCTTCGTGCAGCTGGCCGCCAGCCTGGAGGAGCAGGGCAAGTACCGTGATGCCGAGAAGGTTCTAATCGCAGTGAATGAGCCGGATCTGGCCATTGCCATGTACAAGCGTCGTGAACTCTACGATTCCATGATACGCCTGGTGGAACGCTACCACAAGGATCTGCTGGACAGCACCCATCTGCATCTGGCCCGGCAGCTGGAGTCGCGTGGCAAGTTCAAGAACGCAGAGCTGCACTTCATCGCCTCCGGCGACTGGAAGTCTGCCGTGCACATGTATTGCTCCTCCTCGCGCTGGGAGGATGGCTACCGCGTGGCCAAGCAGAAGGGCACCGAAGGTGCCAGCCAGCAGGTCGCCTACATGTGGGCCAAGTCAATGCCCGTGGAGAGTGCGGTGCGACTGCTGAGCAAGCTATCCCTGCTAGACACGGCCGTGGGATTCGCCTGCGACTCAGGCCAGTTCGAGTTCGCCATGGAACTGTGTCGCTTCGCGGGCAAGTCGACGGACGAGGTGCATCTGAAGATAGCCATGTCGCTGGAGGATGAGGGCAAGTTCGAGGAGGCCGAGGCGGAGTTCCTCAAGGCACACAAACCCAAAGAGGCCATTCTGATGTACCAGCACGCAGGGGATTGGCAGGCGGCGCTCAATGTGGCCGAGCAGCATCTCCCGGACGCCATTAACGAGGTGCTCATCGGGCAGGCAGCAGCGGCGCTGGAGACCCGCAACTACCAGGACTATGAGATGCTGCTGCTGCGTGCCCAGCGACCCGATCTCATCATCGAGCACTACAAGCAGGAATCCCTGTACGAGGATGCACTGCGCATTGCCGAGGAGCATTATCCCGCCGCCATGAACGATCTGCGCCGCCTGCAGGCACAGCAGCAACGTGGCCTGGCGCAGGGCGATGGCGACTCCAGCGGCGACTCTCGTGCCTATTTGCAGCGCGCTGCGGAGTTCGCCAAGCGGGAGCAGTTCCGCAAAGGCGGCCGAGTGCCTCATGCAGATCGATGCCAGCAATGCCGAGGATGCAGCCACGCTGGAGCGCGCACTGCTACGTGCCGCCGAGATAGTCAATCAGTTTCTCGAGGGCAAGGATGCACAGGATCTGGCCCAGGTGCTGGGTCCACGTCTGCTGGCCATCAAGCAGATTGGACCCGCAGCACAGCTGTATCTGGCAGCGGATATGCCCAAGCAGGCGGTGGATGTGTTCATACGCGCCGAGCAGTGGTCCAAGGCGCGTCGCCTGGCCAAGGAGATCGATGCGGAGCTGCTCAGCTACGTGGAGCAGCAGCAGAAGTCGCGCCTCAAGAACGAGGGCAACGTGGAGCAGTTGGCAGACATTGACATCATCTCCGCGCTAGACATGCTCGCCGAGCAGGGTCAATGGCAACGCTGCCTGGAGAAGGCCAAGCAGCTGAGTCCGTCCGTGTTGCAGAAGTATGTGGCAGCCTATGCGGCACAACTCATCCGCGACGGGGACTGCATCAATGCGCTGGGACTGTACCTCAGCTATGGTGCTCCGCCGATTGAGGAGCACTTCAACATCTACACACGCATTGCCCTGGATTGCCTGGCACTGCGCGAGGAGCAGTCCGAGGGTGGCGTCTTGTGGCAGCGTCTGCGCGACTTTCTGCATCGTCTGCTGCAATCGCTGCGCGCCAGCCCGGAGCAGTCGCAGAGCCAGTTCGTGGTCAATGTGGAGCTGTATCTCATGATTGCCCATTACTATGCCACACGTGCTGCCTGTCGCCAGGTGCAGTCGCTGCAGGCGGTGGGAGGTGCGTCTCTCGCTCGCGCTGCTACGGCACACGGATGTGCTGCCCGTGGACAAGGGTTTCTATGAGGCGGGCATGGAGCTGCGACAGGCAGGACGTGAGGCAGAGGCGTTTGTCATGCTCAATCACTACTTGGACGTCTGCGAGGCCATTGAGGAGGGCTCAGGTAATCTGGTAGATCACTCTGATCTGGCAGCCACAGATTTCCCCAGTTCGGTGCCGCTGCCCGAGGAGATTCATCTGAAGAACGAGCCCAGTCTGCACGAAGAGGTGCGTGAATGGGTGCTGGCCGTGAGCATGGATCAACAGGTGGATCAGTTGTTGCCCAACGATGATCGTGGCCTGTACGAGTCCAGTTTAGGTCCCAACGATATACCCTGCCTGCTGAGCGGGTATCCAGTGCGTGGTCGCCAGCCTGTGACCTTTCAATCCTCCACCAATCAGGTGAATCGCGATGTGTGGAGTAAGTTTGCTGTGGCTGTCAAGATGTCACCCGGCATCGGAGTAACCGATATCATTGCCTTCGTGGAGAAGTGGCAGGGCGCAGCCAACTACGTCATGCACTAAGGTAAATCGACAGATCGATCATTAAGATTATAAACTAACAATATTCTGAATTACTTATTTAACTGTCAATAAATGTTTATTACAGTCATCAGCATCATCATCATCATCATCATCATCATCATCATCATCATCATCATCATATATAGAATTTGTTGAAAGTGGCTCTGAATATCGCGAACAATAATAATGATCCTAATAGTACAGTATGCGTGAGTGTGTGTGTGTGTGTGTGTGTGTGGGAGGGGGAGGGGGGGGGGGAACAGGTGACTTGACTCCTGCTCGTATCTGGGATTGCAGCCTCATCTCGCTGCTGCTCAGTGTAACGTGTTGAAGAGATCGCCGGCGGAGGGCAGCGGTGCCAAGCCTCCGGTCACATCGGGCAACTGCGTCAGATCAGGCAAATTGGAGAGATGATCGTGTATCTCTTTCTGCAGGCCCAGCATCTTGGCCAGCTTCTTCTTGTGCTCCTGCGAATACACAGAGAGTGAGAGATATAGATATATATATATAGATAGATCGGAAAATGCATTGAGATGTCTTGGGGAAACAACAGGTCGAGTTTAATGCAAAGCAAAAGCAAATTGTTTATAAAATGATTTGTCATGCAACCACGTACATCCAATCGTTGCTCTGCCTGCGTTAGCAACTCCTTCTGCTCTGCCTGAAAGTCGCGCAGCATGGCCGCCAGCTTGGTGCGCTCCTCCATCTCGGCAGCCAGTCGTGCGTTGTAGTCGTTGAGCAAATCGACAGCCTCATTCACCTGTAAAACGGGAAATGGAGATTAAGTTCGTAGCAGGAAGTGTATGTACGGGGTTGGTTCGCACCTGCTTGGCCAGCACCTTGGCCTTGTCTTTATCCTCTAGCTTGGTGATGCAACTGATCTCCGATATCTCCGGCGGCAGCTTGGCAATTCGTTCCCGCACAAGCGCATCACTTGACGCCGAGTTCTCAATGCTGGTCAGCGCTTTGATCAGTTCCTCCGGCTCGGGTGGCTCACCCAGTGGCAGGTATGGCGGCGTATGACCATTTTCTGCTTCGCCTGGCGTTTGTTCTGGCTCTGCAACCGCAGCCGTGCTGGCATGATGCGTGGTGCGAGATCTTTTTGCCTTGGAATGGCGTTCCTCATGCTTTCGCTTCTCACGTTTCTCCAGCTTCTCCGCTTTGCTGCTACTGCTGCTCTGCTTGGTTTCACTGCTGGCGCTTTTGCTGCCATTGGGTGTGGGTGTGTGTGAGCCTGAGGTTGCCTCGTGGTTCAGGCGTGCTCGGTAATCCGCAATTGTCTTTGAATCATAGACACCGCGCTCCTTCCATATGTTCAGTATGCGGCCCAGGCTTCCCAGCAGCTTGTCTGACTTGCAGGTCTCTCCTATGTGAGCGAATACCTTGGGCAGCACATTGCTGAACTCCTTGCCGTACTCGGGTCCCTTCTTCTTGCTGTTCTGTATGACATCGTTGGCCAGGTACATGAAAGTCAGCTTCTTCGGCTCGGGCACTGCAAAGAGGCATTATTATTATGTATCCTTCAAATATATGAATGCCTTTACTACCGTTCTGTAACTCCCGCTGCCAGGTCTGCACGATGACCGTGTGATGCTTCCGATGATGGATTAACCATAAGGATAATGTTTGTATGCTCTGCTGACTACTGTTCAGTTCGGCCAGTTTCTTGATTAGCGCCGATTCCGTGAAGGCTGACATGGCCGCAACTATAAAATTCGGGTAGGTTCTATTTATATGCAGCGATTTTCTTAAATATGCAACACGAAAAAATAAGGACAGAAAAAACACACGGCCGAAAAACAAAAATAACTCTTCTTCTTGCTGTTAGTGATTGATTAACAGCGACAAAGTTTTAACATTTACAATAAATGTTATTTAGCAGCATGCGTTTTCGTTTCGCATACATATCGATGCCGCACATGCTTAGTATTATTACAATCTAAATAAATGAAAAAAAAAAGTAATTAATGAATACACAAATAATATTAACACACAAATAATAAAACGCACTACACTCTCGCTTAACAGCTGGTTGCCGGTCGCATTTAACAGTATGTTAATGTTAAATGTAAATTAACAGCGCCCGAACAGTAGTGTGGCGGCGTAACGATTGCATGCACGAATGTATCGATAATACATTTAGTCTTTGTGCTGCCAACTTAACGTGATGATTATTGCATTTCGAGCGCGTAAATCAGAAAGAGCTTTAAATCCGCGCGATCATTTAAATATTAGTTTTAATCAATAATAAAATGCAAGTGATATTTAATAATAGTGAACAGTATATTTATGCTACATTTTCAGTGCCTTACATTAAAGTCAATCAACTAATCAATCAAGCTATAAACACGATCCATCAATGAGCGCACACTACAATGCGATAAGCCCTCCAGCGACAGGTGTGATATGAATGGGCTGTGCGCTCTTTCTCTTCGGCCGCAGTTGGCGTCAAGAGTTCAAGCGAATTGGTCGTGCGGATCATACCTAGTCCCCCACAGCCGGAGCGTGTGCCATAGCTCAGCGAGCAGCAATAGCAGTAGCCGTAGCCGCTTATCAGCGCCGCTGCCAAAGTGTAATTTGTGATACCTGTCCGCTTTGTATTGGCTTGTAGCAGTCGCGGCGAGCTTAAGTGGTGTTAATTTCTATATTAATTATTATCGTGTTTATTGCCAACGAAAGTGAAGTGCGAATAACAAATCAAGTGGCAGTCTTTCGACTCTTCCTGTTGGCCATAAATCTGCAATTGGCCATCGCTTGCACCACTGTCCAGCACACTGCAACACGTCAGATAATGCCTGCACTAGTGTGAGTGTTTTCTCGTGACTGTGTGTGTATTGATATACGAGTGTGTGATTTACAAACCATTAGCGCTATCAACAATACATTAGACAAATTGCTAAATTAGCTGCCGCACTGTGTCGCGCTCTCTCCTCACAATTTGCGCTACACTCGAGAAATACGCGAACAATAAGCCCAAATACATGCTTCATCAGACGAATACGCAGTCGGAGACGAATACGAATACGAGTGCGAGTGCGAGTGCGAGTTCGAGTACTCATAGTGCTGCTCGCTCTCTCGCTCACTTGAAGATAAGCCCAAGCAGCAAACTGCCGTCAATCGCCTCAATATTTGTGTAAATATTTTGGGAGTTTGATCTGATAATAAACGGGGCTCCTCCCCTTCCTCCTCCTCCTCCTTCTGTACATGCCACCGAAAATGTTGAAGACTTGATAACGAGTACGAAAATGAATTCCTACTGCGATTCTGGCATTGAGTACAATCGCACACATCCCTTTCACCCCAAACGTGATGAGATTCAGACGTCGCTGGACGAAAGGAACTGGGAATGGAGCTACCTAGTGGTAAGTTATGGCTGCCAAATCTCTTATATAGTATCCCAATTTAATTGATTTTCCTCTCGCACAGCGCAAGTGCCGCAACCTGGAGCTGGAAGAGTCCTACGAATGGTATATGCGTCGCTTGCGCATTGGCTACCTGTCGATCTTCATCTTTATCGAGCTGCTCGTCGCAGTCACGCATGCCCTGCTGCTGCTGACCTCATCGGATATGACCTATGCCTACATTGATATGATCGCCTATGTGGTCACCGGGCTACTCATCTGGCTGATACTCTCGGTGAACTTTCGCAGCGAACTGATTAGCAAACACAACTGGGTCGTATACGCCTCCTCCTGGCTGGCCGTTTCCGTCATGGTGCTCATGGGTGAATTAGCAAATTATCTAATCTCTCTCTCTCTGTTTCCTAATCCACTCTGATTCATTTGCAGATATTGGCCTGAATATCTACCACGCCACCAGCAACAACGACATCCTCAATCCCATTTACGATGCATACACACTGTACGCCATCTACATGTTCATGCCCATCCCGTACATACTGCAGCCCTGCATCCTGGGCGTCGCTGTCACCATCTGCTACATCATTAACTACAGTTTTGTTATCACCGCCAAGGAGGCCAATCAGATGCACAGCATATTCAAGTAAGCAGCAGTTCGTCCAGATCCTTGTTAGCTTCTGCTCACCTGTCTTTCAATCGATTATAGTGAAACCATCTACCTGAGCTGCGTCAATATATTGGGCATGTTCTTCCGCCTGATGCGGGACATAGCACTGCGCACCACGTTCCTCGATCGTCGCCAGTACGTGGAGGAGAATCTATTGCTGCGATATGCGCGAGATCAGGAACGCAGCCTGCTGCTCAGTATACTGCCTGCCCAGATAGCCGATCGGCTGCAGGAGGATGTGCGCAATCGCATTGAGCGCTCCAAGCAGCAGCATCAATACACCAGATTCGATCCGCGTGACAAATACAGCGCACAAGCCATGAAGCGCTGGCGGCAACCGGATCACGGGTGAGTAAACCACATGTAACTTGAGTTTAGACGCCTCTAACTGGTTCCACACTGGCACAGCACACTCTTCATCGAGCCCCACAAGGATGTGACTGTACTCTATGCGGATGTGGTGAACTACACGCACCTGACGACAACGCTGGATGTGAAGAAGCTGGTGGAGGCACTGCATGATCTCTTCGTACGCTTCGATATTGCCAGCGAGGAGTACAACGTGATGCGCATCAAGTTCTTGGGCGATTGCTACTACTGCGTGGCTGGTTTGGCCAGTCCCAATGAGGATCATGCCAAGTGCTGTGTGGATCTGGGACTGCGCATGATCAAAGACATACGAGACGTGCGGGAGAAGCGAAATCTGAACATTGACATGCGCATTGGCGTGCACTCTGGAGACGTGTTGTCCGGCGTTATAGGCGCCGCCAAGTGGCAGTTTGATATCTGGTCCAAGGATGTGGATATTGCCAATCGACTGGAGGCCACAGGGGCCACGGGGCGAGTGCATGTCAGTCAACAGACGCTGCGCCTGCTGGACGGCGATTACTTCTTCGAAGATGGCACTGAGAAGGCACGCGAGGATCCTGTGCTGCAGAAGCATGACATACGCACCTTCTTGATCAAATCATTGCGCGTGAGTACGCCCGTTTCCTCCTCTTCCCGCTTGAATTGTACGATTACAAAAAGTAAGAAAGTTATAGGCCCCCATGCACGATCCACGTCGCGTGCAGCGCGAGAAACAGGCCAAGAAGCTGAGCGAGGCGAGCAAGTCCAACTTCATGTACAACTCGACACTGCAGCAATACAACCAGGTGCGCAATCAGGCCAAGCTGGAAATGTGCCGTGAGCTGGACAAGATGCCCATTGGTCGCATACAGTAAGTACGCCGGAAGACGTAGCCAGCAGATAAAACTAATCCCCTTTCCCCTAGAATCACCAAGGTGTGTCGCCGCTCCACAAACCTCACGCAGGATGAGATCGAAGAGGAGACCTTCAGGCGCAACATTAGCTCCTTTTTCCTGCTCTTCCGCGTACGCAACTGGGAGCTGCAGTACATACGCGAGCCCGACGTGATGCTCAAGTACAGCATAGCCCTGGGCTGGTTTGTCTACATGTGCCTGCTGACCATACAGCTGCTCAGCAAGGAGTAAGTTGATCCGCTAGTGCAATCGCCTTATACTAATCTCTGTTCAGTTCCAGATACCATTACTGGATCGTCGATAGCATCACCATCACCGTGCTGACCTCGCTGCTCATTGTCTCGTGGTACAAGAAACTCTGGGTCATGTATGCCTGCGATACTGAACAGTGCCGGCCCAAGTCCAGGATTAGTGCCTTCCTCTACAGACTCTCCGACTGCATGCAGCGTAGTCTGGCACTGCGCATAGTGGTCTACTTCATAACCATCGTCTCCTACTGTGCTGTGGCTGCCATGCAGGTGGTGCGTAGAGGAGTCGCTTCCTAACATATGTATATGATTAAATGGTTTTGCCTTCTCCCACAGTTGGATTGCACAAGGGTCAGGGTGGACGATGAGGATGAAGATTCTAGTGCAGCGGTTTACTATACCGTGGAGGAGCGTATACAATGCTTTCATCCCTGGGTAATAATGGAATAAAACTGTAATGAATCCGTTTCATAACCGTCTCCTCCTCAGATCCTCACGAACTGCATGACCCTGGTGATTGGCACCTCGTTTCTGTTTACCCGCATACCATTTATTATAAAGACCTTTGTGGCTGTTAGCATCACCTTAACCTACGCCATACTGGTGGTCTTCGAGTTCGACTACATCTTCGCCCTCAGCCCCTCGACCAATGTCAACCTGAATGCGGAGTACTCGCACATTCTGCTGATCTTCATCACGCTGGGCATATTTCATTTGATGGAGCGACAGACAGAGTTCATAGCCAAGGTGGACTACAAGTAAGTCCGATGGATCCGATGGATCATTTCTTTGTGCGCTGACTAAAAGCAACAGTTTTTTTATAGCTGGAAGCGGCAGCTGATGCAGAAGCAGGATGATGCCCTAATCACCAACGACACCATCAAGGTGCTGTTAGTCAAACATACTCCCCTCCCATGTGGGTAAGTAGGCGGCTCTGCTGTTGGAGCAGCTACTAATCCCCTTTCCCTTCTTGCCAGCGGACTTTTACCTATCGACGCAGCTACAGAATCAACTCTACTACGAGGAGTACGACAACGTCGCCGTCATGTTTGCCTCCATCAAAAACTTTGACACGGATAAAATTGGTCTGCGCGTGCTCAACGAGATCATCTGCGACTTTGACGATGTGGTGAGTAGATATCGAAGATATCTCTTTGACTGATCTCCTAATGATCTTCTCTGGCAGCTCAACAAATACTCACAGGGCATGCGCGTGGAGAAGATCAAGGTGGCCAATTGGACATACATGGCAGCCTGCGGCCTGGATGTCACCCGTTCGGAGCAGGTGAATGGGCCGCTGGTTAAGTTCCGCAACGTGTCGCTGATGCCAAATGGACGACGCAGTCAGTATCGCACCTCAGGCTCGGAGCAAGTGCAGCGCGTGCCCTACGGCAATGGCAGCACCATTGCGCTGGATCTGGAGCGCGGTCAGTACGAGGGGAATGCGATAAGCAATGATAAACCCAGGCTGAGCCTTAAAGGAGAGCTCCAGCGAGACGAGCAACGACGAGGTGGTCAAGGTGATGGCCAACTTTGCGCTGGATCTGATGCGGGTGATGCGACGCTTCAACGAGGAGAACATGCAATCCGCCTACGAGGGCAGCACGGACTACGGCATGCTGCGCATAGGCATCTCGCACGGACGAGCCATGGCTGGTGTAGTGGGTATATCGAAGCCTCACTACGACATCTGGGGCAACCCAGTGAACATGGCTTCGCGCATGGACTCAACCGGTGTGCCTGGCAAGATCCAGGTGACGGAGAATACCGCCTTGAAGCTACGCAAATTCAACATACAATGCAATTACCGGGGGAACACCTTCGTCAAGGGGCGTGGCAATATACCGACCTATATACTGGGCACAGATGATGAGTACGAGGGATTCCTGCCGCACAGTGGGACAAAGCCAGCATCCCCTTAGGTACTGTGCCCTAAGAACCTGTAAATAATTCACATTGCGAAACCCAACTGGCTTGGGCGTTCTTTAAATTATACATAATTTTACCTAAGATGAGCTTTAAAAACGGTTTGGAAAATAAACTTTTTACTTGTAAATACGATTAGATAAGATTTAGATTCGATCTTAAGCATCATAGTGTGCGGAGAATTCCGAAAAATATGACTGAACTCCCTGCTTGTTTCCTGCTGTTTCATTTGTCTCCAGATCTCTGTAGATATAAGTACTTTCTCTAGATATTCTGAATATTTTAACGAAATTATTTGAATTATGAACGGCGAAGATACAATATGGAAAAGCTACGAGCTGCCCAAGCAGCGAAGCTACGAGGTGGAAGTGAATCCCGGGTATCGCATGGAATTGTGGTACCTGCGCGTGAGTAGCAGCTGCACGTAAAGAAGGATATACCTAATCCTAATCCCACAGGAACAATGCCGTATACTGCAAATGGAGAAGTGCTACACGCGCTATGTGGAGCGACTTGTGGTGACCAATGTGGCCCTCTTTCTGTTCATCATGGAGTTCCTGCTGCTCATGCATATCGTCTTTGTGAATTGTCTTTTAGCCAATGTAATTTGGTAAGACTTGCTGGCCTAATTATAAACTATTACCCAATCTTCTTTGCAGGCTGCCCTGTGGACATCGATACCCTACATGGTCATGATGATCTTTCTGCCATTGATTCTATCGGTGTGCTTCATGGACAGGCAAAAGTTTGAGAACTTCAACAGATTAAACATACTCGCCAGCTTTGGGGCAGCCCTATTGGTTTGCCTAATGGGTATACCCATTGAGTCTATTAGTTCATCCCCCCCGACTAACCTTCGCCTCTGCAGATACATTTACCAGCTTCCTAATGATGGATAGCCGCTACTACTACTTGGTCAGCAGCTATGATCACATTCTGCTCGTCTCGATCTACATATTGCTGCCGATCGGCTTCTTTAGCTATCCCTGCGTCCTCGGCTTGGGGGTGTCGATCATCTACGTGCTGTACTCAGAGTGCACCGTGATCAATGAAGACCTCAAGGCACTTGATGTCATGATGGATATAGGCTATTATTGCGTCTTCAACTTCACCATGGGCATCTTTCAATGCGGCATGGAGCACAGTTTGAGGCAGAAGGTTCTCAGTCGCCGTCAGCTGCTGCAGCAGAACCTTCTGCTAAAGGTAACACCATGTGACATGTGACATGAGTTATCCCTGTTATTAATCCTAGTAATCACATCAGGTCGTTGTGCAGCGGGAGAAGAACATGATACAAACCATTTTGCCCAGTGAGATTGCACATTCGCTGCAACAGGAGATACGTAATCGCATTGAGGATCAGGTGCACGGCACCTACCACGTTACACCACGGTTTGTAATACCCTACAGTGTGCTAACTCATCTAACCGGATCTCTCTCACAGCACCCTCTTTGTGGAGCTGCACTCGGATGTGTCCATACTGGTGGCAGACATGGTGAACTACACCTACCTCACCACATGCCTGGACGTCGAAGATCTGGTGCAGATCCTGCACGAACTCTTCCTCAAGTTCGATATGCTGGCCGAGCAGAACAATGTGCTGCGCATCAAGTTCCTGGGCGATGCCTACAACTGCGTTGCGGGCATACCCCACTTCAATCGGCGCCATGCCAAGTGCTGCGTCGCTTTGGGTCTGGAGATGATCGAGGAAACGCATGCGATGGGTAATCGACGCAATCTGGACATTGATATGCGCATTGGTGTCCATTCGGGGGAGGTCTTCTCTGGCATTATCGGACGCACCAAGTGGCAGTACGACATCTGGTCGCGCGACGTGGACATTGCCAATCGTCTGGAGAACTGTGGCCTGGCTGGGGCGGTACACATCTCACAGACCACGCTCAGCTTGCTGGATAACACGTATAAATATGTGGAGAGCACCGATAGAATTGCCCACGATCCGAACCTACGTACAGCCCACATACTCTCCTACATGATCCAACCGCAGGGAATGCTTCCGAGCATTGATTACGAAATTGATTCGTTGACGACGCCCCCATCGACTCCGTCGAGCATGTCGATCCGTATTAGTATTGGGGAGAGCGAGGAGGAGATCGACGAGATTCGCCTGAAGACGCAACGTGACATGATCGAGAAGGTGGAGCACATGCCGGTTGGTCGCATACAGTGAGTGCAATCAGGAAAGACTACCTAGACCTTACTTTACTTATCCACCCTGACTCAGACTGGCGCGTATCTTTGATTTCTCGAAGGAGACCGAGACGGAGAACGAGGACATCCTGTTCAGGCCGCACATCAGCTCATTCTGGCGCCTCTTTCGGGACAGCAACATCGAGTGGAACTTTATGAATCAGCCGGATAGCCTCATGAAGTTCAGTCTTAATCTGGTGCTCTTTGTGGCAACGTCCTTCTTCATCATGCACACCATACAGCCGTAGTAAGCATCTGCTCATCCTCACCCTAATCAACTGATCCTTAACTCTCCCATTACCATACAGCGCCAAGTTCTATATGAAAATGGGTATTCTGTGGCTGCTCGTATTGATCGTAGCGATCGCTGGCTACTTCAAGTCCTTGTGGTTTCTCATAGGCAGCTTCTTTGATTGGTCGCAGAATAGATACTTCTTGACTCGCTGGCTCTTTCGGGTTACCATGTTAATCGAGGATCAACTGATCGTACGCATCACTGTGTTCTTCTGCTCCATATTCGTTCTTTACATTATGGCCACGCTGTCTACGGTAGGTGGAAAGGGAATCAACTGATATAACTCTATTTTTCCTAACTCGAATCTCACACACAAAGCTCGAATGCAATGGGGATGAGTTTGAGCTGATTATGATTGAGGCGGATGTGGCCAACAAACAGGTATCCTACATATGCTTCGATCCCTGGGTAGGTCTAATCTTTCCCCTTCCAATCTCTTTGACTCTTTAACTCTACCCATTCCCTGCAGTATGTCACACAGAACGTGGTCGTTGTGCTCTCCCTGATGTTCTTCTTTGTGGGCGTTCCGCTGATCTTCAAGGTGGGCCTGCTGGTGTTCATGTGCGTCTGGCACATGCTGACCATCCATGCATATTCCTTTGCCTGGCAGCGATCGGAGACCACGAATTTGGAGCTGCCCTCGGAATACGCACACATCTGGTATGTGCTTTCCTTTAGCCTGCTGGTGGTGATCAAGGAGCAGCATCTTACCTACATACGCAAGGTTAACTTTCAGTGAGTAATCCATCTCACGGTAGAATTCTTCTTCTTTCTGTTCACCCACTCCCTCTTCAGTTCCAAGCTGCGCTTCCAGGATAAGCTGAGGCAGACGGAGTACAGTACTCGCTCCATTAGCATCATAATGACCAACATTCTGCCCGTGCACGTGGCCAACATCTTCCTAGATGGGGGACGCCGTGATGAGCTCTTCACGGAGAACTACAGCAAGGTCGCCGTCATGTTCGCCCGCATGGTCAACTTCGAGTCCGGTGTGGGTGGACTACGTGTGCTCAACGAGTACATCTGCATGTACGACGATCTGCTCGAGGAGTACGAGTCCAACTTTATCAAGGTGGAGAAGATCAAGGTTATGGGCTGGACATATATGGCAGCCTGCGGCCTGGTGGCAGAGAACCGAACGAATGCATATACGAAGCAGCCACGTCGCATGGGATCTTTCAGGATGGGAAGTGATAGTGCGTATCGGGGGAGGGGAAGATCGGGTAGGATGGTTCACTTTCAATTTATTTATATAATTCGCATAGTGAGAGCCGTACGCTTTGGTTCTGTGACGCGCTCCGAGACCGAAATGTCGATGCGGGAGCCACATGTGCCGCGTTTTGTGCATCCAGAGCTGAACCACGATGACAACTGTGTCCTGACTATGGTACGATTCGCGCAGGACATGCTGATCATCATGCAGGATATTTCGATGCAGAATGTCTACGATGGCCACGGCTGCTCTCTGCGGGGTCAGCTGCAGATAGGTGAGTCCTCGATGATAATCTTAGATTCCATGATGTTCCTCTTCCTTGCTGGCAGGCATCTCTCACGGACCCGTCATGGCTGGCGTTGTGGGCCTGTCGCCACCGCACTACGACATCTGGGGACATACCGTCAATATGGCCTCACGCATGTCCTCCACGGGAGTTCTCGGCAGCATTCACATAACCGAGAACACGGCGAAGGTGTTGCGTCAATTCGACATCAAATGCGTCTATCGGGGCCAGACCGCTGTGAAGGGCATCGGGGAGATTCCAACGTACCTGGTGGGGCTCAGCAACACGCTGGGCTTGCAGTACAACGACGAGTACAACATGGATGACTTCAAGAGCTTCGAGCACATCGAGATAGTCGAGAAAAGGAGCGTTACGTATAGCCTCGATTCGACCATCTACATAGATATGTACGAGTCTGTTACCGATCCCGAAGAGCGCGCCACGTCCGAGAAGGGAACCCAAACTGCAAGGCGGAAACATCGGTGAAACTCATCCGACTTCTCCGACTACTTCTACTACACTGACTGCTATCAGGTTTCCTGCTCCTCAGGCAGCAGCAGGGAGCGTGACAGTTGGAGCAAGGCACACGCCGTTTATAGTTTCTTTATTTATCATATATATTGTATAATTATATATTTATATTACATATATTCGTATAATACAGCTGGGGAGGGGCAGGGGGGATAAACACATACGATTTGAGCACACTCGGGTTGCCTGTCGTCATAAACATAAACAATTAAAGTAGAATTGAAACATCAGCAGACTCCACTCCTCGGAAAGCACCTCGCGGTCATCTCTTGGTTTTGTGCACAGTATCTTGGATAGCAGCTGGTCAGGTCCAGGTACGAGAGCGCCTTACTCGTTGCCATTGCCCGAGAGCAGAGCAGTGTCCTCCGGCAGCGGTTTGCGCTTGTACGATGGCTCCGTGGCCAGGTAGACAACCAGGGCGCCAAAGATTACGTAGAGCACGCCAATAATGTTGGTTAGCACCGCAGCAGCTGGCAGCTCGGAGTAGTTGTTGCCACTGGTAAGATAAGAGAGTGATTATACCAAGTCTATATAGTTAAAGATCTACCTCTACTTACAGCGCAAAGATGGCCTTCTCGGTGAGTCCCATGACGGCGCTGGCAATGGCCAACACAAACCCGAAGAGTCCGAAATAGATGTGCAACGGCATCAGAGCAATCTTGTAGTTCTCCCGCATGCCCGGCACCAGGAAGGCCATGAAACCGGCCACATACTGCAGACAGAAGATGATGACAGCGGACAGGCCCAACCACGAGTGCAGCGAGTACATGTTTGGTATGGGGGGATTGGCCAGATTATGCGAATCGAAGACGGTCTTCAGGGCAATCACCGTCAGCACAAAGGCGGCCAGATGGATGCCAGCGTGGGTGAGCTTCAGTGTCTTCTTGCGCGTGGTGCGAAAACCGCGATATATCAAAATGGCTAAAAATGGTTAAAATATCAGTGAAGTTGCACCTTCATCCGGCAGAGCACACCCGGGCTGAGATAACTTACAATTGCCATACAGATAGATGAAGCCGATGGTCATGAAGAGCGGATGCCAGTTGAACTCCTGCTTGGGATGATCGGTGCCGCCCAGGCCGCCAAAGTGCTGACCAATCCAGGTGCCCACCAGCACGATCATGGTGAGACCACACAGCTGGGTGAGCACATAGAGCACCTTGAAGTTGATCAGCGCTGGATCCATGTTGGATTTGTTGCTGCCTACACACACACGCGTAAACAAAGCGTCAATAAAATAAACAAAGATTGGGTAAATATTTAAAAACATTTTAAACAAGTTATAAATAACAATCTGTTTAATAATATTATAATACTAATAGGTTCCACCCGGGGTTCTATCATGGATTAGGGAGAGGTCAAGAGAATGATTCATTTTTAATTGTCTTATAGAAGATATAGCATCTTCAATTAGCACGCTATCTATCAATGGCATCGCTGGCGCTGACCCGACAATTTTCGCCAGAGCTGCCATATGATACTATCGAGATCCGAGACAACTCGCTGGCAATTCCAGCGATCCGATCCGAGCGATAAACACAGCCTCGACGCCGGCAAATCGAGAGCTCTCTAAACAACATAGAGCTCTACCTGGTGTGATTGGGTGTGTCCAATTACAGGTAATTGTAATCGAATCCGAATGGGCGATTAGATTACCCAATTAATGTTGCGCATAATATTGTGTATAATATTTATAAAGATGCATAAGAAATACGAAATGGCTTCGTAGACCCCACTCGGGGCCCACACGGCCTAGATCAGGGTCTAGTACCGTTGGTTTCTTATCAGCAGAACGTGTAAACATTGTCTGGCACACACTATACAATCTCTATATGATACCAAATCGTTTTAAATAGCATTGTTCCAGGTGTATCTATTGTTTGATGTTGTTAGACTCGCAAGAAGAATGAAAAACTGAAGAATTGCAAATGAATTAGAAATCAGTGCGATTCTTTAATGAATTGATGTGTGTGTGTATATATGTGTGTGTGTGTGTGTGTGTGTTTGCTCTGCGCGTGTTCGTGGGCGACAGTGCAAATATCATGATATTATATTGTGTCGCGAGAGAGTGACTGAGATAACTCTGCAGAAACTTGTATAGAATGCGAAATATGATTAGCAAACGAAACATAAAAGTAATCAACAGAATTAGTAGGGTAAAAGTGAAAATATTTAGAAAGAAAAGTTTCAAGTTCGCATTTCTAATGTTCTCATTTTTCGAACTCTTCCATCCTAAGATAAGGCTTATGAAACCTTCTTGCTTATCTGTAGTTTGTCCCCTCCTCATCCTCCTCCTTCTTCTAGTTATGCAAATGATGTTTTGTCACGATTAAATCGAGCGATAAGTGCATCGGCGTGGCACGTGCCTCCTTATATTATATTATACAATATCAAATTTGGACAAAACTTTTTTATTTGATTTTGGCAGAGAAATTAGCAGACAAATACGTATTAATAATGTTAAGAGGGCGCATTATAATTAATAGACTGTTAGTTAAGCAGGCGTGCTACGGTTTTTTTTTTTTTTTTTTTTTTTTTTTTATTATCTGGGGGTGTGCAACAAAGCGTTGCAACAGATCGTGCGCAAAATTTGAAGGTAAACAATCTACATAAAAAGTAAAACTTTTTTGAAGATGCGACGCTGACGTAGACGCCGACAGCAACCATGACGACGACGACGACGACGACGACGACGACGACTTTGGAAAAGCGTAAAAAGTCAAAGACAGCAAAAGTAAAATAAATAAAGCAGCGGCATAAAATTGCTGAAAAACTAAAGTGAAATTTTAACGTGCGATCGCGATGATGATGATCGTGATGATGATGATGATGATGATGACGCTGCAGAAGGAGGAGGCGAAAGAGGATAAGCATGTGCAATGTGCAAGCGGTCGCTCTCGCTCGCACTCCTTCTCTGGTGTCTGTTTGCCTTGCTTTCTGTCTGCCGTGTCTGTCCTGTTTGTTCGTCTCTCTGTCTGTCTGTCCGTTCGTCTGTCTGTCTGGCGGGTGCGTTTTGTTGTAACTTTTACTAATTCGAAAACTAAAACGCTTGCGGCAAGTTGCTGCTGCAGTTGCACTTGTTGTTGTTGTTGTTGTTGTTGACCTTTATTTGCGGTCGCATCATCAGCCGCGGCGGCGACGACGACGGCGGCGGCAGCAACTGTTGGCTGCACTTGTTCGCTTATTGTGGTTATCGTTGTTGTTGTTGTTGTCGCTGCCTGCTGCTGCTCAGGCTTGTTGCTATTGTTTTCGCCATTTGCCGTTGGCGCCGCTGCTGCTGCCAGCTCAACTGCAGAGGCAACAGGCTCCGCTCTAATTTCGATCGAAGTTGTCATCGCTGGTGCCGTCTGCACCGCTTGCTCAATATCCTTTGACATTGCAATCGAAAATCGATAAACGACAACTTTGCATGCAAATTACAATTAATTCTCAACAAGAAACACGAGAACACAACAGACACGCACACGCACACGCACGCACGCAGAGACAAGAGATCGGCGACAGCGAAGCGAGCAGAGAGACAGAAAGAGAGAACCGAACACTTTAAAGTGCAATGCGCAACTGAACTTAAAGTCGCCGCTGCTTGCTAGCGACAGCTCTGCCAGCAGCGACGTTGGCTGCGTTGGCGCAGAGCTTTCGACGGCAAGTGAGAGTAAAAGTGCTTTTTACAATGACTTCCAACATTTTGGACAAACTGTTTTAGCTTTTTTTTTGCGACTCCAATTTGAACGTGATTAGACGCAATTGCACTATAAAAGCGCCCCGCATAGTACCCTGCACCATGGGAGCTTTTAATGTTTTTCGACTGCTCGTAAAGTGTTTGGTAATTGTTAGACTTACTATAATGCACATTTAGCAGGGTAGTTAGTCGACTTGCCAGTTGGCTAATAGAAATTGGCATGCAATTGGCCAGTTGTGTCAGCCTTGCTGCTGCTTTTAATATGCCAAGCATCGTGTCATGTTGGGGGAAGGGTAAATGCGGGGGCTGTGGGTGCTGCGCATTCCTTTGCCCATGCCTCATTGAGAATATTTTTTTATTTTCTGAGCTGCATTTCAATTGCGGTGTAGCTAATCGCATGTTCTATGCATATTAATTGCACTTGGTTAAACTGGCCAAACTGCCTGCCACCCACACCCACTTTATCCTCCCCCAGCCCACGCATCTACTTCACTTTTTGCGACTTACCCAGTGAGAAGAGCATGCTGAATTTTTAGTTTAGTTTTCTTTTTGTGGCTGCTGCTGTTGGTTTTTTATTTAAAGCCACTTTTCTATATATTCTCTTTAATATTATATTTAATACTTTTCCAAAGCAGCTGCCTCTTAACTTGTTGAGCGAATTGCGTGCTGTGCAGGACGTGGCTGCTGTGCTTGGGATATACACCCAAGCACGTCCATATGGAAGCAGCGAAAAATGTCTGCAAGGGCAGCGCCGCCGCCCCTACGTAGAATGTATGAATTACCCCTCAAAAGCGCAGCAGCAAAGCTTTTGCTGGTGAAAGCTCAAACCATTCGCTCAATACAAACGCAACACACACACACACATGCATACACACAGTGAACCACTTGTTGGACACGATTGGCACACTCATTCTTTTTGTGATTTTGCATTTTGGCTTTCCAAACTTGGCTTAAGGCATAAAATGGCAAACTTTTACTTACTTTTTCTGTGGACGATCGACGGATTATACTGCAGTATGCCACGTTCTAAATAACACGCGACTATCGAAAAAGAAAAACCACGAAAAATAAATACGAACGAGAACGTTGAGAACTTCAACTGAACGCGTCAAGCAAACCACAACAACAGCTGAGGCGACGGCAACAGCATCGCGACGTCGGCATCAGTGTCGGCGTCGACGTCGACGTCGGCAAATAATTAAGATCAAAAAACAAACATCATGACGACAGGTTAATGACCGCCTATCAGCTACGCTGCAGTAGCCGCACACTATCATTGCAAGGTCTCACTTTCCCCTCAGGCCGATTAGTAATCGATCTACCTGCCCATCGTGTAATTTATTGTTGTTATTGTTTACTCATTTGGAAAAAGGCGGCTATATCAAATGTCAGCTGTGCGATATTTGTCAGCCCGCCTCGCAAACATCGCATAAGCACGTAGCTATCGATAACTGTGAGCTTTGCCAATACTCACATCACTAAGGGCCAGCAGCAACAACAAGAAACTGCACTTCTAATTTAATTGTACTATAATTCTGTAAAATAAATGCAATATGCTGTCCAACTTGATTGTGACCAACCAGAAGGTCGTCCTTATAATTGGTAAGTCAGGCCAAGCAATCCCTATAACATAAATTCATTTATTTTCATTCTTAATAGATCAACTCAATCGCGAGCGAATCGCGCTAAAGTTCATTGGCAGCCTGCTGGACGAACAGGGCGAGGGGGAGGAGATTAAGACACTGCCAATTGGCACGCAACTGAAGCACGTGGCCAGCTTTGAGACGCTGCTAAATGAATGCACCAGTAGCAGCACCAGCAGCAGCAACAACAACAACAATCCATCAGAGATAAGTGTCAAGTCAGGAAGCAATGTCGTACTGCCCACACTGGCCGATTTGCTGTGCTATCAGTCGCCCGCCTACATCTTTGACTTCCTCAACAAGCTGCGTCGTTCCGAGCATGTTCGTCGCGTCTTCCTCTGGGCTTCGCCACAGTGCTTGCAGCATCCTGATGCCGACTACATTCTTGCCGGCTGCGAGTACTTGGCCGAGTTGGTGCTACGCTTGGAGACAGACTCGACAATGTCCCTCATATCCCGCAAACCCGGCGGCGGCGTGAGCAACAAGCGCTACTCCTGTCAGGTCAGCAAGACTGAATTCAAGGTGACGCCACTAGCTGACGCAGCAGATGCGACTGGGGCAGCCGAGGCTGCGGCAAAGAAAGATGATGCCGTCCCAGCAGCTGATCCCGGCGGCACTTTTAAAATTGAGTTGGATGAGGATGAGGTAGTCGCACGCAATGCGCTCAAATTGCCATACGAGCGGTGAGCATAATCCCCAACCTGATCCAAAACTGTTGCCTTAACTTATTTTTCCCTGGCAGTAACAATGAGTCATCCGAGGGCAACATCATCTACACGCCCGATGCGGACGATGACTTCGATGAGGAGGATCCAGATGAAGATCTGGTGATATAGAGCGTGCCCGCATAGCATCAACGGCAGTACAAATGGCCTTGGCTTTAAATACAAATTTAGATCTAACTAGAGCTGCGAAACTATCGCTCGTACTATCGAAATTCAAAAACCATTGATTTCTCAAAATGTTACCTTTTAAATCATTATGAACGGTGTCCTTAATTAAAATGTTCAGATTATATAGATGTATATGCTATGTTCGATGTGCATCTACGATAGTTCTGCAGTTCTATGTCTAACATAAATAAACTAATAACTGTAAGCGAGCTCAACTCGATCGATCGATATCAATATTCCGGCCCAAAATGAATCCCAAGATAATCTTGATGTTGCATAGTTCAGAGTTTATTCTAGAGATATACATACAGATACATACAGATTTATGTCCAGTGTTACAATTGCATCGCATAGTTACTTAAAACCTAACAAATTTGTTTGTAATACTCATAAAACTCTCTCCAGGCCCATAAAATCTCATTCCCATTTTACAAACATACTTGTTACAAATATCACAACATTCTATAAGAAAAAAGAGTAAGATTTATCTGAAGCTGAATCTGAATTGGAGTTTTAAAACACGCAGAGAATACAAAAAGAGAAAATATAGTAATAAATTTTCGGCAGGCCGAAGCACAAATACCCTTGCATAGCTAATTGACTTGTAAGTAGAGTAAAGAAGACCATGACATTATAATAATGGAGCATAAAACAAAACTGGGTAGCGTCAATTTCGTAGCATTCTATCTACAGGCAGATTTCGTTATATTTACAGGTCTGTACACCAGCTCCGTTTCGTTTCGGTGCTTTAAATAATACTGAGTATTTAGTATAAAATATTAAAATATTTTAGGAATTAAATGTCGTTTCCAAAGCGTATGCAAGGACATTGAATTTGAACTTTAACCCGATTCTAGTTAAATGTGCGTTGAGCATAAAAATATTGCTGCATTTGTATACGTATTGTGACATATAGATGATCTAACTTCATATTAACAAACACTCTCAAAGTTCCCAATAATTGTGGCTTATCTACTAGTTACGGATGGTTAAAAGACACGAAGACATTCACAGGTATTTACACAAAAAAATTAATAACAAAAGTGATCAATGGTAGCGATTTCAGAATGGCTATAACAACTGCTCAGACTATCCGCAGTACTACCGCAACCTGAATCCAGGAAAGGTGACTCATTTGGGACTAGCATGAATTGCTTCGATAGTAATTCCAATGGTATTGCTGCGGGCCTTATCGTCAGCGCTTGAGTAACGCCTCAATATCGCTCTTGGGATCTGGTGCCAACGAGCTCCAGTTGGTGTCACGGCAAAGTGGCAGCTCGGGCAGCACAGCGGGCTCATCCACAATGCATGTTTCGCGCAGCTGGAAGAATCTGCCCACCAGCTCATCAATGCGCTTGTGTAGCTGTTCTCCAGTATACTCGGCATAGGCCAAGGCTTCCTGGCGCAACGCAAACACGTCGTCATCGTTGTGCAGATGTTGCTGCCACTCCACGGGCAACTCAAAGTCAGGAGACATCGACATGGTGATGCCACCGTTAACAGCACGTGCAGCTGCTGCCGTTGTCAGCGGCTCTCCCTGATCATAGGCCAATGGAGAGACTAGAAACTTCAGCTGTGCATAGATGGAGGTGCGTCCGATTAGCTTGGCTGTCCAAACACCAGGTGTGAGCGGCTGTTTGAGTAGCGTCTTGGAGTGATTGATCACATCGATTTGCGACTCCTCGACGTGCAGCTCATTGAAGTCCTGCAGTCGACCCAATGGATCCAGCCACAGCAGCGTCAGGTTGTACGAGTGGGCGACTTCTTCCGGCGATCCAGTCACACCCTGGTAGGTGTAGCTCAGCAGTAGTTCAGAGCGAGGACCCAAAAGCTTTCCAAAGTTACGAGCAACCTGTTCCTTCTGGTCAAAGTCAGTGGAGACTTCAAAATTGCGCAAACGCTTGCTAAATCGTGCGTTTGTCGCCAGCTTGCCGTGCTGCACGGGGCGAACTCTTGTCTCCAGCTGTAGCTCCTTAGAGTCTTCCCTTCGCTGAACACTGTAGCGCACCAGGAATCCCTTGTACTGATCTCTGTGCAGATAGTGAGTCATCTCAAGCAGTTGCTTTGGTTCAAACTTCACCCGCTGCGCCGACAATCGCATTAGGCTGTCGCCAATGGAGCGCGTCTGATCATCCCCAGGGCCGTGAACATCCTCATGATGGTACAGCGATTGCCAGTATCCATGCAGATTGGCATACTCACTGGTGTACGGTCCATAGAGCCACTCCTCCAGCTGCAGCAGCACAGCCTGATTGATTATGGGCTCGAACTTGCGTGCGAAGAACAAAGATTTCTGCTCCGTAGCCTGCAGACGGGCCCAATCCTCAGGTTTGAAGTCGTTGGGACTGCAGCCACACCAGTCGACCACATGCTTGTACTGGCACTTGCAACCTTGCTTGCGCTTCCAGTTGGTCACATGCAGATTGTTGTCCACGTAGCTATGACAATGCTCCGTGTTGCGGAGCACAGTGTGAAAGAAGGACTCGGCGGGCAACAGTGTATGCCGGAACAGTTTCAACAGCGCATGCAGCAGCTCATCATCCTTCGCTGGATGCGTGACATATCTGACAAATGGACGTGAGAGTCCCACCCAGTCACTGCCTCCATCGACCTGAATGCCGGCTGGCAGCTTGCGATCTCCGATGCGCCACATATGCGTATCGCACTCCACAAACGTCTTGTCCAGTCCCTGTTTCTGTATGAAACGCTGCGTCTCCCGGCCGTGCCCCTTCACAAAGTTCCGTCCTCGATTCGCACTCATAAAGTCCACCAATTTGTCCAGCGTTTTCACCGGAAAGTCACTTTCACTTAGGTTAATAACAAAGTCCCAATGCCAGCTAGACTCCAGCAGATCCTGCATGCACTGCAGCAACATGGTCAGCAGCGAGGCACCACCCCAAATCGTGGAGAAGCGTTTACGTGCTAGCCTGATGTTTGGGAATTTCTCTTCAAGCTCGAGAAGCTCTCGATAAAGATAATCCTGACGCTGTAAAAGTCAAAGGGCGAAATCTTAGTATGGATGATAAGTAAGAATGATTTAAGTATATTCCACTTTGGTATCAGTACAAAATATAATATATTAATACTTTTAACATTTCCTATGTATAATTAATCTTGTAATTCTTGGCGTTCTATTTCACAGACACAACAACAACGTAAAGCGGGCGTTAAATTGCGCACAATTAGCACAAATGATGGAAACCGCTTTAATTACGAAATCCGGTAAACCCCTCGCTTCCAGCCCCATCCCGCCCCTGCTAACTTACCGCATCAACGTGTATATAGTAAACGTGCTGGGGCGCATAGAGCGCTCGAAGCAGTCGATGAACCTGTCGCAGGGCACGTCCGTTCAGCGTCAGCAGAAACGCAATGCGAACACGCTGCTGCTCACCCCCGGCCGGACTGCTTGCCGCAGTCTGGGCAGTGAATTCTATAGGAGATTAGGAGATTATTATACATATAACATTTACCAGGTTACAGGTTGTAGGTTACTCACTTGCGATGCCCGTTTCGTAGACGTTCATGGCAAAGAAGCCACCGCAGATTTCCTTGGCATTGTCCAGACATTTCATATTGCAGCTGGAGTCGGGCAGCTTGGCAGAACTGGGCGGCGCATCGAAACCGCAGAAGCATTCACGGCCATATTGTACACCAGCATAGGGATATCCCGATTGCAGGCAAAGCTCAACGCAGATGCTCGGAGAATTTGATGTCTTGAAGCTGGTAAAGTACCCAGCGAGCAGGCGAGAATCCTTCTCGTCTCGATAGCAGCCCAATGAGACATTCGCTGTGTGGTTGCCGGAGGGGCAGCTGCTCTTCAGATGTGTTGCATAGAAGCGTCCGGCTTGAATGGCACAGGCAATCTGTGCGATATGTTGACGGCAGTCTTTCGTCCTGGCGCGTTGAAGCGCCGATATTGCTTCCTTGGCATTGATATCACATTCGGGCTGGAAGCCCAGTTGTTGTGCAATTGTAAGCGTGCTCTTACTCTCGGCCACTTGAGCCTGGACATGAAGTGGTTTTGTTGGCGACGCCTCTGTGGCGACACTGCGCTGGGTGCGCAGTGCACCTGCTATATCTATATCCACAGATTTGTAGGCCAGAAATAGTTGGATGGCAACGATGAACAACAGAATTATGAAGAATGATCGATAGCGGCGCAGCCAGCGCACGGATAACGAAGACTCCATGGTCACGTCCAGGGATGCGCACGTTTTATGTGGTCGCTGTCGCTGATCCCTGTCCATATGCTTGTGGCTCGTTCGTTGCGCAGATGCTTTGGTGTAGCATGTCAAGCGCGTATCCAGTGCACTCTTAATGGCATCGAGATTTATTTACAATCGCCTAGTTTAACTGCATGGTACAAAAAATACTGTAATCGTACTGCAAAGAACGATAACACTTTCCGATAACCGACACATGTTCTGCCAGAGCACCGATACGAAATATGAATTATCGAAATGCGGCACATCGATAGTTGAGGGCATTTATTTACAATCAAATTTACCTGTTGTTATTGGTATTCCTTATTCAGACTATTTCACATCGTGCCTAAAACCGAAATATCATATATATTTATTATTAAATCGAAATCCAGAGTGATTCGCGGAAATACGGTACGCATTTTACATATAGTTCCCCCCTTGGTCGTCGAGCATTGCACCCGGAATAGCAAAGTTGCTGAGGCTGCATCGGAAGAAACGTTTTCAATATGGTCGATCCGAACCGGAAAATAAACAGACTCCCAGACAAAGATGTTAATTTTCTAGAGGAATGCGAGTCAGAGTTTGCCCTACGCTATACCAAAGACGATGATGAATTTATGGCACACTGTGCGAAGCCAGCAGCAGAGCCGCCATTGGTGGACAACTGGACGAGTGGAGGAGGTGGTGGTGGTCCACCGGGTGGTAATAGTGGTGGTGGATATTCGGGCTCATATAATAATCGCTACAATGGTGGACACCGTCGCGGAGGAGGCGATCGTGGCTGGCATCGTCGTGGAGGCGGCGGTGGCTACAACAACGACCGTGGCCGTGGTAATGGTCATATGGGAAAAATGCAACAAATTTGTACATCATGGTATTCTTTCAGATAATCGCCGTAATCGTTATGAGCCCTATCATCGTCGGGATCGTGGAGGCGGTAACTCCAGTGGAGCAGGTCCATCAGACCGTCCCTACGAGCACAGGAATCGAAATGAGCACCAAGCAGGCGGTAGTGGGTCGCCCATGAAGGTCAGACGCGACTATGGAAACTTTGTGCCTGCCTCCAAGGAGTAAATGAAACTCGAATCATTTTCACACACACACACACATATGTATAATATATATTTAAATTCCAATGTTAAAGACAAAGTGAGACTGAGAACTTATTTGCTAGACAGCTGACTCGGACAGATCCTTGGTCTTCTCTTCTGTTGGTGCTGCAGACATGCCCGCGCCCATGGCATTGAATAGATTGGACACGGGTCCCGCGCCTCCCATCTGCGATTTGTAGCTGTCCATCATGTTGCGCAGCGTGTTGACGTTTATGTTAATCGGTTCGAAGTCTTCGATGTCATCGAAATCGTCCTCGGCAGCGCTGCGTTGGGAGGAGTTGTTTGCTGTGCCGCTCTTGCCGTGGAATGATTTTCCCACAGTGGTTTGAGCCAGCTCGCGATCCATTTGCTCCATGTACGCCTTGATGTTGCGGTCCAGACGGAAGTTATCTTCAGCCGAACCAATGCCGCCACTGCCGCTGGACAGAGCATCAAAGTTACGCTGCAAATCATCCTCATCTGCGTAGTCACTCATCTCTGAATTGGAATCCCAGTTGTCCTCCGGTATCACAAAGTCCAGGAAGTTGCGCACATGTGTGCTATCCTGCTCCTCGGACTGAATCAGCGAGTTGCGCTGGCATGCCTTGCGCATGGAGGCATTCTTCTTAACCTTGCTGCTGCTACTAGCTACACTTGAAGGCGCCTGCGACGGTGGCTCATCATCGTCCGAGTCCAGCTCGTCACCAGCGTCTGGCTGTCCTGTTTCGATGCCTTCGAAATTGGATTGTCTATCCAGGAATTGGGTAAGTTGCTTGGTGAACTCGGCTGCATTCACGTCCCCATTGGGATTGTAAAGCTTCTGTGCACCATAGCGTTCCTGAAGCATGGCATCCAGTTCCTCTGCACTGATATCAAGCCAGTCATCTGCATCGCTTGGGAGTAAATTGTTCTCCTCATCGCGTAGCTGCTCCTCCCCTGTAGACTGCATAAGCATCTCGACTATTTCGGCGCCAACCAGTGGAGCTGTGCGGAAACGCTCCTGGTTGCGCTTAAAGTATTCCTTGGCCGTGGCTAACAAGCGTTCGTACTCGGCACTGCCCTCCAAATTGTCTCTGAAATATCCCTTAGCCTTCAGGCTGCGCTGATATGATCGCCAGGCAGGCGTGTTTTGCTCCGACTCATCGCCAGAACGCTTGGCTTGACTGGCCAGAATCTCAAGGCCGCTGACAATTTTGACACCAAGCAACTGCTCCTTGTACGCCTCAGGATTGGCTACGGCATCCGTTAGCTTCCATCCCAAACGCCGTTCCGGTGTATACTGACTGTGCATCAACATGGCGTAGAGGCAGCGTGTGAAGGCGATATTGGTGCGTATCCTAGGCGACTCGGGTGGAAAGTAGCGCATGGTCCGAAGTGCTTTCGTATCGAGCGAGTCGCGTTCGCAGAAGGCACGCACAGCCGACGCCACCAGGGAGGGTCGTTGCTTCAATAGCTGCGCTGCGTTCTGGGGTAGCTGTACGATCTGACGATGAATGGATGCGTGAGTGCTTGTCGGCTGGAATTCCTTGAGGCGCGCGTCGATGCAGTTCTGTATCTCTTTGGAGCAGCGATACAAGATGGGATTAAGACGAATGCGCCGCACTGCAGTTGCCAGGGGCAAGCGCTTGTCCTTGCTGGTGTTGGTTGAGTTCTGGATCAGCTGCAGGCCACCGTTAACCAGATAAACGCGATTCTCACACGTCTCCGGGTTGGCCCAGTCGGGCAAGACGTCTGCTGCCTCGATAAGCAAAAACTCGCCGTCAGCATCGCAAACCCGTGCTATGACATCCTCACGAGAGCGGGTCAGCTCGCCCAAAAGGTATACAATGAACCATTCGTCGCCAATATTGTCGCCGTAGTGCGTCACGCCGTGTAAATGGGGCGGCAGCACAACTAAAATGAGCCGAATTGTATTGTGCTATATATAGAAGTATGATCAAATAATTACCCTGCCCCTCCTCCTGCTCCTCTTCATCGTCGTCCTCTTTCTTATCCTCCTCGTTGAGCAGACGCTCCTCAGTGCTGCCTGTGCGCGATATTAGCTGAAATTCGTCCTTGTGCCAAATGTAACTGCGCTCCTGCACCTTTTGTGCCACAAAGGACATACAATCTGCACGCACTTGTTCCAAGTGCTGACGCAGTTGCTCCTCGTTTTGATCCTGGCCTTCGGCTAACTTCGGAAACACATAATATTCCACAAAATCATCCTCGCGCACGAATTCCAAGTTGGCACCTGGCACCTTACTCATCTCTTTCTTTGTTGTCTGCTCTCACCTCCTTTGTTTTGTTTTGTTTGTGACTCAGCCCCCTAGCCAAGAACGTGTGTGTCCTTTGTGGACTCTGTTTGCAGCCAATTAATGTGAAATTGTAATTTAATCAATAATAGATCAAGAACTTGTACGTTTAATGAGAAATACAACTTCTTTTTAAACAGTTTTCATTTATTATTTGCTGAAAACACTTTATTGGTAGGAGAGCTGTGGCTGTTGCTGTGGCCAATCGCAATGTTATCGGAAGCGTTTCGATAACCACATTTACAAATAGTAGTACTTGTCCGATACCAATTAAACAATCTTAAGTTATCGATTCTAAATTTTATTTAACTGGAATTTATAAAGGCGAAGAGACCATTTTATTGCATTGTTAAAGAGGCAGAATTAAGGTATTTTAAGCTTACTTGGTAGAATGTAAATATGCTACGTAAATGCTTCTTGAGCTTCTTAAATGATGGTCAATGATGGTTCTTGATGTGGATATACGCATCAATAGAAATACTCATATTTCTGGGCATGCTGTAGCATTACCTCCATGGACTTTTTGCCCTGTAGCACTCCGTTTCGTTCCATGTAATTCCAAATGGAAGCCATAAATATGCAGAACAGTATGACTCCGAATACAATAAACTTGAGGAACAAGTAAATAGTCCTTAATCCTACAGGGGGTGCGAACTCAATCAGTAGGACAAGTAGAACGAATAGAATAGTTGCCGCACTGTAATACAATAAACGATCCGTGTTGAGCTGCAACAGCGAAGCATCACATAGGGACAATGCCTCCTGTAGGGCTGCTGTGCGAGCGGTGGCGGTGGACACGGGGTGATCCATGGTCAAGCAGCTGTTATTGTCATCAGCCGTGGAAGCAGCAGCGGCAATTCCATCCCCGCCATTTTGTAAGTGTATATCAAGAGATCCTGCTCCGTTGGGAAGTTTACACACCACATCCTCGGCCACTACTGGTACATCGTTTGCTGGCAGAAGAGTAAGCTTAAGAGTTGCAAGCACGGCCTCATGATCCGAGTAGCTAAACTTCTGACCAGGCACTCGATCGGGAAAAGGTAGGGTATACTCGACAATTTCCGCTTTGATATGATCTGCGCTCCTTACAAAGATGTGGTCAATACGTATGCCCAGAGGATTTTTTTCCAGAGCTCGTGCGGATGTATACGAATTCCTGCCACACTCGTTGGTCCTAAATGTGTCCGACTGGCAGCTGTCCCTCATCTTGGAGGTGTAGAGCAGTACCTTGTACGAAATATCCTGAGGTTGTGTATTGAGATCCCCAGCCAGAATCTGAAGCACCGAATTGCCACGTGTCGCCTCTATGAACTGCGCTGTGTCAAAGGCCTGGATGACCCGATGCGTCTTGTACTCATCATTCTCATTGTCGTACTCTGCATGAAGATGCGCGTTATACAGATGGACGATCTGGTCACCAAAAAGGATGCGACAAAGACCTACACCCTTGCCACCGAACCAGTCGGCGTGTTGGATGCGATGGAAGTACCCGTTGACGGACCAGGCATGGAAGAGTGTACCCAGAATCGGATATTTCGACAGCACGAGAAGTCCAGCACCCATGACCCCACTGTGAAAGTAGTGGGAATAGGGAAACACATTGGCGGTGTCCTGCTGCAGTCGTTCGCTATCCTGTTGCGACCATACCTCTTGTAGCGACACTATATCATATTGACCGCCATTGAGCTCCTTACATATTGCCTCTATACGGGGCGCTCGGTCACTGGACACAAATGGAATTCCCCTGGAATTATAATTGGATTTTGGCAACGTCGACAAGGTAAATTAGTCCACTTGCGCGTGACCAAATTTGTAGGTATATAAACACTCACCATATATTTAATGTTAGAATTTTCAGCTCCAGTAGCAGCATTGTGATATGTGTTGTGGTCGCAAACCGCAGGCCAATTCATTTGATATCACTGGCGCACACAATGTACGCAGGCGGCCAGCATCGATAAGATTAAATTAATTTGTTGCCGAACGTTGATCAAAACAACATTTCTGTTGAACGCATTTTTCTGCTCTCTTAAGGTTGTCTGCACGCAATTTTCGACTCACGTGAAGTTGGCTGCACGCAGTTTTTCACTCACTAAAAGTTGGCTGCGCTCATTTGTGCGTAACTTGATGTTGGCTGCGCGCAATTTTTTACCTCGTAAACAACAGAAAGCACATTGAAAGTGTAAAATAATTCAAATTTAATTAAACATTTTGTTAAACTGTGAGAAATAATGGCTAAAACTGAATTGGATATAAAGAAGCAAAAACGTAAAGGCAAAAAGCGCAAACATGAAACCCAAGCAGCTGGCAGTGATGATGAAGTGGCTAACAAAAGTGTGATCGTGGAGGAGAAGCCACAGGTGCAAAGCGAAACCCAAACAGATGAAGAGATTGTACGAAAGGGTAAATAAACTATATTGTTGTAGCATTGCAGAGATTTTCATAAAACTTGTTATGACTGTTAGGCAAGCCATCAAAGCGCAAGCAACACACCGAGCAAAATGTGATCAAAGAGAAACGTAGTAAGCCAACAGAAGAAAACAACGAAGAAGACGACGCAGCCGCAGAAGAGGTTGGGGTGGATGACCTGCCTACAGCGGATCTTCTGAAGGAGGCAGCCAAGCCTGAGAACTCCAACGCAATTGTCACGGTTCGCCAGAAGAAAAGAAAGAAACATTTGGAGCGTTTAGAGGCTCAAAAGGGCCAGAGCGCCGATAAGGATGCCAAGCGCAATGAAGAATATTTGCGTAAGTGGAGGGACAACAGAGAAGAATGGAAATTCGTAAAGCTGCGGCAGATTTCCATACAGCAAACTGCTTTCGACGAGGATAAGCTGTCTGCCGAGATTTGGCCCATTGCCCTCGAATATCTGGCAGCGTCCAAGGGAGGTTCGAAGGCAATCATCTGCAAATTGGCAGAGGAGGTCATACAAGAGCTGGACAAAAAGTGTGAAGAGCTTAGCGAAGACTCGGAGCGGCGGACAATTGTCGAATCATCGCGATATCAGCGAGCTCGAAACCTGCTGCAGAGCTTCGATTGAGCCTCAGGTAACTAAGATTAAGATAAAGTAGAAAAACGCGTTCTTGTTGATGTTTAGTGTTTAATAAACAACGGAAAAGTTAATTATTTACAAATCCACATAGGCCAATAGTTTGTCCAGATGTTCAATACGCTTCTTTAGCAACTCTTGCTGCTGCTCCTCGTGCTCCTCAAGTTTCTCGAGCATAAAGTGCTGCATAAAGAGACGAATGCTTTGCTTGAACTGGTGCAGCTTGGAATTCTTGGCAATGCGCTCAAAGGCCTGGTACAACTTGCTCTCATCGCCAGAGAGGATTAGACGTAGCATAACCTCGCGCATGAAGTAAAAGCTGAGTTTCTGCAGCTGCATAAAGTCTACTACCTTCAGCACAGACAACTGCAGCCCGGCGGAAAGGATAAGATGCTGCAGGAAGCTGGCCAAGTTGCGAATCTGCAGTTTCGAGAGTTTCTCGATATCATTGACACGATCCCAAGTGGCGAACTGGAAAGCCAACTGGAACTTGCGATTGTATTGACAGAATTTCAATGCCAGGTGAGCATAGTATGGATTCGAACGTCGTTCATTGAGAGCACAATGAATGATCACATAGGCAACGGTGCGCTGATCCTTAAGGGACAAATGCAAGATCTTCTCGAAGGCATCCACATAGTCTGCAGCACTCATAATAATACAGAAGATGTTCCGTCGTTCCGCTGTGTTCATATGCTGCTTTTTCGCCAGTTCCAGCAGCTGCTCCGAGAAGCGTTGGCTGCCAGGCTGTTGTCGCTGTTTCTCCTGCTCTGCCTGCGCTGTGCCCATCTCGGCCAGGTTGCCCGTCCAAGCTGAGCCCACAATCCACCACTTTCCGACCTTATCGGCACGCAACAGGTCTTCCAGTGTAATATTCAGTGTGACAACATACCGATCGTTTCGCAGCATACCCTTTAATTGCTTTCGCAGGTTCTCTGCCAGCTCGGGATCATATTGTGGAAGCTTTGTCATATTGTTGTTTTTTACAGCATTGAGAATGTCTACCATAAAACGTAGACGGGGATTCTCCTTCAATTCCAGGGGCGAAGCGGCAATTTGTGTTTGGACATTCTGCATCATGTTCTTGAACGCCAGCGGATCTTCCTTACGCAGACGGAAACCAACATTTTGGAAGATTAACAGAAGGCATTCCACCGACTTTTCACAAAGACTGCCGGCCAGGCGGGCTATAAGCTCCAGCAAGAGACGTTGCTCGTAGATCTTGAACATGTACATGTAGCAGAGGATAAGAACCAGATTATTCAGACGCTTATCCTCCACATCCAATGTGTCCAGTTCCTTCACAAAGCTATCGAACTGCTCCACAAAAGTCTGTAGGAAATGTGCTCCGATTTCGCTGCCTATGTGAGCGTGCAGATAGGCCAAGAGAACCATGTGCTCCTGAACCATGCGTTCATTAGCACGTGTTCGCCCCAGCAAGGCTTCCTGAAGAAGCTTTGTCAGAGTTTCGTTCATATTGTAACGGGAGTTCTTCATATAAAGTGTCTCGATGCCAGTAGAAATCTTGTGAAGATTCGCCTCGGACAAACGATTGAGCAAACCCTTACATTGCTTTTGAAGGCGAGCAAGTTGCTCCGCTTGTTTTGCACTGGTGCCTTCGCTAGCTGCCAGCAGAGCGCGTTGATGTGGAGGGATGTACTTTTGGCCAGTTTCTTTGGCCTCTGTGCCGTCATCATCCTGCACAATGTTTCCATCAGCATCACGACGTCGTCCATAGATATCTTCTTTGACTGGGAAAACAAAGATTAGTCAGTGGGCAAAGAGTTTGTAGTAATAGCCTTACATTTTGGTTGTGCTTCTTCCTCTTCTTCGTCGCTTCCTTCATCCAGGTCTTCTCCGCCGTCTTCTGACTCGGCGGCACTTTCATCTGACCCACCTACGTCTTCGTCCATTTCGCTGTCCGCTTCAGGCATATCATCCATTTGCTCATCATCTTCTTCGCTCCACATACCCGCCTCCTCTTTTTCGCGCTGTTCCTTTAGCTCTTTTTTACGACGTTGCTTCTCTTCCCACTTTTGCTTCTCCTCATCATCGTCCAGCACAAAGTCGAGCAAATAGTCTAGGCCATCGTTGAACATTTTCCGGACGACACGATTTTTGTCTTTGCTTTTATTGAGTTTCAACTTCTTCTCCAGCTTTGCTATTTCTTTATCCTCCTCCTCGTTTTCGAGCTTGAGTTGCTTCATCCGCTGCTTGCGGGATTTGGTTAAAATTTCTTTCTGCTGTCGCAGCTCACGTTTGCGGGCCACCATCTCATCCTGTCGCTGAATGCCGGCATGCTTCTTGGGCGCCTTTTGGCCAAGTGGCGCAAAAGTTTCTACCTTAAGACTTGCTGGAAGGCGTGAATCCACTTCCGCGTCACTGAAATCGGATGCAATGGATTCATCGTCATCCGCATCCACCTCACCGGCCAGGAGTTCTTCGCGAGGAATATCTTCAGGATTTACTTGAGCCTTTTTTGGCTTTTTCTTTTTTTTGCCTTTGCCTTTAGTCGCCGCCAACGCAGCTGCCTCTGCTGCGGCTTCTGCTACGCGCTGCGCACCGTTTGTTTTGGACGCATGGAAGATCCTTTTATTGTTCTTTTTTGTCTCCTGCTTTAGCTTTCGCTGCTCCTTGCGGGTCAGCGGTTTTTTTGGTGCCTGCTTCTGCACCTTGGCCATGTCAACAAACTCAAAACACAAAATGGAATCAACGTTTTAAATTGGTTTGTTGTTAGTGTTGCCAAATCAGCTGAGCCCAACACGTGCAAGGGATTTTTTAATACATTGTGAATTGCACTTTATTCAATCAGCTGTTTTGTAAATCTATCGATATATTTTAACAATCGATGAGATAAGCAGACAATTTATTTTGTTCTATTTGATATTTAATTTGTTATTTTCTGTATAAAAACAAAGTGTCTGCAACATGTCTTCGCGCTGGTATCCCATATATCAACGCGGCAATCCGCAATTGCGTGTATTCCTGCCAAACTTTTGGATGAAACTGGTGCGGCCAACCGAAGAGCAGCCGGCCAACGTTGTTACCTTTGCCGTGTCCACGGAAATGACCAAACATGATGTGAAAAACTATTTAGAAAAGATTTACAAGATTCCTGTGGTGGATGTGCGAACACGTATAGCTATGGGCGAGACGAAGCGTGATCTGGCCTACGGCTATGTGACCAAAAAGGATGACGTCAAGTTGGCTTATGTAACCATGGTGAGTGGATGCGACAGATGGAACAAAAGCTACTGCGGATGTAACAAGTATTTCTCTTTGCAGCCAAAGACTGAGGCATTTACTTTCCCGGACCTATTCGTCGATAAGGCGGAGAAGCAGGAGAAAGAGGAAAAATCTTTGGATGAGTCGAAAGAGGGCTTCCGCAGATTCTTGGATCGCAACAAGAAGCGACCAGGCACGCCTGGCTGGTATTCCATTTAGACTTTCGCTAAGGATTTTAGTTTAAGTTGTTTTGCAACGAGTAATAACATTTATTTTGAAAACATCAAGATAGTTTAAAGCTTTGCTCCAGTTCCTTCGCCTTGGGCTTGGGTTGTTTCCTTACTGCTTGGCATTTTTCACCGCGTTGGCTATCCAGGCGCGGATTTTGTCTTCATCCTGCAGGCCTACCATGCGCTGCACTTCCTTGCCATTTTGCATGATCATGAGAACCGGAACGGCGCCCACATCGTAGTCCAGAGCCAGTTCGCTGTGCTCGTCGATATCAACTTTGGCCAGTTTAATGGAGCCGGCCTGCTCGCCCACAATGCTTTCGATGCGTGGCGTCAAGAGCTTGCAGGGATTACACCAGCTGATGAAAATAGAAAAGGTAAGTTAGTAATAATAAGCCAATTTATCGTAAATGCGGATGACATCTTCCTTACGTTGCGAAAAAGTCAACAACCACAGGCTGCTGGCTTTTCTTCACCTTCTTGTCGAACTCCTCGGGGCTCTGCACCTTGAAGATTTCATGCCTCTGTGCTGTGACAGAGAACATACGCATACTGCTTCCAGCCTGTCGGGTGACATTGCTGACCAGATTCACCAGTTGTCGCTGCATTTTACAATTTGTTCACAATTTGTGGATATTTCTTGTTACGCGAGTGAGTTTATTGACAGCTGACAGAGCTGCTAAAAGTGAGTGGTACCGTATATCGAATTCACAGCTGTTTGCAATATATCGAAATCGCAGCTGCTTATCGTTTTCATTTAGTGTGACCATAAGTGAGAGTGCACATTTAGTGTGGTAACTAGTGAGAGAGAGAGAGCAAAATGTGAGTAATGACTTGTAATTTTAGTTCATAAATATAAAAAATTATTAAGAGACGGTCCGAAAAATGAAACAACACTTTAAATATTGATATATATATATAAGTACTTACTACTGCTTTGAGGCAGTGTAGAAAAATACCAGACACGATGAATGTTATTGAATACAATATTAAAATAATACCGAACATGCATACACTGACAGCGAGCAAAACACACACATACACACATACACACTCACGCACACGAGCTCACACATACAGTAACACGTACTCGCGTCAAGCATAAAAAATTGTAATATCAAAAGTTCAATTGAATTGATTTCATACAAAAACTAAAAATCAAATTCAAAGTGTTATTTCCGCGACGTGTAACTAATTGGCGAGTTATCGTTACGGATACCTAAGTGGACTCCTAAGTGAGCTCAGTGTGGAATTAGTGAGGCGCCTCTTTTAACTGCGCAAATGGCAAATTGCCATAGGGAGGTGGAACAGTAGAGGACTCGCACCGAACCGATTCGTTCCGAACCGTTTCGAGCCGCCGACGGACGACTAGACAACGATGGATGATCTCTCGCAGGGCGACATTTGTCGCGTCTGCCGCTGCGAGGCGTTGCCCGAACGGCCGCTCTTCTATCCGTGCATCTGCACGGGCAGCATCAAGTACATTCACCAGGACTGCCTGATGCAATGGATGCGGTACTCGCACAAGGAATACTGTGAGCTGTGCGGACACCGCTTTAGTTTCCAGCCCATCTATGCGCCCGATATGCCGCGTGTGTTGCCGCTGCGGGATGTTCTGGTTGGCCTCATGTCGGCGGTCTTGGAGGGCGCACGTTGCTGGCTCCACTACTCCCTGGTGGGCATGTCGTGGTTTGGTGTGGTGCCCCTGTCGGCATATCGCACCTACCGCTACCTCTTTCGGGCCAATTCCTTCGACATGATTCTCTCGCTGCCCTCTGACATCTTCTCCTTGGAGAATCTGGCATCGGATGCGTTCCGTGGCTGCTTTGTGGTGACTTGTACACTTCTGTCCTTTATTGGCTTGGTCTGGCTGCGTGAGCAGATTCTCCATGGCGGCGGACCAGATTGGCTTGAACGCGATGAGGCTCCAGCAGCAGCTGCGGCACCTGCTCCAGTTGTAGCTCCCGTCGCCCCGGATCCTGCACCTAATGCAGCTGCAGCTGGAGGAGCACAGGTTGATAACAACAATGCTGGCGAAAACGAAGGCGAAGGCGAAGCCCCAGCTGCTCCTGCTCCCGTGGCACCTGCAGCTGCCGAAGCAGACAACGATGAACAGAACTGGAATCCCATGGAATGGGATCGGGCCGCCGAAGAGCTTACCTGGGAACGTTTGCTTGGCTTGGATGGCTCACTGGTCTTCTTGGAGCACGTCTTCTGGATCATCTCGCTGAACACCATGTTCATCTTTACCTTTGCCTTCTGTCCGTACTGTGTGGGCAACTTCATCCTAAGCTCCATGGACCTGCTGCAACCGGAAAAGCCTCTGCTCCTTTTCCATGGTCTGATCACGACGCTCTTTGGATACTGCTGCATTGGACTGACCCTGGTAGTGCTCCATTTCTTTGCGCGTGTTTTCCGCCTACGCCGCATTTGCTGGTTCATTGGACTCTGCTACATTGTGGTCAAGGTATCGCTGCTGTCTGTCGTGGAGATCGGTGTGTTGCCCCTGATCTGTGGCTGGTGGCTGGACATCTGCTCGCTCCCGTTGCTTGACGCGAGTCTAAAGGATCGCACGACCAGCTTCAAGGCTGCGCCTGGTACTTCCCTCTTCGTACACTGGATGCTTGGCATGGTCTACGTCTACTACTTTGCCGCCTTCATAGCGCTGCTCCGCGAGGTCTTGCGTCCTGGTGTGCTTTGGATTTTCCGCAATGTCAATGATCCGGACTTCAGCCCCATTCAGGAAATGATCCATGTACCCATTGTCAGGCATGTGCGACGTCTGGTGGCATCGGCCATGCTCTTTGGCTGCGCTGTGCTGCTAATGCTCTGGCTGCCCATTCGGATTCTGCAGGTGGTTTGGCCCAATTTCCTGCCCTACGCTTTGAGCGGAGACTCGGAAGTCAATGATCTGAGCCTGCAGCTGCTGCTCTTGCAGGTGAGTATCGAATGAGATTCGTTTTGTCGATTGGTTAATCCCTTCCTGCATCTTCTCCTGCTCAGATTGTGCTGCCCGGCTTCTTCGAGCAGACTCAGACCCGCATCTGGTTGAAGGGATTACTGCGCATCTGGTGCGTTTCTGTGGCTTGGCTGCTTGGCATACGCAGCTACTTGTTGCCAGCGCCGGAGCCAGCAGCTGAGGAGGAGGCAAATCCAGCTGCTGCTGCTGCTGCCGGCGCAAATGGTCAGGAAGCAGCCCCAGTGGGAGCAGCAGCAGCAGCAGCAGCACCACCAGCTCCGCCAGTTGTGGTAGCACCACCAGAGCCAGCACCACCACGTAACCTGGCCGCCGCCCATCAGGCGATGATGCAGCGAGATGGTCCCGTCGGATACCAACCCTATGAGCGTCCCACATTCTTAGCTGTGCGTCTATGCGCGCTGATATCGCTCATGTGTTTCTCCATTGTGTGTGCTGCCATGCTGATGCTCACCGTGCCCGTTTACATAGGACGGCGACTGATGATGCTCTGGACAGGCCAACAGGGTGACAAGGCTCCTGCAACCCTCGTGCCTGGAGATTTGCCGGCTGTGGATCCCGAGGCAGCACGAAAGAACGAACGCCTGCTACGTCCCCATGAGCTGTACACCGCAGAGATTGGCGGATATCTATGCTGGATAATGTCGCGTGGTGTTGCCGTAGTGGTCACCCTGCTGCCACAGGGACGGACGGCCATTGTCAACAAGATGAAGCACTGGGCCCGAGTGGCCCTGCAGTATGCCCTTCCCGTGTTGACGCTGATAGGAATCTTTGTGCTGGTGCCATTGCTATTTGGATTGCTGTTGGAGCTGGTGGTGGTTATACCATTGCGTGTACCGCTACACAAGACGCCCATCCACTTCTTGTGGCAGGATTGGGCACTGGGTGTGCTGTACACCAAAATTGCAATTGCTCTCACTCTCATGGGACCGGATTGGCATCTGAAGCGAGCACTGGAGCGGGCCTACACGGATGGACTGCGGGACTTTGATTTGAAGTTTGTGATGCGCGACCTGGCTGTGCCGGTGGTCACCACATTTGGCCTTGCACTGGCCATACCCTACGTCATCGGACACTCGCTGCTGCCCATATTCTTTGCCAATCGTAGGGATCAGTTTATCATCGGCCGTTTGGTGTACCCAGTGAGCTTCATTGTGGTGGGCAGCATTTGCTTCGTGCTCTTCCAGATAAAGCAGCTAAAGAAGCTCTATCTGTCGATAAAGGTGGACAAGTATCTGGTCGGACAGCGGCTGGTTAACTATGAGCATCGCAAGAAGCAGCAGCAGGCGGCAGCAGCGCAGAAGCTGAAGGCGCGCCAGGAGGCGGAGGAGGCACAGCAGGCGCAAGCCCAGCCTGCGGATGCAAACGCCGGAAATGCCGGAGCAGATCCACTGCTAGATCTTGCCGAGCAGGCAGCACTGCATGCTCAACGGCGACGGGAGCAGCTGCCACGCCCACTGATTGTCGATGCCAACGAGGAGCTGCTCTAGGGATACGTGGATTTTGTGTGCATGTTTATGATGGAGTCGCTGGTGCTGTACATCTACCTGATTCACATGATGCAGCCAGAGGATGCTGACGGGGAGCAAGAGCAAGAGCAAGCGCAGCCGCAGTAAAGGGTCAAAGGTAAGAATGTGAGAAGGTGCCACGCCCAGCTAGGGAGGCAAGATTGGGAGCCCGCTTCAAATTTTCAAGTTAAATGAAACTTTCGTTTTTTTGCTTTATTTTTTATATACTATACGTTAGCCACAATTGTTTGTTAAATTTTTTCGCTTATAGGACCCTAAACTGTACGATATTTTAAGCCAGCCAGATATAGCCAATAATCACCATAACTTCACTGATTTTTGTATCCCTTTTTCTTTATATATATTATCTTAATATACTTACTATAAATATATATTTACGATATTCATGTGCAACTTTTCGGTTGCTTTGTAAAAAGTTTGAAATGACAAAAAGAAAAACGGAAATACGATATAACGAAGAATACAAAAATACACTGAAAATCCAAGTACGATATATGGCATACCCATACACCCATACATAAATGAAAAAAACCCATCAAGCTTGTAGGATGGCGATTAATAAACTACATATATAAATATATATTTAGAAAGACAACCTTGTATTAGAATCCGATACGATACGATATGATATATATTGATGTATGAATGTCAAATTCTCGTTTGCAATTTCCCCCGAAACGCAAGAAAAAAAACATAAATATTACACAAAGAAACAAAAAACAAAAAGAACTTGGTAAATGTGGTGAAAACTTTTGAGTAGCTTTACGAACTTGTAAAAATTATATATGTATGTATACATTTAATTATAAATGGTATGAACTAAATAAAATAAATTTAACTCTAAACTCTAAGCATGGCGAAAATGTCAGTTAGGGGAAACTTCTTCAAAAAAGGTTTTCCCATTGGCATACACCATACAAAAGTCAGTCATACTTGAGGCCTTAAAGGCTTACGAATACAAAACTTTGCAACTGTTGGGTACTGTGCGAGTTGTGCTATCCGAACAGTTGATACCCTTCAGGCTCGTATTTAATTAGAAATCAGCGATTTGCTTCGACAAAGTTTGCATACCGCGATTTTGTCAAGTGTAACGCGAAATTAAATTAAATTAAAATTTGAAGTTGAGGTTGAGATTGTGTTGTTGTTTTAGGGTGACGCGAGAGTGAACCTTGACCCAGGACACTGTTTGCCGTTGTCACTGGGATAATGCGGAGTACAATGGAGGCACTTGACACGTTGCGGTTAAATTGAATTTCTGAGAACTTCTTAATGCCCGGACGTGGCAGGACAGTTAATAAGGCGTGGGCGGAGGCGGAGAGAGGCGCGGGATCGGGTCGCGGCACAGCAACCACTCGTTCCGGACCACTGAGGCCACTTAATTAAATGCCCATTACGCAAATGCCGTGTCCTTCTCCCAGACCGGATCTGTATCCTGCTGCAAGCACCACCCGATTATGTGCATTCCTGGGCAGGACGACGCCTGCCTGGCTGCTGCCTGCTGCATGCAAATGCATCCAGCTGTGCTTGTTACAGCGGCACCATCCTCCGCCTCCTCCTCCTCTCCCCGCCTATCGACAATTGCAATTACGCTTGCAACAACATCGACAGAGTGCAGCAGCAGTGAAAGCAGCGCAGGGAGCAGGGAGCAGGAACAGGAAGCTGGACACTGATAGCTCAAGCAGAGCGTAAAATATGTACAGCGATTTACATTATGCGTATCCTGTTTTTCCTTTGGCCTCACCTATTCCACCACCCGCCCTTCGAATCACCTCGTGCTATTTTTATACTGCTTCCTTCTCTGTGCAACAAAGTAAGCACTTTCTTGCTTTATGGCTGTGGCTTTACCTCGACCGCCAACTGGACCTGGCGGAGACCTCAGCTAATGTTGATGCTGCGTCTTAACCTAATGCGTTCTGTGGTAAAACTGCTTAAAGCCACACACACACACACCACGTAAACACACACATAAACATGCACACTTCCACATCTGCAGCATCAGCAGGAACTTCATGAAACTGCATAAAAACTGTTGCCATATTGCAGTCGCCGGGCCGGAACTAGAAAATAATTAAATGGAAAATTAAGGTAAGTAGAACGATTTGTTATGAAAGTTTTTCAAATTTAGTTTCAGTTAGTCTATAGTATAATGTAGCAATATAAGCTGCATAATAATTTATTTCTTACCTCGTTTAATTTCTTTACTATATTGAAATATCCGACCTCTCTTATAACAACAAACAGATTTATTTTGATTTTCAACAGTCTCAGCTTCTTAAAAATGTATACGCTTAACATTTCGAATGCATTTTGACGATAGGTTAACCTCTAGATTGATTCTGCATAGAAATATTGTAAATCTAAATTGTCATAATTTCGAAATATTTCAAAGAGTCTATTGTAATATTTTTTAAATGTAAAATATCTTAGGTTATTAAAACATTACCATTGTCTAAATTTCCAAAATATCGAAAAATTTCAAAAAGTTTATTATGATATTATTTAAATGTAGAACCACTAAGGTTATGAAACCATAAACAAAATGTCATTCCGCATGAAAATCGATTGATTTTTAAGAAAGTTATGTCCTATGAAAATTGAGGGTACTAGGCCTGTCGATGTTACATGTCTAATTTTTTACCATTCACATAATTTTGGTCAAAATTAAGTTAAAAATCGATTTAAACACTTTTTAATAATTTTGAATTTAAAATTTTGAAAAAAATTATGTTGAAATATTACAGACAAATTTCCAAAATATCGAAAAATTTCAAAAAGTTTATTATGATATTATTTAAATGTAGAACCACTAAGGTTATGAAACCATAAACAAAATGTCATTCCGCATGAAAATCGATTGATTTTTAAGAAAGTTATGATCTATGAAAAATGAGGCTACTAGGCCTGTCGAGGATGTTACATGTCTAATTTTTTTACCATTTCGACATGATATTTTGGTCAAAATTAAGTATCGCCCAAAATCGATTTAAACACTTGTTTAGTACTAATTTTGACATCCGCAATCGATTAAACTTAAAAACTCGCGATTTAAAATTTTGAAAAAAAAAATGTTTGTTAAAATATTACAGGGGGGACCATTGTCTCAATTTTCAAAATATCGAAAAATTTCAAAAGGTCTATTATGATATTATTTAAATGTAGAACCACGCAGGTTATGAAACCATAAACAAAATGTCATTCCGCATGAAAATCGATTGATTTTTAAGAAAGTTATGATCTATGAAAAATGAGGCTACTAGGCCTGTCGAGGATGTTACATGTCTAATTTGTTGACCATTTCGACATGATTTTTGGGTCAAAATTAAGTATTGTCTAAAATCAATTAAAAACTTGTTTATTACTAATTTGGACCTCCGCAATCGATTAAACTTAAAAACTCGCGATTTAAAATTTTGAAAAAAAAAAATTTTGTTGAAATATTACAGGGGGGACCATTGTTTCAATTTTCAAAATATCGACAAATTTCAAAAGGTGTTTAATGATATTATTTAAATGCAGAATTACTCATGTAGTCAAACCATAATCAAAATGTCATTCTGCATAAAAATCGTTAAATTTTTAAGAAAGTTATGATCGATGGAAAATGTGTTTTAGTCTTTCCAAATCTGATAACTTTGTTTAAGATCATTTGTTCCTCATGAATCTAAGATATTCAAAAATTGCGGACCCTCTGGGATGTCATGTTGTCCATGGCTTGACCAGTTATTTAGTTATTCAGTTATGTTTCAAGCTTATATTGAAGAATGACCATGCTTTAGTACACCCCATTGTACAGTTTTGAGTTTATTTAACATTTTCTTACATTTTGCCGGCTTAGCTGAACGTGTTTCCCTTGTCGCCTTGTCTAATGCCATTTAATTTTCATTTTCGTTTTTAATTCCATTCTATTAGCCCCCGTCGGGCAGTCAAGGCAGTCAAGCATCCGAATGACACTGATATTAATATTATCCAGGAGCTAAAGCTAATTTGGGCACACTTCAAGGGGTGCTGCTTGCCACTGGATAAGGGGTATGGGGAACATAGGGTACTGGGTGCAGGGTATTATTAGCCAAGTGCTTGAAGTAACCTGTAATCACACCGTTGTCAGACGGGCTTACAATCGCCGTCTCGGGCGTCTCCCGGTGCGCACAGCTCATAAATACAGCAAGCTACAGCTAGGGGTAGTCAAAGACCCACACTCGCACCCACACAAACACACACACACACACACACACACACACACTCGCACACCTTCCATTATTTTTAAGCTGACCAACGCGAAGCTTATTTAATTTTTTCAGCCTTTGTTTCGTCTGCGTCCTTTTCTCTTGCCAAGCTTCGAGCATGGTTTTTATTGACCATAATCAGGCTGGAGTGGGCATGGGGGATGGACGCAGTGCAGCAGAAGAGCACTTAGCACTCCTTAAGTTTTACAACTTCACGCTCAATCAGCGAGGACAACAACGAGACGAGAGAGAGAGAGAGAGAGAGCGTCATAAAAGCGAAAACGGCACTCGAACTTCAAACTTTAACCCCGTTTGGGAGCGCATAAAACGTAGTTCCACATACGTTACGCTTGTGTGTGTGTGTGTGCGGGTGTACGAGCGTGTTGTTGACACAAGACACCAAAACAAAAGTCGCCAAGGGTTCAAAACCGGTTGCGGTGCCAGCTTTAACCCAAAACGTAATAAATACGCTGTGGCCGGAACTCGGGTTGGTTGCCCTCTGTTACGATTGTTTTTCTCTCTTTTTTCGCAGTTGAGTTTTTATTAGAAAAAGTTAGGGTATACGCAGGAGGAGTACACCTGCAATACCATGGCCAGATTAATAACAATTACCAACTAATTCGATGTTGAATTATGAAAACGCAATTTGCGTGCGGAAATTGTGAATAATTTGCAGAGAACTTTCTGCATAAATCTAAAGAGGAGGAAGTTAGGGCATTCACCGGGTCGCCTATATATTTAATTTATTTACTCAGGCAGCGTTTTGTTGTGCCGTTTGTTTTGTTGTGGTTAACTATTTGGGATTATGTGGCACGCACTTCCTTACCCACGCTCTCTCTTTTCCTTTCCTTTCGTTTCCTTTTCCCCATCCATCTTGATTGCAAAAGCTTTTATACAAATTATTTTATTTTATTTTACTCTGTTTCGCAGCAATAATAAAATATACGCAACGCTAGGCAAATCAAAGACAAAGCAGGAAGAGGAGGAGGAGGAGGAAGCTGCAGGAGTGGAGGAGGAACAAAGCAGGAACAAAAAGATTAACTTACACTTTTTGCTATGACAACGTTCATTTTAGACAAGAGGAGCAGCAAGCGGGGTAAGTGCGTAGAGTAGACACCCCGCCAGGCGATGCCTGCAGGGTATAAGCCAAGAGGTTTTGCTAGGCAAAGTCAACAACAACAATGGCTATAACAAACACAGCGATTTGCCTGAATGCCTTGTCTCCTGTTTTATGGCTAATTTTAGACAATTAATGAAGTGTTGGCTGCGCCCGATAAGCTACAGAGTGGGGGGCGCAGTAGGGGAGTGGGCTGGGTTGGGGTGTTTCAAGTGCGCAACAATAACAAAAAACATAAACAAGCAGCAGCAGTGGCAGCAGCAGCAACATGGTAAAATAATTCATGCAAATGAACGACAGTTAAGGCACTTGCTGCGTGGCATATTCATATCACGCATACGCCGCGTCTGCCCGGGCGATGTGTGGCAAGCGATAAGTGCGCAAATCCAGGCACGCAGCGGGTACTGGCAGGCAGGGGCAGGAGGAGGAGGAGGCGCAGGAGTCAGGCTAACCGCACTGACATATGAAGTTGTAAATTTGAAAAATAAAAAAGTGTGAGAGTTAAGACGAGTTGGAGATGGAGAAGAAGATGTAGCTGGAGTTGCCTGCCTTTTACGGCCTGCTGTGCCTGTCAGACAGACAGGAGACAGACAGACAGACAGACAGTAACAACTTCGTCTTCGTCTTCATCTCGACAAGCATTGCCAATGCTGTTTCATGTCCTGCCAAATTGGATTTGCTGTTCGCTGGCATTATCTGGTTTTATGTGTAGCTCTTTTACGATGCCTGCAATATTCATAAGCTGACACATCGCTGATTAATTTAATGTAGCTAATTAAATATTCTACTGCATAATTCAAGTGACCAAAACATTTCAGCGAGCTCTCTGCTCCACCTCCACCTCCACCCACGTTCTCTGCGTTGCCGCTTTAATTATTCAAATGAATTTCGACAGTAATTTCAAACAAATCTGAGCTGGCAACGAGTGAATTTCATTTGAAATTGTGTCGCCTCCCACTGGGCAGCTACTGCTCCTCCTCCTCCCATTGCCTCCCAGTGATATTTAGTTATGTGGCTTTGCGGCTTTTTTCGTCTCAATGCAAATACAACAACAATTATCTCGCCTGGCTGCCTTTTGTCGTCGTCGTCTCTGAGAGAGAGAGAGAGCCGGCTCCAAAATTGCCCAAGATGTGCCATAAGCTGTGAAACTTAAAGCCCCAAATCCGCTTACTGCAAACAAGTGATAAATTTCCTAAATTATTCCTCGACCCTGGCCCAAGGCCTCTGAGCCAAGAACGGGCCACAGGCTACGGCTGGCTGTGAGCTGTTGGTAGCACGCGGCGTATGCGTAATTAAGCTGCATTGCACGCTTGCAGCAGGCAGGAGCAGGAGGAGTCACCCACACATGTGGGACACGCCTTACTGCATTATGCCAGCATCCTGCTCCCTTCTCCTTGCTCCTCCTACTTATGACAAGGCAACGACTTGGTCGCAGTTCAAGGCAAACGCGTGCATTCCTCGACGTTCCATATGGCACAGACTGCAGAGGCAGTCGATGCGGAATTCAATTAAAAAACGAACTGGGAACATTATGAACAAATATTCAAATATCTAAAGCAGTCGAGGAATGCGAGGAGGTGTGAGCTCTGAGCTGGAAAGCTTTCTCGGAAGAGGGAACTCTCCTGCTCCACATTTGTCACATTTGATGCTCGACTCGTTTGTCTGCTGTAATCACATAATGCCGACATAATCAAATGAATCAGAGCTGATTTGTGTAGTCGGCTCAGTGCATATGTGTGTGTGTGTGTGTGTCGCATAAATTCCGTTACATTCCTGTTTGATTGTTTGTGCAATTAGCGCAAAAGAAAAGCGAGGAAAAGCGTGTGACAGATGAGAGAAGTGAGAGAAAGAAAGAAGGCAGCGCAACAATGTGAAACAGCTGTAGCTGACAATTAATCAATGTCCAGGCATATTGAGCGAGGCATAAAGCATGAAAATAAACCGACTAATGACGGAGGAGGGGGAGGGGGCGTGGCAGCGAGGCAGCATCTTGTGATTATGTCAATCATACGCAGCGTGTGCCGCCAACGCCGCCGCTGCATATGAGCATGAGCAAAGGTCGCTCATGCGTGGGCACACTGTACTACATAGTTCTAGACGGGATGGGGGGGGAGTGGGGGCGTTGTCTGGACAACCAAAGACGCCGCTGCTGCTGCTGTTGGCGAACCAATCCGAAAATGGCTCAGAAATGTGTTTGCTTCGCTGTTTTGTGCGCTTTTCCTTTTCTCTTGTTGTTTTCTACGAAATATTTATTTAGCCTGCGGCTTGGAGCTCAATTTTCAGCATTGTTGCTTTATTTTCCTTCGCGTTTTTCTCTCGCTTTTCTTTTTTGACAACTTTGGCAGTCGCTTGTTGTCACATTTGTTGTTGCTGTCGCGCTGTGCAATTCGCTCATGACAAATAGAAAAGTTTTCAATGTTTCTAACTTAAATTGTTTTGTGGTTTAACATGACACTCTCCCGGCGCACGGCTGCCTGCTGCCGGCCCGACGGGGCAGGGTATCTCTGGGCCAATCTAAAGTGGCTTATGTGCCGGGACTATTAAACACACGAACACACACAGACGCACACACACGCACACAGCTGTGTGGAACAAGTAAATAATGAAATAAGTCAAATCACATAATTTGTATTAGTCAAAAGTTGAAAGTTGTCGCATTTTGTGCGCGTGCTCAAGTGGAAGCAGGAGTAGCAGGGGGGAGGGGAGGGGAGTCCGACAATTTAGAGAGCATTCATTTGGTTGAACAAACTTCGTGTGTGCACGGAGGGGAGGGGTGGGGGTTTGGGGAATGGCCGCGCGTATCACTTATGCCGTTTTATTTATTGAGTGCGCCGCAAAGTAGGCAACACATTTTTGAATTGAATTGAAATAGTTTGAGTGATGTCTGCTGCGCTGCTCCCTTGATAGCTGCGTCTAGCAGCCATATATCACTCTCCTCATCATCATCATTATCATCATTATCACACACAGCGACGGCAATTAGATAACAAACGAGCACAGACACGCGGAGGGACAGCGAGACAGAGAGGGGAGAGAGAGAGACAGTGGGAAAACTTGCTGACAATTTGCGAGACAATTTCATAGCAGCTGCACACGTGTAGCATACGCTGCCTTATAGGCAGAGGGGGCGTGGCACAGTGCTTGCAAATGACAGATAACAAATTCACACGCAACGTAACATTTTAACTTCGACAAGTTGCGGGGAAACATTTTGTGTAGTTCAAAAACTTTTACCCCCACTATGTATTGCTCGGGGAATCTTCCTCCCCTTCCATTCCCCCTCCCTACGTGCCTTGTTTGCTAATTAAAATTAAACTAATTTACAATTTACGGCGCGCACAGTTAGCTGTGTAATTTGCGCATAATTAGATCTACACTTGCCCAACCAGCAGCAGATTCGGGTAGGGTATTTTGGGCATAATGCAGCCGGCACTGCATGCACTGCCGGCACTGCTGGACAGCTGAAATGGCCACTCAGCGGCGGTCATGGGATATGGCTTCACTCTGGCTTTGCTCTCTGTTGCTTTTTGTTGCTGTAACAATGCGCTTGCCGTCTCTCTGCCGGCTCTGAGTGGCATTTCGGACAGCACGAAATGCGAATAAAAAGCCCAGCAGAGGCGGAAACATCATGCTAAGTAGGCCAAAATACGCTTGGCTCGGATGGGGCCAATGCGGCGTATGAGTTATGCACAGAGAGGCACAGGCAGAGCTAAAGCCAAAGCTGGAGCTGAAACCGTTCCCTGTGGAGCAGCTGAAATGTAGCACTCACATGATATGGTATGTCAGTTACATTATGCGAGTGTGTGCCAGCTTGAGTGTGATTTAGTATGTGTGTGCGAGTGTGTGTGTGTGTGTGCTGGCTGGGATGGGCTGTCCGATGAATCTGCTACGGCAGCGCATTGTAAACTTTTTAATAAAGCCACTGCGGACAGGATAATGGGAAAACAGCTTTATGTGCACATTGTACACATACACACACTCTTGCAGACAGCAGGCAGAAGACAGACGACACAGAAGGCAGCAGGCAGGCAGGAGGAGGAGGAGCAGAAGGGGCAGCACAGCTGCGCGCAGCAATATGGAAATCTCTCTTTGCTCAAGTTGGAGAGCTTGTAGAAGGGGCACAAGATGATAAACAAAAATAAATTCGATGCATGACGAATTTGCAATGTTGTTATTCCAGTTTGAATGGGGGCATAGAGTGGAATAAAGCAATGAGTGAGGAGAGAGATGCAGGAGATAGGGAAACCTCCCCCCCCCACTCTGAATGTAATTGAATCGACATGCTGTCGCTCTCGTTCCACATCGATCCTTGCCCTGTTTCTTGCAGTGTAGCAGCAGATTTATCTAAGCAAGTAATCAACTTGTGTGCGTGTTTTGGGGGGGAGCCAGTTAGTTTTTATTTTCCTTCCTTGGGGCCCCAGTACGACGCCAATTCCTGGCTAGCTGCGTCATAAATCTAACTCAGATTCTGTTGCCGGACACGTGTCAGAGTTGCCAGGTTTTATGCTTCGCTAGATGGCAAATAAAAATGTAAGAATTTGTGTCGGGCATCCATGGCAGGCTGGCAGTATCCCCCTCCCCATCCAATTGCGCTTTAATTGGAAATTAAGTGCGCCAACAGGGCGTATGTGTAATATGTGTAACATATATGCTGCAAGATGTGCTGTCTGCTGATTACCTGAGCAATTAAACGAAGCTACCTGTCGGTGGCTCAGTTATTGCTCCATCTGCTCCAGCTGGGCGAGTCATAAAAGTCAGATTAGAAACAAATATTTGTGCAGAACCGAAGCAAGTCGAAGCGAGACGCAGTAAAGTTTGTTTAGTCTCCGCTTTTTTAGTTCTTTACTTCAATGCGCTGCACTATAGGAAACTATGCCAGTTTTCTTGGCCAAAATTAATAAATCGAGAGCGAAACGAAGACTTTTAGTTTTGGCTTAGGGCTGTCATCAATTGAAAGTGAGTCAAATATTCAAAAAAACCGACAAAATTACAATTTAAATGTAGACTTTAAATATACAAATACGTAATAAAATCATTAATAATCATTCATTTCATAAATACTTTACTTTTTACATTTTTAACATTTTAACTCTTTGAAATTAAATTAAAATGCTCTCGATTGTTGTTGTTTGCAATTATCGATAGCAACTTCCCTCTTTCACGCCGATAACTTTGAAAGTGGCGCCATCTATTGCAATTATTTATGCAACACATGACTAATTGATCATGTCTAAGTGCATCAATGTTAACAAAATGTTATGTTCAAATGTTAAGGTAAAATGTTTTGTTAAAATGTAATGTTAAATGTTAAAAACTTTTTAAAAATGTTTTTTTGACCAAGAAATATGGCAACACTTGCTATAGTGCGCTATGTGGGTGTCACTGTGTGTGTGTGTGTGTGTTTTGGGCAACTCTTTGACTCAATTTTGTGGTCAATTTAGGCCCGTCGCTTCTTTTGGGTTCTGTGTAAATTTGTACGGAATGCGAGACTCGTTTTGGTCGCTTACGGTTTCGGTTCTCGGTTTCAGTTTCGCATTCGCATTCGCATTCGTTTGTGTATTGCCTAGTTAAGTTAAGGGTTCTCCTTGTGTTTTAGTTGCTTAATTAGCAAAACAGAGCTGAGCTCTGCTGACCCGAGCAATGTGCTGATGTTGTGCGCATTCTTCTCTCTGCTCGGTCCCAGTCAAATGTCAACAGCTGCCCGCAAACATGAGACGAGACGGAGACGACACTTCGACAGGCGGAGGCCGAGGCCTTTAGGGTCACGCCCACAAGTGTCGCCCCTTGCCAGCTGTAAGTATACATCCCCTTTATATGTGTGTGTGTGGGCCTGGGACATGTATTTATTTCAAAGGCCATAATTAAATGCCGCAGCAGCTGCTCGCTCTGCCTCTGCCGCTGCTGCTGCTGCTGACTCCGCCCGCGCCGCTGTCGTCTTTGAAGTCGTCAGGATTTGTGCGCAATGTCAGAGGCGAATTGCCGCTTCGGCTTATTTAAATTTATTGTTGTTATTGTTAATGCTGTCAAGCACACTCTTTGCCGCACACACACACGCACACTCGCACACACACACACACCACATGAGCCAATTGCCTCATTAAACCAATCAAAAACAATAATTTACTCGACTTCATTTCGCGCTTACAAGTTTCAAAGTAAAAGTTAACTTACACTCACACACACACACACACTAGCTCACACTCACACACGCACATTAGCGCACTGAGGCACAGCCAGACGACGAAGGCGCCATGTGGGCGTGTTTAATCATTTGAAAGTGCTTAGCAACGGTAGCTTTTGGTGCGACCAGGAGTGGAGGCGCCAGCTTAGGGCGCAATCGGAGCCAGTGCGTCGTAGTGTGAGCCAGAATGGGCGGAATGGGGGGGCGTGGCAAGCATTTTAGCTAACAAAATGCCCACGTTGGCATTTCGCTAATTAAAAACTTGTTCAATGGCAAAGAATTTCAATCAAACAAATCTCAGAGCAGACAAAGAGCAGAGCAAGAACAGCGAAAGAAGTAGAACTAGAAGAGCAAAGCAGAGGCAAGAGAGAATGCAGAAGAAGAAGGCTTTTTCAATTGAAAAGTAAACATAATATGCATTATTTACCTTCGTCGTACCGTTTCCCAGAGAGGTGCAAAACTTTTCTCAATGAATACGCAGAAAAAAGCATCTCTAGACTTTACAAAACATAAAACCTGATAATAAATCAAAAGTTTGCGGCACACACAAGTGCAGGGTATCTTTGAAGTCTCTCTCTCTCTCTCCTCTCTGCAGACTTGTCCCGATCGAGTGGAAATTTTCAATTGAGCCTGCCCAAGAGGTCAATCACAGGCGGGACAGTTTGTCTTCATCTCTCTCTGTCTCTGTCTCTGCACTTGATGCGCATTATATACCCTCCCATCTGCTTGTTTACAGGGCAACCAACCACTCGAGAGGTGCTCATGAATGCAAATTGCAATCCTTTCCATACTTGTGCTTATTACTTTTCCACTTCGCCACAAGGCCCATTGTGGATTATGAAAATGAGCGCGCTGCTATTTACATAATTGATATTTAAAATATAAATTGAAAATATTGCGACACCCACACACCCACACACACACACACGCGACAGACAGATAAACACAGACAGAGACAGAGAAAGAGAAAGAGACAAACAGGCTCGTGGTACAACGAACTGAAGCGTCATTAATTGAAAAATAATAATACACTCATAAGCGGCACTTGCTGCTCTCTGCGGCTGGCAGAGGGCAGAGGGCAGAGAGAGAGAGAGAGGGGCTGTGGATAATGGAGTATGTCATGATGTTGTCATCTCTTGTGTCCTTGTTGTCCTGCTGTGTGTGCCATTGCCTGTTGCCCTTCAGAGAGACGAGAAAGTGTCGAGAGAGAGAGAAAGTCGAGAAGGTGAGGAATTTGTGAGGTTTGGATGAGTCAACTGCAACTCTGGATAAATGCAGTATAGAGAGAGGGAGTGGGGTAAAAGAGAAGTTGACAGAAGATGAGAGACAGTAGAAAAAAAGATGAAAGAAAGAGTAGGACCATGGGATGAAAAGGAAAGGAGAACTTAGAGTAACAGTCTGCTGAAAAAGAGTGAAAGTGATGAAGTAACAGTGAGAAAGGGACAGAAGAAGGTGAGACTTGAAAGATATAGGAGCAAGTTAGGAATATAAAGAGAGGTGAAAAGAAAGATAGAGTTAAAGGGGCAAGATAAATGAAAGAAGCTAATGAGGAACAAAGAAGAAAGAGAAGATCGTTTAGCTTGGAATGGATCATAATGGAGATCATGATGCAGTAAACGTAAAAAAAGCTAAGAGAGAGAAAGCAGTAGTTCCCAAAAGTAATAAGCCATGAAAGTATATTAAAAAAGAGAGAGAATGAGAAAGAGAAGCGGTAAAGAGACAAGAGAGTAAGAGAGAGACAGGGGCACTGCAAGGCGTATGATCAATAAAATAACATTTAACAATCCTAGTTAATTACAGAGTGCAAGAGAGGGAGAGAGAAGGTGTGTAAGCGAGAAAGAGACAGATATACAGATATTGCCCACTGCCGTGCGAAAACTTAATTATGCCCAAGTACGCACACTTTAACATTTACTTTTGTAATTACATTTTCGATGGCTGCAACTGAGAGAGAGAGAGAGAGAGAGAGAGGCGCCGAAAAGCATACAACGGTAATTGCATATCGCACACACACATCCGCACACACACACACACGAGACTGCTCAGCTAGGTAGCTAGCACATTTAATATGCAATTAAACGTTTATCATACGCCCCGTGGTCGAGAGAGAGACGAGCTCATTCTTCCTCCATGTGTCTTGCATATTTATCGAGGCTTAATTCGATTTTCCCTACTTGGCTTGCTTATGCAAATATATTAAAATTAAAATGAGACTCATTTGGGGTTTTTCACTCTCTCTAGCATGTGCGTTGCGAGTATTGATTTGATTTTCGCCATTTTTCACCCAACAATGGCTGCAATTTTGCACAATGGCGTCGGTTTTTGGTTTTCGTTTTTTTTTTTCCTGCAACAATTACAGCGAATTGTTTGGCAAATTGGTTTTTACAATGCAAAATATTGCAAAATTGTTATGATAGAAATCCGTGTCGAATTTAATTAACCCCCTACCCCCCGCTAGCCTCAAGTGTTGCGGAAATTATATATAGTTTGGTATTGTATTGCCTGCGATTAGCTGACGAGCAGTAATTGCAGTTGTTAATTGGGGGATAAGTTGAAAGAGCTTTAAAAATTTACACAAATTTGTTGGGTTTACTTTAATTAAAAGTCCAAAAAGGGGATTTAAAGACTTCGCTTTGTTCCCATTGTTCGCCAAGTGGTTAAATCGTTAAATTTACTGCGTAAATTACTGCGAGCCACTTCGAGTTGCGGTCGGGTAGACCCAGAAGGGGGTACTCTCTCTCTCTCTCTCTCTCCTTGCTGTCTTTTTCGTCTGTTTGCCTTGTCCCTTTTCTGGTTTTTTTTTTGTTTTTTCCAGTAGGGCGCTGGCTAAATAAATATTAGGCGACAGTTTTTCTCGGCTTGGCCCAAGTCCACGCAGCGAGTCTCTCGGCCAAGTTGGCAACTGTTAAATGCCGTCATTAAAGCGGGCCGCGTTTCTGTTCTACTCTCTTTAGGCCCGCTTTTGTTATTTCTGCTGTCCAAATTACTTGCGCTAATTAATTGCAAATTTTCCTACTTCTTTTCTGTTCTGTCGCGCTATCGGTCGCTCTATCAGTCTCGCTATCAGTCTCGTCCCTCGTCCTGCGTCTGCGCCCCCGCTTGCCGTGTTGAAATTGATCGATGACAAACTTAAATTTGTTTGCCTGCTGCCAATGTGGAGAGGGGAGAGGGGAAAGTGGCGTGGAGTGTAGGGAAAACAAAGCCCGAAGTAAACAAAACACACAACGAGGATAATAATAGACTCTGCGCGGGCTTGACGGATTGTTTGCGGCACATTGAAAAATTCATTAAAATAATTGCGAATCCCAATGGAAAATTCCAGCGAGAAATAGAGAGAAAGAAAAAAAAACATATGTGAAACGTATAAAAATGTAATGGCAAACAAAACGTGAGAAATATATATAAAAATGCAAATTAAAAATGAAAATATTTGCTAGGTAAACGATTTAAGCACGTGACGTGCTGGGTATACCCTGTAGAAAGAGTCTCCTCCTCCTCCTACTTCGCACTTGCTATTTAATATGCATGGCAATCTGTCATATCAACTGCCTCTACCATTTGCACTTGCCACAATCATCATCATTCTCATCATCCTCCTCGTCTTCTTCGTTTGATTAATCTCGGCCAATCCTCTTGGCCAGGCCACAATCCCCCTCCTTCTCCCCCCTGTAAATGCATAACGGCAATACTTGATGCCGATTAGTGGCACGATTATTGGCACTCCGAATATGTTGTTGACCGAGTCTAATTGATTCGTTTTCGGGGGCAGCCAGATAGACGTGACAATGGCTCTAATATCATAGAGGGGGCAGGAGTGTGGGTGGCCCATCTCCAGGCACATTAAATGTGATGCTTTGGTTTAATCATCAAACCGCGCATCAATCTAATGGAAGTGGGCATACATAATCTAATTAAAAGGGGAGGCAGCAACAGGGGGAGGGTTCGCACTAGTACTATCATCGACATCATCATGCCGGCCTGGGCTTCGGGCCATAAATTTCGCAATCTCAGCCAAAAGGCAAGTCATTAAATTTATGCTTCAAGCTGAGAAGAGGAGCAGGAAGGGAGGGGGGGAGCCCTGAGTCGATGGCAAATAAAAGCTTTTTATTTATATTTTAATAGGCTTCCAGAGGCTTCATTTCGATTGTTTTGTTGTGCAAATAATGATAAGCCGTTTGGGTTGACCCGCAGGGAGTGGGAGAGGGAGGGAGTACAAGTATGGGACAGCGAAGACGAGTTAATGAAGAAACAGCAGAATGAGTCGTTTTATTGCCAATTAGCATATTTTTTAAATTAATTGAAGCAGCAGGAAGTGCCCGCGTAAGCTTTCTTTATAACAAATTAAACAAATTTATTTCTACAAATTTATTCTTTCCGCAAACTAACATGCCTTGCAGGCACAAAAAAAGGGGGTAGCGTGTTGAGTGTGAGCCATAAATCACACACGCTGCAAAAGTTTTTGCCAGCTTATGGCTTCTACATAGTATTTTTCCTCTCTTCGCTTTTCCACTCGCATATGCCGCCTGCGGGCTTGTCGGGCTCTCTCAGTCTTAAGATTTTCCCTGGCTTTGCATGCAAATTTTCCGATTGTCAGGCGACAGGAGGCAGCTCCTCCTCTCCCACTGTGAATCGCAATTTATGCATTGGCAATTTAATTGAAATTTTATAGCAATTTTCAACTCTTCCTCTTGGCTTTTCTCTCTCAGTTTCTCTCAGTTTCTCTCTGCTTTTCTTTTGGCTCTTTAAGCCGCCTTAGTTGGTTAAACCATTTAGATTTAGATTTCAAATCTTCGTCGCATTCAGCAAATGGAAATCAGCAAATGGAAATTGAAGTACTCTGAGGCCGTTGAATACTTAATGATAATTCAATTTCCTGCCGACAACCGGTTAACTTTATAATCCCTTCCCCCCCCCCTCCCCCTCTGCTCCCCTCCTGCTGTCTGGCGGGGCCTATAGTCGCCTACCCTTTTGTGTGTGCGATTTTTATGTAAATAAATCTCCGGCTAAATACGCAGTGGCAACTAAGAGAGAAAGAGAGAGAGAGAGAGAGAGAGAGAGAGAGAGAGAGAGAGAAGGAGCTGAGGAAGAGAAGCAGACACAAGAAGGTGCTGAGTGCATATGTGTGTGTGTGTGTGTGTCCCATGTCATTGTTATTAAAATAATTCACATTTAAATACAAGTGCACGACAAGTGTCTTAAAAGGGTTTCTGAGTTTGTGCAAACTTTTAGTAGTTCCACAACGCAGCTAAGTGCGTGTGCACTGTGCGAAAGGGGGGAGAGAGAAGTTAGTTCTCTCTCACTCTTTCCCTCACTATCTTTCTCTCTCACTCTTTCTCTCTGTGTGTTTGCATATGCTGAGAAAACTTCTGCCTGCATTGTGTGCTGCAATTAGTCAGAGCCGCAGGGTTGCCAGATCTGCCTTTTCCGAGCAGAGCTGTTTATTTTTCTGGCCTAAAATAAATCTCTAAATCTCTATAAATCTTAATTGAATTTTATTAACATATGGTTTTTATATTTATTTACTTTAAATTTAAAAACTTCTTCTTCCCTTTTTCGATTATTTTTGCACGTTATTCGAAAGTGGGTTGGCTAAGATCATAAAGCAAATGACAGGGTGCCTGAAATTCATATAATAATATAGATTTTAGTAAATTTAGCCTTTTTTTTAAATCAAAAATCAAGTGTCCTGTTTTCTGTCAATTTTTCTCATGTCTATCTATTTTTTCCATTTTTATCCCCCTCGTCAATCCTTTTTTTTGAGATGGCAGCACTTTGTCAATTGACTTTTTCGCTCAGTGTACGCTGCTGTGCCGCTGGCACTGCAGTTGCTTCCTTTGCATTATAGATGTAAAACGACTCCGCTGGCGAAGTTTGACCAGCTGCTTGATTAAGTTTCGCATTGATTTTAGACAAGAGCCGCGGGCGGGACGGACAACTGCAGCAGCAGAAGCAGCATCTTTTTTGACTGTCCTTGACACGCCCCGCTTGACTGTCGCCCCCTTTTGGGACGCCCTGGGGACTGCTTGTTTGGAAACTTTGATTGCAAGCTCGTGTAATTAACAAATACATTGTGCAGATTGCGCTACTAATTAATATCAAGTATACGCCCAGTGCCTGCCACGTGCAAGAGGTCAACGGGGTAATCCTAATTGCCAGTGATGCGTTCCGTTACGCCATGTGATGCGATGCGATGCGATCCGAGAGAGGAAAGTTAACTACAATTACGTGGACACTTCGTGGCATCGGACTTCCTGCATTTCCTGCCCGGGAAGGGGGAGGAGGAATCAAGGGAAGGAAGAGCTCAAGTTGCGCCAAGGAATTCTCATTTCAGTTTTCTTTGTCTCAACTTTTTGCATAACTTGCGAATAGTTTTCGAAGCTAAAAACAGGCAACAAAGAGACAGCGAGAAATAAAAAGGAAAATGGGAAGGGAAACCCCCCAGTTAAAGGGCCAAGAGGACTCTCTCTCTCTCTCTCTCTCTTTCGCTCGCTGTGCTTCCCTTTTTTATTACCTTCTTCGAACTGCAGGTTCAAGGACTTCTCGCCATGTTTGCGCTCGAGCTGAGCTCAAGGTGGAATTAGTATCTGGCCGTGGCGTGGCTTATGTTAATAAGAATTCCACTCGCAATTGCTGTTGTACACCACATCGAAATCTGCTCGGGATTTGCTCCTGCCTGCCTGCCCTGCTCTGCTCCATTGCAATCACGACCGCATTATTTACAGCATTTTGCAGAGGCGGCGACGGCGGCAAATCGAAAATTTATGCAGAAATTACACAGCGAGTAGTTAGCCCAACTCATCCCTGCCCAGATCAGCTCAGCTCAGCTGCAAAGATTCCTATCGGAAATGGACTAGAAACGGTCTGCGGCGCAGGCGAAATGAGACGCGACAAATTGCCAGTTCGAAGAAAGATTGTTTACGGGCTTGGAGTTCGGTTAAAGCGAATCCCAGAGCTCCCACACACACACAGACACACACGGGTGCACTAAGCCAGTGGAACACATCAATCATCTATCGCACATTCACAGTTCTGACAGTTGAACATGGAAACGAGCAGGGAAATCCTTTCAAGCAGCCGCATCAAACTTTGAACTTTGCAGCATCTTTCGGTTGCGAGGGAGAGGTGAGAGGTTAAAGCTGCCTGGTTTGGCTATAAAGCTAGCAAATTAAGTAGGCATTTTTATGCGTATGTGTGTGAGGGTGTATGGTTAAGTGTGTGTGTCGCGCGTAATTTAGCCTAAAAATTTTATGTGTTTCTCTCACGCGCCGCAACACGCCACGTTCGCAGTTCAAGTGCAAATTACATTTGGGGCCGCAACAACAACTACGCACACACACACACACACGCACGCACACACAGAGACAATAAAGGGGCTTAACTGGCAGTGGCAAGCACACACACACACACACACACACACATAGCGTGGCCTCAAAATGGCGGAAGTTGTTATGCAAATTTCCTATCAAATTTGTTGTGGCTTGTTCTACGCATTTTCATTATTTTCCCTCGCTGCCGCTGCCGCTGCTGCTGCTGCTGCTGTTGTTGTGATTGTTCGATTAATGCCATGTGTGTGTCATCAGCCTGTGTGTGTGTGTGTGTGTAAGCGTGTCTGGCAACGTTAATCCCCCCAAAGCCTGACAATGCCGGCAGCTTATGCCCGGAAAGCAGCAGCAGCAGCGCGACATAAACTTTTCTGCTGCAGATTGAATTCCGCTGCAGCCGCTTAAGCGGTCAGTTAAAGCCGTAGCATATGCAGCTCGTGCAGGAGCAGGGGTCAAAGGGCAGCTCTGCACTTGCTGTGCAATATTTACGCAACTTTGTTGACACTACGACATAATCCTTAGGCTATCAAAAAAGTGCAGGGCAGCTAATACATTTTGCCCAATGTTTTTTCCTAGCTCGAAATGAACTTTCGTCCTGCCTGTCTGCCCTTTGGCCCTGCCCCACTCCACCTGCTGCTGCTGCTCTATTGCAATGGCAGCTGCAAAAAACTGCTACTGCTGCTGCTGTTGCTGGCAAAAAACTCTGCGAAAATATGCGAATATTCGGGCTACATAGCAATTTGTCGAGGTCACACGCGGCGTATGCGTAATATGCGTCGCTTGTGTGGCACATGTGTCGCTTGTGTCGCCTGTGTCGCTTGTGGGCTACAAAATTTTCTAATAACACTTGTGTGCGTTGTCAACGAAAAAGACGCTGCTGCTGCGTCTTAATTAAGCCAGTTAGTTATTACGTATACGCAACGTTGCACACGGAACAATTAAGCGGCGAACTTGTTCAACTGAACTTCGCTCTGCGAGTCTATCAGTGGCTCAAATGGGCTGGGGAAGAAACTGCGATGGGCTGCTTAAGTTGTGTTTTCCTTTCCTGTTGCTTTTGGCCAGAAGTAGTAGATTAATTAACTGATTTTTCGCAGCGAAAGATTGCGACTCACGCCTCGATAGACTGCCGGCTGGCTGGAGTGTTTGCCAAAGTGCTGTAGAGTTTCCTCATCGTCGGCTTTAAGCTTGATCGCACACACACAGAGAGAGAAGAGAGAGAGGGAGCGTGTGTATGTGTGCGTGTGTGTGCATTACAGTTTAAACTCAATTTGCCGCAAGGCTCTGGCAAAATGTCCAGTAAAATCAACAGCGACAACGAGAGCAGCTTGAACCACTTGAAGGACAACAAGCACTAAACACACGCAGCGAGGAAGGAGGGAAGAGGAGCGAAAGAGAGAGAGAGTGAGACACATACTCTCACTTTCTCTCCCTCTTCTGTGTGTGTGTGTTGTTTCAGCTTCTTGACAGGTGTTAAAAATGGCGCCAACTTGTTTGGCATTGCTTTTCTCGTTTATAGTTCTTCACGCTGTTGTTGCTGTTGCTGCTGCTGCTGTTGTTATTGTCGAAAAGAGTTTTCCAAGCAGACTTGATGCAAATTGAGTAGGGCACAAGCAACAACAACAACAACAACAACAACAACAACAGCGGCAACAACAACTCGAGAAATAAAATGAAAGACATTCGATTTGATGTTATTTTGTCTGCGTGAGTTTGGGAAATAAACTGCAAATATTTGCTTAAATTCGATTTATAAATTGATTTAGTCTGCAGAAAAAATACTTCTTTCTACCTTATATGATTTTGTCTATTTTGATTTAATCATATGAGATAACTATTTAAATATTTTATGACATTTTATAAATACATTTTCGAGTAATTTTGCCTGCTTTTCGCATGTAAATTTCCTCACTTTCTACCTGCTCTCCCAATCACTTCCTATGGCAACTGCCTTTTGATGGCTTTGCCAGTTAAGATCAAAGAGTTGTGCATGTATTTTCTTACCTCAAGTCTGGTAGTTTACATTTTAAGCCTATCAACTTCGTCGATGTCGACGAAAGCAATTCAAGTTGAGTTTTGTGGCAAAGCTCAGCGAAATAATTGCTACGGTTCTGTTGCCTCATGCTCTAGCCCGCAGTTAGTTAGTTCAATTTGGCGACACTGGCAGCCATGGCAATACACACACACACACACACACACAGTAAGTCACACACACACACAGGCGACTCTCGCACACACTTGCGTGTAGACACAACAAGAGGCACCGCAAATATTTAATGGTTTCGCAAAACTGGAAAATATTAGAAAGGAATAACATAGAAAAATAGTATTATAGGCAAGTTGTTGCTACATGCTATTGCAAGCTGTGGCAGTAAGAGAGAGGAAAGAGAGAGAGAGAGAGAGGGCTCAGCAGAGCGAACTGAGTTCAGTCACGTTTCGCTGGCACACAGTGCGTATGAGTATTGGTTTGTCTGCACGTCTGGTTCCAATTTCAAATATAATACACTCATGACAGCAGGTAGAGCAGACCTGTAACAAGACACACACACACACAGAGACACAGAGTTGCAGTGCAGAAAGAGAAAGAGAGAGAGAGTGAGAGAGACAGCGTATCTGGCGTGCTTGATCTAATTTGTTGCTGCAATGTTTGCTGTAGTTGCTGCACAATGGAAAACTTTAATGACTTTTGATACGATTTAATTAAATTTGACCATTTCCTTTTGTCTGTCTCTGTCTCTCTGTCTCTGTCTCTCTCTCGTTCACTTTGTGCTTGTCTAAGCTTGTTTCTGCTGCCATGTTTTCCTTTTGCCTTCCCCTTTCGCTTGCACTCGCCTGTCTTTCTCTTTGTTTCCTGCTTGTCGAAAATTCTTTTGTTTTCCTGTTGAATTTTCCCCATTTAAAGCATGTTTTCCTTAGCCCAAAAACTATCGTTGAAATATGCTGAAATTTTAATCAAGGCTCAGTTTAATTGCATTAATTAATTAATAATGCGGGGCAGGGCATTTGTCATAGGGAAAAACGTATTACAAACTTGCCACGTGTTGAGTGCCCCAAAGGGGGCAGAGAGAGGGTTACCCTGACTAATTTATGTGCGTCCACATCCGGCTAGACAACAACTAAAACGAGGAGCTGCTGCTCGGGTTCCATTTGTGGCAAATTTACTCAATTAACATGCTTAATGCCATTTTTTGGGGTTCTCGCTTTTTGCTCGTTTCGTTTCGTTTCGTTTGCTTTGCTTTGGTTTTTCTATTTTCTGTTTTTCCTGTTTTTTGTTTGAAGGTGCCCCGTCAAGGGCGGTGTGCTTATAAAGTGCCACGCCCCTGGCTTGTTAATTATTAACATCAAACGGTGCAGGGGCAGGGGCAGCGATAGCGGCAGCTTGTGACATTTATTATGGCTTTTACAGGTAATGAAATCCCGTTTAGTTAAATCAAGCGTTGAGCCTAAGCCAAGCACTTTCAAGCGGGACTGCCTCTCCCTTTCCCTGTCCCTACCCCTCTCCCTGCCTGCCAGCTGCAGCAGCTTCTCTGGCAAAGGCGAAACTAATGCGGCAAGCTTAAGCAGCCAGCGACGACACTTTAAGACGCCGCCTGATCCTCTGGCAAGAGCCAAGACCCGAGAGCTGCCTTTGCTCTCTAGGCTGACAATTGACAGTTACATGGAAAAGCAGCTAACGAGGCACAGCGTGTGAGAGAGTGTCTGTGTGTGTGTGTGTGTGTGTGTGGGCCAGAAAAGCAATTATTGTAGACAAGCAGCAGGTCGAGGTGCCCCTTTCGCTGCCACTGCTGCTGCGGCTGCTATTCACGTTAAGTATACGCCGAGTAGATATGCTAAAGGTATATGCTATATAGTATATAGTATAGATAGAGGGGGCAGGGGCTGCTTGAGCCAAATAGGCTCGCATTAAAACATGACAGTTCGCTGGCCATTAGTTTAATTGGTCTCGGTCTCGGTCTCGCTCTCTCTGTCTCTGTCTCAGTCTGTGTCTAGTCTCAAGCTCGCTCTCTATTTTTCCTTATTTCTTTCTTCTTCTCTTGCTTCCCTTTGATTAACTGCTCCACTCAATCACAGCGTATCCAATTCTAATTACAATTTATGCTCGCTGACTTGACTTTTAGCCACGTCGTCTATATAATGCAATTCCATAAACAACTCAACAACGTGTTCGTTCATGCTCAAAACGAAAGTCTAAGCTTGGCTAAAGGGGGCGCCATAAGTTGCATGTTGCACAGTTTACTCTCAAGGGTGTACTCAGCTGTTCTTAAGGGGGGGCCAAAGAGATGAGGAAAGGGAGGGGAGAGGGAGAGGCAACTTGTTGTAAGCTGATTGCACAAAAGCAGCCAACGAGAGAGACTGAGAGAGAGAGAGAGACTAAGAGCTGCAAACGAGCAACAAAGTTAAAGTCAAGTGCAGCACAATGCAAGAGTGTAGTATACCCTGTAATCGGTTTACAGGCAGGGAAGTATGAGCTGCTTAGGCTTAGTTAGAGCAGCAGTTGAGGCAGAGCTCTGTCTGCACAAGAGTTCTTTGCCTTTATTTTACATATTTTGCAGTGCACCCCATTAAATAAAACGCTAAAAATAATAGCTAATTAGCTTCGCAGATTTCAAGCTATTTCTGGCTATATTTGTTGTAATTCTACTGCTTTGCCTGCCAGAGTCAGCTTGATCCCGGCAAAGCGCGCTCTGTTTGAGCAATTTGAAGCGCACTTGGTTAACTCACACGTGCCTAATGATTGCCCCTGCTCTCTCTCCCTCTCCCTCTCTACCCCTCTCTCTCCCTCTCTCCTCTCTCTGTGTTGCACATATCAGTATCAAGTGGCAAGCTTTTTGCCAGTTATTACAAACCCCACGTAATTACGTTAATGAGGCTCATTAGATGCGGCAGGGAAACACGCTGCCAGATACAGAGCGCATCGCTGCCTCCCTCTGCTCCCCTCTCTCTCTACCCCTTCCCCTCTGTTGCAACAAGCGGAGTGTTAACAAGCGTTAGCTGCGCTTTAAAGCTTTATTAATGCCCCCATTTGCAGTTGCCAGAGTCGTTGAGCCGTGCTTTGATGGGCGGCCAAAAGGCCGCGCAGCCGTGCAGCTTGGCAATCGAGCCGTGTCAGCAGCAGCAGCGGCAGCAGCGAGAGCAGCTCCCTGGACAGCAGCTTCTCTGACTGCATTTGCCTGCTAATTGTAGTTGAATCAAATATGCAAAGGGCTGCAGCTGCAGCTCGCTCTGGCGCCGACACGTAGTGCACGTCGTGTGCCTCTTTGTGCCTCCTCCTGCTGCTGCTGCTGCTGCCAGGCACGTTGCCATGACATTATGGCAGGCCCTGTTGCTGCCCCCCCCTCCTGCCCCTCCCTCCTGTTTGTGTACCTCTTGAATTTAGCCAAGCTGTTGGCAGCATGCACTTAACGACGCATGAGTTGGTCCCCCTCCCCCACCTAGCCTGGTGTCCTCCTCCTGGCCCAAAACCCACAATTTGCTCGCCCCACTGGCGGCCTGGCTGGATGACTGCCTGGCTGGATGACTGGCTGGCTGAGTGGCGCACTGCCTCAGTGGCTGAGTGAGTGCCATGGCAAAAGTTTTTCAATCAATTTCATATGAAAAGTTTTCACCACACAAAAGCTGACATTGCGTATGCTTAATAAAAAGATAAACGAGCTGCCGTAATTAAGTATACGCACTGCAAACAATCGTATTCAAAGCGGCAAGTTTTAAGCATCAATTTGTCAGCCAAAGCATCGAACTATATAAAACTACCTGTAGTTGTAATTTAATTTAATTTAATTTAATTTAATTTATTTATAATTCTCTGGAAATTTACAAAGTTTGCGTTGTAAAGAAAATATTATTGAATTAGAGTATGAAATGCATTTTTGGCTTTAAGTTGCGGCTTCTTCAACAGATTCCGAATGTTTCTCTCTTTAATCCACAATTCAATCTGTTCCGATTGTGACCATCTCGATGACCTACGCCCACTTGCTCGGGCAGGTCGCGTCTGCTGCGTAATCTTTATTCGATACTGGGGCTAGTTATGTGTATATAGAGAGAGAGAGAGAGAATGTATCGCTTCGCAGTCGCGACACGTTTCCATAATGGCCTAAAAGCCCATCCCGGCCCGCTCATCTATGTGTTAGCTGGAAATGTGTGCGATAAAAATGTGTTTATGAATGTAACCGATGCGTTCCCGGGTGTATTTTATTACTATACCTGCTCGGCCATCGCATTGGGTTTCCATTGCACAATCAAGTCGGCAGACGACTTTATTATTAATTGAGATCACACGAATTAACGGCAACTGTCGCAACGTAATCATTTATTGCGCAATGGGATGGGGAGGGAGGGAGGAGAGTGGGAACAGCTTGAAAACTTGGTAGAGAATTAACTGAAATTGTACAAAGTTAGCGGCAATCAAATAGCGCTAATTAATGGCGGACCACGCGGCCATTAAAGAAAGAAAAGTATTACCAAGTTGAAAGGGAAATAATCTGGTTAGCCGCATCCTCAACTAAATACAGCAAAAGGCAGTAAACATTTTACAGTTCCCTTCTCCCTGCACATTCCTTGCGCCTCGTGTCCGTTTTTTATGTGATAAATGTAAATGAAACTTTATTAAAATCCCGTTACGGGTTGCTAGGCTCTGCATCATTCTCTATGGCATCCCGCAGGGACGCGCAGAGTCCTGGTCCCAAATTTAAAATTATTGTAAAACTTGTTAAGTTGCTCCGCAAATTGTGTATACGACATGTTGTACACACTTGGGTAGAGATGGAGGAAATTCTCGTAAATAAACGCTGCGTGTTCATTATGCAGCTCGCTTTATTTATTACACAATAATTAATAATTAAGCCTGCCTCGTAATTAACTTAATTCCGTTTACTCTCCAAGCTTGTGTGTTCTGTAAAGTTCTTAGGGTTCTAGGGCTCACTTAATTGGCTAACTAATTTCATTAGATCGAACAACGAAACAACAAAACAACAAAACAACAAAATGGCAACGTTTCGATTAAATCAAATTACATTTTATATTATATTATAGTATCGTATAGTATGCTTTTATTATACATATTTATCGTATGCGCCTACTCAACTATCATATTTATTATTTAATTAAAGGCTAATGAAACATTTGAGTTATTCGAATCAATTCACTTTGACTCGATTTCGCATCGATTCGCATTCGGTTTTTATTTTCATTTGCTGCGCTCTCGCTTAATTGGTTTGTCCAGCGATTTGTGGTTAATTCCGCGTATTAATTGTCACCATATTATGTCGGGATTGAGCACATTTGCTGGGGCTCATCGCAAATGGTTCAATCCGCCGTTGAGTGGGTATTATAGAGAGAGAGAGACAGCAAGCGAGCGATTCTGCAGCCTTCACTTATCACTTACGAAACTCAGCTATGTAAACAGTCGATGCAACAAATATTAATCTATATAGTGTACAATATATATGCTTGTGTGTGTATATATATTCTTGATCCGCAGACTGCAGTGCGGGTACAAAAAGTGTGCGCCACTGCAGCTGCTTCAAGCGTATGCAGTATCGTCTATAGTATACTATATAGCTATATAATCTGTACAGATCTGCTAGTAAACATTAAGTAGTTGCTAAAGAAAATTCGTAGTTTTCTGTCGAGGCGCGCACACACACACACACAGCAGCAACTCAGGGAAATTCAAATTCAAATGCAAATTCAAATTTCAGATTGAGATTTATATGCGGGGGGATGCACATGACACTCCGCACTCCGCACACTCTCGCACACGCGATGTGTTTAGTCATTCTGTTTGACAGCATCATGCCAAGGGGATGTCCTTGTGCGAAATAAATATACGATATAAGAGACAATGATATATATATATGCACAGATTTCCATATGTGTGCGAGCCAATGGTGCGTATGAGCGATGCGCTGCGTGGGAATATGCAAAGCGCGTGTGCCCCAAAATGTATGCTATAGTTTTTTGTTTTTTTTGTTTTGTTTTGTTTTGTTTTGTTTTGTTTTGTTTTTTGTGCGCGCCACAGAATAATTTATCAACCGTAAACTTGGACCAAAACACGATTACGACAACGATTACGATTAGGATTAAATTTAGGATTACAAATTATGTTACTTATCATATCTTACACACGCTGCCTGCAAAGGCGACTACGTCAGCCTGCTGGCACTGGCCATGGCACTGGCATCCGCTTTCGCATCCGCGCACAGCTGATGGTCGATGGCACCGCTGGCCTTGTCCACAACCACAACAATCGCCTGAAACTGCAACGCATTGCCGGCTTCCTGTTCCTGCTGCTGCTGCTGCTGCTCGGCCTGTCGTCGCCCCAGGGCACTCAGCAGCCGTGCACGCAATCTGCTCCTGCTCCTGCTGCTGCTGCTGTTGCGACTGCCTCCACGCTGCAGCGTTGACTTTGGATAGCAGCGCTGCTGCTGTTGTTGCTACAGATTCGTCACCTGTGTCACAGTCGTGTTGCCGGCCAGTGTCACGACCTGCGGCTGCTTGTCCGGCGCCGCCGCCACGACAGAGCGCTGCAATCCATCGGCCCTTGTTGCCGCAAGCTCATCCTGCGCCACTGGCATCCACTTGTCCAGGAATTTGGGACGAAAGAGCAGCGTGAACGTGGTGCGGAACTGTTTGCTCATCGAGCAGTAGAGGATGAAATTGATGCTCGAGTTGATCAGCGCCAACACGTCCATAAGGTCACCTAGGGGGAGAGAAAGAGAGAATGATATAGAGTCTAGGATTAGTAACACTCCGGACTCGAAACGCACTCAGTCTTAGGTAGCACTCTATGTAGAACGCCTCGCCCAGCAGCACATTCAGCAGGCCCATGATGCCCTGCGGAAACTCCGTGATGAGGAAGAGCAGCAGCACCGCGAGCAACATGCGCGTCGTGCGATCCGTTTGCTTCTCCTTCTCCAGCGTTTTGCTGTTCTTCCTTGGCCGCTCCGTGGCTTTGCCATTGAGTGCGGACTTGGTGCCGTTGCTGGAGGCAGCAGTTGCTGTCGAGGAGGCCGGTTTGCTGGTCAACTTCTTGCGGCGTCGCTTCGCCTCCAGCAGCGCCATGATGAGACGCACTGAGAGTATGGTGAGGGCGATGCAGGGTATCAGCTTGATGACCACACTGTAGATGAGGAACGTGGTGGTGCGCAGCGGCACATTGTGCAGCGACAGATCGCTGTGGTACAAGCGATATACGGTCACATTGCGCACCACCAGCTGGGCAGGAGGACGTGTTGTTGTTGCTGTCGTTGTGGGCGTGGCCAGCGTGCTTGTATTGAGCCACAACGTGGTCTCATTGGAGGCAAACAAAAGCGATGCAGGCGTCGCATTTAACGCTGCCGAAGCCACCGCTGCAGCCTGCAGCTCATTGTTGTAGTCGATGACGAACTGCGTCAGTGGAAACGAGTTTAACATCTTGCCCTGTGGATCCAGCTGATCCAGCCACTCGGTGATGGCAGTGATCAGATACAGCGAGGGCGACACAACCAGCACACAGACCACATAGGCTGTGGTTATGGTAATGATAGTCGTCCTCATGCCACACCACACTCGATTCTTCTGGGGATACCCCACGGCAATGTAACGCCACACGGCCAGTGTGACCGTCAGCCAGATGGAGATGGTGTGCAGCACCTGCGCGAAGATCGAGTGGAACTTGATGAAGCAGGCCCAGCTGTAGCTGAGCTTCTCCTCGCGTGGCAGGCTGTCGGTGAGGATGTAATCGTGCACCGTGTACGGGATGTACTCCAGCATGACAGCCAGATCCGCCACAGCCAGGCCCGTCAAGATGGCATTCGTGGGGGAACGCATCTCACGCCGGGTGAGCACAATGATGTTCAACGTGTTCGCGATGGTGCCCAGGATGCAGACCACCAGGGAGACATAGCCATGCATGTTCTTGTAGCTGCGGGGGAAGAGGAAAGATTAAAGAGGGTGATAAAAGTTCCCTGCCTCTTTTTGGCTTTTAAAGCTAATTGCATGAGCTGCCCTGTGCCCTGTGCCTGGCCAGAAATGTCACCTGTGCATTTAATTGTGGCTTACTGAATTACAACGTGCGTGGGCTGCGCTTTAATTAGCTAAGCTCACGTTAATGTGCCTGCGTCTCTGTGGTCTGTCGAGATGTCTCTCTTCGCTCTCCCGCTCGAGAAGAGGAGGGAGCAACTGCTGGGAAGGGGAGAGCTGAGGCAAGGGCTCTGTCTGTCTGGTTTAGCAATTAGATGTGTATATCTAACACTTGGCCATTTACGTGTGTGTGTGCGTGTGTGCGAGTGTGCGTGTGAGTGTGTCAAAGACGTGCCAAATTGCCAAAGACAGCGCCAAGGCGACGCTCGACGCGCGACGGGCGACGCTTGACGCTGTCACGCCCCGGCCAGACGGCCCCAAACACAGTTATTCACTCGGAGCACCACTTAAGCAGGGAGCGAGCATGAATTGTAGCGCCAATGTGTCAACAATCACACATTGGAAGGGACAGCAAGGCAGACAGACAGGGCAGGCAGAGCAGGCAGGCAGGCAGGCAGGCAGCATCTCACTGGGAGCGTGGAAGGAAGTGGCTGAGCGTGTAGTCAGTAAGTCAGTCAGGCAGTCAGTCTGTCACTCTTTCAGTTAGTCAGTCATTCAGTCACTGAAGTGCAACCCTTTCGGGCTGCTTCTCGCTTTTGCCATGACAACGCGGCGTATGCGCAATATGCGAAGCGAGCAGGCAAAGTTGAAGTCAAAGTTTCGACACACACACACACACACACAAAACAAGCAATTAACATGAATAATAATAATGATCCGCTTTTTTGTGTGCCTATGCTTCGCCCCCGCTGCCTCCTCCTCCTCCTCCCAGCTGCCCTGCCTGTTAGTCAAGGTCATGGGCAAGAAAACGTTTAATTTTCCAAATGTGTCGCGACGCTTTTCGCAGAAAAACGCACACGCAGCAGCAAACTAGAGAGAGCGAAAAAGGCGAAATAATAAATTACAGTTACATGCATGTTTTCGCCGTTGTTCGGAGAGACAGAGAGGGAGAGAAAGAGTGAGAGAGACGCAGCAAAGTAGGCAACAAAAAGCGCTTTCAATTTTGACGGACAGCCTGTCCTGTCGCTGCGCTGCGTTGCGTTGCGCTGGCACTCATTGTAATGGCTTTTAACTGGTGCGAGACAGACAGATGGACAGACGGGCAGATGGACAGACGGGCAGATGGACAGACGGACAGACGGGCAGACGGACAGACGAGGCATAGGCCGACGATCGCTCGACAGCGTTGGCAATGGGATGCGACGTTCGGGCGGGGCGACGACTTGGGGGCGCGTGGGCGTCCAAATTGAGTGCGAAATTGAAGCGGTTTTTATGCTGCCTGGCAGCGACCTGGCCCGGTCTGGTCTGCGGCTATAACAACCTTTTGCTAGGGCAACTTTACAGCCAACATTCATCAAATTCATTTGGACCACGCAAATGTTTCCCCAGCGTTGCATTCCAGCGGATTCCTAGCTCGGTTCGCCTAGGTCTCAGTTTCCTCCAGCTTCCTCACACACACACACACACACACACACACCCTTGGCTGGATTTAATTTATTGCCCTTGATAATCCATGTTGATGAATGGCGACAGCAGCAGACGACGACGAGGGCGACTTGCATCGAATTGTTTTGTTCATTTGCCAACTGCGAGACAGATGGGAGCAGGAGGGGAGGGGAACAGGCAGGGAGCAGCAGGCAGAACATGTGCAGAGTCTGTCACCTGGTCGCATAGTTGAAACTTGTGCGGACTTGTCTGCCAAGCAAATATTCCCCCCCAAAAGCAAAACAGGGAAGGATCCATCCTAGATAAACAGCAACACAATCACAGTAAAAATGCTTAAAGACTGCTTTCTATGTGTGTGTGTGTATCGGTGTGTGTGCGTGGGTGTGCTTATGTATTTTTCGTATATTTTCGCACACATTTTTTTTCTTGGGAAATTTTGTAATCGTTTTCCCCGAATTGCGTTAAGCTGGCGAAAAAAACATTCGCAATCAAATGGAAAAGGAATTTAAATTATAACAAAGGCAAAGGCGGAGGCAAAAGCTGAGGCAGATGCAGGGGCGGCATGTGAAAGCTTGGGCAAATGTTCATCTGGCAGGATTCTTAATGTCCCTGTCGGAGCACCCTCCCTTTCCTTCCCCCCTTTCCTTTGCAGCTGGCATCGAGTGCGTTTTGCCTGCTGCGTTCTGCCCGGTAGGGTAAGCTGTGAGAGCAATAAAGAGGCAACAATGGGCAGGGATGCAGTAGCTCCTAATCCTCCCCCCTGTAACAGGGACTCGTGTGTGCAGCTCGCGCTCATTTCGAACTAAGTATAATTTGTGGAGCGGCAGGCAAAGCCAAAGGGCTGCTGCTGCTGCTGCAGTTTTCTCGCCAAACTTAGCTGGAAAAACTCTGCAATTTTGCTCCTGCTCTGCCAGGTTAAACAACAGCTTCGCCTGCTCCGCCTCTGCGATGGCTGCAGGCGCATCCTCTCCGCTCGCGTGCGCTGTTTGTGCCGTGCAAACGGAATAACGGAACTGCGCGTTATGGCGGAAGAGCGGAATAAGCGCAGACTGTTTTTATAGCCAGGCACGAGCAGGAGTCTGTGTGTGTGTGTGTGTGTGTGTGTGTGTGTGGGTGCAACTAAGGCGCTGTGAGAATTTAATGCCACGATTGATAACACGGCAAAATGCAAATACTTAGTTCGATATTACCGAGCCAAGTTTATCTACAGTTTTATTGTGATTTTTATTGTAGCCCATAGAGCTGCTTTATGGCCATAATAAAGTCGGGTTCGCTCTCTGTGTGTGTGTGTGTTTTATGCCTGCCCAAATTCGAATCGAATCCCATCAAGATGCGCCCAGTCTGGCACAGCCTGCGAGCTGCTCTGCTGCTCTCAGCCCAACTTAATTATGCGGAAAATAAAATGTTATAAATTTTAAAATTAATTTAAACGCCTCCGTCTATTTTGGGTTGTTTTCCAATTCTGCTTGAGTCGTCAAATTTTCATTTTCCATTTTCCATTTTCCGTTTTCCTTTTCAATTTCGATTTAAGTTATGTGTGTTTTTCTTTCAATCTCGCATCGAAATCAATTTTGCGCCTCGACTTTTCTCTGTTTTTAGCCACGTTTTACGAGCGTTTAGCATGCAAGAACAATAAATATTTGTCATTATTATTTAACTCACACACACATACACTTTGTACACACTCACACACACACCTATATGTACAGTGTAATTTATGTGTGTCGCTTAAATTGCTTTAACAAGCAATTGGCCTTGGCACATCTGGATTAATCATCATCCGCAGGGGCGGGAACGGATATGGCAGGGTAGGGGACAAGGGGGGAAATCGGGGCATCACTTTAAGGCATATAAAAGCCAAAAAATATGGCACGTACATTAATCGATTTTTGATGTCGTACAAAAGCAAAGCCATAATACTTAAATGTCCTGCAGTCGCAACGTATGCTCGTCTGCTTTGTCAGCTCACCCCCCTTGTCCCAGCCCCTCCACCTCGCAAGGGTTCCCTGTCGTCTGCCCTTGGGGAACACCCCTACAGTCCCGGGGGAGGGGTGACTGACATTGACATTGGCAAACTTACCTCGTATGAAAATTATCCATGCCGCTGCCGCAGTACAGCGGCGTTGTATCATTGTTGCCGCTGGCCATTGTTGTCGCTCTCGTTGTTGTTGCTGTTGCTCACTTTGTTGTTGTTGCTGTTGTTGTTTTAGCTGTCACTCAGGCTGTTGACAATCTACTGTTGCTGTGGCTGCTCGTCAGTCTGTGCGGCAACGACTGCGAAGGCCGCCAGCAGCAGCAGCAGCAGCGGCGCTGCCTGCAGCGGCATCAATAATTCAAGCGCAGTGAAAATATGCGCCAAGTGCGGCTGCAAATAGAATAAAGACAGAGGAGAGATAAGGGTTAAGAGAGGGAGAGTTAAGAGGTTAAGACTTAAGGTATGTGTATGAAGTCTTTATACGGCACACAGGGCGTATAATTAATGCAAGTTTCTAATTTGTTGCGCATACGCCGCGTGTGCCGGCGCTGTCTTTCCTTCCTTCAGGGCAAACTTAAATATTTTACAAAGCGCGTCGCCCCTAAGCCGATTAGCTAAATGCTATATAGCTACATATATAGCATTTCATTCCATGGAAGACATCGCTGCTGCCGGCGCATGCCTCGTGCCTTGTGCAACTTAATTAGCCCCATCAGGCAGGCTGCAGCGCAAGTGAATTAGCCGCAGCAGTAGCAGCAGCAGCAGCAGCAGCTCATCATAAGCAACTGCAGCCAGCTGACCCAGGCTGCTCCTCCTGCTGCTTCTCCTCCTGCTGCTGCTGCAGGACATTCAGCTCTAAATTAGATTTGTTGCTCCGGCACGCAGATAAATGCATTGCTCGGCAAATGTTATCCATCTCTGCTGCTTCCTGCCTCTCCCTGCTCCTCCCTACTCTGCCCTGCTCCTTCTCTATTCGTGCTGCACGCCTCCGGCTGCTGGGCGTGGGCTATTTGTTATCTGTCATGTGTTTTGCTTGCGCTCGTTGTGGCTGCAGCCGTTGCCTCTGCCGGAGATTTTAATTGCATTTGCGAGACAGCTGCACTTGGCAGCCCACAGGCATTCAGGCAGGGCAGGGCAGGCTGGCAGAGGGGGCGGCACCCAGTGAGGTTAAGGCTGCTGCAATTAACACGTTCCATTGGGCGTGAAACCGCAAAAGGCAACACCAGCAACACCTGCAACAGCAGCAGCAGCAGCAGCAGCAACATCGGCACGAGCAGCAGCAGCAGCTGGCAGCGCATTCCCAGCTCGTCTATCGAAAATGTTTTCTAAATTGTTTCGATGCAAATGAAAGTACAAATATTTATCAATTTTGCAAGCTAATTATGCATTCATTGCCATAGTATGTGTGTGTGTGTTAGTAATTTATTTATGCTTAGCTCAATTTTACGTTAATTTTATTTGCATTATGCGAGATGCCTATGCGGATTAATGTAGTCTATTAATATATGCAATAATTTATTGGCTTTTATGGCCTTAGGTAATTAAATTGCAGTCCGCTCTAGATCGGCTTTATATATATATATATGAATATATATACAGCTGGGCTGCTTTAACAACATTGTATTCATCCTATGTAATTTTATGAGCTCGTATTAATTTGCTTTTAATTACAAACATATACACGACCCACTCACACACGCACACAGACACACCTCACACTCGCATACATATCCTAACATGCCCCAGTCGTGTAATGGCATGATAAATGAGATGATTAATGAAGGACGAGCGAGACGAGGCGAGACGAGACGAGACGAGCGAGCGCAGAAAAGTATGCTACATTTTTTTGTGTTTGGCATTGTGTGTGGTGCGCTGCTTGAAATCAATGGCATTTGTATCGTAGGTGATTTCATCCCGCAGTGACAGTCTGACAGCCCAGACAGCTGGACACTCAGACACTCAGACAGCTGAACAGGCGCACAGTGGGCAAAAGTGGACACTCGGGACAATGGGATGAGTTGGCACATCAATGCAATCAATTACGCCATGGTGAGCGGCAACAAGAACTTAATTTAGCGCATGAAAAGCGTTTTAATAACACAAACTGAGCCACATTTTCATTTGGCCACGCTCCAATGCACACACACACACACACACATGTCATGTGTGTACATATGTGTATGTGTGTGCGCTGAAACAGAAATTGAAAAACTCTGGCAACTTCCGCCTGGACTCGCTGCGGCTTTCAAGTAGCTGGCTGAATGCCAATGTCAGAGATACTGCTCTCTCATATGTGTGTGTGTATGAGTGTGCCTGTGTGTGTGTGTTTGTGTGTGTCCAGGTGCTGCTGTTGTTGTGCATGTGGGCGAACAAAGAAAAATTGCCGACAAGTCAAATCGAAGCACCGCGTGGCCTTTGACACGACGCTGTCTCTGTCTATCTGCCTGTCTCTGACTCTCTCTCCTCTATCTCTCTCTCTGCTCTGCTGTCTCGCTTTGTGCGTCGCTCTGGCAACGACATTTGATTTATGCAGCGTGGCAGACATCACGTGGCCAGGTTTAAACTGGGATTCCCGGCGAATCCCCAAGATCGTTTCGGCGACTGTAGAGACTGGCAGGGCAAATTAATATGCACTTCATGCTATTGATTACAATTATTGATTTGATTTTGTTTACATTTGACTCTAGAGAGTGCGCTCGCGTCTTTCCGGCACAGTCCCCTCCCCGCCCCCATCCCCGCCCCCTCCTATTTGCATATTACTTATTTCTGGGTAAACAAAAAGTTGAGTTTGCTTTGGCACTTTTGTTTACCCCGCTGCGCTGCCATTGGCATTATTTTAAATTGTTTTTTAAATGGCCGGCAAACAAGCAGAGTTGTAGAGAGAGGAAGGGGGGGGTGGCAAGGGGGGACATTGCCAAATGGCAATGCGGAAATTTCGATTGATTGGCCGAAACGAGAGAAATGTGTGTGTGTGGGTTCGCAGTTTCAGGCATAATTGAAAAGCTTGCAGAATTTTCACAGGCAGCATAAGGGAGTTTTCCCAACAGTTTTCCCCCTCTTGCTTAAACCGTTGGCAATTAACTTATATCATCATGCGACCTCATGCAGCATCATCAAGAATTTCTCATTAGTTATGCGACGACTTTGTCGGCAACTGTCGCTTTCCCAAGCCTCAGACAGAGTCTCCCCTCCCTCCCCTCATCTCACAGCAACTACAACTGTTAACTGCCATAACAACACTTACCCCACCCCCTCCTCCCATCCCGCAACACATTAGGGACAAGTTGGCAACTCTGCGTTGCTGCTGTCTGCGCAACACTTAAAATTGCATACATAATGCAATATGGCAGGGGTTAGGGGAGGCGGGTTGACACACCCCTTAGCCCACTTTAATTGCATGAATCTGCAACGCGGGCTGGCAACCCTGGCTGCCTGCCTGCCTGCCTGACTGGCTGCTTATAGCTTAACGCGTTCTATTTGTCATGTTGTTGGCTTTTCCACATAAAATTGTCGAGTCACGGCGCCGCAATTTGTGGGATGCCACAGGGGTAGCGGCAGGGGGTGTAGTGGGTGCAGTTGTTGCTGATGCCACTTGAGTACACACAGATAGAGGGGCACACACACACACACACAGACGCACTGCCGGCAGCACGTTTGTTGGCCAATGGACATGACTTTATAGAGAAAACACACATAAGCGCAACGATGGCAAACACAAACACAAACACAAACACAATACACACAGCAAACAAAGCTATGCGGACTGACAAACGGCACAAACACACACACACACACACACACACTGTCACAGTTACATTCGGCAAATATTGTGCCAGACTCTGAGCCAGGCTGTCAGGCGACATCCTAACAAATTTCCGCTCGCCTGTCCGCCTCACAATCTCGATGACAGTCGCCTACGCGATCCCCCCGTGACCCTAGGGAAATTGTGTAAAATATATCTGTATATATCTGCAGCGGGAACACGAAACATTATTTATTAAAATCGCAGTCTCAGTTGGCGGTTTTTCGGCGATAAGTTGCGCTGTTTCGAGCTGTCAACTGCGAGAAGTCAAACTGCTTTTGCCAGCTCACGATACCCTCCCCCCCTCTGGCAGGGTATTGGCAGCGATTTGTTGGCTTAATTAGCAGAGAGTGCGCAAATTTATTGCCACGCCATGCTGACTTGCATTGTCTGATTAATGAGCCAGCGAGCGGTACGTGGCGTCTCTCGTTTATTTCTCTTTTTATTCAATTTTAATCATATTGCTCATACGCACAGGTGTCACACTGGAGCGCGACCTTGTAATTGTCGCTGCCAATAATTCAAATGTCACTCTGCGCCATTGTTGTTCGCAATGGACCATTCCATCTCAGTCTCTCCTTCTCCCTCTCCCTCTGTGCTTGGTGTCGCCTCGAGCCTCGTCGCATTCGAAATTGCTTTTTATGGCGAAAACGAACGGAATTTCTTAAGAAAAACGCAACTCAGATATGTGTGTAGGAAAAATAAGAAAGTATTTTTAAGCCATGTACATTTGCATTGTGTGTGCGTGTGTGTGGGTGTCTCTTTTGTCTGCAGCTGCGTGTGTGTGTGTGTGTGTGTGGGTGCGTATACTTATTCAATGTTTTTGTGCTTGTCACGCATACGTCATGTTGTCTGCAAAAATGCGGGCAGACGTTTGACAAAAAGCGAGAAACGAAGGAGAAACGTAGGAGAGACGGCGGAGAGAGAGTGCGACTCCGACTGCGGCATTTGCATATCGCTGAGGAAAATTGCTTAAAGAGGCGAAAGACTAAAGGAATACTATCTGCAGTCGTATTTCAAAGCGAGACACACTCACTCACACACATTCCTGCTGCATTTGCAATCTGATCTGAGATGCCGCCACGCCGCCGCCGCCGCCGTCGCCGCGAGGCGACTCCGCGATAAGAGTTGAGTCTGTAAAATATGAAACCAATCGCAAAAGGCAGAGGCGACTTAAAGGCGTCTACGCTTGAAAAGATACTGTCGCCAGTATAGCATAGTATACTCTGTATCTGGCATGTTATGCAAATGCTGTGCAATATTTCTCGCATTTATTAGCTCTGCCCTCGCCCCCTCCCCCCCCGCTCAATCCGATTTGCATGCCATACAAATTCGACTAATCAAGAAACTGTCGCAATGTCACAATCAAAGCAATTGTCTGCAGCAACAGACAACAACTATGGCGAGTTATCAATGCAATTACACATGAGTTCATATTACTCGCAGCACTTATCAGCGCTCTCTCTCTCTCTCTCTCTCTCTGTGTGTGTGTGTGCAGTCAGGCCTGCTCTGGGTCCGGCTCCGACCTGTTAACTAGTTGCCAGTTGCCTGCACTGAATGCCAGCAATTTGCAGCAGCAGAGGCAGCGGAGGCAGAGCGGAGGCAGCGGACCAAGTTTCGCATATGTCGTGCCTGCAAATGACAGCAGCAGATTGGGAACGACACGAGGAACGAGCGTGGCCGGAGGCGGGACAAAGCAGTTGCTAATTGAGTGCAAAGTGAAGGTGAGTGAGTGAGAAAGATGCAGCAACTTTTGCACGAGAAGTTTGCTGCAACTTGCAGAACTATCGCCAGCAACTATCGCAACTATCGCCTATGAGACTTGGCACTGAAATTAAATATTAAATTTAGCAGCTCTTTCCAGTTAGACAAATATATCATTTCACTTAGCTTTATTTTGATCACGATAAAAATCAATGTTTTCTTCTATAATTTGTTTGATATGTATGTGCCTTGCGATAGTTCGACGCCGATAATTCTGCAGCCTAATTGAAATGACATTAGCCCTGACCGCCGTCTGACAGTTTCATTATATATAGTTATTATAAACAAACAGTCGGCCCAGCTAATAACACGTCACGCATACGCCGTGTACGCCGCGTGCATTGTTACAATGAAAAGTGAGAGAGAGATAGAGAGCCCAGTACGACTCTTATATACCCTGTATGTTATGTTGAAAATATCGTATAATTTCTTTATTTTTCGGAATTTTACCCAGAATTCTTTATGGAACCTTTTTTTATGCTCATTTTTAGTTGTTTAATCAATTCGAGGCAAAAAGTTAGAATAAAAATTTTTGATGAAATTTTGAAATTTTTACAAGGGGTTAGCATGGAAAAAGTCGCCAAAAATTGACGCTCTCATAATTGAAATATTTTAATGCAGAATTATGCCAGATATCATACGATGGAAATACTGATATACCACAGCAAAATCGTACGATTTTTGGGCAAGTTATGAATGTTTGTCTGGCTAGAAATCGTAAATTTATGGGTGGAAAAAAATGCCTCTTTTATTTCCTATATTCAATGGGGGAAATTTCGTATAATTCCTTTATTTTTCGAAATTCAAGACTGAAACATGTTCGGATCGGTTTTTTATAATTATTTTTAGTTGTCTAATCGTTTTGAGTCGAAAAATTAAAATTTAAATTTTTTATGTAATTTTGAAATTTTTACAAGGGGTTAGCATGGAAAAATTGGCAAAAAATGGAACCTCTCAGAATTGAAATATTTTAATGCAGAATTATGCCAGATATCATACGTTGGAAATATTGATATCTCACGGCAAAATCGTATGATTTTTGGGCAAGTTAGGAAGGTTTGTCTGGCTAGAAATCGCTAATTCATGGGTTGCAAAAAATCCTTGTTGGGAAAAGATTGATTACTTTTTTTTTCGAATTTTTTTCTTATCGCAAAAAACGCTGAAATAAATAGAAACTTTTGGTCGTTATACAATTTTGATGTCCAATCAATTTAGAGAGAAAAAAAACATGAGCCAGCGATATTCGAGTGACTTCACACAATGTTGTGAGACAGCTGACTGCAAGATACCCTCGATTTGCAGTTGTCCCTTTAATATACCCTCTTTAATCCCCGTGCAACGGGTATAAAAATCAATTCTTTTGCACCTGAACTTGATTTTCACACGCTTTAAGTGCCTCAATCCTCGCCTCGCCCCTTCCCAGCAGTCTACCCTGCAATTGGCTGGCTGTCAAGTGTTTTGGTAGCTCGACAATTTGTCACCCCATGCGACTGTTTGCTTCGCTTTCAATGCCGCAGAGCAGGGTGAGCAAAGTGGTGGAGCGAGGGGGCGTGGTCAAGTGAGCAAGTGGCAGTCTATCATTAAATAGACGCATTGGCGCGCAACAGTCTTGCGGCTTTTAGAGGCGCGACCCGAGCGCGCACGCCACAAGGTCGTTGTGGGAAAATAAGAATTATGTAAATAGCCATTGACCTAGCCAAAGGACGCGCCTCGGTAATTAAAAGAAGCCAGCGTGCCAGGTGGGCGTGCAGTGCCTGCAGCTACCCTGTAAATATATATAACCCTTAATTAACAAGACATGCCATTTCTCTTTCCAGGGTATACCCCGCCAGACGGCACACTTCATTTTGCAAAATATTCATAAACTGCCTGCGACCTTGTGCCCATTGCAGAAAAGAAAGGAGACAGAGAGGGGACGTGGAGAGCAGAGGGAGAAGGCGCACAAAGCGGGGGCGTAAAAGCTCAATCAATTGGAAATTATGAAAAGTATGTTTCGGCGCAGATTTCGGTGGAAACAGGCGCATTAAATTCTTAAAGTTTCAGCCAACTTTGCAGAAGAAACCCAAAAAAAAGCCAAATTGCACGTGCCGAAAGTTGCCGCTAAAGCGCTTAAAAAGCTTAAACAATAGCCCAGAAATACTTCTGCTGCTCTGAAAGTGAGCTTAAAACTTGTTTTTATTAATTTTAAATGGATCCACAGCCAGGGAGAAGTTTGTCAACTACGCAGGCTGAGAGGAGGATTCATTATACTCTGCAATTAGAAGGCGCCATTCACCAGGATCTCTCTCTCCGATGGCGTCGTAAACAATCCCAAGGAAATGCGTTTTCCTAATGGCAGCGTGGAAACGATTTAAGCAAATGCCGCTGCAGTAGATAATGGCGACAGGAAATGTCATGGCGCCAAAGCGGAAATGACACTTTACACAGTGAAAATATTTTTGCAAATGCAATGAAGACAAGTGAGCTCAAGCAAGACGAATGCGCAATGCACTTCCTATTACCTCGGGTAAGTTTCAGTTTCATTACTTTCCTCCAGTATTTTATTTAATTTGCCCTGCATTTTCCCTGAATTTTCTCTGATCTTGTACAAATTGCTTGACTCAGTGGATATGCTCTTGGTTAGGGCATGAAAATGACATGCAAAATGCACTACAAGAGCTGAAGAAAATTGCGTGCTGTTTGCGCTGAACATTAAGAACAAATCTGTGTGGCGGCGAGGGATGGGGGCGTGGCTGTGTGGGCGTTGCCGGGCTGCCACAGTGAATGGATAATAATTCAAATGAATTACTTGAGTAGGGTAGGGCAGAAGGAGTGGGAGGGCAAGAGAGAGGGAGGGCTGAGGACTGCTGCTTGACTGCGAGTGAGCTTTTTGCATTTCGTGATTCCCTTGGAGACGCCACGGAGTTGTCAGTCCAATAAAAATGCCTGGCAGGACATTGTGTTCTGATTTCTTGCACTGACAAGGACAAACACAACAGTCGCCGCAAAGGGGGGTAGGGAGAGAGGCGGCAGGGGAGCAGCCGCTTGAGAGCGAAAGCCGACAAGACGAAATGAGGCGAACTGAGACTCGGTTAAGCAGCTGGGAAGGCTCCCAGAGAAGCTGTGGCAAGAGAAACTGTGGCACAGTGCGTTGCCTCATTGTTATCATTATTATCAGTTGATTGTAGTTGTTGCCGCTGCTGCTGTTGCTGCTGTTGTCGCTCTCAGCGTTAAAGTAAACGACATTAATGGAAACATCAAAGTAATTTGATTGCATTTTGCCACAATGGATATGAATGCGAAGGAATTTGCCAAGGCGAATGCAAAAGTACAAAAAAATGAACTAGACAAATGTGCGAACACACACAGAGAGAGAGAGAGAAAGGGAGAAGGAGAGAGAGAGAGCACATGCCGAGTATGTATTTAAGTGAGCACAGACGAGCAGCAGCAGCTCGAGCAGCTCCTGCTGCCATTGATATCTTGTTCTGGCATCCTGCTGTGATGCCTGCTGTGGCACGCCCACACGCCGCCTCCCACTTTGGCTTTTCCAGCTACATGTTCTCCTATACGATATTATGTTGTTTGTGCCTCGGGTCAATGTTGTGTTAATTTCATTTGCGTACAGAAATAGACAGACAGCCCCATCTAGCAGGGAATGGAAATATGCGTGTGTGTCCTCTGTCCACAAAACAGAATTATGTAGTTACACGCAGTGACCAACTGCTGCCCAGGATTATAGCCTGACTTCGTGTCTTTCTCCTCCTCCCGATATGCATAAATATATATGGTATATATTGCTGTCACTTTAAAGCCTACGCCTAGTCGTAAATTATTCAAGGTTAAACCCGCAGCAGGCTCATCAAGTATGCATTAAAGGAACCTCTACCAAGATATCACACCTGAGACTGAGACAGAAACTGAAACTGATACTATGTGAAGAACTGTGAATTTTGTCTAAGCTGTTTATTAAAATTTACGACTGTTCCGCATAAATCAATGACAGAGACCCTCGTAGGCGTTGGCAACCCTGGCAGGCTCTGGCAACCCTGCCAACTTAAATACTTTTGTTTGCAATTCGATTTCCCGTCGATTTGCGGCGGCAACACATGTCGTCCATTTTGCAGACCCTTCTCTCTTTTGCAGTTTCTTCTTTTGTTTGCTTTCTCTCTGTCTCTCTTTTGTTTTTCTTACACCTATTTATGCAAATTTGCTGGGAATTGTTTTAGACGCGTCCCGCTGGGGTGTCGGCATGCCAAGTGGCGGCAAATTGAGTTGCAGCCGCACCCTTCGGTCAGCCGCCTGCCTGATTGATTGTGCAATCGAAGCGAGAGGGAGGCGGGGCGGGGCGAGGCGAGAGTTCATTTCGCCGCCAAAAGTCGAGCCAGCCGGGCGACCTTTCTCATTTGTTTTTCTTTTTGCCCGAATTTAATTGCTGTTTCCTTTTTTTGGCTGGAAAAAAACAATTATGCTGGCGTAAATGTTTTTTATTCCCAGGGAATTTCGTTATGATTTCCAGTTTTGTTTTTTTTTTTTTTGAAATTGTTTTGGCTGCATTTAAAATGATGAGATGACTTAAGTAATGTGATTATTGTTGTTTCACGGTAGGCAGCAACATGCTTAACATATTTTATTATAACAGAAATTACAGAAATTGTAGAAATTACAGAAATTAACTTAGCCAACTTGTGGGGGAGTTCAGCGCCTCGAGGTGTCTGCTCTCTCTTACCCCTTCCCCCTTTTCGAGAGATCATGCCTCTGGGCCAGCTGGGGCAGCATTTTTACGCGCATTAGCTGCTCGTTTCGTTTCGTTTCGTTTGTGGCCAGCAAAGAAGGCGGCTAAAAAGGCATCAAGCAGCAGGCATCAAGTGAAAGTGAAAGCGAAAGCGAAAGCGAAAGCCAAAGTAAACGTGGCCCACGTAAAATATGCGCAGAATTCGGCATAAAAGCAAATAAAACGCATACGCCGCGTGGGCCCCGATAGGCTGTCAAATATATGAGTAATGGAGTCGACCTGCCCCGCCCTCTTTTGCCCCGTTTTAAATGGCAGCTGTAAAAAATTAAAAAGCCCTCAGCTGCCTGCGGGAAAACTGCCAAGTTAGCTGTAAAACGACTCAGCAGCAGCAGCAGCAGCAGCCTTCGCATTTGACTGAATGCCATCAAGGTCAAGTGAGGGGGGTGTGGGGTGGAACTTTATGCCTTGCCCTGTGTGGGCTGCTGCTGCCTTTGTATATCTGCCGGGCAACGCTTTAGAATGTTAATTTTGCATGAGCCCAGATCTGAGAGATATACACAGTCGCATGCCACGCCTACTGGGTCACCCCCTCCGACGCCACTGACCACTTGACAATTTTCCAGGGGGGGGACGGTGCGACGCTCTCTAAGTGAAACAGTCGATGGCAAAGAAATATTTTATGCGCCTACGTGTTGGCCATAGCTAATTTATTATGGCATCTCGTGCCCAGCTCCCTTCCCGCTCCCCCCCTGGAGACCTACCTCCCTTCCCTCCTGGGACTGTAGGTATATTTGCCAATGCCTTTAAAATGTAGCTGACAACTTGCGTAGTTTGTTGATCTTTTATCTGTCGACGTCGCCTTTGTGTCAGCCCCAATCAATTGCTGACGGGCTGCCTGCCTGACCCTGCTTGCTCCTCCGGCCTGCTCCTCCTGCCCCTCTGCTGCTTATCTGCGCTGTCAGGCGACAGGAAGTTACACTGACAAACTGCCCCAGTCCGCCGCTGTCCAGGCGAGTCAAGTCGGACGAATCGAGTCGAGCCGAGAGTCGACATTATTATGACAGAATCCCTAATGCGCTGCCCAACTCACCTCAGTTGGCACCTCATCCCCCTGCCCGTACGTACCCCGCTGCTGTCATAGTCGCTTTTGGCCCTGATTGATGCGTCTTTTTGTGTTGTGTGTATTTACTTTTTGCTCGGCGCACGCATAAATCACGCGCAGCACACGGATTGGATCCTTGGAGCTGGGATCCCTCGTCGTCGTCCTTCGTGCATGCGATTTGCATTTAGTTTTGCTTGTCTCGATTTGTTTGTCGGGGACTTCGCCGGCATATTCCGAGTGATTCCGCCCAATTGCCGAGATTTATTGCCGCGTTGACAAATCGCGGCATATTTCCCGCAGCGACGCAGCAGTGACTCCTGGGCAGCTGCTCTGCTGCTCTGCTGCTCCTCTGTTTAATTAGGTTGTCCAGCTAATTTGTTGGAAGGCAACTTAGCACTTCCACATATCCCGCTCCCCCTCTTGGCCAAGGCAACTGCAAGCCAAATGTCATCAGCCCTAATGGCATAATTTGAAATCTACTTAGCTTCCCCCCCCCTGCTGGAGGATTCCCTGCTCCTTCACTGTTTGTTTTAATTATCTCGGGCAGCAGCAGCTGCCCTTATTCTCTCACTGCGAGTGGGCGTGTCGCCGCCCTGCGACAACGCTTTAATTAACAATGAAGAAGACTAATTGAATTGGCCACAAAGTGCGAGAAAGAGAGAGAACGCTCCGCATCCTGTTTCCTTATGAACTCAACTCCGAAGCGTAAAAATATCCCCAGCGCATAAATAAAACTTCTGGCTTATATGGTATATATATAGTATATGTATAGTAGCATATATAGTACTTCTGTGTGTGCTCGCTTTAATTGATAAACGTGACAAACTTTCATAATGCCGCACGACAATTTGGCCTGCTAATTATGCGCTACAATAAGCCATTAAAATGTGATTACCTGGGGAGTTCCTATAGGCGAAGGTATGCCAAAGGATGAGGGCGATTGGTAAGAGGGGCAGGCAGGCAATAAAGCCAGAGTAAACAAAGTAAACAAGTTGCTGATTAGCAAAACGCTTTTGTAGTCCGCCGGGCAATCAATCATGGGAATTAATTATTTAAGTGGCTTGTGGCTCCTTCGAACCAAATCACAAGCCTGGCTGCCAGTGGGTGCTGTATCGATGACCTCATAATTATGTCAGCTAGGGGGGGGGGGAAGGGCTAGGCAGAAGGTACTGGGTAACCTCTTGAGCGGCACATTCCTGCGTATACTTTATGTACGTCTCTCGCTGTCGCTATTGCTGTCGATTGATTGCATTCAGCTCGAGCAGTGCAGCAGGTTATCAGGCATATATCGAGTGGCCTAACCCCTCTTCTGCCTGCTCCTTCCCCCTCCTTCTCCGCCCAACTTGACTGCGTGAATCCTTGAACTAGTTTGTGACCCAATTGTGCCAAAGTGTCTGCCAATTGGCGATGCGTTTCGCGCGTTATAAAACAAGCCGCCACTTTGTATGGCAACACGCCCCCTTTGCTAGCCCCCTACCCTACCCCTCTACATTTCACCCTCCTCCTTCCCTGCGTTTGACACGCAGCTAACTGCGGCACACGCACATGTTGCAGGCAGTTGAAGCAGTTGCAGAGGCAGTTCAAGCATTCGCATTCAATACGATCGCAGCAATTTTACTTTGCCAATAAATAAATGAAAAGGGGCAAATTTTAGTGTCCCCCTCCCTCTCTCACCCACTATCACCCACTCTCTCTCTCTGTCTCACTCACTCTGCCTGCCCAGCAATTACGTGCTCGAGTGCCTTGCCTGCCTGCCTGCTTTGTTTGTCTGCAAACACACATCCCATCGTAATTTAAATGGAATTTGCCTTGCATGTTGCGCCAGGAGATGTGGAGGGGAGCAGAAGGCGGGCAGGAGCCACGCCAGTTCGTGCCTTGACTGCGACACGTGTGACCCGCGCACATATGAGATCGTAGATGGGAGATGGGAGATGGCAGGGTCTCCTCGGGTCAGTTGGAGTGTGAAGTGCGAGTAATGAAAGTCTCATTATCTAAAAACCGTTAGCTAGCTCTTTTAGCCCTTTTGCCAGCTGCTGCCAGCTGTGTGTCTCATTTCATTAATGGCAACAGGCAACCCTTTAACCCCTTCCCCCTGTCATGCCTCCTGCCTTGCCCTTTCTATGGCTTACTCTACACTTTCTCGCACTCGTGCCTGAGCACCGCAGCAGCACCTGTCACTGAGTCTTTTACTGCGGCGACACTTGCAGTTGGTCATCAAAAAACATGAGATGGAATAATGACAGACAAGGGGTATGCACGACTACAGAGTTGCGCTGTAAATGTGTAGAACTTTGCCTGCTTTCTTAAAATGAGCTCCTGATTGTTTCTACAAGTTTGCAGCATTACTTGCCCCAGTACTCTTTACCTCTTTCTCTCTTTTTCTTTTGCCTTCTCCCACTCTCTCTCTTAGTCGTGTCTACCCGCTCTGTTGCTGCACACGCACTGCTATGCTGGTCCCGAAAACAATTTGGCAGTAATGCTTGCTTGTCCCTCGTACAACATGCCGCAGTAGCCTGCTTAATGCATGCAACACATGCTGTCGCCCCCATCTCTAGCTCTCTCTCTTCCTTCTCTCTTCTTTTTGCCTTGCAGTCCCTCTTAAGCTAGCAGCACATTCCGCCCTGACAGCATTTAACAATTAGTGGCAGTAACGTATCGTCTACATGGCGTATACGTAACGCGTCACGTATACGCTCCGTCAGCCAAAGATGCTGCAGACTTCTCTATCTGCAGCACAGTTGGGCATTTCGCTGAGAAATCATTTTTATTACAGACGCAGAAGAACATTACTTTCTACAATTTTTGCAACTCAAATTTGAGCACCCTTCCCCCCTTTCTCTCTCTCTTTCCATCATTTGCCTTCCCTTTCCTTGTGTGAGTGCTTATAAATTATGCGACAGTCGCCTCGTGCCTTCGGAATTTATTTTGTCAACTTGCCTTGCAACTGTTTTTTTCGGCACACCCTGTAAAAAGGCAGATGAGTTAGACAGGGTGTGAACTGGACAAGGCATAGAGAGAAAAGAAAAAAAAAACATAAGGAAAATTTCTTATCAATTCTTAAACGAAAGAAATATAAAACTAGAAGTAAAATAAAATAAATAAATATAAAAATTAACACGTAGTATCTGCCAGTCGTTCACAGAGCCTGCCTGCCTGCCTATTTAACTGTTGTTTCGTGTTGTTTTTGTTGCTATCGCTGTAAAGCGCCACGAAACATTTTTGTGACAATTTTGCCAACTTTATTATACCCTTCGACCATTGAAAATGGTCAAAAAATAACTGAATGTAGAAGGCATAAAGGGCAGACCCCACAAAGTATATATATTCTTACTCAGGATCACTAGCCGAGTCGATTGAGACATGTCCGTCTGTCTGTCCGTCGTCCGTCTGTCTGTTTGAGACAACGGATCTCAGCTATTAAAAACAAAGACACCAAATTTGGTATGTAGGTTCCTAAATTTCCCAAGCAGATGAAGTTTATGTTAAATGTTTGATGCCACGCCCACCGCCCCCGCAAATCGGTAATTTACGATTATTAAGCAAAGTATTAAACTTAGAAAGTTCTGCTTTGGTATGTATAAAGGTTAATGCCATATGAACATATCCCCCAAATTACAATCCGATCGGAACAATAACACAGAAGTTATTCAAGTCAACGTTTTCAGTACAAATGTACCAGCAGCAGCCTGCGCGCTGCTTTCAGTAGTTGACGCCGACGTCGACGTCACTCTTAACGTGCGTCGCTGTGTGAGTGTGAGCGAGAAAGCTATATGTAGTAGAAGTATTTGTGCAAAATTTCTGTTTGAAATTATGAGTGTGGTTACACGTTTGTATCGGATTTTAAAAATTGGGAGAAGTGTATCCTACTGTCGGGCGTTCGACTGTAGCCATATCCACTTGTTTTTGTATAATAAATTGTTGCAAGAGCAGCGGGAAGGCAGGCGTGGCGCTAGGGGGGAGGGGTGCAACTTTTTCTTGGGTTAGTTTGGCCATTTTTTGTTAGCCTTATTTATTTATGCTCTGTCTGGGCAAATGCTTAAGGCAGGGAGTGAGCGAGCAGGGGGAGGGGCAAGTGTCGGCTGCAGCACAAGTTTTTGGCATTCTGCGTAGCAGGGGGAAGGGGGATGGAGGCGACTTCTTGCCTCCACTTTGCTGGCCTCCTCTTGTTGTTGTTGTAGTTGAAGTGCATATTTCATTGTGCTTGGGCGTCGCTTATCAAAAGACAAACTGTAAAACTTCTTCAGCGTGGCGAAGTTGCCAGGCAACAACAACAAGGAGAAGAAGAAGAAGCGTTTTTTGAGCCAATTATCCTGCCATCGAATTAGGCGAATTACGAAATATTTTGGGACACATCTTCAACGAGGAGTGTGAGGAGGGGGGGTGGGTGGAAACTAGGCCCACTCGAGCGATTCATAAATAATTCGCTGCAATGCCAAATGTAATTTCAATATAATTGGCATTACGTGCCGCTGCTTGACGTATCATTTGCACACAAATCTGCGCGTAAGTGGGCCATAAAAAATAGCTCGATAGCTCCGCCTGGAACTAGGCTGAAGCCCCTGATCCCCTCTGCCTCAAGCTGTGGCCCCTGTGGGAATTGCTGTGGCAACATGGCTGCCAAGGCTGCCAGGTCAATCCACAAATAAATATGAAACAATCGCAGCCGCGTGATGGCTCCCCCCAGCCACGCCTACTCCTCCAACTCTACGCACCCACGCCCCCCCCACACGCTTATCGTATATCGGCTCAAATTACGCGTACACACGGCCAAACAAAATATAAAAGAAAGAAAAAAAACAACAACGAGCCAAAAACAAAAACAAAATCAGAGAAAATATCAAATGAGCTGAGAGGGGAAGGGGAGAAATATTTGTGCGTGCAAAAAATAAAAATGGAATCCTAACTGGAATCAACTCACGGGTTGCTCCACACACACACACACACACACACAAGGGAAATTCAATAACAAGGAAACACACACTCACACACACGCAATGAAACTGAGAAGACGCAAAGATATTGGCGGAATCTATGGCATGTTAATATGGCAATCGGTCGTGTCTTGATTTTTATATCTATGTTTATTACGTATACGCAGCGTTATGCAAATTGCTTGTTTACTTTGGGGAGGAATCACTCTGCACTCTTTTCGCACAGCATCATTTATAATTTATGATTGAAATTAGTTTTAGGCAGTGATTTCGGCAGTTTTTTCCAACTTCCTGGGTTGCCAAAAAGTCCTTTAAAAAGGGAATGGGAGAAGCAGCAGCAGCAGCAGCAGGACGACGGCTGTTTACCAAAAGTCGAAAGTTTCAACTGATTTTTGATTAAAACTTGATGCTGCCAACATAACACACAGCGGAAACGGGCTGGGAAATTGTAAACCGTTGGCAAACCTGCCCTCCCCTTCTGCCCCAGCCCTCTCCCTGCCCTCTCCCTGCTCTGCCATGACAGAGCGTTAAAGTTGCTGCTCGGGGAAAACTTTGATTCGCCAACTAAGCGAGGAATAATGACGACGCCTCGCTCGGCTGGCAGCATGATATGTATTTGTTGTGCTCATTAAGAGGCGCAGGATCAACGGCAAAGCGGGAGTGGGTTGGAGATTTTAATTAAGTTCAGGCTGGGCACAAGGGGGTATTCTCCGTGATTGATTGTCGGGCACGGGCTCGGTGCGAATCACTGCGCGCAGACTGCGCAAGCAACTCGTGTCCAGACAAAACAAACAATCGCACTGCAACATGTGTGTGTGCGAGTACGTGTGTGTGTGTGTGAGTGTGCACAACACTTTCACATTGGTTATGGGGACAAATCACTCAAAAAACTTTTACCCACACACGAGACGAGAAAACACAGGCTGTGCGACCTCACTTGTTCAACAAAGCAAGATTTTCCACCTGTTCCCCTACGAGGTTGCTATAAGGAGAGAGAGAGGGGTGAGTGGCGGGGCATGGGCTGCACAAGTGCATGGCGCACTCATCTTTTCAATTCATTTTCTTATATTTCTGCCATTTTCTTTTCTATTATGTGTCGTCACGTGCCAGCAACGTGCTCTCCTATTTGCCCAGTGCCATTTTGTGATTGTTTGCATTGTTTTTTGTTTTTTTTTTATTCAAGGAATTGTCATTTTCAGTGCCTCGACTCGACTCGACTTGGGTTCCTTTTTTTGCGCTTTTCCAGCTGTCCTACGCCTTCCCACTCCTTGACAATCACAAAGGGTTAGCCAAGAGCATCCCGAAAAGGAAATATTCGAGAGAGTAAGAGAGCGTGAGTGACAGGGACGAGATTTTATCTAAATAGCTTTGGTTTATTTGTAGATCCCGAATCTTGCACTTGTCCTTCCCCATCCGACTTCCTGCTCTGATCCCCGCTTAACATTAATAGCAGCATTAGTCCCGCTCTTCCGCCTCTCCACAAAGAGAGAAGAAAAGAGAAAAGGAAAAGCGAAGCTTTTCGCCAAATATAACGCGCAATTGTCAATAAAACGCGATAACATTTATAACACTTCATTAATTTTATAGGGGAAGGCGAAAACAAATCACTCGAATTATTCGATGAGCATTCACTAATTCACCCCCCTCCCCCTCCCCCTCCACACACAAACACGCACACACGCACACTCAACTGACAACAACAGATAAAAACTTAAAACGAATTTGTGGAAAACTCGCAGACTGAAATATTTTGCAGCTTTGTGAATCGGTTGAAATTTAATAGGAAAGAGAAGCTTAATTAACTGAAAAGTTGGTTTAATATGAAAAAATAAAGGACAATTTAAGAAATATCCCACGAAATTTAAGAGCAATTTTATTGTTAAAGAAAAATATTTGAAGTTGAAAAACGCGCTGAACAGCAACTTGTAATGCAGTTCAGTGATTTCACTTCATAAAAAACTTATTTTATTTTTATATTTTCTTTTCGATTATTTTATTAAATTATTTAAATAATTTCTAAAATAATTTCTTAAACTTAAAGCTCCATTTCACTTCAAAAATAACTTCTTATGTTGAAGTATTTTCATTCAAGAAAATATATAATAAATTTCTGCAGATATTAAGTCAGATAAGAAGCAGAACTATGAAACTGCAAATGGATCTTAAAGTATTAATATTAAATTTAACTTCCATTATAACTCATAAAATACATTACAATTTGCAGTGCATCTCATGTAATTTAAAATATATTTTATTGGTGAATTTTCACTTGGAAAACCTATTTAAAAAAATATTTAAAGTTTTCAGTTAATTTTCAAGCTGCTGAAAAGACTTTAAAAGGCTGCTGAGTCATATCAAATACATATAAATCATAGAAAACACCCTACTCCCTTCAGTAAAAAGTCAAACAATTTAAAATTTCGTCTACGTCAAAAGAAAAGTCCTTAAAAAACGTCGCCTAATTCCTTTTCGGTGTTGCGCCAATTTGTTTTGTTACACACACACTGCACAGCACAGCACAACACACAATTCCCTGTTGTTTGGGTCTTTCATTTTATAAATCAGCTTTTCATTTGCTTTTCCCCTCGGTTTTATTGCCCCCCAGTTAATACCTTCTCGAGTCGAGGGGATGCAGCACTCTAAGCGGGGAATATATGATACAAATACGAGGAACATAACTCAAATGTGACACTTACTGCAACTTGGGACTCTGCCAGGGATTGCTCTGGGCCACGCAATTATTTCGCCTATTTATTTTTGAAATGTTTGAAAAGTTTTCTAAAAATATTTTTGAATTTATTTTAAACTTCTTTCTTTAGTTTTTAAAACTATAAAAACGAATCGCACATTTTATGAAGTTCGAAATTGTGAGTAGATTTATCTGTTTTTATTACTGGAGCCGATCGAGCGAGTCGGCAGCGAATCGCAACGCACGGAACACAAAACACAACTGACACAACAATACGGAGAATGCACAACATATTACGAGTTCGATTCGCACCCGGAGCCGCAGCCGGATCCGTTCCGGACTCTGACTGTGACGAGGAACGACTACGATGAACGACGACTGTCGAATCGCAACTGGCAACGATTGCGATGCGCGATGCGAGCTGAACGCCCCGAGAGGCAGTCGAAGTGTGCGCGTATCGCAGCTGCTTTTGGCGCCTACTGCTCGCCAGTAACGTGCCACATGCCACATGCCACAGGCTCTACACACGCGACCAACTTGCAACAACGTTGTTAGCATCCACAGCAAAAGCAGAGGCAAACACAAAACACACGTGTGGCATGAGGCATAGCAAAAGCAGCGTCTGCAAAGCGTTTCTCTTAAGGCAGCCCGCCGACTCTCTTAGCTCACTTAGCCGCTCTTAGCTGCTCTCTTTGTTGCGCAGGCGCTGTGGGGGAACAGCTGTTGGAACAGCTGGACAGCTGTTGCTCCAGCTCCATGTTTATGTTTTGGCTACGCTGCTGTGTCCGATTCGCTTTCGTTTCCTTTTGGTTTTGCTGGCCTCTGCTCCTGCTCGACTTGGAGGAGGTTAAGGTCAGTGCAAAAGGCGACAACAGATGGCGCTGAGCAGAGCATGTTGTGAATGAAGCCCGCCATGGTGTGTGGAACTGGTAATGGCCGTAGCTAATTTATGCAGCACGTAGCACACAGCACATAGCACACACGGCGTATACGCAACGCCTGGCTGAATTCCCCGTGCGCGTGTCACACACACGTCGCTTGCCGTTATGTTTTACTCTTTTACCGTTACTGCTGCTGCCACAGACAAGACATAAATAATGACTTTAACTTTCGACACCATTTTCCGATGTCGGAGAAAGTGTTGAATTATGCAGATTGCCCCCAAGAAGTGAGGCTTAAGCAATAAAGAAAGGGATAATACGTTGGGCGATTGCCTACGTTGAAATGCTTCTGTGGGTTCTCACTTGGTCAACTGGTCTCCCTCTCTGCTGTTCAGCTGTCTCTTGTCTACCACTCTCCTCTCTCTCTCTTTCTCTCTCTGACCCTGAGCCATCGTCTGCGATAGTTGCCATATCGCTCGACTGTCTGCGCGCGTTGAATTTATGGCGCGACTTTATGCAAATGAAGCGTGAAACTCGATGGGACAGGGGGGAGGGACGGGCGAGGTAAGGTAGGCAACTGTCCCTGGCCATGGTCCCGTTGTCTGGCTGTCATGTTGGCCAACAGATGCGTCTATCAAGTAACAAAGAACTTTTGCTGTTGCCCGTTAATCTGCTAATCCTTTAGGACAACGCGTTGTCTGCCCACGTCCACGCCCCCCTCCTCCTCCTCTGGCCCCTCTTCAGCGTGGCAACAAATTGAAATTGAATAAAATTTTAAAGCTGCTCTTAGCCATTAAATTTGTAGCCAAGTAGCTGCTGCCAAATGAAGATTAATCGGGCCAAAAGCGGGTCGCAATGAGGTCGCCACCGAATACGGCACTTGCAACGCTAAAGGGGGGCAACGTCATTGCCAAAAAAAAAATGTTTGCCACCACCAAAAATGTTGCAGACTTTTCTCGTTAGTGTTTCCGGCTCAGTTGGCCCCCTTGCCTGCCTTCCCCTCTTTGCGCTCTCTTAAAATATTTCATAATGTGGCATCCTCTTTGCATATTTGCTGCATATTTCAGGAGAATGAGGAGGGGGGGGGACAACGTGCCTCTTGCCTCATGTCATAAAGGCCAAAAGCCAGTTGAGCTGGCTGGCTCACTGTGCCCAGGGCAGTGGGCGTGGCAGCGGGCGTAATTAGTGCAATTTCAGTTGCCAAATGCAAATGAGACAAGTTTGGCTAGTTAGAGGCAGAGGCGGAGGCAGAGGGATAGACACCCCTTTAGAGGAAGCAATTATTGAGATCTATAGTTGGTAATAGTATAAATTATACGAAGCTAGTCTGCACTTAAAGCCGAGTGGCATATTAAAGCTGATTTCCAAACCAGGCAAAGCTGAATAATTTTCGAATATTATTCATGAGTCTCGCCCACTTTGTGTGTGTGTTTGTTTATAGTATCATACAACTTTGCATATGCCATATATGATTTATTTTTAAGCGCATTTCAATTCAGTTGTTTCTATTTCCCTTTCCCCTCTCTCACTTTGTTATCGCGTTGCTCGCTTAGTTCGCCTCTCGCTTTCCCAATTAAATGCAACAATTTATGGTCGCATATCTTTTGTTTTTTTGGGGGAAAAACTCGTACAGCGATAACGGTAAATAATAAAAAATAATAGAATTGCGACATGCCACGAGAATGAAATGAAAACAGCAGAGGCAGCGGCAGGGAGAGCAAAGCAAATAAACGCCACATGAATGCGATATGCACACAAAAAAAATAAAGGCAAACCCCAAATGAACCCAAACCCATCGCAATCCCAAACCTGAACCCGATCCCCAAAACAGACTAAACGGAACTGTAAACGCTGCACGGCGCATTGCGAAATAAAACCGCATATCAAATGCGATTTTCCGCTGACAGAGTTTTCATTTCGGGGGCGGAGGAGGAGGCGTAGGCGGATGTGGCGTGCATATGCCGCAACTTGCCAGGCGTGACGTGGGCTGACCCGCGTGTGGCCAACAGAAGAAGCAGGGGGAGCAGCAGGAGGAGGAGGAGTAACGGCAGCAGGAGCCGCCCTGTGGCTGCATGCAAATGTGACAACGTCTCGATCGACTCTCGGCACGGGCAACAACCACATCTTACTCGTCGTTTACACCGCAGTCCATTTGTCTAATGCCGTTTACACAAGCTGTCATTAGCCCTAACAGAAACGACATAGCGGGAGAGGGCGGTCGCTTCGCGTTGATTGTAAACAAACAGAACGTCAGTTGAATGCTAAACATTTGCCTGGCTTCCCAGTCCCCTCGCTCCTCCCTCCTCCTCCCTTGGCCAGCACACACTCGTTTTTTTGAATTTGCGACTGCCAAAAAGCATAAAGCGGAGCAGGAGGAGGAGGAGGAGCAGCAGCAGGCGGCAGATAAAGGAAAAACTGTGTCAGCAAAATTGTTCAATATTTTCTTCGCGTGGGCAGCGACAGTTTCGCACAAGGAAGCAGGCAGCCCAAGCAGGCAGCACAAGCAGCCAGTGGCGCCAAAGTCAGCGGCAGCTCGATGTGTTTATTTAAATAGCGCGCGCACACAGGAGCGGATTGCAGCAGGCGCCAGCAAGCGGGGCGCAAACACAATACACGTTGTCAAAGCTACAAAGCTACAAACATCCGACTGTAGAATACCCTTCCTCAAAGCATGAAAAACAAATTACAAACACTCTTACAATTTCCCTTGCCTAAATTTCCAAAATATCGAAAAATTTTAAAAGGTCTATTATGATATTATTTAAATGTAGAATCGCTCAGGTTGTGAAACCATAAACAAAATGTCATTCCGCATGAAAATCGTTTGATTTTTAAGAAAGTTATGATCGATGGAAAATGAGGGTACTAAGTCTGTCGAGCATGTTACATGTCTAATTTTTTGACCATTTCGACACGAATTTTGGGTCAAAAATAAGTATCGTTTAAAATCGATTTAAACACTTGTTTAGTACTAATTTTGACCTCCGCTATCGACTAAAACTGAAAACGGGCGATTTCAAATTTTGAAAAAAAAAATTTCGGTGAAATATTACAGGGGGGACCATTGTCTTAATTTTCAAAATATCGAAAAATTTCAAAAGGGATATTATGATATTATTTAAATGTAGTTTCTCTTAGGTTATGAAACCATAAACAAAATGTCATTCCGCATGAAAATCGTATGATTTTTAAGAAAGTTATGATCAATTGAGAATGAGGGTATTAGGTCAATGGAGGATATCACATGTCTAATTTTTAGACCATTTTGATATGATTTTTTGGTCAAAATTAAGTATCGCCTAAAATCGATTTAAACTATTGTTTATTACTAATATTAACCTCCGCTATCGATTAAACTTAAAAACTCGCGATTTTAAAATTTGAAAAAAAAAAATTTTGTTGAAATTTCATAGGGGGGACCCTTGTCTAAATTTTCAAAATATCGAAAAATTTCAAAAAGTCTATTGTGTTATTATTTAAATGCAGAATTACTCAGGTAATCAAACCATAAACAAAATGTCATTCCGCATGAAAATCGTTTGATTTTTAAGAAAGTTATGACCTATGAAAAATGAGGGTACTAGGCATGTCGAGTATGTTGCATGTCTAATTTTTTGAACATTTCAACATGATTTTTGGGCCAAAATTAAGTATTGTTTAAAATCGATTTAAACACTTGTTTAGTACTAATTTTGACCTCCGCAATCGATTAAAATTAAAAGCTCGCGATTTAAAATTTTGAAAAAAAAAATGTTTGTTTAAATATTACAGGAGGGACCATTGTCTAAATTTCCAAAATATCGAACAATTTCAATAGGTGTATTATGATATTATTTAAATGTAGAACCGCCCAGGTTGTGACACCATAAACAAAATGTCATTCAGCATGAAAATCGATTGATTTTTAAGAAAGTTATGATCGATGAAAAATGAGGGTACTAGGCCTATGGAGGACATGTGACATGTCTAATTTTTTTACCATTTCGACACGAATTTTGGGTCAAAATTAAGTATCGTTTAAAATCGATTTAAACACTTGTTTATTACTAATTTTGACCTCCGCAATCGATTAAAATGAAAAACTCGCGATTTCAAATTTTGAAAAAAAAATTTTTGGTAAAATTTCAAAATTTTAAACTTTAAAAACTTCAGAAACTTAGTATACCCTATTGCTGACCATTCTATATTGCCGAAGGGTATACAAGAATATAAATATATGCGGAAAGATGCGTCTGCCTCCATCTCTGACTAACGAACTCTCGCCGAGTGTAAACAACAATATAACGAAATTAAAATTGCCCCAACTACCCGCTGCAAGCCCCTCTCCCCATGAATGTGCGTGAGCAACGCCTTAAATTGTGCGTGGGCAATGGCGAAGCGGAAGCCAAGAGCCAAGAACTTGGCCATAAACTTGGTAGCTCGCTAAGCCCCGATATACCCTACGAACCACAAGCCATAGCGGGCGTTATAATTCGTGGCGATTTCAATTTGCATTTTATTAGATTGTCAGCTTCCACCTCCGGGACAGGGACATGTACATGAGACATGGACAATTCTGGACTTTTATTTGGCCTTCGTACATTAATCAAACAGCGCCAGAAATTGCGAGGCGTAAACAAACAAAAAGTGAGCAAGTTGGCAAAGACACCGAGTGAGGGCGAAGAGGGGAAGGAGTGGAAACTGTAAGTGGACACGGAACATAAAACTGCGTCACGGCCGGAAGCCAAAGGCAGCTGGCGGCGAGGAGAATCTCAAGCGGATCGAAAATCCTCAGTGGAAGTTCACTGAACTTTAAAAGGGGAATCGAGCACGAGTTCCGGGAATCTGTTCAGTTGGCTAACAACTACTACAACGTATCTTAAAGGGACAACTGGGTGCAGACAGGTCAGGCAGGGGCGGCACCGCCGGGTCAGCAGTTCTTTGCTTTACGTGTCAACGACTCCAGGCGACAGCCTGACGAGAAATCAATCTCAATACGTAACCCCGAATTCGATTCCAGACGTGACGCACTTTGTATGGTGACATGCCAAACCCAAGCCAACTATATATATACATATATCCTCTATATGTATCGAGGACACGAAATGCTATCAATACTTTGATTGTCTCTCCCGGCCCGGAGTTGGCCAATGTCAACGAGCAAATTGAATTAAAATTAATTGACGCCACATTTGCTTCAATAACAAAACAAATGTTTGTCCCTCTGAGAGTTTTCCCCAAATACACGTCATTTTGGCTGGAAAATTGTGTCGCCCTTGCGGAAAATTCCAAATTGCAATTACGGTGAAAAAGTGCCAAACTATAAAATGCAACTATAAAGTCAACTTGGACTGCAGGAAATGCAGCAGCAACGACGCCAGCTGTGACTACTCCACTTCCGACAGGAATCACACTCCGTGCCACCTTCCCACCCCACTCCCCTCTCACCTTGCCTTGGCACAGTGTCCTGGCGCTGGCGAGTTTTTCCGTCTCGATACCTTAGAGAAATCTGCGTAATGACGACGCCGCAAACGTTGCGCATTTTTCACGTGGCGCGTCTTGGGGAAAACCTTTTGGCAGCGACTTTTACTATTTATCCAGAATCGCCCCTACCCACTCCCCTCCCTCCTAGCTGCCCCTGCCCGCTCATCTGGTCATTTTTCTTGTTGCTGCGACGTCTAAGCGCAAATTAATTAAAAGCAACAGCTGCGTGGGCGCAGCAGACGAAGCGGGAGAGAGAGTGAGAGAGCGAGAGAAAGAGAGCGACTGCGATGCCGCCCAGGGATGCTTAAAAGGGCGCCAGGGCAGCCTTATAATTTAATCATGGCGCAGTTGTAATTACAGCTTACAGCACACTCAGTGCGCACTTATCGCTGCAATGCATCGTACAACGCGGCGTATGAGTTATTCATTGCCCTCTCTCGCGCTGCCCCCCACTCTGCTTGCAACTAACTTGGCCCAAATTCAGTTCGCCATATGCAATATTAATTACAAGACAAGTGCGCAGAAATTAGATTGTGAAAATACTAATCGGGCCGAAAGCAGAACAGCTGGGGAGGCCTGCATAATGCATTCGCCTTATCAGGGCAGTGCCAGCTGAGTGAGTCACCTTTTCATGGGCAATAATCATATTTAATGAGAGTTCAAACACTCGACTTGCAGCAGCTAATCTGTCGTTGGCATCATATTTCGATATCCGTTCGAGTTCAAGTGTTTTTTATCACCCTGAAAAAAAAACCCTAAAAAATGCCGTTAATATCCATTTGGAATGTTTACGACTTTGAGGCAATAAACCTGGTCTGCTGCCCTCTGCTGTATGATTTATTTGCTTCACCTTCACCTTCTGTGACTCTTCTCTAGGATATATGCATTTTAAAGCAGCGGCAGCGGCATCACGCATACGCAGCGTAAGCCAACACAAGCACAAATGTAATGTAATTCATATCTGTGCACTGAATTATAAATAAACTGTAATAAGCTTTAAATAAGCTCGCCCAGACACAGGCAAAGGCACACCCACGCAGCAGCTGGGGCATATACGACTGCGTTGTACCTTGTAAATAAGTGAGGAGGTGTATATGTAAGCAACTGCTGCTCCCTTGAGACATTTACCTATCAATTTATTTAATATATCATATCATATCAACTGCGTCTCAAATTTCATTTCCCTTAGAGAGCATCTACTAGTCGAGCTTGTCACGCTCTCTCGCCCACGTCTGACATTCGTTTCAATTTGAGGCGAAGCGACAGCATGAAAAATGCATAAAAAGCATAAATCAAATTAGGCACACGCGAATTGATAATACTCCAAGACAGAGTGCGATATGCTGCGGTTCTGCCCCCCTTCCCCCTCCACAATACCCTTTGAAAATTCCGCAAACTATTTATAAACATCAAACAGTCGCAGTCGTTTCTTCTTCTATATCTTAAGTTATCCCTGCGAAACTATTCACACACTGAGAGATTGTGCAGCTTTAAGTCTTAGTCGAAGTTCGGTAAAGATGAAGGAAACGCCCCCAAAGACCCATGCCGCAGCTACGACTACTACGCAAGTTCCACATTAGCGTAGGGTATGCCAGAAAGGGAGAGAAGGGAGGGGGAAAGCGGAGAACTTTCTACTGACTTGGGGCAAATGAGGATTGGGCGCAGTTGCTGCATAATTCGTGCGTGTTTAGCCCGAAAGCTAATGCCGGCTTTGGCATTACCTCCCCTCCCCCTTAAAACCCTAACACGCTCCCAGTTGGGCACTCACTCACACACACACACACACACGCACACCACACATACTCATTTACGTTGGCCAACTAATGGCCAGGGCATTGAGGCTGTGTGTGGGCGGTGGGGGCGTGTCAGCTGTGAAAAGTTTACAGTTTGTGTTACTTAGTTGAATTATGGGCTACATTTTCGGCACTTTCCCCGCTGAGTTTCCCAGTTTGCCCTCTCTCTTTCTCTCTCTCTCTCTCTCTTCCCACATTCCCGCTTTATATGTGCCGCACGTGCCTGCTCCACATTCCACTTGCGAAGTGTTTCCCTCGCTGTAGTTTTTCCATCGAGCGAGAGCTTTGCTTTAATTGACTGTAGTCTTTCCCGGAACTTGAAGCAAACAATTGAAATTAAATTTTGTTTCCTTTTCTGCTGTAAACAATAAACAGAGGAATAGAACAGGCAACAGGCAGAAGTGCTAGACTGCATGATACCCTGCAGGAGTAGTAAAAGATATCAAAATAGAGAAATAAAAGAAATACAAATTAAGATAGAGAGAGTTTCGTCACTTGGTACTCTAAAAGCTTTTTAAATTGAGCTACCCTGCTCTCATAAGTACAGGGTATGCAAAGCAATATTGCAGCTCGGACAAACAATGCCCGCGGTACCGGAAGATGCCCCCGATAGAGTCTTCTCTCTCTCTCTCTCTCTCCGTTATGAATTTGTCATTAATTATATTTTCAATATGCAAGCGCGTGTCTCTCACGCTGTGGGTGTGAGTATGTGTTTTGTCTCTATGTGTGTGTGTGTGTGTAATAAGTGCATAGCTCGCGTGGCATAACTTAACGGGCGACCGCATGCTTTGTTCCTGTCATACACGCGTTTGACTTATTTCGGCGGTTGCCTTTTGTTTTGTTAATCGCTTTGCTCTTGCCCTCTGTTTCTTTGTTTCTTTGTGCCGTGTCCGTTGTGCTTTGTCGCCTGCCTGTCGTTGATTTCCGCTGATTCGTCACCTGCTGCGTTCGGAGCTGTCATAAGGTGCCTCTAGCAGCTCCCACTGCCGTTGGCGTTGCCGTTGCTTTTGCTGTTTTTGTGGCTTTTGGTCTGCGGTGCCTGCTGAAAAGATAATTAAAATTTGTAAAGCATAAACCGCAGGCAGGTCCTGGAATCCTGCTGCCTTTGTACTAATTGCACATAATTAATTAAAAAAGGGAAGGGAGGAACGAACTGGCGTCGAGCATGTGCCTGCCACGAGCACGTGCCACATTGCTCATACGCCCCGTTGAACAATACACATAGAGTGAAAAGTGTTCAGTTTGCTCGCACTTTGCATCTGCGAAAGCGGAAGCGGAAATGAGCCAAAAGAAAACACACAAGTGCAGTGCAGTCGACTGTGAGATACCCTACGGCTCAAATAACCAACTGTCTGCCCCTAATTCATTGCAGACATAACCGAAAAATTACTAGTTATTTAATTGTTATCTAATTTTCGATATTTTTCTTTTTCAGGGCTCTCCAAGCTGCCGTTTATGCATTTTTAAGCCAACTTTTGCACAGGAAGCACCGAAACCAAAACACTATGGGCTCAATAACTCTTTTTGTGAATAAAATAATATACTAAATGGATGCAACAATGAGGCCTGGCACTAAATAGCACCAGGCATGCAGAAAAAGCAACAGGCAAACCGTACGGTATGAAGGACCTCAACTAAGTTTACTAACTAACTCACTTTCTATAAGGATAATACAAAACAAAAGCGAATAAAATATAATAATGTTGAATTTTTTACCATTAGTTTTTTATTTGAATATTGCGAACAAAAGGTACTGCATACTTTTCTATGCACTCATTCAAAATTTCAACTGGCTCCTGTGGCTCTGTGTCCTTCCAAAATTTCAAAGGACACACTTTTTTCTACTCACAGACACCAGCTCTATCGATTGGCATTCAAAAATTATGGGCTTATCTAGGAACGAAAAACACTTTCAATTTTTACAAGGCTCCCCCCTAGAAAAATCCTTCAAAAATCATAAATTCCGGGATATCTCGGCCAGTTGAAGGACTACAGTGATGTCCTTCTGCAGGATTATAGTCTCTATTGTGCTCGATCATTTGACACAACTTAAAGGACGAATGTCCTGCAGGAAGTCGAGTTATAAAGCTTTTTCTGTATTTCGTTTTTCCGGTTTTTCTCAGGCATGTCCTTAAGGATTCGTCCGAGTTGCATGTCAAACGATGCGTCTTGGCTAGGACTATCATTCTACCAAAGGACGTTTGATTAGTCCTGTTAGTTTCCGAGTTATCCCGGAATTTGTGATTTCGCCCTGATTTTTCCAGCCTCGCGATCGAAATTTTTCGAGTCCAGGATTCTTAGATGACCCCCAAATTTTTTAATGCCATCCGGTAGATCCTTATAAAAGAAGAAGAATGACACATGACACGTCGAAATCCGTAAAGATTTACGGTCGTGGTGTCAAATACCCGGGAAACCCGGACACGTGAAGAAAAATAGTATTTCATAGTATACTTTTAGGCTCAATTATACTCCTTAGGGCAAAATTAAAGAAAATTCATATTTCATAGTATACTTTTAGGCGCAATTATATCGCTACCCCCTTAATGCAAAAATGAAAAATAAGTATTCTTTTAGGCGCTATTGTATCGCTAAAAAATTGTATTAAATTAAAAATTAAATAAAAATAAATTTTTTATAGTATATTTTTAGGCGCAATTGTATCGGTACCCTGGAGGCAAAAATATAAGAAAATACATGTTTCAGTGGATACTTTTAGGCGCAATTATATCGCTGCCCCTTAGGTCAATACTTAAAGAAAAATAATATTTCATAGTGTACTTTTAGGCGCAATTGTATCGCTACCCCTTAGGGCTAAAATTGAAGTAAAATAATATTTCATAGTATACTATTAGGCGCAATTGTATCTCTACCCCTTGAAGCAAAAATTACAGAAAATAAATTTTTCATGGTATACTTTTAGGCGCAAATGTATCCTTACTTGTTCACCTCAGATTAAAAGTATGCCGCCAAAGAATTTTTATTAATCGTCAACTATTTTGGGTCCCCCCAAAAGTATGCATCGCAGAAAATTCATGGTTAACTGCCACTTGATATTTTTGCAAGGAATTCCTTGAAATATTCAATAAAAATCACAAAATCCCTTGTATCTTCTTCGGTTGAAGGACTATAGGAATGTCCTTTTACAGGATGATAGTTCCTACTATGCTGCATCATACTGTACAGCTAGCAGGACGAAAATCCTGCAGACTCCTGAGTAACAAGGACTTTTCTGTATATGGTTTTTCCCGTTTTTCTTAGCCATGTCCTTAAGGAATTGGTCAAATCGTATGTCAAACAATGCGTCTTAGCCAACTCTTTCATGTGGCCAAAGGACATGTCAGTAGTCCTGCTGGTTTCGATGTTATCCCGGATTTTGTGTTTTTTGGATGGTTTCTCTGGGCATCCGATTGAAATTTTAAAAGTCCAAGTTTTAAAAGCCTGTCTGTGGATTTTTCTGCATCTGTTGAATAAAAATAAATTTTACATGTTATAAATAAACAAAAGATTTGTTTTTTCTACAGGGAGTCAAGTCATACATACCCAACTACACCAGCTGCAGGATATAAGAAGAATCAATGCAGTTGGCAAACAAATCGCGACAAGTGTGTTTTTCCAAGCCAATTGCATTTTCCATCTTGATTGTAATTGGAAATTGAAGAGGGAAAGGGAAAGGGAAAGCGGGAGAGAGGGAAAGGAAAAGGGAGCGCACATCAATATGAATTTGCACGCTGTCAACTTTGCATATTTCCCGCAGAGTCCACAACTGGAGGCGAGGAATCCTCGCTGAAATTATGATTATTATGTCCACTGCTGGCAGCAGGCAATAAAAAGCAGGCGAGAAAGTTGCCGCCTCGGGGAGGAGTGGGGTGGAGGGACTGTCCAATGAGCCACACTGGGCACTAATGGTTATATAAATCATAAGCCTATTGACTCCACGCCCGACAGCCCACGGCACAACGAATGACTTCACCCTGATCCCTTTTTATGGACTGCGCAACATTTGAACATCATTCCGAGGGATGGGGAGGGGAGGGAGGCAGGAGAAGGCGGAAGAGTAGCTGCCCCTTTCGGGGCTTTTTTTCGGGGTTTCAGTTTCTTCTTTTTTTTTCTAGCCTATTTTAAATTCCGCATACAGTTTAATGCGTAAACGAAGCACGTCGTCGCGTTATAAAGCATTAATGTGCGTGTTTGGTCAAAAAGCGACAAAGCGCACGCAAGGAACGAGGTGTGGGTTGGCTTGGGCTGGGTTCGGTTCGGGTTCGGGTTCGAGTTCGGGTTGGCTTGGGTGTCGAGATAAAGCACTTGCCCATGCCCCTGCTCGTGTCTAGCTGCCGGACAAAAGCCTCGGGCTCAAGTTCGATAGCCCTTAATAAATGAATGAATTCAGCTTTTACGTTCTTCTTCTATTTTGCTCGCCCCCGGAATAGGAAAAGATGCCTTAGGTTTAGATGGCGAGCGTGCCCTGGAAAAACCCACGTCGAGTGAAAAGCAAATTTTCATCAAAGCGGGGGCAGGCAAAACGAGTTGCAAATGTCAAATAATTGAAGGGAAGGGGAAAAGAGAGTGGGAGTGGGAAGTGAGGGGGAAGTCTTAGAGCGGCAACATTGCGTATTATTAACGAATTGTCGTAATCCCCGCGAGGCCATCGAATGTCGCTCAATTATGCGACTAAATGGTTCGTTTGTGCCGCGGGGGCGCCAAAGATTAAACACCTTAGCGAATTGCAGAAATGCGTCAGCAAAGCAGCCTGTTTACATCTCGTTGTTCCTCCTGCTCCTGCTCCTCCTTCTCCTGCTCCCTATTGTATCCTGTATCCTGTTGAATGTGCCGCGTTTAATTGTTCACTTGGCAACTGCATGTTTTAATTATAATTGGGCTGTAATGAAGCCATAACTCTGCCAACACTCGACTACGTACGAGATAAACAAAGTAGGCAGCAAAAGAAAAGGAAAAGAAAAGAGAAAGAGAAAAAGAATGTAATGAAGTCACGTAAACATTTTAACTTGGCATTAACATTAAAGCACCCGATGGTATATGGAGTTCCTCGAAATTCAGCCTGATAGCATAACATTGCATAACAAGCATAATTTCCAGGCAAACAGTACACAAAAAAAAAAAAAAAGATGTATTAATTTTGTCATGTCGTTAACTTATTAATGTGAAAGTGTGTGCGTGTGCCTGTGCGTGGGAGTCTGTCAATGTTTGTGTGTGTGTGTGACGTATGAGTGATATTAGCTTACGTACGTGAGCGAGTGGATATGAGGCTTATCCGAGATTGTCACTGTAACGACGCAAATTTGATTAGACCTGCCATATGCCTGCTAATGACAACTGGTCGAAACGAAATGCGGAAGAAGGCACAATGCGTTGTTAGCCAGTTTCTTGTTTTCTCTCCCCCCCTCTCTCCTCCCTCTCTGCTACTCACAAATCCATTGTGTGCTCTGGCTAAGTTGTTGCTTCTGCTGCTTGATTTGGAAACTCAGCAGAAAATTCACTGGAATCTCGAAGTCTCACTCCCTGTGCCCGCCCAGAGCTATTGACTTTTCACTGGTCCAGCAAACAAGCCGACAAACGACAAACAGATAAAGACGACGACAATGAAGAGAACAAAAAGCAACAACAACAAGAGAAACAACAAGAGAAACAACAATCGATTTACGGCTGAGTGCATTGAAAGACAAGGAGTTGCTTATAAAAGCGTAGCATACTTTCAGGCGGACACTTTGAAAACTTTTGCGATTATTAAGCATGACTCGAGGCAGCCTCAAATTTGCATTGTAATTTGGCAAACAAAACTCATGAATCTCGTGTAATTCAATTGAAGGAATTACAAGGGATTATTGAAGGTAGAATCCCTTTCAAGCTGTCTCTCTTTCTCTTGCCTTTTTCACTTTGCATTACATTATATGTATATGATTTAAAGCATCAGGCTGACGCATGTTTTATGCCCCCCAAAAATCAATGTGTATGATAATTTTTCTTTTATAATAAATACTCATACGCCACGTGCCACGCGTGTTTCAATGAAAGAGATTTCCACGCAAATCACGCGAACCTTTTGTATTCAGGTCGACAAATGCGATGTCGTATCGTCTCCCTATCTCGTATATATATAATAAATATAAATATATAGTAGGCGTATTGCCGATTCCGCAGTTATAAGTCGAGCCGTCGCCGCAGCACGTGCATGTCCCAGCAATTTATGCGTCGTCATGCGAACGGGAAGCCCAAAGAGGCGACTCCTGCCACGCCTCCAACTACTCCCCCCTTCCCCCTCTGCCGTTGCTTTAATAAGCAATCAATGCGCCATCAAAAATTCAGTACTCATAAAACGGCAAACTAATTAAAGCCTGGCTAATAGCAAACAGTGCGCTCTGAGCAGCGCATAAAATGGCCGCACCGAGCACAAAGTTTGTCAAACAAACCGCAATAAAATGAAACCTGAAACGCAATTACACGCCTCCTCCCCCCCCTCCCCCTAAGGAGAGGAAAGAAGAAGAGCTGCCCACAAACTTATCGGGCCATTAAGTGATTCAAAAGTTTGTGGGCGTGGCTCACATTATCCTAATTTGATCGCTGTTAATTAATTGTGGAGTATTTTATTGGCGTCCGCATTATCGCCACATCTCGATGGAGTACTTCGAGGGAGGGGAGAGGGGTACCGGGATGCCTTGCAGCATGATATTGAGCTGAATTTACATTTCCGACCGGGACAGAAATGTCGAGAAATCAAGGGCCAAAAGTGTCGGGGCGACCCAAACAAAACTTTCGGGTTTGCCAGCCCCAAGCAACAAGCTGCAATGTGTGTGCGCTGAGTGTGTGTGTGAGAGTGTGTCAGGTGTGTGTGTGTGCCATGTGTGTGTGCGTGTGTGTGTATTAACATGCTGAGCGCACTCAGGCGCGAGTGTAAATTCACACATACACGCAGCTTGAAATTTTCCCACAGCACAAAAAAGGCAGCAAAAGCAAGTGGAAATCTGTGTGTGTGTAAGTGTATGTGTGTGCCTGTGTGTGTGTGTGCTCTATATTGATTTAAGAGCTGCCAAGGTAAAGCAATGTTTGCGCTCGTTTTGAATAAATTTAAAACTAAATTTGAAATGCATTTAAAAAGCGCTGCCAATGCGAGTTAAACAAACCAAAAGACACGCGAGCTATGAATAAATGGAACCCAGCCCAACTAAGCCCCTATATCATCCTCGAGTAGCCCCATTGAGCCGGCTCTAAGCCTGCAAATCGTCAACGCTTTCACTTTGCATTCAAATTGGAATTTTGGCTCATTAAAGTTGTCTCTCTCTTTTCATTCCTTTTGTATTTAAATTTCCTTTTTTTCTGACTGTGGACATTTTCCTGCTGGCCAGCGATGATATGTGGCTTTTGTGGGTCAGCTTAAGCAGCTTATTAGCCAAAACAAAGCTGGACTTGACTGCTGAGCATAATGAGAATCGACAGGAGAAAAAAAAAGGTTGTGCCTCTCTTAAGTCGCAGTTCTTTAAAGGTTTTACAACATGATCAAAGCGAGAGAGACAGTTAAGACAGATAAACAGTTAAGCTGTTTGGGGATGCCCCTGCCCCTCCCTCTCTTCCTGCCCGTTGACTATCTGGCTAAACATAAATCATTTGACAGCCTCAAATTTGGCTAATTACACAAGTCAAAATTGGCCTAAAGAAGCAACGCTGCAAGCTGTGCTAATTATGCAAACAACTCTATAAATAGAGAGTGTATAGGGGCAGGGGCGGGGGCAGGGCAACACTTCAGCTTTAATTGGCCCGACAAAAGCAATTAAAGCCATATCCGTAAAAAACAGAGAATAAATTTCAGCCAAAATCGCCAAGCTTGTGCATCATATTCATATCGCAGTCGCAGTCGCATTTGGGCCATTTGTTTTGGCCCTGTTTATTGCGCTAATTATGTGTAGCCAATTTAGATACTTAGCTCGTTAGTCCGAGTCGAGGCTTATCCCTGCCGGCGGCCCCAATTAGGCAGCTCCAAATTTTTCAACAGCCGCCGCACCGCGCGTCTCCCCCCTTGTCACACGTCACGTATGCGTAATGTGAACTAATGTCGGCCAAGTCAAGTGACCCGAGTGTAACCCGAGCTGACCCCGCGCACGTGTTCCCTGTGACAGCTATTCATTACGGCAGACAGGTTGACTAATTAAAGCTCGAGAGGATGCGCCATCCGCCATGGATTTCACTTGACTTGGCGCCGACTAGAAAAGAAGTAAAGCAGGCGAGGCAAGCAGGCTGTGTGTCTGAGTCTGGCGGGGATTGGGAATGGGAGTACACAATGGCAGCCATTATGACAGCAGGCAGCAATAACAGAAATAACAAAACTGATTTAAGTGGAACTCGAAAGGCAAACAATAAACTGGCTGTGCTTGTATAGTTAACATAAAAGAGCTCTCAAATTCGCAGCAAGTGGAAATTATGATTAATAAACGGCAACGGCAGAAGAGGAAGCAGCAGACAAACAGGGAAGGCAGCAGCAGTGGCAGCAGACAAGGCTAAAACCCATAAAGAGGCCAGAAGAGCCGCAATAACAATGCGAGAACTGTAGAACAACTGAGGCAACTCTTTTTCAATTCACATTGTTTATTTACTTTCGCTTTATGGCACAACTTTGGCTCACTCTCTGCCCTCTCCCTCTCTCTCTCTCTCTCTTGCCATTTTAGTTTCGGCTTTTGGCCTTCAATTATGTTTCATATATGTATGTGAGAGAGTTGGCAAATCCATTAGAGTGAAACTTGGCCAAAACGTATTATTAAAGCGTTTGCAAAGTTTGCAAATAACAGAGCATGACTCAGCCCGAGCTGCTTGCCTTCCTTATACATATGATACGAACATCTCCCTGCTCCCATCAAATTAAAAAAAAAAAAAAAAAAACATAAAGCAACATATTGAATTCCGGCCTGAAGTACTAAGGGCTGCTCGCTTTAAGCCAACTCAGCGCGAGCCTGATGGCAAAGGGAGCGAAACGTAAAAAATTGTTGCATACTTTACGGCGACGGCGGCTTTTACGACCCGTTGAGAGAGCGAAAGAGAGAGATAGAGATAGAGAGCACTTGGGTCCTCAGCTTGTTAACAAGCACATTAAAGCCAAAATTGCGGTATATGCAAATTGTGCTGCATACTCGGGGGCGTCTTTAAAACAATCGACGCCCAGCATTATGCCAAATTTGCTGCTCATCTCGGCCCGTCATAAAATATGTGTGTGTGTGTGTGTTTAATCTCGCAACTTTACACATGATTTGATTTATGCTGCAATCTAGCTAGAAAATACCCTGCCTACCTCCCCCTCGTGCTGGCGATTGCATCGATTTGTTGTCAAACAAAACTTCTGTCTCTGGCGACCTTTTGCCGTTATATAATCGAGAAAGTTTCCACAAGGCGCAGCAGGGAAAGGGATCGCTTGTGTCCAGCTGTAGCCATGGCCGGAACCGGTGACCAAGTTGACCACGTGTCACACTGTCCGGACAGCACCGTGGGGCATTTGCAACTGCAACTGCAGTTAGACGTTGCGTGAAAATTCCCCAAACTAACACGCACGGATTTCCCACACATTTCCACACTGCGAGTTATGCAAAGAAAATTCACACTGCAAAAAAAACGAACTGCAAAACTATTTGAATTATTAGGGCGCAGGGCAGGGTTACCTGTAATTAAGAGGGCGTGGCATTCGCAAAATCCCCCTTCGACGCACAAGCGGATTAAAAGCCCACGGCCTGAGCTGAGGCTGTAAAAATCTGTTGATAGTTTTACCCTGAGCTGGAAGGTCGCATAATTACTCCCGTTATATATTTTTGCATATTTCCGTGAATTAATTAAACGAATTTCATTAATCCAGACCCCATGAAATATGGCCAACAACAAACAGCTGCGATAAGATTAAAGTCGACTGATTGAATAACAATTGCCAGGGGCAGCTGAAGCATAGGGCAGGGAAGGGAAGGGGGGTAAGTGCACAGGAAATTAAAGTGTAACGTAGCTGAAGAGAGCGAGAAACATTTAAGTGAGGAAACTATTTGTTGGCAATCTCCGCAAGACAAATGTGTGTGTGCAGCATTCTGTGTCTCCCCGATAATCAAGCTAATAATTCAGTCAGAAGACCCAGCGAGAGAGAGAAATAAAAATAAATAAATACCTCGTAGGTTCCCTGACCCATTGCCTGCTTGCCTGTTTTCTTTTATTCCAGCAATTGGCCAAAATGAATTTATGCGCTTTTATTTCGCTGTTGGCCTTCGATAAGGAACCAACGCAAACAGACGTTGGCGGGGGCCATCAGATATGAAAATTGTAATTTTCCCACATACACGTATACATATACATATGTAAATGTTTGTGTGTGGCACACATGAATATTAACGCACACACACACACACAGAAGCAAATTGCGTATGAATAAAAGTTGCCTTTTGTTCGCTGCTTCCCAAAAAAAAAAAAAAGGAATTTCTGTTGGCCAACATTGCTGGCAATTAATATGAGTTGTTGTGTGTGTGTGTGTTTGTGTGTGTGTGTGTAGGTGTGCAAGCATCTAACGTGTGCCATTAACTCTGATTAATCCCTTATTAAGCAGTTGCACACACTCTGCGGCTACAGTCGCGTCGCAGCATATTAGTGACACTGGTGTCGCTGGCATTAGGCATGCTTCCAGGCCAGTCTGTAGAAGTAGATAAAATGCACTAATACGGCCTAAAGGGAATTAATACGACAAACTCTCACAGCAGACACAGCCGCCAGACGGCAGACAGATCCTTAAGCAGTTCCATTTGTCAAAGAAAAACATGAATAGCGGCTCCATTATAATGCACGTGATTACGTTCTAAGTTGATATATGTATGGCAAAGTGTTTCAAGATTTCACTGTGCTAATTGTGCAATTAATTTACAAACATTGTGGGAGTGTGTGTGTGTAAGAGAGAGGGAGAGAGAGGGAGAAGGAGCTTCCGTTACATACTTCTTTACAGGGTTGGGGCTCATCTGATTAGCATTTCATACGCTTTAAACGTTCTTTGCTAATTAAACTCGTATAGGGAAAGGGGAAAGGCTGCCAGGGGGTTGGGGCTAGCTGAGCCCTTTGACCGTTGAGCATAAAAACTAATGGTCCAACAGGGCAGGCATCGGCATCGCAGGCATCGCAGGCATCGAGTGCCTTTTTAATTTAATTAAAATGCAAGTACCACGAGTACACCGAGTCGAGTGTCTCGGCCTGGAGTCAAGTGGCCAGCGGGACAGGCACTTGAAAGCAAACAGCCCGCACAATTTGTGACAAAAGCGAACGGAGCATTAAAAAAAAAGAGAAAATGGAGGGAGAACTACAAGAGGCGAAGGCAAAAAGAAACGCAGGGTCTGCGTCAATTTCAGACCAATCAAGTACGCGATTGTCCAAAAGAACAGAAGAAAACAGAAGAAAGCGAGCGAAAAGAGCCGAAAAAACACACACACACAAAAGGCAGGGCATATCAAATGCTCAGAGAGAGAGAGAGGAGAGAGAGAGAGAGAGCGAGAGAGAGTGAGAGTTCTTAGCAACCAAGCGGGGTCAATGTTTCGGACACATTGCGATGATTGTGCCGCGGCCCAAGGGCTACACTGCTGCTTAAAAGATAAGCACAGCCTGAGGGACGGGTAGGCAGAGGGGGGAGGAGGCAGGCAGCCAGTAAGAGCATCTGGCATTCGCATAGTTTGTGTCTTCCCCCTGTTTTAATGGCCTGTCATGATGAATGATTCTCGCTGTCGGCCTGTCAATCTCGGACACCGTGAGCTAAGCTCTTGTCTAATTAATTTTTTACACTTTCTCAAGAGGCGGAGGCGATTCCCTCTGCCCCTGAATACTTTACCAATCCTGGCCAGATTCCACTCGAAAAATGCGAAAACTTTGAGCCAGGCATTTTGGGCATTAAAGTGTTTCTTTTGAGAGAGAGAGAGTTCGCACCTAGCTTATCTTGGCATTCCCTCATCCTAATCTCTGCCTATCTCTCACTCTCTCTCCCTGTCTCTCTCTCTCCCTCCCCCCGCCTGCCTGCCTTGCTACACATCTTTATACGACGTTGCTTTATTGTTCATTGAATTGCTGTCAATTTGAAAATAATATTTACACACAATTTTGTAGCGTCTTTGGGGCTCTTAAGCAATCTGCCACACACACAACACACTGGCAAATAAAACATGCCTTGTGCCGCCTGCTGTTGCTCACACGAGAGAGAGAGAGAGAGGGGAGAGAGAGAGGGGGAGAGAGAGTGCTGCTTACGACATGAGCTCTCGCATCGCGTATACGCCGCGTGTGCTGCTCGAGTTATTTATGCATAATCATTTTGCGGTTCTACTCTACAACGCACTGCGAGTCCAATTAAAGTCTCATTACGCTGGTTGCCAACTAGCGACAAAGTCAAGTGGGAGAGAGGGGGAGGGAAGGGCGACTAGTAAGCCAAGTAATTACAACTAGTTAGCTGAGTAATTAGCAGGTGAAAACTTGAAAGCGATGTGTATCGCAGTTGCGAGTAGAGTGCAAAGGCAGCACTACATCAATCTACCCAGTTAGGGCAAGCAGAGTGTGCACAGACTGCTCTCCCTCTCTTCCCTCCCTCTCTTCTCCATATACATATACAATATTCCCTTTTTTGCTTACAATATTTTGTGGCATTTTACTCGAGCTCTGCTGTCGATTTTCCGCTAATAATTCGTACACTTTGTGCCTTTTTCCCCAACATTTTCCTCTTCTGTTTCGAATTTGTATTCACTTTCGCTGTGGCCACATTTGGCATAATTTATTTGCTGCAGTAGAAATATTATTAACATTTTATGGCGCACATTGGCGCATTTTGTCTTATTAATGGCAGCACACGATCCGCAATTGGGTTGGGGAAAATTCTGAATTGTGAATTTTCCATTAACCGCAAACAATATGCAAAGCAGCAACAGCTCAACTTTTGCATATTTTGTCAAATTTGAGCTGCCTCCTTGCCACCCTCCCCTGGCAACTGACAGCCTATTACAGTGGCTGCTAAAAGTTTGCACACACACACAACTAATGTGACACTGTCAGCAGCAGCAGAGGCAGCAGCAGCAGCGATGTCATCATAAAAAACTTTCTCTAACCGCCTGTCATAGCAGGGCTGCTGCTGCAGTCGACAGACAGAGAGACAAACAGACAGACAGACAGGCAGACAGACAGACAGACAGGCAGACACGCCTGCAGTCTGCAGCGCCACCTGTGGACACATCTCTCTCTCTCTCTCTCTCTCTCTCTCTCTCAACCATTTTGCATTCTGCAATGCATAAATAATTCCCCCACAGCCAGTCAAGTTTTGGAGTTTTTCTGCATGCCAGGTAAATCGACGCATTTTCCAATGAATTTTCCCCAGCTTGGGTCAAAACCCGAAAAAGACTTTAAGCTCTTGCGGCGCATAAAGCTATTTGCATTTGGTAAATAACGTAAATCAAAACGAATGACAGACATCTAAAACAATAAAGCTTCCAGCTCGGGCTCGGCTAGTGATATATGTAAGTATACCCTGCAAAAGGGATATATGGGGTGAGCGTAGAGAGAGGGAAAGAGAGAGAGAGAACAGCCAGGCAGGCTGCTCACCTAACTAAGTAAGCAACTACTCCCACTTTGAGCTCACATAACTGATAAAGTTTAAGAGCTAGAGTTATTAAATTTGGTATATAAGTTCCTTATTATATAGCTCACTTAAGAGCCTAAGAACTTATAGACTAACTATGTGCAAATAAAAGATAATTGCATGTACTTACAAATGCACAAGAACTCCTAATTCATTTGTTTCCTTGTCATTTCTTTTCTGCTTACAGGATATCTGCACGCCGCATACTCTCTCTCTCTATCTCATGTTCCGGCCTGCCTAGATGCCTCTCTATGTGTGTGTGCTGGCATCGTGTAACCCGTTTAAGGGGGGCCTATTAAAACATCAGGCAACTGGGGCGACAGATGCCTTGCTCCTTGTTCTCGGCATCTGTTAAGTCCTGCGACTAGAAGCTGCCGGCTGTCATCTTCATTTACATGTAAATACGGGCCCAGGCTCGCGCACAGTGGGGCAAGCGAGATGAAAAACCGGCGGAATGTCTTAAAAATGTAAATTTATTTGCTAGCAAAGTGTCTGCTGTTTGTTGTTTTCTTTCTGTTTGTGTTTGTATTTGTATTTTTGTATTTGTATTTGTCGTTTAGTAACTGTATTTGTATTTGTGCTTGGCCGCCGCCACGTGGACAGCAGCGACGCTGCCGCCAAGCCGGGCCAGACAGCGCGGCTGCAACTTTTGATTGCTTCGATGGAGCTGATGATGAGGCCGCAACGCATGTCCGTCAGTTGTTACCTGACACTGTATGGCAGTGTGTGTGTGCGTGTGTGTGTGTGTGTCTCTGTGTGTGTGTGGCACAACTGGGTCGTCTGTGGCAGCGTCGCTCGCCTCGGCTTGTTTACTGGAACTGGTTCAAGGAGACAAACAATTGCAGCCAGTTCGGCCCGCAAAAATGTCGTACAAGAGCCGCACACACACACAGACACACACACACGTGTAGGGGGGGGCGACATGCCTGAAATGCCTTTGAAATACTTCACACACACGAGCCGCTCCGGAGCCGACGGAGTGCGACAACATTCACCGCGAAACGATTTTTTAATGAGCCCGGGAAAATGGCAAAAACAAAACAAGTAGGGTAGGAAAAACAAGGTAGAAAAACAACCTGCGGACTGCGATAACAAATACCCAAAGTATACCCTGTAAAAGGCAAACAAAAGTGGCAGTAGCTGCCTGCCAGATGCCCAGAAAAGCGCACAGTCTACTAACAATTTGGTATATAGGGTATGCAGCCTGTTGTGCATACCCCACGGCAGTACTCGCTTGTTTTTTTCTTCGCTGCTTCCTTATGTGATTGTTTTTCCTTGTGCCTTGTGCCTTGTGGACACCTTTGGGCAAATTGGTAAAAATGGGCGCAACCAATTGGACAACTTCGGATCGGATCAGCTCCAGCTCCAGCTCTGGCTTTGGTTCAGTTGTTGTTGCTAGCAACCTGCCACGCCCACCGGCAAAACTGGGCCAACTCATCCGAAATAGCAACAAGCACGCAATATAACGGAGTCGCTCTTGTTGCTTCTGTTGCTTCGCTTCTTCTGTGTTTAATGAACCTTTTGCCAAAGTTGTTTACATTTTTTATGACGTTTCTGTGCCACGTTGCGTGTTGTAGGGATTCCTTGATGGAAAACCTATTGAAAAGCAATTAAGCTTTCCATTTGTGTTGTGCGCTTTAAGTCGTTAATAGTTTCGTTTTCCATTTTCAGGTCACTTCAGTCTCTCTATAGGCAACAATTTCAGAGAGAGTGAGGGAGAGAGAGTGAGGGAGAGGGATAGAGATAGATAACTTAAAGTACTTCAAGTGGCAACTTAGAGAATCAAGTACTTCTGCCAAGTTCCTTCGCACAGATAATATTAAATTTGCAATTATATTGACGCCCAATTTATAACTCCTCGATGAGCAAGAAATACGGGTAGTGGAATCATATGTATAGGAACAATGTAATAATTGTTCCTGTGTACGGGATTGCCATTCGTATCTTTAACTGCATCAGCCTGATTAGCGTGAGGTTTATCACTGCACCAAAACCCCACAAGAAGCAACAGGATTACAACCAGTTGAATATGTCTCATTTTCGAAAGAGCTCCTATGTACGATGATGGCCTTTTGCGATTCTCAAATGATTCTCGAATGATTACTGAAGTCAGATTCTAGCAAATGTGCAATTTATACCCTGAGATAAATCCAAATGAACATTAAAATTAATTATTTAAGCTTCAAATACAATATTTAAAGCATTTCATAACAAGTCATATTGATAAAAACTCGTCGCGAAGTTTATTATTAAACAAAGCAGATCGCCTTCATACGTCATATGATCCAGATGCCAACTGATATAGCCATTGATAATGTTGTTGTTGTTGTTATTGTCGTTGTTGTTGTTGTCGTTGTGCACTCTCTTCATATATTTTTATGTAATTTTCTCCATGGTTATGAGTTTGCCATTTGGACCTCTTACTGGAAAAGCCCCAAAACTATCGCGTACAGGTATAATATAATCAGTGCAGGCAAAGCCCACAAAAAGTAACAGGATTACAACCAGTTGTATATGTCTCATTTTCGAAAGAGCTCCGATGCGTGATGAAGGCTTATGTGGTTATCAAAAGACTCCAGAATGATTACTGAAGTGAGATTCTTGCAAATGTGCAATTTATACCCTGGGATGGATCCAGTCGAACAATAAATATAATACTATAAGCTCTGAATCAAGTATTAAAAGCTTTTCATATCAAGTGAGGAACAAAGCAGACTGACATAATAGGTCATACGAACATAGACAAGATTCCATACTCAAAAGTAGGTCTTGAGTCAGTGACTGATAGGAGAAAGTATTGATAACGAAAACAATATTATCTCGTAAATAGACCACAACAAGTTGAATAATTTCACTTGATTATCATTAATGATCATTTATAAATAATAATATCTTATCAAGCATATAGATTTAAATATTTTTATAAGTGACTTATAATAATTAAATGCAAGCATAGATTTTTAAATTTTACCAGGCTTAGTCTTGTGCCTACCTTTATACTCTATACAGGAGCTATACCATATACAGCTGTTGCTTCGATTGCGTCTCCAATCAATCAATTACTAGACAAGTGAGCTTTACATTTCACCCCGCAACGGGCCCAAGCTCAGTTTGGCATTTTGTGATTGTGATTTTTGTGCAAAATAAATATTTCACTTTCAGACACCCCTTCAAATGCAAATGGCCAACAAAAAAACATGGCTTTATTGCGTACATATGTTCCCAGCCTGCAATCTCTGGCTGTCTCTTTTCTCTCTCTCTCTCTCCTCTCTCCTCTCTCTCTCTCGCTGTCTGTCTGTGGCCGCATTTGTAGCTCAATCCGTATCTGTATCTTGTATCTTGTATCTTGTATCTGTGTGTACATTTGTATTGGTGGCTTATCTGCGCTAAGCCGTCCGCAACGCTTGAATAATTTAGGCGCAGAATGCGTATACGCCGCGTTGTCTGAGCCGCAGAGATCCAGAGAGTCTCCCAAGGTCAGATTTGAGTCAATTTGAGCCAACGCCTGCGGTAATTATGAAATTATTGTAAGATGTAAAAATACGCCTACTTATAGTCGCCGTCTCAGACAGTTGTTTTGATTTTCGCAATTTTCCTAATGAATTTCCACCGACTTTTCCACAGACTTCAAACAGTCATAATAATTCCATTGCCATCATCCATAACCGTTTGTGACCTTTTTCAATTACTTAAACACTTGCGAATACCGCGAGCTGTCGCACCTTACTACCCTCCTCCCCCCTGCCCCTTCTCCACTCCCCTCCCCTCGTTAGACTGGCAATAATTAAAGGCGCTTATCAAGTCGCAGCAAGTCAAAGGGCAACCGAACTCAGCTGACCAGTGGCCCGACTGAAATTTATGGCCAAAGTTTAAAGGAAAAAATACTTTTGTAAATTCTTGCGGATGGCCCCGAACCTTCTACGCACAACCCACATGTCTCGCTCGCTACATGCAGCTCATACATCAAAGATGCCAACCCCCACCCCCCACCTTGCTGAAGGGGCAGGGGCAGAGCTGGAAATTGTATTGCGTTCTGGACAAGTATTCAATCACATCGTATAACCAAATATTCCCCCTTGGCCCAGGGGCGTGGGTGAGAGTGCAGCAGGCAGAAGACGCTGCATGCCACACACGCACACACACACACCCCGCCCACAGACACACACACACACGCGGGCTCATGGCAGAGCTGTCAATATGTTTAGCATAAATATCGACAACGTACGCCGTAATAAAATTGCCAAAATTCCCGGCCAGGCTGCTGCTGCTGCTGCCAGAGTCAATAAATCGAAATGCAAAGGAAAAGCAGGAAAAATCAAATGGAAAATCAAATGGAAAATATGCAACACGCGCGCGCCGACCGCGCGAGATTTGTTACATGCGTCAAGGCATGTGGCAAGTGGCAGAATTCCTTGACACGTGCCACGCCGCACACGCACTGCGTGCAACTCATCCTGGGGCAGCTGTTGCTCCTCGTTCCCCCCCTTAATGACCACGTGGCGAGCGAGCCTAATGAAACCAGAATGAGACAGCACAAAATACTCAAGTGCGTATGGGATCAATCGAAAGTTCCGGGCGTAGCACATGCTGCACTTGCTACCAAAAATGCTGCTGGAATTCTGTCGGAATTTGGCCAAAATTGCCTGAAATTGAGCAAATTGCGCGCTAATTAACTGTTACTTGAGCGCCCCTCTCCCTCTCTCTCTCTCTCTCTCTCTCTCTCTCTCTCTGCCATTCGCATTTGCATTTTACACTTGCCTGCGCGTCTTGCCTACTCTACCTCCTCTTTTGGCCAATTATGTTAATTTTTTTTGGCCAACTGGCGCACATTTTCGGCATTACCAAAAAGCCAAAAATTCAAAGCCAAGGACAAGGCCAAAACAGGCAGGAAGCCAGCGGGGAGGGGGAGAGAGGGGGCAACTCGCCTTAATTCGCTGAAATTTGCTACAATTGCATTTTAAATTCGCCGCGAGCAGCTGCCGCCCTGCTTGGGCATTATGTAATTAACACCCCAGCAGCAGCAGCAGACTACCCCCTGCACCCTTCCCCTCTCTCTTCCCCTCTTTGGGCTGGAAATGCGATACGCTCTCTGGCATCGATTAATGATTTAAGCTCAGCAAATTGCATCGATATTAGTTTCCAAGGGCAACACAAGCTCCGATTTCGTTAATCTTTTAGCCTAATTGCTGTCACAGCTAGAGATGTTGGTAATCTATGGCCGATAGTATCGATTACATAGATGGTAGCAGCTATAGGGAAGCCTTGCTTACTTGTTTCTTTTTTAAATCCCATGTTTCCTTCATACTATCGATGTTATCGATGTTTTCATACTAACGATTTTTATCAACAGCGTAACTATCGCTGTTTTTACAGCTCTAGCAGAGGATGCCTTCAATTACATCCGATAGTATCGATAGTATCGTTGGTAGTAGCTATAAAGAAAAATCTATGACATCTTTCCTTTTTTTATTTCCTATTTCAATCATAGTATCGATGTTATCGATGGTTTACACTATAGACATCCTAATTATCGATGCTTTTTGCAACTCTAGCTAAAGAGACACTCAATTTAACCCGTTTCAGCTGCTTATTTGGTCACCCTAATTGATAATATCGCTGATATAATCTATAGACAACCCTCGATGTTGATCTCTTCCTTTCCTGCTCAATAGTATCGTTATTATCGATGTTTTTAACTATCAACAGCGTAACTATCGATGTTTTAACAGCTCTAGTCGAACTTAATCCAGCATATGGTCACCCTAATTGAGGCAAAACTGATTGTAAAGCGAAAAAAGGCCAGAAAACTCTGAAAACCTGTTGCCGCCTCGCTGCCTCAACTGATGGATAGAACTTTCTGCAAACATTTTAAAGCCTATTTCACAGTGCGCATCGTGAGTGAGTGAGTCGTTGTCCTCATCGCTGTTGTTGCTGTCCTTGTCACTCTCGTTGCTGTTGTTGGGGTTATGCAAAGTATTCGAACGATGCCGCAAAATGACCCAAATGCAGGCGAGTCCTGCCACAAGCAGCCCATAAACTGCACACAGCGTTTGCCAAAAGCCAGAGGAGGAGCAGGAGGAGGAGGAGGAGGAGAAGGCACACTCCTTGCGGTCTGGGGTCACATCCTTCCATATCCTGGCGATATCGTGCCATGCATGTTTCGCAGCATTTTGATTAGTTTTTCGTTTTTATCGCCTGGCAACGCCATCGACATTGCTTTCTCTCTCCCCCTCCCCCACTCTCATAGTTTATTGACACTCTGGTAAACACTTGAGCAGGCAGACAGAGACAGCAATAGAGTGAGAGAGACAGAGAGAGGTGCTGATAGGTCTGCTGCAAATTGGGTTTAGCTGCATTGGCTGCATGACCCACAAAAAGGCAACGAGCAGCGTATTTCATCTTGTCATTCATGCATTCTCAATGGCATTTAAAGTCGCACTTATTGCCAGAGAGAGCGAGAGAGAGAGAGCGAGAGAGAGAGAGAAAAGGGACGGCAATTGTATATTTTATTGCGAGTCATTTTGAAAGCAACCAAATCGCATTTTTCACACAAATCCGCTTTGTCTTTCTTATTGGATTCGCTCGAAATATTTGTCAGCATTACACACAATGAATTTATATAGAAATGGATTACAACGAGCGATATATATGGCGTACATATCGATATATATACATAGGGAACATATCGAGTACATATCATGCACATAACTGAGCTTAGTTTAGCTGGAACTCTCATTCATAAATTTATAATTTATAATTATGCAAAAAGCTGTCGACTAGGCAAATTTTCCTTTGTTCGCCAGAGCTTTTCCCCCACTCCCTCCTGGGGGAAGGGGAAGGGGGAAGGGGTGGATTGAATTTATGACAAACATCTGCGTAACATGGAACTGACTGATGGAAGCGTTTTCTGGCTTTTAGCTCTCGGCCCTTTTTGCCAATTTGCGGCAATTTATTTAGCCGGTTATTGGCTTTGCCCTCCCGCCAAACGAGGTCAGAGTTCAAATCGCTGGCAGCTGCGCATAAAGGCTTTTCCATTTTCCACTCTCGATTTGATTAAAAAGCAACCCACGCGGCGCTTCCGCCTATTAGCGCCTGTGTCCCCCCCCCCCCCCTGCCATATATCTGCCATATATCATATCTAATAGCGACGCAAATTACAATAAAACACGAGGCACAAATCGTGAATGGAAAATGTGGAAGCCTTGGGGTTTTCCCCGCAAGGAAAAACGAGTGAAAGCACTTTGATTAAAACTACAATTAATCAACTGTGTTTACGTTGTACATTAACATACGGAAAGGGGAGGAGAGAGGGCCTGGAAAGTCACAGGGAAAACTCGACCAATCAATGAAAACTGTTAGGCCAAAAGGGAAAACAAACTGCGGGTAATTAAAGGCAGCTTACGAGTAAAAGGAAAAGCGAGTAAAGTATTTGGAAAACATTCAAAAAGGGTCAATAAAGGGTATACTTAGTGGGTGGAAAGGTACGTAAGAGGCGTGGCAAAGCATATATAACTTACTGAGTCGTTTTTCTGCTCTTTCTTTGTTTTCCGTCTGTACGAACACACAGATCTCAGCTATTCCAAAAGTTAGATATATCAAATTTGATATGCAGCTTCCAATTCGATAATACGAACTGCCACGCCCACTTGCAGCCCTTTCCGGCACCTTTAGGCTGCAAGCAAATCTTAATTAGATTTAAGTCGAATTTAATTAAGGGAAAGGTATCACACAGTCGTGTCGTGCATAATCGACCATAGCTTTCCCTACTTGTTTTCTCTGCGAGAACTTTATCAAACTTACCTGCTCAATCGAGACAGTTTTCCACGTACATATATATAGAAAGAACTTTTCTCTGTATTTACATAAAAACATGACGGCAAAAAGTTTATTCCAATCATAAGTTCAATTTCGCCGCCGTCGCCGTCGCCGTTGCCTCCGCCTGGCTATAACTGCGAGCGAAGCACACGGACAGAAGGTCGTATGCTTCGCCCTGAGTTATGGCCCATCCCTGCTCCTGTTCCTGCTCCTCCTTTGACAGAGAGAGGGAGAGGGAGAGGGAGAGTGGAAGAGAGAGGGAGGGACAACTTAGACACACTAATTAAGTATAGGTTAGTCGGTATTACATACGCTCTCGGTTCTGCTTATGGTCTAGAAACTATGTCAAGTATCACTTAGTAGAAACTTATGCGCAGCGCTCTCGAGGCACAACGTGGCACAGGCACAGTCGGTCCCAGTTTGGCGGAGCGTAGCACACGGCGTACACGGGGGGCTCGTTCCGGGTTCCGCATGCAACGCTGGCCAAAGTGGCGACCACTGGCGACCACCACGTGGCTGCTGCTCTCCTGCGCTGCTCTACTTGTTAATAGTAATAGTGGGAGAGGGGGGGAGGGATGAGGAGGGGTCTGCTCCTTACAGCCACAACGCATCGATGGCTTCTTCGATGTCCTCCGCCGTCGTATGACGCTGCAATCGATGCGCCTGCTGTGGCGTCGTCTTTATCGCCTGCTGCTCACTGACAACCACCGCCTTGGCCTCCATCTCGTTGCCACTGAGCAGCACCATGAGCAGCACACTGCTGCGTCGCTTGTGCCGCTCCCGCTCCCGCTCATGTTCCCTCTCGCCGCCGGGCAGCTCCTCCGCATGCTGGGCAGGTGACTCCTGGCGACGCAGCTTGCGCAACCAATCGCTGGCAGGCCAAATGCACTTGCCACCAACACTGCAGCGACGTCTGCCCACTCCCACTCCTCCTCCTGCCTTCCCTCTGCCCTCCCTGTGCGGCTGCGGGCTGTGGCTTCTGCTGCTGCTGCTGCCGTTGGCAGTGTCCCGTGTCGCAGGCTGCAACAACTCGAGCACGCAGATGTCGTTAGCGCATCCATCAACATCTGTTGCTTGCGTCTCAGTCGTGTTGGTGGTGGCCACAGTGGATGCAGCTGCTCCCGTTGTCGTTGCCGTGGACACTGCACGGCTGCACTCGTGCTACACATTCGTCACTTGCGTCGTCAGTCCCAGATCGATGGCCATGCTCTTGCTGACGGCATCCGTATGGATACCCAGACGCTGCCTGCCATAGCCATCCAGACCGCCGCCGCCGCCGCGTCCATCGTGCGCATCGCCATCGTGCTGCGACAGCGGCAGCCATTTGTCCAGCCAGCGGGGCCGGAAGAGCAGGGTGAACGTGCTGCGGAACTGGCGACTCATCGAGCAGTACAGGATGAAGTTGATGCTGGAGTTAATCAGGGCCAGGATGTCCATTAGGTCGCCTGTGAGGAGAGGGAGACAGAGAGAGAGAGAGAGACATGGAAATGCAATAAATGGCAGGGTACAGCCGTAATCTCTGCCTGCCCTGCAGAGTCTAGAGAGGATCAAGGTCAGCCCCCTCCGCGACCCCCCTGCTCCCCCTACTTACTCAGCTTGAGGTAGCATTCCATGAAGAACGCCTCGCCCAGCAGCACATTCAGCAATCCCATGATGCCCTGCGGGAACTCCGTGATGAGGAAGAGCAGCAGCACCGCCAGCAACATGCGCGTCGTGCGATCCGTTTGCTTCTCCTTCTCCAGCAGCTTACAGCTCTTGGGCTGTGCTGGCGTCACCACCTTCCCATTCACAATAGGCTGCATATCATTGGCCGCATGGCAGGCGAGGATCTTGCGACGTTTCTTCGCCTCCAGCAGGGCGCCAATCAGACGCACCGAGAGCACAGTGAGGGCAAAGCAAGGGATCAGCTTGATCAGCACACTGTAGATAAGGAACGTCGCGTTGCGCAGCTGCCGATCGTGCAGTGCCAGCGCACTGTGGAACAGCTTGAAGACGGTCACATTGCGCACACCAATCCGCGGCAGCGCCGTCGTCGCTCAGCAGCGTAGCCATCGTGGTCGTCGTCGTCGTCGTCGTCGTCGTTGACGTCGTCGAGCTCATCGTGCTGTAGTTGTAGTTCATGTTCATGTCGGGCGTGGTGCTGGACATGACCTGCAGCGTCACATGCTCCTCCTGCTCATAGTCCAAGATGTACTGACTGAGAGGCGTCGACTTGATGGTGCTGCCACTCGCGTCCAGAGTCTCACGGAACTTGGCAATCGCCGTGACCAGATACAGCCAAGGCGACACCACCAGCACACACACCACATACGCTGTGGCTATGGTGATGGTAGTCGTCCTCATGCCACACCAGATGCGATTCCGTTGCGGATAACTCACCGCAATGTAACGCCACACGGCCAGTGTGACCGTCAGCCAGATGGAAATGGTGTGCAGCACCTGTGCGAAGATCGAGTGGAACTTGATGAAGCAGGCCCAGCTGTAGCTGAGCTGTTGCTCCCGCGGCAGCCTCGCACTGAGGATGTAATCATGCACCGTGTACGGAATGTACTCCAGCATGACAGCCAGATCCGCTACAGCCAGGCCCGTCAAAATGGCATTTGTGGGGGAACGCATCTCACGCCTGGTCAGCACAATGATGTTCAGCGTGTTGGCCAATGTGCCCAGGATGCAGACGATGAGCGAGAAGTAGCCATGCACGTACTTGTAGCTGGACAGGAAGAGGCGGAGTGGGGGAGTAGAAAAAGATACATGAAAAAACTCATTAGAATTGCTTTCTCTTTCTATTCTATACCCTCTCTATGTATATTTAGTATATATATTCAGCATTATGAGGGAAGTCTGTTTCAATGCGAACTAGTCTCTCAGTTTCTGAGATATCTTGTTGAAACTTGGCAGACATGTTTATATTACTGCAGCCAGTCTATAAGTCGAAAAAGGTCAGATATATCGCATAGCTGCCATAGAAACTATCGGCCTATTATTGCTATTTTTTTAGATATAATAATCAAACTTAATATAATGATTTTTATTAATTTCAATAACACTTTCTCAAAGTTTCATTTAAATAGTAGCTCTATACATACATAAATATATTGCATAGCTGTCATAGAAATAATCGGTCTATAATAATAATATTATATAATAAGGTTTTTTGTATAAAAATATGTTCTATTGTAAGAAATATCCAGTCACAGCGATTTTAATAGAAAATATTAGAAAACTTATTAAAATGAAAAGTTTATCTTAATAAAAAATAAATCTATAGTAATTAAGAGTTCCTAAAAGTTCCTAATCAGCACTTAAAAAATGTATAAATACATTAAACTATACATAAAATATATATAATTAAAATATGAATAATCGATATGTTAATAAAGAGTATAAAATCTTCGTTATGCTCAAAGTTAGCTTTTCTTTCTAGTTTTTTCTTTTTCGGTCTGAGGAGGCTGGGTAAATGACTTTGCTGGGTAAAATTGTGCTTAATTAATCGCTTGGACTATTCGTAAGATGTGCTCGCGGCATGTTTGTGCATGTGTGTGCCTGTCTGTGCTTGCTTTTGCAATTACGCAGATGATTTCATTATGCACACATCAGTTATCACGTAGCTAAGCAAATCATTATGTAAATTACATTTAAAAAATGTAATTAATATGCCAACATGGCCTACCCTGCTCCCCCTCTTTTCCCTCCACCTCCCCCTACTCCTACTTACTTGGTGTGAAAATCATCGAGATTGGCGCCGCAATAATGTGGCTGCGACGACATGTTCGTGACCATGTTGACAATGTTGGTCGTGGCTGGACGATTGGTCGGTTGGTTGGTCGGGGGGGTTCGCCTGGCCTACTGCCTCTCCTCCTGCTCCTCCTCCTCCTGCGTGTGCTCTCTCTCTCTCTCTCTCTCTCTCCCGCTCAGCTGCGCGCTGTCAACATGCCACGCCTCCAGCGCCGCCTGCTCATTAATATTGCTTGCGGTCGTCCCTTTTCAATACCTGCCAGATATTCAAATTGTTTCAGGTGTTGGGGAGGGGGGGGAGGGGATGCGGATGTTGCTGTGCTGCGCCTGAAATTAAAAAAAAGCCAAATATTTGTAGCACTTGCTATGTTGCTCTCTCTCTCTCTTCCTTTCTTTCTCTCACTCTCTCTCTCTTTTATATTTCGCGTGCAAATGCGAAATTAAATACGTGTTTTTATTCCAGTTACTGTTGTACTGTAAAGGGGGAGAGCAGGTAACTGCTACTGCCCTCTCCCTCCCCCCTCCGCGCCAGCTTACCCTGCTATTGACCCTGCCTAATACCTTTTGAATATGGCTTTCAAGGCCATTTGCCGGCCATGCGGTTAATGCGGCCCTGAAATGTAGGCAACACAATTTATAACATACGCTGTCCGCATAACTGTCTCCACGCACGACGTTTTCTCCGCCTCCTCCCCCTCCTGCCCCCTCCAGTGGAGTTTCCTCTTTTTCACAGACCATAAATTTTCATGTCCGGCACAGTGCGGGCCAACAAGTAATTGGGCCAAATTGTTGGGAGCACGCCTGGCCAAACACAGACGCTGAGACGTTGAGTGCAATCAATATTACGTATACGCCCCCAGGCACACACACACACACACACACATGTGGCAGAAGAGCAACAGGGGCAGGGCAGGGCAGCGCAGCAGCTCAGCTCAGTAACGCAGTCATTTGTCAACGCTTTAATACAAAAAGCCTGGCCCAAACTGCATTTTGGGCATTTGCCAGTGTCTGCACACGCTGCGTATACGCAATGCGCCTGCCAAGTCAAGCCAAGCCAAGTTGCCTTTTCGCACTTGGCCTTTTGCACTTGGCTTAAACTTTCCACACTGTTTTCTCCCTCTCTCTCCTCTACCCCTCCCGCTCTGCTCTTTTGCCACATTTAATTAAAACTTTTGTCTGCCAGATAAATGACAAATTTTTGGCCCGTTTGCTTTGTTTAGCCAAGTGGAAAATCTGCAGCACACATGAGTCCTAGTTCCAGCTAGCATTACTTGCCACTGCCTCTGAGTTTTCCCAGTCCAAGTGGGCTCTTCCCCCCCCCCCCCTGCCTGCTAATACGATTTGGTCAAGTGCAAAATCTCAATTTGCGTCAGAGCAGGAGAGAAAAGTTTTTTTTGGGGCGACTCATGATACCAACTCAATCCCGCAATTGACACCCAGCTAGACAATAGACACACACACACTCAATCCCAGCTGCAGCTAATGGCCACGAGCCACGAGCAGGCTGCGAATTTGGCCATTAGGCAACATTATCAAACAATAAACGGGGCCAATTGAAGCCAGCTGACGGCGCAGCTCGAGAAATGTAATTAAAAACGGGCAGAGGCAAAGGCAAAGGCAAACAGAACCCAGGAAGGCGCATGAATAATGCAGCCTACTCCGGACTCGGCTTCATTAGATCATTGCCAAATGGACGTGGCATGTGGCAAACCATCAACAAGTTGCCACAAGCAAACTCGGAGGGGAAAGAGCAATACGTGACTTGCCACAATTTAAGCGCTTTCCGGTCAGTCCAAACAGATGCTAATGTGCTGGCCAAGTTGGCCAGCTGTTGCTGAGGTACACGCTGCGTATACGCAATATTTGCGCAGTCATTGAGTGTGGGCCGCGAACCCAGAACCCTGGCGAATTTCCAGCTATTTTTGTTTATAACAGACCCCAACTGTGGCACAATTCAATTAACTTGAGTCACAGCTCACATGCTGCGCTTTAAATTACAAGTATTTTTAGAGAGACCCTCGCTGAGGCGATGCTGTCTTTGCCCTATCTTCTCCTTATCTTTGGCCTTATCTTTTCCCTATCTAAGGCCGCAATCAAGAGATTGCTTGGAAATTAATTTGCAACTGATTGGAAACCCTGCGCCACATCAATCGATTAAGCTGAATATGATCTTAAAGTGTTGCCCTTTCTTGCTACAAAGGGCCAAAATGAAAGCGAAAGCGAAACCAAAGCAAATTGTGGCTAAAACTCAAAGTATGCCCCAAACTAGCGAACAATGCAGGCCTTGGCATTTGGCAAGTGTGAGAAGCGGAGGCACAACAAAAGCGAATCGAAGCGTGCTGCAAGCCAAAGCAATTAGGCAGCATAGAAGCCAGCAAGGGGAGGGGCAGAGGGAGGGGCAGGGAGGGGCAGGGAGAGGGCAAGCTGTAGCCAAAGCCAAAGCCAAAGCCAGTTGCCGGCAATTTTGCTGGTATTGTAAATGAAATTTTCCCAGGAAAACGCACAGAGAGAACAGAGAGGACAGAGAGAAGAGAGAGAGAGAAATTGAAAAAAAATTAAAGTTATTGTTGTTGATGGCAGCGGGCTGCAATTGACGCTGAAAGCCAGCTAAGCAACAGTGTTGGTAACAACAGCAGCAGCAACTTTGGCAACAACAAACAACTTTATGTAATATGTTTGTGCTTTGTCAACAAATGGCCAAAAGGAGCAGGCCGAAAAGGAGCAGGCCACAAGGCGTAGGCAGTCGCTCTGCTCGCTGTCCGCTGCTGCCCACTCTGGCTGCTCCCCCTCTTGCCTCTCCTTCTCCTCCCTGCCTCTTCCAACTGGCATCTGCTTTTAATTTCTCTTTTCCTTCCCCTTTTATGTTATGTTTTCCGATTGTATTTTGATTGCGACCGCATTAACATTTCGCCATTTTGCCATTTTGCCTTAATGTATATTGCGCATACGCTGCGTGCGACCCTGCACCTGTGCTGGCCCTCTCTTCCCCCCTCCCTCCCTACCTGTTCTCTGCATCATTTACCTGTTCAATTATTTACGCTGATTTAGCTATATGCTTTCTGCCTGCTGCCTGCTGCTCGTTGCTTTTGATGATTTCATTGTGCTGCCTCACGCTCCTCCCCCTCCCTCTCTGGCCGGACTTATGCGCCGCAGTAGCTGCCGGAGTAGTCGAGCGGACATAGCACAGGTACAGTCCCAGGCCCGGCCTGCTGCAATCCGCCGTGCTGCGTGCACGTGTGCGTTGCCAACTGTAAAACCGGATTTGATTCTCAGTTCGTCCTGCTGGACATTCAGGACACGTGGCAGTTGTTACTTTATGCGAATGTTTATAATGCCACTCATAATTTGAACGTAATGCCTCAACTCGAGCCCCAACCAGAGTAGGTTTTTTGAGCACCCCAACCCAATCCCGCTTCAAGGGTTCCCTCGCTTGACCCTCTTGAAAACAAACTTTGTTTGCACTAGCCCGCAGTCGACAGGCTCGTTAAAGATTCCGGCTCCTCCGGCAACATGTCCAAGTCGTATGGGGTATGGGGTATGGGGTAGGGCGTGCAGGGGTCCACTAAGACTGCCCACGCGCCATCTTCGAGGGGGGAGGTATGCGAAAATCACAGTCAAGGGTATTAAGTCGAGCATGCAGAGCGAGGGAGCGAGCGAGCATAGAAAATATGACAATATTGTAAATATGCCCCAGCTTTGGCCAGCCTGTGTTGCCCTTTGACCCACCCGGCCTGCCCCCGCTAAGCTGTAACATTGTTGAAATACCAAGCATAGCTCGCTTTAAAAAGTATTTAAGCGTAAAGTATTTTTGCCTAAAAATTCCACACAGCACATCGAACATGACCTTTCTTTCGTCTTGCATGTTTATAGGGAGTACAAAGGGGGTATATTGAGTAAACTCCTAGAAAATTTGATTTTGAACTGCCATATCATATTGTTCATGATTAGAGCTCTAAAATGAATCATCATCAATTTTGTATGAATTTTATTAATTATTTTTAATTTGCTGCTCTTCCATGATCTATAAATTTGCTAAAAATCATTACACGCGATTGATAGCAACTTATACATGGTTGATCTTTAGATCAAAATAAAATTGTTCAAAAATTTTGAAATTCACAAGATTTAAATGATTTTTACATGCTTTCCCCATATCTGATTTAAATAACCAAATATTGTTTGATTTTCTTAAAAATTTTATACAAATCATTTGTTTTACTGATTGTTTGATTGGTTTCAGCTCTACATCAAAATTTTATGAGTCAATTAAGTCTTTACAAATGTTAGAAATACAAGAACTTAATAGCATCTTTCATGATTCCCCACAACCTGCTTTAAAACAAATACGATATATAAATCTCTAATTCCTTCTGCCTACACCCATAAGCCAGAATATCATCTGCATTTACACTAATCTCAAGCAGTTAATTTCTTAACTTTTTGACAGGGTATTTAGCAGTCAAGTAGGCTTAACTTTTGCACTTTTATTGTTGTGCTTAAATCATTTTTTAGTCGCGCTTCTGACCTACTCGAGCGCAATTTAAAGCCGCTGTATCTTTCGCGCGTTTTGTTTGCGCTCGCTCGGTTTGGCCTGATGAGTTGTTGGCCAAATATTTGCCAAGGTGCAGTGAGGCGTAAGCGCACACACACCAAGCACACACACACACCGACAGACACACACACACCAACAGACACACATGACAGCATTTTATAATTAAGCATTCAGAAAATGTCGTGGAAAAGCGGCCCCAGTAAACTCAGAGACAGCGCGTAAGAGCGCAAAGAGCGAGAGGAGGAGAGAGGTAGAAAGAGAGGGGGGAAGAGGAACCAGCACGGAGTAGCGGCACAAACAAACAGGCAGATAAACAGAGCGACAGTTGGCGGACATTTGTCGGCCATAAAGCGAGTGCAGCAGGCCAAAACAAGCTGCTGCACATTTCATTGCCGAAACACACACAGAGAGAGAGAGAGAGAGAGAGAGAGAGAGAGAGTCCCGTTGACAGCACACGCAGTGTTCCACAGGATCCACCTCCCCCGCCCTGCCCCTTTTGCTCTTTGTACTCTGCGTGTGGGTCAAGGCAATTGCCAGCCTGACCAAGTTCAGGCTTCACTCCATGTTGCAGTTGCGTCTGCCAAATGACAGAGGAACTTAAAAGAGGCTCATCTTGTTCCATTTATCCCTGCTGTGCTGCCGTGCAAAATGCATTTATTTGAGCTTAATTAAAAACTATTCTTCCTTCTGGCCATGTTGGGCTGTCAAATTGAAAAATTCATAAGCAAAGCAAATGAAAAGCGACAACAGCTTAACATGCTGAGTGAGAGAGGATTAAAGAGGACTAAAACGTACACAGAGAATGAGAGACAGATTAAGCACAAACTGGCAGGTGGACTATGCAGTGTAAATACCCTATACGTAATAGACAAAACAAAGAAAGTAGACCATCGTCAAAATTTCCAATATATCGAAAAATTTCAAAAGGTCTATTATGATTTTATTTAAATGTAGAATCACTCAGGTTATGAAACCATAAACAAAATGTCATTCCGCACGAAAATCGATTGATTTTTAAGAAAGTTATGATCGATGGAAAATGAAGGTACTAGGCCTGTCGAGTATGCTACATGTCTAATTTTTTGACCATTTCGACATGAATTTTGGGTCAAAATTAAGTATCGTTTAAAATCGATTTAAAGACTTGTTTATTACTAATTTTGACCCCCGCAATCGATTGAAATTAAAAACTCGCGATTTAAAATTTAAAAAAAAAAAAATTTTGTCAAAATATTACAGGGGGGACCATTGTCTAAATTTCCAAATTATCGAAAAATTTCAAAAGGGGTATTATGATATTATTTAAATGTTGAATCACTCAGGTTATGAAACCATAAACAAAATGTCATTCCGCACGAAAATCGATTGATTTTTAAGAAAGTTATGATCGATGGAAAATTAAGATACTAGTCCTGTCGAGAATGTTACATGTCTAATTTTTTGACCATTTCGACATGAATTTTGGGTCAAAATTAAATATCGCTTAAAATCGATTTAAACACTTGTTTATTACTAATTTGGAACTCCGCAATCGATTAAACTTAAAAAGTCGCGATTTCAAATTTTGAAAAAAAAAATTTTGTTGAAATTTCATAGGGGGGACCATTGTCTAATTTCCAAAATATCGAAAAATTTCAAAAGGTCTATTATGATATTAGTTAAATGCAGAACCACTCAGGTTATAAAACCATAAACAAAACGTCATTTCGCATGAAAATCGAATGATTTTTAAGAAAGTTATGATCTATGAAAAATGAGGGTACTAGGCCTGTCGAGGATGTTACATGTCTAATTTTTTGAACATTTCGACACGAATTTTGGGCCAAAAATAAGTATCGTTTAAAATCGATTTAAACACTTGTTTATTACTAATTTTGACCTTCGCTATCGATTAAACTTAAAAAGTCGCGATTTCAAATTTTGAAAAAAAATTTGTGTTGAAATATTACAGGGGGGACCATTGTCTAAATTTCCAAAATATCGAAAAATTTCAAAAGGTCTATTATGATATTATTTAAATGTAGAACCACTCAGGTTATGAAACCATAAACAAAATGTCATTCCGCACGAAAATCGATTGATTTTTAAGAAAGTTATGATCGATGGAAAATTAGGGTACTAGGCCTGTCGAGGATGTTACATGTCTAATTTTTTGACCATTTCGACACGAATTTTGGGTCAAAATTAAGTATTGTTTAAAATCAATTTAAACACTTGTTTAGTAATAATTTTGACCTCCGCTATCGATTAAAACTAAAAATAAGCGATTTAAAATTTTGAAAAAAAAAATTTTATAAAAATTTCATAGGGGGGACCCTTATCTAAAATTTGTAAGACGAAAGTTTGTGAAAAATGTTTGTCGGTTGAAATTATTCTAATGTCTGTCGCATTATACTGTAGCTTTCATTTCGTGTTATTTTTGCTTGCCTTTTAATTTATTTTCCCTTCCAAAAGGCAGAGGCATGCATGCGCATCTTATCTGACAGCTTATTGGGCTGGTTTATTGTTTATGGCCACGTTTATTGTGTGTTTCCGTTTCCACTTGAACAGTTGATTATCTGCCAGTGCCTTGGGCTGTCTCTGTCTCTGTCTCTTCTCGCGTTTACCCTTTGCTTTCGCTTTTCGCTCGACAAAGAGTTCATAAAAATATCAATAAACTGTTGACAGCGCGCTAAACGCTGCAATAAATTCCATTTGTGGCACCTCACGGCGAGACAAGGCAGTTCTATATATAGATATATAAGCTGTGCTATATGCGATCTGCATACACCCCATATATCTGTGTATATTTACGACAGCTTTTAACCCACGCACGGTGCATAAACAAATGTAAATCAATTGCCACTGGCCACTTAACCGTATATTAAACTTAATTATGCTATAACTATAAAAAACAATATTGCAAAAATATGTAAAAAATTAACGACTAAAGTGAGAGAGTGATTAATTTTACAAGTGTTGGCAATCAAATTATCAAATGCAATTAGTCGCTTAATTGAACTAATTCGCCCTAATTGCAATTGCAAATCGAATTGCAGAATTTGTCATCGTTTTTTTATGCGCTCGTTAATGCGGCGGGTCGAGCTAATAAATACCCTGCAGTCTGGCAGGGCATGCAACACGTGCTGTCAGAATGTGGCAACAATAGACTTAAGGGGAGAGGGGGAATAGATAGAGCTGTCAATGCGACAAGCTGAGACAGGCGACATCTTACTTAAATACAAGATACAAGATACAAAGATACACAGTGAGAAAGATACGAGTACAAGTTCAAGTGCAAGTCATACACACACACACACAGGCTAGACAATTGCTTGGACTTATCCAGTCCGCTCGATAAGCATTATTTTTCAATTTATCATCCATACCTATCTATATACCTGTGCACACGACAAATTTTCAGAGCGCGCGCGTTTGGCATTTTCTTTCTATTAAAGCGCCATCAATTTTCCACTGCTTTCCAAGCCACTTTTCCTGTCTTTTCCCTTGCCTTTTTCCTGTCTGCTTTCCTGCCTGACTCTTACCCTGTCCAGTCCTACTCCCCCCCAGCCAGACAATCGAAGCGTAGCTTAGTTGTGGCCAAAAGAAGACGCCATTAAACGAATTTCGCAGACAGCCACAGCGGGAGAGAAAGCAAGAAAGAGAGAGAGAGAGAGAGAGAGAGAGAGAGGGCAGAGGGAGATAGCCAGCTAGACCCCGCGAACGGCATCAATTTTTCATAGTCAAACACTTTTACTGCAATGTCATAATAAAATTAAATGAGTTGGCCAAAATCATAATAAGCCCGGCCCGGCCAGGCAGCTGCTGCGGCCACTCCCCCCTGCCCCCCTGCCTTGCCCTGCGACTGTTGGCAATTTTAAAAGCCTTGTAACGGGAAATTGAAATAGTACTCTCTATAAATGATTGATCGGCATGTTATCTTGGGCTACACAAGCTACTCAAAATTAATTTCGCCAGTTTTCATCTCATTTCGGAGGGGCCCGACAAAAGTTTCACGCGTAATAATTGGCAATGTTTGGCAAAGTTGGCCAAATTATGATTTACATTTGGGGCTGGGCTGCTCATCAAATATGCATTCCGCTTGGATCCGTGGAAACTTTTTCACACAAACCGAAAACAATTTCTGGGTATGAAATTTCATCATAATTAAGAGTTCGAGTTCAAGTTCGCGAGGCGCCTGAATGGGAAAAATACAGAGAGCAAAAAAAAAACACTCGAGAAATGTTTTTAAATTTTCAGCGAAAAAGGAGTATCCCTGGCTGCTGCTCGGTAACTTTTCATTTCTGGCATTACCCAGGGAGCTGTCCCTCTCCCCCCACTCTCTCTTCCAGCTTATCGATTCATTATGCGCGCCTCGAGTCGAGTCGCGGAATCGGCTGGGATCGGATTGGGTTCGCATCGTGGAATTTGGAGTCATAACACGCGCAATTAAACTTGAGCCGCTGGCGTGGTGTAAATACTAATATGTATAATATGTGTACATATATGCTATACACACTAATCTACCTGAGTGTGTGTGCGTGTGTCTCCCTACTATGCGTATGTCTCCCTACTGTGCCTGTGTGTGCGTGTGTGTTTGCTCGTTTATGCTAATGGCAAATTTTGTGCTGCCTACTTTAAGGCGCCCCTCCTCCTCCTCTTCCCGAACACACACGTGTGTGTTTGAGTGCGTGTAGGTGCCGGGTCGTGCCTGTGCATGTGTGTGTAAATAATATTCATTAGAAAATTACAACATTTTTGTTACGCCATTTATATTTGTGGCTTACGATTCCGGCACAATGTCGACCTTGCTCACACAATTTTGGGTACATTTATTTCAGGGCCTCCGCCTGCGGCTGTGTCCCCCCCCCCCGCTGCCCCAGCTGCGTCTCCTTGTTGCTGCCTTTTACCCATCTTTAAAATTATATATATATATATTTTTTGAATTTCATTTTTCCGGCTGTCTGCCAAATTTTCCGCTCCCGCTCCCGCTGCCTCTGCTGCTGCTGCTGCGCTGTTTTTCTTTATCATGTCAGCAGGTTTCCTAAGCACCCTAAAAGGGGGGCCACAGCAGGCGCCACATAAATTTCCTTTCGTTAGTTTTACTGGGCTACGTTTTTACATGTGTCCCCCCCCCTTTTCCCTTCCATGCCTGCCCTGCCCTGCTGCACTTTAAGAAGTTACCAAAGTTTTATTGCGCATACGCAGCGTTATCGCAGGCCGCAACTTGCCGCAATTAAGTTGCGTGTGTGTGTGTCGTGTGTGTGTGTTTCCTTGGGTTCCCTTCTGCAATTTGATGCCTGCTCTTAATGCCACATAAAATGTTGCCTTAATTATGCCACAGCTTCCCCTCTCAGGTGACGACTTACCCCGCCAGACACAGCTTAAGCCAGCTTTAAGTTTTTGCTACCAAAAAGAGAAAAAAAAGCGTCGATTGATTCGTTTGTCGTCGCCAAGCTAAGCACTTTAGCCTCGTCCCTACCCAGCTCACCTCCCCTCCCCTCTGAGAGGTAACTCCCCTGCCCTCTGCTGCTATGCAAATGCGGCAAACATTGAGCCAAATTGCATATTCATACGCCAAATTGACTACAAAAGCGGTCGAAACGCAGCGCCCTCCCTCTCCCTCTCCCCCACTTGGCTTTTTAACCAGGGCCACAGCAGGGTGAACAAAAGCTGCGGCACAAAGCGTAGTTTACCTTGGGCGCACACGGATTCTTAAAGCTGTGGGCGTGGCAAAATGACGCAGAATCCATTTGCTTGTCCAGCCACGCGCGCTTCATCGAGTAGCTTACTGGCATTTCTTTTGAAGCGTAGACTAAGGGGGGACGGGCAGCTAAGGGGAAGGGGGAAGAACTCAATTTTAATTAAATTAAAGCACCAAAAAAGCTGCTACTGCTGAGGTGCTTAAGCGGGGCTGGACGAGGAGGCGTGGCGAGGCATGCGGAAGCTGAGCTCAAAATGAGGTCAACAAGCTGGCAGAAAGTGAAAGAGAGAGAGAGAAAGAAAGAGAGAGAGACTCAAGAAAATTGCAGAACTAACTAAGTAGTTATGGGAGAGGAGGGGGAAGGTAGGAAGAGGGCAAGAGGGCCAGGCACATCATAAGAAACAGCCAGAGCAGCATGTGGCGAAATTTGCCTAAGTAAAGAAGAAGGCAAAGCTAGCTAGCGACAGGTGTGAGAACCGGGGTTACCAACATAAAAAAATATAATAGATTAAGATGAAAATAAATGGGGGAAAGAGTAGAGACCAGGGGTGCCAGCTAACCCTTGCCAAACAAGCAAAAGATCAAGAAGAAAAGTAGGGGGAAAAGAGCTAAGCAAAGAGAAAAAAGACAGGAAAAACAGACAGAGTTTTGATTGAAAAAAAGGGTACATTTTTTAAAACCATATATTTCATACTTTCAGGAAATTGCAGTACCTACAGTAGACACTGTCTTTATCTTTGTGATCTCAGACAATCCAGCTTTGAAAATCGTGCAATTTCAGCAATAGTTTCTGATATTTTTACTTATATTATACAGTTTGATAATGTTAGACAATTAATTGAAAAGCGATAAATGCAAATCAATAGACCCAAATTATGTGTTGGCATGTCGATTGTAAGCACAAATCAAGAATAATCGAAAAAAGTGGTGAGAATAGAGGTTGAAAAAAAGCAAAAAACTAAAACAGAAAACAATTGCAAATAAAAATGTATTGGGTACAGCAAAAAAAGCAGAGATTTCCGGCTAGTAAAACTTAGAGATTTTTTCAAGCTAGACAAAGAAATAAAAGGTCAGATCAGTGCGGTAAAAAGCTGAGCTGCAACCCTGGTGAGAACAGGCGAGAGGAGAGAGAGCAAGAGGAGTGTGTGCGTATGAGAGCCTGTCTTTGGCAGAGTGTGTTTGCCAGAGACAGTGTGTGTGTGTGTGCCAGAGTGTGTGCCAGAGAGTGTGCCTGTGTGTGAGCCAGAGAGTGTACCTGGCTTTGCCAGTGCGAGCTGGCTTTACTCGCCTGAGCTGAGCAAGAACAAGTAGCCAAGGCATCACTTGAGTGCACTCGAGACATGCACGAAACCGAGACGTGGCAGGTGAGAGAGGGGCAGGAGCAGGAGGAGGAGTAGGAGCAGGATTCAGGCACCAGAGTAGGCCATGGCATAGGCTAAAGTGTTTTTCGACACTTGCTTGGTAACATTCTTTCAGACACAAGTCGCTCTACGCTCTCTCGCTCTCTCACTCTCTTCCTCTCTCGCTCTTGGCTTTGTAACACAAGTAAAAGTGGAAACAGTTCGCACAGCTCATGCCTGGCAGCATCTCGAGTTATTTCCACAAAGTCGACACTCGAAATACTCTACAAAATACCAGACAGATACGCAGACTGTAGAATAATACGCATACGCAGCGTAATACGCAACTGGAATTCGCACTCGAGTTGAGGTTCCCGCTAAGTCGCTGGCTAAGTGCACGCGGTCTCCAGTGGCACATTCAGCATTTTTGGTCATTGACACGCGGGGGGGGAGAGGGGAAGGGCGAGGGTGTTGCAGCTGGCAGGCAGAGAGGGGGGGAGAGAGTTCAGTTCAGCTCGTAAACCCACACGCTACTTACGCCACAAGCCAAGCGCATTTTTCACAGAGAAAGAAAAGAAATGAATTGACTTACACTGGAAAAAAAAGAATGTTGTGTACGGCAGCAGGCAGGGCGGGACAAAAGCAGGGAAGAGACAGAAAGGCAGGGGCGGGTAGGGAGTTATGGTAAGGCCGTAGCCCACATTGGGGAATTTAATAAATTGTTGGCACATCACACTGTCTGCGCGAGAGTGCAATCAGCAAGTGCCACAGAGGGGGAGATAGAGAGAAGGAGCAGGAAAAGCAGCTGCCTGCCAGGTAAGCCAGGCTAGAGGGGGAGCAGGGAGGGACCGGGGAACAGGGCTAATGGGTAATACGTCTGCATAATATGCGGGTGTGGCAGCAGTTCGATTGTTTATTTGCAGCACTAACAACGCATCATTGAAATGGCCTTCGATTTGCCAGGCCTGGCAAGACAACAAAGCCCGCTGCAGTTGTTCCCTACCCCCCTCTGTTTCCCCCTCCCTTGATTAAATTTAAATATTTAAAGTAAGCTGCTTGTGGCACTGTTTGTCATGCCGTAGATATTCCAAGAGGAGCAGCTGCTCCTGGCTGCCTCTGGGCAAGATCATTTACAAGCCAAAGTTGTCACGTTTTCCGTTTCCGTTTCCTGCAGTCCTGAAAATGTCAACAGCAGGTAATAAGCATGTGCTCAGTACTTGCCGACTTCCCTGCTCCCTCTTCCCTCCCGCCTGCTTCCTGCTAAGTCGAAAAATGCTACAGACAGTCGAAGAAAGCGAGAGAGAGAGAGAGAGAGAGAGAGACAGAGCGAGGCAGACAGACAGAAAAGCAGGCAGAGCACAAACTGCCAGACCAAGTTGCCAAGTTGACTGCTGCTTTCTTCTCTCCTCCCTGCCTCCCTCCTCTCTCCACACTGCTCACCTGTTCTGCTATTTGTCTGTGCCTTCTCTTGCCTTGTTTCGTGTCTTATGCCTTCTGTCTTCTGCCTTGTTTCGTCTCCTGCCTTCTGCATGTGCACTTGATGTTTGTCTCCTTGACAAAATGCAATTTTCGTCTAGGCAAAGCGACAAATATGGCCAAGACACACACACACACACACACACACACACAGAGGTGCCACGCCCCATGCCCGCATAGCCCTAGCTAGCTAGCGACATTTGTCAGCCATGTCAAGCCATGCCGCCTGATAAGCATATGCAAATTGAGCACGGTGCGATAATACATCCATGTGAGAGAGTGAGAGAAATACGTGAGAGAGAGAGAGGGAGAGAGGGAGAGAGTAGGGTAGCCTCCAGCAGTGGCAACAACCTCATAACTCAGGCCAAATGCCAATACCAGGGGGTGGGAGGGAGGCAATCGGGCGTATACTTTATTTCTTATAGCGAATACTTGTACACGTACTATGAGCTGCCATAACGAACACGATACACACACACAATACACACACAATACACACACAATACACACGAGAAAATTGCGCTGAATATGGCGAAATATCATGAGCAGCAAAGGGGGAGAGTTTAGGCAGAGTGTGGAGTGCGTGGTATGCTCGCGTTTAGCCATAATAACATTGTTCACTTTTTTGGCAGAAATAACAAGCGAAGGAAGCACTTGCTGGCTGGACAGCCAAATACCCTGTAGAAGCAGCAGCAAAAGGGAAAACTGAGCTGGATGAGGAATTAAAGGAAATATTCCATACCAAAGCAGGGGTGCCAGGTCAAGCTTTTACTAGACAGAACTGTACTTTTTTAGTATCTTTTTTTTCTCGAGTCTGAAAAAATCTAAAATTAAATAAATATAAATTAACAAGGGTTTTTTTATATTTGCTTTAATTTTCCTCATATTTTCAGATCTATTTTTCGATTATTCTTGAATTATTCTTATAATCTGCTCTTTTTCCCGTTTTTAAGTTGTTTAGTTTTTAAGTATGGTAACTGGCATTATCCATTTGTATTTACCACTTTACTGGGTATCTGCACGCCTGTCCGCAACACACACACACTCTTCGCATGTAGTGGTGCCGCTCTTCAAGTTGCGCTTTATATTCTTTATAATCTTTTAAGGGGCCGTCGTCTGCCGCATCTTTTGTCTATTTGCTGCTGATTGTTGATGTTGCCATTGCCATTGTTTATGTTGCCTGCTAAAGTGAGTGTCCCTCTTGTGAGTCCCTCCCCCTCCTCCTCCCTCCCCCCTGACTTCTACCCCCCTATGTGCTCTGTTGTACTATTGTATTCAGTCGGTTCTGGCCAAGTAAACAAAGCACTCAAAGGGCTCCAAGGGACGCCGCACTCGCAGAGAGCGAGAGAGAGAGAGAGAGAGAGAGAGAGAGAGAAAGAGACGCAACGGTTTAGTGCACTCTGCTTAATGTGGCGCTCCTAAAGTGTGTCTTTCGCATCGACTCGAGTGAACGACTGCCTAATAAGGGTCTGCTGCGACAAACTCTCGATACTTGGCATAAATAATCGATAAAAGATTTAGATAGTTGTATCGAAGCAGAGAAAGAAGCAGCGGCTTACAGTTTAAGCCGCTTTCAAGTCGTATCTGCACTTGGGGGAATAAATACATTTTCCAAGTTTAAAGACCTTGCTTAATTGCTTAGTCCTCCCCCCCCCGGCTACTTCCTCTTCAAGTTCAGTCATAATTGCAGCTCGTTGGGGCTGCTGTTTAATGTAATTTGCCGCCTCTAGCGCCCGCTGCACTGCATCTTGCGTAATCCACACAGGCAGAGAGCACGCTGGCTGCATAATAAATATCATTTAAACGCAATAATCATCATTTATGGCTGCCCTCTACACTCTGCTCTGCTCTCTCTCCTCCCCCTCCTCCTTCGCCTTGACAGATTGTTTCATCAGGCACACACACACACATTGCGTATACGTATCGCAAATTATTATGCGCCTAGATTTATGCAATGCTTTTGCTGCCACAACAAAAAGCAGTCTAGTAGGGGGACGGGGAGGGGGGGAGAGCAGCCTAGATATGTAATACCAACTATGGATATGCCTTCACTCATGCATAGCTCACCATGGCTCGCCTGGAGGCTACGTGATGAGCAGACGACGCGCAGTTGACCTTGCAGCGGGCGTATTGCAGAAAAAAAAAGGAAATTTGTATATAATGCATACGTAGGAGATTTTGCCCCCCTCCCCCTTCCCTACTATATCCCCCCTCTAGCTTTTGTTCTCGCTGCAGACAGCACAGCTGGCACATCGACGCGATTTATTTCCACACTACTTTAACGCGCCGCAGCCAGCCTCCTCCAGGGCACGACTAAGCCGGGCAGGGGCAGCCTCTCTGGCATTGAAATATTGATCCATTTAAGGGCCGCGCCGTGTCGTGTATGCAAAAAAGGCTTACAAACTTGGCTACAACTTGGCTAGAAGCGTGTCACGTGGAGCTGCTGGACCTGCTGCTGCCTCGCCTAGGCAACTTTTTGTCAACCGCAACCCGTATAAATCTTTGAGGTTGCCCACTTGAGCTGCACATACCATATATTGTTATGGCTTTCCCAAAAGGACAGGCAGGCAGGCAGGGGGCACTCGTAAGTTTTTATTGAAAAATTGTTTGCAATTCGAAGAGTCATTTGAATTTATTTCGGGGACCAGGCTAGACAAACACTTTATGTGGCTCATTTAAAGCTAAAAAGGTCTTAATGTAGGCTAAGCCTGAGGCCATTTATATGCACTCCCTACACACACACACACACACACACAGACTCGCCTGGCCTGGCTTGGCCCACACAGCGTATGCGCAATTTCTTGATAATCGCAAAGTTTCGACGTTTCAGAAAACTTTTCCCGCCCCCAACAAGCTGTAAAATGTTTCGCTTGCCGCTTGAAAAGTTGCCAATTTATGAATATGTTGCACGATTCACGCACAATTCACGCACAATTCACATTCAGCCGGCAACACGTTGCGTATACGCAATGTACGCAGTATACGCAGCGCAGAGTGTGCCCGCGCTTCCGTTTAACCCGTTTAAGCCACATAAAGCTCGTGTGTGTGTGTGTGTGTGTGTGAGTGTGTATTAAAGCGTATTACGCTTTCACGTATTGCTTCGCCGCGTATCAAGAGATTAAAGCGCACGGCGCACGACTGAAACAATTAACCCATAAGGGCTGAGAAGAAATCAAAAAAAAAAAAAAAAAAACAAGATAAAAAAAGGAAAACAAAAAGGCTAGACAAAAGAAAAAAAAACAATATAATAGGCTATATGCTTAGAAAAAAGGCTATATTTTGTAGAACACATATTTTTATAAATATTGCAAGCTCTTCTCAGGGCACTGGATATACTGGCAGCAGGCCCTGTGCTTATCTTTGTGATCTCAGACAATCCACTTACAAAAATCGTTCAATTTCAGCCACGATATTCTCATTATTTTGCTTATACATTTCGATAATGTTTGTCAATTAATTTAAAAGCGATAGGCAGCAATTCGAGAGGCATTTTGATTGTAAGAACAATTAAAGAATAAACGAAAAATCATGTGATAATAAGTGAAAAATTAAAGCATATAAACAGACGAACATTTATTAATAAAAATGTATTGATTAATTTATTGTAAAAGGCCAGATTTCCAGCTTGTAAAATTTGGAGTTTTTTTTCAGGCTAGATCTATTTGTAAAAAAGGCTAACCTGGCAGCCCTGGTTTCAGAGAGAGAGAAAGAGAGAGGGCACCCACACAGCACTGGGCAAAAGTCAAGTGTAACATTTATGCAAAGCGCGCCTACAGCGTTTACTTCAGCTGCTAAACGACACCAGCAGGCGCAGTTGCCACCCCCTTAAACAGTATACCCTGCCCTCCCCTACCACTCTTCCCCTCCCCTCTAGGGTTTGCCAGAGCTAAGCCAAGTGAAAAAAGCCACAGAAGTAAAGCTACTCCGCCTGCGGTTGCACTCAGACAAAGAGCAGACATTGAAAGGCGTGACGAGTGGGAGGAGGAGGAGGAGAAAGAAGAGAGGGAAGAGAGGGAAGGAGAGAGAGAAAGGCAAGTCTCGCATACAATTACAGTCTCATTGACAGCTGCAGAAATTAATTAGCACGACTTATGCGACAATTCCAGCGAACTTGACCAAGCCCAACAAGAATGCGACTGCAAAGGGAGGAAAATAAAGGGAGGGGGAGAGACTGGGAGAGACTGGGAGGAACTAGGAGAGTCTGGAAGTGAGTAGAAGTTCAAGTCACGACTCTACAATTACCACAGAGCACGCATGGCTATTGACATTTGACATGGCTGCAGACGGAAAGTCACGCAGTGAGTGACGCGTATCAGAGAGAGACAAATGGAGGCGACATTAGAGTAGAATTTATGGCCACAATTGATGAGCCAAGTTGGCCAACTGGCTCGATTAGTGCAGCAAATGAAGCAAGAAATGGTTGGAGATTTGAAGGATTTATGAGCAGCGAGACAGCCTTAGCCAACTTGGCAGTTATAACCGACTTTAAACTCACACTCTGTTTTATAGCTAGCGTATGTCAGAGTCGTGCATACCCCACCGTAAGGCACTTAATTAAAAATAATGAAAGCAATTTATGAAATTCAAAATGCATGTGGAAGTAGGCAAAACTATGCAGACTAAATGCAGAATAAATATATAGAAATATATACAGGAATATCTTTAGAAAATATGCGGATATATATGGCTATTAATTCTCTATATATGTTAGCTATACTTTTGGCAACTATTTCGAGCTGTTGCCACAGTAAAACTCAAATGTTTATGAGCTGCGGCTGTATTGACAGAAAAGTTGAGTTTGTTTGCATAAACAAAGAGAGGGAGAGGGAAAAGGCTTGTATTGGATAGAAAGAGAGAGCAGACCACTGGCAACTTGCGTGGTGGCAATTTCCTTCAGGGAAATTAGAAAACTTTCCTCTATCTCTGGCAGTGGGAACGGGAAGGTGGCACAAATATTTTGGCACAAACAAACAAACAAACAAAACAAACCTTTTGTGGCCAGCAACATTCATTTGTTAGCTGCTTTTTTTGGCTTTTGTAGCAGCAGCCTGCCCTATGCCCCTCTCCCTCCCCCCTCTCTCTAGTCATGCCTCTGCATTGTGTGGTCATAAAAAAGCCAGGCAAAAAAAGAGAAGGAGAAAAAACAGATAGAATCTAGCACAAATGTAAAATTTTCACGTTTATTTGTTTGAGCGTGTTTTCCACGTTCTCTCTCCCTCTCTCTGTCACACACACTTTATCTGTATTTGCTGTGTTTCTTTTTATTTTGTACCCTTAAGTCGATTTTATTCTAGTCTTTTCTTTCTCCCTCTCTCGCTCCCTCCCTGCCAGTGCATACAAAGTGAAAAATGATTTTTACGACTCTCGAGCAGCTGCACAGATGATTTGAGGCGCTTTAACTGTAAATAGTTGAGAGTGCGCCAAGCGCCATCTATCGACCATAAAAGTATATTTTATGACTGCACATAAATTCCACACCCGCACATAGCATCCACAAGCACAAACTAAACTAAACTACACCCGCTGGAATAGTTGTTGTGTCGCCACTTGTACTTGTATTGCACTGCTGCTGCGCTGCCGCCGCCGCCGCCGCATCGATCATAAAACGACAGCGTCAACTGAGGACTCTATGTAACGGTACTTGGAGCAGCAGTTAAGCAGGCTGGCAGCAGCGATAAGCCTTCGCTAGCGGAGAAAGAGAGAGAGAGAGAGAGAAGATGACTCGGCAAGTTTTGCAGTCACTAAACGAATCTTCAGCTGAATACGTAAGGTATTTACTTATTTATCACTGGGTAGGTAATTCAATCAGAATCAGAATCGGAAATTATATTGAATCTCTCTGTGGGCATTGACCACAGAAAGACATAATTTTTAATGGGTTTAAAAGCCACAAAAGCCAAAATCCTCATCAAAGCAGCTTTAACAAAATTGGCAGCACCGTACAAAAGTAAGAGAGAGAGAGAGAGAGAGGGAAAATAAATGCCAACTCCTTCTGAACTCACCTCAAGTCGCCGCAGTTGGGCACTGCAAAAAAGCAAGCGCGATTTCAATTAAACTCAAGAACGAAATTTATCAGCATCTTCTGCAGCTTCTTCTTCTTCCTCCTTCTCCTTCTCCTTCTGCTCGTTCTTATTGCAGATGAAAATCACTTCAATTCGCTGTCAACGGCAGCAAGAGATTTCAGCTGAGTTATTCCAATTTACTTTCCTAATTTGCCTGCTTATTTTTTTTTGTATTTATTTATTTTTTTCCCGACCGCAACAGATCTGAGGCAGGAGATCTGCGAACGCTTCGTTCGTTCGTTCGTTCGTTGCCGAGACACACGTGCGTGCGGCGCCGCAATGAAAAACCAACTGAAACCGAAAGCCTGACCAGCTGGTCTGCTGGCGAGGCACGCGAGCAGCGACGTTGGCAGCGGCAGCGGCTTCCTGTGCGCCTGTCGACAGCGCAGCGGCAGCGCAAATCAGCTGCTGCTGCAGTAAACAAGCCTGGTTGGCATCCACACACAAAACAGGCGCAACTGGTGAGTGTGAGCTAGCATCCACATGGCATCCACAACAACAGCTGACAGCCATACTTGTTGACTTTGCAGCGCTGCACGGGCGCTCTCTCGCGCTCTCAGCATGGCGTCGCTCTCTCAGACTTTGCTTGCCTTTGCCTGTCTTTGTGTGTGCTTGCCGTGTCTTTGCATGTGGAACGCATGCAGAGGGCGCTTTTTATGAATGAAAAAAACTCACACTTCAGTTGGTGAAAATGAACACTTCACACACACACTCTCACACACACACACATACGCACACACTTCATACCTGACACGCTGTGATTTTTGCCTTATTTATTTATAGCCAAAGTTTTTCGGTTTCTTCTTGCCCGCGATTTATGTGCATTGCAACAGAACTAACTGCCAAAATACGGTACTATACAACACTACAAGCTAGTTGACTTGCCACAAACAGGCACACACTCACACACACACATACTTAGGCACACCCACACACACAGCGATTCGCTGGGCTGTTGTAATAAATCATCAAATGGAATGATTTAGTGCACACACTTTTTATAGAGTCCACTCGTTCCACACTCCCGCTCTCTCCCTCTCTCTCTCTCTGGGGGCTACAAAAAACCGTTGCAAAATATGCCATTTTAATACACTTGGCAATTCCACATGAAAATATGTTTAAACCCTTTTTGAGTGCTCATAAAACGTTTGCTTATCAGCCTCAGTTTGTTTTGTTGTACGCTTTCATTCCATTCCAGTCCCTCCCCCTTCCCCTCCCTTCCCTTCCCTTCGTATTTAGTTTTTGTTCTCTTTTTGCACACATATTTTTTTAACCGCTGCATTGTTAGATTTATGTTTACATTGTCGAGCCTGCCCCCCTCTCTCTCTCTCCCTCTCTCCGCCTCTGTTTGTTTCAATTTAGCTGCGTTTTTTGTTAGCGGTTTTTTTCAGCACATTTGTTGATTAACTTAAGCCTTTTTCGGGCTAGATTTATGTGCCCAAGTTCGTGCATGATTTATCAGTTTTACACATATGTTTAAACTTTCAAAATTTCATAAATTTCACAGCACATTTAATGGAATAGCCCATCATACCCGTTTGCGTGTGGAAATCCGCTTATACACATATGTATAACGCGTCATGGCAACGACACGATAAAGATAGAGTATTAAGTAGCGCAGCAGCAGGCACAAAACTAACCACGAAGGGGGAGGAGGGGGGTAAAAATGTCGCAGTGAATTGAAAGGATTATCACAGACAGAGACAGAGACAGAGATAGAGTTGGGGTTGCCCGAGCAGAAGCCCGAAATGCTTTTGGTTTTTGCGGTTTAAGTGAAGAGTTGCCAAGGCAGCGAGGAGAGAGAGAGGGAGGGGGGAGAGGCTAGGGGAATGGGCGCTGTCAAGTCAGCATTTCCTGTTTACTATGGCGGGCACTTTAGCCTCCACACTGGATTCTAGCCAAGATGCTGCTGGCTTTAATGCAAAGCAGACTGAATTGGTTTTTGGCGGTGGCAACCCTGGCTGTCTGTGTGTGTGTGTGTGTGTGTGTGTGTGAGGTTGGCCTCCATTTAGCCGGCGATACAACAAAATGGCTGTCAAATAACTTCCGGCTAGCATCGTCGCGTTGCTTTTCGCCAACGTCTTCGGGGGGTCACGTGCAAAATTGACAACGCGCTGAAAGGCGACCACTCCCAGTGCCCCTCCCCCCCTTACCATACCCTTCCTGCCCTGTGCATATTATCAACTCGTCTCGCTGTCATTTTGCCTGGCGGCCTGCCTTGGCTTGGCGCTGATTGTGTCCTGGAGCTGCTTAGGCAACCAGCGAGAGGCGCTGCTCGACGCAAATCGATGCAATTGAAAAATAATTGAACGTTTGAAATGTTTATTGAATGTCAGACCAGGGGGAGGGAAGCAGGGGAAACCCGTGCTGCTCCCCAGTGACAAGGCCTTTGCATAACCTGCCCACCTCCCCCCACCCACACACAGCTGGCTTGAGCTGCCACGCATTCCTCATGCTCTGCACGTGCGACGAGTGATGAAAAAAGTTATTGATTGGATAGGGAGGGGGGAGGGGAGACAAGGAGGAGGGAATGCCACTGTAGAGACAGGGCTAAAGACTGCCTGCTTTAACGGCACTTAGGCTCATAATTGAGCTAGTGATATGTGTTGGACACGCTACGTCGCAGATGTGTCACAGATAAGAGGACAAGGGGGGCAGGTATAGACAGCCCGGCGAGACGCATTAATTGCGCCATCGATAGGTAAATTTCAGCAGCAACTCAAACCTTCCCGAAGAGGGAAACTGTTTCCATCTCTGGGGGAAGTCTCGCATCTCCCTCCGGGTTCGAAAGAGTCAATCAATTCTCGATTTGAAACGAGCTCTCGAGACCTTAAATACCCAAACCAAATTTAATAGATGCCTCTCCCACTCCCACTGCCCCTCCCCCCCCTGTTCCACCCCTGCCATAACATTACTTTGATGTCGTCTGTGGCAGCGGACGCAGCTTTGCGACAAACTTCAAATGCAGCGAGGATTTCGGTCAGGCACTTGACAAGTTGACATATCTGACAAGCTCTGCCTCTCGCTCTGTCATGCTACCTTTCTCACTCTATCCCCCTCCCACTCTCTCTCTCTGTGCATGCCGGGAAAGCCCTTGGCATTCAACCTGCACTGAGGAAACTTTTCACAGCATTTGTCGCTTTTTTTTAAGTTTTTCACATGTGCAACGTGTGTGGAGAGAAGAGAGGAGGAGGGGGGGAGGGGAGTGGGGGCGGGGCTGCTTTTAAAGTTCCTGTGTGCAGGAAACATTATAATTTCATGCAGCTTTTCAGTCAGGGCGAGGTTTTTCCTTTATTTTCCTGCCACAAAATTATATTATGCATAGTTTTTTGTCAAAGGACCGCAAGAGAGGCAGGCAGGGATGGGGAGGGGGATAATCACTTGGACAGCTTTTTGCGGAGCTTAAACGTAACTTGAGCCGGTCCGGGACAAGCTGTGCTGGCATTGACAGCCATCGAAACAGTTTCCCAGCCCAGCCCAGCCCAGCCCAGACAAGGGCCTCGACAAGGACCCCGACGCGTCGAGAGCTTTGTGCAGTTCTCAAAAAGAAATAATAATCACACTTTAAACAGAGCTTAAGCACATCATGTGTATTGGGTATAGAGGGTATACATTTATAGAGGGTATTTGATGCGTTTCAAGTTTAAGGAGTGCTAAAGCGCACATTGCGTGAGGTAGATGCAACGTAAACTTACTAAGTGAGTATTTTAAATATATTTTAAAATTTCAAAATAATTATAGATCATATTTTAAATATTATATGGTAGACTATTTTATATATATTCTTATTTTTATTATTTATGTGGTATTTTAACCTATACAAACGCATTTAATTATTTATTTTAATTGCAATTCAAACAAAACACAAATCAAAACAATTAATTTGCCATTCACACGCGGCGTCTTCATCGTACAATATCGATATCGATAACAATTTTAAGCCCTACTGCACAGTGTTACCTTCGGCTGTCAAATGCTGCGCTGACGCACATCGATAACTAAATACTAAATTAACACAACTTATCGATAGCTTAGTTAAATATATCACACGTGCTTCAGCTCAGCTCAATGTTTGTTTACGCAAAGAGAGAGAGAGAGAAAGAGAGTGAGAGCGAGCTTAAGCACACATTATACAGGGTACAGTGTGTACACACACACACTTTATTTTCACAAGGTAAACACACACACTAAACACAGCTTAGGCCCACACTATATAGGGTATTGCGGGCACTCACACTTTATATTCGCATATTTTATAAATGTCTCGCTCGTGTTGGGTTTGTTTTTTTTTTTTTTTTTTGTAGCCAAAGGTCACCGCATACGCAATGTTTGTGCAGCGGCGGCTAACGGTAACGTTGTCTCAGGCACCGCAACTCACCTCGTTGCCTGCTCGCCCCACTCACACCCTATATTTATTCATATTTTATTATCAAAACATTTTTATTTCTTTAGCAGATTTTTTGGAAAACATTCTCAAAGCATCGTTTTGTTACGTTTTTGTCTCTTTCTCTCGCACGTTCAAATATTTTCGGTGTCTGGCGACGCTTTTTGTTCCGTTGTTTTGTTTTGTTTTGTTCTGTTCGCTTCGAGTGGGCAAAGAAGAAAAACAAAAAGAGAACCAAAAAAGCGAAAACCGAAAAGCGAAAAAAGGCTTTGTAAATCAAGCGAGGAGAGACAAGTTTATCGCAGGCTTTGCCGACTGATGATGATATTGTCAGCTGTTGCGAGTCCCAGCGACGACAACAACAACAACAAAGAAAACGTTTTTTTCGGCTATTTTTGGGGAACCGGCAAACAATAGGGGTGCGGGAGGCGGGGAGGGGGTTAGGGGTGAATACAGTGGGCTGATGTGGGCAAAGAGCAAAGAGAGAAATTTATTATTGTTAATATTTGCGTTCCTGTCGCTGACACATTTATGATATGTGGCCTCTCTACGCCCCCCTGCCCACACCACACTGGGCACGCCCACGCGGCGAGAAGCCTTTGAGCTGACAAATTTCAATTGTAATCGCAAAACACACACACATGCACACACACACACACGCATAAACAATCTACTAAGTGCGCCCCAGCCAACGCCATCGCAGCCCTAGAAGCGCCTCCGACAATCAGCCGACCCGGCCAAAGGTCAACGGCGAAGCCCGAATGCAGCTGGTTAATTGAGTTTTTTATATTGAAAAGTGCTCAACTTTGGCGCCGACAAGTCCAGAGAGGGGAGGGGCAGAAGGAAGAGAGTAAAGAGAGAGTGCCAAGGCCAGCAGCGGAGACTGGCGCCTCACGAAATTTGCAATTAGCGACGCCCAAAGTTGAGCCAGAGCCAACGTAATTAAGAAAGGGCAAGGGGAGGGAAAGGGGAGGGAGAGGGGAGTTTACAAGGAGCTGCTGCAAGGAAATATATTGTAATTACACATTGTCACTGCGAGTGTGCGTGTGTGTGAGTGTGTCGATTGCAGTTCCGTTAATTAAGCAAGGGAGGGAGAGAAGTGGAGTGTGTCAGAGTATTCTTACTGTGCCTCCCACTGCTCTTGGTTTCCCATACTCTCTCTCTCTCTCTCTCTCCCTGCTACAGTCACATTTTGCATACCGCAACGACAGATTAGCTCAAGAGCTGCCTGCCCTTATGCCTGCTTCTTCTTCCCCTCCCCTACATATCCGCCTAATGGCTGCCAGTTGCTAATAATCTATGCTGCTTCTCCCCTTGCACTTCTGCCAGTCTCCGCTTCTCACTCTCTCTCGCTCAATTACACTCCATTACAGATCAAGCAAATAATTTCGAGCGCTCTCTCAAATGCGAGGAAACTAAGACTACAAGAACTGCGCTTGCCGAAAAGTACAGAATGCAGGCATAAGTAGACAAAGCGCAAAAACTTTAAATGAGCGAACCCTTGAGAGCGCAAGAGAGCGTGGAGCGCCGGCATAAGCTGCCGCTGCAGGTTACAAACAACAAAACTGCAGACTTCCAAAAAACGAAATGAGAGCGTAGCACGCAGTGAGTGCGTGAGTGCAATGGCGCTCTCTCAACAGTAAATTAGAAAGCAAAGCGCGAGGGAGAACGACAACTACAACTACAACTACAACTACAAAAAAACACTTACCGAAAAGAATGCAAGGCGAGCATAAGCAAAGCAAAAACTTCAATTTAGCGAACAAGATTTCTTCGACTAATTTATTAGGCAAATGCACACGCGATGTGAATGAGTTGACGCTACACCAAAACATTTTTAAAGCACAATTATATATGTATGATGACTGCTTGATTAATAAATACTTTAATTTATTTAATTTGAAGCGCACAAGAAAAAGGCGACTGTGCATTTTGCACACTTTGCTTATACTAGCACTCACTCCAATTGCCTTGCATGCGCCTAATACACTCTTATGCTCGCCTATTTTTTCTCTCTCTTGCAAGATCGTCTGCTCAAACTTTTTCGGTATACGAGTAAATCTCATTGAGTGCGTGCAGGCATGGAGTGCGTGCAGTGCACTTACCGAAAAGTGAGTGAGGAAGCTTAAGGCGCACGCAAGGAGAGCGCAGAGCGCAGGCATAAGCAAAAAAAATAAATGGTCCCCCCCCAAACGTGGATATTAGGCCGAGCGGAGCTTTGCGGCAGAGCTGTTTCTCGCTACTCGCATTGGGATATTTCTTCGCTTTCTCGAGACTCTTTCAAACAACAAACAAACAAAATTTTCCATTTCCGTCTCTCAAAATATCCCGAAGCTATTTTGATTGCTAAACGAGAGGTCCCCAACGTGTACCACTAACTTCTCGTTCGTTCGGAGAGTCGAACGGCCTCATGCAATCTCTGTATATTTAATTCTCTTTGGCATAAGCTGCACTCGCAGTGCACAAAAACAAAACTGCAGAATACAGAAAAACGAAATGAGAGCGTAAGAAGCTGTGAGTGTGTGTGTTCAAATTAGATAGCAGTGAGCGAGGCAACTACAACAACAACTACAATAAGCACACTTACCGAAATGTAGGAAATGCAGGCATAAGTAAAGCCAAAATTTCCATATTGCGAACAATATTTGCTTGATTAATTTATGCACACGCGATGTGAACGCGATTGTACTACACAAAATTAACATATTTAGAGCACAATAATATTTGATGACTATTTGATTAATATATACTTTAATTTATTTAATTTGAAGCGCGCAAGAAAAAGACGACTTTGCACTTTGCAGCCACAGCTTATACTGTCACTCACTCCAATTGCCTTGCATGTGCCTACTACTCTCTCTTATGCTCGCCTCTCTCTTACAAGATCAGACTCAAACTTTTTCGGTATATGAGTAAATCTCATTGAGTGCGTGCAGGCATTGAGTGCGTTGCCTTGTGCTTTTCACGCATACACGCATTGAGCCAACAGCAGTGTGACCTTACTTTCATACTCCTGCTCTTGCTCCTCTTCCATTTCCTACTCCCCCTCCCCCTACTCCAGCTTATCTGCCATGCTGCCCCACACAATTCACACCATAAATTACGTTTCTTTGTGTGTCAAAGTTAATTGACCCCAAGCGATTCTGTTGCTGCGTCAGCTGTTTACGGGGTATCTGCGCGGCATTCACAATGCACATGCCCATGCCGGGGCTAATGGGTATCTCTGTAATCAGTCGCACGCACCCGCAGAGTTGACAACAGTTGAATAAACCCGATTTCTATAGATGAACCCAGGGCAAGTTTTATTTATGATGCCAAACGGGAGAGAGAGAGAGAGAGAGAGAGGCGCAGCTTCGAACTGTTTTATTGCTTAACTCAGTTAACAAGGATAATAACAATAACTACAGGGGGGAGGGGGAGAGGGGTGTGGCAGGGGGAAGGAACTGTACAGTGGGCAAAGCTGCGAGCTGCCATTTCTGGCTTTTTTATAGCCAAAGCCAGCGCAGCTGCAGCAGCAAAGGGATGTGTAGGTGTGTGTGTGTGTGTGTGTAAGTGTGTGCCTGTGTGTGTTTACCCCCCCCTCAGCTCACCAACAACCCTGCATGTGATTGAGCTGCTGTATGGCGCCGCATCCGATGCGATTCTGCATGTAATCCGGGAAGTTGCTCTGCAGGACGCGCATCGTGTTGCGCTTGTAATCGGGCACGGCGTGGGTGACCAGCTGGCAGGTCTGGCTGCGATAGACGGGCTTGAAGTTGGCCTCGGCAAAGGTGGAATTGGTGTCCCAGCGATAGACCTCCGCGTCGCCCTCGTTGCGGAAGAATATGGCGGAGCCGTTGTCCGTGCCAATGATGACCATGCGGCTGGGTTTCTTGCCCAGATCTGTAAGGGAAGAGTAGCCCAATTAGCCAGGGAGCAGGGAGCAGGCAGGCATTCCCACTCTACTCACCCAGTATGCGTCCATCGGCCAGTCCACTGCGCAGATACTCAGATTTCAGGGAGAAGAGCTTGCTGGTGCTCAGGTAGGTGAAGTAGAGCTCCGTGGAGCCGCAGTCACGGCGTATCAGGGCAATGTAGAGCACATCCCGGGAGCGACAGCCGGCGGAGACGGCCTTGGGCAGCACCACACGGAAACCACGATCCGCTTGAAGATTATACACAATGATGGCACGATTGGCCGCATCGCTGACATAGATAAAGCAACCGCCATCGGGTGCATAATCCACCACGAGATACTGCAGCCGGGAACTGCTCGAGGTGAGCCCCTCCAGCGATACCGTCTTCAGCACCTTGCCGGTCTTCACGGACATGGCAACCACCTTGGGTGGACACTTGCGCACCGGTGTCTCCAGCGTATTCACTATGCCCGTGTCCAGCACCCACAGCACCTCGTTCTGATCCACCATCAGATCCACAACCGACTGCAGCGCCTTGCAGTTGCCCTCCTCCTGCAGATCCCAGCAGGGATATGGCTTGAAGGTGGTCGAGCACGTGCCCGGCAGCACGTTGGTCTTCACCAGCGTGGCAGGCACACCCTTGCGATACCGGGGCAGTGCCAGGTAGATGGTATCCCCAATCAGCTGGGCACGCGTGGCAATCACATTCTTGGCAATATATTTGCCGGAACTCTTGAAGAGCGACTTGGTGCTGGCGCAGGGGAACTCGAACTGTCCCCCGGTCCACTGTATGGGCTGTGTATCCGCTTGGGCACGATCCGGTGTCCACAGACCATACTTGGTGCCCTGCGAGCGGGCATGATCCGCCAAACAGACGAGCAGCAGCAGCGGCAGCGTTGCCCGCGTGAAATGCATCTTGATCTCTGTCTACGCTTCTCGCTCGGATTAGGCAGAGTACTCTGCGTTGTGTGTGGCGTGTAGTGTTGCCGGAGTTGGCCCGCTGCCGGTCTTATATATGCCCCAATTGGCCAAGACGTGCTCCAAGCTGCAATTCTCACTTTGCAGTTGAGTTTTTCTACGGGGCGGAAAGAACCTTGACGGGCCACGACGACAGAGATATGTGTGCATGTGTTAGAGTGTGTGTCTGTGTGTTAGAGTGTGTGTGTGTGTGTGTGTGTGTGTGTGTGTGTACTGTGTGTGTCTGCTGCACAGTTGGCAGCCAATTGCATTCAAAATAATTGAAATATTTCACGCGCAGAAGCCGCTGGAAAACAAGCTCGAATGGGCAACAACAGACTAGACAGCAGGCAGCAAGGGGTACAGTGAAGACACAGTACGAAGTACACAAGCCTAAAGTTTAATCTGACAATTAGATACCCTATCAGCAAAATTTATGAACCATGAAAAACACGCTTTATAAGCAAGATTGTGTGAAATCTGTGGATTGTGGATATGCTACTCAATATTTAAAGTATTCTTACTGATCTTATGACATGCATAAACTCACATATCAAATTTAGTGACCCTAGCTCTGCTAATAGCAGAGATCTACGCGTTCAAACAGACAGAAATGGCTCTATTCACACGTCTAGTTATGCGCTGTAGAGATCTGTATGTTTTAAGCGGTCTGCTGCGCCTACTACGGCCTTTTAAAGACTTCTCTAAAATTCTATAAAGTCGGAAGGGTATAAAGAGGGGCTGAAACTGAACTAAAGAGAGACAGACTATGGAAAACTCGCTCTATAAACGCAAATAAGTGCATTATATGAGCTGTGAGCATGTTAGGCAATATTTTATATAAACATACTCATCTTATGATATAAAGAAACACACATATTAAATTTGAGCTACCTAGCTATTATAATAACAGAGATCTATGCATTCAAACAGACAGAAATGTTTGAGAGTTGAAGGGAGAGAGAAAGAGCAGCCTAGCAGATTCCTAATAAAGTATAAATATTTTTAGCTATATTACTTACCCCTTAGCGAATATTCACTGTACTCATCTATATATCTGCATATAGTACATCATAACATGACAATCTCATGCTGTGTGCGATGTGAATCAACTGTCGAAGCGACTCGAATTGCACTCGCTGCGTTGCCTTTCCCAGCTGGAGACAAGCCAGATAAATGCGAACTGATTGCGAGTTGTCAACGAGCTGCTTCTTCTCCTGCTCCTCCTCCTCCTCCTGCTCCTCCTCCTCCTGCCTGTCTGAGTACCTGCCCACTACAATGCAATGTCAATTGACTGGAAAATTATCCTGCTCCAGGGGGGAAGAGCGAAAGAGAAGGCATCATTAAATGAGGCATCATCGAATCTCGCTCGAATCTCGCTTGAATCTCGCTACATGAGTTGCGACATTGTTAATAGAGTTAACTTATCTTGTGATGGCTTAAACTACAGCAAATCCTCCTGCAATCACAGCACAGTTTGGCAACACACACACGGGATCACACACACACACACACACTCTCCCCCCAGGCCAGGCAACTTGGCGACATGCTCGGCATGCCAAAATGTCTTCCCCCCTCGACCCACACTTGTGTGATTTATTTGCGCACTTTTGCACACCACACTCACACCCCAACACACACACACACACACACCCCCCCCCTCTCCCATTCTAGCCGAGATTGTGCTCTACTTAGAGGGGGAAAAAAATATTGATGACAAGCACTTCCGGGCTGCTTTGCTGCTTACATAATTTATGCAAACATTAGCCTGGCTCCCTGATAAGAAAGATACTGACCGGGCAGACCTATCCCTACTCCTCCTCCCCCTCCCCCTGCTAAAACAGGGACCCGTGGCTATTTACCCAGCGATTACTTGAACTGTTTTTATTGGTCGTTTAACGAGGCGTATGCGTCATGTGTCTCGGCCTGGTTGCCTGAATGTGGCTTTAAAACACTCCTGGCCCATAAAGGAGCCAATTGAATAAGCCAAATGGCAAATGGCAATAGGCAAATTGGGCCAGAAATAGGCAAATGTGCGTTTTGGCCTGCTTTCTTTTTCTTTTTTTTAGGCCATTGTCTTGTGCCTGCTTGCCCCTTTTAAACCGCAATAAAAAACCAACAGAGCGCAGCATAACATTCCTACTCTATATATACTATATACATATATACCCTATGTATATATCTCTGCCCGTCCACATTGTCTGTGGTCACGTTCGCAGCGCCGACTCTCGCGCGACGTTAAATGGGCCGATAAACTTGCTGGCCACAGCGATTTTTTTTCCGGGTACCCGCAAAATTCACATAAATTATATTAATAATATTTTAACCCGAATTGCCATTTCTTCTTCTATGCTGCCCTAACTCTATATTTATGCATATCATTCGGAGGGTATAAAGGGCTGCGTGATTGATTGTATTGGGTTCCTTAAAAAGAGAGAAAGGAAAATCTAAATTTTTTTTTTATTTTGCATTTCTAGGGCATCGAAATGTGTTTTAAAATTTAAGCTTCAATTCTTAAATTTATGGTATATATTACATATAATATTTTAAAGTTGTTCTTTCATTTTCAAGTCAGAAAAACATATTAAATAGCCATAAAATACTACAATTCCAAAGAAGTTTCCATGATATATGCACAACATTCATAGTTCATATGAGTTTAACTTATATATAATAAAATATTTTAAAGTTTTTCTTCAGTTAAATATATTAAATTGCTCTTAAATATTAAAATTCTAAAAAATTTCCATTTTATATGCAAATTTCATAGTTCATATGAGTTTATAGCGCATGTGTGTGGGCTGTCAGCTTGAAATATGCTTATAAGGAAAGCAAGTTTAGTTCTGTATGCCATATAGAGCCAGCTAGATAAGTTGCTAGCTGACAGGGTATGCCTGCAGTCGTGTATACTCTATAGTCACACGTGTACTCAGCCCTAAAGCAGCTTAGGCTGAGCTTAGAAGGGAATAGGTAAGCATAGCAATATTTTTAATATTTTCTAGGGTATATGCCTAGTCTGGCCTGCCTACCCCAACTAGTTTGCTGCTCTTTAGTTTGCAGCTTAATTTATTGTGTCATGTTTTGTGTTTTGCTTTACTTTCGCTGTTGCTGACTTACTTGCTTTCTCTTGCGCCCTCTTCCTCTTCCACTCTCTCTCTCCCTCTTCCACTCTCTTTCTGGCTTGTTGTGGCCGGCAAACTTTGTGTTTACGTGTGCTAAAAGTTCAACTTAAACTTTACTCGATTCCGCTTTGTTCTGTTTTGATTTCTTTGCCATAAGTCGATCGCATCGCTTTGTTTTAATTCTTTTGCTTTCGTTCCCTTTTCCTTTCCCTCTCCCTTTCGCTCTCCTGCTTCGTAATGTTGCACAATGTCTTGCACATATCTCAGTTCTGATTTTCGCTTTGCGGTTTTTCTATTTTCATTTTCAGTTTCATTTTGATTTTATTTTTGCGTATTGCAGCCGCATTTATTTGGAATATTTATGGAATATTATGAGCACAGTCACGGCGCTGTCAATAGCCAGTTCTATATACTATATAGTATATACTGGCACAGACATGCCATGCATATCTATCTGCACATACATACTATATAGAGCAGACATATCTGTCCACAATCTGCGCCTCGGCATTTTATACTCGACTCGTGCAAGCAGACAATTTTTTGTTTTTTTCTCTTTTTCATTTGCTTTGTTTATTATTTTTGATTTTATTTATGAAATCGCATAAATATTTATTTGCGTAGGCCCCCTTCCAATTTTGAGAAATCTATTTGTTATAAATTCAAGATTATCATGGGGAAAAAGGCAACTTATGACAGTTTATTAAAATGAATTTGGGCAAAAAAAAAAAAATGTATATAAAAAAAAATCAATCTGCGCACAACTTGAAAGGGTCAACTGACCCCAGCTGACCCCAAGCTGAACTGGCCGGGTTTAACGTATGTGTGCTTACTATATTGAACTGTATGTGGTCTGGTCCAGTCTGAGATGTGGCTGAGGCGTTTGTTGTGGCTGCATTTGCCAATGGGGTCAAGCTGCTGCTGCCACAGTGAACTTTGCACCCGCTACAGCCTGCCCCCTGCTACACAGGAACTCTCTCTCTCTCTCTCTCTGTATTTATGGCATCTATTTGCAGCTAGTCAGATAGAGAGGGAGAAAGAGAGAGAGAGCGCGCAGCATGAGTCACACCTGCTGCATATTTAAAAAAAAAGCAAGTAGTCACCCCTTGGGAGGAGGGGAAACCCGCTAGGGGGCACCCGGATTTGAACCGGGGACCTCTCGATCTGCAGTCGAATGCTCTACCCCTGAGCTATACCCCCAGCTGACTAGATCCCTGTCAGAGTGCCAGCTTGAAGCGAGTGACGCAATGAGATAAAATGCCAAATATGGCTCGAAGTGTTTGCTTATCAAGAGAAAAAGAGACGGAGAGACCGACAGACCCAAAAAGAAAGAAACTTCCCCGACATATACATATGTACGATATGGTAGTTATCTCTGCTGCTGCTGGAATGTCTTGTTGTCTTCTTGTTCTCTGATAAATGCAATGTTGCTCAATGGCGGCGTGGGCGAGCGACTACAGTGTGTAATCGATAAATGCGATAAAAGAAAAAAAACTGTTATCGTTGCCTCTGGCTGCAGGGTGCCCATGCGTGTGGACTGCAGTGTGGCCACTCTGGAAGTGGGCGAGCGACTACAGTGTGTAATCGATAAATGCGATAAACAAAAGAAAAACTGTTATCGTTGCCTCTGCAGTGTGCCCATGCGTGTGGACAGCAGTGTGGCCACTCTGGAAGTTTCTGCAATTCACACACACATGACATTTTTGTAGCTTGAAACTGCGTGTGTTTTTTAGCCTTTTTCTGGCTACTTTTTTGTTGTTTTTGCTGCTGTTTTGGCTTGCAGTCAATTTTCATTAAGCGGGAAAAAGCGACGTAGTCGAGAGTTGCGCTCGGGTGCATCAATTAAAGTTGCATTCTGTAAACCGAACACGCGCTGCAAACATTTTTCGCTGTCAGCTTCCGCAAGTAACGCAGGGGTGTGTGTGTGGGGGGGGGAGTGGGCGGCTGGGGGCGTGGCAGCTGTATGCACGCTTCCGCTCGTTGGCAAAATGGCGCGCATAGCAGACGTGCTGACAGCAAGAGAAAGAGAAGGGAAGAGAGGAAAAGGCAGCATGCTGTGTGTGCGTGTGTGTGTGTGCGACACATGTTTCCTCATGTTTACCAGACGACCTTGCGCCATGGCAGACGCGTCAAAATAACACGCGCCGCGCATCAAATGGCCGAAACCCAAGTCTCTTGCCAACTCTCCAGATACGTGTATATAAATAAATGTTCCAAGCTCTGCGATAGTTTTACGTAACCGTAATCAACCGGAGAAGCAACGCAGTCCAAGCTGCTGCACTCGAGATCTACACACATCTCATATCAGTTCCTACCCCTCCCCTCCCGTCGAGCATGTCCCCGCTGCTGCTCACTCTCGCGCTCTGCGTGGTCTCTGCCTCCTCGGCGAGTGCATCCAGTTCGAATACCATTGGCGGCAGCAAGTGCGATAAGAATCCGCTGACCGAGCTCACCTTCCAGCTGAGTGGCGCCAATCTGCTGTGGCCCTGTGACTCCACCAAGAACATCTATGTCCAGTCGGGTCGCTATGTGCCACGCAATGTGATCGTGACGCGGGCTCAACTGCAACGCGATGCCGCCTTTGTGGCACTGCCACGCTACAAACAGGGTGTTCCGTTCACGCTGGGCAAGGTGAACCTGAAGAAGGGTGAATGTCTGGCGAAGATTGCACCCTATCCCTGCTGGGCTATACAGGAGGAGGGCAACTGTCAGGCGTTGCAGTCTGTTGTGGATGCGGCCGTGGATCAGAATGTGAGTGCAATTAAATTGGATATGTCACTCACACACGCACACAAAATGCACTCATACACACACACAAACACACATATTATATAGTATATATATTCATGTAGCATCCCATTCCGTAAAAGCAATTTGCCGCTTTAAACGCGCATTTTTTGTGCACTTGACTCAAGAGTGTGCACATGAATATATATAGTATATATAATATATAGGGGTAAATGCACATGCATATATATAGTATACATAGTAAACTTGCATATATATATTCATGTTACAGTGCGTTGCTTTTTTTCGGTAGTGAAATTGCTTTTTTAATCAAATGAAGCGAGCGCCCAAATGGAATATTATAGAAGGCCAAAAGTCAAGCCCAACTGCGGCTCAAGGCAGCGCGAGGCATAAACCCAATTTCCCTCCAATCATATACTATATTGTGGTAGCTGCAATCCAATTCTGTGCATCTATTAGCGCATGATATAGCTCGATATACTCGAGAGCATTTTGAAAACTGCAGCAAATTTAGCAGCTTTATTTTTATGGCATTCTTCGCCTCATTTTGTTGTGGAATTTATGAGGGGCTTAAAGGGTATACTCTCTGACGGAGGGTATATTGGCACATATTTCTCTTCTTTTGCATAATGATAAGATCAATTTTCTGTTAATCTTTGTAAAGCTTTAAGATATCACAAGCAAACTTTGCATATCTTTGTTTTACTCTTTATATAATATGCTGTTTAAATTTAGTAAGATTCAGAGCACTATAACGTATAGCTAAGACAGGAATAACTGAAGAAAATTAAGGGGTTTTTTCGAAAAAATATTATATGTCAATATACCGCTAATAAGTTATTAGAATATTAGATTTATGCCTTTTTTGCACTATAGAAGCGGAGAATTTTATTCTTTACTTATCTCAGTTAAAATCCCTGGCAATCTTAGGGTATACAACCTGCGGTGTAACCCAGCTAATCTTTCTTTATTATTTTCTCTATTTTTTATGTAATTCCTGCCAGTCAATTCTTTTTTCGCAGTTCGCTGCAGCCATTTAAAAAGCCATAAATGCAATTTCTGCACTTGACTTTATTTTTTTTATTTTTCCAAAGCGTTAACCCCTACACGAGTTCGGGGGGCGAAGCAGGGTTAAGTCAACAATTGCCACGCGCATTTTTATTGCTGCCGTTGCAGCTGTTGTTGCTTTTGTTGTTGTTGTTGTTTTTGTTGTTTTTGTTGTTTATATCAATTAAAAGCAATTCGCAGATTGTTTTAACTGCTGCGCCAAATTGATGATACAAATGACTTATCATCTATCTCTCTCTCCCCTCTCTCTCTTTCTTTGTAGGGTCTGCTGTGGGCCTTGGACGTGGGCATTGTGAACACACTGGAGCAGCCCATAAGGCGTTGCAGCCCCAAGATCGTGGCCATCAATACGGCCAACAACAAGGTGGTGAAGAGCATCGATCTGAGTGACCTTGTGACCTCTGAGAGTCGTCTGCAGTTCATTGTCGTCGATTATTTCAAGGACAACAAACCCTTCGTGTAAGTATTATCGAGCACGGCCTTATCGCTTACCTGATAAGCAGAGTGTAACCCGAGCACTTAATTGATTTCCCACCTCATCCCCCCCTGCAGCTATGTTGCCGATGCGGGAGCACGCAGCATTCTGGTGTACGACGTCATGGGCAGCAAGTCGTATCGCATTGTGCTGCCTCGAGCCACTGCACCCACTAATGATGTGCTCTATGTGGCGCTGACTGCCAAGCCGGATGGCACCTCGACGCTCTTCTTCAGCTACCTGAGCAGCACGAGACTGTACTCCATCAAGGGCGAATACCTGCGAGTGGGACAGGGCGCGGGATCCATCATTGATGTGGGACCCAAACCGTATGGCAAACAGGTTGTGCTGCTGGGCGCCGATGGCGGCACCTCGCTATTCTTCCGCTACAAGGGCGAGAACGACATCTATCTGTGGGACTCGGAGACCTGCTTCAAGGCATCCAATCTGCAGGAGGTGCAGCGCGGCGGCGACTGTCGCCTCTCCACACAGGTGCTGCCGGGACACAAGCGCTTCATGTGGGCACTGGAGAGCAATTTCCATGACTTCATCTCGGAGCGCACGGGCTGCAATGGCGCCTCCATTGTGCTGCATCCGGTGGTGCGTGAATGCGATGACTAAGACACGCCCCCCGCCTACGCCTTCAACATGTTTTTATTAGTCTTAAGCATTGTTATTGTAGATCGAGTAAAGATCAATCCGTGCGAGCTCAGCACGAGCCCGGAACACAGTTGAAGTACACGTTGTTAAAGATCTGTCCCGCTCCACAGCTGCGTCGCTCCATGGCGGCACCCTTAGCTGTGCAATGGTAGAAGCGATTGCAGTCAGTGAGATCGAGATGCCAGCCAGCACAGCCCCCAAGGTGCCACCATGGCGACAGACCAGTAGCGCAAAGTAGGAGCAGCTGGGCGCTGCTGGGCACCAGCTGCCCCTGCATGCAATAGAAGTAGCCAACGTCAGTGTCGCCAGCGTAGATAAATCCATTCTGGCAGATCCCTTGGACCCCAGCTGCACACAGCGAGCGGATCCCCAGCAGCAGCCACAAGTGGGAGGAGTGCATCATGAAGACTGCCGCAGTCGGTGGTCTGGGAGCAGCCTAAATACCCAACTAGAAGACTCGGCAGACTGTTCGCAAAGTAATTAAACCCGAATCCAATGAGGTTGTCGCATTAGCCCGATAAGAAAATCGATCTGCGTCTCTTTATTTCCAACCCGCTCTCACTCACTTACACAACAGCCGAGATCTTCATGGAAAACAGCACCTTCAGGGCAGTGCATATAGTACAGATTCCCGTTTGAGCAGACCATGAAGTCGTTTGGGTTTTCCGCAGCGTAGACTGCACCATCCTGGCATCTCTCACAGATACCGTAGATACTGTTGTAGATGCTGCCGTCGGGGCAATCCCAGGAAACGAGTTCGCCGTCAATGCAGATTAGAAATTCATATATAGTTTTGCCCGGGTAGGTTGTAGCTTCGACGCAGCCCTCCTGTTCTCTCCGGCAGTTGGCAAGAGCAGTCAGAGTGCTCAGGAGAAGCAGTAGAAGCGTCCACTTGTTGGAAAACATTACGAAGACTGTGGCCGGAACTTCTTCTGTGGGCTGCTTAAGTAGCCAACCTCGTATAGAGACAATGGTTCCTAGAAACGAAGCTAATCAGCAGATGTTTCTTCAAGATTGGAGAGCGTCCACTCTGGGCCAAATCTTATCGGCCAGCTAGGAAGATAACTATTGCTTTTAATTACTATTCTGATACGGAAGGCAAGTTCTCCATGGGAACACACGATTTGCACGGGTTAATATATATATATTTGATACTCCCATTAGGGCACCTGCTTGACACAGGCGTTTCCATTGAATGTATAACCATCGTGACACTTGAGCATCAGCGGGTAGAAGACCTCAGTTGCGTCCTGCACTTCTTGCTGGCAGACATAGTAGTAGCTCGAGTTCGAGGGCCATGCTCCGACCTGACCCAGCTTTGTGCAGCTGTACTGCTTCTCGGTGCACTGCTCACTGTCCCGCGGCAGGCTGCAGCTGTGGGTGAGCAGAGAGTAGGCGGCGCCGTTGGTGCACTGGCGGGGTGTGTCCACATTCTGGGCATTGCATTCGTGGTAGTTGCGACAGTCGTAGGGATCGGGAAAGATGCCCGCCTGCTGGCAGTAGAACTTGCCACGTACCGGCACCTTGCACTTGGGCTGCCAGGTACAGCCGAAGGTGTTCTCGTCACTGCAGTAGAAGCCGTGCTCCGACTCGCAGGTGGTCATCTGCAGTGTTTGCCACTGTCCGTTTACGAACGTGCAGTAGCCGAGCGTGAAGCAATCCACACAGATGAAGCCAGCCAGGCGTACTGACTGGCAAGGATTGGTCACCAGCTCAGCCGAGTCAATGCCCAGGCTGAAGTTTACCAGCGGCTTGGCATGATAGTCCACATTGTGCTGGCCAGCACACAGACCCACTCCCACCAGTAGTAGCAGAAACTTGAGAGAACTCATCACAAAGACTTTTGACTGGAAGCGATTCCCTGCAGCTGCTTAAATAGTCCACGATGAGCAGCCAGTACCCTCCTCCTGCAAGAGACAGGCAAATTAAAAGATAAATGACAACTGTAATTAACATCTGTAATTAATAGCAAGAATATCTACCTGGAACAGGAATACATACATAGATAGCTCGTGCCCGAAGCACCTTAAAGCAAGATAAACAAATGAAACAAGTAATACGCTTTGAATTTGCCTGACGCGCAATTCAATATTTGTGAAGAAGCCTTCTCTGTTATCGATAAATAAGCAGCATCAATTATCGATGTGAACGTTAAACGTGAATGGCACAACAAATTGGCTCAATAACAATGCAGGCTTTAAAAAGAGTAAAAAACTACTAAACGCTGAGATAAAAACCATTGAAACCTTATAGAGAATGCGTATATACTATGTACATATCAATCTACTCTCTTATCTTCAATTATACAATCTTCTTTAGGTTACAACTATAAAGTTTATTGTGCGTAACGTTGCTTGCAGCGAGGCTGGCAAGAAATAAAAAGTTTTACATAGAAAATCGCTTATTGACTATTTGGAACAATACTCTGGACCTGGCTTAGCAGGTGCCCAGAACACAGGCGAACTGGTCTCGGCGGTAATAAGTGCCAGCGGGACAATCCATGTGCTGCATGGTGCCGTTCAAGCTGGAGCAGTAGTAATACTTGCGGCAATTGTTTGCGTCTTCCATGAGGCCGATGTGTTGGCACCTGTTGGGAATGACAGAGAAGCCATCGTCGTTGGGATCCACCAAAGGCGAATTAGTCGGTGGCACCAGAGTACTGCCAGCATTGCGGCAAACAAAGTCCTGGAAGATTTCGCCATCGTTGCAGCGATGCAGCGAGGGATACGTAACGACAGTGTCGTCGGCATTCTGATTCACCGTCGACTTGCACACATAGAAGATGTTTGGGTTGGTGGGCCAGGCAGCCACGTAGCCAACATAGGGACAAGTGTACTGGGGCTGTGTGCAGACGCTGCTCTGCAGCGTCATCGAGCACTGTCCAGTGCGAGCATCGAAGGCTTTGTCGTTGCCACAGTCAACGGATGCGGCAACCAGCACAATGTCCAGAAAGTAGCACATGTGATACTTCTGGCAGTCGTAGGGATCCGGGAAGATACCCTGCGAGGTACATTGGAAATTGCCCTCGATGCCAAATGGATGACAGGGTCCCGTGGAGTTGGAACACGTTCCCAGTCGCGTGTTGCAGTAGAATCCGTTGGCCACATCGCACGACTCGACAGGTATATTCACCCAGCCATTGGAATGCTGCACACAGGTGGCCAGCAGCTCGCAGGACTCGCAGATAGGACCAGGAGTCTGACGACTCTCGCAACTGCTCGTCTCACGCGGCTGGATAATGCGAGTGGTGACCCTGGCGCAGCTTATCCAGCTGATGGCGTTGAGTAAAAGCTGCAAAATCATTACTAATTATTGGAACTACAAGAGGCGTAAGATGAACTCACCAAACTCATAAATAGCTTAACGAAGGACATATTGCTAATGGGGTAATATACACTGTACTGGAGATCTTCTCGGTGTGGCACGTCTAATGCCAGCAAGATACGTCAGTTCTCTGATTGAAGTAATTGCTCGGAACCGTCCAAATTGATAGCGTGGCTGTGAAGTACAAAAAAAGTTTGACTCACAACCCGAAATATATCTGAGACCCAAAAAGGTGGAGATATCTTTTACCTTCTATCTTCTTCGAGAGACAGTCTTTATATCAATAACATGGTGTGTGTGTGTGTGTGTGTGTGTATTGAACATCTTGCGAAAGTCAGACGATAGATAGGAACAACAGCAACAAATGAAATATAATATGGGAAGAGGGGTAAATGCTTTATATTTACCCAACATAGTGACAAATTTCGGCTATATTGATCGCTCGTATACTTAAAAGCTGTGCACGCACTTAGAAAAATTAAATATTTGCTTAAAGCTTCTTTAAATATTGGTAAAAAGTTTTCTTATTGTTTAAATTGTTGCGAGCGAAAGCGCCGTCATTTCGATACCTATGGCAGGCATCGATTACGATAAATACTTATTTAACTAGTATTTTTTCCTATCGATTTGCTACCAGTTCACACTCAATTGAATTGTCAGCATTTTTCACACATTTTCCTGCACAGGCACACTGACACTGAATTCGCTTGAATTGCTTTAAAACATATATATTCTTTACATTCTTCCAATGGATTTCATACACGAATCAGTGGCGCTGGGCGTCGATATACTCATACTGGGACTCTGCGTGAGGGAATATGTTCACTACAAAAACACCGCCAAGGTGTTGCGGGTGAGTATCTACTGCTTTGATCTGTTGCCCCTTGGTGCATGCATAACAACTGTCGTTACTTTTGCAGGCGGCGCCGCAGTACAACATTGACAGCGAGCTAAAGTCCATTGTGAGCCGGCAGAATGACAAGAAGATACCCTATGCTGTGATACGCGGCACAGTGACACCCATCGGAGTGCCACTGCGCAGCTCTTTCGTGCCCAGTGTCAGCGGCGTGCTGCAGATCATAAAGCTACACGAGCACCGTGTGATGCGCGCCTTCGCCGGTTTCTGGGCAGAGCAGCGCAAGCTGATGCACGAGAGCATCAACGAGATGCCCTTCGAGTTGCGCCACCAGGACCATGGCGTAGAGATTGTAGACGCCATGAGCGCCGCAGTACTAGACGTGGATGTGGTCTACGATAACTATGAATCCACCTCGCTATCCTTCTTCGATCACATCTTCGGCTTCTTCACGGGTGTTCGACAGAAGGGTCTACAGACCACCGAAGAAGTGCTGCGTGATGGCAGCTTCCTGACAGCCATTGGCGAGCTGGAACTAGATGGCCAGACGCTGCGCATGCAGCCATCGCCACAGGGACCACTCTTTCTGACCACAGCCACAAAGTCTACGCTTATAAAACGATTCGAGGATGCCAAATCATCAATGCTGTGAGTACAACGAACTTAACCCTAAAGAATCTCTAGCTCATATATCTCTTTCAGGCTCAAGATTGTGCTGTGTAGCAGCATATCAATGGTGCTGGTGGGTCTTATTGTCCGCAAGGTGTATCGCAAGAAAAAACAGGAGCGGGAAGAGGCCAGAATACGAACACGCCTGGAGACGGAGCGCCGTGAGCGACGCGCACGAAACCGACCACACACGCTCTCCGAGGATCAGCTCTGTGTAGTGTGCTCCACCAACCCTAAAGAGGTGAGACGCAAGGAGAATACTGCAGCACACATGTATTGATTCTTCTCGCTCTTTTGTAGATTATTCTACTGCCCTGCGGCCATGTGTGCCTCTGTGAGGATTGCGCCCAAAAAATTGACGTCAACTGCCCCGTTTGTCGCTGCAAAATTGAATCAAAGGCGGCAGCCTTCATTGCATAGATCTTCATCTTCATCTTCAGACGACCAAGGTTGCCAGAGGCTATACCACCTGTACCTGTTCTACCTGTCTTGATAAGTGTTTGTTACGTGTGCAGTTTTACATTTCATAAAATTTGTTTCGAGTGTTAACAATGCCAATTCTAACCGCTATTTGCCCTGCATAATGTCTGTGTACTGTCTCTGGTGCTCCAGCAGCTTCAGAAAGACCTTGTACTTGCGGTTGTGCAGCTCGACAGTGTCGGGATTCGGCTTCAGCAGCTTTCCAGTGCCGCCCATGGCTTTCGACGCGCTCTAAAAACAAGCACAAAACGAAGCGAATTTCAATAAAGATTATCGCAGAGGAACATGAGTTGTACTCACCTCCAGGCTGTCGTAATGGCCGGAGGCAGCTGCTCCCAGCGCAGCTGCACCCACCAAAACCATCTCCTGCTCGTTGGGTATCAATGCGGGCAGATTGCAAATATCTGCATGACACTGCACATATAGTGGATTCTTGGCCAGACCACCGCAGAAGAGGAGCGTCTGGAAAGTTGCCCGTTTGTGCTGATAAAGATTCTCAATAATGTGACGCGTACCGTACTAAAAAAAGAGACAAAAACAATAAAGTGAGTGCGAAAACTAAACCAGGATGTTGATTGACTCACAGCCAGAGCCTGTACGAAAGCCAAGTATTTGATGGCAAGAGATTCAATGCCGCGCGTCATGTCCAGGCCGGTCATCTGGAATAAACAAACAAAATAGTCTAAATAAATGTTGTTCCAGCAGTTCGAGTTGATCTACAACTTACTATGCCACGCAGCGAGGGATCCGCTACAGGGGATCGGTTTCCATGGAGGTCAGGCCAGACGTGCACATCCTTCGTTAAACAGCTGACATCGCTGAGACCACGTTGTTCTGCCAGCTGGATGAGCAGCGCATTCAGATGCTGGTAAATAAATCTGAAAGAACGCGGGGTCAGTCCAGGAATCACAATGTTGTCTCTACTTACTTGTCTCCTCCCAGCTTGTTGCTCAGCTCCGAGTAGGATTCATGTGTCTTGAGGACGTGATCCAATAGATGACCGGCAATTGACTGACCTCCCTCGTTGAGGAAGTAACCTGGAATGATGGCATCCTGATAGGGACCCCAGACGCCCTTTGGCAAAGCAGGCATCATGCGTGATACTCATGTGGCAGGTGGAGGTGCCGGCAATCAGAGCCATCTTGCCCTGCACATCGTCGCCTTTAGTATCCTCCGCATGGCAACCAAACATGCCCAAGGCACCGGCATGTGCATCGATCAGCGAAGTGCTGACCACGGTGCCCACCTGCAAACCCAGCTCAGTGGCAGCTTGCTGAGACAAGCCTTTGCCGACAGACTTGCCTGGTGGCTGCACATCACTGCCCAGGGTCGCGAACTTATCCTGTGTTAGCTCCTCCAGACCAGCAGCTTTTAAAAACTCTGTATTCCAGCTGTGTGCCGCCGCGTCGTAGTTCCACTTGCAGACCACAGAGCAGAGGGAGCGAGTGTCCACACCGGTGGCACGCCATGTGAGGAAATCAGGAAGATCAAAGGCTCGCCACATGCCACCAAAGGTTGAGGAGAGATTCCGCTTCAGCCAGAGCAGTTTGGGTATCTCCATCTCAAGGGACACCTGACCCCCAACATATTTGAGCAGCGGGTGCTTGGTTGCATTGATCTTATCCGTCTCCACCTCGGCACGATGATCCATCCACAGTATGATGTTCTGCTCCGGCTTGCCGGTCTTGCTCACCGTCAGAGGAGCACCATTCTCACCGAGTATGACCAGCGAGCAAGTCGCATCGAAGCCGATGCCCTTGATTTGCGTCTTATTGACACCGCCAATGACAACCTAAACATAAACCGCAAGCGTAAACGAGTCTGGGTTAATCTAATCTAATCGTCTCCCGTCTGCGGGGGTTATCAGCAGACGTTTTCGATATTACCTTGACTGCCCTACAGATTGCATTCCAGATGTCTTCGGAGGACTGCTCGTAGTAGTGCGGCTCTGGCGTCCAGGTCTTTATTGCCTCAACCGCCTGCTGCTCGACTTGTCCGTCCGCTGCTACCAGCGCTGCTCGCGCACTGCCCGTGCCCACGTCCACGCCCACAAAGTACGCCTTCTGCTGTGCCATCCTCTTGCCAGTGCAATTCTCTCTCACTGCGGTCAAATAAATGTTATAAGACCAAACACGTCGATCGTCGAACGCCAACTGATAAGAAATCGAAACGAGACGCTGGCAGTGGCCTGTGGAGCGTATTCCGGTTTGTGGAAGATGTGGTGAATTGCGGGTCTTAGGCGGGTCAGGTTGGGGTGGAACTTTTAATGGAACGAAGGCTCGTATGGGCTGGGGGAGTGCCTGCAGCGAGACTGAAGTACTTGGTATGTTATTCTCAGACCATATTCTTAATTACCACGACGAGCTGACTGGCCCATATGTTTTGGACCCTCGATAAATGAAGCATTTTATAATAAACAAAGTGAAATTTACTAATAATTTTGATTAAGATATGAAGACAAATGGAATTTTTCTTACTAATAACTGCTGCACGCTCTGTTACCTGCAGCTGTCGCTCGCTAACTGAGGACCCGTTCCCAAGTGCGACTTAAGTTATAATCAAATCCCTATGACTGCGCAAATTATAAATAAAAATTGTCCCCCCCCCCCCCCCAAACGTGGATATTATGAGGCCTAGCGTTTCTCCGCTCTCGCATTGGATATTTCTTTGCTTTTCAGACTTTTCTAATTATTAAAAAATTCCTCTTCAAAAATATTCCGCGAAAGCTATTTTGATTGCTAAAAGAGGTCAACGTGACACAACTTGTTGTTGAGAGTGAAGTCATCAATCTCTGTATATTTAATTCTCTTTGCTTGCGCGCACTGCGCTCTTCCTCTCGCTCTCTCACTCACTCGCACACTCTTTTTATGAGGTGCCGTTGCACCTGAACTCATTATCAAGGTCAATTCTTTTTCATACGATCGTGTGCCAGCCTGCATCGTTTTCCATCTGTCTGGTGGCCTATGATCTCCGAATTAATTTATATTATGTTTGTTTACAGTTCTCTCTCGGGTAACTTTAATCAGTATACATGGTGAGTTTCTCACTCTCGCGCAATTAGTTTGATTTGTTATAAATATCGGGAATCGATATATTTATTGTCAGCTGAAAGTGCTACCACTTGTTGGAGCCTAAATGTTTTCAACCAGTCTGGCAACGCCACAGCTCTGCGCAACAGCTTAGAGAGTTTGTTTACAATGGTGCGAATTAAAAATCGGTAAGTAAATGAAATAAATTAAAATAATCATGACACAAACCTGTAATTATTTAATCTCACGGCACCTATCAGGTATATCGCTGTACAAATAGTGCCATATACGCCAGTGAAAACACTCCGCCTCAACGACCACACGTTGTCCAAATGCCTGCTGCAAAATGTGGAGAAATATTACGGCGTGTACGGATTGGGAGTTCTGGAGTACGGCTTCCGTGTGAAATACTGCAATGAGCGCACAAAGATTGCAATAATACGCTGCTTACACCGCGGCCAGCGCTTTGTGTCCAGCATATTGCCGCTGATAACGCTGGTACGTATGCATGTAGATAAAACAAACACGCATTTTGCATAAACAAAAATTTGTCGATTATAGATAGGCGACGTCAGGGCCAAGTTCCGTACCCTCTACGTAGGCGCCACTATTATCCAGTGCAACAAATTTATTATCAATCATCAGCGACAGTTTCTGGATCGTATGATGGGCCAGGTAGAGTCTGCCAAGGAACGGCAGGATCTCTTCAAGCGCGTAATGGAACTCGACATGGAAAGGTAGACTTAGAATTTCAATTGCAAAAGGGTTATGTATTCTTAAGTATAGTACATAGTTTTCCTACATAGTATTGTTCTTTCAATTCGACTAAGAGTTGTATTAAGGTATGCTTTTTGGTACACTATGCCATTAGACTTCGATAAGGAATTTGCGGCTCGGCGAGCGGGAGAACCTCGCGCCAAATTGTTTCAGCCTGTGCTGTATGTCGGTGAAGCTTAGCTTATTCTTCTTACTGTATACGTTAAGGTAGATGCCGAGCACAACGATCATACCGGACCACACATATCTGTAGGAGAAAGATATAATGTTAGTGAAGCTATCCCAAGATTGTCGTTAGCTTCTCTACTTACTGTATGGTGAAGGGCTTGCTGAAGAGCAGGAATGAGAAGGCAATGGTCACAGCCTTGCGTGCGGTGGTTACTGTGGCGGCCAGAGGAGCACCGCTGCTTCTGACCAGAGCCAGCACAAATTGTATGCCCAAATAGCCAGAGAGACTGAAAAGAAAGCCATAGCCAAAGGTCTCCAGCGGGTGTGCTAAACAGAAGGCGAATCCGCTAAAGAAGTTGCCGGTGAGCAACATAATCACAAACAAGTAGACGAATCCCAGACCATAGGAATAGAACACCACCTCGCTGCTGGGCGCCTTGTGCTCTCGCATTGCCTTCTCCTGCACATTGCCAATGGCTGCATCGCAGAGCAGAGCACCAGATATCATCGCCACGCCGAGCGAATTGAAGTTAGGCGACATTTGCGAGTCCGCGAGCGTGAACCAGGCCAGGCCAACGCACATTGCCAACGCGGCAGCAAAGTCAAGGGGTCCATAGCGTTTGCCCTGTATGATGATGCTGCCGAGCAGGACAGGAATCAGCTTGCAGCACTTGAAGATCACTTGCGTCGGATAGTTGAGGTACCCCAGGCTGGAGTTGGACAGCCCCATGGTGCCAAGTGTCAGAGCGGCAAGCACAACGTATGTCCTTAGCGGTATGCAACGTGGCGCTGGCTCTACATTCCAAATACTGCCTCCAGTCGTTAGGTACGCCTCTAGGCGACGCTCTACCAGGCCGAAGCCAATGTAGTAGGCAAACTGGACGAGGGTGAGGAACCAGCCATAGGGCTTGAAGCCCTCAACTGTGAAGATCAGCTCCTGCAGATAGCCATAGATGATGTAGAGTATAAAGACGCCGGCGCAACTAAGCAAAAATTGCGATGTCCGGTTGTAGTATGTCATGTCGAAGCATAAGATGCGCATCTCCTGCGGCGGCGACTTCGAGGCGGATGAGGATTTACGTGGAGGAGACGTGGTAGAGGCCGCTGCTGCCTGCGCGTCGTTGTTGCTGGAGCTCCCATTGCCGTTGTTCATACTGATAAGGCTGTGTCCACTTTGATTGTCGCCCTTCATTGTGCAAGTGTAGGTGCGTCTGTGTAGCGGGCGGTCAAGTTACACAAAGTGTGTGCGTGAGTGTGTTTATCACAGTGTAGGAGAATTTACTTTTTACTGCCACGCAATGCTTTTAGGTTTGCATAGGTGCTGCAGCTGCTCCTTGTTGCATCATCAGTGACTGTCAAGTGTTTTTACGCGAATGCAAACATTTAAATATTTTTGCTCGGTTTGTTTATTCTTTAATCGCAATACGATAATTATCAGCCGATATATTGCAATGTTGCCAGACAGTTCGAGTTCGCCCAGTAAAATGTAATGGTCACCCTAAATGACAAAATTAGGCACGCTTACAATGTGCCCATTTCGTGCGCTTTTTCAACAATCTGGCAGCACTGCACACTCAAAAACATCATTTCGTCATTTAGCAGCTCCTCGTTTTTTGTTTCATTTTAAAAAATGGCAGACGTAGAAAAGGAGCCCGAGAAGACAATTGCTGAGGATTTGGTTGTTACCAAATACAAATTGGCCGGCGAGATAGTAAATAGTAAGTAGATAAGTGAGTTAAATTAATAAATGCGCCGCAAAGTGAAAGTGAAATGTTAATTTTTCCGCTTTCGTTGCCGACGTCGTTGGCCGCTACGTGTAGCCAACGCAGCCGACAACAATGGGAGGCCAGCAAAGACGTCGGCGTTAGCGTTGACGTTAGCGCTGACGTCGCCGCTGCTTAAAGTAAGCCACCGCGCCACGCGGCGGTGTACGCGGGTAATGCAAGAGTCTTAACGTGCATAACCTCAAACTTTTCAGGTGTTGAATTGATTTAGTTTCATTTCTGAACAATAAAATTCGTGTATATACGCCAGTCAGAGAACAAACAATAGTTTGCAAATATTTATACATACATCCCACTTGAAATTGCCTCGCTAATTGCATCGATATGTGTGTGTTGTATCTCGTCGTGCCACGCGAGTTGGGGGAACAAACTCGTTTCGCATGGAAATAACTCGACTATTTCTGTTTGAATTTAATTTTAGAAACGCTGAAGACGGTGATCGGTCTCTGTGTGGTAGATGCCTCTGTGAGGGAAATTTGCACCAAGGGCGACAGTCTGCTGACTGAGGAAACCGGCAAAGTGAGTTTTTTCTGGAAACTTCCAGCAGCAACAAAACAAAATAAAACCAAAAAGGGAAAAACTAGTCCAATGATTAAAACCTTACGAACTTGAGGGTATCTCAGCATGTGCGCTGCACTATGTGCTATGTGCCGCGTGTGTGCGAACGAAAATTTTCCACCCACGTGCGCTTTTCGGCGCTGGCTTGTAGCGGGTGGTGTAGTGTGCGTGTTTGGGAACCCAAAGATCCAACAAGATTATGAGATCTGAGGACACTTGGCACTCAGCCAACTGTCAGCAATAGAGATGATAAATCGATTAAAAGATTTCCTCGTCTTCCCTCCCTAGGTATACAAAAAGGAGAAGGAACTGAAGAAGGGTATCGCGTTTCCGACATGTCTGTCGGTCAACAATTGCGTCTGCCACTTCTCGCCGGCTAAGAACGATGCTGACTACACGCTGAAGGCTGGCGATGTGGTCAAAATGTAAGTGACAATTAGATAAATATTATTATTTGTCATAAAAATTAATTAACATGTCTTTCCTAACTACTTTTCCTTTCCTTAGTGATCTGGGCGCCCACATTGATGGTTTCATTGCTGTGGCTGCTCACACAGTTGTTGTTGATGCCAGCGCGGATGAGAAAATCAGTGGACGCCAGGCTGATGTCATACTTGCCGCTTACTGGGCCGTCCAAGCGGCGTTGCGTCTACTTAAATCCGGATCCAGCGTAAGTTTCGACCTAGTAGAGGATTATCCAGTGCAAGAAACGGATTGTCAAGCGTATTATACACAGCGCCTGCACATCTCAACACTTGCAAAGATCATAGGTGGCAATTGGCGTCGGGAGAGTCTTTATCCAGGGCTCTGCTACTGCTGATTGTTCACACACATTTATATAGTATAGTAGAGTTAACTCAGCTTTGCAGGCAACGGATTGGTTGTTGCTCAATTTACCTGGCACAGCACAGCTCAACGCCTGCAGAGATCAATTGCGGCAATTTCGTGAACTGAATGAGTTTATTTTCAGAAATGTTCGGTCTTTACAATTGCACACAAATCTAGATACACATATTTATATCTGCTCGCATTTGCTTTATATTTATAGAGCATGTTGTAATCTCAGTTCTCTCGATTTCCTTTTATAGAATTACTCAATCACCGATGCCGTGCAACAGATCAGCGAATCGTACAAGTGCAAGCCCATCGAGGGCATGCTCAGTCACGAGCTGAAGCAGTTCAAGATCGATGGCGAGAAGACGATCATACAGAACCCGAGCGAGGCACAGCGCAAGGAGCACGAGAAGTGCAACTTTGAGACGCACGAGGTCTATGCCATCGATGTCATTGTCAGCAGCGGTGAGGGTGTGGTAAGTTCTGATTTACAAACGGTATATTTATTCCTGAAAAGAATTGTTCAATGATTAAAAACACGCGCTTGAGGATTGATTTTGGCAAGGCAATGGGGCTCAACATGTGGGTACCTTGTGTGCTCCGCGGGACCTTTTTTTTAAGTCTCGGCACATGTGAGCCGCTGAGCTGAGCTATTGTCAGCCCGGAGATTGTAAGATTATGAGATCTGAGAACGCATTCATATCAAATTTGATGTTTTGTCCAAGTCGAGCAGCAGTAATAAGACCGGTTTACATTGCAGGGACGCGAGAAGGACACAAAGGTGTCGATTTACAAGAAATCAGAGGAGAACTACATGCTTAAGCTGAAGGCATCGCGTGCCCTGCTCGCTGAGGTGAAAACCAAGTACGGCAACATGCCATTCAACATCCGCAGCTTCGAGGAGGAAACTAAGGCGCGCATGGGTGTCGTTGAATGCGTTTCGCACAAGATGATTGAGCCCTTCCAAGTGTTGTACGAGAAGCCAAGTAAGTTCCAACAGTCGTCTATACGATCTAAATGTTTCCTTTGCAAAACTTAATTCCGGATTTGGTGTTAACTCTTTGAGCTGCCAACTACGGCCAGACATTTTGCTAGAGCAAAGCTCCAAAGGCTTTGGCGTCTTCAGCAGTTGCCTTTCTGTGGCCTCTGTCTGAACATGCCATTGCTACAAATTACTAGTATATATATTAACATTTAATAAATATTCGTAATATCCTAATATTAATAATTTCACTCACCTCTTGCAGCTGAGATCGTGGCACAGTTCAAGCACACGGTTCTGCTTATGCCCAACGGCGTCAACCTGGTTACCGGCATCCCCTTCAACGTGGACAGCTACGTGAGCGAGCACAGCATTGCCCAGCCCGAGCTGAAGGTAAGCATCAACTGCAACATGGTCAAGGTTGATTGCATGCTAACTATAATTTTCTTGTGTTTTTTCAGGAATTGGTAGCGCAGCCACTGGGACCTGTCAAGGGCAAGGGCAAAGGCAAGAAAGCGGCTGGTGGCAACGCAGCTGCTGCGGCGACAAAGGTGGAATCGGCGCCGGCTGTTGAGACCAAGGCATAGGCCCTATGGTATCAACCAACCCGCCCACACATTCAATACACACACAAACACATAAAAGAAACCAGAACACGCCCCTTTAAAGCAACAACAATGTGAACAATTGCGCTGCCTACTGCTGCTGCTCCATTAAATTTACTATATAATCGTTGAGTAGTAAACCCAGAGAAACATTTTGACAATTCGTTTTCGTTCCAAGAACTTTCCATTATAATAGCCTTAAAAGCTTTCTAACACAAGTCCCGTCAAATTGGAAGTGCAGTCAGCTCTACATATTATTTCCCTCCTTATTGAATTTCGTACTGATTTTTTTTTCGTTTCATTTGTTCGAATACGCAACGAAAAGCGAGAACTTGTAAGAATTGTAAAATTTTAAAAGTAAAAATGCTCTTTGAAATACTTATAATTCATGAAGAGAAAAACAAAAACGTTAAATCCGCGCGTAGTAGGTATTAAAAATAAAATTAACATTTTATAAAAAACGAAAACTGAAAAACTGTATTGACTTGACTTATTCCAGGAATGTGGTCTATAATGATAATGTAAGAAATCCCCTTGCGGGGGAAAAATAAGAAAGAGCAAACTAAAATGTATTACTTCCAATACAAATGATTTTTCTTTTATTTTATGTTTTCATGTAATTAAGTCAAGTATTTTCACAATTTGATTTTAATTTCTGAATTTCTTGCATGTTATTAAAATTGTACACAGTCTCATCTCTGAACTCTTGTATTACAAAAGTAGCAAGAATAATATTGTTATCGTTAGGACTCCCCTCCCAGTTCCCATTCCCCGTTCGCTGTACCCTTGCGCAACCGATGCGCCATAAACGTTTGTCAACAAATGAAACAACAAAACAAATTACAATGTAAAACTGAAGCGATTAAAGATCGTGATTAATCTTAAGCACGAGAGCACGCGCCAAAGGAAATGTGCAAGCAAAACAGACAACGGACTCGAGGATTTAATCAGTGATGTTTTTAGTTGGAGTACAAGGCGTTGTTCTATGTACTTGTGGTGCAGTCGGCGAGGGAACGGGAACAGCAACAACGACGCGACGTCAACGAATCTAATCAGTTCTCGGAGTGTGCGTCAATTGGCGCCGAGGCTGTCACGTTGTTCGGCTTCTCAGGTGAGTCCAAGTAGATTTTGAGCGCTCGTTCGCGGCGTTGCGAGTAGCGTGTCGTTGAAATGCATCCCAAGCGATCCAGGCGCGCCTTCTCCTTGTTGGTCAGCGAGCGGCGCTCTTCCGTTGATAATTCTCGCACCGGCACGCTTTTATCTCTGCAGAGAATAAGGAATTCAGTTGGATATAACAGAACCAAGGGAGTGTGAGCCGTTTCCGCTTACTTGTACAAAAATATGCTGCCTCTTTGAACTGAGTTCAGCGGGTACATGTCGATCCCCACCGGCCCCGAGAGCCAACTCACGGTGTCATTCACGCTTACTGCCGATATGCTGGTGCAGGGGAAGTTGCTGTTAATCTGGAAAACAATACGATTATTGAGATATGAAACAAATTCTTGGAGTCGCAACGCTTACCTTTCCATAGTTAATACGATCAACTGGGATATCGCTGATTTGCGATAGGCAACGTCGAAACTCGCTGTCCTCTGTTAGAGGAGAAGAAATTTCGTTAAATCCGCACTCCGGCTATCAAATTCTGGTAACTTACTATCCATTGTGATCTCCTGGAATTTTCCAAACTCCCACTTGTCCGGATGCCACCGACGCACGAAAATGGTGAAGGAGTCTTCATCCGGCTGTGCTGCAACACCCTCTTCGCACTCCTGCACAATGAACTGGAGAAGAGCAGAATGGATTTCAATCAGTTTCAGGATCGAAATACTTTGGAAACTCGTCAATCTTACCTCGGCAGATATGGTGGATCGCATGTCGCAATACAAGGTTTCCTCGTTTGCTATTATTTTGATGGGACAGCGACCGCCCTTGAGCCAGATGCGGCAATTGTCGACTGTGAGGGAAGTGTACTTGGCATCGATGCGATGCAGCTTGCTGACCAGCTCCTGCTTGGCCTGTTTTGCCGTCGTGTTGGAGTTGTAAATGTACTCGCACACGCAGGGCAGCTTGACCGTCTCATTGTCCAGATCTCCGATACGCAGGAAGTAGATCTTGGACTTGTGCTCATCCGGTTGCAGTGTCTTGCCCAGCTCTACGGTCAGAGTTTCGCCCTCATTGAGTAAGACTAGCGTATTGTTTTGTGTGCTGGATAAGGTATTCTCGTGCTTGCTTTGCAGCTTGAAGTAGGCGCCAGGCACACGGATTAGTCGCTCGATGTGCCGCTTGAAGACGGCCATACGCATATGCGTGCCGGCAAGCAGCTTATATGCTTGCGTGGGCTTGCGGAGCTGCGCTTCGTCATCGGATTGGTGACCACTTGTCGCGCTGCTGGTGGTTGCGATGTCTACGCAATCAATTTTAATGGCATGGAAGAAGTGCGTCGTTGTGCTGGGTGGCAGAAGGCTAGAGTCGCCCGCTTCATTGCCATAGCTTCCGTTACCATTACAATAAGCGTGGACGCGCATCATGGCATCATGGGAGGCAGCCTCGTCCTCTGGGCTGGACAGTTGCGGGGAGTGGCTGGTGGAACTCACCTGACTGTCGCCACCGCCCCGATGCTGCATGTTAATGCCGATGCTGTTTTCGACCAGTGTCCGATCTCCATCACTAAGGCTGCTGTCCTCCGAGTTGGACTCGTGGCCGGGCGTCGTCAATGGCGCCAGCGGATCAGGCTGATCACGTTTATATCGACGCCAATCACAGTCGTGGCTGCCAGCACCTCCGTTCTCTGGCGTACCGTTAATTCCGTTCATCATGGCAGCATCCACTACATCCCCACCATTGCTGACAGGCTGAGGCTGCAAAAAGGAGCAAAGTTACTTGAACCATGACACAACTGTACATAATACTTGCATCCTAGAACGGAACCACGGGTAAGTGGGTACCAGTTTTAGACCTACCTCAATGGGAGCTGCGACTGACTCGATGCTGGGCACGCCCAGCATCTCAAGGCTGCTGGCGTCGGTGTTAGGCACGTTTAAGTAAAAGTATGTGATAGATTTGAATTGTGTGTTGGCCAGTTGCTGAAGGTGCTCCAATGCCTCTGGCGTCGGTTGGGGGTCGTAGGCGACGAACGCTTTGCGGGAAGTGCCTCGTACTGTCGCCAGCAGGAACTGCTGCTCCTTAATGTGCAAACGCACCGCAATGGAGTGACGCAGCACGTCGTTGGACTCCCGCGCTGCTGAGTAAACCAGGAAGGGACCGTCCATGGCCACGGTCGACAGATCTACCTTAAACACATACCATGTGGTTCCATCGCTAGCGTAGTTCTCAAATTGCTGATCCTCGGCCCGATACTCCAGCAGAAAGTCCAAATTGAAATTATGTGAGGACCGAAGCTCCGTCAAAGCCGGATCATTGCATCCTTCCAACGATTGTATGATCGTGTCCATTGACGAGTCATAAGCTACCAGACGACAGCGTGACAAAGGCGCAAACTGCTCCACCTTGAGTGTCTCGTAGGCGGAATTCAGCACCATATTCACATCGAAACTCTGCGACACATAGACGCGAGTCATCTTAAGCTTCTTGAGTGTAGGATTATAAAAGTAGACGCGGGGCTTGTACAGATCAGGCAATGCCAGGTCGGTCACAGTGCCATGCCTGCCCAGCCGTGTCCCCCGTGTCTCCTCCTCCGCATGCAATTTGGGCAGCAGCTTTTGGATATGTTCCGGAAAGTCGCTAACCTTGGCCGCTTTCTCATTCCGCTTGGGATCGCTTTGACGATACATGAGCATGTACGCATTCGTGCTGGACGTATACGCACTTGAGTAGTAACTGCCATTGGGTCCACCAAACGAGCGCTGAATGTCCTCCTGTGTTATCTGTATAGGAAAAGCAACAGGGAGAGTTAAAGAACAACTTCGATAGAGATTGTTGCTCCACTCACCGAGGACACATTCTGATCGTTAAAGCAGAACCATTCGTGACTCTCAAAGTCCATGATATATGCATAATAGTGACCACCCGAAGCGCTGCCCGAGTGTATCATGATGGCGAATAGTTCGTAGAGGTATGGACTCTTTCCAGTGCTGCTGCTCATATCGATGCCCTCGTCCTCATCGTTCATGTCGTTCTCGTGCTGACTTGAACTGGCCGTGGTCACAACACCGCTGCTCAGATTGTCCTCCTCCATGGCCGATCCACTGTCGGCCGTGCTGCAGTCGTCGACATTGTTGGTGCCATTCATGTGGAACTGTTCTCCCTGTCCGCCGTTAACAAAGCTGTTCAGATCCAGCGTCTGTGGAAAGGTCACTCTGAAAAGGCAAGCAGATAAGGATTAGCTTTGGTAAGTGACACTTTTATGCTACATTTACCTATCATTCAGCTTGATACGATGCATAGTCTGATAGTCAAAGTCAAAACGCTTTAGGTGAAGTGTCAATATGTAGGGGAACGACTTGAAGTGGAGTCCCTTATGGGCGTCGCACTTCTTCTTGCACTTCTCGCACAGATACTGATTGTTGCCATCGAGTGTCTCAGGTTGAACGAAGGCGCAGAGCGCCTCTTCAATGCTACCATAAGCTGTGCTGCTGCCAAAGGGACGCACCGGCAACGGTATATCCAAGAAGGTATCCTCACGCGTCTTCTCTGTATTGCACTCCAGGCACTTGACATAATCGTTCATCTTGCCCTCGTAGAGGTTCGAAATGAGATTTGCCTGTTTGGTATTCTTGAACTTATGCTCCAGGGCATCGAACATGACGCGGCACAACTCTTGAATGTCATGCTGTTGCCACGCCTCGGTGGAGTCCCATCCGAAGCTGCGTGTAAGATCGGTTGTCTCCACCGACGACTTGGGTGATGTTTGTAGATTTAGGAAAAGTTTCTGCAGTTGATACGGTATATTCTTGGCTTCATTGTCGTTGTCGAACTCCCAGCGGTACAGGGCATTTCGGAATTCAGGCGTCATGTACAGAGCCTGCAGCAGACTGTTCAGATAGCATGTCATTGCCTGGTTTACCAATCCAACATGACGGCGGGGGCTGCCATTGCGGTGCACCTCCTTTTCTGTATTGGCCGCAGCTACAAAATCAGCTGCGGTGGTATTAATGCTTCGCTGCCAGGCAGGGACTTCATCGCCACCAAACTTGCGCCCAAAGAAGTTAGAAAAGTCTAGATCCTTTCTGTCACCCTCGGACTTTTCATTACCCAGTGTATCATCTCCGGTTTTTGTGCTAGCTCCCAAAAGATCACTTTCTGTGGGTCCTGCGTTTCCGAAATCGTATGCTGGACCCGTGAGTGTGGGACTGGCGGATGCGCCAAGTGCCAAATCATCATCGGAAAGCGGTTCCACATCCGATACGGGGCTTATGTTAAACAGCTCGGAGGGCGCGTCGCCCGGTGACTGTTGCTCCGTTAATTCCACTGTGTTTACCTCAACTGGAGGCAGCTCGGCTGGAGCGGGCAGCTCTGCTGGAGCGGGTTCAGGCACCGGTACCTTCTTTTCACTCGCTTTTGTTTTTGTGATTTTTGTGCTGGATTTTGTAGGTGTTGTAGATGTCGGTGTGGACGTTGCCTCTGCAGCAGCGTCCTCAGATGGTGGAGTCACGCTTGCCTTGGTTTTGCTTGGCGATTTTTTCTTCTTTTCGCCAGTCGTAGTCGATGTGGTGGATTTTTTCTTTTTCTCCTTTTCTGTTCCATCCGGCGACAACTTCTTGACCGTTGTGCTTGACTTCTTTACGACTAGTTCATAGCGCTTGGCCACATTGCCATCCCAGGTACTTTCGGGCAGGAGGACCAGATTGTTCTTTACCTCCCGTTTAAATCCAGGCACATCGTATAGCAGCTTTTCTTCCAAAGAATTTAAATGTATCTGGAAGGGAGCCATAGTTGAAGATAAACTAAACACATGGTTTAATATTCAATTACTCACCAGATCCTTGTCTCCTTGTGGTTGTAGAAGTAGCTCAAATTTGGGATACGCAAACTGTGTTCCAATCTGCGCAATGACCTGCTGCTACTGTGTTGTGACTCCGCACGATCACATTGATTTTCTTCTGCTGTGAGCCGGGCGTCTGGTCGTAGACGGCACACTGTGTGGAGCTCTCGCTGGCATCCTTAATGTTGTTGCTGTTCTCCTTCTCAGCCATTTCTCGGCACGCGGTTTCCTAACCAAAGTGTAATACGGCCTGTAAATATATATATAAATTGATTAATAATAAATTTGATACTATAAATAAATACAAATTTTGAGAAAATTGTAAGAAATAAACAAATGATTCTGACAATTCGTTGACCAGCTGCTTGACGATTCAATCCAATTGACAGCTAACCAGATGACCAGGCACAGGGATCTATGGAGCAACTGGAGGTCATAAGAAGACACACCTGCAAGGGTACCATATTTTGTCTTGTGATTCTTTTTCCTTCTCAGATTTTCTCGCTTTCCATTTCCTCCCTATCGACACACCCCACGCAGACCTCAATTCGAAAATAAACCAAAATCCCAATGGCCGCTGACCGCCTGCGCTTTCGCGCCTTATTTGTATCGACAACATGACTAACGCCTCACGGAATTTTATAAACAAAGTACGGCCGGATTGCGTTGCCCCATTTCCATTCTCCGTTGACTCGGACTGTGGCTGTGAGATTGCTGAATTTTCATTTTCAGCCACAACCAGCGTCATAATTGCCGCATAAATTGCTCGCCCGAATGTCATACCATGTTGCTTCTTTGTTGGGCAACAACGACTACGACTTGGTAACGGAAGTGCTATAATATAGACGCGTACGTACTACGTGCATGCAAGACCGGCCATATGTACATCCATCCATACATGTTCTATTCGACACTTGGCGCCTTGGCTGCCCGCAATGCGCAAATTCTACAAATGGGACGTCAGTTTTATGTATATATTTTGGGGGCGTGCATCGTAATATGTAAATAGGTCTATTGAAATTTATAAAATCTCTTTGGAAAATCTTTACAGCAAAACTATAATGCGTTTCAGTTTCCAGAAACTGTTTGAGTTTCACAAAGATTTGCAGTATTATAATAGGTATCCGGCATATATGTATTCATATAGATGGATCTCAATTGGCAGCAGCTGTTGCCATCAATCGACAAATGCCTAGCATACTTGTGATAAGAACCCAAGATTCTGGGAATTAGTTGCATATATTCATATATATATCATTATATTACATGACTTATTGGGTTCCACTCTGTTCCGGTGAATGTGCTGAGCCGGGAAAACTTGCGCAAATGTTGCTGCAGTTGCTTACGCAGTCTAATTAAATGTCCAAGGCAATTAGTATACGAAATGCGCAATGTTTTTCCAACTCAAATTTACAGAAATAGAAATAAACATTGCAATGGACAAGAAGACACACACAGAAAGAGACAGAGAGAGAGAGAGAGAGGAGTGACAGAGGAGGCCCAAGATGCCGCTGGGGCCAGAAAGATACACGCGCAAATCGGGCTGCAATTTCAAACACATGTTGGATGTGCACAAACATATAGACAGACTTTTAAACATAGATACATATCTCAGAGAGAGGAATCCAAAAATGCTAATACACGACCAGCAGAAATCAAAATAAAAAATTGTGCAGCTAAAAATAAATGTGGACGGCGACAGAGAAACTGAAAAAAAAAGACAAACAAAAAATTCAAAGCAGCCAGCGTAAGTATCCGTCAGATACAATCTACATCTATCTATCTGGCTATTTGTAAATGCGAAGGTTTCCGATTGGGATACAGCATCTCATCGTATCGTAACGTAGAAGTCTCTGGCGAAAATCCACGACGCATGGTATTCTCATCAATATTTACATTCTCAACGAAATACCGAATTTCGAGTCTACGAGGGGCGTTACGGGGTCGAAATTTTACACAAAAATTAACCTAAGATGATTTTTATGTTTTCGCCAGACAAAGAAGAGTGTGTGTTAAGTATTGAGCGTATAGTTGTTGGGCTATTTATAAAACTATTTTTGAGGTCTGCCATATGCCGTATACTCTTGTAGAGCGGCTATAGTTCCGATTTCGCAGTTATATAGTGCGAGTTCGAGTTATTATGAGTTTTCTCTACTCTCCCACTCTCTGTTTCTCTCGCTGCCTGTCTCCGCTCTCTATCTCCCTCGTTCTCTCATTTCCTCTAGATATTACGAAAGAAATCTATTTTAATGGGCCTAATTTTAGATCAATTGTTGTGCATATTTGCACGTTTACGTTTAATAACTTCGGTTAGGGCGCACAAAGCGGAGGATTACAAATATAAATATGGATGTGAACTATATATAATTTATCTCTTATACATATATATACACACACACACACACACCGTCTGATTGCTCACGAGTTCTTTGCGCACTGAAACCGCCGTCAACGCAACGACATCGTCTCACGCGTCCACGAGTACTGACCACATCACATCCACATCCACGACGCTAACTCTGACGCTGCCGCTGCTGCCTCTGCCGATGATGGCGCTGACGAAGGCAGTGGCGCCCCAAAGAGTGCACGATTGCTCCAATCGCTCGTCGTTCGGCCGATCCGCAATACCGCCCGCTTGAGTGCGCTACGAATTACTCACTGGATGCAGTTCGCCAGCTGATAACACCAGCCCACTCAATAGCAACTATTGATAATGTGAGTTGAGCCATGAGTGCATATGTATGTGACGCATCACTGGGCTACGAGCGTAAACTCGCCGTCCCTCAGCGACTTTTCTAATGGGGCGACCCGAGTAGCTCACCCGATAGGTGAGCATTGCCCACCCAGAGCAGATGTTTCTCAATGAATACCCGCGTCGTCTGTGGAGAGCCAGAAATGTACAGCGAAAGTGCTATAGATGTTGAATTGAGATTTGCGATTGAGATTGCGATTGAGATGTGAGATGCGGTCGCCGATTGCCCGATGAATGACTATTTTTATGGGCTGCTGCTGCTTGGCACGCCGCCGCCGTCGTCGTCGCCGGCGATGCTTGACCAGCGTCTTAGATGTGTGACTAACCGTGTACCGGCATCTATTATGCTCTTTGCTGACGAGGGCGTACAGATGGGGGGCAAGCGGTTGCCGGGCAGCGGCAGTGGCAGCGGCACTGTGTGCGGTACTTGTACTGTGCATGTAAGCAAATTTTTGTTTGCGCAACACTCAACCGAAAAGGGGGCGGCAAGCTGCGACAAGCTGCCGGGCGGGTGGACGGATGGACGGGCGGGCGGTTGATCGGTCAAGGTTTTGCTGTGGAACGTGACACATGTGACAAAAGCTGAGTGCGAAAAACTAGTTCAAACGATGCGTCCTTCAATGGTCGGAAAACTTGCGGCTCCAAAATAAATACGCATGCATGTATGTATGTATGTACATATATTGTATGGCACAAGTACACATACGGTTTGTATGTACTTACATACATATACATCTATATGTATGATTTCACTTACCTGAAACTGTGAAAATGTTGCAATATTATGTTTGGGTTAAATGCACAATCCGGCCGTACGGCTGGGCGCACACAGGGTATTTGATTTGTTACTATCTAAACTGACTAAATGGTAGAAGCTGGAAGTTGGTACCGAGCAGCTACCATGTTAATAAAATGAAACAAATGTTTTTTGTTGTTCGGCTGCGGTTTGGCTGCAATGCTATCGATGACAGTGCCGATAAGAATCCGTTTCATATCGATGTCTTATCGATAGTTAGCTTATTCAAGTATTTCACAAGCATCGATGCTAGAGTTGCAAAGCGATTGTAAATTTATCGAAATTTAATATATAGTTAATTAAATTAAATAAATAAATGCAAATGCGTGACGTAGAAACTTGCTAAATTAATATTTAAAAGACGTATAAGTTTTAATTTTGAAATTCGTTTTGTATGTATGCATTTTTAAATCTTTGGCGCGCATATTATCGCAGCATTGATTTCCGGATGCAACCCTAAAATTCGAGAAGCATCGAGAATTTTCGACGGGCAGACTGGCAAAAGTCTATATAAAGGTGACATGCGCTGCTTGTACGAATCATTTAGCAAAAAACGAGAGAAACGTATAGTGGGCGTGTTTCAACGCATAAGAGAGAAAATCAGAACCATTGATTGTGAAAACAAAATACATAAATTACTTCAAGAACATCGAGTGTATTTAAAAAGAAAATATTATTACAAGAAAATACAAGTGAAAATTCAATTCTGAAAGTGAATTTAATAAACGGAAGCGTTTACAAGAAAAATAACTGTAAAAGCCAATAAGGTGAGTGTGGGTGTACGTGTGTGTAGAGAAATTTATAATTGTTGCTTAAAGTAGCATGTTGTCATCTTGCATTCGACGACCCCCAAAAATATGTAAAAATAACAATAAACAAAAACGAAAAACATTGAAATACAAAAGAAATTTCAATAATATAACCACGGGAGCGTCGACGTCACACGCAATATGACAACACGGCAGAAGCAGCAGCAGCAGCTGAACCAGAGCAGAGCAGAGGCAGCGCAGTAGCAGAGCAGTAGCAGCATTTCGTTGTCGTTGCACAACTCAAAGCTTCTAGCATTTTCCATTGAGCGACGCGTCGTTAAAAAAGAACAACAATTTGCACATTTCGACTGGGTGTTTGTTCTTATACCTTATACGACACGACAATATGGTATAAATTTATCGCACATATTCTCTCTTCCTGATGCGAATTATCTCATTATAAACGAGTAATAAACAAACATACAGAAATAACTAGAACTAGAGATCTGTCTCTGCTTTCTTCATAATATATCGGCATAATCTGCGGGGTATATGCTAGCTAAGCACGCTTTCGCTTTGTTTTCCAATTTTATACATTTATCAGCTACAATACGATAACATTTGTGTGCTTTCTTTTATTATTGTTTGCAGTTCGAGCGCAAAGCAGAATGGGCAAAGACTTCTACAAGATTCTGGGCATCGACAAAAAGGCCACAGACGATGACATCAAGAAGGCGTACCGAAAGTTGGCACTCAAATACCATCCGGATAAGAACAAGAGCCCGCAGGCTGAGGAGCGCTTCAAGGAGATCGCTGAGGCATACGAGGTGCTCTCCGACAAGAAGAAGCGCGACATATTCGATCAGTACGGCGAGGAGGGCCTGAAGGGCGGACCACCTGGACAGGATGGCAGCGGACAACCTGGTGCTTACACCTACCAGTTCCATGGCGATCCACGTGCCACGTTTGCTCAGTTCTTCGGATCACAGAATATCTTCGGAGCTGCGGATCCGTTTGGCGCCTTCTTTGGCGGTGGCGGTGATGGTGGCGAACAGGTGTTCATGAACATTGGCGGCGATGAGATGTTTGCTGGCCAAGGATTCGGTGGCAATCCCATGGGTGCCTTCCGTTCACAGTCGTTCAATGCACAGGCGCCAACACGAAAGCGCCAGCAACAGGATCCTCCAATCGAGCATGATTTGTATGTCACGCTAGAGGAGGTTGACAGAGGCTGCACCAAGAAAATGAAGATTTCACGGATGTCCATGGCCACGGGCACGGCGCGCAAAGAGGAGAAGGTGCTTAGCATTACAGTGAAACCGGGCTGGAAAGCCGGAACCAAGATCACATTCCCCAAAGAAGGAGATCAGGCTCCACAAAAGGTGCCTGCCGACATCATCTTTATCATTCGTGACAAGCCACATGCGCAGTTCAAGCGCGAGGGCAGCGATCTGCGGTTCAACGCCCAAGTCAGCTTGAAGCAGGCGCTGTGTGGCGCCTCGGTGACAGTGCCAACACTGCAAGGTGATCGCATTGCAGTCAACACACAAGGCGAGGTCATCAAACCCACAACAGTGAAGCGAATCAGTGGGCGTGGTCTGCCTTTCCCCAAGGAACCATCGCGACGAGGCGACCTGATCGTTGCCTTCGACATCAAATTCCCGGATACCCTGCCGCCTAGTCTGCGGAATCAGCTGGCGGAGCTGTTGCCAAACTAAATGTTGAGCTTTATCCTCCTTCAAAAAATTGTATAGTATATTATTAGTTTAAGTGCTAATTTAGATTAATTTTATTTATAATTTGTATTCGCCTGAGACTAGGACACAAAATTTATTTATCGGTTGAGGCTTGAAATGTTTCAAGATTCTAACAATCACAGTAATTATGATATAACACGAGGTTGGAAATTGGCATTTTAAGATAACTCGCCAAATATTAAGATCGACTGTAGATAAGAAAAGGCGAAGCATGCATGGAATTCTCATGAGTTCTCGCGATAAGATAAGAAAAGCAAATACAAAACACTGACACACACACTAGCAAATGTATAAAATAGCTGAAGGTGTTTTGTGCTGGAGACTGATCGGTTATTGATTTAAATGTAAATTTATATTGATTGCTAAACAACAAATATGAATTAACATAAAAGCAAATTGTTAAATGTCCTGTAGTCTACTATTGTTGAGCATATCCTGGACCAATTATCTTGGCTCCCACAAAACACTGAGCTCTACTACTCCAATGCGCATCGGCTATTTTAGTATAAGACAGGATACCCTATACATAAACACTTATACACCTACGTTATAAACATGCAATAGTTTTAGTACGTTTTAGTACCATAATTTAATTTACATAAAGAAAAATCATTAATAAATTTATTTGAAAAAAAAATGACTTTTTTATATATTTTATTTTTAATTGGGATAAGGATTGAAACGCTAAAGGATTTTCCTGATTTTTCTACAATGCAAAAAAAAGTGGGAACATGGAAAACAAGTCCAGAACAATCGAGATGCAATAGAAATTTTTATATCACATTTTTGCAGGGTGAGAGGTTCAAAATATGAGTGAAAATCACAAAAAGGGGTGTAGCTCGGTTATTTGAAGGACTATGCGGATATCCTTTGGTCAGAATATGGTGCTGATTGAGCCGCATTCGATCATGTTTTTAAAAGGACGAAAGTCCTTCAGGTAGCCGAGATAAAATGACTTTTCTGTATACGGAAAAACCGGTTTTACTCGGCCGCATCCTGTCAGATCCTGATGAATCCTGTGTCAATCGAAGGACATTCATTAGCTCTACCAACTGACCAAAGGACATCAAAATCGTCCTGCGCGTTTGCGCTCTATCCCGGTTTTTGTGATTTTTGGCTATTTTTGACGTCTCTGAGGCTGCAAAATTGAAGCTCCAAGTCATTAAGGAGAACACTCGAAAGTATGCTACATTTTTGACATTTTCGTCTTTTTAATTGGAATTTTTTCACAAACCAAGGTTTGTAATGGTTCTAGTCTGCGGTAACACAAAAGCGAGAACACTCAAAAGTATGCTACATTTTCGCTTCAGTTAGTTTTAGCTGCAAAAAAACCCTCCAATAAAAACAATTTTGAATGATTTTTATTTTTTAATTTCACATTTTATTTTGTTTTCTTTTTGTTCACTTCAAAAGGATTTTTGTAATTTATTCATTTTCACATATTTTTCACTTTCCTTTTTTTACTTTGAGTGTTAATTTGCTTTTGCAATTGTATAATAATTTCTTTTTTTTTTTCATTGTGTACTTGTTGTTGTATATTTTCTTCGTCTTTTCAAAAATTATTAACATCGATTGCATGTTGTTGTTGTTGCTTTTGTTGTTGCAGCTGTGTTCATTATCATAATAAAAATTGAATTCTGTTCTGGTTTTACAACTAGAATTGTTTCTGCTTAACTTGTTGTTGTTATTGTTGCTATTGTGTGTGTTACAAATGGTTCGTTATGTTAATTCAATATAATTTCGATTTCGATTCATAGATTTGCTTCATAGATGCTTGTGTGTGTGTGTGTGTTGCCGACTTATAACTGTAATACATTCGCCCCCAAACTGTTTTCCATCGTCATTCATCTGTTTCTGCTTCTGTTTGTTTTTGCTCTCTCCAAAGGAAACGTGTTACGAAACCCAAACCCAAAGAGAATTAACAATTGTGTAAACAAACAAAGTGAGCATTAACAATTTGTTAAACGTGGATACGCACCAGATCCCCCGAGTCAGAGACCAGGGGAGCGGAGAATCGGCCCGAACTAAACTATATAAATAAGTACATGTCAATATCAAGATTTATACATGGTATAATGAGCATACATACTCATATGTATGTGTACTATCCATAGGTATACTATATCCTCTTTAAAATGCATTAAAAATAGTCAAATGTGTACAAAAGTTCATACTATTTCGATATCGATCGAATGATTCATATACTCTCCTTCTCGTAGGCTTAATCCTTATAACTTTAAATCTTTAAATGAGCTTCATAATTTAACTATTTCATTGACTAAAGTTTCCGGCAACAATGTGCTGACTGCTCTGCCTCTTCTTGCTCTTCCTTCCTCTGTCTCTTTCTCTTTTTCTCATACTTCATTCGTTTTTTATTATTATTATTAATTGTAATTGTATTCTTTGTATTCTTATTTATGTTGTTGTTCTCAAACTTATATAAACAGTAAAAATGATGTTAAAATGTTGTGATTTTGGTATTTTGTTTTTTTCGTATTTAGTTTTTTGTTTTTTTTTTTTTTGGTATTTCGTATCTCGTATCTCGTATTTTGTTTTAGTTTCTGTGTTTGATTAACATTCATTCATTTATCAATAAGACTGTTGTTCTTGTATACTTTTAGAATTTCCGTTGATTCGATTCTTATGCCATTACTGTCTGTAGTTCAATTAAAGTTAACATTGTATATTTAATTCTTGTTATTCTTTTTTCATCTTGTTATTTTTCTTGTCTTGTTCTTTAATTTGATTGGAAACCTAAAAATGTTTTGATTATGTTTCGATTTTTGCTACATCAATGGATCAATGGGCTCGAGAAATGAATGCATGATAAGTACACTGAAAAAAAACAATTGGGGGAGAACTCATTGCTGTCTACTGAGTGTACACTCAGGGAGTACAGTGTACGCTGGATAAATGAGTCGGGCTAATGAGTTGAATTCATTCAGCAATTGGGTAGATTCTGTTCCTGATTCGAATAACTTCCAAGCTGCATTCACAACCAATATAATTATTATTTTTTTCTCGTTTTTGTTTTTGTTCTCGGCTTGTTTTGAAAACCCATACGAAAAATACAAAATATATCGTAATAACGAATGGAAATTTGTGCTCAGTATTTGGTTTTTCATTTTCTTTTTGTTTTTTTTTTTCGCTTTTCTTTTTAGTTTTTCATCTATGGAATTTTACCTATGCTTGTATTTTGTTTGCTTTTGTTTTCGAGTGAAGATCTTAACTATTATATTATTGTAATTTAGCTAGAAGAGTGTTCCGTTGTGTGTACGTGTGTGAGTGTTGTGTGTAGTATTCACGCTTATATAAGTATTTGTTTATATTTGTTTTGTTTTGTTTCGATTTAGTTGTAGTTTATGTATATTTAAGAGTTGTTAGTTTTGCTCTTGGCTTGTTGGCTTTGAATTTTGGCTGCAAATAACCGACGTTCTGTTTCGGGATTTCGAATCCCCAACTCGTTTAGTTTTCGATTATGTGTGTTGCGTGTGTGTTAGTGTGTGTGTGTTTGTTAGTTTACCATTTAACATTTTGACTAAATTGTTGCTATTTGAATGTATTTGTTTTTATTTTTGTCTTTCATTGACTTTGCTTTGCTTTGCTTTAGTTATGCGGTTGCTGTACGGTATTCTCGTGTTCTTATGCTTCTCTTTCTCTCAGTGTACTTCCTACAAACTAAACACTTTGCATTGCAGCTTTAATTTAATTCGAGTGTGTGTGTCTGGGGGGGGAGGAGTGTGGAGGGAGTTGTGAGTGTGTGTGTTGACTTTGCTGTTGTGTTCCTTAACTTTTCTAATATTTTCTTTTGCTTTTTATTTTTATTTATTTTTAGAACGTTTGTTTAAAGTTGCGTTTTTAATATATTTTATATTTGGTTTTCATTTGCGGTTTCTTCATTTGCTTCTTCTTCATCTTCTACTTCTTCTCCTCCTCTTGTTTGCTTCTGTTTATATTTTACTTTAAATTCTCTAAACCTAAATACAATCAATGTTTCAATTTGTTCACGTTTCTCCTCAATAAATGTAATGTATTTAATTCGAAATTTATTTCAAGTCTTTTTCAGCGACAAATGCATTTGGAATTTGTTCACATTTTGCATTAATTCTCATTAAATTTTTTTCAAAATCCTTTGCTTGTTTACGTTAATTATACGTTTATTATATGTTTTGCACATTTAATACAATCGATCGACAATTAGTAAGTGTACATATCCATATATCATATATCATCATCATCATAATTATAAATCAAAGTCTTGTCTTGTTTAAAAAAGATGTCAAAATTTCGCCACCTTTACGTCACTTTTTCGCAAACGAAACGAAACAACAAACAGGTGTGTGTGTGTCTGTGTGTGTGATAGTGTATTCTTCGATGTTCTATGCTTATAAACAATTCCAAACTGATTCGGAACTCTTCCTCAAAAGCAACCTCAACCTCATTTTTGACATATTTCTTTGACGTTAATAAATATTTTTAATTTCTTTGCTGCTGCAGTTGCTTAATTGAAAAAGGTGAGAATAGTATTAGGTTTGTATTGTTCAAGTTGTGTGTGTGTGTCTGTGGGTGTGTATCTGTGTGTGTGTGTGGGAGTATCTTTGTGTTTGCTGCAGCAATGCTGCCGTTTCTTACACTTCAATCGAGTTAAAATTGAACAAAAGAAATTAGTTTAAGAGTTCTTAAGTTTGCTTTTGCTTTCACTTAGTTTTCTTTTGCTTTTGCTTTTGGTTTTGCGTTTGCTTTTGCTTTTCGTTTTGGTTTTGGTTTTCGTTATGTTTTGCCTTTTCTGTTTTAAGTATTATTAATTTTTCACATCGTCTTTGCGGGTTGTTGACTGTGGATCTGTGCCTAAATTTATCATGTCTCGTGGTTTCCACACCGGGGACCCTACAATTAAATGAAAGAAAAGAAAAGATACAATGGAAACCATATATGAAAAATCATGAAATTTCGTTCTCTCGTTTCTCTTGTGGAGCAAGAGAATCGCGAGCTTCTTTCAGGATAATAATATAACAAGTTGGTTTTCAGTTTCAGTTTCAGTTTCAGATTTAGATTTGAGATTTAAGTTTTCAGTTAAAGTTCAGTTCAGATTTTAGATAATTACTTTAGAAACATGCAAGCGGCGCGTTCAGAGTTCTCGAAAGAGAGATAGAGAGTTTCGAGTACTTTAAACGCTTCTCTTTTAGCTTAAATAAAATATAAGCAAAAACTAATTTTTTAATGTTTAATGAGCTCTACTTTTAAGCTAAAAGGTTAAGGGGTTGGGGGTGTGGTGGCAGGGAGGGAACTAAGCTAAGTATAGAACTAATTAAGATCTTGTTTAGAGTTTAGTTTTGATACTTGTTTTTAGGGGGAGGGGAGGGATAAGAGAGCAGTATGGGGGATAAAGTAGTTTAGTAAGTTGCTGTTGGTTAAAATGTTGACATCGCTTGGTTGTTTTTTTTTTCATATTTCTCGTAATTCTTTTCTTTTTCTTCTTCTTTAGTTGTGCTTCAAAAGTTTGTACAAATGTTCGAATTATTTCATATTTATCAGTTTTGCATTTTATGCCAACATTTTTGGTATGTTTTGTGTTCGAGGGGGGGAGTCGGATTTGAAATGCAAATCAAAATCAAAAACGGAAATCGATAAGGTTAATGAAAATCGAAATCAGAATCAATATAGTATGTATGGTTTTTTATGTACACAGATTGAGAGAGAGCGAGAGTCAGAGTTCCCATTCCGGATGAGAGTGCAAGAGTTGAAAATGTGGGGAACATAATTGGGAGAGAGAAAATTTGCAAAATTCGAAACTTCAATTAACTCGAGAGAGTTTTCCCCCGCTGCCAGATTGTAATAATAAAGTTTCGAGTTCTCAGCGCTAGTTTGGAACAAAGTAAAGTTGATTAAAAACGATGCGAAAATTGTGTGTGCAATCGAAAGCGAAATTGAAATTGAAAATGCCGAGTGCAATGCAAAAGTTGTACGAAAAGCGAAATGAAATTTCCGAAAATTGTTGAGAGTTGAAAGAGGAGTCGAGAAGATGTGCGTGATATATGGTATAGTAGTAATATGAGGAGTGATTGTTCGGTCGGATGGTTGCTTGCTGGTTGTGGGGGCACGTGTGTGTAACCATAAGACATTATATATGTAGGTATATATATCGAGATTCAACTATTTGCCATCTCTCTCTTCTTGCAATCATAATCAAAAACATTTCAAACTTGACTTGATTGGGCACAGTTTCTATTGTTAATCGGTTGTTTTTGGTATTTGGTATTTGTTACTGTTTTGTTTTGTTTGTTAGAATTGAAAGAAAATGCAAAACGGATCATTACGAAAATGTTGAAGAAAACTTGCAGCAAATTCTTTAAATTTAATTTTGTTTCTGCTTTCCTTTTTTTCTGTTGTTAATTAATCAAGCGATGCCAACTAATAATACTTATCAAGTGTTCAGATACAGTTACACACGGTGTGTTTGTCTTTATCAAAGTAATCAAAACGAATAAGAACTCTGAATGAATATTTCCGATTGCGAATCCGATTCTGTTTTGAGGTTCGAGTTGAGTTTCATGTGTGATTTTTTAGGTTTTTCTTTTAGTACTTTGGTTTCATCATTTTTTTTATGTTTTATGTTTTTCTCTTGGAGATAATTTGCAATAACAAAATTAAATATCACCCGTTCAATTGTTTAATGACTAATTCAATTTAATTATATTAATTATTAATCATATACGCACCTAATTACAATCAAATTACGCACTTACCTGCTAATGCGACTAAATGAACTAAGGTTTTTTCTTTCATAATTCACAACTAAGTTTTATATATGATATTTCTCATTATTTTTTTTTTGTTGGGCGCCTACACAATGTTTACCGTGTTTGCTATTGCGGTCAGGGAGTGATGGGCGTAGGGTAGGGTTGGGGTAAGGGACTGAGTCTAGGGTTGAGTTCGGTTCGGGTTGGGGTCTGGTTGGGGTCTGCATCGATTTCTGTCATTTCGTTCGCTGTTCGCTTTTCGCAGAGAGAGCCATTTGACATTAATTTGAATTGTTGTTTAATTAGCTTTTCGCTTTGTTTACTTTTCAATATTCGTTATTTAAATTTGCGAGCTTAATTATCATTTTATTTGCTGTCTGCTTTCGTCCTTGTTCTCGTTCTCGTCGTTCTCTTTCACGTTCTTGTTGATTTTTCCGCTCTAGATTATTTGGTTTGATTATTTATTTACTGTGGAGAGAGTTCGCTTGCATGCAACAATGACATTTAAAGTGGTTTTTTGATTAAACATTATGCGATTATATTCATTTAGTATTTTTTTTTTGCTTTTGTATTTTTGATTTTGGTATTTATTTTGCTTGTGGTTTCCGTACGTATTTATCCATGTATTGTTTAAGTTTAATAGTTAGTATATGTATTTGTTTTAGAGAATTCCCGTCCTATAACTTTATGCTTTATGTTTATGTTGTATATAGTATTTTGATTTGATTTTAGGTATTTTTTTTTTTGGTTTTCGTATTTTTGATTTTTTTTGGAATATTCCCATTTCGATTATTCGATTCGAGTTTTGATTCTTTTGATTTTACTGCTGCGAAGCCCAGTGTAAACTGTAAATGTTTCTCTTGTAGATTAGCTTAAGAAATACTTTTGACTATTTAGCTTGAACAACCTGACATTTGATCTTTAAGTCCGTCTTGGGTCTCTATACGTTTCGTATGTGTATATAGTATGCAGTGTGTGTGTATGTGTGTGTATGAGTACTTATAGACACCCAAACTTAGCCTAGATATTGTATATATAGTATATACGCAGTCGAGCCGCAAGTCGAACGAATACGAATGAGTTTTTCTGGAAGCGAGACGGGGGAAGGGTCGTGGGATCGTATATTGGAAGACTCGTTCGCCTCGTTTGCCGACTGTATATAACGTTTAGTTAGTTAGGTATATTTTAAGTACTAGATATAATCGATTTATAAGTACGCGCACCGCCTATACGCAGCCGCCTTTATATTGTATTTAATACTGAACATTGAGGTACGACTTACGATTATCATTCTTCAATACGTTTATTTGCATTCGTTTTATTGTATTTGGTAATTTGTTAAGTATTCGCTAAACAATCGCCTAGAACTCGGTAAATGAATGAATGTGACTCAAAAATCGATTGTTTAAGAATGTGAATTGAAAACGATTTATGCAAATTATTTGTCACAACACGCACGCGATTCTTTTTCCTCCTTTCTTTTCGATAATTTTCTAACTAACTATGTAAATATTTAAATCTCGATTTTATCCCCTTATGGGGTATATCCCACTAGGTAGTGTGTATAATGTTAACCTATAGAATGTTGCCAACCCGCATATTCACTTATAGCTTAAGTATGTCTCTGAGTGTGTAAGTGAGTGTGTCTGTCTGTCTGTTTTCGATTCGGAAAGTGCCGCTGACACAGTTTTCCAGGAGTTTGTTTTTGCTGTACCTACTTTTACGTTTTTATACCCTTCGGCCATTGAAAATGGTTCAAAACAAGACATTACTAATTTGGATGCTACGATTTAAGATTAAACAAAAAAAAATTGGTGGAAATTTCCTTGCCTAAATTTCCAAAATATCGAATAATTTTAAAAGGTCTATTATGATATTATTTAAATGTAGAATCGCTCAGGTTGCGAAACCATAAACAAAATGCCATTCCGCATGAAAATCAATTGATTTTTAAGAAAGTTATGATCGATAGAAAATGAGGGTACGAGGCATGTCGAGGGTAATACATGTCAAATTTTTTGACCATTTCGACATGATTTTTGGGTCAAAATTAAGTATCATTTAAAATCGATTTAAACGATTGTTTATTACTAATATTAACCTCCGCTATCGATTAAAAGCGAAAACTCGCGATTTAAGATTTTGAAAAAAAAAATTTTGTCGAAAATTTACAGGGGGGACCATTGTCTAAATTTCCAAAATATCGAAAAATTTCAAAAAGTTTATTGTGTTATTATTTAAATGAGGAATTACTCTGGTAATCAAAACATAAACAAAATGCCATTCCGCATGAAAATCAATTGATTTTTAAGAAAGTTATGATCGATAGAAAATGAGGGTACGAGGGTGTTACATGTCAAATTTTTTGACCATTTCGACATGATTTTTGGGTCAAAATTAAGTATCATTTAAAATCGATTTAAACGATTGTTTATTACTAATATTAACCTCCACTATCGATTAAAAGCAAAAACTCGCGATTTTAGATTTTGAAAAAAAAATTTTTGTTGAAATTTCATAGGGGGGACCCTTGTCTAGATTTCCAAAATATCGAAAAATTTCAAAAAGTCTATTGTGTCATTTTTACTTTGGACGTCGAAGCATAAATAAAATGCGATTCCGCATGAAAATTACTTGATTCTTAACCCGCTTATGGAGGTTGAAAATTCAGGTTAAGTTGGACGAAGGGTATTCTTACAGTCGGTCGCACTCGACTGTAGCTTTCGCTACTTGTTTTCAAGTTTTTCATTGTTTTGTTTTTTTCTTTCTTCTGCTCTCGTGTTGGGGAATGTCGGGGAATATGTCTCTTAGCTTATACTTGAGTGCGAGTATGAATTTCAACTTTAGTTTGCTCTGCCCTCTGTTTCTGTGTCCCTGTCTTCACTCTCTTTCTCTCTCTTTTCTTCGCTTCACTTTCGTAATTACGCCACTTGAGCATCGCGTGTGCAACGCGGCGTATGCGTAATTTCGCCAGCCCTTAGCCAAATATTGCAACTTGCCGCAGCTGCAACTAAAATAATTAAACTGCCGCTGCAATTGCAAGTTGCACCTCTCCTTGAGCTGCCAGATGACTTAATCTTAGACTTAAGCTTGACTCATTAAACTGACGAGTGTGTTTGTTTCTTAGTGTGTGTGTGTGTGTGTGTGTGCTTTCAATCCCTTGTGTTCGAGTTTTTGATTAAACGTCTATTTAGTTAGTTGCTGTGTTCTTCTAGTTTAGTTTAGTTTGCATTGACTTTACGTATTTGTTTTGATTTCAGTGTTTTCCGCAGAGTTTTCCCTCCGCTTTTAGCTTGTTTTTTTTTTTTTTTGTTTTTTAAGTTTAGGTATAATTTTGTTTTTCAATCTTTGGTTGCTTTGTAAAATTAGTAGATGAGGCATTTCGGGTTGCTGTTGTTGTTGTTTTTCTTGTTGTTGTTAATTTTTAATGTTATCTTTGGTTGCATTGTTTGTTGTTGTTGTAATTTGTTGCTTGCTTTGACTACGCGTAAATTAACTTTAGTTAAACGGTCTCATTAAAATCCCTGTTTATGTCGCGCTATATTAGTATTCATAGGCATGTCCTCCCATCGGTTCTGTCTTTCATCTATCATTCAATTAATCTTCATTTGGCTTATCTGTCTTCCTCTTTTACCCTTTCCCATTGCATCCTTCACTTCAGCTTAGTGCCAGCTGCTTCTTCCCTCGCTTTCTTCCTTATGTACTCCCTCTTTGTCTCACTCTGCCCTTCTCTCTTAGTCTACCTCTTTCTCCCGCTCTCTGCTCCGCCTCCTTAGACATGTATCTCGAAGTAATCATGGCAATCAACACATCCACCTGCCTGCTCTCCGCCCATGTCCTGCATGTAGCCAGACATGCCCGCCATGCCTCCCATGCCCGCCATGCCTCCCATGCCTGCCATGCCCCCATGCCTGCCATTCCCACCATGCCTCCTCCTGCCGTGGGCTGCGTGCTGACCACCATGCCACGTGGCGTCTTCTTCCGCGTGCGACTCTGCCGCACGCGGGACTTATGCTAGGAGGGTCGCTTCTGGTAGAGACAGTCAATGCATGTGGTGTACTCGGGTGCCGAGGAGCTGAGCTGATAGCCAGCCAGCTGCTGCTGCTGGCTCGGCTCATGGCCGCAGCTGTGCATGGGGGGGAGCTGAGGCATCGGGGGCAGCTGAGGCTGGGGCGGGGGTTGGCCGTAGTTCATGTCCTGCAACTCCTGCAGATAGCTCACCATGGGCATATACTGCTGTGGTGCCTGGCGAGGCAGTGCATCGTAGATGGGCTGCGAGAAGGTGTTCTCCGCAGACTGCGAGCGCAGCGGGCCGGAGCTGTAGACGACGTAGCTGCGTTCGGGAGAGACGCCATAGCCGCGATACGAGCTGCTGGCCGTGGTGGTGCTATCGCGCGAGGTGCTGCGCTCCAGGGATTTGCTGAGACGACTATAGCGAGTGCTGGTGGGCGCGGCGGCCACATAGTGATCGCTGCAGGTCTGATTATCATAGACCGGATAGTACTGATATGTCTCCTGGGCGTGTGCCTTGTGTCCGGTCTCGAAGCTACCATGGGCGGACATGCTGCGTTTGCGTGATCCTCCTCCGCCGCCATAGGGCACGTCCAGATTGTGATCCGATCCGCCGTCACGGCTATCGAAGCTGCTGCGTGGCGAGTGGCGTTGGCAGATGCTCGCCCGATCCGGTGACAAGTGATCCACGCTGCCTCGTGGCGATATACGAGGCGAGAGTGTGCTTGCCGTGACCGTCTCCACACCGCAAACATGCGAGGGGCCACCCTTTTTCAGGCAGCTGCGATCGGGACTCTTTGACTTCGCTGGACTCGCCGGTGGCTTCAGTATACCCGCTCCCGGTATGCTTGTGTGCTTCAGTATGCCTCCACCTCCCTCCGAGCTGCGACGCGGACTGGGCGTGCGTCTACCGCCCGACAGTCGATCCTGAGAGTTATCCCTGCTCGAGCAGATGCTCAGCCGTTTGCCCTGCTCGCTGACACTGCTCCTGGGCGATTTGATCTTGATGATGCGCACCGGGGAGCTGCCCTGGGACTTGCAACGATCCGGGGATATGTAGATGCTCTGCCGCTTGCTGGTCTTCGGCTTGGCGCCTCCTCCTCCTCCACCTCCTCCGCCTGCAGCTGCAGTCGCACGCTCCGGCGACTTCGCTTTGAACACTTTATCCACCTTCTTATCGATCACCACAATGTGAGAGGCAATCGAGCTGGTAGGCTCATCCTCGGTCTCGTCTCCCGAACGCTCTGAGGGACCTGTGGTGGTGCCAGTGCTATCCGACTCTGTGGCAGGCCGGGAAGGCGACTCTATGTCCACCGTGATCGTCTGCTGTGTGTTCTCCACAATAGTCTGTGGCTCCGGCGACAAGCTCGAGTCATTCTGCTGCTGATCCGCAGCCTCCTCGCCCACATCTCCTGGCTCGAATGCCTTCTCACGCAGACTGGCCATGTAGGCCACAATATCGCATGTGCCCGATCCACCCAGATCCTCCTGCTCCAGCTCACTCAGATGCTTGTCCATAAAGCGCGCTGTGGCATCTGTTTCCCCATCGCGTTCCCGTCGCTTACCCCCGCCAGGATGCTGATGCACCACTGCCACCTGCTGTGAGGCAGCCAAACGCTCCGCTTCGCTCTCGAAGATCTCAATGACCTCGATGTCCTGCTTGGGCGACTGACGCGGCGATTGACGCGGCGATAAATGTCTCATGCTCTGGCCATGCGATTGGGTCGAGGTCGAGGTCAGTGAGGCAGTCAAGTCTGGTTCCGGTTCTGTCGTGGTGCTGCTCGAGGCAAACAAGCTACCGCTACTGCCTAAACTTAAATTAAATGTGGCTGCCACCTGGGCGGCATGTGCCTCCGATTCGGACTCCAGCTCGGATTCGCTGCTCTTACCTAGATCCTTCATCAGCACAGGCTGGTAGCTTGCTGGCGGATGCGATGATTGTATCAGGCGCGCCTGGCTGCCAGTGCTGCCCACCGAGAGTGTTGATGTGGTGCTGCAAGGGGGAGAGAGACAGAGAGAGAGAGAGAGAGAGAGAGACAAGCAATAAGCAAGCAGTACAGGAAGGAGCAGGGTGGGGATGCCATCTCGAGACTCACCTCAGCGTCAGGTGATTGGGCGTGCGGCCCAGCGTGGCCTTGGGCCTGATTGTGCCCTGCTGCGAGTCCTCCTCCCCCTCCGACTTGGTGCCCGGATCGATGCGTTCAATGTCGCTGCTGTGATGATGCAAGTGCGGCTGCCTGATGGGCGGCGGTGGTGGCTCACGTGGATGGGGATGTGGGTGTGGATGAGGATGTGCTGCAGCTGCCTGCAACGGTTGCTGCTGCAGCTGCTGCTGCTGTTGTTGTTGTGGCTGTTGCGGATCTGTTGGCGAGCAAATGATTTCTTTATGGCATGATGCGATGATAGACAGACACGACAGATGGATGTGGCGTGGGGTTAGCAGCTTCTCCTTCTCCTTCGACCCTTTACTCACCTGTGACATCGCCCACGGTCTTGCTGCGACTACGAAAGCCGCCTGGCTGCAGCTGTTGCGTGTGTGTGTGTGGTGCATAGTGGACCACGCCCACGCTGGGCGGCAGTTCATCACCCTCCTGGCTGCCAGACAGATTGTCATAGTCTATGTTACCCGCCGAGTGACGCTGCGAGCCAGACTTCTTCTTCGGCTTTCCCAGCGTGTGCGAACCATGTACGATGGTTATCTACAGGGGGAGAGAGGAGGAGGATGATGATTCTCGCACGGATTACACAGCTTGCAGTGCCGGCTTACCTGCTGCTTGGGCCGCTCCAGCGTCTGTGAATTGCCTGCATAGCCGCCCAGCTGGGAGGAGAGACCCGACACGGAGCCAGAGCTGCCGCCAAAGTTCTTCATGGGAATTGACATGTTGCGCACGCTCTCGCGGATTATCTGCCTGATGGTCTTGAGGAATGCGTTGCGGAAATCGGCTGTGCTGTTGGACAGCACGTATACCTTCTCGGAGCGACGTTGTAGCTGTGAGCGCAGATGGATGAGCTCCCACAGGAAGTGGGAGTCCATGTCCTTGGCCGAGCTGGCACGTACCTGCACCTCGGTGACGGGTATGAGCACCTGATAGCGTATGATCTCTACCTCATTGGGTGCATTCTTGCTCGAGACGCCCTGTGAAGAAGTTAGTAAGTTCTAAGTCATATATCTCACGTTTATATGAAGCGATCTCTATGAAACTTGATGTGTACACCCGTAGATGTTTCTTCTACAGTTCTAGCAAGTTTCATAGCTATAACTCTTGAGATTATCTTCATATTTCAGTATTCCCCACTCACCATCAACTTCTTTTTCTGCCGCAAACGCTCCTTGCAGAGGAATACCACAGCCGACTTGAAGACAAAGCACATGGCATGCAGCTCCAGCCCCTTCTTGATTTTACCCAGAAAATCGGAAATGTTGAGCCACTCGACGCCGCCATAGTAGAGCAGATCGCCTGGGAACGCATTGGCATTGGCATTTGAGGCTTGTGTAGGATGCGTTTGCTGTAGTAACCCACCTGGACTCAAATCGATTGGCTGCTTGCATGACTTCTGATGCTGCCGGAACAGATGATCGAATATGGCGCCATATTCCTCATGGATGCGCTGCATCTCGTTAATGTGCTCCGCCACCTTTTCCATGCCCTTGAGTGCCTCTGCAGGAGAGGGGGGAGAAAGAGGTGGCTCGTTAGGGTTGCCCTTGGCTTAATCGCTTTCGCTACTTACCACACAGATGCATATGCTCATCCGCGCGCGTATCTGTCAGATTGCGCATCTGTTGCAACAGCAAGGGATACTTAAGGATGCGCTGTATGGGTTTGATCAGATACGACTCCAAGGTGCTGCTGTGCTGTTGCTTGGGATTGCGTGCGGCAAGGAACTCCTGCAGGGCATGGTTGCCTTCATCTGGAAATGTGCAGGAAATGCGAAAATTGCGAAAATGGGCGAAATGACGAAAATTGCAAATGATAGACAGATGCAGCAGGGGGGGGTAAGGAACGGGGAGAGGGAGAGGGACATTCGATTGCAAATCGAGACATTTGGCAAATGATTTGATTTCAATGCGCTTCACTTGCCCATTAATTGGAGCACAGCAGCGCTGGCCCATTAGACGACAGCACAGGCAGATGCAGTTACAAGAACGAGGATGCTTCTCCATCCTGCCCCCCACTCCCTTACATCATCCCTGGGTAGCTGCTCGGGCAACGTTGACAAGAAAATGTCATTAACTTGTTCTCATTGTCAGCTGAGAAGCTTTGATAAAGGCGCAGTCAAAGCTTGTCTGGCAGCTGGCAAGGATTTGCGTCTAATGGTGCCAGCGTTACCTAGTCCCGTCCCAGTCCCACTCCCCCACTCCTCCTCCCTCCTCTCGCCTCTATCCTCTTAGCTGCCTGTAACGAAGGCACTTAAGTGCACTTCTTGCTATAATTAATTATCCTTTCAACTTTTTGCATAAAATTGCATGCAACAGTCAGGCCGCTGCCTGTGTCTGTGTCTCTTGGATGGGGCTGTCATTGTAGCAGCAGCTACTCCTGCTGCTCCTGCTCCTCCTGCAGCAGCTTAGCCTCACATTGATTGCAAATATTGCAAATTTTTACCTCAATATTGCAGCATGTTGCTGCGTTCCTTCCTTCCTTGTTGTTGCCATCAATCAGCTACTTGTAAAACACTTGCCACGCCCACACTACACGCACTACGCCCCCCACTACAGCCCCTGCTCTCCTCTCCCCTGCTTTATCCTCTCCTTTGCTTTTGCTTGTGTTTACTCGAGTGTTTTTAAGCTGCGACTAAGTCTAATTTAATTATGACATGTTGTCGCCTAAGCCGAGTCGAGAGTCCCAAGCTCCAAGTTTGCCAGTTCCCTGTCCCAGTTTCCCGTTCCAGTTCCCCCTTCCAGCCTTGTCCCAGCTGCCTTTTATGCGGCTCGTTGCGGCTGTGTGCCACAGGCAGTGGCAGTGGCAGTGGCAGTTACAGTGCCAGCGAATAGTTTTCGGCAAGCGTGTCATAATTCTACAAGTTTAATTAACAAAAGATACTTGACAGTTGCTGCCAAGCCATGAATATGAATATGACATCTGCTACTCCCACTCCTACTCTTACCTATCCTCCTCCCTCTCCCCCCCCCCCTCCTGCTGCGGTTGTAATTATTCATTTAACTTGCAAATCATTTAAAGCGGCGTCGACGCCTGCGACAACAATTGAAGCGCATAGTTTGTTCGAATTGTTCGAAACTTGTCGCTTGTTTGACTTCTACAACTTTTCAAACTCCCCCCCCCCACTCTATCCCCTCTCAGAACTCAAATAGACTTTGTCGCTTCACACTGATTGCAATAGTTGGCAAAGGAAGGGAAGGGAAGGGGGAATGTGGTCTCATAATATATGTATTTATGCGTGTTGGAAACACTTTTCTTTTGATTTGTCATGCGACACGCCGCAGAAAAAACTCCCCAAGTGAGTTGAAAATTAAAGCCCAAAAACATCGACATGTTCGTACATGTTCGCACATGCAAATGCAAATTGCTATGATTTTTGTTTTGCCCGTTAGACAGACACACAGGGCGTATGCGCAATCAACAGCAACGACGACAACAATTACGCATGGGGAAAAATGTGTCAAAAAATCGTTGCATAATTTACGGCGCATTCAAAAATATTGAGAGAAAGAAAAGGATTTTCTCTCTTTTATCTTTCGCCAGCTAATTGGAATTTTCAGCTTGATTTCCCGAAAATTGTTAATAATCTTAGCGTACCCTTTTTTGCCAATTAACTTTAGATTTTCAGCGCATAAATAAATTAAATTAACGCTTCAGTTGAGTTCCCTACGATTTTCCCTTGGTTTTTCCCCATCGCTTTTCCCTGTTTTTTTTTAACTTACTCGGATGCAGAACCTTCTGCGCCTTGCTGTGGCTGGCACAGAACGAGGAGTACAGCTTGAAGTGATTGACATAATAGAGAAAAGCGGAGCCAATTGCAAACAGCACATTCTGTGAATAGAAGAGAACGGGAGAGAGAGAGAGAATGACAGAAAAAATGAGATCAGCATAAAGAAATAGGAAGAGGGAGTGAGATAAGTTTTCAATTGGCAGGCGAGTCACGCACACACTCTATGACTCTGTGGTCATTAAACTTACCCTAAACTGACCGCAGTGCTCGAATTTATTGAATTCCGGCTCAAGTTCGAGCGCCTCCTCGAGATTCTGCAGGAACTGCCGTTGGAATGTAACAATCTCATGAATGTTGCCAAAGAGCGCATTAATTTCCGCATTCGATAGAAACGTTTCGCGTTTCATCGGCTCCAGATAATGCTCCAGTAGATTGTTCAAGTGCTGCGAATGGCGAGGGGAAAATCAGGGGAGAAATCATTGGGTTGTTATTGTTTCTGTTATTCAATAAATTAAAATTTGTTGACACATGAAACGGGCAAAGGCAAAGGCAAAGGCAACCGAGGAATGAACCAAAGAAAAACGAGAGAAAAAAAATGGTGGAAAAAATGCATAAATTAAATTAAAAATCAGCAGCAGCAGAAGCCGCGCAAAACACACGCCCCGCTACAACTCCCTGGGCTGAGGCAACTTTTAGTTTGCCCAACGAAAGAGAGAGAGAGAGAGAGAGAGAGCGAGAGCAAAGTAAATAAAAATGTGAGCAGCGAAAAAAAAAGATGGCGAAAAAAAGATGGCGGGCAAAAAAAACTGTAGCATAGCCGCAGGCGCGCGCTTTCATTTGGAACAATACTTCCGGCCAGCGGAAGAGCAAGAGGAGAGAGAGAGAGAGAGAGTGGGAGAGCGGGAAGGCAGATAAGACTGGCCACAGCGGCGCTTTACATAATTTCTAAATTATTATAATTATTTGTATGCTTCCTGGGCAGGCCAAGGCGACAGGGCACGCGTGTGCAGCTCCAGCCTGAGCTCAGCCCAGCGTGGCGCGGCGCGTCCTGCTTCGCTTGGTTAAAGGATTAAAATTTGCATTTTTAATTGCAGGCGAAGGGGGGAGGGAAAGAGAATAAAGAAAGATAGTAGTTTATCTGGTGACTCACCTTGACGTAGGTGCGCTCCGTATCCACCAGCTCCATGATGACTTTGCGCAGCTTCTCCGCATCGGTCAGCTGCCGCGACGGGGTTAGCGCTGTGGTCGAGACCGATGATGTGACTGAACCCGTGGGGCTCGATTTGCGCGTTTCCTGAGGTGAACGACAAAATCCGGTAACCTTAACAGGTCCACGTAACGTAACCAGAGATAGAGAGAGAGCGAGAGAGAGAGAGAGACAGACGTGGTGTGTTGTGGTTGTTGTTGTTGTAGTGTTGTTTGTGGCAGTAGTTGATGTTGTTGTTGTTGTTGTTGTTGTTGCATGATGAGGATCGTGAAACGAAACGAAACGAAAGGAAAACGAGACGAGGCGGAGGCGGAGGCGGAGGCAAGGCGGAGGCGGAGACGGAGGCGACCAAAAATAAATGACAATAAACAACAAAAATGAAGTTAGCATGACAGAGATAGATAGACAGCGATAGTTATAGTAACTGGCAGGTGGGGTGGGGTGTGGGTGGGGTGGGGTAGGGTAGGGCAGGGTTAGAGGTCGGGGGAATGGCTAAGAGAAAAGAAGGGGCACAGTTGGTTGGGGTCGCGGTGGCCACTTTAAACAGGCGACGATGGCGATGGCGTCAGCTGCGGTTCTAAATGACTGTCACGTCCTTGTCGTAAGTCCAAGTCTCCCCCCTCCCCCCTTTGTTGTTGCCCCTGCTGCTGCTGTTGTTGTTGTGTGTTGTCCTCGCTGGCCTGGGCGGGGTTGGGCTGCGCTGCCGCTGTCGCTGCCGCTGTTTGTGTGCGGTTACAAGCACATTTGGCACTGACAGTTGACGCTTGACGGCTTGACATAGAGTGTGTGTGCACACCCAGCAGCTCCTACACCCTGCTATACCCCCTTACATCCCCCCCTCCTACACCCTCCCAGCTGCCCTGCAACCGCACAACCGCATTTTGCATAAAGCGTCGAGCTTGGCGAGGTGCGCAAATCTTCAGGGCCCCGTCTTATGTCACTTGCACAGTGGTTTGAGGTCTCTTGATTTTGTTTTCGCTTCGTTTCTCCCTCTCTCTCTACCCCTCTCCCTTCTTTTGCCATACTCTGCTTTCCTTGCCTGGGCTTAACTTTGCCTTTATTATTGCGCTTAACTTGATGTTTGTTCTGCTGTTTGGCTTGTGACTCCTGGGAGAGGCGGAAAAGTGTTAAATGACGCGTTGACCGGAACTGCTATAAATTGACTTGCCACGCCCTTGCCCGCCTACTATTTTAGCTTCTGTTCCCCGGTCTTCGGCCTCGCATCCAACTCAACTTTAGCTCAACAATGTGGACAAAATATTGAACGAATTTGCATTGTAAATGCCTAAACAAATATTTTTATGCGCCTTCCCTTTCCTTTTCTCTCTTTCTGTCTCTATCCTTTTGCTGCCCCTTTCCCCACCCCTTTGAGTGCTGTGCAATTTGCAAAAGGTCAGAGTTTAAATCAACAGAGCGAGCAGCAAAGGCAGCGCAGATTGACTGAGCTGGATGGGAAGAGAGGGCGAGAGAGAGAGAGAGAGAGAGAGAGGAGCAGGAGGAGGAATAAGCTTGAAACCACTGTGCTTGACAGTGATGCGACGCTCACTGGCGCCCCCTATTGGCCACCGAGTGCCACAAAAGGCTTAAGCTCTGCTCTTCTGCCCATTCTTTCTCTTTCTTGTTTCTTCTTTCTCTTTCTTCTTTCCCTACTCTTTGTTAACTGATATGCTGTAAGACTCAATTGAAATTCAACATTTTGGAAATTGCATTTTATTTTTAAAACGCTGGCGCCCTCTGTCGGCAGTCTATATTTAACTTTTCAAAGGGTTTACTCAGTTGTTTAACAGATATTTGCCTTTTCATAGATATATATACTTTATATATGCTCCAAAAATGAAGTTAGATTAACCATATTTGGTTTCATATCTGTTGCAGCACTATATCTTTTATTTTATAGGTAAAATCGTTTGAAATTCAAGTCTAACCCCTTTTTTTTTGTCTTAAATTGCAATACATATGCAAATGAACCCACACACATCATTTCAGCAATTCTTCTGTGTGTTTTGTTGGGGTTAAAGTCACTTTTCTCCCTCTCTCTCTTTCTCTCTTACTGTGGCATTTTCTATTCTATTTTATGTATTTATTGTGGCGCCCTCTGTCGACAGTGTGTGTGTGTGTGCTGACAAAGTTGAGCCAATTATAATGGGGCTTTATCATTTGCGTTTTCCGATAGATTTCGCTTGTCTTGTTGCAGTTGCATTTGTTTTTCTCACAGATATTTTTGTCACGTTCGTTTCGAGCTCTTTCCAGCCACATAGAGAGAGAGAGAGGGAGAAGCAGACACATGCACAGATAGAGAGAGACAGACAGTGAGAGAGACTGAGACAGACACAGGCAGCGAGACAGTTGCAGCATCTCAGAGAAATTTCAGTTGTCATTGTTCGTGCAACATTCAGTTGCAACGTCGTCGCTGTTGCTGCTGCTGCTGTTGCTGTTGCTGCTGTTGTTGTAGTTGCTGCTGTCTTTCTTGTAGTTGCTGTTGTTGTTTTTCTTATTGTTGCTGCTGCCTGTAGTTGTAGTTGTTGTTGTTGCTGTTGCACGTTGGCATTGTGGCAGACATTTCACTTTTATGCAGTTGCACTTTGTGTATTATTATTTCGTTCGTTCGTCTCTGTCTTGCCTGTAGTTGCCTCTCTGTCGCACACACTTGTTGTTGTTGTTGTTGTTGCTGTTGTTGTTGTGCAGCTTGTTCTTGTCTACTTTTAACTGTTTTATTGTTCTGCAGCTTCTTTCTTTCAGCCGTTGCTGCCGCTGCTGCTGTTGCAACGTCGCTGATTTGCATAAGCGTCGACGTCGACGTCGACAGCAACAGCGACCCAAAACCCACAAAGGGGCAGGGGCAGGGGCAGGGCAGGAGCAGGGCGGAGCAGGGCACGCCACAACGTGCCAGGTGAGCAGGCTCAGGGCAGCTTATGGGGGCAGCTGCTGAGTGCCAACATTGTTGTTGTTGCTGCTGCTGTTGCTGTCGCTGCTGCTGCTGCTGCTGTTGGCGTCATGCCCCAAAGATGAAAAATTTGAAAATTTCTTGAATTTCTTCTTGGCTGCTGCTGCTGCTGCTGTGCGAAATGTCAACTTGAATTAAAAGGATTCTTATATAACACCCAACCTGCCTGCCTTCCCTTCCCCCTGCCTGCTGCAGCGTCTGTCTGGCCACACACACACACACAGACTGACAGTTGTATACGTGTGTGTGTGTGCGGCCTCAGTGTGTTTGTGTGTCACAGTGTTCAAGTATCATTAAATGAAGTGGGTTTCTGCCAGTTTCGAGCACACTTGGGTAAAGCATATCCAGAAACAAAGTGCATTCTGTGGCGTCTTTGCGTTCCGTTGTCTCTCTCCCCCCCTCCCCCTTTTCTCCTTGTGCTCTTCTTTTTCTGCTGTCACTCTAGCCTGTCTTTCATATTCTCTGTTGTGTATATATATCGTACTATATATCCTTGATATTTTTATGCCCAGCTCGGTTTCTATTTGTGACGTTTATTGTTTGGTGACTTGCAACAAGACCCAATAGGCCAAATTTGAACCGAAACATCTTGAGAGAGAGAGAGAGAGGGAGAGGGGGAGAGGGGAAGACTCTGAGCTGAAAGCTCCCCCGAGCAGCAGCCTCTTCCCTAATCCACTTGATATTGCAAGAGAGACTCTCAAATACACACACACATTCACACACACACACATGCTCGAGCAAATTTCAATTTGTGCACATTTCAATCAGCCAGTGCAGCCTGCTCCTCCCCCAGGAGCGACCCCTTTTCCTCAACGACGCCTATGCGTGTTTGGCGCTCGTTTTAATAGTTTCCGTTTCCGCTCAGCGAGTTCAAAGCAATTGGAACTGACTTCCCACTATGCCTTGCCCCATACTCGCTTCATCCTGGTCTCCATCCGCTGCTGCTCCTGCTGCCAGCCAAGTGCCAAGTTCCGGAAAGGTTTCACAACTTTGGAATGTTTTATTTTTGGCACACACACACACACACACACACACACTAATACATATTTTTCGTTGGTGCAGAGGGGGTTAACGTGGGGTGTAAGAGGGGGAGGGGGGGGTTAACGTGTTTGCGTTTTGTTTCTTCTTGGTCATGTTTATATTATATATATATGTATATATATATGTATATCGGTACTATATAGTAGACTCACTCTACTGCACGGCTAAAAAGGCACTAAGTGTGTGAGAGAGAGTGGGACGGAGAGAGGGGCATGGCCAGGGGCAGGGGCAGGGAAGGGGACTTACTTGCTCCGCGGTCTTTAGTAGATTCTCAATCTCAAAGCTGCTGGTGCGCGATGTAGGCTTTGCCACGCCCAGCACCGACATGCCGCCTCCCCCAGCGCCAACTCCAAGCTGCGATATGCCCGGCTCGACAAATGAGGGCGCCGGCGAGCTTTCCGCCTCCGGTGAATACAGATCCTTGCCAGTGCCATCTGCAAGAGGAAGAGAGAGAGAGAGAGAGAGGTGTGAGAGGGAGGCATATGATAACAGTTAGTTATGTTTATTATTATTAGTTTTTGCTGCTGCCTCTGCTGCTTCCTCTGCTGTAATTAGTTGCCACTGGGTCTATACGATGTTGCTGCTGTTGTTGTTGTTGTTGCTGCTGTTTTGGCCACTTTTGAGTTCGATTAAGACTTTTATTTATATGCACATTTTCTTGTTGTTTCTGCCTTGTTGTTTGTTAATTTTAAATTCCATGTTTGCGCTATAAAAAGCAGCCGGAATTTAATACTTGGCACAAATGGCGCTACAACAACAGCAACAACAACAACAACAACAACTGCAAATAGCGGATAAATGTGCGCTAGTAGAGGCGCCCTCTAGCGTAAAATACCCTGGAATAAAAAAAGGCAAGCACTGTCGTACTTTTTTCCGCATAACTTCCCTGTTTACTATGCGATTTTAATGAAATTTGCAGAGAGTAAAGTTTTAAATGTAAAGTAATATATATACATATATACTGCAAATCAAATATGTATGCAACTTGCTGCAGGGCATAAAGCAATTTAAAAACTGCAGTTTTTACATGGCCAATCACAGGCGTTTACACACGTTTACAGGGTATATAAAAAGCAGCAGCAGCAGCAGCACGCAGCCAGGCAGCACAAAGTTGAGAATAACAACAACAACAACAACAACGAATGCGAAAAAAAACAACACACACACACAGCCAAAAAAAAGGAGAACAGCAACAACAACAACAAAAGCAACGACATCAAGAGCCACAACAAGCTGTAATGATTATTGCTGCGATGTGTTTGCCACAACGTCCGCATAACACGAGAGAGCAGACTGTGAAAAAGAGGCAGAAAAAGAGAGAGGGAGAGAGAGAGAGAGGAAGGCTAAGAGCGGCAGTGGGGCATAGGCAAGAGAGAGGGCAAAGATTTCTACCCAAAAAAGCAAAAAATTTATGGACCATATATGGGCCTTGTACAAATACATATGTAAGTGCGTGTGTGTGTGTGTGTGTGTGTGCCATCAGTGTTGCCAACTTTTCAATACAAACAAGTAACGGTTTGTTATTTAATATATATGAGTACAGACAGTAGCCAAATATGTATGTACGATATATATTGAAACAGAGAATTAAGACTTCCATGAATACTGTACTATTTACTAACTATCTTTTTAAGGGAGAGATGGGCATAACAGCCAAAAATTAAAATAAGCTTCAGTAGCACATGGCATATAGGCACCTTCAAGGCAAATGTGGTATATCTAGCTTTTATAACAGCTGAGATCTGTGCGTACATACAGACGCAAAAAAGAGAAAGAGACTGATTGAGCTATTAAATGACTTGACAAGTGATCCTGAGCAAGAATATATACACTGTGCCTTTTATACGAGGGTCGTTTGATAAGTCCGTGACTTTTTGAATAAAATATATTTTTTTCGTCAAAGAAGCGTTTTATTTCTCAACATAATCTCATTTTAGCTCTATACATTTAGTCCAGCGTTTTTCCAATTTTTTTATTCCTTCCAAATAATAGGTTTTCTCAAGGCCCCCAAAATAGTCGTTTGTTTCTGTGATGACCTCTTCATTTGACCCGAATCTCTTACCGCCGAGCCATTTCTTCATGTTTGGAAACAAAAAATAGTCACAGGGGGCTAAATCTGGAGAATATGCTGGATGGGGTAGCAGTTCGTAGCCCAATTTATGAAATTTTGCCATGCTGACTACACACGTGCACCCGTGCATTGTCCTGATGGAACAGCACTTTTTTTCGCCAAATGCGGTCGTTTCTGCTTCAAATCAATATCGAATCTGTCCAAAAGCTCTGAATAATATTCGCCGGTGATCGTTTTACCCTTTTCAAGGTAATCGATGTGAATGATACCTTGTGCATCCCAAAAAACTGTGGCCATGACCTTGTTGGCCGACAGACCCACCTTGGCCTTCTTTGGTGCACGTTCACCCGGAGAAACCCACTGTCTTGATTGTTCTTTGGTCTCTGGTGTGGTGGGTGGATCCATGTTTCGTCTACGGTAACGAAACGGCGCAAAATTCGTTTGGATTGCGGTTGAACATCGCCAAACACTCCTTTGAAATGGTCACACGGTTGCGCTTATGGTCGTGTGTGAGCAATCGCGGCACCCATCGCGCGGAAAGCTTTTTCATGTCCAAATATTCATGTAAAATGTGATGTACCCGTTCAGTTGAGATGCCTACAGCCTCAGCTACCTCACGCACTTTCATTCTCCGATCATCCAATATCATTCCATGGATTTTGTCGACGATTTCTGGCATGACGACCTCTTTTGGGCGACCTGAACGTTCGGCATCACTTGTACTGGTACGACCACAACGGAACTCAGTAAACCATTTCTTAACCATTGAAATTGATGGTGCAGAGTCCCCATAATATTTATCAAGTCTTTCCTTGGTTTCGGTGATGGATTTTTACGCCAAAAATAATGCTTAATTAGCACACGAAATTCACTTTTTTCCATTTTCGTTAAAATTCACGAGATCGTCTGCTTTCAATGCCTATAAAACGCAAACCAAAAAACGCACCTTTTTCAAAATTTTACAGTCAGCTGTTAATCGATAACTGCTGACAGGAGCAGTGTTGTATTTAAGGGGGGGGGCGGGAAAAACAAAAAGTCACGGACTTATCAAACGACCCTCGTATTATGGTATATATAAATATTATAATATATACATATGTAAATTAAATATATTGAGTCGTTCTATTAACATTAATCTCAACTAAACCAGACTTTAAGCACAAAAACATCTAGTATTTCCATTGCAAGTTAAGTGGGAACTTCTTTAACTAAAGAAACATTAAGAATTTCTATGCCAAGAAGGAAATTCATATGAAATTTTGGTTAAAAAAATGTGGGAAATACCAAAAAATAGCTGAAAAAAGCTAACATTAGAAGCAGAATTCACGTTTTCTGCATTCCGTCCTACAATAAAAGCCAGATTTGATGGGGAAAAAAGCGTTATGGACAGCACTGTGGGCCACTCTGTATAGTGCTGTCTTTATCTGCCTATATGTGTGTGGGTATTTCTGTGAGTGTGTGTGTGTGGCAGTTGATATAGCGTTAGTTTTGGCAGTGCCAGGAAAACGTTTAAAAATCATGTCCTTGAATGCTGCCACAGTTCTAGCTGCCTTTTTGCCTGACTCTCTATATCTCACTCTGTCTACAGTTCCCTCTCTCTCTCTCTTCTCTATTCTCTCTGTGCTTCCCCTGCCTTTCCCTGCTTTGTCTAGTGTAACTACTCCCATTGGCATTTGCTATGCTTCCTTCGCATGTAAATTGGTTACAGCAAATTTTATGAACATTTTGCTTCAAATTTGACACCACAAACTGGTTGTGCGTGTGTGTGGATTCTGTATGTGTGTGTGTGTGTGTGTGTAAGATATTGAAATTGCCGCCTTATAAATTTCAACTTGCGGTTTTCTTACAAATTGCACGTAGTGCTACAACAACAAAATCTGAGCTAATAACTTATAGAAGAACCTTGTTCCACACACACATACACACACACACACATATTCTTGTTGTTGTTGTTGTTGTCCCTGCTGTTGGCTGGGAACGTGCCAACCTAAATTTGTGCATCGCACCATAAACTGCAGAGTTTTAGTGGCTTTACGTAAACTATAATGGCAGGCAGTAGCAGTAAGGTGCTTCCTGAGGGAGGGAGGGGGGATACCCCTTCTCGTACCTGCTCTGGTGTTCTTAAGTTTATGATACCTGCTGCTGGTCCCCATCCAGCCGAGACGTGAGGCTGTTAAAGGCTTCGACTTGAGCATGTCGTATCAATCAAGCCAAAAAAAAAAAAAAAACTTGGCTTAGAACTTGATACTGCTCTGATGTGGAAGATGAAGCAGAAGAAGAGGCAGAAGAAGGTTGCCAATGCCAAGTGAGAAACTCTCAACTAAGCAGAACTGAGTAACTACGGCTAAATATTCTTACAGATGGTATATCAACATGGACACCATCTTCTTTCTTTAAAATTGTACTGATAATAAGTATGTAGGTACGACCCTTTAAAATCCATAAAATAGCGATATTTTTCCTAATTCAAGTCCGATTTTGTTTTGGATTCGATTTTTATGTTTATTTTGAGTAATCCAATCGATTTTTAGCAAAAAACAAGAACTTAAATTTTTGAACATTTTTTGAAATATTTGTAGGGGGTGGCATGGAAAAAATAGAAAAATATCGAACTTCGTAAATACATAAAATTTAAATGTAGAATACATTTAGAATTAATAAAATGATTAAAAAGTTATACCCAAGGAAAATAAAATGATTTTTAGCTAAGTTATGACTAATTGAAGCCAAAAAATATGCTAAAAATCGATAAAATATCGATATATATCGGAATTTGTGGCGACATTTGTTTTGGAGGCCTGCTTCATGCTTAATTAACACAGAATTCTTTGCTGAAAGTGTATAAAACCTTCGGCATATTGTAGTTAAACTTTCCTGCTTGTTTTTTAAGATTTCAGCACTCTTTTCTCCCACTCTCTCTCTCTCTCTTTTTCTCTCCCTCTAATTAAAACTGTTGCCAACTGCTCGCAATTTGTTCTCAGCTTTTTCTGTGAGTTCGTTATGAGGTTATGTTTGATAATTAAATCCTTTTGGGGGGAGAGTAAAAGGGGAGAGTTGCTTTTGTTCTTGTTCATCCCATTAAAGCGTTCTCTTGACCAGAGCATGTGTAGTTTTTCCTTCCCTTCCCAACTCGCTTTATCTCTCTCTCCTTCTCTGCTTTTCATCTGACATTCTTTTCATGCACTCGCTTTTCTTCGTAAAAGTTCACTTAATTGTGCATTTAATAAGCTAAAAGTGCTTCAACATCAAGTTGCCTTGTACCGTCCCCCCTCTCTCTCTCTCTCCCTCTTTCAATCCTTGTTCTTTCTCTGTTTAATTGCCAAAGTGAAATGTAATCCACTTTTTGTGCCCCTCCCCCTCTCTCTCTCTCTCTCCCCCTACGTGCCTACATGCTGCTCCTTATCCGCTTTGTGCCTGCTGCTGCTGCTATCCTCCTTTTTTTGCGCATATGCCGCCATACTATATATCCATATCCCATAACCCATATGCCACAAATGTCCGTTCATCAGTGTCGAGTGTGTGTGTGTGTGTGGGTGTGCCCAAATGGGGTATATGCACGCATTACAGCACACACAATGCATGCTGCATTCTTTGCTTTCTTTCTCCCTCCTTCTCTCTCTCTCTCTCTCTCCTCCCAATACGTGTGCCAGTTGCCAGCGAGTCGTTTAATTTTTGTTACAATTCTTTTGCTTGTTTTTTTTGTTTCGTATTTTGTATACCCTGTAAGCGGCTTAAGGGGTAGGCGCAGTCTAATGAAGTTGCACAGGCTGTTTCTTTGGGTATTTTACGCTTGTTTTCTTTTTTGTTTAATATTTTCTTTTAATCACACGCTCTTTCTACTACAGGGTATTGCTTTGTTGTGCTGCTTGTTTACGCAGCATGTTGCATGTATTTTATTTTAATTCTTTTTTAGTTTGTGCTGTGCCTTTTAATTGTTTGCCGCATAAAAAAGTTTCATTTTGTGTATAGCACACACACACACACACACACATACACCCTACTGTTGTTGTTGTTGCTGCGTTTGTTGGTTTTTAATTGTTTTGTGTTCTTAGCCACTTCGGCTTTTTGAGTGCAGTGCAGCGTGTGTGCGTGCGATTGTGTGTGTGTGTTCGAGTGTGTGTGTGTGTGCGTGTATGGGTGCAGCTTGTAATCCTGTAATTATGTAGTTGTTGCTGCTGTTGTTGTTGTTGTTGTTGCACAACGAAACCAAACCAAACGCAGCAGCAGCACGAAAACCTCATCGCTTTGCTCTCTCTCTCTCCTTCTCTCTCTGCCCCTCTCTGTCGCACTGTTAGCACGCTACTTATTGATGTAATTGTTGTTGCTGCCGCTGCTGCTGCTGCTGCTGGCGTTGCATGTTGTACAGCGGCAACACACTTGCAACATGCATTAAACGAAAAATATAAATTACTTTAATGAACTTTACAAATTCGCATGCGAGCGCCGGAAATGCGCTTCACGTTTCCGCTGTGCTCGCAACACACACACACACACACACACAGGACACAGGCAGACAGAAAGAGACCGCACCTTAACCACAACAAGTGCAACAGCAGCAGCAGCAGCAGCAACTGCTGTGATTAGTCTCCGCTTTTGTTGTAGCCGTAGCCGGAGATGAATGTTGCTGCTGCGGCTTTTAAATGTTGAAAAATGCCAAAAATGTGCACAGTTTTAGTTTCAGTTTTAGCGGGAAAAAGAGAGGGTACTCTGGGGTTAAACCGCTTTGCCCGAAAACTTTTCGCTTTGTTCCTGTTGTTTCTATACTGTTTCTATTTTATCGCTTTATTTAGCTCGTATACTTACTCCAACCAGGCGCAGGCACAATCAGTCCGGTTATCATCTCCTCGCTCATCACGGGGGGATCTGTGGGTGGTGGCGGGCAGACGAGCGAGTCAATCATGTCGTCTGTAACACGCATTATGCCCACTAGATCTGGTGGCTCAGTGCGTGAGGAGCTAGAAAGATAAAGGAAGAAGAGAAAGAGAGAGAGAGAAATTAGCATACATTTTATTAGATTTCGTTTCGCACGAGTTTAACCCGAAGTCTACCTGACGACCTTTTTCTATGTCAGTGGCAAAAGATGCGGAAAAATGTGCATAATTTGTATGGCAAGTGATGAGGGGAGGGAAGAGGGAGGGTTGGCTAAAAGGCAGAGGGGCGCCTGAAGTACTGGGAATGGGTTACAGTTTGCTGCCTCGCAAACGCTTAGCACAAAAGCCAATGCTGGCCATAAAGAGCGGCTAATTAGGCTATCAAAATGCTGTGCCAGCAGCAGCAGCTCCCCTGTCCCCTTCCCCCTTCCCCTACTACGGTTCAACCAAGGGTCGCAGCAGCAGTCAAACGGAACAAGTGCTCGCTTTAACCCCCCTTGGAAAACCCCTCATAGCCGCCACTGCGCTGTGCAGGAACTGGTCAACGTGTTTGTGTTCGCTGTGGCTTCAATTTGTTGTTTTCACTTTGCCAAAATGAACAAGTAGCAAGGGGTTTAAAGCACGTTTTATATGCGACTTGGAAGATACCCTGTACTATCAGACCATTGCAGAAATAACTGGGATTTACTTATGAAATTCTGGAAATATTATTTGATTGTTTATAATTATGTTACACAGCAAAAATAAACATTCTAGCTTTATAAATAAGCCTGTAGTGCATATTTAACTAATTTCTGTAGGCGTTAGAGGGCGTGGCTAGATTCTGAAACATGCTTTAAGACACTGAAATACATATAAGTATTTTCACAAAATTTTATAGCTCTAGTTCTTATTGTCTCTGAGATATAGCTGTTCATACAGACAGAAATGGCAAAACAGACTCTATTACAGAAAGCAGGCTACTTTTAGTTCGCAAGAGTCTATAATGCTGCTTTAACATAGCAGTTTGCATCAATTTTGAATATACAAGATATTTTACATAATTAAATTTCATTAACGTACGTCTTGTACACCCCTTTGATCGCTGACAAATGCTGGGTATGAAAAATTGAAGCCAGCAAAATTTGCAGCTCACATTTTTGATTTGTTGCAAAACAATTTGCGAGTGTGTATAGGCGTGTGTGTGTGTGTGTGTGTGGTGTGGGAGACTGCCGTGTGTGTGTGTGTGTTTTGGTTTCAGCACTTTTTGGCCAGAACTTGTTATTGGCCTCGACTACTAAGGCAACACAAAACGCTGGCCAAGCTTGTCGAATGTTGACATTTTTGCGGGGCTTTTGCAGCATAATTTCTGCTAAAAAGTTTCAATGTGTGTGTGTGTGTGTGTGTTAAACGGGGGCGTGGCTTGCTGATGGGTTTGGGTCTCTCTCTTGTTTTGTGTTTTAATTTTTTAATTTTAATTAACAAAAGTGGTCAGTGGCAGCTAGAAAAGTTAATGGAATATTATCAGGGAGAGAGTCTAGAGATATGTGGGAAGATAGGAAATAGAGAAGGGAAAGAGAGAAGGTGTTTTATAGATTGAAATGTGGTTAGTTTAAGGTCAATCTTTGGAAAACTCGTGTCTGCTGAAAGAGAGATAATTTCTTGTGGTTTTACTTGATACATTTCCTAGATAGTCTACCGTATAGACTCTTTATATAGATAGTCCTATGCTAATTGAAATTCATGAGCGGCAGCTGGCAAATTAATTTGCAGACAATGCAATTGTTGCTGAGGCACGAAAATGGCGAGAAATATTGCATTGTAGGATAAACAAAGGGAGATAGTGAGAGAGAGAGAGAGTGACAGGGATAGCGAAAGATGCCAGCTGCCAGCGGCTAAAATAGTTAATTAATCCGTGTATCTATTTAGACAACAACAATGCGCTCTCTGCCCTACCCCGCCCTGTGCAATGCAAATGTAGACAAGACGTGTGTATAGTCAATAGAAATAGAAATGCGATGAATGACAGCAGCAGCCCGAGGGGAGGCAGTGGCAGGGATACAGGGGGGGGGGAGAGGGGAATACAGGGTGTTGCAAACTGCAAAATGCTGGCACTTAGCTGCCTGCATTCAAGTCGCTTGTCGCTTGTTTGCCGAACGTGCGAGACAGGCAAACAAACGATAGAGAGAGAGCAAGAGAGAGAGAGAGGAGGAAGGGATACAGCCCTATCGAGGGGAACCGGACTTACCGCATCATCATGCTCAACGATTGCTCCTCCTGCAGCACACTCTCCAAGTACATCATATCCAGATCGGACACAATCGCGCCATTGATGACCATTATTTCGTCGCCTTTGATAATGCCTGAGAATGGAATTGAGCAAGAGAAAGAAGTGTGCATGAGTTACAGTTACATAATGCTATATATATGCTATACATATTCTATATCTATTGTGAATAGCAGACAATGGCGACGCCGTTGGAGCAGTCCATCAACAGGCAGTGAGACGTAAAAGATGCGCGCGAGCGTGTTGTCTCTCTAATGTAACGTTGATAGTTCTCTATCCAAGGTGCCCCAGAGAGGGGAGGGGGAGGGGAGCTGGCATCAATTGTGGCGCAGTGACATCTTTCGGTATAGATAAGCGACCATGTCTTTTGGCCCACAGTGAGTGATAAAACAATAACAAGCATTGTGGCTTTTGCATTGTTCATACGCCACGTTGCCAGTTTTACGTCTTTCGTTAGCATTTTCTAGCGCACAAGTGTGTGTAGAGGGTGTGTACGTGTGTGTATGTGTGTGTGTGTGTGTTTTCTACAACATTTATTTCGTGGCAGAGGCAGCTGCTTGTTTTCTGCTTGCCTTCATTTTGTTTTGTTTTGTTTTGTTTTGCACGTTATCATTGTTGTTGCAGCTGCAGTTTTCTTTTGCCATCGACAGACATGTGTAGCTGTCTGGCTCTTTCTCTCTCCCTCTTTCTCTCTCTCTGCCTCTCTTTCTCTCCCTCTGGGTGCGTGTTATCTGCTCGACAGTTTATGCAAGACTTGGGCACACACACCTTGCAGCAGCAGCAGCGCGCACAATTTTTGCATTTGTTACAAATTTCAAATGGATTTTGCAGTCATCTTCTTCCTTTCTTCCTTCTTCCATCTCTCTCTCTCTCTCTCTTGCTTTTTACGTTTTTGCACACGGCATTCGTTACGTTTACGTTTCGTTACGTTTTGGCCGTGGATTATTTGGCTTTGGCTGTGGCTCTGGCTCTGTCTATGCATTAGAGACAAATATCTACTCGACTTTTATTTATATTGTTTATTTTGCGGTGCCAACTGTCTTGCTGTCTTTCTCTATCTCTTCTCCCTTCTTCTGCTCCCTCTTCCCCTCTCCCTCTCTTGGTTTTTTTTGTCAACAGCTTTGTTCTTGGCTTGAGCAAATTGTTATGCCATGTTTGCCAAATACTTTGCCACGCTTGTTCTGCAACACTCGAGCGAGCGAGTGCTGCAAGTGCCACATGCCACATGCCGCATGCCCCATGCAGCAGCAGCAGCAGCTGCGCCATCATTATTATGGATGGCTCTTTGGCTGCCACTGCCTGCCGCGTTGTTTGTTAACTTGAAAAGGCCAAGCACAAATACGACAGTTGCAAAGCGCAAAGTTGTTGCAACTTGTACTGTTTGTTGCACGTTGCATGCTGCATGCATACTTAAAGCGTTGATTGCAACCTCGGGCTCAGCCGCAGCTGAAGATGAGGCTGAGGCTGAAGCTGAGGCTGAAGCTGAGGCTCCACTGCCTTCATTAAAGTCTTCTGGGGTTTCAATTAGCTCAAGAAAAGTGGCCAGCCGCAGCCACAGCCATAGCCAGATCCAGAGCATTTGCATCATCATCAGCAGCAGCAGCAGCAGCGGCATTTGCATTCGAGTCTGGTTGCTGCTGCTGCTGCTGATGTTGCTGCTGCTGTTGCTGCTGCAATTGCGGTTGCATTTGTTTTTGTTTGCAGCTCGTTTGGCAAATTCCCATAGTCCGTTGCAAATGCCTTTTGGCCGAGACTTTGTCTAACTGCCTGTCTCTGTCTAACTGCCTGTCTCTTCCCCATCTGCCTGTCTCTGTCTCTAGCTGTTTCTATCTCTGTCTATCGGTCTGTGTTGCCTTCTTAAATTGGTCTTTGGCACATTCTAATAGGCATTTGCACGCAATTGCACGAGGCTTTAACTAGCACAGGCTCAGGGCAAGAGATAGAGAGAGAGAGGGAGAGGCAGAGAGAGAGCGAGATATACAGACAAATACAACTAATTTATGCATAGACATGCACACACGTTCGATTTTTGCCTTCTACTTTTCTCAGGCTGCCTGGCTGCGTATACGTAATATTTGCCCTAAAAAGTATGCTACGATTATTTGCATTGTTAACGATAGTGCGTATACGCTGTCAGTGTACATGTGTAGTTGTTTTATTGGCTTCATTTGAAAGTTGCAGCTCATATGGCAGTAAATTGAAAGGCAAGCATGAAAGAGAGGGGGAGAGAGAGACAGAGCAGGAGCTTTGCTTTGTTTTATATTTTGCAATAATTACACATTGATTGCGCATATCTCGAATTTCGACTCAGTCTTTTGATTTGCTAATGAAGTCGGGCTTCTAACCGCCCCTCTGCCCCTTCCCTTGCCCCTATCCCCTGCCCCTGTGCGTTGCATTTTTGTAAAGTCATTAGCAAGTCTGGCACTTTATTTGCTGCTCATTATATTCAACACCCTGACTGGCAAAAACTTGTCCAGTGGCATTGTTAACGCAGTTTTAAGCCACGAAAAAAACAAGAAATGAAAGAAAAAGAAAGAGAAAAAAAGAGAGAGGAGGGAGCAAGAAAAACTCATAGCAAATTATAAACTAAACGCCACTGGCAGGCACAACTTTTTGCAGGGCAGATAGAGAGGGGGTAGAGCAAGGGGAAGGGTTCTTTTTTCCCCCCCTTGCGATTTTTGTGCGCATTGTTTCAAGGACTTTTTGATTCGTCGCCATATCGTCTAGGGGGCAGGCGGGCAGGCAGCGTTGCCACATTCGCACTCTCAACGTGCTTAATGAGTTTTCCGCTGCTGCTGCGAAATTTTCTTTCAGGTTCATCACTTTTGCAAGTGCAGGCATTGCAGTTTTTCTTACAGCACACCTGCAGCAGGGGGAGGGGGAGGGGGAGGGAAGGGCAGCTAGGGGCACTGTCAACAGCAGGCGACATAATTTAAAGCGCAGCAGCAGCGCAACTCCTTCTGGCATTTCTTTCTACGCCATTTTGACTACTACTACAGGCACTTGAGCGGGCTATTCCCTGCCCTCCCTGCTCCCTCCCCCCTCTGTTGCTGCATGCAAATGCCAACTTAAGTTGATTTTAAGTGATAGAAAAACAACAAGCAGCCCTGCGCTGTGGAGGCTAAGATGACGCCCCAAAAACCCTTTAAGAGGGCATAGCTCAGGTGCAGCTGGAGAGAGGAGAGGAGAGCAGGAGGAGGAGGAGTGGCAAGGCAAGTCACTTCGAGTGCGCTGCTCATCGTCAACGTGATCTTTCTCTCTGTGCTGCAGTGGGGGGCAGTACTCGGGCTGCAGTAGCTCGCCTCGAGCAGCCACTTGACTCTCTTGACTCTCGACTCGCCCTGCCTCCTTGCCTCGCCTCGTCCCTGCTCACTCGACTGACTCTGCTCAAGTTGTGCGACATAAAAGTGAAAGAAGCATTTAAATATAAAGGAAGCAGTCACAAAGAGAGCGGGCGGATGGGTCGGCTACTTGATAATTTCTTTGTTGCACTGCATATGCCGCGTGTGACGTGTGTGTGTGTGTGTGTGTGTGTGTGTGTACCGTGTGTGTGTGTGTGTGTCTTGTGTGTGTGTCTGCTGTCATCGATTCCAAGTAAATGCGCAAATTCATGGGTTTCTCATTTATTTAAGCAACTGTGTAAAATCAAGTGCATTTTCTCTGGCATTTTCCCTGATATTTTCCCTGCATTTTCCCCGATATTTTCCCTCAGCCTTCTCCCCCTTCAAACTTACCATTGTGCATGGCCACGCTCTTGTCCTCCACACGACTCACATAGCAGCAGAGCTCGTCTTGGCGCTCCGCATTCTCGATCAGCTCCGCCTCCACAGAGAAGCCCCACATCTGCTCGAGCGTGGTGCGCTGCAGCTCGACCTGGTACAGGATTTTCATGCAGACCTCAACGAACTCGTGATTGTGTAGCTGCAGCGGGAGAAAGAAGGAGAAGAAAAGTTAGTAGAAGAAAGAGCAGAAGAAAAGGCAGAGAATTAGCCACAGTGCGAGCAAGTAGTTTTCCCGCAGTATTTTTCACAGTTTTCCCTTACCGTTCCATTCCCCCTCCTTCAATAAATTCTCTCGCAAAAAAAAAGTTATTTTAATCCGCAATTTATCGAGCGCGCCGAAAAAGTTTCTCACAGCAGCTTGCAGCCTTGCACTTTGACCTGGCAATATTTACAGCTTGTTGTTCGGCTCAAAAACTTTTCAAGCACTTAGCCAGGGGCGTGGCAACTGAGGGGGGGGGCAGATAGGCAGGGGAGTTGTGCGGTACAGCTGACTTGGCTGTTTTGCGCTTGAGAAATGGCCAAGTCGGGACTAATCGTCTGCTAAGTGGGAAAAAACATTTGCAAAGACGCACCTGGCCAAGGAAAAGGCTAGACAGCTGGCTAGTGAGAGGGAGAGAGAGATATAGGCCCTCTCTATACGCCTTAAAGCAGCCTCTTCAAATACGTCTCCTCCTGCCCTAAATTGCCCTTAATTTCACAGCAAACAAAAAACACGTGCGCAAAGTTCAAAGTTCAAAGCGAAATTGGCTCTGCCCACAAAGGCACACACACACTCAGACACACACACACCCAGGCACACCCTCACACACTCCCCCTCCTCTCGCACACCCCTGCTTAGCCTGCTTTCTCTACTTACATAATTTTCAATCAGATCATTGCGATGTGGCACAAAGTAATTGTGATCCTCCATGTCACGTCGCTTCTTGACGCGCACAAAGTGCTCCATCGGATTGAGGTTGCGACGGGCGCAGGCGCTGGCAAGGAATTCCTCCACAGACATCGCATCACGTAGATAAACTGTCGAGTAAGCATTGTCGGGCATTGCAACTTTGAAGGTTTTTTCCGGCTCGTCACGTGAATTCATCTGGAAAAAGGCAGAGAGAGAGAGAGAGAGAGAAAAAATTCGATTGGATAAACAGGCGCAGACACACACACACACACACACACACATGCATACAATGTCATTAAGCCAGATACACACACACACACACACACACGCGGAAGTGAAAATTGAAAAATAGCAAAAACACATTTCTACACGAGGAAATGTAATGAAAAACGTCAGCAGCAGGCAGGCAGAGACAGAGAGAGAGACAGTGAGAGAAAGAGAGAGAGAGAGAGAGAGGTAGCTGCAGAGAGACACTGCCAGCAGACAGTCGAAGCGTGCAGTTTGAAGAAAACTCAGTTAACATGCTTAACGGCGCATCAACGTCTCTCACTCGCCAGTGTTGGTTAATACCAGCCAGAGGGGGGGAGGGGAGAGGGGAGGGTTATAGCCCGCTCAGTTTGGCCAACTGGTAAACGAATCAGGCGCCCAGCTGCCAGTTGTAGCCTGCTGCCTCTGCTGCTGCTGCTGCTGCAAATTGCATTTGTATTGGCAACGCGAGCGTTGGCCGTGTGTCGATGCTTTTGCTGGCTGACTAAGTTTGGCTACAACGTTGGCTGCCACAGCCGGAGGCAGCAGCGTGCACAGGTGTAGCCAGCACACACACACGCACACACACAGGCACACACACAGGCACACACTAACACACAGTTGTGTCGCACGTTGCCTGCGTGTGTGTGTGCAGTTTACGGCTTGCACGACAATTGAATTAGTTTGGCAGTTGCAAAACTCGCACACACACACGCAGCAAGCACGCATACGAGTACACTCGCACACACACACACACACAGCGAGGGGCTGCCTGCATTTACATGCACATCCGTCAGGCTTTTCGCATGCTGCATGCTGCCTTGAAAAGGAATCTTTGCATTGCATAACAATCGCAGCGTGGCACAACATACGTGCACCCTCCCTCTCTCTCATACTCTTCTTCCCCCTCTCTCTCCCCTCTGTGCCGTGTGGCAAAGTCATTATGCCGCAGTCGAAATCAATAATAAATACGATAATGCAAGGCATTTTTCGGCTGTCGACTTTTCTGCATTCAATGCAGCAGGAAATGGAAACGTGCCACGCCCCTTCCCCCCCCTGCTGTCTGCCTTGTTGAAATTGCAAATTATAACAGCAAAGGTACCACACACATTTACAGGGTATATGAACGCAACTTTTCAGCTTAAAGTTGCTGCGACTTTTTCACTTGATTGCAGCAAAGTTTGCGCTGCCGCTGCCTGTTGCAGTTTGTCGCATCGATTAATGAACTTTTTGCTGCTTAATGCCACAACGAGTTGCAAGTTGTGTGTTGCAGGCTCCCCCCTAGCTGCCCCCTGCCTGCCTGCGTGTGTGGCAAGTCAATTTGCAGTTGTCCTCTCGTTGCTTTTAATTCAATTGCAGCAGTTGTTGATGTTGCAGTTGCAGTTGCAGTTGCTGCGCTGCCCCTTGCTGCACTTCAGCTTGCAACTGGGCCAATTAAATGCGTCGGTGGCGAAAATTGTTTAAAGCCTTTTTTGCACCAGTTGCAGCAGGGTAGGGTAGGGGGAGGGGAGGGTAGGCAGGGCAGGGACAGCTTGATAATTGCCACGCAGCGGGCTGTGGACACCTTTAATTTGATTTCATTTCATTTTCAATTCTGCGATTTCTGCTGCTGCATTGCAGCTGACAGCGCAGGCAAATGAAAAGCCACACACGCAGGCACACACACACACACACACACACATGCAGCTTGGCAGCAACTGTAGTTGACTGCGTAAAAATATAAAAACCAAATCAAATGCACATTTTTCAAATTCATTGAATTTGCAGCGTATCTGCGCCTTTTGCTCCCCTCCCCCTCCCCTCCCCCTGCTCTTCTTTGCTGTCTCATTTTACCGTTACAAACATTTTGCATTTATGTTATATTCACTTGTTTTTCTCCCCTCCCCACCCCCGCTGCAATGCATATTTCTGGCTTCAGTTGGCAACGTCAACGCATGCAACGTTGAGGCTGACAGCGACTGCGACTGCGACGGCGACTGCGGCTGCGACTGCGGCTGCAATTGTGCTGCGTTGGCAAATTTAATTGGAAATGAAGTGTGCACGCCTTTCTGCACTATGTGTGTGTGTGTGTGTGCGAGTGTGTGTGTGTGTCGAGTATCGAGTGCAGCGCACAAGATTATTTTGCCAATAATCGAAACAAATTGAATTTATGAAATGAATTTCATTATGACTGCGAGTAGATGCGAAATTGGCAACTCTAATTGAAGTTTATCAAATAACCAGCATCAAATACATAACGAGCAAAAACCCAGAGAGAGAGACAGCAAGAGAGAGAGAGAGAGAGAGAGACAGGCATTAAAGCTAGCAAGCCAGTTATTTTATACACACACTTCTTTGGCTGTCGAAAATCGTAATTAAAACAACATCATGTGTGATATATAATATCATTTTAGTTTCCATGCGCCTTTGATACTTGTGTGTAATTATATTTCCCTCATTTCCATATTTTCCACATTTCCACATTTCCACATTTTCCTATTTTTAAGTATCTATCGAGTTACACAGAGTCAGAGCTTTAAAAGTGACTTTAAGCCAAGCTAAAACTTGTGGTTTAACTTTTGCCAGATATTAGTTTTGTTATATTCGTATTTCTCTCTCTCTCTCTCTTACATTTATTTGATTTCTTTGCACATTTATTTACTTTATTTCCAGCTCTGTCTCCCTTTCTCTCTCTCTCCCTCTAGCTGCCTTGATTTGTTTCTATTTTTGATATACATTGCAAAAACCCTCAATTGAAAAGCCTCCATTGGCCATTGACTCGCATCAGTTGCCAATTGCAATTGCTTTTAGCTTTTCCTAAATTCTAAACTGTTTGACTGTGCACACACACTCACACACACACACACACACACACACACACTCTCACATTCTGCTGTGTTTAGCTAAGCTCGACTATTAAAACCGAAACTGCGTACTTTATGCAAATATTTGCGAAACTTTGTTTTAGTTTCTTTTACATTATTCTCTCTTCTTTCCTCCCTCTCTCTTTCTCTTTTCTCTCTCTACATTTTTGGGGTTTTCTTTTGCCCATTTGCCTAATGGCTTCGTAACCGTCTGTACTTGGACTTGGGGCAACATATTTGCGGCTTCATAAATTTGTTTTTGTAATTCCTGATGGCCATTAAATTTAAATTATAAAAAGAACGATCTAAAAATACATTAGAGACTGTACTGGGATTGGATACGGACTCCATGGGGGCGACACATATTTCAGCTGTGCTCGTCCAGCTGCGCATTAGCGCTCAATTTGGCTTTTAATGCCGTTTCCGCTGCCTTAAATACAAATTCAATTATTCAAACAAACACAGAGGGACACACACACACTAATACACTCACACCCACACACTGCTGGCCATAAAAAGTGTAACACGCAGCAGCAGCGAGAGACAGTCAGTCGCGCGTCATAAAAGCGTTTTAAAATTGATATAATTTTATTACTCATACGACCCGCGGTCCCGCTGGCTACTGCCCCCACACACACACACACACACACACACACACACATGACTCACCTGCATGGAACGACGACTGGAGCCGCTATTGGAGCGCGACAACATCGGAGGTCGCCGCTTGGTGGCCCCACGTCCGGCCAACAGATTATTGAGCAGCGATGGCGACCGTGCGCAGATGAAGGCATGGAACGAGGAGACCGTAAATACACCCAACTTGTTCAGCGTGTTCTTCGTGGGACGTGACACATGTGTGAGCAGCGACTGCAAGGGAGAGAGAGAGAGATAGATAGATGTTAGATAATGAAACTTGAAAGCGCAATAAATTTAAGATATCAGTGAAATTTCATCTAGACAGGGGAACTGCTAATCTCCTATATCTATATAAATCAGTTATGCATAATATATATACCTGTATTTTATTTTTCTTTATGTTAAAGTCTCTTATATCTATTTAATCAGTTATGCATAATATATATACCTTTATTTATATTTTTCTTTATGGAAAAATGTCAGTGTGGCTTAGATGGCAACGCTTTGATTAGTTTTGGTCATCAGTCAATGTGGCATAATTAATATTGCAACACATAAAGATGCCACCCCATACTGGCCTGCATATGTATGTGTATAGGAGTGTGTGTGTGTGTGGGTGTGCGTGTGTGTGCTTTGTAAATAGCCCCACATTGCATGCTCGTTGCCATTGAAGTTGTTTGAGTTTTGCGGTTATTAATAATAAATGTGGTTGCTCTTTATGTGTCGACTCAAAACGAGTTGTGAGTGCAGTTGCCACCCCTCCCCTCCCCCCTCCTGCTACGCCCCTGTCTTTTACTTGCCACATAAAAAGCGCAATTAACTTGCAACCCTTTTGGTTGGGTGCAAATCTTTTTAATGCCCTGCAAAGTTCGAGAGTTTTGCCTCAGATGTTGCTGCTGTTGTTGTTGCTAGTTGTGTGTGTGTGTGTTTGCGTGTGGCACAACCTTCTTGACGCACTTTGACCCTTTAAGCTGCAGCTCATTTAAGGCGCTTAAATTGTGTTATGGAGATTAATGCTACGTATTTTGGTTCAAGGCAACCTCAAGTCATCGTTCAGTTTGAGCCTGAGCAGAATTCAATTGCCATCCCACAGGCTGCTGCTGCCATTGTGTAAATAAGTAGGTAAAAGTAATTACAGACAGCTCGAAGAAGCGTAGGAGGAGTAGCGAGGCCAAAAGGTTTTACGACATAGTCAAAGAAGACATTACCCACTTGTGGTCGAGGAGAGTTTCCAGTTCGTGTCTGTCTTTTAATCTTCGCTATGGCCGTGAATCTGGTTTTGATGTTTTACAAGTGTGAGTCGCAACTTAATCCCTCTATGGTTGGGGGTTTTTAATCAATCTCAAATGCGGCTGCTGTTGCTGCATTGTGCGAACTTTAAGCAGCTTATAAACAAGACTTGTTGTCGTTGGTTGCTTTTGTTGTCGCTCTCGTTGTTGATTATGCTTGTGACGATAGGGGAGGCTGGGCAGGGGAGGAGACTATTTTGTTTTGCCAGCTTAAAATCAGATACGGTATTTGCACGTTTTTTATATTTGCTTTGAATTCCTTTGTTCGTGCAGCTTAATTAATTTTAGCAGGAAATCGGAAATAGCTTTAATTGAATTGCATGTGCAATTGCAATCGAAACGAGAATAAATCTGCTAAACAATGGAGGTATTTGCGGAAGCTTAAATCTCACAATACGAAGATAAAAAGAGGACTTTATTTCATGTGGAATATTCTCAGGTGTTGCAACAAATTTAGCAGGAAATGTTGAATATTCTGCTGCGCTTGAAAGTAGGCAACACTTTCCATACGTTTCCATAGGCGATGGTTTTCTGTGTGCGCTCAAAAGTAGGCAACACTTTCCATGTGATTTCATTTTATCGATTGCGCTCGAAAGTAAGCAACACTTTTTTCTTTTATATAAATTCAGGAGGAAGCGAAGAATATTCTGCAGCACTCAAAAGTAGGCAATGGTTTTCATAGACGAACTGCATTTTTTGACTGCCCCTGCGGAGGAATATCTCCATGATTTTATCGAGGAAAGGGACGAGTCTGATTGGCCTATACGAGTCAATCTGTCAATCTCAATCGTAATAATTATGTCGGTAAACTTCCAGACTTATAGCCGATTTCTGTGAGGCCTGAATCTTGTATCTTTTTGTGATTCTCTACAGAGAGTAGTTTGAGAATGCATCAATGCCCAAGTTCTCCAGTAGGTCGTCTATCTAATGCAGTTTTCTGCAGTTTTCTAGCATCTCCTGTTCTTGCAAATTCCTTCCGAAGAAGGTCAACTAAGGCTGAAGGAAAGCTTGCATACTGCGTGGAATTCTGTGTCTGCGCTGAGAAATAGGCAACACTTTTTTATAAACTCACATAAACGCACATTTCTTGCTGCACACACACACACAAAGGGAGTGCTCTTATCTACCCAGCTGAGTGGCATTAAACTACATCTTAAATTGATATATAATTCTTATGGCAGCATTTCCTCTTCCTCGCCATTTGCTCGTCGCCACCTGTTACATCGTTATGTGCTCTGCCCTCGACACTCGACCCTCTAGAACTACTTTGCATTGAATAGCAGTTTGTGGCACGCACTTTATCACCTTCAAGCGCGGCTAAGTAATTCAAATTGACGCTATCTACTCCCCCCCCCACCACCATCTAAGCCACATAATGTGAACTTTCCACTGGCTTCTTCCGTTCGACTCAAACAAATTGCTGCAATTGCTGGCGGAGGGGGAGTAGGAAATATATTACTCACCTTTGGATTGGGCAACTCTCCGCTCTGCAGCGAGGCCATGTAGCAGCGCAATCGGAACTGTTCGCAGTGCAGACGTTCCAGGTTCTCCTCCCATTGCAGAATCTGTGTCTGAATCTGATGGCGCGTCTCCTGATCGGTGACAACTGATTGCTGCAGCTCAGCCATGTGCTTCAGCTTGTGATCCTGCAAATGGAAAAGCCAGCATAGAGAACAGACATTAGACATATACATATACACACACAGATGTAACTATGGGCGGATTGTGGCAGTGTGTGTGTGTGTCTGTGTGTCGCACTCGTGATGGTTATGAAAGCATCTCTGGCATGGCATGGCATCATTAGCATTTCATGGCAGCGCCACAGCAACAGCAGCAACTATTGCTGCCGTTTGTTCTTGTTGCTGTTGTTGTTGCTGCTGCTTCTGCTGCGGTTGCTGCCATTTGACGAAAATACATAAATCACGCGTCATGTGCAGCAGCATTTTTCGTTGGCGCAATTCAAATATCTCCTACGGCTGCCCTCACCTTGCTGTCTCCTCTCTCCCTGCCTGCCTGTCTCTCTCTCTCACTCTGCTGCCCTGGCTGAAGTGCGTTGGCAATGCACCAACTTTGACACACACACACATATACGAGAGACTTTGGCATCGTTAGCCACACACACACACACAGAGAGAGACAGGGAAAGAGACACACACACACACAGAGAGGCAGACACACACACACATGCAACACATGCCCCTGTTTTCATTACAAATAACGTTTGACTTCCGCCGCAGCGCGTCCCATCAGCAGCAGCAACCAGAATAGAAGCCTGGCACGCAGGATACGCTTCCTAGTTGCTCTCCCCCCTCTCCCCTCTTCCTGCTGGCATTGCAATCCCACTTTCACGTGCATTTATACACGCTTGCATAGATTTCATGGAGCACGTGATTGTTTCATTTTGGTTGCTAGATTTTTCCTCTTTTCACTCGCGTTGCTCTCGTTGTAGTTGCTGCTGCTGTTGTTGCTGCTGCTGTCGTTGCTGCTGTTGTTGCTGCTGTTGCTGCTGTTGTTGCTGCTGCATTCAGTTCGTGTAAGCTGACAATTATTTGCAGATGCAGCTGCCGCTGCCATTGCCGCTGCAGTGGCGGATGCAGTGGGCGTAGCCGTGGCAACATCAACCTGAATGGGCACTTTCGATGTTCGACATTTTAATGAATGTGTACACATAAACAGCAGCACACACACACACACACACACGTACAGGGAGAGCACTTGCATATGTAAATGTATTTGTTACACAGGTGTCTGTGTGTGTGTGTGCGTGTGCCACTTGGCAGCTTATGTGTTGAGCTGCTCGGCATTGTTTACTTTACGTGAAATAAATCATATTTGGTGTATTTCACTTGCGTGTGCGTATACGTAATGCGTGTGCTTAACAACAATAACAATTGCAGCAGCAACAGCAACATCAGACAGCAGCAACATCGACAGCAACGACAGCAATATCAATTGCCTGTGGCACAAGTTAAAGCGGCAGCAGCTTGACAAATCGAATCGCATAATAAATCGTATAATTTTCAGCCTCATCTCGAGCCACGGCTGCTTTGACATTCCTAATTAAATGACATAAGGCAAGACAACTTCTTGGCCATATTTACGAGCCAAGAGAGAGAGAGAGAGACAGGCGGGCTATTTGCCACTTAATGAGCTCATCTGCTGTCTTACGATTGTCATTGTGAATTTAACGAGAGAGTCGCTTCGGTTTCACTTCCCAGTTTAATGATGGCGTATTTATTGTTGCTTGCAACATGTCATTAGAAAGAGACAGACAAAGAGAGAGAGAGAGAGAGAGAGAGAGACCAGGCCGAGTTGCAGCAGAGTCTTATGAGTGCAACTGTGGCAGCAGCAGGAAACAGGGATAATTAATAAGCCAGCTGGCAAGGCAAGGCAGGGAGGGCGGGGGGGCTGTGTGGGCGTGTCTCATTTGTGGCAACATTTGGCAAGTGAATTTTGTAATTATTTACGGCCACAAAACGAGGAGGCACAAGAAACAGACTGTGCGGCAGCAAACACGTAACGTAATATGCGAACATAAAGACAACGTGACGTGCCACAGTCAGTCTGTCTCCCTCTCTCTCTCTCTCTCTCTCCTCTCTCTCTCTATACGCTATACACACACATATTGCGCCATTGTTTGTGGCTGGCGTCACGTTGCGCATTTCGTGGCTTAATGGCAATGTTAATTGTCGTGTAATTGCGTGCAATTGCATTGTAAATTCACGCCACTTGGTTTGTTATCGATGTGTTATCGATTGTTGCGACACATGCAGCGTTGCCAGCTGCTGCTGCGACACCTGTCACCAGGCAGAGTCGCTCTCTTTCTCTCTCTCTCTGCTTACGACAGTGTCAGCTCGATTCCCTTCAGTTAGCAGCACAATTTTATTATTGCTTCTGTTGCTGTGGTTACCCCTGCCTGCAACTGCTTAGTCTGCTGTCTCTCTTCTCTCTCCCTCCCTCTCTTTCTTCTCTTTTCGCTCCTTCTCCCTGTCTGTTGCGCTTTCATTAAGCGTCACTCGTGTATGGCTCCCCATGCGACCATTTGTAAGCGAAGCGGCTCAAGTAGGCGAACTGTAGTTGCGACTAGTCCTCGCTCTGCTGCCACTGCTGCTGCTGCTGCTGCTGCTGCTGCTGCTGCTGCGTCCTGTTGCTGCTGTCTCTGGCATTGCCATTGCCGCCATTGTCGTACTGTCATTTCCGCTTCCTCAGTTTGTCTCTCTGCCTTGCCTTGCCTCGCCTAGACTCGAGTTCAGTCGAGCTGCTTCTTTTGCTCGTTGTTGTTTGTCTTGTGGTTGTTTGTCTCGTTGTTGTTGTTGTTGTTGCTGCTGCTGCTGCTGCTGCTGTGATATATGTTTACCCGAGAGTACAATTAAAAAATACATTTTGCCATTGTTGTCATCGTCATCGTCAGCCGTCGTCGTCGTCGTAGTCGGCTTCAGCTTCAGCTTCACGTCGCATGACAAGCCAAAGATGCCGCAAATAGCAAAACCACAGCAACCGCAGCAAAAACCCAACAACAACAACAACAACAATAACAATAACAATAACATGGCAAGAGGCAACCGCAGAGAGCAGAGCGAGAGAGCAACAAGCGTGGGCAACAATGCCTGCCTGAAATAATAATAACTCCCTCCCCCCTCCTGGCAAAAAAAGGGAGGAGGAGGAGGAGGAGAACTTCAACTCGTGACTGATATCAGTTCAGTTTGTGCTGCTAATGGCCTCCTCGCTCGATAAGTCAACTGTTGCCATTGTCTTACGATCAATTAAGAGGGAGAGAGAGAGAGAGATAGAAGGAGAGGGAAAGCGAGAGAGAGAGGGAGCTAGCTCTGTGCGCTGTCAAACGCGGCGTATGCGCAATGTCGCATGACGTATACGTAATATGTCGTCTGTCTCATTATTTTGGGTTTTGATTGAGCAGCAGCAGCGGGCGCAGGCTTATTGAGTTGCAGCCGCATCCACGCGGCGTATGCGCAATTTTAAATGAACTGCAACTGCAACGAGTTGTGCGACCTCTGGCCTGGCACTTTTGACTTTGCCTTTGCTGCCTCTCTCTCTGTGTGTCTGTGTGTGTGCATTAAATGCCTGCTCCATGGCACTTACAAAAAGTCAAATGTGAGGCCGACCAACCGCAAAAGTGCTAGAAGGGCGTGGGCGGAGAGGAGGGGGCAAGGGTTGAGGCTGCTGTCAGGGTGCAAATGTCAACAAAAGGCCTGCAAATTGTGCGCCAGTGTGTGTGTGTGTGTGTGCACATGTCCTGCATAAATGCTGACCACAAAATGATGGCACATTATAAAGCACGCGTGTGTGTGTGTGTGTGTGGGGGCGTGTGCACACGAGGTCGGAAGTTGCGCAGGTTATGCGTGAAACGATCTAAGCCTAAGCCCAAAACTGGCGCCTGTTTGTGTTTGTGGCCACAAGCGCGTGTGGTTGTGTGTGTGTGTGTGTGTGAGTGGCTGTGTGTGTGTGGAGAGTGCCTCTGCGTGTGTGTGTGTTTGCCTGAGTTTGTATGCAGCACATTTTGCATTTTTTTTTGTGCCTGCCTTGCCCTGTTAACCCTCTGCCTCCTCCCTCCTCCCCCCCCCCCAACTCTCATATTGCTGTTGACAATTGAATTGAATTTGGCAGCAGCAGTGGCAGCAGCAGCAGCATGTGCCACGCCCACATGCCAGACGCATAAAGCATATTTCTCTGCATGCAAAAACCAAAAATCCCAAAAACCCCAAAAACAAATCAAAAAGCCAAAAAGCGCATTCGAGAAGGTCGCAACGAGTAGTGCAGCACGTAGGGAGTGGGGTAGGGGGTAGGGGGGCGAAGGGAGTAGAGGGCGTGGCAACACCTAGCCTTAGTGTCAGGCTTCAGGTCCGGTTCTAACAGCCCGAGCAGCAGCAGCTGCCTCTGCCGTTTCCTGTGCCAACTTGCGACCAAAAGTTGCAAAAATATTCGCACGTTTGGCTCAAAACAAAGCAGGGTAGAGCAGCGGGAGGGGAGAGGGCAGTGCTGCTCTGGGGTCAGCACGGGGTAACCCCGTCGCAACATGTGTGCGTGCTTTATGACGTTAGAGAACTCTCAGCTTGTGCCCATATATCTTGCCATAAATTCTTGCCATCTTTCTTTTTTTTTCTTCTTTTTTTTACTAGTTTTAGTTTATGAAATGCCACGCCTTTGTGGGCAGCCAGCCTGCCAGCCAGTATGCCTGTGTGAGGGCTAGTTAAAGTTGCACTCTCTCTCTCTCTCTCTGTCTCTCCCTTTCTCAGAGAGTAACCTCGCAAAATCGAGCAGTAAATTCTACGGTAATTATAAACTTTGCGCTTTCATTACGAAAAATTTGATTAAAAAACACGCCAGACAAACAGACAGAGACAGGAAGAGAGAGAGAGAGAGATAGATAGATTCTATAATGCCTTGTAGAGAAGTTATCCAAGTTTGGCAAGGGGCAGGCTGGTTTATTGTTTCGCAAAAGTTTGCCAAATGCGGACAGCGAGGGAAATTCATATGGCTGCAACTTTTTGCTGCCGCGAGAGAGAAAAAGAGAGAGAGAGAGAGAGAGAGAAAGAGAGAAAATCAACGCACTAATTAACCAAACATTTTCAACTTAACTAAATATGTATTTCATTATGTTTTTCCTTCCCGTTTTTCCTTTGCAGTTGCAGCAAGATTTTTTTAAGGCATTTTTCAAGCTTAAATTTTGCAGCTTCAGCTCGACGCTGGGCGAATTAATTAATGGCTCGACGGGCGCTTTTTATGCGCTTTGAGTACAAATTGCTGGCAGTAAGAAGAAGAGCGAGAAGGGGGAGGGTAAAAGGGGGAGGGGGAAACCAGTGGCAGACTGTTATATAAGGCAGAAAAATTCCCCGCTTACGTCTTTGCCAGTTGCTTGTTGCAAACACGTAGCACATTTCCCTCTCTCCCAGTTTTCCCTCTCACAGTTTTCCCTTTTTCTCTTCCTCCCAACCACAGCGCCTAAATGGCCTGGAATTGTGTTAAACAATCAGGCCTAAACGTCGAATGAAACATTTAATTAGCCCAATTATTCATGCCACATCGATGCGCGCGTTTGCAATTGTTGCTGCAACAAGAAGCGAAACACAAAACAAAAGGAAGAGAAACAGAGAAAAAAAGAGGAGAGAAACAAATGCAAACGGGGCGTATGGGCAATGTCGCGTGTACGTATACGTAATATGCAAGCGCGGCAAATGCATATAAAAAATTTAAGAGCAACAATTTAAAAACACACGCAGTGGCAAAAAAAAGGGGCGTGGCTGGGCAAGGGGAGAAAGGGGGAGGGGCAGGGGGGTGCTCTGCTATTGAGCTGAAATGACAGCCGCCATTGCAAATTGAAAGCAGGCAGCGTGCAGGCAGCAAGTGAGCCTTGTTTAGACTACGCCGCGCCATGGCAATTGCACACGGAGCACCCTGCTCCCTCCCCTGCCCACATGGAGTGAGCCAACTGGGGAATAAAAACAGTAACGAAAGAGTGGGAGTGGGAGAGAGACAGAGGGGGCCGCCGTTGTAGGAGTCGTAATTAGAGCGTAAAAACCAGAGCGTACGAAAAACCAAACGCGCTCGGGCAGCTACTACTTTTTTTTTCTTTTTTTTTTTTACTGCATTGTGTGTGTGTGTGTGTGTAGGTGTGTGCAAGTGCTTTATGCGAAAAGAAAAATAGATAGCTGGCGAAAAACTAGAAAAGCTAAAGCAAACGAAGCGAAGTGCTGCTGCTGCCCCTCCCCCTTCCCAACTGACACATATATGATTATTTCCGAAAGGTGACAGCCATAAAAAAAGGCCAGGTGGGCAGCTGAAAGGCGGGGGCGTGGCTCACCTGCATACACAAAGTAGACGAAGTAGATGAAGACAAAGGCGCAGTAGACAACACTGTTGCTCTTTTCACGCTTCTGCCACGCCCCCTCTTTGCCGGGCACACGGTCATAAAACGCTGATAGCGAGTAGGCAGAGCCAGGCAGGAGGGGGAGGGGGAGTGGGAGTGGCAGCCCACATGGCGACACCTTTTTAATTTCATTCAGGCCAGTAGCAGCATCTCCTGCTCCTCCTCCTCTCTCCTTCTCTCCTCCTGCCTCTACCTCAGCCAGTTTCTTTTGTTTTACGACTTGGGTACTTTGTTTATCCGGCGGCACTTTAATAAGTCTTTCTTCGCTTCGCTGCTCCTACTCCTACTCCCTCCCTCCCTCTCTCTCGCCTGCTCCTACTGCACACAAAATTAATTAACAACAAATGCGAATGCAAATCCAAGTGCGATCCCAGTCCAAGTTCCCAATCCCAATTCCAATCCTCCTGCCTCGTCCGAATTGTAATGCAAATGCAATCACATTTTGCGGCTACTCCTGCAGCTCATTTAATTAATATTCATGCGGCTGGCCGAGAAGCAGGGGGCGTGGCACTTGAAAACTAAACCAGCCAAGGCTCGAGTGACTCTCGCGACAGAGAGGGAGAGAGGGAAGGAAAGAGCATGAGAGAGAGAAACGAAAATAGAAAAGTAGTTGGAAAAGTGCTTGGAAAAACGCAGCGCACACAGTTCAAGGAAGTAATTATGGTTTATCCAACGGGACAGATATAGCCTGGCAAACAAGCAAACAAGAAGAAGAAGAGGAAGAGGTAGAAGAAGAAGAAGACAGAGAAGGGGGAGGAGATGCTTCATAACATCAAACTTCAAGTTTACGTGTAAATGGGAAAAACTAAATTAGAAAAGGGCCAAAGGAAAAGGCGCAGAGAGGAAAATTGCGACAGAGACGAATGAATGAAGTCAACGCGCGCGGAGAGAGAGAGACAGACAGACAGGCAGGCAGGCAGAGGCGACAGATAGACAGACAGGACAGACAGGCTGCAGGGCCAAGATGGACAGACAACATAATTGTCTCAACAACAACAACAACAACAACAACGCAATCAGCGAAGGAAAAGCGTGGGAAATTATAAGAAAAACAACAGAAATGAGTAAAAATAATTTAGTTGCAAGTGTCGAGACAGGAAGTATATTAGATTATAGCGATATATCTTGGAATGAGAAACTGAGGGAAAAAGAGCAGAAGAGGCAGCTGAAGCGGAAAAAAGGAAACTGGCAGGCAGCAGAGGTTTGAGTGAGAGAGAGAGAGAGAGAGTTTCAAAAACTTTTCCCATTGATTTGATAGCAAGCAAATGCTGCCTTACTTTTTACAGGGTATTTGCTTGTCGAACTGCGTTTCATTTGCGCTTTTCGCAATGCAAGTGACACGTTGCTGAGGCTAAATAAACAAAACACAACTGCAGCAGCCTGCAGTGTTGCTATAGCAGCCTCTCACTCCCTCCCCACTCTCTCCCTCTCTCTCTCTCCAGGGTATGCTCTGTCCAGGCAGTCAGTTTATCCAGTCATTTATTGTGTGGCAAGTGCAGTACGCCTTGTGCCTTGTGCGGTGACTTGAGCTCTATTTGCTTCTACTCTACTTCCCTCTCCTTCCTTCCCTCTCCCTGCCCTCTTCAGTTGTTGTTTTCATTTTGGCCACTCCTGCTGCTGCTTCTGCCACAAAGTTGTGCAAATAAATTGCGATGCAGTCGCAGTCGAAGTCGAAGTCGAGAGAGGCAGGGAACAAATTGTTGTTGCCCGCGAAGCCGCGACGCGAAATTGATGGGGAATTGATTTGAAAGCAAATACATAAATGGAACACTGGCTCTAGCCTAGAGGGGGAGGGGGGCAGGGAGTGGAGGAGGCACTGGGAAGCCAACTAAAACAGGCAGCGCATAAATCATTGGGGAACTCCGCTGAGAAATTGAATTGCGCTTGCGGCCATGCCGCGCGCTTGACTATTGCGAAATTGAGAAATTGCAAAGCAGGCAAAAGTAGCAGCAGAGTGGAAGAAGGAGAGGGAGAAGGGAGAAGAGAGAGGAGGGGGAGAGCACTGGCAAATGCGTTTGTTGTGTCTTCCTGCAAAGTAAACTCCACCGCAAGTTGAGAAATCATCGCGAATTGATGTGTTCGTTCAATTTGGCTTTGTTGTTTGATTACTTGAACGAATGATTAGGTGCCGAAACATGGCCAAATTCCGTTCTGAATATCAATGATGTGCCAAGGCAGCAGTCCCAGCAGGAGCAGCCACAGACACCGCACGGCAAGTGCCAAAAGTTCAGCATGAACACGCAGCGCGTTTTTTTTCTAGATAATTTTTATTAATGCGGCATCATTATGTAACTGAAGCAATGAATCGAATGATAATCGGAAGAAACTTGTAGTATTTTATATAGCATATATAAAATGTGAGCCATAGAAAAAGAAAATTGATAAGTAGAATCAATTTGACAGCTTATAACAAGCCTAAACTCTCTCTCATATAGCCGCATGAAGTTCATATAATATAATAATAATGATTTATAGCAAGTTGAGAATATAATCTCAAACTTTAATAGTATGTGCATATCCTAACCTCACACTTTGCTATGGGAAACTTTGTTAAATATATCCAAAATATATGAATATCTACAAATCACAACATATTCTTACAGCAGCAGCATATTTACTCTATGCAAGCATAGATCTGTCAGCATTTCCAGTTGATTTATCTCTCGCTTAACCTGAGTTTTTCTAGCTTTTTTTTCTCATATTTAATAGTTAATCCCTTGTGAAAAAGGCGTCGCTTTCGCGGCGATTTAAGCGATTTGCATGCAAAACTTTCGAGACGAGTTCATAAATCGAGGAATTTACATGTCTCTCTCTCTCTCTCTCTCTTTCTCTACTGCTCCTTTTCCGTTTTGCATCCTCATTCTTGTTAATAATGCTGTAGCTTACACACACTCGACAAACACCTCGCTGCACACACACACACATACATACACACACCCGTACACACACTTGAATTTGTGCTGAAGCAGCTCAACAATTTCCTCAAGCCAAAAAGCGCTCGACGACAATCCAAGTCAATATCCTTGGCTGTGCTCCTCCTCCTCCTCCTCCTCCTGCTCAGACATACTCGACATAATCGCCAACAAATACTTTCGCACGTCAGTCAGGTATGCAAAGAGTGCTGACATCGTAGGGGAGGGGGGCGTGGCATGGGCTGTATGGGGATGTACATTCACTTACCGATTCAATGGCCTTCTCCAGGCGAAAGATCTCCTCCTGCAGCAGATGCAGTGTACCCGTTTTGCCGCGATGACGTGCGAATGCGGCGGCACAAGCACTATGTATGCTGTTCACCCAATTCTCCAGCTCTACCTGAGGGGGGAAAGAGAGAGAGAGATAGGGGAATATAGTGTGTGTGAGTGAAAGGTTATTGTAGTTGCAACAAATTGCAGAGCCAAATGCACCGCAAGCAATTTTGACGTTGCTCCCCAGCGCCAAATGTCGAATTCGTCGAGGAGGATGACAAGGACAGCAACAACTATCGCTGCTGCTGCTGTCGTCGTCGTGGTTGTTGTTGTTGCTGCTGGTTGACTATCAGTTATGCAAATTTAATGACAAATCACTGAGGCGGCCGGGCTGAAAGTTTGGATTGGGCGGAGGAGGAGGAAGGAGGAGGAAGCGGTGCCAGCTGAATGAATGAGCAGCGTATGCCTTTGAGACATGTAACAGTTTAGGCACGACGACGATGAGCAAGGACGCAGCAGGCAGGAGGAGGCAGGGAGGCAGTGGGAGGCGCAGCATGAAGGACGGCACAGAGCACAGAGCTCTAAGCTCGCCACGCAATCCATGGCTGCATTTGCTGTTACGCTCAACCGTTCAAGGCAATCTGCCAGTTGCCAGTTACCCAACCTGCTGCTGCTCCCGCTCCTCCTCCTCCATTGCTATCGCCATCGCCATCTGCGTCCAACCTCAATCGCACTTTAAGCCTGGCGATTTGCATTTGAGCCATTTGCGGGGCTGCATCAGTTAACGCCTCACTGTGTGTGTGTGTGTGTGTCGTATGATGTGTGTAAGGTCTGCTGAAAGCCCGCGAGCGCTGAACTCAACACCACAACAGACACACCACACATACACACACCCACACACACACAGACACTCGAAGGCAAATGCGCCTGATATGCTTGCGCAAACAAACACGCACTCAATGCACGAGTGAGCCAAGTCCAAGTCTTGTTTGTCCATCTCCTGACCGAGCCTCGACCTGCTCAGACTGCCTGAGCCTGGACAAGGACAGTCATTATGCTCTGCCCCACTCTGAGCCCGCGGGCTGATTCATTTTTATACCCTTCCAACATTGAAAGTAGGAAAAATTAAGGTATGCTAAGCCTGAAGAGGCAAAAATCTGAAAACAACTTTTTTTCTGATATATGAAATATATGAAAATTTTCAAAAGGTCAATTATGCTATATTTAAAGTATAGAATTACTTAAAATCTCAAGACATAAATAAAATGTGTTCACTCGTGAAAATCGCTCGATTTTTAAGATAGTTATGAATGATGGTAGGTTAGGTTAGGTGACCTGTCGAGTATCGTATATGTTCAATTTATAGACGACTTGGACATGATTTTTGGTCCAAAATTAAGGATCCTTCAAAATCAATTTAAACGATTGTTTATTACTATTATTAACCTCCGCTATCGATTAAAAGCAAAAACACGCGATTTAAAATTTTGAAAATAAAAAAATTGTTGAAACTTCATGGGGGGGACCATTGTCTAAATTTCCAAAATATCGAAAAATTTCAAAAGGTCTATTATGATATTATTTAAATGTAGAATCACTCAGGTTGTAAAACCATAAACAAAATGTCATTCCGCTTGAAAATCGTTTGACTTTTAAGAAAGTTATGATCGATGGAAACTGAGGGTACTAGGCATGTCGTGGGTGTTACATGTCACATTTTTTGACCATTTCGACATGATTTTTGGGTCAAAATTAAGTATCGTTAAAAATCGATTTAAACGATTGTTTATTACTAATATTAACCTCCGTTATCGATTAAAAGCAAAAACTCGTGATTTAAAATTTTGAAAAAAAAATTTTTGTTGAAATTTCATAGGGGGGACCCTTGCCTAAAATTTGAAAAATTTCGAAAATTTTCAAAAGTTCAATTATGCTATATTTGAAATGTAGAACTACTTAAAATGTCAAAACGTAAATAAAATGCCATCACTCGTGAAAATCGCTCGATTTTCAAGAAAGTTATGATCGATGGTAGGTTAGTGACCTGTTGAGGTCATGTTCATGTCCAATTTTTAGACGACTTGGACATGATTTTTGGTCCAAAATTAAGTATCTTTTAAAATCGATTTAAAACTTGTTTAGCACTAATTTCAACCTCCTCTATTGATTAAATAAAGAAACACGCAATTTAAAATTTTTAAGAAAAAAATATTTCTGAAATATCATCGAAAATTTTCAAAAAGTCTGTTTTGCAATTTTTTACGAATCCCATTGCAGATATCACCATGTCAAGTGTACAGACTTGGCTGCAGGATATCCTAAAGTCGGGTGCACTCGATTATAGCTTTCGTAACTTGTTCTAATTGCAGCGCATGAAAGTCTTACGCTTGAAGGACTTCCAGGCTTATTGAGTTCGTTCTTTGTCGCCCAACCCACTTACCTGACAGGGCGCCTGGAAGAGATACGCATCACCGAATGCTGTGCTCAGACAGAATATATAATCGCGCTTCGGATGCTCCGGTATCGGCTGCATAATTGCGCCGTCCACAATAATTAAATGCTTTGGCGCCGCCTCAACGCTGCGACCCTCGCGCGAATCACAGGGATAGAAGAGGAGCGTGGTGCCCTTCAGGCATACCCAGTATCCCTTCCAGCCGCGTTTGCGTGCCAGTTCGATTTGATGCTTTTTGCGTAGTAACCATTTCTTTACCGACAGAAAGCTGCAAAGAAAGACAGAAGGGGCAAAATAAATGGAATGCTTGTTAAATAACGCAGAAAGGGAGAGGATGATGGGAGGAAGAGAAAATATAATTTACATCTGGGGATAGTTCTGTGATGCTCATGGAAATAGCATAAAATACGACAAAGCAAATTATGTGGGGAATACGTGGCGTAGTTCGCGTGAGGGAAAACGTAAGCAGCTTGTCGCTTGAACCAGTTGAGAATTGCAGAGTGTATTTAAAATAGCAGCGAAGTGTTGTTTACAGTTGTGCATAAATAGAAGAACTATTGCTACGCTCTTTACATAAACTGACATGCTAGAACCCATTGAGAATTATAAATAAAATTTGAAATATCATAGAAAGCAGCTTATTGACGCCTTTACACACTCTGGCATGCTAGAACTAGTTGAGAATTATAAATAAAATTTGAAATTTGATAGGGAACTGCCTGGCAACCTGGCATAGGCTATAAAATACATTTATCGAGCTGTATTACTTATCACACTATATGTTAATTTCAACTGACTAAGTTCTCCGTATTCCCTCGAGAGTGTAGCATATCTTTCAACATATTAACTACAATATTCTCCCACCTCCCCCCTTTGGCTGTCATATTAATCTGTTATCTAATAATCTGCACGCGCCTCACTCCCTTACCCACACCTCATCGCGCTGCATGATAAGTGCGAAATGATATGCCCGAGCTAAGGAGGAGCTGGAGCAGGAGCAGGAGAGCAGCCCATTTGCCACTTTATTTATGATGAGTTGTTAGGGTCGGGCGAAGAGTTGCCTGAGCGTAGCCAATGAGGCAGGATTGGGGCACACGTGCCGACTGCAGCACCTTAGGGAATTTGTTGCGTGCCGCAGATTACAGTTATCGTTACGGTTACCCAGGGAGGGAGGGAGGGATGGGGAGAGAGAGCGATATAGAGTGGGAGCTACACTTACCCAGCTTTTCGCACAGCGCCCGTGCAATTGAAGGAGGATGCAGCGGTGCCAGTGGCCTTTGCTTTATATGGTGACGCCATGACACTTTCGCCATCATCTTCATCCGATACGGCAGTAGTTAGGCTCATTCGATCATCGTCCGAAATCTGTAAAATGAATGGAATCGATTAGGCAAACGTCAAGGCAACAATTGGGGATAGGAATGTGTACTCGCTATACGATATATATGTTTGTTATTGAATGAGTCTGGCAAATAATAATTGAAATAATTAAGTCATAATTAGCAGAGCCAAGCGAGAGAGCTGCCATCTCCCTCTCTCTCCCTCTCGCTTCAACCCGCTGCGCATTGAAGCCGTAAGCCATTTGAAACCAATAATGGCTGACTGACTCCTTGTTGTTGCTTTCAGCCAGTTGTTGTTGTTGTTATTGTTGTTGTTGCTGTTGTTGCCGTTGTCACTGCCGACAGCAACATTTGTTACGTATGTAGTCGATAAAGCAATTTGTCTTCTCTCGCCTGCATTTTTAGTGAAGTTGGCAACATGGGACAGGCAAATGGCAGGGCAAGAGATAGAAAGTGAGGGAGAGAGAGAGATAGTAGGGGAAAGAGATGGCAACAGACAGACGGATGGTTGGACATACGGACGGCACAACAATTGACAACAACGAACGGCTCAGAAAACGAAACGAATCAGCAGGAAAAAGCGAGAGCGAGAGCAGAGAGCGGAAAAGGCAACGGAAGAGCGAGAGTGAGAGAGGAGAAGTGAAGGCAATGCCAAACAGTTACTTGGCCATGTTATCGAGCGAGCGAGCATTCCATCAAAAGCCGGGTCGAAAGCGAACTCGCCTCCTGCTCCTGCTCTCGCTCCTCTGCTCCTGCCATTCTCCTCTCTCTCTCTCTGGACATCTTCCGACTTCCTTCCGTTCTCACCACAGCACCCAGTGCGCCAATTTTGCTTTCGCAACAGGAAAACAGACAAGGCAGTCGAGGATGAGGCGGATTGATGGAGCCGGGGGAGCAAGCGACAGGAGCAGGGGTAGCCTGGTCCGTGTGGGAATCAAGTTGAGGCAACGACGCCAACGCCGATGCCGAGGCCGAGGCGCGCTACGTGTCCCGCGTGGCAATAAAAATTGGTTTGCCCATTCATTCGTTCTCAATTGGGATGGTGCACAAGCCACGCCCACTGCCCACCAATCCCTATCGTCCTCGTTCTCATCGTTCTCGTCCTCGTAGCTCACTTGCTTTTCATGCCATTTTTATTTGAGTTCCCAAGGAAATCAATTTACAATGTGTTTATTCGTTTCGTCTTCTCTCTTCCTGCTGTGCCAAACAGACAGAGAGAGAGGAGGGAGAAGGGACACAGAGAGACAGACAGACCCGTCAATTCCTTGGCCCCATTTCTTGGCTTTGGTTACTACGATAACCCCACGCACACCCCCCCTGCTCTCCTCTCACCACGTTTTTGGCAATTTTCAAACATTTTTGCTCATATGCATGTTTTACAAGTTATTTATTTGACTGCCCCACGGGTGGGCGAGCCAGAGCAGGGGCAGAGGTAAGGGGGGGCAACTGTCAAGTGGCATGTGCGTTTATGTTTACACAGCCACAGCAGCAGCCACGCCCCAACACTCGCCCTTTATTCTGCAGCCAAAGTCATGTGTGCTTAACCCACAAGTGACGTCGTCTACCTCGCTCCCCCTTCCCTCACTTCCCTCAGCTCGTCTCGTTTGTCGTTTGGCCAAGTTTAATCAAATTTTATATTAATCGAAGGAGTGCAAAGGCATGCAAATACCCAAACGTGAGCTACAGCCAGCCCCAGCGTCCCATTCCCTGTTCCCTGTTCCCAACATAAATATTTTCTCGACTCGAAATTGCCAAAAAAAGAGAAGCACGAAATAAAATAAAAAAATACATATATATATAGTATAAAAAGGAACACGCAGAGCGAGGCAGATCAAAGCGGCACCTCTGTGGCAAGGGTAGCAATTTTATTGGAGCACACACGGATGGAGCAGGAGCAGGAGGAGGAGGAGGAGCTGGCTGAGGGTCGCTTCATTGAGTCGCTCTTGTAGCTCTGATTAATTGGCGAATGTGACAAAAATTGAGTGGAAGAGAGGAGGGAGAGGAGCAGGGAGCAGGGAGGGGCATTACCCAACACTGTAAAGACACACGGCATGAGGCTCTTAAGTAAATTACTTTTCTTTTATTTCGATTTCAAAGCAGAAAATTGCAAATTGCGCAGCATTTCGCAACACTGCGCCTGATGGGGACAGCTTAATTACTGCGCTGCATTGTCCAACACTGGTCCCCAATGACGACGACGACGACGACGATGACATTGTGCTTAAGCACTTTTGCAGTACTCGCTTAACTTTTTAATTAATAAATCACGAGTCACCCAGTCTGCCATCAGTTAGTTGACAAGCTTGGTAAGTTTCCTTTCTATTTTCCATAATTTGATGAAAATACTTTCCACATTTTCAACTCTATGCGCGCGTTTTCCTTTTAAATAGCTCCAGCTCCAGCGTTGCCCTCAATCATTTTTGGTTCGAGGGCGCGTGCTCTGCTCTGCTCTGCTTCAATATTGAAAACTTCAAAAACACTCAAAGAGCACGCCCCATCCATTTAGCCCGCCCACAAGTGTCTCTACCTCTCTCTCTTCCTCTCGCTGCAGCTGCCACTGTGTCCACCTGACAACATTTATAGCGCCAAATGAAATAGTTTCCGCTTGCTCAATGAAGTTTTCCATGAAATCATCAAGCCGAACGGAAGCTGTCGAGCGGAACTGTTGAACTGTTGCAGGCAGGCAGACAACCCTGCAGGCAGGAAGGGGGAGCAGGAAGGAGGGGGGAGAAGAAGGGAGAGAGGAAGTGGTAGAAGCAGCACAGGTAAGTTGGCTAGCTGGGTTGCGAGGTGTGGCCCAGCAGTAGCTGGAAAAAAAAGGGCCAGCTAGATACAACATTTTTTTCTCCCCCTTTGCAAACTTAAAAGTATCTCGAGCTTAACAACATTTGTATCTTTTATGGAAAAAATCTCATAGTTATGACAGCTTGGGAAATCTCAGCTCAACTAAAGGCCACTTCATTAGTTTCCCCACACAAACGCATAGTATACCAGATATATGGTATATATTGTATATGCTACAAACAACTCGAACAATCGGGGCTAATGTAATGGAAAACCCTTTAGAATGTGCTACACACAAAAAGGGACACAACTCAGGAGGGGAGGGTGGAGGGGAGGGGGAGTTTTGCCAGTTTGCTACCTTTTACTAACAACAGATTATGCTGCTCTCTCATTCTGCTCTGCTCTAGCTAGCTGTCTCGCTCTCGTATAACAATGGGTCGTTGCCTGACGGAAAGCGAGACAAATCTGTCGACGTCGACGAGGACGACTGATTGGCCCGAGCGAATGGTTACAATTTGCAGAGGGACCCAAAGAGTTTGTCAAATGATTCATGAATTTTTAATTGATATCACCCGGCAGGGCCAGAGCCACAGTCAGAGAGCAACTCCCACGCCCACTCCCCTTCCCTCCCCCGTGGGGCAGGGCCAAAGTGTTGTCGAATTTCATCAGTTCGCAATGGGCTGACAATGAGTTGGGCTGCTGCCCCCCGCCCCCTCTCCCTGGCGCTGTCTGTCGCACATGGGTAAGCCTAAATGGGCAACCCAAAACACGCACACACACAAAAGATTAAATGCCCTTAGTCCTCCCCGCCCGACTGCTAAACATAAAAATAGAGCAAAAGTAAGAGAAAAACAAACAAACAACAAATAACCACAAAAACAGCAAAGCACAAACACGACAGGAGGAAATATAAACAAACCAAAGTTGTATTTCAAAGGCAACTAAAAAATTAAAAAAGAATGAATCCTAGGCACAGCTTAAAAATATCGGCGATTTTAACAATGACATAGCAAGAGTTTAAAGAAACAACAAAGAGCTGCAAAAATTGTTGGAATTTGTTGGAAGAGTGTTTATATTCATGTTGTAGAGTGTCAATTCTAAATTCAGATCATTTTATCTTAATGTGCACTTTTGCGATATTTTGCGAAATTGTATTTTTGGGAGGCAACCTCAAAATTTTTCATACAATTTTTGACTGGGCGTAGTACATGAAGCAGTCCGGCTTACAGAAATGAACGAATATACATACTTCCAGCAAAGATATCATTGTGAAATTTTGTACACACTCTACTGACTGATGAACGCAAAAATATGTAAGAGTAAATCTTCAAAGCGATACATCGCATAGCTGCCATGCATCTATCGGCCGATTTTGGTTATTTTGCAAGATATTAAAACCAAACTCACCACATCTTATTTTTGTTAAATCTATAATATATATTCAAAATTTTATCAAAATCGGACTACTATAACATATAGCCGCCATAGAAAATATTTGTAAGAAGTGAAATTTTTTTGTAAATAAAAGGCGTGGCGTCACACCCACTTTTCCAAAATAATTGTAAGGGCTTATATGACACTACGCCAAAAAATCAGTAACAAATATTGTTTCGTTCAGGAGTTATTAATAAATGTCAGAAAAAGTGGTCAAAGTCCCCATAGTGGACTGCCTCCCTCTTCTGCTCCCTCACCAACTGATTACTTCGGCCTAATATGCCATATCTCAGCATCAGTGCAAAATCAAAATTCAATTTACGCACAGACTCAAGCACACACACACACACACACATGTTGGCTGGCAGTGACACGCCCACACACACACACACACACACTCCCACGCATACACCCTTATCCAAGCCCGGACAGGTGCCGCCTGTCGAGCCTGCGTTTTCTAATCAAGAATTGATTGTGATCCCTCGATGCGGCTGTCGTTCACGTTTCATCCATAATTATCAATGACTTTTGAATGTCAAATGTGAGAGCTGAGCCGGGGCTGCCATTGGCACCTACCTACCTACCTGCCTGCCCTCCCTCTACTCCCCTCTCCCTCTACTGTCACCGTGTTTCCCCCTACACGCAGCAGAAGAAAAATCATTTCATTTGTCGCTGTCGCTGTCAAAAATTACAATATTTGATAGAGTGTTTATATGCACGGTGTAGTCCCAATGCTACCTGCCTGCCTCTCCCCCTCCCCCTCCCCCCTTGATATTCGCACAATTTCACATATGTAAGCAAGCATTTGCTACCCCCCCCCTGCCCCACATTGCCAGCTGTCAGCAAGAACTGAAAATTCCTGGCACGTTTGCCACGAGCCATGCTTAAGTGAGGCATTAAAGAGAGCCAAGAAAGAGGGGGGAAAGAGGTGGAAAGAGAGGGGGAGAGCGGGAAAATAGAGCTGTGTCTTTTCGCAATTGATTCAATGTCGGAAAATCTGCAACGCAAGTGCAAGTGCAAGTGCAAGACGCTTTTCCTTTGCCATCTTCTCAGTCAGTCGCAAATGAAGCTGCCTCAGCTTAGTCGCCGTGGCAGTCAAAGCCAAATCCGGAGCTGAAGCCAAGCCAAATAAGAAGAAGAAGAAGAAGAAATCTTCTGCAGCTAAAGGAAAGACATTCAAATCGCTCGAGAGATTTTGCAGCGTGAAAAGCAATTTGGCATTAACTGTAAGTTCGTATTTGGCAATGATTAAAACGGAAATGGGAATGGGAACGGGCTGAGCAGGTAGGCAGGCAGGCAGACTGCCATGTCATTTGGATTTGATTAAATATGTGCAACAACAGAGAGGGGAGAGGGGCAGATTGGCAGAGAGAGAGAGAGAGGGGAGCGGGTTATTGTTAGGGGCAGCAAACTGCTTAGCATTAATTGGCTTGGGGGCAACTGAGGCCACGGGGCACAGCCTGTTCAGCAGGCGATCAATCAAAACTGGCAAGCAAAGCGAGAGCTACAGGCGTGGAAACTAGAGAGAGAAATACCCTACTATATTGAAAGCTTGTGTTACAGCTGCTCAGTTATATATATTTTCATTCTAGCTACAAATAATAAGCTAAAATGCAAATGGAGCACCCTATGAGCATCATGCAGGCATTTCCAGGAATATTCTGCCCTAAAAAGTATGCTATAATTTTTATATCTTCCACAATTTGCCACAAGAAATTTTTTTGTTGTCGTTTTCTAGGCTAATTACGTTTATTTTAATCAATCTTAAAATGAAAATACCATTTTAAATTTTAGAAAAAATTTGAAATTTTAGCAAGGGGGTAGCATGAAAAATTTGCTGAAATTTTCAACATTTCAAATTCTTTATATTTTAAAGCCATATCAAACTAGAGCTCATAACAAAGAGATAATGACATGTCCGCGCAAAATCAGTTGAGAAATAAGCGAGTTATGTGAGTTGAGGTGCGGAAAAATACCCCGTCAGGCTTCTACATCTACTAGGCTACCTTATACAACCTACCAGGCTCTATACTGCCCAAGAAACACATTAACATTAACAAAATACACTCACTTCGCACACACCTTCAATATGTGCAGGGTATACAATGGATTTCAGCTAGATTAAGTGTGCCATGGGCTGCCCTGAAGCGTTGGGGTTGACAGGACTTCCAGCTGGGAGAGCTGGCAAAGCAAAACAAAGCCAGCTTCCCTCCTGGCCAGCTGTTTGCCATAGCTGGAAACCACAGCTGATTTGCTCAGCGATGGAGATTCAATCAGAAATTCCTAAACTTAATTGAATTATGCTTCTTAAAACAAAGGAAACTGCAGCTATAAACAGATTGCATTCATTCTAAAACATATTTAAGCCGCTTTGCCCACATTATACTGTATGTGTGTGTGTGTGTGCTATCTAGATCTAATTTACCTAGCTAACTTAAGCTAACTAAAGGACTTGTAATACCTTTTCGGGTAACTGATATGATCTTATTACATCAACTCGACTAACACTTATTCATTCACTTTGCTGCACAAGCTTAACTAAGCCAGGGCTTTATAGAGGGAGGGGGAGGGGGAGGAGACAGAGAGCTGGCTTTATATCTTCATTATGTTCATCTAGCTGCTCATCATCATCATCATCATCCCGTTGATCTGGCAATTAATTAATATGCAACACGCTTTGCCTTGGCTAATGCGCCATTCAGAGTAGCTCAGCTGTGTGTGTGTGTGTGTGTGTGAGGAGTGTGCTTCAGTCTCCACTCTGTGTGAGGTGTGTGTGTGTGCATACTCATTTTGAATGCAGTCAGCGAGCTGTCTCTTTTGGCCAATGCAGCTCAGTTTCAGCTTTAGTTTTCACGCCACACGCTTTTCCCCCTTTTTGCAATTGGTCAAGTTGAATTAAGTCAGGCAAGCAGATGCTTTGCCGTAGATACAAGATACAAAACACAAGATACAAGTGCTACACTCCATAGATTAATGCCACGCCCCGTTGGACACACACACACACACACAGTCGCACACATATGCTGCACAAATGGCCTTTATCACTTTGAAACTGTGATTCATGTGAATTCCAATCAATGCCATTCATTATCCCAAAAACTAAATACGAACGGTAAATGAAAATGCCACGCCCCCTGCTGCCTCCTTCTGCACTTACTGTGTGTGTAAGTGCTAGAGCGTATGGCCCTCTGCCTGTGTGTGTGTGTGTGTGTGTGTGCTGTGCTAAGAGCTTTTTCGGCCAGGCTAATGCTTTAATTTATTGCCTGCCTGCTTTGTGGCCATGGGCGGGGCAAAGGGGAGAGCAGAGTGAGAGCAACAGGAAAGGAGCAGTCAGGCAAGGCAGGAGCAGGAGCTGATGCTGCTCGAGCGTGAAAAGGATGCTTCGGCTTTGATCAACGTTTTGTTAGGCAACCAAAATGAATTTGTAGCTTGGCGCAGCCAAACGGACAGAGCAGGCAGAGAGAGACAGACACGGAGCGACAATACATTTAAGTCATTTGAAGCGGGCCAAGAGAGTGGGGGAAGGAGGAGACCCCAAGGAGTTGGGTGCTCTGGCAAAGCTCAAAGTTAAAGCAGCTTGACACAGAGAAGAAAAGAATCCATGTTCAACGCGAAATGCGACACGCAGCAGCAGCAGCAGCAACTCGTGTGAGATAATAAAAAACATTAAAGTGAAATCCGCATAGAGTGTTTGTGTGTGTGCTTGAAATGTATAGGGGTATGCTGTCGTGTCTTCAAATTACAACATTGATAAAATTAAGATTTCTTCTTGGCAGTATATTAATTTCAATTATATCAATTATATGCTGTAATGAATACACAAGAAAATACTCAGCAAAGGTAGAAGAAAGATGATGTCTTTGAATATTTAAGAAAATTAGAAATCTGGAAGGAATGGTATGACATTTACACAAAAAGGGGAGTACTTTCTTTAAATTATATTTAAATCTTCATAATATGTAAGAAAATATTAAATAAATTTCGTTTATATAAAAGATATTTAACATATTAATTTTACATATAAAACCTTTCAATGTTATACTTTGCTATAATATTAAAGATGCTTAAAATGAAAGTATCTCATAGTAAAACACCCTCTTTTTGAAAGGGCATGCCCTCATTCTAGTCAGAAGTTTATTACACATATAATAAAATATGTATTTCAGAGAGCAAACATATGCTTTGACTCATAGATACAAAGAACTTTGAGCTACAACTAAAAGATACTTATGTATCTCAAAGATTATTCCACATTCTTAAAGGAAATGCCTTAAGTACTTTCAAATTTAAATTAGTATATTATATAATAAGTATTTTAGATAGCAAAAATAAAATCTAACTCATAGATACAGCACATTTTGAGCTGCACGCAAAAGATACTTAGAGTATCTCATGGCCTATACCCCACTTTAAAAAAGGAACACCCTCATTAAACTCATTTGCATATAAAATAAGTATATCATACACCTCAGACACCCCTTAGCTTCCAGCTACAACCCATAGGACCCATACAACCAATAGTTATCTAAAAGTATTTCATAGATACATTGATTAGTTTACCTTGCGAAGGAACATTTCGTTGCACTGCTTGGCCGTGCTGCGCCAGTGTCGATGTCGATACCGCGAGTTGCCCAGCTTGAGCGTGCCCTGCAGATCGGCGGCCTCCTCGACGACACGTCGTATGCACTGATAACGCAATCGATTGCAACGATGTATGGGCTGCAGTGCGACCAGGCCATGCTCCGGCTCCGACTCGGCCCCGGAACGCGCACTTGATCCTCATCATCATCAACCCACGCACTGAGCACACCCTCCACAAAGTTATACAGCATCTGTATGTTGGCCTTCATGGGCGCCGATCCCGAGGGCACCTGCTCCGTCTTGATCAGCTTGCGGTTCTGGCACACCTCACGCAACAGATTCTCTCCAAAGTGCACGGTCTTGTGGCGACGTCGACGTGAATTGAGCGACGCTGCCGAGGCGGACTTCATCAGTTTCCCATTGCCGTTGAGCACATGATGCAGGTGTCCATTGGGCGGATGCTGGCTTAGCTGCTGGAATTGACCTTCCGTCGCTGACCCCGTCACCGGCTCCAGCCAGCCGAGATTGGAGGTGACAGCTCCACTTGTGGCTATGCCACAGCTGGAGGCGGTGGAGTCGCCACGTTGCAGCGTATTCGGCTGCGAATTGCTGCGATAATGTGGCAACGGTGGCATAGGCAACGGTTGCTCCTCCAGATCCAACGGCGCCGGTTCAATGTCATCCAACGTCGCCGGCGGCTGAGCAAGGGATGTGCGCAGCCGATTGAAGTCGGCGGCACAGCGAGGCAGTGAGTTGCACTTGGCGGCATTGAGGCATTTCCTGTTCTGGCAGCTGAGGAGCGGAGCGCAGGAGCGACACTCATGGCAGATCACCAGACGCCGCTCGGGTATGGCCAGTGGCAACGTGGCAACGGGCGCTGCTGCCACTGTCACTGGCGGAGGCGTGGCTGTTGTTGAGGGCGTGGTTATATCGGATCCTCCCACCAGATGCGCCGGCACCGCATGCAGCTGCACCTGTGCCAGCTGCTGATGCCGCGCCAGATTCACCGAACTAGCCGAGGAGGTGAGACAACGTCGCCGTGACATCTGACACTCCTGGAACCGGCAATGCGGATCCGTGCAGATGGGCAGCAACGGGCAGGCGGGATCGGTGCATGGCGAGGGGGAACGCGAACGCGGCGCTCGCTCCGCACTCGACGATTTCCGCTTATGGCTCGAACTGCCGCCGGAACGCTGCACCGACATGTCCGTCACGGTGGCGCTGCGTTGCGTCTGATGGCGACGCGAGCGTTCGCGCTTGGACTTGCTGGAGGAGCTCGGTTCCTTGCTGCTGCTGGGCTCCTTGGGCGGCGTCATCTTGGGCACATACTGATAGCGCTCCTTGTGTGGCTTCGCATACAGTCGCTCCAGGCGATCCGTGCTGCTGACTACCTCGCTGGCCGAGTGTCGCAGTCGTCGCTCCCGCGAGCGTTCCTCGCGACGCCTCTGCTCCTGGCAGAGTGGCGTATGCGTGGCAGCCACAGGCACATCGTAGCCACTGGGCACCGTCGTGCCCGGCAGCTGCGTCGTTCCCTCCGGCGGCTGCTTGCCCAGCGACTGCAGCTTGTGCAGCGGATAGGCGATCCAGTCGAGCGTTGGCAGCTGCTGCAGTTGCTCCTCCCCGCTGTCCGCTCCGCTGTGTCCCAGCGAGTGTCGCTTGCGCTGCAATGCCGCATGTCCACCATGATCTGTGGCTGCCTGATCCTCCTGTGAGTTGGAACGCGGCGCTGCGCCGCTGCTGCCATTGCGACGATGATGCGAGCGACGTGACTTGCTGCCCTGCACCGAGGTCTGCATCTTGGTCAGCCACTCCACAATGTCGGTCTTGAGTAGCGACACTTCACAGGGACCAGAACTCTGCCGTGAGAGCGGTTTCTTGAGCAGATCGGCCAGTGCCTTGGCATATGCCGAACTACGATCCGAGGGCTTCTCCGACATGGACTGCCGCTCACGCTGGCGGGGCAAGTGCTCCAGCAGCCAGTCGGGCAACTCATCTTTCAGCACCGTGATCTCACTGGGCCCGGAGGCAGTGCGTGCTGGCGCCGAGGCCTGCTGTGCCTGCGCTGCGCTGCTCTTCTGCAGCCTCAGCCACTCGATGGTCTCCTCACGCACCTGTCCACCCTCAGCGGAGCGTGCAGAGTGACGCTGCTGTGCCTTGCGATCGAACCACTCCAGTTGCTCTGGTGCTGCCTGCCGAAGTGCGCTTTTGGGCATGGCCACCTCCTCCGCGCTCTTCTGTCGTCGTGGCGGCAACTGTGGCTTCTGCTCCGGCAAGCGCACATAGTGTGGCTCGGTGAGACGCACCGATCCCTTGCGCTTGATGCACTTCTGTTCCATGGTATCCTCATCACGTGCACGCACACGCCGCGTGATCTCAAAGATGTCGCCATTGATCTGATGATAGAATTTCTCCACCTCGACGCCGCGTTCGAACTCCTCGCGCACGCTGTGCTTGGAGCTGGCAGCATGTCGCGCCGGCGGACGTGGCGGCGTCTCCTCCATTTGTTTCTGTTTCTGCAGCTGCTTCTCATCGCTCTCATCCGGAGCTGGCTGCAGTCAGCAGAGCTCCCGCTCCGCCACCATCCACGACCCAACTTATGGAGCGTTCCCCGCTTGCCGCTGTCGCTGGCTTGGGCGGATACTGTTGCTGCTGCAGCAGCCGATCCAGTGAGCCATGGTGCGCGGTCTTGAGCGTCGATGTTGCTGCTGCCGCTGCTGCTGCTGCCTCATCCAGCGACTGCAGGCGACACTGCGCATTGCAGATGCAGACGCCGGTGCGTTTCTTGCTGCCAAAGCGAAACAATTGACTCGCCAATTGGGAGACGTTTTCGCTGAGGCCCAAGCCGCTGCCGCTGGCTCCGGCACCGGCACCGGCACCGGCGCCCGCATCCCTTCCCGAGGCCGTTGTTGCTGATGTCAGACGCGCCACAGGATGTGAGACGGGTGTAATGTCGACGATCACGCAACAGCAGTGCAAGGAGAAGGATTTCTTGGGATCGGTGGCAGCGCTGCTGCTGTTGTTGCTGCTGGCGCTTTCGACGCAGCCGCCGACGCCGCCGCCGTCGACGTTAGCGACGACGTTGCTGCTGCTGTTGTTGCTGCTGCTGCCGGCGACTTCGTGCGATGCGGTGGCCGGATGCGATGCCTGTTTGTGGTGCGGATTTGGATGCGGGTTCGGTATTGGTTTTGTTGGATTCGATTTTGGGTTTGGGTTCGGGTTGTTTGGGTTGTTGCTGCTGTTGCTGCTGATGTTGTTGTTGTTGCTGTTGCTGCTGCTGCTGTTGTTGTTCGCTTCGTTGGCGCGTTGATGTTCGCTCTGTTGTTGCTGCTGCTTCTGTTGTTGTTGTTGGTGTTGCTGATGTTGTTGTTGTTGCAGCAGTTGTTGTATTGGGGCGGCCAGAATGAATTACAGCAACAGCGGCGGCACCGGCACCGGCGGCAGCAGCAGCGGCGGCGGCAGCAGCGGCAACGACGACAACGACAGCAACAACAACAACTGCTATGGCAGCGAGTGGGCGTGGCAAAGGGGCGACGTTGAGGATAGTGTGTTAATCCTACAGCTGCGCCTGTTGTTGTTGTTGTTGTCGCTTTTAAAAATCGTCGGGGTTGAGTTGAGTGATTTTTCCTGCTCGTTGTTGTTGTTGTTGTGGGGATTGCTGTTGTTGTTGCTGTTGTTGTTGCTGTAGCTAGTTGTCGTTGTATTGCCATGCATGTGGCTCGTTTGGCACACACTGACAGACACATGCACACACACACACACACTGCGACAGGCTGCTGTACATGTAAGCGGGTTTTGTTTTGTTGTTTTTTTTTTTCGGGTGTTTTTCTTTGTTGTTGCTGTTATTTATTTAGTGATTAATTAAACTAAAAGCTCATTTATGTAATGCAGTCATTTATTAAACGTTTGTTCTGGCAATTTATTTATTTATCTGCGCTGCTCCAACTGCCGTCGCTCTGTCGCACACAGCACGCACGTCGCACACATTTATCTATAATTAATTATTTTACTTGTTGCGAAACGCAGAAATGGCACCAAAAAATACGCTAAATTACACGAGTTGCTGAACACATTCGTTTATATATTTCGTTACGTTTCGTTACGTGTTTTATTTTTGTTTTATATTTATTATATTATTATATCGCCTGCTCGTCGTTTACTGTTTATTTATACGTTAAACTGTTTATCTGTGCGTTATTTTGTGCGTTTGTTTCCCTTTTGACATTTATTTACAATTAATTGAATTATATTTGCGCTATAAATAGCTTTTCCTGCTCTGCTGTTTTCCCTTGCTGATTTTTTTTTTGTTTTTTCCTTTTTTTCGTTTTTTATTTTAATTTGAGTATTTATTTAGCACGTTCATTGTTGTTGTGCATTTACTTAATGCATTAATTGCTGCAAAAGTATTTAAATATTTAACTAGTTTTCGGAGCTGAGCTGAGCTGCTGCTGCCAGCGAAGTTTTTGATTTTTGCACTTTTTCGTTGCCTACTTTTGCGCGGCTTGTTTAATTACGTATTTAAATATTTAACATTTTTCGTTGCCTGCGCCCACAATTCGACTCAAGTGAGAGAGAGAGAGAGAGGGAGAGAGAGAGCCTACTTTTCGGCTGAGCCTCACAGCCTTCGAGCTGTTTCTTGCCAAACTGCAGATTTCAGGGTTACCCCAGCGCGCTTTTGTGTGCATTTCGTACGTCCGTTTTCTTTTCGTTCTTTTTTTTTTATAAATATTTTTTTAGGCACAAGGACACACACATACACAGTCTGTCAATGTGAGTGTGTGCTGCCTTTAATTAGCATAAAAAACAGCCAAAAAAAAAAAAAAAAACGAAACGAAAACGAAGAAAGCTTTCATGTTACATGTTTGCAAGACTTTTTCTCGCATTTAAACTTGTGCTGTGCTGCCTGCTGCCCTAAAATCTATTTAATTTCCCATTTTTATTTTCACATTTTCATATTTTCTCTTGTGTTATTTTAAAGTTTCTCGCTAGCTTGGCGGCGTTGAGGGCGTACAAGGAAGGCAAAAAAGTTTTTGCACGACTCGTGCGCAAATATTTTGTTTGTTATATTGCTAGCATAAATTTGCTGGCTATCTGCACACACCAACACACACACACACACACACGCACACAGATAGAGAGATGTGCATATATTTATAAGCGCATACATAAATACTTTTCTGGCCTGGCGAATGCATAAATTTGCCAGCGTCATGTGAGAGAGAGCGAGAGAGAAAGAGAGAGAGAGGCGGCTCCTCCAAGTCACATCCTGTAGCTACAGCACACTTTGCTCTGCCCCTGCCCCTGTCCCTGTCCCTGCCCTCCCCACTCGTTCTCTCCTTGACTTGTGTTTATGCAAAGCACAACATCGCAGTTGAAGAAGAAGAAGCAGCAGAAGCACTCGCAGCAGCAGCAGCAGCAGCGGCAGCAGAAGAAGTGCGCAAAGTTTTTCGGTCTGTTGCCAAAAGTTTGCTTGTTAAGTGAAAGGATTATATGATCCAGTATGTTTTTTCTACCATTTTTTTCTCTCTTGTGTAGTGGGGGAAACTTTAAAAAAGAACTTTTCCTATTTTTATGTTATGCTTATGCCAGTTTGTTGTCAGATTGTTGTTACTATCGTCGTAGTACTGCATCAGGCAAGCAGGAAAGGCAGTTGAGATCTTGAGGAGCAGTTGCCGCAGCACTGCCTCCCTCTCTCTCTCTCTCTCTGTCTCCCTCTCGCCTTGCCTCAAGTTGTGTTGATAGTTTTTATAGCCTACTTTTTGGTGGGCAAAACAACAACAACAACTCGGCGAAGAGTTGCGAGTCGTGAATTAGTGCGTCTTAGTTGCCTTTTTAGTTGAAATAGGCAGCACAAGTGGCACGCACACGCACACACACACTCCTACACACACCCGCATGGCACAGACAGCGCGAAAAGTTTTCGGCCAGCTTGTAGTCATCTTAAGATGCGAGTTGTCGATAAGTTTAAGTTGCCATGTGTTTAGCTAAGATCTCTCTCCCCCTCTCCCTCTCTCTCTTTCGGCGCACGTGTGTGTGAAGCAAGTTCAACTAGTTGGCAACTTCAGCCAAGAGGAAGAAGTACGAGAGGGAACTCTATCCCCCACTTGAAAAGGTGCTCGAGCGCATTTGTTTAGCAATTTTCTCTTGATTCGCCCAATAAAGTTAATTTCTGCGCCAAAGTTTTGCTACCTTTGCCCCCTCACCCAAACCCCACACCTGCCTCACCTGTCTATGCCACAGTTAAACGACATTTTTATATGTGTATCTAGGCAACTGTAATAAATTATTTCGATTGTTTTTGGGCAAAGTTTGTTCGAATATTTGCGAGATAAGTTGAGCTCGCGAGTTAGTTAAAGAGTTTCTCAATGGGTTCGAAATCGAATAACTAAATTAAGCAGCAGATAAACATGGGCAAAAGGATTAACTGAGCTAGTTGGCTGGCAAGTTAGCCAGATAAGGCACAACGTGAGGGAATATTTATAAATAAGCTTAATTTTAAGCCTCGTTTAGCGTATGAACGTATTTTCAATCGCGCTCGAAAGTAGGCAACACTTTTTACAGAACTCACTCACGTATAAAAAGTATTTTCAAACGCGCTCGAAAGTAGGCAACACTTTTAGGCACTTTTACTTGTGGGCAGCCATTTTAAATTGCGCCGACTTGTAGGCAACATTTTTTTTATACATTTTATTTCTCAATTCTATTTCACATATCCTTTGAAGCCATTCATTTGCTTCGTTTTTTTTCTAAGAATCCTCTCTCTCTTTCCCTCTACATATACCTATGGCTTCCTCCTACACAGCTTGTTAAAGTTCGTCAAGTGTGTGCGTTCTGGGAAATTTGTGTTAAATTTATAAAGCTAACAATGTTGTTGCTGCTGTTGTTGCAGGGCAATTTGAGATCAACTGACTGAGTTGACTTGCTGCTGCTGTTGCTGCTGCTGTTACTGGGACAAATAAATTAGATTTCCGCATAATTCGATGGGCAGCCACAGGCACTAATGAAAGCAGCCAACGAGAGTCTTGTCCTCTGCACACGTACGAGTGTGTGTGCGAGAGTGTGTGCGTGTGTGCAGCAGTGTGTGTGTTATTGCAAGAGCATTTATTTTTAGTTAAATAAATTCTAATGAATTTATCAACATGTTTTTAATACATTTAATGCCAGCAGACGAACACACAAAAATGACATACGCACACACAGACTTAACACACACAGACACACACACACACAGTCATAAATATAAATACGTTTAATGGTAGTAAAAACAACAGTCGAGCAGCATCGTCAGCGTCAGCGTCAGCAGCACAAATATGCCACACCAAATGTCGCTGCCCCTCTCTCTCACTCTCTCTGCTTCTATTTCGCTCTTTCTCTCTCTCTCTGCCTTGCTTTGTCTCTTGCTCTCTCTGTGTGTGTGTGTGTGTGTGTGTGCTTTGGCAGGCATGACGTTGATAATATCCTTGCACATGTATGACGTTGCTGCCTGGTTATCCTTGCAGCTGTGGCTGCTGTTGCTGTCGTTTTCGCTGCTGCTGCTGCTGCTGTCGTTACTGGCAACAGCAGCAGCAATATGCCACAGCAATTGTTGTTGTTGTTGATTCTGTTCGCCCATTTGCTTGTTGATATGTATTTTATTAGCCCACGGAAGAGAAAGGGAAAACTTTTTCTGCGTTGGCGATTTAAATTTTCGCTACGCGTGCTAAAAATATAGGCAAACAGCAGCAACAACAGCAACAGCAACAACAGCAGCAACAACAGCAACAGCAACAACAGCAGCAGCAGCAGCAACAGCAACAACAACAGCTGTCTTAGCCAAGGGGCGATACGATTCCTAGACTCGAATCTCAAGTCTCGAGATTTTCTTCTATTTTTTTCCTGTTGTTTTTTCTTTTCTCTCTCTCTCTCTCTCTGTCGCTGCTGTTAAATGTCTCTGTTTGTTGTTCTTATTGTTTTCCCCCCTCTTTGCCTATCCCTACTCCCCCCTCCTGCATTGTTGTTGCTGTTGTGCGCTATTGTCGTTCGCTTTGTTGTTGTTGTTGGTATGTGTGTTAAGTGCGTTGGTATTTGCGTGTTTTTCTTTATTTTTCCGCTGCCTCTTCCCAACAACAACAGCCAACAGCAGCAGCAGCTGCTGTCGATGCTGCTGCTGCTGCTACCGATGTTGCTGCTGCTGCTGTGGCATTTTTCAACACTTTTTGCGTTCAACTTGTTTTCGTTTTCGTTTCGTTTTCATTTGCTTTTCGCTTTTCGTTTTTAGTTTTTATTTCTATTTGGGCCTGTGTTTTTTTCTCGTTTTGTTGCTTTAAACTTTGCACTTGTTAATTTGCTTTTAATGGCGATTGCTGCCAACATTTTCAGCACACACACACACACACACACACTCACACGCAGACAGACTGATAGACAGACAGCGCACACACACACACACGCGGCAGCATTTTTTGGGCGGCTGCGTTTTTGTTCCGATTTTCGCTTTTATTTTATTTTTCTTTCTTTCTCGTTTGTGTTTTTTTTGCTCATCTTTCTGCTGCCTTCTGCGTTTAACTTGTGTGCTAAATTATATTGCCTGCGTCGATTTCAGCGTACTGTCTGTCTGTCTGTCTATGTGTGCCAGCTTATGTGTGTGTGTGTGTGTGTGTGTTGCTGTTTTGTAATTTGATTTCTTTGCCGCCCGCCTCCCGCTGTGGCTTCAGCTACAGCTACAGCCTCAGCCAGAGAGTCAGAGCCACAGCCAGAGCTGGCTCAGCTTCAGCTTCAGCCTCAGCCTCCGGTTGTGACGCACTTTTCACTCGCGCGCGCTGCCTGCGATTGCATTTTCATTTGATTTTCATGTAATTTTCCTACGCTTTATTTTGGCATTTCTCGCGTCGTCGTCGTCGTCGTTGTCGTTGTCGTTGTGTGAATCCGCTTGACAGCAGGCTGCCTGACACTGTGAATTCAATTCTTGCTCGTTCTTGCCTCGTTCGCAATAGACACGCACAGATTGCATGAAGCGTGCAAACAGCTCGCGACGACGTTCCCGTTATGACTGAATTTCACCACGCAGCGCAGCCAGCAGCAAACCGATGCCAAGTCGAAGCGAGCCAAAAGAGAGAGAGATAGAGAGAGAGAGAGAGAGAGCAAGTGAAGAGAGAGAGAGTGTGAGCTGAAACTCTCTGACAGCCTCGTTAGCGTTCGTTTGTTTCGCTGCCGCCGTTGCTGCTGCTGCTGCTCCTCGCCCCATTTCGTGTGTACAGGCTAAGCTCACACACACACACACACACACACACACACACACACACATAGAGGCGAAAGCGGGTCGTCGTTGTTTATAACAGTTTCGCCACATTTCGTTCGTCGTCGTCGTCGTTGTCGTCGTCGGCAGCTTCGCCTTTATTTACGTAATCAGCAAAATCAAAAAGAAAGCTTTTACACAGCATCCATGCTCGCTCACTCTCTCTCTCTCTTTGCTCACTCACTCACACGCTGCCTCTGCCACTCTCTCTCTCCCACTCTCTCACTCTCTTTGGCAGTCACATGAGCGCGGTGAAAAGCTACAGCCAAGCTTTGCGGGCTGCTCGTCACGACTCTCTCTCTCTCTCACTCTCTCTCTCTTCTCCTTCGGCTTGCGCTGAGCTGGCATTAAGAGAGCGCACGCTGCTTTAGTTAACAGCCCGTTTAGCCACATTATAAATCTAACTCTCGCTTCTGCTCTCTCTCTCTCTCTTTTCTCGTCTCTCTCTCTCTTCGTGTGCCCCAGCATAATTTACAAATCAGACGACGACAACGTTGTCGACGTCATCAAAACCAAAATGCAGTTATAATGCACTCAAGGGGCAAGTTGCACAGAGAGTGGGGGGAGGGAGGTTAGGAGGGGGGCAAGGGGTAGCTAGATAGCGCAGCAGGAGGAAACGGTGCCAAAGCACGCTTGACAGCTGCCAGAGGGCGAGGCATATCTCGAAATCTCAAAGGTGTTTAGTCAACATGAGCAACAACCACACAACAACAACAACAACAGCAACAGCAACAGCAGCAACAGCAGCAACAGCAGCAGCAGCAGCAGCAGCACAAACTGAGGTTATGGTGCGGTAGGTCGGCCGCAGCTAAAATTAAATTTATTCATTGTTGTCTTTGCAAGCAGAGCCAAACAGAAGCAGCCGCAGCAGCAGCAGCAGCAGCTGCTCCTTCTTCTCCTCCTCCTGCTCCTCCTCCTCCTCCTCCTGGTGCTGCTCTGCTCCTGCTGGCTGTTGTGTGCACTTAGGATTTGGCTCTAGGGCGTATTAAAGCTTTTACAAATCGTAAGCATAATTTATTTTGTTAGTCTCTGTTACAAGTTTGATGGCAGCGGCGGCAGCGATGGCGGCTTGTGGTGACTTAATAGAATTGTATAGCAGCAGCAGCAGCAGCGGCACTCCCAGTCATCTTATTTGCCTCAGCAGGTCTCGCAGGCAGATTAATAATCATTTGAATTATGCACACAATCATCATCATCTGCAGGCAGGGTGCTTAAAACAAATGTGCCGCGCATAAAAGTAGGCAACAGTTTTTTCTTCTTCATTTCGACAGACCATAAACACTTTTTCCTGCCGTTCGCATTCCCCTTTTAAACGTTTTTATTCAAATTCCTTCCTTGCCCATAAAAGTAGGCAACACTTTTTGCTGCTCCCATTTTCCCGATCATATCTCTCTCGCAGTCGGCCTAATCGTCGCCTCGACACATAAAACCAAGTTTTATTTAAATTCTCTCACTTTTAATACACTCTCTTCTCCTTCTCCTCCTCCTTCTCCCCATCTCTACTTCCAACTGTGGCATAATTACTCGCATGAGTGTTTAACTCATGAGTTTAGCCACAAATGGCCCATAAAGTTAACACCTTTTTGGTGGGGGAGGGGGAGATAAAGGGGTGTAGGGTATACGCCCCCGCAATGTGCTGATGTGCATAGGTAATCACAGTCATAGACCGAAATTGCTTAAGCGCCAAGTAAGTCACATGGCATAGCCACGCCCACACAAGCAAACAGACACACACACACACTGAGACACACACACACACATGCAGAGTCTTTCTCTCTCTTATAACGCATACGCAGCGTTGGCACCCAGTTTCAGTTTCAGCACATAAATATTTTGCTTGCAATAAGAAAATATCTCGAAATATGTTAATAATGAGATGGGCGCGGGCAAGTGCGAATATTATTCATACATATCGCACACACAGATGACAGCCTAAGGGAGGAGGGGGGAGGGGGAGGCGGGGAAGAAGGCAGTGTAAGCTACCAAGAAGCAGCAGGAAGGACTTTGCTTGTCAGGGGACGACTGCAGCTGCAGCTGCTGCTTCTCCCGCTGCTGCTGCTGCTGCCTGTGAAAATTGTATGTGTGAAAACTGTGGAAAGCAGGCAGTAAGCTGCAGAAAATCTACATAAGTCGGTCAAGGACACTGCAGAAGGCTGCGGCTGCCACCAAATTGCCTTTAAATATAATTATTTTCCTTTATGCGTCAGTGACAGGCACACACACACACATACATATACATATTGCTGAGCTGCCTGCCAGCGACATTTAAATTTGGACTGCACACACACACACACTAACAGAGAGAAAGAGAGAGGGAGAGAGCATACGCAGAATAACTGTACAGCGTCGGCATCGGCATCGGTAACAGCATCGGCGTCGGCATCGGCATCGGCGTCGGCATCATCCATCGCTGGTTCCCTTGTAGATACTCAGCCAGATAAGAAAAGACACTTTTATGACGTCAGTAAAGCATTTTAGGCCCACATTTTGCAGCCTGACACCGAATGTTGCTGCTGCTGTTGCTGTTGCCGCCGATGTTGCTGCTGCTGCTGCTGCTGTAGCGCGCGCAAATACAGTCAGCACTGGCAACAACAACAAATAACAATAACAAGCAGAGAGAGAGAGAGAGCTGAAGAGAGAGAGAGAGAGAGAGAAAGAGGGAGAGCAGACAGAGAAGAGCTGCAATACTTTCTCTTCCCTCTAAAGAGAGAACACACTCATCACTTCTCTCATGCTCTCTCTTCGCCTGCGACACGGCAACAACATTAGTTTTAGCTGCCATCTCTCTCTCTCCGCTCGCCTCTTACAAGCCCTCCCCCTGTTCAGCTCTCCCCTCTCGCTCATCTATAACCATAAAATCAAATCACAACAATAACCATAACCATATAGCAAAGATTTAATAACTGTGATTGGAATTTGAAAAATGAATTTTTCTTCTGTTCGCTTTTTTTTTTGTACGTTTTGGTACAAAATTGTTTGTCTTGTTTTTTGGTTGGCCACCTCAGCGTGCCCTCCTCTCCTGCCCGCATCCCAAGCAGGGAGCAACAGCATCCCCTCCCTCTCCCCTTCATACACTTCAACTTGCCCACTCCAAACGCGATTCCTTTTTCGTGTCATTTCGTTTCGTTTCGTTTTGGGTTTGGTTTGATTTCGTTTGGTTTGGTTTTGCTTTGGTTTGCTACGGTTTGGTTTTGGTTTTGTGCTTTATTTACGTGGATTATTTAATGGATTTTGCCCGATGTGGATTTGGCATTGAATTTCCTGTGCGTAGCAGCGGGAGAGGCAGCAGCAGCAGCAGCAACGGCAACGGCAGCAAAACCTTTGTAAATATTGTCAATGTAATTGGAGCGCGTACAGTTTTATGGATGTAAATAAGGAATTACGAGTACCGTTATTATTGCTTTTCGAACTGACGCCCCAACCCCCCGCTCGACAGGAACTACGAAATGTTTTTTGGAACTGAAATTCGAGTGTGAAATTGTTTGATAAACGAATGTTCAAAGTCGTATAGTATAAACTCAATGAGGTGCAAAGGATTTTTCAATTTTACAATTTTCATGGAAATATTTGCGATATTATGCGCAGGGGATTGAGAAGCCCTTGATAACGAATATTACTAGGCTTATTTATGGTTTATAATATGGCAAAAGAAGAACTACATATAAAAGGAAGAACTAATATACGATTAATAAAGTAAAGATAAATTAATAAAGATAAAGATTTTTTTAAAATGCACGAAAATATCTGAGATTTTATGGCAACAAATTGAGCTGCTAAAAATATTCAAAATTGTTTGGCTTTTTATAGTTTATATAAGATTAATGTGCACAGAGTACTTGTGCAACTAATCAGCAATTGCCTATACGTAATTTTTGGAGGAAAAATACTTTTCCTAGAGCTGCTTTTAAACTGTAAATATAATGTATATTATATTTTATGGCAAATATTATAACAAAATGGCAGCAGATCAGCAGCTCGCACAAGCGCCTTTTCCTTATAATTTCACTTGTATTTCTATATTGTTTCCCTTCCTTCAATAAAAATCCTCAACAATTTCCTTCTGCTTTCCAATCAATTTCAGCAACAACCGCAAAATAAAAAAAAATCTGCATTTAAACACGATTTTTTTTTTATAATTTCCGGTCTTATGGCGTCCACATTCATTTCCGCTGCTAGAGCTGCAACAATTGCAGCAACAATAACAACAACAGAAGCAGTAGCAGCAGCAGCAACAACAGCAACAAGGACGACGACGACGACGAACATGACAAGATTTATTTGCGTGCCGCAATTATAAACTGTTCTGTTTGGCGCTTCAATTTTGGGATCCTTTGTGTGCCAGTTCATTTTGTTTACTTTCTGCGCCGCCCGCTAAATTTGCCAGTCGAAATGGCAGGCAGCAAGAGACGGGGAGAGGGAGAGAGAGAGAGAGAGGGAGACGCCGCGAGTTGAGCCAAGGGATATGCCGCACGAGAGTCAGTTCGACTGAGAATGCGACTGCGACTGAGATGGCGACACGGTTTGCATTTTCTAGGCCAAAGCTCTGTCAAGCTGGGTAACATGACGACAGCGCCCCACGGTGGGCGGGGCAGGGCAGGGCAGGGCAGGCAGTGGCAATGGCAGCCCGCAAGCAAAGTGCTGCCCCAGAGCCTTTGACAGCTCAACATCAGCAGCAGCGTCTGTTCTCATGTCCAACTCGTGGAAAATCTCCGAGTGTGTCTCCCTGGGTATACTCGCGTGTGTGTGTGTGTGTGTGTGTGTGGAAAAGCTTCTGCGGCTGTTGGCGGCATTAAACACAGCCGTCGTAGAAGTGTTTTGAAATCCAATTACCAGCGCAAATTTAATTTGTTGCTGCACTCGAAAAAGTTGCCAACTTGTGCCGCGGCGGGTTCGCTTCACTCCACTGTCCACTGTCCCCCCCGCTGTCCTCCCACCACACTCCCTCGCCTGATAGGCTATGAAAATTGTTTAGCTGCAATAAAAGGGACAGCAGGGAGAGGGGGAGGGGAAGACTAAGGGCAGCAACTGTCGAGTGGATATCAGGCACAGCTTTGCTGCTCCTGTTTTCATTTAGTCTGCCTGCGGCGCTTTGCCGCTTTGTTGTTTTCCCTGCGCAGTTGTTATTGTTGTTGCTGCTGCTGTTGTTGTTGCTGCTGTTGTTGTTGTTGTTGCTGCTGTTTGCGTGCTGGCATCATCAAGTGGTCAGAGTGCAAAGTTTAATTTGAAAAAGGTTTTTTTGTTATTATTACTTTTTTTTTATTAATTTTTACTGCCTGTTAAAGTTGTTGCTGCTGTTGTTGTTGTTTGTTGTTGCTGTTGTTGTTGTCGAGGTTGTAGGTGTTGCTGTTAGGTGTTGAATTATGAGCAAAGTTCATGAGCTGCACGACGACGACGACGACGACGGCGCCTAACAATTTATAAGCCAAATAAAGCCATGTTATGGCCATAGGCGGGTCGAGCCAAAGCTGCCCCAGCAGACGCTCTCGCACGTGCCCCTCAGTGTGTACAGCTCTCTCTGTGTATGTGTGAGTAGGTCTCCCTGTATGCGTCTGTGTGTGTGTGTGCGTGGTGAGTAACGTTTGCGCAGTTGAGGCTGCGTCGTCTTAAGAGTGCAAAACATAAATTTTTTTGGCGGGGCTTTTCAACTTGTTGTTGGCTGCGCTGTTAACTGCGAGTTAACAGAGCGCAGTTAACAGAACGCGAGTTAACAGCGAGAGTTAACAGAGTGTAACAGACACACTCGACTAATTGCCCAGTAAGGAAATCTGTTGCAATGACGCTGCACAACGTGGGAATGCTTTATTATAATTGAGTAACTGACTGAGCATGATGTGCCACATTTCAAATATACTATATATATCTCTTATGTATATATCCTGTTGGGGATACTGGGGATAATCATGAAAATTGCTTGACCTTTTTATGCTGCTTTCCTTCTTTATTTTTTCGAGTGAGTAAGAGATTTAAAAGTCTGTGCCTGGGTCTCTCTTATAGTATTCATAAGGACGAGGGCAATTTCATTAGTTGTGGGCAACATTTTTATTGTTGGCCTTTTTTATGCCATGCGATGATTGTTGCGGCACTTTGTGTGTGTGCGAGTGTGTGTGTGTGCGTATCTCTATTTGTATCTGTATCTTTAGCTATATCTCTATCTAGCTATAGCTATAGCTAGCTGTTTGCCAGCTGCTGCTGCTGCTGCCGTCACCTAATTGTTGGCCGCTGTGAAAACTGAGCACACTGAAGGAGGGGGAAGGGAGAGAGGAAGGGGGCGAGGCAAAAGCAAATAACAATTGCCTTCACTTCGAGACTTCCCGCAGCGTTTTGACCAGCACGGAACGCCTCGTGTAACTTGAAACTTGCCACGCGCGTCAAGGGGCAGAGAGAGAGAGGGGGGGAATAGAAGAGGGAGGGAGGGATCTCACAATGGGCCATAATTTGAGAGCCACTGCGAATGCGAATGCGAGACTCGACGCTTAAGCACAATGCCCCACTAAATTACAGTTAATGTTTATTTCTTGGCCCCAATGACAGCCGGAGCAGGGAGCAGAAGCTGGAGAAGGAGAAGGAGTCGAAGCAGGGAGCAGGCAGCTGGACCTGAAACGGCAGTCCAGTCAGGCATCCCAGTCGAGTAGAGAAGTCCGGTCACACAGTCGCCCTGCGCTCGCTTGCTCGCTTGGACAGTCAAGCCGAGGGCTTTGTTTATTCTTCTAATCTGTCTGCTGCTTTTTCGCTCCTCTCTTCTCTTCTCTCTCTCCTCTCTTCTCTCCTCTTGGTCACTCTTCTATCGCAGGTTGTTACTGCATTTCGATTGTATCTTTGACTGCTGCCGTTGCTGGGTTTTAGTTTAGCTCGTTTGTCCTTTGCTCCCTCCCCGCCCCTATCCCTTTTAGCCCCTTTACCCCTTTGTCCTGCTTGCCCCTTTTGTTTTAAGCTCCACTCTTCTGCTTCTGCTTCAGCTTCTTCCACTTCTCCACTCGGTTCTGGCTCGGGACAATGCTTTATTGAGTTATGGCTTGCATGCGGATGTCCGCAAACAGAGCGAGACAGGGAGACAGAATCAGAGATAGAACAGGAACGAGAGAAAGATGCAATATATACAGTCGCATTTATATAACCAACTTTGGTTATTGTATTGGCGCCTGCATCGAGCTGCACCCCCTCGCAGATCCCCGCCCGGGCCAAGAGATTACCCCATAAATTAGCAGCGTATTCACAGCGTCCCCATAAATTACGAAAAATTGTGAAAATTCCTCTATACATAGATATATTACAAATCGAATAGAATACTTACCCCAATGATTGTCTATGATTATGCAAAAATAGTAGAGCAAAACGGAAACTTACCTGAAAAGGAAAGAAAGAATAGAAAGATTTGATTAGAATTGGAACAATATATTTAAATTATGTTATAGTTTAGATATATTTCAAAATGAGAATCTGCAATCGATTAAGCTTAAAAGTTAGGTTCAAAAGTAAAAACTCGCAATTTAAAATTTTTAGATTTCCAAAATATCGAAAAATTTCAAAGAGCCTATTTTAATATATTTTAAATGTAACATTACTCAGGTTGGCAAAACATAAACAAAATGTCATTCCGCATGAAAATCAATTGATTTTTAGGAAAGTTATGATCGATGGAATATGAGGGTACTAGGCCTGTCGAGGGTGTTACATGTTAAATTTGTTGACCATTTTGACATGTTTTTTGGGTCAAAATTAAGTATCGTTTAAAATCGATTTAAACGATTGTTTATTACTAATATTAACCACCGTTATCGATTAAAAGCAAAAACTCGCGATTTTAAATTTTGAAAAAAAAAATTTTGTTGAAATTTCATAGGGGGGACCATTGTCTAAATTTCCAAATTTTCGAAAAATTTCAAACTATCTATTATGATATTATTTAAATGTAGAATCATTCAGGTTGTGAAACCATTAACAAAATGTCATTCCACGCGAAAATCGATTACTTTTTAAGAAAGTTATGATATATGGAAAATGAGGATACTAGGTCTGTCGAGTATGTCACATGTCTAATTTTTTGACCATTTCGACATGATTTTTGGGCTAAAATTAAGTGTTCTCTGAAATCGATTTAAACAGTTGTTTAGTACTAATTTTGACTTCCGCAATCGATTAAAATTGAAAACTCGCGATTTAAAATTTTTAGAAAAAAAATTTTGTTGAAATATCACAGGGGGGACCATTGTCTAAATTTCCAAATTTTCGAAAAATTTCAAACTGTCGATTATGATATTATTTAAATGTAGAATAATGCAGGTTATCAAAACATAAACAGAATGTTATTCCGCAAGAAAATCGATTGATTTTTAAGAAAGTTATAATCGTTAGAAAATGATGGTACGAAGGTGTTACATGTCGAATTGTTTGATCATTTCGACATGATTTTTGGGTCAAAATTAAGTATCGTCTAAAATCGATTTAAACGATTGTTTATTACTAATATTAACCGCCTCTATCGATTAAAAGCAAAAACTCGCGATTTAAAATTTTGAAAAAAAATTTTTTGTTGTAATTTCATAGGGGGGACCCTTGTCTAGATTTCCAAAATATCGAAAAATTTCAAAAGGTGTATAATGATATTATTTAAATGTAGAATTACTCAGTTTGTGAAACCATAAACAAAATGTCATTCCGCATGAAAATCGTTTGATTTTTAAGCATGCCAAATATGAGATAAACTGACTATGGTAATGGCATAGGGGAACCTTCGCGTTCACACACAGGCAGACCGACAGACATGTCTCAATCGACTCGACCTTTTTGACTTGCCTGATTTGATTACCCTCAAATTAGAATTCTTTTTTAACATTTCTCGAGAGTTCTTTTCCTTCTTTTCCTTTTGCATGGGGTACCAATTAAGAAATCTCATTCAAGTGCGCGAAACGCGTTGAAACTTAAAAAACTTAATCTCAGGCCGAGGAAACAAGCGAAAGACGCAAAACAGAACAAAACTCACAACGAGGGGAGCAGCAACATTTCAATTCAACTTAATTTCCAACTTTGGACTAATCTTTTCTTGTCATTGCCTTAATTGTTGACCGACAACAACAACAACAACAGAAACAACAAGGCAAATAACAAGACGAACAACAACAATTTGCAGTCAAGTTTTATGCGCACAGCCTTTTACGCCTTCCTCCTCCCCTCCTCGACCTGAGCGCAATTTAGTTGATGGCTTTACGCCGCTTTTGGTTGCCCTGGTGCCACGCCCACGCAAAAAACACCTGCGCCTCCAATTTAAACATTGCCTTAGAAGAGCTAAAAATGTAGTTGTTACATTTAATTATATTCATATCTTTTGCCTGCCAAACGTGCCACGTAATCCGACAAGTTACAAAGCGGATGGGACGACTTGGCCTCACTCTCTCTCTCTCTCTCTCTCTCTCTCTTTCTATCTTTCTCTCGCACTCAGTCTGGCAGTGGGCGTGGCGCGTAAACTTTCGTCTCGTTTCGTTTCTTGCAAACTGTGCGAAATGTACAAAAATGCTGAACACATGCCAATTACCCAGCTCCAAAAGTGTCGAGGTGCCAAAATGAGGCCTCTGCTACTCGCACAGCGCACAGCCAAAGGTGCACGAAGAAGGTTGCCACGCCCCTCTACACTCCCCTTCCCTCACCCACACTCGCACCTGGATGCCCGCACGGTTGCCAGGCACAAGCTTAAAATGCGCGAATGCCAAACGACATTTACATTTACATACAAAATGCAAAAGGAACTCAACGCGCGCCCTTACGCAAGTGTGATGGAGAATGGGAGGGGGAGAGGGAGGAGGGAGTGGCAGAGGGAGGTAGGCACAGAGCCGGGACTGTGCCAAATGGAAGGGGTTACCGAGTGGAGTGCGGGGTAAAGGGAATGTGCAGGGGTTCATGGTCTTCATATTTGGGTGCGCTCATGTGAGCAACACGGATTCGGATTCAGATTCAGATCCAGCATTGCCTGCTGCCTCCCTCCCTCTGTCTGCCCCTCGACCCCTCAGTAGCTGCCACTGCCCCAGCCTGACTTCTGCCTCCATTTATTGTTGTTGTAGTTGTGCGTTCGCACATTTTATTATTTTTTATGACTTTTGACAAAGGTGCGAAAAAGCATGTGTGACATGCGGCCAACGACTGCGTAGATACCCTGTAATTGGCAGCGCTAGCAAAGCAGCTAGATTGTTGGTAACATTTGCCCTACAAATAACAAAGAAGGAGCGAATATTTTGTGCACAGCTTAAAAGTAGGCAACATTTTTTTAAGCAAAGATGGCAAAGAAGGAGCGAATATTTTGTGGTCAGCTCGAAAAGTAGGCAACACTTTTTTTTAAACAAATATTGCGGTTTAAAGAAGTGAATATTTTGTGCTCAGCTTGAAAGTAGGCAACATTTTTTAAACAAAGAGCGAATATTTTTACCTCAGCTCGAAAGTAGGCAACAAAAAATAGAAAGCAGAAATTTATGCAACTCTAAGAAAAAGTGACAAGAAAGTGAGCTTATTATGGAATATTTTCAACATATGCAGCAACTATTTTGGCATTACACAATCTCCACATGTCTTACACAACTAATAAGCCCCTATTCCCCTCCCCACTCTGGCAGGGTATGCAGCAGAGGAGCGCAGTGAAATGGCAACTCAAACGCTTTGCAAAGGGCTTTCGCTTTTCCGACACGTCGTTTCGCGGCGACGGCGACGGCAACGGCGGCGGAAGGAAGAAATCAAGGCGCGGCGAGTCAAAAGGCAGAACGAAACAAGCCATTTGCCATTTGGGCTCTTTGGGCGCTTTTCTCTTTACTCGTTTTGGCTTCTTTTTTTTTTTTTGTTGGGTTGGGGTAACTTGATTTGCAACTCGCATGAGTCGCGGTTGATATGTGGAAAAAGTAAAAGGCAGCAAAAGGGGGAGGGAGGGGGCGGCAAGACAAGGCTGCTCAGCTTGTTCAATTGTTCAAAATGTTTCTGTTTCGTCATTGATGTTTGGCTGCTTCTGCTGCGTGCAACATTTAAGTATTTCTTTTCGAGATTGTCATCTCGAGTTGAGTTTTTCCATTTCGGATTTTCTCTTCAGTTTTTGACTTAAGTGTTTTGCCAAGCTTACTTTAACTGCCTGCCTTGCTGCCTGCGCCTTGTGTGCCCCCGTCGTGCCTCTTTCCAATTGAAATAAGAGCCAGACTGTTGCCACATTCCATTACACTCGATGCCAGTGCCCTCTCGCCCAGCTCCCCCCCTGCACCCCATCTCATTGCTGGGCTGCCTGGCGCGTCTGTCATACGCCTGGTTTGGCATTTTTTGTATTCAGCCATTTCATTCATTTCGCACAAAAGGCTTTATTACAACTTGCCCTATACTATACACAGAGGGGGAGGGAGGCATACTTCCCCTACTATATAAGGAGAGACTTCTGTATAATTTGCTTAAAGGCAGCGCACCTCATTTACCAGGCGTGTCTCGCACATTAAAGAGCAGAAAGAAAGGAGAGAGAGAGAGAGAGAGGGAGAGAAAGAGGAAAGGGCACCCGTAGCAACCCGTCAAAACTCAATTGAATTGAAGTTCGTGACGATTTCTTTGTTTTTGGTTAAAGGCAGAAAAGTTTTGTTTGCACTCAGCTCTCGAATCTCTCCAGACCGGGCTCCATCCACATCTCCATTTCGTGAAATCTGTGAGTGAAAAGTTGTGTAAGCATTTTAAATCTACCACAAGAGAGCTGAGCAAATGGGTATCAAGAGAGCGAGAGAGAGAGAGAGAGAGAGAGAGAGAGAACACGAGTGCAGGCTGCGGGCAATTTCAAAACTAATGCAAATGCTTCAAAAATGAAAGAGTAAATCGGTTTCTGCACTCTATAAAGCAGACGCAAGTGAGTTGGAGATCTCAAGGGACTATATCACATGATAATAACACTTTAACTCATTATATTTCTTCGCAAGTCTGTCTTCGATCTCTTCGAAAGATGGCAACTTGTACAGTCAGCTTAAAAGTAGGCAACAAAAAAGTGTAATGAATATTTATATAGGAAAGTAACAAGGAAATCTGTCTATTATACAGTTTTTTTCACATATGCAGCTCAGAGAGAGAGAGAGAGAACTCAAGCGACTATAAATCATCTGATATACTGATATATTAACACTTCAACGCCAACGTTGGCTTCCCACCCTCCCCTTCAACGCACAGAGTCAACTTTTCAAGGATTTCGCACCTGGTGAGGGATAAAAAAAACCGAACTTTAGCAAGTTCATTTCAAGCGCAGAGTCGGGGCGGAAAACGCATTAAACCCAATTCGCAGCACACATATGCAAGCAGCAACTGCCCTCGGCCAATATATTACCCAACTTGCAGTTTTTATCCAATATTGCAGCAGCCTATGTGGCAGCAGGCAATGTGTCACACACCCCCCCCCACAACCCACCCTCCCTCTGGCATAGATCAGTGGACTTACAGTTGGCCGCAGAACTTTGGCACTGGCCATAAACTGCATAAAACCAAAGCGAACCCAAACTCGGGGTAGAAGCTGAAGAGGCCGCAATGAAATGCATTGCCAATGCGCTTAAGTTTCATAAGCACCCCCCTCCCCCCTCCCCCGCACACACTCATACTCAGATTTCAGATTTCCGCAGATGACCGCAATGCCACGCCCCATGCTCGCATATACATCTGGATATATCTGGAGGACGAGTGTCATTTTGGCAGCAGTCGAAAAAGGAATTATCGCAAAAGTGAATTCAAGGCAAAATGGCCAATGGCTTTGGCAGCGTAACGGCAAAATTTCTCAACTCGTGACAAGAACTTTGCAAGGCAGAGGGAGAAAGAGAGGAAGAGGGGAGGGGAAGAGATAAAGAGTGAGACAGCCTGAAGATGGATATTAGCAAAGGGGCAAGGGCTGAGCATATATAGTACGTGTAATAGTTGCACAAAACTCTCGTTTGGTCAGCGCAGAACTAACTAGCGGGGGGCGAGAGAAGAGAGGGGAGAAAAGAGACACAGCAAACTGTAGAAAAAACTGAAAAACAGAAAAGAGGAAAAACTGTTATTTTTGTGTCAAATAGTTGGACAACTGTCCACGTACACGTCGAACTTTCGCTGACAGCTGCCACCAGAGGCGGAGGTGGGTCGATTGTGGGGGGGGATGTTCGTACGACACGCCCACTCACGCCTTAATGCACTCGCTGCAAATTAATATTGCAGTTTTCCTGCCCCTCCCCTGTGTGCTCTCGAAAAAAATACGAAAGGAAAAGCGAATAAGGACGATGGGACGAGACGACGACGACGGCGACGGCGACGACGACGACGATAGTTGCCCAAGTTAAGATGAGAAACTGGCAAGAAACTTTTAGCAGGCTGCCTGTCTGCGCTCATGTTGTTGTTGTAATTCTTTTTTCCAGCTGCTGTTGTTGTAGTTGTTGTTCTTGTTGTAGTAGCACAAAAATTAGTTTCTTCACTTATTGAAATGTCAATGGGAATGTCAGGCGTGGCGCGAGCTTCCTTGCCCTCCCTCTGCTCTTGCTTCTCCCCCCCATTCTTAGCCAAATTGTAATTTCCACGTCTCTCGCAGTTTTTCTTCTTCTGCTTTTCGCAGTGTGCTGGCGTCAATTTGCTTGAAATGCTTCGTGCCAAATGATTTAGCGTCGCTTTTTTCATTCCACATCCCTCGTACCCCTCCCTCCCCCACCACCCCAGTACAAAGTTGCAGCTTTTGTTTTTTTCTGCTGCTTTGGCCTCGAGGGAACTAAAGCAGCCTCAGCTGTTTGGCAGCGCGTTCGTCAATTTAGCCTAATGATATCAGCGGGATTCCTTTTCCTTTCTGGCACAAAAAAAAGAGAGAGAGAGAAAGAGAGCAAGCAAAAAGGTGCGAAACTGAAATTTAAACAAATTAAAAACCTGCTGCCACACCCACGCGGAGAAGGAGGAGGCAGAGGGGAGGCAGGGAGCTATACGACGACTGAATAAAGAATGAAAACCGAAAAAAGGTTCGCGCTTGTCGCAGCTAATGAGCATGGCCAAAGTGACAAAGTTACAGCTGCTAACTGAACCGCAAAGAAATAAAAAGGTCATTCCGCTAAGTGGCTAAGCTACCCACCCCACTTCCTCCCCTCCCCTCCTCCTACTATGTAACTGTTCGTTTTCGTTTTCAGCTTCATCTTTATTTATGTTTTATCTGCTCATCGCAAACTTCGCGCTTTTAGTTACCACAGAAATGAATGCCTCCCCCTACTCCCCCCCTTGCTCTAATATTTAAAACGCTTTTGCGGTAATTAATCAATTTGATTGATCATTTGATGCCCAAAAGCTGACTCCCCCTCCCCCTGGAGCATGTTGAAAAATGATGGGCATTAAAATGTATAAATATTTTAAATACTTGCATTATTTAGCCAATGGAGATAAATGGCTTATGAATTGACTACGCTCAATTAGTATAATGTGAACAACCCAATTCCCCCACAGAATTATAGATATATACTCTGTTTAATAGACCTGAAGAGGAGCCTACTAAAACTGTTGCACACTCAGAAATCCCTAAACGAAATTTCGCAATACTGTTTCACTTAATTGAGAGTGCGAGAGAGAGAGAAAGGAGGGAGAAGGAGGGAGCGAGAGTGCGAAACAGGTAGAATCTTCAGCTCTGTGTGTGGTTAGCGGGAGCTTCCATTACAGCAGCTTGTCGTAGTCTTAACAGCGGACGCGACTCTGGCCACATCCTGTGGACAAGCTAAAGCTTTTAAGTCCCTCTCTCTCTCTTTCTCACTCGCACCATGCTTAACAGCGCAGTGCAGGCGTGCATGAAAAGCTCTCGCAAAGCTTTTAACGCAATGTTAAGGCGCCAGATGATTTACATTATTTAAACAGCACTTGCAACTTTGTTTGCTCACACACACACACACATACAAAGTCGTGCTATCTCGCTCTGCAACAGGATTACAGTAGAGACTGACTAAGTGGGCAGCTAAAGAGGAATATATAGTTAAACTAAAGCGTGTTTTAGTTAGGCTATAGAGCATATTTAATTTACTATCCCAAACTGCACTTTAATTCACTTTTATACTCTTTCTACTTCCCCTCTCCTACTGCCCGCATAATTATAATCCCCCACCTGCAGCTATATACGTGATACTCACACTTAAGTCTGATTAATTAGCTAAAAGGCGAACAAAAACAGTTAAGCTAATGGCCAAAAAGCCCATCGACAACGTTCAACGGGGGCAGCCATAGAAACACCGGCCCCATCATTGGGGCCAACACGCAGCAAGCTGCGGCTTATCAAAACACAACATCAATACACACACACACACACAAGGGAAAGAGAGAGCGATACACACACACATACACGCGCAGCACGTGCCTCAAAGGGAAAACGTGATGCTAATCGCATTTGCCAGCGACATTTTCCCTCCCTACTTCGTCTGTTTTCCACTTTTTCTGCCCCTTTTTGTACGCTTTTCGTTCGCTTTTTGCTGCTGCAGCATATTCGCTGCTGCTGCGCTTGTTGTTGTTGTTTTTTGTCTAATTGAAAATGTTTTGCGCTGTGATTTGCGACTGTGTGTGTGTGTGTATTGCGTATACGCAGCGTGTAATACTAAAACACATACATTACGCATACGCAGCGTGTGACAATCTGCCAGCAAATTTGATTGTCATTTTATTATTATTACCACACACACACACAGAAGAGTGGGAGGGGGGAGGAACTTGGCGTAGGCGCACACGAGAATTTGCTTGAGTTGCTTTTATTTTGGGCAAACTGCTTAAGAGGCTCTCGAGTCTTATAAGAGATTAACAAAGCATTTAATCTTAGAGCTTGGCATAAAATGACACACACACACACACACACACACACAGTAGCAGTTTACCAATACACACACACAGAGAGAAGGGGGCAGGTTTGCTTTGCTCGTGTTTTGCTTTTGCTTTTATTTTTGTTTTTTTTTTCGTGTTTTTTATTGACATTTACTTGCTTAACGTGCCGATGCTGCTGCTGCTCTTCTTCCTCTTCACTCGTTGTTATTGTTGCTGTTGTTGTTGTTGTACTTGTTATTGTCGTAGGGTTTTATTGTTGTAGATTTGTTTTGCTGCTGCTACATGGTTTCTTTTTATTTTTCTTCTTCTATTTTCAGCAAAACTGCAATAAAGTGAATTTTTCCACACGTTGCATACTTTTGAGCGCAACTCTCGAGTAAAACGTTACAAAAACACACACACACAGAGAGTCACACACACACACACACACTGAGAGCGAGAGAGAAGAAGAAAATTGCAGTTGCTGCTGCTGCTGCTTCTCGTGAATTTTAAAACAATTTTTATACACAATTTTTCATTTTTGTTTGCATTGCGGCACTGCGTGAGTTTTCTCAATGAAAATTTTCTTTGTTAATTTGTTTATTGTGCGTAGACGCACACACACACACATACGCACACACGCACACAGATAGAGAGACAGCGACAGCGACAGAGCGACAGAGTCACAGCCAAAGCGAAATTTGTTGAGTTGATTATAAAACGACGACAGAGCAGAAAGTTAGCGCAACACTAGCAAAATAGCAGCAGAAATTGACAGCGCGGCTAGAGCGGAGCGAACCCAGAAAGCGATGCCAAGCGATGCGAGCGCCGCACTCGGTTGGGCAAAAGCTTTCGCAGCTGGAAGCCAGAGCGCGTATCTGGCCTGGCTTGGAAGTGGCCAAAAAACGAGGAAAGCTATCGGCCAAAGAGAGAGAGAGAGAGAGAGATAAGCAAAAGCACAGGCACAGAGAGTGTGCAGTGTGTAGAGCGCATGCGCCACTTTAAAGATGCTGGAAAGGAGGCCTGACTGAGAGAGAGAGGAGAAAGACTGACTTGAAGAGAGAGAGGGAAAGAGAGAGAGAGAGAGAGAGTGCGTCTGTGGAGTGTGGGTTGTGGGCTGTGGATTGTGTGTCAGTGTAACAATGGAAGTTTATTGCAATTAACAGCAGCGTGCAAAGGTGTGTGTGTGTGTGTGTGTGCCTGCACTGGCTGCTGTCCAATGATGCGTTCTCTTTCTCTCTCTCTCTCTCTCTCTGCAGTCAAGTGGAGGACACGGCGGCGACATCTTTTCAGGCCATTGCTCGTCTCATTAGTGTCAAGGCAAAGAGATCAGAATTGGCATAAAGCGTGCCACAAGTACGCGCATTACATGCATAATGCATGCCACGCCCACAGCGCACACACACACACGCATACACGCATGTGCAGCTTGCATTAGCCGGCTTGACAAGCCGGGTTAGCAGCATCATCGTGTCCAGGTCGAGCCCCAGAGTCCAGAGTCCAAGGCGAGAATGCAGACAAAAGCTGCACGAATTAAATATATGTAGGCAAAAAGCACTTGCATTTCCACACAATTATCATCAGCAACATCATCATCATCATCCTCATAATCATCCTCCTCATCATGATTATCAGCAGCGCAGGCAGGCAGGAACGTTGACGTTGACAAGGCTGCAAGCCGAGGGAGTTGCAAAAGAGAAAGTTCCATTTTTTGAAGGGGGGCACAACCATGTTTGCTTAGGAGTGTGTGTGTGTGTGTGTGTGTGTGCCTTGCCTGGCAGTTTGTTTTTAATCAAGACGAAACTGGGTCAGTTTGGGCTGCAGCAACTAAAAATATCATTTATGTTGTGCCCAGCCAAATGCGCCAGTTGACTTTCCCTCCTTTTTTTTGTCGTTTTCGTGAATGCATTGTGTACTCAAATATAAATACACACACACACACAGACACACTCAGAGCACACATGTATTTGTAATAGCACACGTCATCGTCCTCTCACAGGAGTTACAATTGGATGCTGTTTTAAATGCTACAGCGAATTCAGTTTGCTCGCAGCATGTTATCTAACAGACGCACTCACTGTTAACTAACAGTGCACTGTTAACGACAACAGTTAAAGTTCCTTTACAGTTGACCCAGTTCCTTTCGGCCCCGGTGTGTCTATAAATAGAGCACAGCGCATACAGTAGTTGCCTCTCTGAATGCGAGTGAGAGAGAGGGAGAGCAGGGAACAGGGAGGGAGAGCGAGAATATTCTCCACTTTACAGTGGAGCCATGTTTGGGGCTGGGGCTGGCTCTACTATGATGGATTTCTTTAGGAGAGCAGAGAGCAGGAGAGATGCGGCAAAAAGGGTTTAGACGAATTACAATTTTCTATTTATAAATAACTTAAGACTTTTGAGAACATTGCCAAGTTGATGGATAAGTTTGGAGCTAAGGCCCGTAGGCGTATCATGGAAATTGAGTGGGGGAAAGTGGGCGAAGAGGCGTGTTTTTTGCCATCAAGTGTGCACTGAGAAAGTATTCGAGTATAGTTGTGAATTGACTAGACTTATTATGCATAGAATACTTGATAAATCATCTTCGTATTACATCATCTTATGCATAAGAAACTGAGTCAATTACTGACATTAATTGCATATGACAAGAGAGTTCCCTTTTTTCTCTGCTTAAGCTTAAATAAACTATCGTTTTTCCCTAACTACTTTAATCCTAAACATCTTAAGCTAGCACTCACCTCAGATGAAGTGAGATAACACATGCGTGAATCGGTGCTCTCTATAGAGGCCTGTTGTACAATTCCATAGCGTGATTCGCGATCGCTCAAATACTCCGATCGCAGACTATCCTGACGTATAAACTCCGCACTATCCAGGGAAAAAGAAGAGATTATTAGTATACAGCATAGTATATATGATATATCATTCCCTTACCGCTGCTCGAGCGAGTCAGCACGCGCACTCTTGTAGCCCGAATCATTGAGGCTGCTGTCCTGTCGCAGCGAGGGCAACGAATCCCATGGGGAACGCTTGTGACCCGAGCCGGGCACTTGTTGCGTCATCATGCCATGCCCCGAGCCAGAGCCAATGGTTGAGCTGCCCGAGCGCCAACCGTCCGAGTGGCGGAACCACTGAGCACGTGCCGATTCACCAATGCAGCTGGCGCAACGTGAATTCGAGAAACTATGGAGAGAAAAAAGGATTAGCAAATGTTGCATATAAGATCTAAATATATCTTAAGCTCACCTGGCATTATGATCAGATAGATAACCGCGATCTCTTTCACGCTCACGTTCGCGTATCAACTCATTGCGATCGCTGTAGTAACCATCCCGATCACGATCACGTTCCTTATCGCGTATGGTGGATAAGGGGCGATGTGGGGGCAATGGCAAGGTCGATGATTTGGCATTAGCTGTGGGAAAAAGATAAAAAACTTTTAGTATTATAAAGATATTTGATTAAAGCCTAACTAAAACAGAGGCAGGCAATGAACTATATCCAGATTATTTTTAGATATAGCACGATATATAGTACGATAGTTTAGACACTGATATTCTGATTTTAAAGATTCGTGCATTGTATGGAAACTACTTACGCCTACGTAGAGGATATGGGCTGCGCTGTGTTGATCCTGGTAGGCTTTCAGCGAATTCTGATGATATTTTTATATTGTTGTTGTTGTTGTTGTTGTAGTTGTTGGTGATGATGTTATTGTTGTTGTTGTTGAATAATGTTGCAAGTTCGTGATATGGCAATTGTTTGGTTGTGGTGGATAAGTGTGCGAGAGAGCGAGATGAGCATATTGTGATTTGTATGGATAGCATTTTAAGTTTATATAGTATTATAGTATTATTTAAGTTAGTTAATAGTTTAGTATTAAAAAAAGGAAAGACAGTTTTTTTTTTTTGCAAAATGAATTAAGCGTACGCAAGTTTAGAAAACATTTTAAATTTGATTATGATTTATGAGAACTAGAGAATAATCAAAATACTTTAGCATGACATTTAGATAGAAAGGAATAACTTCTGCTTTATAGTATATAATAGAGCATGGTGTCTGAGGTAATAAAGGAATAACTTCTGCTGTATAGTATAGAGAGCTGTAGATGCTATAGATGGTGTCTGGGGTAATAAATATGCTGATTTTACTGATTTTATAAAGTATGGGGAAAATGTGTTTTGGATTCTTTAAAGATATAAATTTGTTTGGGTTCATACTGCTAGCAAGTATATGATATAATTTTAAATTTTCAAATTTGAAAATCTATAGAACATAGTTTAAAGACTGACTGTAGAGCATGTAACCCAGGAAAAACTCAAGGTATTGTCAGAAAATTAAATTAATCTTTTTTATTAAAAAATTTCCAGAGAAAACGTATACGAGTCCAAATTAAATTCGAAATTTCTACAATATATTTAATTAGCAAGCACTTTGAATGGTTTTTTCAATGCGCTTTTGCGCTGTGCTAAGCAAATGCTTTCTGATTCCCATTTATCTATTTCCCTTTTGACGCTTGCATCGTGATTCCAATTGAAATTCCTTTCGCCAGCTAATCTGAATTTCTTTGTAAGGCATTTCGCCAGTAATCTGATTATCACACACTGCACTTCCCACCTTTCCATCTGATAAACCCCCTCCCCCCCCCCTCTGGGAATGCAACTATTACACGACTGGGACATTGATTGAGACATTGACGAGGGCATGAACCGAGCGAGTGACCCAGAGGAGAATTCAAGCTAATTAAAAATTCGATTAGAGAAGACTGAATAAAACGTTCGAGAGAAGAGAGACAGAGAAAGGGATGGAGAGAGAGAGAGAGAAGAACTACAACACCAACGAGAACGAAAATGGAATGAAAGACAACTAAATTAACTACGAATACAGCAAACCGAATGTGAACCAAAAGCAAAAACCAAAAACGAAAAACTAAAACAAGACGCAGGGCAGGCACACCGAACTCACCCAGATTCTCCATGCTCTGGGAGAGCAGTGCCTCGAAAGTGTGCAGGCTATACGACTCGGCGTCCATGCCCTTGGCCAGGGTATTCCTCAGATGCATCTCGTACTCCATGAGCAGCCGCGAAGTGGGACTACCCGGTGTGGGTGTCACATTCGGTGCCTGCTGATGCTGATGATGCTGGTGCCGTGATCCGCGTGGCGGAGGATGTGGCTGATGCGACGAATGCGATTGCTGTTGCTGCTGCTGCTGCTGCGATGATTGCTGCTGCTGCTGCTGTTGCCCATACGATTGATCCTGATCGGAGTTGCCATTGCTGGAGCTTGGCGTGGTTGCATAGCACTGATTATCAAACATTACGTTATCCGAGGGCGGTGAACCCTCAATGCAGCTACGCTCACGCTCCCTTTCCAATTCCAAGTATAGATTACGCGGCGGATAACCACGTCCGATTTCATGCGAGGATCTGCTAACAGAACATTTCAATTAAATCTACGATACAAGCAACTAATGATAGAGCTCACCTCGAGCCCGAGAAGCGTGACGACTGACTGCCACTGCCGCCACTGCGGCCCATTGTGTTGTTATTCATGACGTGATGGCCACCGCCACCTCCACCGACGCCCATGCTCATGCCAGCCATGCCACCGTGCTGATGCATGTGCTGCGGCCCCAAAGTCTGCGCCGCATTGGCATTATAGTAGTTGTAGCGCCGTCGGCCCATCTCCGGCGATGTGACGGGGCTCTCGGTGCTCGGCATCGGCTTTAGCATGCGCTTCAGTGTGCTCGTATCGACATTCATGTCCTCGGTGCTCTTGGTCTTGCGTCGTGTGTTGTTGTTGATTACGTTGTGCTGGTGGTGCATGTCGTGCGAGTGCGCGTCGCGTGTCTAAGAGAACGAGAGAGATTAGATTAGACCAGACTAGACACGCGTCGCTGTCCCCACTCACCATATCATCGCTGAAATCCTTGCTGCGTGTGCCCGTGGACTTGGTTGAGGTGCCCACACTCTGATGCAGGCCACCGCCCACCTGTGTGCCCTCACTCTTGGATAGATCCATGTCCATTTGGCAGGCGCCAGCATCGTCGGTTCCCACCTGTGAGCCCACATGATTCTGTGTGCACATGTCCGAGGCGCTGCCCACGCCGGTGACAATGACGCCCGGCGTATTGGTGTTGACACCCGCATTGGCCACCATGCCACCGTCTTGTCCCTTGAGCTGACGTTGTAGGGTATCTGTGCGTAGAGTAAACACTTTGATTAGCAAAACGAACTACAAGCACACACGCTGCATGGAGGAGATGGCAACTTGCTAACCCGATACGGCAACGCTGCATGCTCTCTCTCTCGCTTACTTACCGCCTCCTTGCACCACTCCGGGGCCACCACTGGCCACATTATCGTAGAGGGAGGTGCTGCTCACCGCACTCACAACCTTGCCCTGCTGCTGGCCATCGACATCGTTGATTCTGTGTGAGCCGACATTACGCGGCAAAGTGGATGAACCTGCAATGAGGATGGCGATGAGATTTGATGGGGGATGCGGTGGAATTGAGGAGGATATTTGACATTTGACACTTGACATTGACTCTGAGTTGGGCTTGGACGCAGTGGCCTAGTTGCTAAGCAAGTATAGGGTGGTATCATATCATATATGGGAGCGGCTATTTGTACAGGCTAAGCGTAAAATCAAAAACCAAAGGAATCCTTGGGACACAGAAAACGCCAACGCGCCATAAGATGGAACACAATTTATAAAGGAAGGATACAAAAAAAAAGAGTAGGATAAATGTAAAGCAAGAGAGAGAAGAACTCTCTAACCGGTTTTGATTCTGGTTTGATTCTGGTTCGGTTTGGTTTTGATTTTTTGGTACATTTTGTGGTTTTAGTTCTCTCACCTCTAACACGTGGATCGGTTCTCAGGCGCGCATACTGCTCGGCGGACATGCAGGTGCATTGGGGCTCTTGGCGCACGCGCGACGGCGACGCGGGAGTGCTGAGCGGCTTTCGCTTGGCCTTTACCTTGCCCTTGCCCGGCGGATCCAATTTCAGGGAGTAGCTCGACGAGGCCTTTCGTGAAAATTTGAAAGAAGGCGACTGTAAAACGTCGCACTATCATTAGGTTAGTTGATTGGGATTACAAGGTTCTGTGTGTGCGGTTTCTGCTCTGCTTTCTCTGCTTTCGAAATTTCAATTTTCTTTTCTGTTCTTCTATTCACATAGATCGAGTATATATATGTACTTAGTCTGGCACAGATCTGACGAACTGGCGAAGTAAGCTTTGTTTGCTTTTTGTGTGTGATTTATTTTTATAGAGAGCAATTTGAGAACTACTAAGTAGAAGAGTGCAAAGATTTGATTAGAACTTGACGTGTAGAATACATTTATAAGTTTAGAGATAGAGAGAGAGAGAGATATAGTGGAGATATAGTAGTGTGAAGTAGACAAACATACACATACAAGCATTAGTTAGTTTAGCTACGATTAGAGTTGAGTTCAGTTAGATTAAGATTTGTTTAGTTTGAGTTTAAGTTAAGCTTAGTTTCTAAGAAGAAGAAGAAGAAGTCTAGAAGTCTTCGGGTGCATTCGTTAAGCAGCGTGTCTGGTCTTCTCGAGAGCTAATCTCTCGCGGGTTTCTCTAGAAGCGTTTTTTTTGGTGTACTTGTATAACAGTTATATTTGGATTATCTTAGCTTAGCCTAACCGTAACTCTTAGTTATTTGTTTAACATTTAAGTTTAAATTTTGATTAACTTGCTGCGAAAATAATTATTGTTGAGCATATGTGCGTTTTGCTTCGTTTTCGATCCTTGATTCGGTTTTGGAAACCTTCAACAAATATATAAATATAGATTTTATTCTTTGGTTAACCTCTGGTTAACTCTCTGGTTAACTTGTTTAACGGCCTCTCTCGGCGCTTCTCACTAGTTCTTCCTACTTCTGCTAGCTTTATTTTGATTCTTTTCTTAATTTTGCATCATTTTTTTTGAAAGTTGTTTCGATATTTGATTTGCGTATTTGATTTTTTTTTTTAAACCGCCCACTTGATTCGGGAAGAGGTTGGAGGTCTGGGTGTCGGGGGATTTAGGGCTCGTCGGAAACGGTTTGCAGGGGATAGGTAACGGTATTGTAGTAGAGGATACGTGCGATTGTTTTAAAGCGTTTTGCGTTTTTCTTTTGCATTTTCATTGTACGTTTCGGCAATTTATGTCAATTTACAACAATTATCATTTAATCAATCAATCAATTTCGTTTTTCGTTCATTCGCAAAGTTTAATTGGATTTTTATTTTCGTGGTTTTTTCATTTTTTAATTTTTTTGTGGCGCACGTGTCAAATGCAAACGAATCGAGTTGGAAATAGTATATATATTTATACATACATAAATATATAGTAGAGAGTAGTTAAATAAAGTTAATGTTAGAAGATAATAAAAGCATTTCGGGTGGGACAGAGTTGTTTTTTTTTTTTTAGATAGATAGTTAAGATAGATAGAATAGAATTGTAAGTGTGTGTACATTTAGAGATGTATTTTCAAAATTTGTTATTGTTATTTTGTTGTAGTTGTTGTGGTTGTTGTTGTTGTTGTTTAGTTGTAGTTGCGTGTAAAGTATTTGTCGAAGTATTTGTAAGTATTTTATCGTTACATTTCGAATTTAAGTACGAAATTTATTTATATAAGTATATCAAATGAAATGCATCAAAAATGAAATCAGTTGAAACGAATTTTGTTTTGTTTTTCGATCGATATCGATATCGATTTTGATTTTGAGTTTGTTTTTCGATTGATTTGGTTTTTTTTTTTTGGCGTGTTTCGAGAATGATTTCGAAAATGATTAGAAGAGAGAAAAAGAAATGAAAGAATATATAATATAAATACATTTAACAAATTTTAGTGGGTGTGCGTGTGTAGTAACTGTGTGTCGTCTGTGTAGATATGTGTGTGTGTGAGTTACAGGTGTTTAATATACATAGAGGTATTTGTTGCTGTTTGAGTTGTAGTTGTAGTTGTAGGAACCTTTGGAACTTTGGTAGACGCACACACACACACACAACAAATGGAGAAAACTTTGCACATTTATGAGATACATTTACAAAATGAACGCAGCTTGGAGACTCTCGACTGATAAGCTGGTATTCTGGTATTTTTTCTGGTATATACTTATGCGGTATGCGTGTGCTTAGCGATTTGTGGGTTGAAAACTTGTGACAGTAAGAGGAGCAGGAAGAGAGAGAGAGAGAGACACATCAAGTGAAGTGAAGAGGAGTTTACAACAACAGTTACGACACTTAAGGACACTGTTTCGTATGCGAGTGTGCGTGTGTGTGCGATGCGCGCGTGTGTGTGTGTGTATATGCAGTTGGATGGAAGATCTTACACATGCCCGACTCTAAGGGGAGCACTACTTGAGACATTGAGAGATAGAGATACACATTTAGAGTGGATTTTTACGTTCAAGCGATCTTATCTTATGGATTAAAGTACTGTAATCTTTCTCTGCGGTGACATATAAAAGATTTGGTTAACATTTAGCTGTAGTAGTAGTAGATCTTAGTAGCAGCAGTGGAAGTTAGTAGTAGTAGTAGAAGTAGTAGTAGTAGATAGTACTGTGTTGTGACATAAATAAATAATATGAAGCGATACTAACGTATTTTTTTACAATGTAAGATACCTGCAACAAATGAGGCGCAAAGTAAGAAAAGAAACGAAACAATTATTAGATACTAATCCAGACAGTTAATGTTTGACTAGATGGGTGTATGGTGTAGTCTGTTTTAAGAGGGGTCTGTTCCGAGTATTACAGTGTCTTGGTGTAGTATATAGAGACAGTATGTTAATTACAAGTCAATTGGTACGGAAATTGAGAAAGTTCTGTTAGACTTTTTACAGTTTCTTTTATACAATTTTATTTGCTTTTTCTCTTCTCCATTTCCGTCCAGTTTTCTCACTTACGTTTTGTACTCAACGTGTTAAAGCAGTTTTAGTTCTAAAGCTTATAAATGATATATGTTGCACTACGTAGTATACATCTTACTTTACTTTTTGCCAAATTCTTTTTAAAGAAAAGGAAAAGTATAATCAGAAAACACAATCTCAATACAAAACTCAAAGATAATTTCAAATACAATGCCAAATTGATTAAATTTCGGTATAGTCAACTAATGAACGAGAATATATATATATGAAGATATATATAAATATATATGTATGTATATACTTATTGTTGTTGTTGTTGTAGTATAAGTATGTTAACAGTTTTAGCAGCAGTTTTGCTTGAGCAGTTGTAGAGAGAGCGTTATGTCTGTCTATGTGACTGGGTGGCAGTGACTGCGACTGTGACAGTGACTGTGACTTATGACATGGCATGAATTGAGGCTATTTGCGTACTTAAATGATTGGCACAACTCGATTTCAATTCGATTTCAATATGAACACACAAAATTTGCATAAGCTTCGATAGTTGCTACAAACTATCGAACTATCGTTACTACTATCGTTTCTTTTGCAGCTCTAACAACGTATGTTACAGTTACAAAGATGACAAGATGATAGAACTTGCGAAAACTTCAGCCCGCATCATCATTAAACATTCATCACGGTCGGTCATCATCACAGCATCATCAACTTGTGGTCTGCCTTCTGTGGTTGGGTGGTTCTTTGGGTTCTTGTTAGGTAGATTGGTTCTAGAACTGCCCAACTTGCTGTTGCTGTAGTTGTTAGTAGAGTGTGCTGTATGTGTGTGTATTTCTATGTGTGTGTGTGTAGTTAGAGTGTTGTGGGTGGCTGAGGTGGTTTTCTCATTTCTTTTTTTTTTTTTTTTTTTGGTGGTTGAGGTATCAGTTGAGGTGGTTGCTTGTCGTCGTCGTTGTGGCGTATGCACAGAATGCAACACACATACTGTAAGAGAATACTTACACAGCATTCTCGGAACTGTTTGGCATCGATTGGCGACGTGAAATTGAGTCCCCAAGTATCGTTAGTCATTGGATCCTTCCAGTAAACAAAGCATTCCGATGCCTGGCCAATGCGTGTGCCTGTTGTGTGAACCACACAGAGTTTCCAATTAGTCGCAAGCAAACAGCAGAAGGAAGAGGGGGTAGGGGGAGGGAGGGGGGAGGAGTAATTACTCACCTGGCTGCACAAGTCGCACATCGAGTATCTTGTCCACCTGACTGTTGTAGGCGGTGATGTGAAAGATGCACTCGGGCGAGTCCTGAATGCATGTGATGTTGACAGGAACCAAATCTTCAGACACTTGTTGCCACTTGACGGTGCCGGCGCCACTTGCCGATACGTGAAAGACCTCAGCCCACAACCTGAACGAACTAGCGTTGGTTAATAAAACAGTTTGTCGCATATAGATTAAAGTTGTGGTTGTTGGTTATAGTTGTAGTTCAAGTTGTTGTTAGTTGGTTGAAGATAGGTTCATTTCAGATTCAATTGGTTGTGGTTATATGGTGGGTTGTCGGGTTGTTCGGGTAGTACATCCAATTTGAAATTTTGTGGGATTCATTCAATCGAAAGTAAAAGCAAACAAGGAAGTTGTTGTAGTTGTTGCAGTTGTAAGTTTTTTAGGGGGTAGGTAAAGTTTTGTAGCAGGTGACAGATTTGTTGTTGTTGTATTGGCCATGTGTTTTGTGTAGTTGTAATTGTTGTTGTTGTTGAAAGTGTAGACAATATCGTAAGTTTTTGTATCGTGTCGATTGTTTTGTTTTTGTTTTTGTTTTTTTTTTGAAAGAAAGAAAAACCAGAAGAAGAACACAATTAGTTAATTACAAAAAGTTATCGAAAGAGCGAATTCAATTCTTGTTCTTGTGTAGCCACACACACAAACAGTCGTAGAACATAAAGAGTCAACTACACACACACACATACAGACAGAGAGGGTGCTGCAACAGTTGCCACTTGCACACACTCACCTTAGTAGATGACCATCCCGACGACGAGAGCTTTGCCAGGGTGAATCCTCATAGCGATAGGCTTTGCGCATAAGCGGAGCACAGGAACAGCTCAGTTTGTTGCCCATGGCGCAGTTAGCACAGCCAGCCGCAGCTCCTAAAGGAATTAGAGCAGAGATTAAAGAGAGATCTTCCAGTTTATATCGTATATTTGCAAACTTACCTTTACCAGAGGCACCCCGATGTCACCACATGCCGCTCACGTCCGCCTGCGAGAGCGCCTGGCCGCGATTTAGCGACTGCGAGCGTTGATTATGCCGATGGCCGTGGTAGCGACTCCCGCGCTGCAAAGCAAGACAAAGAGAGAAGAAGAGAAGAGTAGAGTAGAGAATAATTAGTAAACATGCGAAATATCTCAGTTGAGAAACCTGAAAGATTGCCTAAGAAATGGGTCAACAAGACAGCGTGGTATGCGCAAGTTATTGGAAGAGTTTGAAGAGTTTAGGCGGAAAAATACAATTTATCAAAGTATTTAACTTGTTTATTTAAATTTTATATATTTTCTATATAATCTAAAGTTTAAATATCAGACTCAAATATGTTCTCTTGTTTAAAAAATGCAACAAATAAGTCTATAAAATGCAACTTTCATTGAGATTCCGGCAGCTGTCGCATAAATCATATGCAACTTTGTTTGAACTTGAGCCGTCTATGAGGCAACAGTTGTTGTTGTGCCACACACACACACACACACATAGTCTATGATTAACTGCTGAAGCAACCCACGCCGGCTGGGGCTATTACCATCATCATCATCATCATCATCATCGACGACGTCGCGAGGTGCGAACGAGGCGAGTTCAACGCTTTAGCTGGCCAAAATGCAGTCTAAAAAACCTGACGCCTTGCCCCGGCTTGCCTTGCCGCGTGCTGTGGCGTGTAGGTGTCAACAACAACAACAACAAAAAGTGAATAACAACAAAAAACACACTGGAGATTTAGTGGCGGAAAAAAGCGCTTTGAAGTTGTTGCTTTGCTTTGATTTTTGATTTCTATAATTCTGATTCGATGTGATCGCAGTGCAGTTTAATGTTCTTTGGCACGCACCAACACACACACACACAGTCTGCCACATGTTGCACAGGCAAAGGCAGCCGCTTTTATTTATATGAATTTAATTATAAATTCTTTCGTACACCTTAAAAATACTTTTATACACATATATATATATCGTCGCGGTATATACATATATTATACGCTTGTTTTGTTTATTTGTCTAACGATTCTTCACATACGTTTTTATCTATTTTGTGTTTACCGTTTTAAGACACCTGTTTCAAGCAATATTATTGTTTATATAAATATTATCGAAACACAAAAACTATGAGAAATGCACGCCACAAACTCAACCACACAACTAAAAACTAAAAACTCAAAACAGAAAACGGAAAACAGAAAAAAGCGACGACGACGACGAGGAAAAACTTAAGCGCATTTTCATTCATTCACACGCTCTCTCTCTCGGTCTCGCTCTCAGCCTCATTGTCTCTTTGTGATCTCAAGAGTTGATGCTGCTGCTCGCCGCCCACACAGCGATCTTTATGCTCAAGAGACCGAGATCGGGCGATAACTAGCCGAATGTGAGGGCCCGCCCCCCCTCTCTCGGGCCTTCACTCTACAAGTGCCTGCCACACGTGTTGTCTGTCTTCTTGCTTGAAATTTATTTTTAAAATCAATCAAAAAGTATTCAGTCTCGCTCTCCTCTCTCTCTCTCTCTCTCTTTCTCTCGCTCTCATCAAAATGCAATGCGGAATGAAGGTGGCGACAGTTCTAGCGATTTTTTTGGGTCACAGTCCCAGACTGCGCGACGATTGACAGATTGAGTTGTGTCTGCCAACGCCAATTGACGACTTGATAGCTTGAAAGATGACCAAGCAAAGGGATAAACAATCTCAGATAGTGTGAAATATGCAAAAGAATCGGAAATATTGAATTTCAAATGAAATTTATGCAGCAAGGGTTTCCTAATAATAAAATCCATGATTTTTCTTACAATAGTATTGCATATCCTATAATTTTATGCATACTGTGTTAATTCTAAATCTTTCTCAAGTAAAAACTCTTCAAAATATTATTATATATTATGTCTTCTACTCTTCTGCAATTTATCTATATTTATTATTATAATAAATAATATTCCAATAAATTTTTAAAGCACACCTATTTTATTTATAGTTTTAAGTTTCTTTAGAACAAAGATCTGCTTAGTTAGTGCTCTAAATTTGTAAAATATTGGAATATATGCTTTCCTTTTCAAAGAAACTTCCCTAAGAAACACTTTTAAACCATAATATACTGTCTTCCCCCATTCAAACTTCCAAAATTGCTGTAGCAATTCAAGAAACATTAATTTCGTGTCTTTAGTTCATATTATATCTAACTTATACACACCTCCACGTGTCCCCAGCCATCGGCATTCATTTTAACGGCTGCTTCGACACTTTCCTTGGCACCCATTTTGCGTGTTTTTTTAGTTGTTTAATCTGTGTTTAAATCTTTGTTTTGTTTTATTGCTAGTTAGTTGGATTTGCTTTAGTTTGGTTGATTGTAGTTCCAGTTAGAGATTGAGTCCGGGGAGTCGGTCAATTACAGCTGTAGATTGTTTGTTTATCCAGTGAGCTGTATATTGCTTGCTTGGGTCGCTGCAAATGATGCACTCGAGACTCGAGACGAGGAAGACTCGCAGCTGTCTGATGTTATTTATTTTGTTGTGCTGCTTTGGTGGATGTGGAGTCCTCTGGTTGGCACAACCTGAGCAACTCAATGGCGTCTGCGTCTGGAGTTGCTGCTTTGAGATTGGGTCTCGTGCAATATAAATATTGAGCGGATTGACGTTGACGTCGCTGCTGCTGCTACACTCTCGCGCTGCCCGTCGCGCTCTCTCTCTCTCCCTCTCTCTCTCGCTTGAACGGATGCTGCTATTGAAAGCGGCTTTCAATCAGCTTTCGTCAAGTTGAATGAAGCTTCTTGTTGAAAGCAGTTAAATAATAGACGAGCCTTGCCTGCTCCTGGCTGCGAGTCCTTTTGTATCCCTTATATCCTATATACATATATGCTATATATGATTGTTGTGTGTATTATTAATGCAGCCTCGAGAATTCGTTAGCTTTTTTATTCTCCCGTTTTCTTTTTCACAAGAAAATTTAACTTTTTTATTGAGTTTTTGTTTTTCCTTTTTTTTTTCTGGTGCCTTTTGCGTTGTTTAACGGTGCGTATGATTATTATATGCTTGCAGTTTGCTTGGTTAACTTATGTGGTTGTTGTGCCTGTGTGTGTTTTCTTTTAATTATATTTTGTTGTTGTTTATATTAATGTGCGCTCTGTGTGTGCCGCAGCTTTTGATTTGGCAACGCCTTTTGCCGTTGTTCGACAAAAAAAAAACACACACAAAAACGAATTTTCTCGTTTTTTTTACTCGCCGATTTTGCAATTCCTTGTGCTCGTATAACAGTTTGTTGATTAATTAATTGTGCTTGATTATTTGTATTATTATTTTCTTTTTTTTTTTGGTTTATTTATGTTTTATTTATTTTGTGGATTTTTATTCACAGCGGCAGCATCAGCAGCAGATGACGAGGACATGTCGTCGCTCTGTGTATTTGTGGCCTGCCAAAATACCTACAAAACTTAACGAAACGAAATGTTTTCACTTAACGAAGCACGCACGCACGAGTGAGAGCAGAAGAGCAAGTGAGAACAAGAGAGCGTGGAGTAGTCGCAGCAGCCGCTGCCGCAGCCGCAGCCGTGGCAGAGCAGCAGCAGCAGTCGCGGCAGCGGAAGGCGAAGAGCGGAGGCAGCGCAGATGAGCTTCGAATTACAGCGACAGCCGAAAATTGCCTGCGCTCGCGTCTTTGTTGTTGCTGTTGTTGTTGTTGTTGTACAACATATATTTTAATTTCGATTTCTTTCTTGCTTTTTCGTCGCTCGTTCGTCGTTATCCTTTATTTTGTATGCCTGTTCTCCGTGTGCGTGCGTATGTACATGTGTGTGTGTATCAGTGTGTGTGTGTGTGAGTCTGTGCTTAGAGGTATGTGCAGTCGTTGGCTTCTGCTCCTGCTTTGCCTCCCCTCCTCCTGCTCTCCTCCTCTTCACTCCGCTCGTATGTGTCTGTCGCCGCCCTGTGCTCTTCGCTGTCGTCGTGCGTGTTGGCTAAAAAGTTGCATAAATCACCACACCTTAATTTACTTAAATGTCGATTTTAGTACACTTTACGCACTTTACGCTCTTCTGTTATACACTTTTTTTTACAAATTATTTCGCACTGCCTAAAAGCGTGCTACACACAAATTTTTCTCACGCAGTCTGCGCGCTTCTCTCTTGTTTTTCGCTTACTTTTCGCTGTCAAATTACGGTTGTTATACTGTATGTATGTATGTGTATATGTTATGTATGTGTGGGCGTGTGTGTGTGTGTGTGTTGGTGTGTGTTTGTGTATGTATTTTTTTTGAAGTGTTAAAAGCGTTTTGTCAGTTGCTTCTGGAAGCAGCACCGGAGCAAGCAGCGCGAGCCACACAACCGTCGACTTCGAAAATCGCTTTGACTTTGCGAACAGCGCACACAGAGGAACGACGCAGCAGCCGCAGCCGCAGCAGTAGCAGAGGCAGAGGCAGAGGCTGTGGCAGCGACAGCATCAGCTGGCAGAGGGATATCTGCTTAGCATCGCTGTCGCTGTCGCAGTTGACGTTGGCATCGCTGCAACTGTTGGAATGTGTGCCATATTTTTTGGGGTGGCTGCTGCTGCGTCGCTGCTTTTGACGGCCCTTTGTTGTTTTTGTGTAGATGCTTGCGCTGCTGCTGCTTCTTCTTCTTTCACTGCTTCTGCTGTTTCTGTTTCTGCTTCGTGTTCGTACGCATTTTGTTACATTTATTTTACATGTCGCGTGCTGTTGTTGTTGTTGTTGTTGCTGTTAGGACGTCAAATGAAAGTTTTCGCCATTCTGTTTCACTTTAATGTCTCCCCGATGCATGTGTGTGTGCTCCGTGTACATGTGTGTGTGTGAGCATGCATGCTGGTGTGCGTTAATGTAATATTAATGTTATAATTTGCTAGGCGTACGCGACGCACTCAACCCGCTCTCGCTTGCCCACGTTCCCCTTCCCACTCCCCCCTCTACCCTCCTCAGCCCACGCCCAGGTGAAGCTACATAACGAACATGTCTGTACGTGCCAAGTTTTTGCATTAGCAGTGGCTCATAAATAATGCAGAGGGTTGCCAAGTGGTTGTGGGTGGTTAATGGTTAATGTGACCCTCCTCCTGCTCCTGCTCCCGCTGCTACTCCCGGTGCAGGTGCTGTGTCCAGTGTGCACGACAAGACTGAACAAGTCAAGTTTTTATTACTCAGGCGACAAAATTTGCTGCAGCTTCAACGCAAGCCTGAGCACAACAAAAACAAAATAACAACAACAACAACAGATGATTGTCATGGGACTTTAGTGACTTGCCCAACACTGTCGCACACATTCTCACACACACACACACGTTCGCACGCCCACACGCTGTTAGGCTGAGGCAGAGACTGAGGCAGCGCGACTGAGCGACTGTGAGCACGTTTAACATACACAAAGTAAAAGTGAAAAGCAACATCAAAATTAATAAGTAGAAAGGATGCTGAGTGCTCTGCGGCCAACGGGCCGGCAGCGCAGTCAGCGTCAACAGCGACGCCAACAGCGCAACAATACACAACAAACACACACACACACAGCAAGAGCAAAGTGCAAGTCAGACAGAGTAGGAGAGAGAGAGAGAGCTTGTGCGTCGGCGTGTTTTCAATATTTAACGAAAGCTTCCGTCGTTCAATTTATAGTTGCTGATGCTGCCTGCCTGCCTGCATCCATAATAATATTGGCAGCGCCAGTGTCACGCTGCATTCATGCGACCAATAAATACATATTTCAATAGCCTCAGACCGGGCCAAAGGACTCGAAGCGTAAACGAAAGAGTGTGCCAGAGAAGGAGGGGGAGAGGCAAGCGGGGCAACTGTGGCAGCGACGCTGCAGCTGCAGCTGAGGAGCGGCCCACAAAAACAAAAAGAAACGGGATGCGCCAGCTTAACTGACGTCAGACCTTCGCACGCACGCACACACACATACACACACACGCAGGCAGGCAGACCCCACGCACTACGCCAACGCAGCAAACGTCGCTGCTGCTGCGCGAAACTGCCGTTATCTCATTAAGAAACGTCATTAGAAACTGCAGCGGCAGCGGGCAGCGACTGCAAAAAGGCGCGTCGACTGTGCACAAAAAAAGCAACAACAAAAGAGAAGTCAACGTCGGATCTGTAAAATGTCAAAGCTCGTCGTCTCTTTTTCTTCTCTTTCCCTTTTGTTGTTCCTTTTGTTGCAATAATTGGCAATGTGTGTCGCTTTGTTGTTGCGTAAGGTTTTTTAGGGCAACTGGAGGGTGTGGTTCACCGGGGAGCCAATGTAATATACATTGTATGTGCACACACACACACACACAGACACACACACACACACACACCCTCGCGCACACATGACAAGATTGACACACTTTTCTGGGTGTTTTTGGGCATCTGCGCCGCTGCGCAAAGCTTGAGCCCGACACGAACTTTCCTGTCGTTGTGTTTTTATGAATGAATACACGAGACAGCAGCAGCAGCAGCAGCAACAACAACAACAGCGAAAACCACAGCAGGTGGAGGAGCTTTTATGCCGTATTGTCTGAATTTCAATTGTTTTTTACTTACAGCACGTGCCTAGTATTGTTGTTGCTTACTCTATAGTTGCTCATCACATTTTGCAAATCAAATTGAATATTAACTTAAATTAATTATTAATTTAGTGCACTTTTCACATTTTCAATTTGCTCAGTCACGTTTCAGTTTTCGCGCTCGTCTCACACTGAGAAAAGTACTAGAAAATACCAAAACGCGTTTAGCGATAGAACTATCGTGCATGCATTGCACGTGCCTATCGATATTGCGCAGTGTTGCGCGCAAGCGATAATATCGTTCGCATCGCTACCAACACTAAGCCAAGCAATAAGTGAAAACAACAACAACTTGTGGCATGCAGAGGAAGAAGCCGACGGCGCCGTTTTTCGAATTTGCAAATTAAATTTAATTTATGCGCAATCATAGCACGCAACATGAGCGACACAACAGCGACAACAGATGACGAATTGGCGGCACTAACAAGCGTGCAAGTGGGGCCCGAGGCGAAAGGTAAACGAGAGAATAAACAATTTTCCCCAACGCGTCTCTAACTCGTTGCGTCCTTCTGCACACAGAATTCAATTTGCTGCGTGCCGACGAGGAATATTGCAATGGTAACCTGGAGCACTCAATCTACTACCAGGTGCGTGCCCTCTTTCAATGCGCCGACCTGCGTTTACTAACCGAGGCACAGGAACTGGAAAATGTGCAGCCGAATCTAGCGGAGATTTTGGCCTGCGCCAGCGACAAAGAGAACAAAGACTACAAAAAGTGAGAGTGCACAGACCGCATTCCTAGCTCTGCCTAATCCCTCCCATCTTCCCTCTTCCCTTGCAGCAACACATTCCTTAGCAACATTCTCAGTTACCAAAGAAAAGTGGAGCAACGCAAGGCAAAGCCCAAGGCGACTGCACCGGAACAACTGGACTTCCTACACGATGTGCAGCAGCCCCAGGAGGGCTTTGTGCGCATCTCGCATATCTGTCAGCAGTTGCCCCAGGAATGGTGTGTGCTGCAGCTATGCAAGAGCTTCAATCCGGCCACATCCTACTCCACATTCTGTGACATTGCCGCCTCCAAGGGAGACATTTATCTGTCCCTGCTGCGTCACTGTCGCAGCCCTGAGCTGCCCGCAACCTGCGTGCACTTCAACCACGATGCACTGGCCAACATCTTCAAGGAGTACAGCACGCTGGTTGAACGTTTCCGACGCGTTGTCACCGTCGATCCGCTGGCCGTGAAGACGCAGGAGGCCAAGGCCAAGTACTGGAAGGAATTGAATGGCTTTGGGGACACTCTGCGCAAGCTCATAGCAGAGCTGGCAAGTGTCTTTGCTCCCTACTGCTTTCTCTTTCTGGGCAAACGCTACACGAGCCTGGAAGTGGATCAGCTCAGCAAAACAATCTTCCAACGCGTTGACCAGTTCTGCCTGGCGCACAACTGGAGCAATCATCAGCGTGTCCTGCTCTCGCAGGCGGCACTGCATGCGAATCGTTTGCTACACGAGGAGATGAATCAACTGGGCTACGAGCTGAGCAACAGCAAGAAGGAGACTGAGGTGCAGCGTGTCTATGAGCTGCTCAAGAGTTGTGCCAGTGATTGGGAGCAGCTGGAACAGAGTCAGCCGCTGGCTGTGAAGAGATTTCCCATCATACTCGTGGTGGATGAGGTAAGTTGAGCTCCAATCTCTTTTGCTTTCTTCTTTGCTAACTGCCTTTCCCTTTCAGCGCCTGGATCACATGCACTGGGAGCAGCTGGCGCCGCTGCAGGAGTGCACGCGCATCAAGTCGCTGCACAGTCTGTGGCGCCTCTACAAATGCCATCGGGCTCAGGTGCAGCATGGCTACTACACGGTGAACATCAAGCGTGGCATGACCCTTATTAATCCCAAATGCGGATCTGGCCAATTCGGGCCGTCGCTTGCGCAGCTTTCTCGAGTATTGGCTTGGCCACTGGCAGCACATGTTCGAGAAGCTGCCCACGGAGCAAACCATGACCGAGCAGGCCTTCAAGGCGGATTGCTTTGTGTGAGCAACAAAGTGGGGCAGGAGTAAATGAAAGAGACACTTATAAATACTCTTTATATCTTCCTTTTCAGCTATGCGGGTCACGGCTCCACGCTGCAGTACGTCTCCAGTCGCGTCATCTATCGCAATCGCATCAAGGGAGTCGTCTTTCTCTTTGGCTGCGATTCGACGCGCGTGATGAGCACCGGCCTATACAGCGCCCTGTATGGAGCACAGGATTATTACCACGGTGCCTTCTGTCCCACTGTGGTGGGCACATTGATGCCTGCACTGGATGGCAACATGGATAATGTCTCGGCGCATGTGTTGAGCCGTTGGCTGGCGCCCTCCCATCAGCAGGTTATACCCTGGACGCATATCGATCGCGCCGCTTGGGTCTCACAGGGCACAATCAAAGGTTGCCAGGATTGAATATAAAACTAAAGAGATCTCTGACTAATCCCATATATTATTTTAGCTGCAGCTGGAGACAACACGCTGACGCTGGCACAGCTGGCGGACTATCAAATGGGCAGCCTGAGCGCAATCCTGGCCAGCGTGCAGCAGGGCAAGGTGGAGCCGAAAATCTATAATTCATGCATATATGTCTCACGTGGTCTGCCCGCCTGGAATCTGGGCGTGGAGAAGCTGCCGTTCTAATCAAAAGAGACGCGACTGTAACAGTGATGGCAGGAAAAGTAGTAACAGCGCTAGAAATAGAACTCTGCAAGACTCTCCTGATTTATAATGCAAAACTACACGTATGTATTAAATTCAATTAACCCAAAACTAGCCCAACTAATGTATTATTATATTGTTTATCCTATATATTTAAACAAATGCAAAAAAAGTGCCAGAAAAATTGAGAAAACTTTGAGAAACTTGTAAATACAACATTGAGAAACACTTAGAAACAGTTTAAAATACAATAAGATATATGTATAGATATATAGAAAAAGGGTGCCCTTAACTTACCTGCAGGTGCAAATTGTTTGAGCTTCGCTTGAAGGTTTTTTTTAGTATTATATATAACTTTGTTTTTGTTTTTTTTTGAGTTTGGTTTAGTTTAGTTTAGTTGCTGTTTTTAGTTTTGTACAAATTGCAGTTTTAGTTTTTAGTTTGATTGGAACATTAACCGTTAGTTAGTTTTGTTTTATAGTTTAGTTTATCCATTTCAAGAAACATGCCAGATAAGAGACAGAGTTCTGAAGAAATAAAACACATATTGAGTTGGTTGTTTTTTTTTTTTTTTGAGTGTGAATGAAACAATTAATGTAAAAGGAAAGGTGAGGTGCAGAGAGAGAGAGAAAGAAAGAGAGAGACGACAATTAGATTTTAAAGTGAAAAAGAATTTGATTATAATTTGCTTAGTATTTCCGGAGTGTTTCCCCACTATATATAACTCGTTCTGCTCAAGCTTTCTAATAGTTTTCTCTGCGTTCTTGGAAATCCATTTGCGGTTCGCCTCGCCTCGCCTTGAGTCGACAATTTATTATCCAATATGCAGGGCAGGGCAGGGCAGCTAAGCCGAGACTGAGCTGCGCCCATTTGCGGATGAAGAGGGAGGGGGAGGCGCCCAAAAACGTATCGTCTTGACTAGAAAACGCCCATCTATTTATTTACTTTATTCGCCATCGCCTTCGTCTTTGCTCGTCTTTTTGAGCCCCGTCCGGAAGGAGGAGGAGGAGGTGCGCTTCCTCTCTGGCCAAGCAAAGAGTTTGGCCCTCAACCCTTTTTGGCCACATGGAGTCCACTTGACCTACTAACTCTCTGTCCCCATACTCTGTCGCATTATGACATACATTTCATTAATTAGGCGCAGCACAAACGACCTTCGACCTCATCCGATCCCTGCCGCTGCGCTGCGAATGCGTTGCGTATGCGTAATATGGCAGCGATTGCTCATCGAATTATTGTCGGCCATTTGCATGGCCAAGGTGTCTTTGTGTGTGTCTCTGTGTGTGTAAAGTGTGCACAGGTGTACAGGCATGTGTGTGTGCGTGTGTGTGTGTGTTTTAAGGCTGGTCCGCTGCGTCCTTCGTGCTAATGTCTCAATGCCGTGCCCGTGGCGCGTTTGCAAAGTGTGTGTGTAAATCATTTTAGCAGCGGCGCTGCACGCAGCCACAGCTGCCACGCCCCCAATAAACACACACACACACCCCTTCCTGCCGCCCCCCGCTGCTCCCCTGCTGCCTGGCTGAACGTGTAACATGACAGGCGACAGCTTCAGAAACAGGATATTACATAACAGGGGAGCTGCCTGCCTGCGCCTGCCTTAACAGCGACGATGTAACTGTGAATGTAAATGTGTGTGTGTGTGTGTGTCTCTCTGTTTGCGTGTGTGTGCGTGCTCCCTCTCTGTGTGTACGTGTGTGTGTGTGCCTTGCTGTCATTGTTGTTATTGTTTTTGTGCAATGGAATTCCGAACTTGCTTTTTACTTTCGACCTCTTCTTGTTGTTTATACACACACACATACACACACACATACAGCACACACATACGCACACTCCTTACACACACACACACACACCCTCTCTCGCTCGTTTCACTTACTTCATTTGCGTAAAAAACTAATGCAAATTTCTTCATCTTTGTTGTTGTTTTTTTGTCGCTGCTGTTGTTGTTGTTGTTGTACAAAAACTTAAAAAAACATTTTGCCAGCTTGCAGAGATTTATTCTCTTGCTCTACTGCTCTCATTGTTGTTGTTATTGTTATTTTTGCTATTTTATTTATTTATTTATTTTTATATGCTTAATAGAAAATGTATTTATTTATTTTATGCGACTTATTGTTGTATTTTTTATTGTTATTGAATTTTTTTATATACAAAAAATGTGCTACAAATGTTGTTGTTTTTATTTTTATTTTTTTGGTTTTTTTTGTATTTTTTTTTGATATGTTAAATATTTTTTATTGGAATTTTATTCTTATTTTGTTGCTGAAACGCTTTGTTAACTTTGGTTAAAATTCTTGTTGTTGTTTGTAGTTATTGTTTTTTAAGTTTGTGTTTTTTTTTTGTAAATTATTTGCTGCTTATTGTTGTTGTTGTTGTTGTTGCTGCTGCCTTGTGCTGCTGCTGCTGCTTTTTCTATTTTATTTTTTTTTTCATCCGCCGCGTTGCACACAACAATTCTCTGGCAGAGATAAACTGAGACTGAGGCCACACACTGAGTGAGAACTGAGTGTGCTGAGACTCTCCGTGTGCGAGTGTGTGTGTGTCCTCGCGCCAAGGCAGTTGCATCCTGCCGGAGTCTGAGCCGAGGCAGCAGCTGGCAGCAGCAGCCGAGGCCACCACGCGCCAAAAAGAGAGAAAAAGCGAACAATATTGCAAAAAACGGCAAAAGGGACGACAGCAGGGGCGGCATCGGGGGCAACTACAGTGGGGCAAAGCGCAGCAGCACGAGAAATTCCAATCGCAACCGCGACACAAACAGCCGAAAGGGATATTCGCCCTCGTCCGCAGAGAGACAATACACACGCACGCACACTCTCTCATCCAGTCACAGCGTCCTCTTTAGTGTGCGAGAGAGAGAGGAGGCAACTTTCACCTCTCGCATGTCCTCGCACAACGCGCCCTTTGTTGTTGCTGCTGCTGCTGCTGCGCTGCCTCTGTTTCACTTTCAGCGCGTTCGCAGCGCGGCACAACGTGCTACAATGATTCTGCGTTTTCATGGTGACTCCCCACTCCCCCCCCCTCCCTCTTGCCAACCCTCCCACCCCCTGCAAAAGCTTCAATGTTGTTTTCATTGTGTGAGCCACGCCGAGCACGTGACTTGGCCCAGAGCTTTCTTATCACACACACACAACATTCCCGGGGGGTGCAACCAACTGGCAGGCAGGGTTAGTCTGTGTGTGTGTGTGTGTGTGTGTGTGTGTTTGCGTGTCGGTGTGCGCGTGTCTAATGCTGAGATTTAGCATAAGCTCTGCACAGTGGGTATATGAGGGTGTTTTTGTGGGTAAAAAATAAATTAAAGTGGAAAAAAGCTATAAATAGGTTGAGATAAGGGAAAATTGTGACTGTCTGTAGGGTAATTCCAAGCAGATGGTATAGGGGCTGTAAATATAATGCTTAATTAAAACATAAGCTAAGTACAGTGGGTAACATTGAGATTTTTGTGAGCAGAAATTTAAAGCAAATAAGGAAAGCTATGAAAAAGAAAAAATTAAGGTATATGGAAGGAAACTCGAAATTAATGAAGGGATCTAAAGCATCTTTAAATATAATGCTAGAATATAATAGAAACAAGGCACAGGGGATAAAATAGCGATTTTTTGAGCCAAAACGCAAAAGAAAAGTTGAAAGACTGTAAAAATTATTAGATTATGAAATATTGTAGAATATAATAAACTTAGGAACAAGCATATAGAGCAAAATGTGTTGTAGAGCAACAGTTGTGATATAGTGGCTTCAAAAATGATCCTAAAATAATATGGGCTTAATACAGTGGGTAAAATGGTAACTTTTCTAAGCACATATGCAGAAAAGTTGATTTAAATTAAAGATTATGGACATATGCTGCTCTAGATATGTAAATATAAGTTAAAATATTACCAATACTTACGCATAATATGTAGATTACTGCTCAAAGGCAGTTTCTTCACTTTCTCTCTCTCTCTCTCTGTCTCTCTATGTCTCTTTCTCTCCATTTCTTCCAGTGAATTCATTTAATGGCCTTGCTTGTTTTATTTTGTTTTTTCTCTTTCACTTAAGAACTTACATGCTAAACTAATGCTACTTAGACCTAACTGCAGCTGAGAGGGGCGCCCTGCCTCACTCCTCCTTCCTCTCCCCTGCCACGCCCAGCTGCAGTCTTATCTAAATAATAATAATCTAATAGTTTCGCATACGAAAATGACTGCACTAATATAAAGGTAGCTTGCTTGGTTGTACGTTGATTGCGTCTCTTTGATTTCAATGTGCTGCTCTCTCTCTCTCTCTCTCTCTCTCGTTCACACACTTTTTTGTACCGTTTTTTACAAGTTTTGAACTTCCGTTTCCGTTGTGAAATTTTTGCTAGGGAGCTTCCTCCTCGGCCAACTCATCGCTGGGCAGGCTTTGCCCGCTTTGGGTTTGTGTCTGCGAAAAGTGCGTAAAATGAGCTTCCTCTCTCTCTCTCTCTCGTTCTCTTTGGTACTCACCACATTGCGATGCGGGCAATCGGCATGCAGATGGTCCTCGCTGCGACAGCGATGGCAACGCTTCGGCTGCGGTCCCTGTGCGCACTCCGAGGCGATGTGATTGGCGAATTCGCCGCAATTATAGCAGCGCATGCGGCGAGTCTTGCGATTGCTAGAAGGGGAGAGAGAGAGAGGGGGGATTAGTGTGTGTTATGGGACACTTCAGACGGAACTTACATGCGTGGGCGATAGGTGCTGCCATGGCAGCTCTCGCCCTGCCGCCCCGAGACACGTGTCGCCTCCAGGCCGCGTGCGGTGCGTTGGCATTCGAATTCCACCTCCTCCTGCTCGCCCAGCGAGCGAAAGCCGGACATTTGTATGACACTCTGTGGGGGGCAGAAGAGCAGGATTACTATAGATATACATGTGTGTGTGTGTGTGTGTGTGCTTTACCCACCTGATGCACAAATACCTCCTGGCCGCCATCGTTGGGCGTGAGAAAGCCCCAACCCTTGGCCACATTGAACCATTTGCATTTGCCCAGGCGCACGCAGCCGCATTCCTCCAGAGGATGCGCTAGGAAGAGAGTAAGGGAAGAGAGAGTTATACATATGGATAAGTTTGGATTTAGGCAGGGAGGGGAGGAGTAGGGAAAGGAGTAGGCAACGGCGCTGCAATTGCCTGTTTTGTTATGCAAATGAGAAGCAGCTGAAGAAGTTGCGCAGCGTTCCGTTCCCTTTGCCGTTATCCTTGTCCCATTTGCCGCAAGGCAACAGCTTGCAAAACGCTAAAAACAACAACAACTAAAGAGCTAAAAAACAACAACAAATCTTGAGTAGAGCGAGAGAGAGAGACACACAAAAATTCTGAAACAGGTTTCCCTATTTGTTTTTTTTTTATTTTTTTATTTATTAGAAAGAGTGAGAGAGAGAGAGACGCTGAAGCGGAATAAGGCGATTGAATGGAATGAAAATTGAATTGGAGTAGTTTCACATATTTCTTTATCTGCCTCATGTCTCCCTCTCTCTCTCTCTCTCTCCCTGCCTGCTTCATTCATTTACATTCATTCATAATTCGTGTTCCATTTTTGGCTGCTTATCTCGCTGTCATCTGTGTGTGTGTTTGCTTAGTAGTATCTGTATCTGACAGATACTCAGATACTTTACTTCTTTTCACTGCACTCCACTCCTGCTCTTATCGCTTATCTGGCAAAGCAAATGGAATTTGTGTAGCGCATTGAGGGTTGGAAAAACTTATCAACTTGCTGAAACATTTGTTGCTTCTACGCGCAGTCGGGGGAAAATTCCTAAGAAAATGCATTTTAAGGGGGAGGGGAAGAGGGCAGACTATTTGTCTTAAAATTTATAGACTTGTTTTGTTCGCTTGTTGTTTAGTATTTTTTGTTTCTTCTGGAATTTTATAGTATTTATTTGTGGTATTTTAGAGGGGGGAGAAACTTTTAAATAAATATGCAGCCTATTTTTGTGCATTTGTTAATTGTTTTAAATTCTTAAAAAAAAGAATCTATCTGTCTCTCTCTCTCGCTCTTTCTTCAGAGAGATTAAATAGAGCAGCAAACTGTGGTGTCATTTAGATGCGCCTCAACTAGATTTAAACTAGGCGAAACTCTGCAGTTCTTTTGCTTTACAACTTTAAATACGAGTATCCCTTATGTTCCCAGGGCCTCTGCCCTAGATCTCTCATCTATTGTTGATCTTCTGCGATCTGTAAACCATTCCAATTAGTTTGTTGAACATGTAAGCCATCTTCAACCACCGCCAGCTGCCTGAGATTTGCCTGGGAAACTCGCCTATTTGTGGCAATTATGTCTTCATTTTTCCTTAACAAAATCGCTGAGTTGGAAAAGGTTTTACAGAACGTGTTTTCTGTAATTTTAGATGGAATGGGAAAGAGTTTTACGACCGAGAGAAAAGTGAAAATGCAATTGGGCAGGAAAAATGTTCGAACTTTTTTTTTATTTTTGCAAAGGGGGCGGTTTACAGCGCTGTGCAGGGGTGTGGGATGTGCAGGGTGCATTCTGCTGAGGGGTGCAGGGCGGAGAGTGACCCTCTGCGAGGGTTGCTCGGTACATAAGGCAAGCCGCAACTCACACAGCGATTTGCCAATAAAAAACGCTCGAACGAAGCGAGCAAAACAGAGAATTGAGGGAAAAAAACAAATAGTAAAAAAGAACTGCGTAGTACATAGAAAGAGAAAAAAACAGCATAAGCAAAACAAAACACGCAAAGAGCGAGGTGAGGCGGGGAGAGGTGAGAGCGGAGGATCGACCAATCAGCTTGCAGTTTGATAAGATTTGCGTCGTCAAAACAAAACAGAAAAAAAAATAAACAAGAAAGCAAGGCTACCTTCGGCTTGCCGAAGGTTTTATACCCTTGCAGTTGTACACAGCTATATGTAATAGTACTCAGATTTTCATAAAATTGCAACAGGTACCTTCATTAGGCCGATCGTTGATCGTTATAAGTTATAAAACTTCGATTTTGATGAAACTTTATTATTAAGGACATACATATCTTGAAATATAACGAAAATCGGCCGATAGGCTCCATGACAGCTATACGATATATCAGTCCGATCTGGCCCAATCCGACTTATTTAAAGAGGGCAGAAATAAGAAGCTTGTGAGCCAACTTTTATGAAGATAGCTCAATAACTGGGGGACTAATTTGCGTTGCAACAGACAGACGGACTGACTGATTGTTCCTATAACAGCTATAGAATATAAACGTCTGAGATATTTAAATGGAAAAACTAAGGGCGGGTTACTGTATAACATTAAAAAGTATTGATAATGTGCGGTATTTCCAAGAACAAAACAGGTTTGCATACAAAAACCCTAATTTCAGCCGATTGTTCCTATGGCAGCTATATGTTATAGTGGTCCGATTTTGATACAATTTTGACAGCACATTAGGAACGTAATAAGAATAAGATTTGCCAAATCTTGTTGCAATATCTTAAAAAACAACAAAAATTGGCCGATAGTTTCTATGACAGCTATACGATATATCGGTCCGATCTGGCTCGTTCCGACTTATTTACAGCTCGCAGCAATAAGAAGCTTATATACCAAGTTTCATGAAAATAGCTCAAAAACTGAGAGACTAGTTTGCGTTGCAACAGACGGACGGACGGACGGACGGACGGACGGACGGACGGACGGACAGACGGACATCCATTTTTGGACTCCTCTGTTTATGCTGATTCAGAATATATATACTTTATAGGGTCGGAGATGTCTCCTAAGGTGCGTTGCAAACTTCTGGCTAAAATTAATATACCCTCTGCAAGGGTATAAAAAGTGAAACTAGTTTGGCATAGTTTGTTTTTGAATACATGGGGGAGCTGGGAGGGGGGCAGAGGAGAGGGCAGGGCTAGAGGTACGTGGGGACTTTACAGTTACTGCGCTTGTTGTTTACCTGGCGACGATCCAGCTGAATGTTCCTCAATGTGTTCCATTTTTAAGTTCGCTTTTATTTTTTACTTGATTTTTCCACAGTGTTTTCTGTTTTCTTTTTTCAAATGAAAACTAAATGCATTTTCTTTACACCAAGACACGCATATGCACACACACACGAACAACGACACAGATACACAGTTGCGAGTTACAGATACAGATACGTTTTTGGGTTCGGGTTCGATTCGAATCGGAGCTGCGGGGAAAAACGCTGCCGCTGCGCACGACGCACTTTGTCAAACTGAATTGTGAGTTGCGTTTTACTATTTCTAGGAAGGCCACAGGCCCTGACACACACACACACACACGCACACAGGCGCGCAGTCACACAGATACACACGTATGCAGAAGCCGAAAAATGTAGCTGTATCTTCAAAAACAATATTCAAACAGGGCCACGACGCACATGAGATGAGTTGTGCGTACTGTGTGTGTGTGTGTGTGTGTGTGAGCGAGACAGCCCTGCCTGTGTGTGTGTGGAAAACAATTTTGAGTCGAGCGTGTTGAGCAGTAAACGTAACACGCGCCCGCGTATCTGTCAGATACTTTACGTAGAGCGATCGACTGAGAGGCAGAGGGAGAGTGAGAGAGAGAGCAACAGAGAGCATGTGCGCTCTCCCCCCTCTACCTCTCTCTGGCGCTCTCTCCCGCTCTCTCTCTCTCTCTCTCTCAGTCTTGCCTATAGCGCACTTCAATTTATCTACGTTTTGAGATAAAAATTTTCAAATTGTGCGCACTGTACGCACGAAAATGTATCTGGGCAGCCAGCTCAGCTGTGCTACTGTGCTAACTGTTATACCTGTGTATATAAGCCTCGCGACTCGTGGCCTCTGATAGGCAGTTCTCGTTGTGATCCTCGAGGGGTTTAAAAAACACATAGAACAATCTGATTGGTAACAAAAAAATTGCATAAAAAACTGCACAACAACCCGGGGAGTTAGGCAGACACACACACACACACAGACAGACAGTCAGCCTGCCTCTTGCCACCCCATAGATTATGCACACATTATGGCTCATGTGCCGCACGAGGCACGAGGCTACCCCTTGTGTGCAACCCTCCCCCTCTGTGGCATTGTGCAACATTTTGCGCACATATTTCGGGATCGTGCATCCTCCTGGACATGGCTGCAATTTATCATGCCACGTGCCACAGTGTGGCATGCCGAATCGTCGACCAATGCCGCAAATGCCGCTCGAGCGCGCTGACAGCAGGCGGAGGCGCTTGCTGCGCGTTGAAAGCCGACTCCCCCCTCCCCCCTCTCGTCTTTCGCGTCCAGATTTAATGCAGCAAATCATGAAAAATGGAAAAACATGCACAAACACACAGAGGAAAAGTGCTCGAAAATGGACGAGGAAGAAAGAAGGAGAAGGCAGGGAAATATAGCAGAAGATATATTGATATACATGGATCTAAATGTAATGCTCTAGTTATTTTGTGTTATAATATATATATATTATATAATACATATAAGAATTTATAGAATTATTTCAAGCGTCTAAATACTGAATTTCATAATCATGTTCATAAAGAAACCACTTTATATATATAGGACCTCTATATAATAATATTATTCATTCGTTTCCACGTGAAAGTCGAGGAGGTTACTAGCAAATTTTAGCGAAATTCTCTATTCTCTAATAAATACAATTTTTCTGAAATTTCATGTTCAATATTTCGAAAATTTTCAAAAAGTCATTTATAATACTTTTTTAAATGTAGAGCTACTTTGGGTGCTGAGACATAAATAAAATGTCATTCCGCGTGAAAATCGATCGAGTCTTTCAAAAGTTATGATCGGTGGAAGTGATGTAAGATGTGCTGTCTAGTGTCGTGCATGTCTATTTTTTTGAACATTTCGACATGATTTTTGGCCCAAAATTAAGTATCTTCAAAAATCAATTTAAAGTAAAAACTCGCGATTCAAATTTTTTAAGAAAAAAATTTTTTGTGAAATTTCATAGGGGGGACCCTTACCTAAAATTTCGAAAATTTTCAAAAAGTCTTTTTTGTTATTTTTAAATGTAGAGTTACTTTGGGTGCTGAGACATAGATAAAATGTTATTCCGTGTGAAAATCGAAAATCTTTCAAAAGTTATGATCGATGGAAGTGATGTAGGATGTGCTGTCTAGAGTCCATGTCATGTCTAATTTTTTTAACATTTCATCATGATTTTTGGCCAAAAATTAAGTATCTTCAAAAATAAATTTATACACTTGTTTTATACTAAGTTTAACCTCCTCTATCGATTAAAAGTAAAAACTCGCGATTCAAATTTTTTAAGAAAAAAATGTTTCTGAAATTTCATAGGGACCCTTACCTAAAATTTCGAAAATTTTCAAAAAGTCTTTTTTGTTATTTTTAAATGTAGAGTTACTTTGGGTGCTGAGACATAGATAAAATGTTATTCCGCGTGAAAATCGATCGAGTCTTTCAAAAGTTATGATCGGTGGAAGTGATGTAGGATGTGCTGTCTAGGGTCCATGGCATGTCTAATTTTTTTAACATTTCGACATGAATTTTGGCCCAAAATTAAGTAATCTCAAAAATCAATTTAAACACTTGTTTTATACTAATTTTAACCTTCTCTATCGATTAAAAGTGAAAACTCGCGATTCAAATTTTTTAAGAAAAAAATTTTCTGAAATTTCACAGGGGGGACTCTTACTTAAAATGTCCAAAATTTCGAAAATTTTCAAAAAGTCTTTTTTGTTATTTTTTAAATGTAGAGTTATTCTGGGTGCTGAGACATAAATAAAATGTCATTCCGCATGAAAATCGATCAAGTCTTTGAAAAGTTATGATCGGTGGAAGTGGGGTTGGATGTCCTGTCTAGGGTCCATGTCATGTATAATTTTTAGAACATTACGACATGATTTTTGGCCCAAAATTAAGTATGCTTCAAAAATCAATTAAAACACTTGCTTTATACTAAGTTTAACCTCCTCTATCGATTAAAAGTAAAAACTCGCGATTCTAATTTTTTGAGAACAAAAATTTTCTGAAATTTCATAGGGGGGACCCTTACTTAAAATTTCGAAAAATTTAAAAAAAAACTTTTTTGTTATTTTTTAAATGTAAGGTTACTTTGGGTGCTGAGACATAAATAAAATGTTATTCCGCGTGAAAAATCCCTTGATTTTCAAGGCAGTTATGATCGAAATTAACTATTCAATATACTATATTTTGTGTACAGCTGCTTTTGAAAAACTAATATTTCTGGCTTCCTAAAGTTTCTACTTTTATTAGTGATAATATTCTCCATTTTTCCCTTCACAATCTTTGCATCTCAACAGCTTAGTCTGCTATCACATAAATCACAATATTTCGGCTTCCATTTCAGCGATAAAAAAAACAGATGAGTTTTTTATGATAGCTGAAGGGGAGGGGGACACGTGGACTCCTACACCAACTGGCGGCTGTTACGTAGGTCAGTACGGGGTCAGTTTGATTTTTATCCATAAAAACTGCAAAGCATACAAACAACAACAAAGGGACAGAGCGAGAGCAATGGGAGAGGGAATGGAGAGCAAAGGGAGAGCAAAACAAAAAGAGATAGAGAGAGAGAGAGAGAAAGCAGAGCGAAAGAATAAACGATGCCTCAAAAGAGGCCTGTAATCAATATTTTGCCGACAGCCGAGTCCTTTGGCCGCACAGTGTAACTGTGTGTGTGTATGCATGTGTGTGTGTGTGTGGACTGGACGCCTGCGGCAACAATGGTCGAAATGGAAAGTGCCCATTAGGGATACGAAGCACTCACATGCGCATAATTGGAACAGGATTAACAAGGCAGCCGCACATCATGAATGCACGCGAGAGAGAGGGGCAGATCGGTGGAGTGGAGTGGGGGGGGTCCATTGTCCGGTGCATTTCCGGACATGCATGGACACAAAGAGCACGAGGCTTCACAATGCGCACGGCCTAAATAATCCGCTTTAATAATATGGAAAAACGGTTGCCAAACGAAAAATTCGAGCAGGAAAATCGAGAAAAACGGGGAAAATTTTTCTGTCGGCGAATCTATGCAAAATCGCAATCACAATCAGCGAGGGTCGAGAGAGAGAGAGAGCGGGAGAGGGAGGCTGCCTGCATTTGACCCGTCTGGCACCTCTCCCCCTCCCTCTCGAACTCGCTCGCTTGCTGTGTTGTGGCATAATCCCGTTGCTTGTGTTGGTGTCCTTTTTTTATGCCAGAACGCACACAATTTGCATGTTCAGCAGGAGGCCTGATTATTGCAGGCAGCACAATAACCATTCAAGTATCCGACTTTCACTATTTTGATTGACACGTGATTGATGTTTCCATTTCGCACTGACAGCACGAGCAGCAACAGCAGCAGCGATGGCAAAAAGGAAACGGAGAAGAAAAGAAGGCCAAAGGGCGCCAACTGCAACTGGCAGGCAGGAAGGATGAAGAAGCGTGTGTGGACAGCTCAACCGACTAGAAGAAGGCGCTATAAATAGAAAATACATACTTAAATTATAATTAAACCAAGTTATACGAGGCGAGCAGCCTTCAAATGTTAATAAATATTTTGTTGTATACTTTTGCGCTGTTGATTTAAATACTGCACTTAAATAGTAAGGCATACTTTCACTCTGTATTATTATTTCGCACTAGTGCAGCTACCTACTAACTAATTCTGTGTGCCTGGTATTTTTCGGTAATAACATATGCTGAAATAGCTTAAGAGACCCGTCGCGCTGCTCATGATGTTCATCTCTCTTGCGCCGCTTGGCTGCTAGACGTTGCCTTCGAATATTATTTTCGGCTAGAATTATTATTATTATTTATTTATGTTATATTATGACAACTTAAAACATTTATGCAAGTTAAAATAAAACTGAAATTGCAAACAACAGCTTTATGAGCTTTAAATTAAATAATAATTATTATAATATATTATTATTGCATCAATAAATTCCTATATAAAAGAAATGCGTATTAAACGCGCATCAATTCGGCAAACATGCAAAGCTGACTGCGGAAGAAGAAGAAACTTAGCAAGCGCAAGTCGAGTTTGCCATCGATTCGACACGAAATTCCACCAGGCACGCAGAAATTTCAGCAGGCAGCCAGGCAGAAGTGCAAGCAAACAACTGAGAGAGAGAAAGAGAGAGCTAAGCAAAACAAAGTGCGCGTCAATTTTTCTGATTGGAGCGAGAGATATCGAGTGTGAGAGTGAGTTAGAGCGCAAGGGGTCACCAGATCAAAACAAAATATACAATTAAGTGTATCTGTCTCTCACGTGCTTGATCTCGCGCTCTGCTTATTTGCTTTGGTTTTCTTCAGCCTCACACCTTGTTGATATGTCAGTGTGTCTGCTCTAAATCTGAGTTTAGCTTGGGTTTTCAGCGACTGGCAGCGAAGCAGTGCGTCATCATAGTGATATATTAATATTTATATTTTAAATAGGGACATGATATGATGGTGTCTGCTTGTTGAAATATTTAATCTTAATAATAGCAGCTACTTGATAATAATATTATATATAAAATAAAAATCAAACCGTATTCAAATTTTCAAATAAAAATCATTATTAACTTCCGTAAGCAACAAAGTCTAATTTTATGGCAGAATTTGAATTCTCAAGCAAACGTGTTTCTGCAGCCTCGACACAAAATTACACCAAGCACGCAGCAAAGGCAGCAGGCAGACTGACAGAAAAGCAAGCATCAAATGACTGAGAAAAAGCTCTGAGCTGGAACAAAACAAACTGCGCGTCAATTGTTCTGATTGGCTCAACAAGGAAGTAATAACGGAAACTCAAAGTGAGCGAAAGCTTTGGCTTGCGAAAGTGAGAGTGGATTAGAGCGCAAAGCTTCACGCGATCAGATAGCTGTCTCGCTTGCTCTGCCATGCATAAAAGCTCTAAAGCTCAGCCTCTCGCATTTTCGCTCTCTTCCTTTGCTGTTCTATGCATACAGCAAACACCTTGCTGATATTTCTGTTCGCCTGGTGTAATTCTGAGTAAAGTTTGGTTTAGAGCAGCTCGCAGCGAAGCAGAGCTGCTCAAGGCACATTGCACTAAATGTTCCCACCTAAAAGTATGCCTTAATTTCCGAGAGTTAAGATAGTAAAGCCAAAAATCAAAGTAAAATCATAAATTATAATAATTCTTTCCCATTAACCTTCTCTTTCCCACCCACATACAAAAAGAAATGGCAAACAGATCTTTAGTATGAAATATTTTCTGTTTTATTTGTAGGTTTCTTTTTTTGTTTCTTGCATTTGCATTAATTGTGGTTTTTTTTTTCATTTAGAGATATTTTGCTGTTTTGTTTTTGTTTTAGAGATATATATTATATAATTAATAGGAATTTAAGTTGCGTTCAAATAATTTCAATAATTTCAATAATTTCCCAATTTACGCATTATAAACTGCATATATAGGTCAGTATGATGTTGTATATAGGGTAGATGTTTTATAGTCAATTGTGGATGCATTTCTTTTATTATGATTTTCGATTTCATTTTGCGTTTCATGGTGGCATAAAAGGTGAATGACAGAGACAGCGACATATGTATGTGTATGTCATATGTTAATGTACGTACGTATGTATGTATATATGTATAGCTAACATTGGAAACAGATTCAACGGAATACGATCTAAAATTTTGACTGGGGATCTTTAATTGCAATGCAAATGAAATTCGCTGCGATTCTTCTTCATTTTTAATTGTGTGTGAGAACCAATTTTGTACATTGTGGATACATAAACAAGATATATATATGTATATATATACTATATACGTGTGAGTGTAAGGTATGGATAACAAAGGCTCTACATGCACTATATGTATGTATGTATATGTATGTGTGTGAGAAGATAAATATACAAATACAGAGACAGATACAGATACAAATACAGAGATTCGATTGCAATAAAAGTCAAGACGTTACATATAAGGTAAGTATAAGTTTGGTAAATATAATAAGTGGTAAGTACTTATCGAATATATACCATAATGCAATATATTTGGATTTGATTCGTATCGTATCGTACGATCGACCTAAATCAGAGTCACTTATAACACTAAGAAGCAGTCATTTATTCTCCATTTAAAGTTACGTGTTGTCGTCACTTTTGAATCCTGAAACAGATTTCAATTTTACTGTACAAGTTGCGTCTCCCCCTTCCCTCCTCCTCCTCTTCCCATCCTCCTACGCACGCTACTACTACAAACGTGTGCTATTTTATAATAAATATATATTTATATTGATTAAAGTATATATGTATGTATATGGTATGTGTGTATAAGTATGTTACAATGAAATGAACAAGCAAACCCTTCTCTCTTCTCCCTCAGTTCCACTTCGAAAATATGTTTAGCAAAATTCTTGTGTAAAATATCGAAATAGGGCGGGGCAAATCAATCCTCAAAACGATTTGCTATATTCGTTTCGCTATACGTTTCGTTTCGTGTCTATAAAGAGTATTGTATATAGTAATTCATTCAGTCTCAGTCTCACAAATAGGAAAGTATTGTGTATGCTATGATTAAGTTTATAATATACGCTTAATGTTTTTTTTTTCATTTCTTCAAAATGGAAAAACCTTTAAAGAAAATTTGGAAAACAAAGCGAAAACGAATCGAATTGAATCTCAAATGATGAAGTCACAACCAACAACACATGCGAAAACGAAAAACCAAACTCAAGTCCAAAAGAAATAAAAAATTCAATTTCATTTTTTGTTTTTTTTTTTTCATAATTTTGATTATCTTCTTTTTATATTTTCCATGTATGTAGGTCTCCACGCAGTACTTCGTCGTTAGCGTTAGATAATGCGCATATATAAATATTGCATAGGCTTAGAGGACTACGTATAACTAGGTGTGTGTGTGTGTGTGGTGTGTGTAGTACTATCATACTATAACTATATCTATAACTCCGAAACTCTGTTCCAGCTTTCCCCCTCCCACCCCGACGCTTGCCTCTTTGTATCGCATACAAAAATACAAAAAGAATTTCGCAAAGTCTTAGTCTCAATTAGCGGGCTAACACGCGCTGCCCCCACCCCACCTACCCCACCTTGCCCCCTTTACAAGTCGAGCGACGAGCGCGTGAATACTTAAGGTTACGAATTGGTGTTGTCTCTTACAGCTACAGGTTAGCCGAATCAGCTACACTATACGTTTATGTATATGTATATATATATGTATTTGTATATAATATTATATAGTACAGACTTAGCAGCTAGTTATTATATAGATTAGATACTTATACGCTAGTCAGCCTCATTAATATTATAAGCTTAATTGTTAATTCTTAAATAATTAATCAGACAATAATTAACTAACTTAGATAATAGAGAAAAACGAAGACTAATTGAGAGCGTTTTCTGTTAATTTTGGTAAAGTACGAATATTGGTTGAAATTCTTGCTAATTCTCCTCCTCCTCCTCCTCCTCCTCATCTCCCCCTACATCCTTCTCTTTTCAATTTTCTAAGGCGCAAAGTAAGTTTGAAAGACTTGACGATAAATGTACGTAGTATGTGTCTATAACTATATAAATGTTTGTTTATATGTAGGTTAGGTTTATGTTGGGGGTTCTCTAATATTTATGCATACATTATATCATAGATGTATCAGATATACATATATCTGTTTTATGTTATGTTATGTTATGTTACTATTACTGTGTGTTTCGAAATACAAATACGTAAATCGTAAATGTAAATGTGGACAAATGGAAACAGTCAAAAGCACCGATTTTCAGCTAAGTTTTCATCTTGTTTACTTCACGTATTATAATCATAATGATAATCACTAACTGGCTAAGTGAATAATAGAGCTAGAGCTAGAGTGAATGAAGCGAATCTACTTGTAGTTTAACAGGCATTCCAAATGAATAATTACACACACACGCGTCGCGTTTCAAATCATTCTTCACCTTCTTCTCTTATTCTTCTCTCTCTCTCCCTCTTCGACTATTTACAGAGTAAAATACATACAAATATATATTCAATATGCGATTATATATATATTCATATATAAAATACGTTCTTGTTGTTTTTCTTCTTGTTCTCTCTGCTCAAATTTGGAATTGTAAGCAAATTTTCTGGTTTCTTTTACATTTTTCATTTTTTGTTTGATTTGTTTTCTTCTTTTTTTTCAGTGCTAACGAAATTCAAATAAGGCAACTTGAATCTAATTGTTTATGTTTAATATATATATGTGTGTGTATGTGTATGTATACTTTTATGCATAACTGTATTCTCGTCCTCTTTACAACTAAGCGCGCCTCAAACTCAAATCAAATTTAAATGCATTTTATTTCTCATCGAATTTATTTGCTCTGATTTTCATTTGGTTTCCTCTTCACTTCTACTCTTCTTCTTCTTTATCTTTGTTTGAATATAAAATATTTATCAAAAATAATATGCAGTTATATATTGTTTTTGTTGCTATTTGTTTTTTGGGGATTGCCAATTGTTGAGATCTTTTCTTTCATAGCGCGAAATGAGTTTGCTTTTTTTCATTCTTATAAATTTTGAGTGGGATTTTTTGTTTTGAGGGAGGGTGTGTGTGGAGACTGGGGGTGTTTTTCTATTGGGCCCGCCTCTCTGCCTATGTACAATCTAATAATAATACCGTTATGTATGCTTGTGCTGCTGCAGTGAGTCAGTCCCAAGTCCGTCAGTCCACTACGTCCGTACGGGCTTAGAGCTTACGAGCTACAACTACAACAAATTGTTATCATTTTCTTTTGTTTTTTGTTTTTGTTATTGCACTTCAATTTCTAATTTCAATGTGTCTTGTCACGCGTGCCCTACGTGCACTCGATGATCATCGGCTGATTGGATGACTCGATGACCGAAGGGCGATTCTCCTGTGATCCATGCATGTAGCCGCCGTTCTCCTGCAGCGGTTTCAGCGACTTGGGCGAGTGATGCGCAGCCATGTGATGCGGTGGTCCGAGATGCGCATGTGATGGAGGCGCCTGTCGGCCCGGAGAGGCCTGTGGTGGCTGCTGCAACTGCTGCTGCTGCTGCTGCAAGTGATGAGGCGTAGCAGCACCCGGTGGCGGTGCCAGCTGGGAGGCTGTGGTCAGCAACATGGGCGGACCACCGTGCGGCGAGTGCATGAGGTGACTCGGTGGCGGTGCCGACTGTGGCGAATGATGATGCTGCGACAGATGCAGATGCTGCTGCCCGCTGTTGCCCAGCGGAATGAGACGTGGTGGCGATTGACCGCCAGCCAAGTGACGCAGACTGGGATGCACCGGATGCATGTGCTGCTGCAGCTGCTCATAGGCCTCGCGAGAGTCGGGCTCAGGGAGATCTTTGTCTAGAGAGGAATATGATAAGATTAGAGAGTGCACTCAGTGGGAAAAGTTATCCCAAACTTACCTAGACACTCCGAGGTGGCTGCCGCTGCCATGGCCAGCTCCTCCTCCAGATTGTTTGGGCTTGCAGCTGGTCGTTTTCCAGTGCGTGCGCAATCCCGAGGCGCTGATATACTTCTTGTCGCATCCTTGGCAGACATAGGGCCGATCGTTGGTGTGCAGCCGCTTGTGCAGCTTGAGATGCACAAACTGTGTGAACTTCTGCGGGCACAGATCGCACGCGTAGGGCTTCTGTCCGCTGTGCAGGCGCAGATGCGTCTTCAGATTGGACGTGCTGGAGAAACGCTTCTTGCAGATGTCGCACTGATGCGGCTTCTCGCCCGTGTGCACCAGATGATGCTTCTGTAGGTGCGCCAGCTGGGTGAAGCTCTTCGTGCAGACGTTGCACTTGAAGGGGCGCTCCCCGGAATGGGTACGCAGATGCACCTTGAGGTTGCTCAGCTGGCCAAAGGTTTTGCAGCAGACATTGCACTCGTAGTGCATCTTGCCGTCCTTCTTCTTCAGCGGATACGGCAGCGAGCGATAGCCACGCGATGCCAGCGAGTTCGGACTGAGTGGGCTGCCGCTGCGTGGACACGAGTTGCCATCGGGGCTGAGGCTGCTGGGCGGCGAGATGCGCAGCGGGGAGAGACGCTGCAGTGGCGTCAGGGGTTGCATCAGTGGATGATTAAGCATTTGGGTGCTGCTCTGCAGCAGATGCAGATTGGATGCGGATCCACCGCCACTGGAGGCATTTGACTGACGATCGAAGGGGGAGTGCGAGCTGTGCGGGGGCGAGTGGAACGTGGAGGTTGCTGCATGCAGCGACTGTGCTCCTGCATAGCTGGCATAGCCGGGATAACCAGGCGAGTGGCTGCCAGGCTCAGCGTATCCACCATGATGCGTGCGCGACGGGGAATAGATCACATTGTGATGATGATGCACTGCAGCCGGCGGAGGCGAGCATTCGCCCTTGATCAGCGTACTCCTGCTCAGACTGTGCTCCTGTTCGCCCACCATTTGCCCCGCCAGCTCCTGCGGCTGTCCCAGATTCGAACTGGAGTCGGGACTCACTGCATTCCCATAGCGCTGCGACTTCTTGTAGCTGTACGCCATCTCCGTGGGCGATGTGGGTGGAGGCGTGGCCGCATTTGCCTGCCGGCAGGCAGCGGCGGCAGCAGCCTCCAGCCGATGCTGGCTGGTCAGGATGGTCTCCAGTATGCTGGAGCTGGGCTGCGTGAAGCGCACATAACGCTCGCCGGGACCGATGGGTTGTGGATCTGCCTCGTAGTACGGTTTGCTCAGCGGCACAATAGTGCGATTGTGCTCCAGCACAATGACCGTGGAGGAGGCAGGCTGTGCATTGGGTGGCTCCGCGGCGGCATGTGGCATATGCTGCAGGTGCTGCTCCTCACCCAGTGTGGTGGTGGTGCTGGGCGGGCACAGTGCGTCTTCTGAGGCAACTGCTGCCGCATGCAGCTCGTGCAGTTCCTCCTCCTCCAGCCCAACGCCGACGGCGGCCGTGGGCATATGCTCATCCACATCCTTGAGCGGCTCCTGCTTGACGCAGCTCTTGTTCTTGAACTCATACTTCAGCGGCATCTTCACCTTGAATTTCCGATACTCATTCTTGTCCGCCTCGCAGCTGCTGGGCGTGGCAGCTATGGTGGGCGTTACCACATTGACTGCACCCACCGCTGGTGGCGTCACGCTGCTTGGCTTCTGCGCCTGCGCTATGACCGTCTCCTTGGGCGCAATGGCCTTCTTGGAGCAGTCCAGCACATAGTTGTGCTCGCTCTCGCTATCGCTGGAATCCTCTGGCGGCGTCAGACCATCCTCCTGGCACTCGTTGCTGTGGTAACCCTCATCGGAGCGCACCGAGCGCACGCTGCCGTCCTGCGGCGTCAGCTGATGCTCGTAGTGCGTGTCCTTGCCACACAGCGGGGATCCCGCGGTCTCCTTGTCGCAGCTGCTGCTGTTCAGCGGAGAACGATCCTGCCCAATGATGACGGAGGCGTGTCTACTATGCTGTATATGCGGATGATGCTGCTGCTGCGATGAGCTGCTGCTGTTCGTCGTGCTGCTCGTGGTGCTCACATGGGCGGGTGGACTGGCACGACGACAACACGTGGCGGAGGCAGCCGAACTCGCTGACGTTGGGGCTGGAGCTGGAGGCGTTGCTGTTACTGCTGCTGCTGCCGCCGCTGCACCCGGCAGATGCAAGCCCATCACATAGGTAATGTGACTCACAGCGACCTCGGCGGGAATCTCAGGCGCAGGCATTGTATAATGTGGCTTCTTGTGCGGCAGCTCATCCTCCTCGTCCTCCTCCACATCCACATCCTGCTTGCAGGCACCAAAGATGGTGCGCTCCGGATCCACATCATAGCCCAGACGACTGGCAAAGTCCTTGCAGTACCAGACCATCAGTTCCTCGTTGGGCAGAATGTCGCGGGTGGTATAGAAGTAGATGTTCTCCTGGTGCTGGCAGGCGACCAGATTCATAACGGACAGACTGTACGCCGAGGCGACATATCTCATCCAGTTGGACTGCGAACGATCCGAGCCATCCAGATAGTAATAGTCGTCGTCCTTGAAGATCTGCGCAGGGAGAGAGAGAAAAGGCAATCTATTAGGCATTTCTCTAGAGGATTAAGCAAGAGAAACATAACAACAGAGAGTGAGAGAGACAAACAACACATTAAGCAAGCTACTAAAGAGAGAGGGAGAGAGCAACAGAGAGGGAAGGAGGTGTAGAGAGCGTTAGAGAGGAAGAGAGAGTGCAGTAGAGCGCAGCTTAGCAGGGAGAGAGAGAGTTCAGTCCCTGCCAAGCTACGGGTTAGAGAAACAGAAAGAGAGGGAGAGAGCGTGTTAGATAGAGAGAGAGGAGAGTGCGTCACAAATAAAATCAAAGCAAAAAAAATGTGGTACCTTAATATTCCCGTAGGTTATGTGGCGTGTTCCCTGCACCTGATATCATATCAAATCACAATCAAATCGAATCCGCAACAAAATGCAAAAATTTCAATTTGGAATTTGTTCGAGTTGGTTTGGTTTGGTTTTGGGTTATATATGGAGTATATAGAGTATGGTTTGTAATTGGGTTTTTGGTATATGCACATGAAATAAAAAAGAATTCAAAGAGAAAACCAGTTGGTTAGTTGCGTATAAACTTGGCCAGAAACAAAAGCAAATGGAGAGAGAGAGTTAAGAGTGTAACCCAAGATAGACAAAGTGAGTGAGTTAAACCAGAGATGAGGATGTTAGAGAATGATCTATAGATCTTTGCTTACCCGCCAGAAATAGCGCGCCTTGTTCTTATCGTTTGGATAGTTTGAGGTTGGAATGCCTTCGAATGGGCCAAAGCGTGTGCCGCGCGGTATGACGCCGCTGCTCCAAACTCCTTCAGTCTGCAGCATGGATAGAAAATGATATTATAGTTGATATATATAGGGAGAACTACCCGCACTCACCTTAACATTTGGCGTTGAGTAGACCATGGATGACTTGAGCGTCAGGCTGCGCGGCAGCGTTTTGTCCGCTCGATTGGGCAGACCACGCTCCGCCTGCACATCCGGCACCAGATACACGGCCAGACGCTCGAAATCCTCCTCCCGCATGCGTGTCACATCGTAATCCTGTGTGCCATCGGGCGTCGGACTGCGACTGCGACTGCGCGAGCGACGCAGCAGCTTGGCCTGATGATGCGTGTGATGCGCATGTGGATGCTGTTGTTGTGGATGATGTGGATGTTGTTGCTGCTGTTGCTGCTGCTGCTGCGCTATGGCAATGTGTGTGTGTTGTTGTTGTTGTTGCGCTGCTTGACGTCTTCATGGCGCCGCTTTGCACTTGTTGCTGCTGCTGATGTTGCTGCTGTTGTTGCTGCTGCTGTTGCTGCTGTGTGTGATGTGGATGATGTCCATGCATTTTGTTTTTGTTGCTGTTGTTGTTGTTGTTGTTTTGGCTGCTTAACACTAGACTTAAGTCTGCACTTGAGTTGTTTTTGCTGCTGCTGTTGTTGTTGTTGTATTCAAAGTTTCACTTGATCTGGAAGAGAGTGAGAGAGAGGGAGAATGTGTGATTAGAGAACGTAAGCTTTTGCAGCAGGCGCATTTTGCCTTTTCACTTTTTTCTCTTCCGCCTTTGCTATTAATAAATACGTCACACACACACACACACACACATGCGCATGCACAGCGGGACAGTTAAAGCTTTGCCTACTCACTCACAAATTGTTCTGAGTGTGCGTGTGTGTGTGTGTGTGTGTGCCCTGCAGTGTTGCATTCGTCTAGTGTATTTCAATGGCGTCTCGACTCGTCGCCGTTATCGGGCGAAAATAAGGCGAATTTAGCGGCATTTCGCCCTGCTTCGGATTCGCCCTCGCCGTGGCCGCTTACGTCTAGTTCAAGATTGCGGCAACGGCGACGGCGGCGGCCTTAATGGAGGTTACGCGTTCACGTTCAGGGGCAAATCAAATGCCCTCCCCCCATTTGTAGCCCCCTTTTCGAAAGGCAGCAGCCCAAATAAATCGTATAATTATTTTTGAATATTATTATTAAATTTAGGGGGGAAAAGGGAATGAGGAAAACCTGTCGCTACTCACGTGATTACAGTTCTCATTGCCCTAACTTTCGTTTTTTAATTCTGAATAATACTCAAAATACGAGTAAATTAATAAAATTTATTCCCGCTAATTGAGTTGCTCTCGCTCGCTCACTGTATCTCTTTCTCTTTCACACGCACTGCATAAAATTCATTAATTATTGCTTGACAATTTTGTTTGTTTTTGGTTTTTTTTTTCTTCTCTTTTTGACTTTTTGTGCTGGCAAATTACGCATCACTTTCCGTTTCGTTGCAGCGGTTTTTTTGTGCTCGATAAATTACGCATACGCCGCATTGGCAGTGGCAAAAACTTGCGCATATTTCCAGGCAGAAAGCAAAAAGTATGCAAAAATAGTTTCAATTTATTTTTTTTATATTTTTTTAAATATTTTTTTTTTTGTCTATGTGTGGCGGTATTTGTTGCGCTGCTGTTAGACCGGCGGCAAGGAGCGTGTTACCGCCACGACACGATTTAGCGACAAGAACCGACCGCACCGCATCCACGACTGCACTGAGGCAGCACCTCACGGCGAAGGCGACGACGGCGACCAAACAGAACTTTGTGTGTCTTCCCGTTGGAATCGCTCGCTGTCGCGCTCTCTCGCTCACACACACAGATGCAGCTATGCGGAAATGTACAATGTACAATCAGAAGGGGGAGTAGGGAGGGGCAGCAGGGGGCAGGGGGTAAGCAAAATTATTAAACTAATGTCGTGCAAAAGCGCTGCCAAACGAATGAACACACACACACAGAGACATATGCGACGCGAGTGATTCCTACTACTGACCCACATACACAGCTCACGCACACACACACACATACAGCTTGCACACACTGTACACATGCAACCGGCACAGGCGCCATAAGCAAAGCTCATTCGCCGCACTGCAGCCGGCGACGAGAGCGCTGCACTTGGCCAGCGCCAGCAGCAGCAGCAGCAGCGACAGCGGCGCCAAAATAAAAGTTTGTCGCTGCAAAAGTTTCGCTCAAGGGTTGCCGTACAAAAAGAAAGCTCTCGCTGCTTCTGCCGTTGCTTTCGCCGCGTCGAATTCAGCTGCATTTCGCCGCGCACGGACACAGGCTGCAGCAGTGCGAAGGTGGTTGCAATACGTTGTTACTTTGCCTGTCAGAGTGTGTGTGAGAGTGGGAGAGAGTGTGTGAGAGTGTATGTGTATGTGTTCGTGTGTGCTTTTGACGCTTTGTTGTACCGCAACTCGCAATCATAAATTTATTGTGCAAGGCTGACAGAGGCAGAGGCTGAGGCAGAGAGGGCCGGCAGTGGGCTGCCTTTGCCAGGGGATGGACTGTCAGCGACAGGAGATGCTACAAGTGTGATTGATGCCTGTCAATGGCGGAGGCGGCACGCTGCATACACTCCCCAGTTGCACAATTATATGTGGCAAGCTGAGCTGAGATCACAAGGAGCAGCATAGGAAAGTGAAAAGTGCATAAAAAAGTGCTTTACAAGCTGTTGAAGCAGCTCAATTGATTGTTTAAAAAAAATGAAGAACTTTATGGTGCTTAAATATTATAATATATGATATTTCCTATATTTATTATGCAGCTAAGTAAGCAAGCGGTAGAACAAGGAGAAATAGGAAAAGAGCTTTAAAGCTGCTCAAAAAGCTGCGCTGTGTGATTAAACAAGAAAAAACGCAAGCAAAAGCAGTAAGAGTATGTGGAATTCTGAGAAAGAGCTTTAGAAACTGCTTAATAAAATTGACTGTCAGATTAAGTAAGAAAAGAGCTTTTAATTTAAATGAATAACAACTTTAGCGTACTGGCAGAATCCTATACGATTTTATATAAATTTATTTAAGCTGCAAGAGCTAGAAATGACTAGACTATGATAACAAGACAACCAGGAGACAGAAAATGAACTTTAAAAGCTGCTTAATAAAATTTATAGATGAAAAAGTGTTTTGAAAACATCCTATATTAATTTAAATGTTGTTATAACATATTAAACAAAGTAAAACTCAAGTTTCTTTAATTTTATTTAAGCTTTCACTTAAGTGGCAGTTATATTTACCCCACTCACACACTAATAAATCAAACTAATTACTCCATGACCTCTATCAGAAATACTACGCGGAAACTTGACTCAATTTGATATATATTTAGCGCCTTATCAGCGCACTTCGATTGGCCTTAGTCCTGCGATAAGCACTGCAAATATTTGCCAAACACCATCGTGTTAATTGCAGTAATAACTCACCCCGTTAGGCATTTTTCAGCTCTGTTATATCTACCGCTCTGTATATATATATATCGATATATAATTATTTACGTTCCGTAACTAAATCTGCACGAGCTGCACGCACGTAGAATGCGAACTGCGGCAACGTGCAGCATAAATGAGAACTTTTTGCCCAGATACCCCGTTTGGCAATACGGATGCAACAGACACAGAGCTACAGATACTGTATCTGTATCTGTAAATGTATCTATGACTAGCTGCCGCTGTATCTGTATCTGTATCTGTGCGCTGCACTTGCACTTGCTGCGATTGCACTTCGATTCTATTTTGATGAGTGCGGAAATGTGCGAATATTTTGGCGCTGTCGCGTGACTGTAGCTGTGTCTCTCTATCTGTGTGTGTATTTTCTATCTGTGTGTGTGTATCTTCTGGCTGTGTGTGTGTGCATCTTCTAGCTGTGTGTAGGTGTGTGTCTGCTGTCTGCGTTGTTTTTAGCAATTGGCGCCAAGCTTTGCATTCTTCTTTTTTTCATCATCAGTTTCTTATTTATTTTTGGTACTTTCGATTTTCCGCTTGGCAGCTGGCAAAGGGTTTTTTTTTCGCTGCCCCCACAACTTTCGCTATACCCAACCAAAATTGGATAATGCCTGCCATTGCATATCGAGGTTCGGGTAAAACAGATGCGTCTTGAGGAAGTCTTCATATGCAGGCAAAATTGACGTTAAAATAAACAATAAACCGGGCATATAAACTATGGCAAGGTTTGGCTAGGTGTGTGAGTGTGTAGGGGTGTATAGTGTGTGTGTGTGTGTGCGTACTACAGTTGCTACTGTGTCTTTGTCTTGCTGTGTGTGCAGATAGTGCGCCAAAAAGCTTTTCGCTATCTCTGTGAAAATGAAAATAAACAGCTGCACACACACACACACACACACACACACACACACCCTCCCCTGGCTATATTTATAAAGACTTCGCCCGCATTAGAAACAAAAAGTAAAAAGCTTATACCGTTTGCGTTTCTAATCATTGCCCAGTTGCATTTGAAGGACACGAGAGCACAGCGAGACGAGACGAGCAGCGCATAGGGCAGGGGCGTAGGTAGGGAGGGCGGGACTGTTTCTGGTGCGGGAGGAGTGGGAAATTTGCTTAGAGTGGCGCAGCAAATTAAAAATAAATAAGAGACGAGCAGGCAGACACACGAACACAAAGTGCGCTATTTAACTGCATTTATACGCTAGACCCAGAGATACCCTACAGCCTAGGCAACTATATATTGATTGAACAATATAAAGGTAAATAATATTATCAGCTAGCTACCATGTTATAATGCAATCTAAACAGCCTGTAAATATTTCTAATTATTTCTAGCTCATCTACACGCTGCATATACCCTACACACAGCTCACATACCTCGCAATTTGTCAGTCAAACGATTTGTCGACTCTCGCGCAATGAGTTTAACATTCAACTTGAACGCAGACGACCCGCTGTCGCCGACGCTGCAGCTGGCGTCGCTGTCGACGTCGAGTGCATTTGAATTTTGATAAGCTTTGCACATTGCGCATACGCCGTGTGTGTGCGCGCGTAAAGTATAATAAAACTATTCTCGTATATATATAGATGTATGTGTGTGTGTATATATATAGTATACTATTTGTGAATAGAGATTCATAAGTATTCATGCAATGCTCATAATAATTTTGTTATTCTAGACCGAGCAAAAAAAACTTCCGCAACATCATCGACGACGACGACGACGCCGCATCGATCTTTATCAAATTGCAATGGGGAAGCGTTGCGAAACGGAATACAATAACAACAACAACAAAACGAAATTCAAGGACAAGTGCGCGATAGGCAACGGGAACTGTACCGAACCGCAAAAGCCCAGGCCAGGTTAGGCCATATACCATATACTACCTATATAGAGTGCGATTATATACCTCGCTGATAACTGCCTCACAGAGTGTTGTTGTCTCGCTTGCACCCAGGGCTACCAGTGTGGCCTTGTGGTATGTGCGCCTGTGTGTGTGTATGTGTGTGTGTGTGTGTGAGGGGGAGACTATCTAGGAAATCTACGCGTATCTGTTAAGTAGTCTCAATGAATAAACAAAATTTTACGATGTATTTATAAGTGCATTGCAAATATTTGTTTACAGAGCGCGCTCAGGGTACTTAAAAAAGGGGTGGGGCCCAGTAAGGGGTGTACAAATTCCCAAACAGTTTATAGTTTTGGTATTTCCAGACTGATTCGGTATTCGAGTTTCAGCAAAAGGGCGAACTAATCGCAGGAGAGCACTAAAAGGGAGAGAGTATGAGACATACGACTTGGGGGTACTCTAAGGCAGTTACAAAGCGGTTCGAACTGGTAACTTGAGTGGAAAAGAGTGAGGAAGAGTCGGAGACAGAGATAGCTAGAGAGAGAGAGACAGATAGATAGCCTGGTAGTTACACTATCACTTGCACAGTGCAGTCAACTCAAGCACTTTCATTAGAATTTCAACTTCAACTCAAGTGCAGGGTATGTAACAGTCGAGTGGCAATTTGTGCAAACCTTATCTACCCAGCTACTAGTCTATGTAATAAATCACTTGATTTGACTAGGAAATAACTAAGGTTTGACCTCTAGAACGATGATGGGCTTTCAATTATAATACTCTGCATATTTTATGCCCTTTTTGCTTGTCACATTCCAACAAAATCCACACAACTTTTTCCCAGTTTCAAAATACCTTTCTGTACTTAAAATTCGCATAATTCGCTTTAAAATCTGCCGATTAAGCTCGGCTATAGCTTTTTGTTTATGTTTTTAGCTCTAGTTTAAGCAGACAAGCAATTTTGTAAAATTTTAAAATATGCAAATTTTAACAAATTTTTCATGCCACCCCCTACAAATATTTTTGAAATTTTTTCGAAAATATGATAATGTATTTTTTGCCTTAAATTAATAAGACAGTTCGAAATTAGTCTGAAAATCCATGCCAAAAGTGTTTATCAGCCATATGGGCTGAAATAATGCAAATATACCAATTACAGGGTATATAAAATTAGCATAAACTGTTCTATTTATTTCCTTAATTTCCCATTTGCTTTTCCAGCCCTGGAGCACATTAAGTTTGCTCCGTCTGCCTGCCCTGTCCGCCCCATTCACACATTGATCTATGACATATTTACAAAAGTCTAATGACAAATTGTTGCACTTGTAAATTACCGCATAAATTATGATGTTTATATGCACTCAGAGAAACGAGCAGCAACAACAACAACAACACGAGTTGAGAACAAATTACAAAATTTTTAACGGGCGTGCTTCAACCCGGAAATGTAAATGCAAAATGAGCGACGCGACTCGAGGAAAATAGAGAAAAAAAACGAGGCAAACGAAAACGAATACGAAAAAAAAAAAGAAAAGAATAGAGAGAAATATAATAGAAACCGCGACAAATATCTGACAGAATTGTTGCAGTTTAGTTTTATTTTATGTGCATGCAAAAATGAAACGAAAACGAGATAAACGATAGGGAGAGAGAGAGGGAAAGAGAGAGGCAATTGGGGGCGCAAATGAGGCTGGGGCTGCATTCAGCTGATAAAATAAAATTGTGTGCAAAGAGCAAAGTGTGTGTGCGAGTGTGTGTGTGTGTATAATAATTGCCAGAGCTTTTTTTAGGGGGGGAGAGGCGAGAGAAGGGTATGCCGGCAGTCAGTCAGTCAGTCAGGCACAACAACAGCATCATCATCATCATCCTAACCTTGAGTCACAAGTCGAGAATGTGCATGCAAACGGAATGCAAAAATGCAATGCAAAAGCAAGAGAGGGAGAGAGAGAGAGAGAGGGAGAGCAGCAACTTGTAATGTATCTGCCTGCCTCAAGGACATGAAAAGCATGTGGATTGTAATTCAATTTATGCTAATTGCGAGCCAGAAAAAAAAAACGAGCTACGAAAATGCTATCACTAAAAAAATCTGTATAACAGAAATAGAGCTGCCTCCCCTCTCCCAACCCAACCTGCCTCCCCTTCTGCGCATTGGGGTTGCATTTAGCTGTGTGTTGTGCGGTTTCGTTGCACTTTAACCTTGAAAAATTTGTTGCTCACTTTTTTCCCCCCAAAATGCGCATGTGCAGTAGAAATGCAGTCTCTCTCTCATTCTCTCTCACTCTCTCTCTACACCTATATCTCTTCTTCTCTCACTCTCACGCCTTCTCTCTCTCTCTTTCCCTACGCTTATCAATTGACTGCCCGCATATTAATTAGTTTCAGCTCGTCAGCATCGTCTGCTGCTGTAACACTCACCCAGCCGCCTTCAGCCCCTCCCCTCCCCCTTTGGCAAGCCTCATCGACAAGTTTGTTAAAAACAAAATTTCATTTTTATTTCAAACGGCACCAACAACAATTAAAAGCGAAAGTATATGTAAAATAAATAAACAAAAAACAAAACAATTTATCCGCCTCATTTGCCTTTGCCTTCGCCTTTGCTTTTTGCCTATAAATCAGTCAGACTTTAAACTACAATTACTCATAAATATATACACGATTTATACTAGAGTCTGTTATATATATATGATATTCTAGTATATTTGTAAGCTTATTGATTGCTTTACTTTATTGGGCTGTTCACTTTGACGTAGGTCGTTCAATCGCACTACCTCATCCATCTGGCATATGTTACCCAACTACATATAGCTAACTATCCCATACTACATCTGGCGCATAGTTTTCCCTGTCTTATCAGCTGCAGATTGCAGTTGCACTTGAGGCCGCTTATCAGTTTAGATTTTTCGCAGTTTTCTCACTTATTGCGCAGTGAAAGTAGCGTGTTGTTTTTTGTTTTTCTCCCTTTTTTTGTATTTGTTATTGCGCGCTTTTTTTCGTTATTGTTAATTAAGTTAGTATTCAGCTTTGTTTTGCCAGTTTTGGTGCACTATATAGTATATAATACTATAGAATGCCGGGGGGAATGCGCTAGCAACGCTCTCACGTGGAGTATATATGTTAACTTGAAGAGGGCGTAATAGAGATAACTTTGTAGCTGCGTTTGTTTAGAGAATTTCCATGGGCAGTTTAGGCGATAAGGAAGCTAAAATACGCCCTGAAGTAGGCAGCATAAAATAACTATATATATTACTAACTAAAAACGCTATAAATAGCTTGCAGCAGGCCACTTGTAGTGGAAACTTTTTAAAAGGAAATTTCTAATTTCATTTTGAACACTAAAGACGCCCTGAAGTATGCTATATATAATATATTATATAATATTATATATAAATATAATATATATTTAATAGATATAGCTTTCCTTGCCATATATCTACCACAATTAGTCATAGCTGCTGCCTTGCAACCTTCACCCCTGGCCAACCCCTTGCAAAACTCAGACACAGCAGCATTGCATCATCTGAGGCGTGAGGTCACTGCACTCAAAGGTCAAACTGCTGCTGTGGGGCATGCAACATGGGGCAGACAGCGCCTATGCTGTTTATGATGTCATGGCTACATAAGGAAGCAAGAAAAACAGCAGAATTTCCATCAATTGAGCCAAAAAAAAAAAAAACAGAGATATAAAACTAATAAAGAGAAAGAGAGGGAGCAGGAAGAGGGGCTGCATATAGGATCGGCAGCCAGGCGAAGCGGATTAAATGCCTAATCCTGTGGGCGACATTACCTTGACGACAACAACAAACACGACCTACGACAAAGCGATTGAAAATGCGCATAAATTCGTAAAGGGACAAGGGAAGGAGACAGTGCACAGTTCGTCCAGACAGACTGTGTCTGTGTGTGTGTGTGTGGGTGGCTTTTGGCCGGAAAAAAGTCAAAGTAAAATTTGCCAGACAACAGAAAAGGCGAACGACCCTTTTCAGCGCCAGACAGAGACAGAGACGGCGACGAAGACGTCGCTACCACACACACAGAGAGAGAGAGAGAGATGTTGCTGCCACATTATGTTGGGGCAGGGCCCGACGTCGCTGCTGCTGCTGCTGCTACCGCTGCCAGTGCTGCTCATTATCCTTTTCGCTTTTCATACATAAATCGCAGGCAGGCGCGTTCAATGAACCCGCAGCACGTACACGTTGCACGGTCGTCGGCCCGTGTCTGTGTGTGTGTGTGCGTGTATGTGTGTGTGTGGCATACACACCCGATACGGAAAGCGAAACACACAACACGACAGGACAACGACAGCAAAAGCTGCACACACACACTCGCACACACACACGAAGGTCCTGCTGCCTGCCTGGGCTCGCTACGCTTTGGGTTGTGGTCTTGACAGTGTGCAGCGTCGTCGTGCAGCGGCGTCGCAACGTCAGCTGCGCTGCAACTGCGGCCAAGGACCCTGAGAATGCAGCAGCAGCAGCGGCGGCAGCAGTTGAGGCGGCGCAGGCGCCGGCACGGCAAAATTTCACTTTTAATTTTTTGCAACTGCCATTCAGACCTCGTCGCCTCTACGAGTGCGTGCGAGCGAGACAACAATATGTTGCTGCTGCTGCCGCTGCTGCTGCTGCTGCTGCTGCTGCTGTTGTCGTTTGTGTCTGGCACTGCGAGCACTCTCAGCCATTACTGGCTGCGTATTTGGGAAGGTTATTGAACTGAGCCTGGCGCGCTCGGGCCAGCAAACTTTCACAGGACACGACGAGCAGGCGAGAGGCACAGGCGGGGGCAGGAGAGGGGACAAGGCAAGGCAGGGGAAAGCACTCGCAGTGCCATAGGACATGGTCAGCACGAGGCGAGGCGAGAGGCAGGCGAAAAGCAAAAGTATTAATAGAGGAAAATGCATACTATCGCGGATACTATCGAATCAAATGGCTGGGAGGAGAATTAGTTACTTTCTTGCACGATATATATCGTCCAGATATATATAAAATATTTATATTATATTGAAATATTAAGAAAATGTCTACTATCGTATGTACTATCAAATAAAGTGAAAATATATCGTACATAAGCGATATCTTTAGTCTCTAGAATATATTAGACATATCTATCGTATAGAAAAAGAGACTTAGTTACTTCCTCAACAAAATCTACTCTCCCAGGCATATAACAGACATATATATATATAAAATCAATACAAAAGCACCTACTATCGTATAGACTATCGTTTAGAGTAGTCTTTTAATTGTATCAGCAAGAAAATGCCTACTATCGTGCAGACTATCGTTTCAAAATAGTTAGATAACTTGCCCTTCCAGTTATTTCTTACATATTAAATCAGCTTTATTTACCTTCTTATTGCTGTTTGCTTTTCCTTTTCCGTTTCCCTCCACTTCCCTCCTCATGGCACCCCTCGCTCAGGTGTTGGCCAAAATGCGTTTTAAACGCGATTTGAAGAAACTTATTGACGCAAAGAGATCGCGAAATTGTACACGATGCAAGTGAAGAGTTTTACGAGCGTGTGAACACATCTCTGTTTCGATATAGACTATAGACTATATACTATATATATATACTGAACTGTACACTAGAATAGGCTTACACTTAGGCGGCACTGAATCGATTTCTTAGCACGCATTGAACACATTTTGTGGTTGCTTTTTGCATTTTCTTAATAATTTACATTGATTTCATTTGATTTTGTTGCATTTTTGTGTGTGTTGCAGTTGTTGTTGCTGCTGCTGTTGTTGTTGTTGTTGCTTTTGGGGTCCACGCGACACGGCTGCTACGCCTGCCAGACATGACCTGCCCAACGCGCTAACATCCCGAGTCAGGACTGAAGCGACTCGCCACTTGCCACTTGCTACTTGCCACTTGGGCTGCAGCAGCGCAGTCGCTGCTTGCAGTCGTCGTCGTCGCTGCCAGCGTCGCTGTACGCTGCGCAGCGCAGACAGTAAACAAGCAGCCAAAAAGGGGTTGCACAGCCAGAGGGGGAAGGCAAAGGGGGGGCCGACTGAAGTGGGGTTGCCACTTGCACTTGGCATGAGCTGTGAACTCGTCGCACAATAACAAAAGCAGCGCGACAAGGGCGGCGTCTGTCGTGTCGCTGCAGCCGCACAGCCGAAGCCGAAGACGAGACGCAGCGACGCAGCGTCGTGGCAATGCACAGGGTTGTCGCTGTGCGTGAGAGAGAGGGGTGAGTTGTCGCTTTGCAGCCGAGATTTTTGCCAAGTGCGGTAGGTCTGCGCTTTTATTGGGTAAGGTTGGGCAAAAGGAAGAATCAACGCAAAAGCCAAATACTAAATACAAAATACTAAAAATACTTAATAAAAATAACCAAATAAAAATACAAAATTAAAGTACCAAAATAAATTAGCAAATTAAAAATTAGCTTGTTACTCAAGCCAAGTTAAAAATAACAAGCCAAAAATAACTTTAAAAATTTGAATTAAAAATCCCCTAAAAATACGTTTAATTCAAAAACTCATTTCAAACTTAAAACAAACTTGCACACATGATTCACTTTCCTGCTCTTCCTCCCTCCCCCTTTTTCTCTCCGATAAGCTCAGCCCACAGTCACGCTATATAAATAGCATTATCTTTTATCTAATCTGTGTTAACTTAGTAGTCAGCAAGGTCACAATGATATAACTAACTAACTCGGCAATTTCTTGCAGTGCAAATGCAGCCAAAGCTCTCTCCCAGCTGCACTCGCTCTCTCGCTCTCTGAGGGGTTGCTGCTGCTGTTGCTGCAGTTGACAATGAACTACTACGCGAACCGGAAGTCGCATTACGCAAAGCTAACAACACTCAAAAAGCTCTCGCAAGCTTGACCCCTGCTGAAGAGCAGGCGACGCCATAAACATGTCAAGCACGTTTCAAGCTCTGCGTATACCGTTATATCAGCTATAAAACGACATTTTGTCATAGTTTTAAATTACTATTTCGTGGCGGGCATAAAGAATAGTAGCAGCAGGCGGGGGAATGGGGGGAGGGGCGGTCAATTACGTATGCAGCGCGCGTTTTAGCAGCATAATTTGTAGCCCCAAAAAAAAGGCAGGAGGAGGCGCGCGCACAGCGATCGTTGTGGACGGCGGCGGCGGCGGCTTTATCAGGCTCACTCAATGTCACAGTCAATGCACAAAGGCAGCAACAACAACAACAACATCAACAACAATGCCTGCATTTACAGCTAGCACAGCAAACGCCACACGCGATAGTGTCGACAACAACAACAAAACAACAACATGACACAGAACCTGTCGCTGCAAAGTTCAACACAAGCAGCAGCAGCAGCAGCGACGCGACGCAGCAGCAGCAGCGCATGCGCTTGCGCTCTCAAAAACGCGCACAGAGCCAGAGCCGCTCTCGCAGCGCGTCTGTGTGTGTGTCTCTGTGTGTGTTGCTGCTGCTGTTGTTGTTGTTGCTTTGCTTATAACGCGCTTGAGTAGGTCGGTCATTGAACTGGCGAACTTGTTTTCTTTGCTGCCTGCGCTGCTGCTGCCTGCGTCGCTGCTCCCTCTTCTACCTGTGCTGCTGCTTCTTCCTTCTTCCTTCTTCTTTCTTTCACAGCGATATTCTTTGGCATGGCCACTGCACAAACTTTCTTCCTGCTGCTGCTGCTGTTGCTCTCTCTTAAGCCACCTGTGCGCGCGCTCTCTTAGGCTGCTGCTCTGTCTCTTCTCTCTCTCTCTCTCTCTCTCTCGCTTCTTCCTCTCTTTGTGCCTGCTGCCGCATGACTTGCATGTCTCGCTGCGTGGCAAGTGCATGTCGAGCTGGGCCAATCAGGCGCGCAACAATTCTAATTGCTGCAGCCAGAAGAGACGTAGATGGAGCTGGAGCTGTAGCTGGAGCTGCTGCCCAAGCGACGCTGCTGCTGCTGCCATGAGTCAAGTCAATAACCCCAAAGAGTAAGAGTGATTTTGAGTTTGATTCCCTTTTCATATGACGTGCAGCGGGCTTAGAATAGAAAAAAAAAGAAAAGAAAAATAAGTGCAGACGCGGCTCGCCTTGCCTAGGCTGCTGCTCCAAACAGAACACGTTGTTGCTGTTGTTGCTGGAGCAGTGCAAGAACCTCTGCGGCAAGTCGGAACCACACGCCATGTGCTACGGCTGCAGCGGCTGCCCATGAGCATTTGCCAGTTGAACGCCCTTTTCACGGCAAATGATTCCCTGCTGCTGCTGCTGATGTCGATGCCTGCCTGCCTGTACCTGCCCCAACGCAGGCCCACTGGCTGCCCCTCCTCCCCTCTACAGGATGCTCGACGCTGCAATTTAGCAGCGCGTTGAACTGGTTTGCTGTGTGTGCGAGCTGAGCGCGACTCAAGCGGGCAGATTCACTTTTTTTCTTGCTGCGCCCTTGCGCCAACAACAGCAAACATTCTAATGCCTAGACTATCTCTCTCTCTCTCTCTCTCTCTCTCTGCTAGTGCTGTCTTGCTCTCACATTGTGCAGAAATGAAAATGAAAACCGTTGCCAGGCTAGATTTAGATTAAGTTCGTTGCCTAAGTCTTTTGTTTGTTGCTCTAGCGGAGTCAATGAACTTGCGCAGCCTGTGTGTGTGTGTGTTGGGGCATGCGTGTGTGTAGGTGTGCACGTGTGTGTGTGTGTTTGCCCGAAAATGTAGCAACACTTTCCATGCGTGCCAGAACAGGCAGAGGAAGCGGCAGCGGGCAGCACGCGGCTTGGCTCATTTAAATTGCAAAACACACACACAACTTTTTTTTTTTTGCCCGCCTGCTGCTGTTTCTATAATATGCCAGCTACCCGCTTACTCGGGAGCTGGAACCTACCTCTGCCCTCTCCCACTCGTTTCCCCCCCATTCGGCTCATTGCTTATGCCATTAAAAATCAATTCCGAATTTGCGGCTGCTGCTTAGAGCGCTGCCCCTTCAACAGGTGGCTACTGCGTCGTCTTTGGCCAGCTGCAGCTAATGACCTTGATATTGAAATTGAGCTATAGTATGTGTAGCAGTTGTTGTTGTTGTTGTTGCTTTTTTTGCCTCTGCCTTTGCCTCTGTTCATTCATCTCGGAAATTGAGCGAGCGTCTGCGTCAGCGTCAGCGTCGCGCCACGTTTCGATTTCATTTTGAAATTTGTTGCTGTTGCTGTGTTGTTGTTGCTGTAGTTGTTATTGTTGTTTTTGTTTTTGTATTTGTTTAGACAATATATCACAATTTTTTATTGTATTTGTTGTTGTTGCTGTTGTTACGAGTCTCGCGAGTCATTTAAAGTCAAAGTCAAGGTTTTTCTGCCTTACGTCGCCAATTATATTTGCGCGTCTCTCTCTCTCTCTCTCTCTCCTCTCTCTCTCTTCTCACATATAGCAAGATGCCACTTCTCTCCATATGGATATAATATACAATTCGTTATTGTTGTTATTTGTTTAAGAACTGAAACTGGTTTTTGTCTAATTATTTAGCTGTGCGGCTAGCTAGCTAGCGATGATTAAAAGAATACCCTATAGTACCCCCGATTTCATTATAACAAAATGATATGCTATGCAGCCATTTGACAACTACTGCTTGAAAGTGTCGAAAAGCGGACAGAGCTGTCTCTCTGTGTGTTTTTTCCTTAATTCCCTTGCTTGTTTTATAATAAATTTCTCATAAATTCGCCTTAAGAACTTTTTTATACTTATACCATTTTACCCAGCTGACAGTAATTAATCACCTTTTGGGCTTTTTTTGTGAGTGAGTGTGCTGCTGCTCTTAGAACTCGTTTTCACACAGAAAGTCGACAATGATCATGATGATGATGATGGTGTTATATAATAACATTATGCATTAACATAACTCACAGCAAGTAGAAAGTCTTCTGCGGCTTAGGATGATGATGAGATGATCATGGTTAAAATTAACAACGCACTTATGGACAATTTTTTGATTATTAAGACGCAAAATTGAAATTGAAAGACGACAAGTCAAAACTTGCACGCCATCCTCATCTCATGTGTGAAATGTTGAAATTCAGGAATAGAATCGACAGACTGCAAAATAATTAACAATTCGGGGAGGGGAAGGGAGCATGGTAGAACAATGAGAGTTATTAATACAATTGCTTATGCAATTTGTTTGTGGCTTCGTTTTTTTACGGGCTTACGGTAAACCCAAACATTCTTTCTACATTTGCATATACGATCGATCTATACTATGTAAGGTCTTTGCTTTGTCTTTACTTCGTTTTCGGCGTGATTATGTAATGCCCAAGACCACGACCAGGAAGTCTACAATATGATTAAAGTGTGCTCTTGTGTAAGCTGAAATCATCATTAATCATACTCTCTGTATATATATAAATAGAATAGAAATACAAGTGATGGCAGGTTCGAGTTCAAATCGATTTCTAAACGAAGCAATTGAGCTAGCTTTAAATGAGCTGAGAAAAGGGGAGTTTTTTTGAGCTGATTTGTGCCCTAGAACAAAGTACAGAAGCTTCAGAATCTATTAGAAGGGTGAAGATGGGGAAAATCAGGAAATAAACAGGGAAATGAGTGAAATATAAGAAATAATAGAAATAACATACAAAATAAACTATTTAATATATATAAAGGGTAGTATAGAGTAATACAGAATAAAGTAGATTGTTTTAAGGGGCACTAACTTGAGATCTATAAGTTTAAATAGCTAAAAAGTAGTGGAACAGTTCATCCAGCTTCTTTTTCTAGAGAAGTCTTCAAGCTGCCCCTCAAACTTGTGGCAAGCTTTCTAAACAGAACTTTCGGGAATTCCGGAAAGCTATGATACCAAAATATATTTCCCAGTTTCCAGTTTATTTTTAATGTGGAAAATGTGATACTAAATTAAAAATGCTAAAACGAGACTCACCATTTTCATTGTTTTAAATGCATATCCGTATTGCTGCTTTGTTGTTGTTGTACTTGTTGCTGCTGTTGTACTTGTTGCTGATAATTTTTAATCCATTACGTAATAAATCCAAATGTTGTTGTTGCTGTTGTTGTTGGTTTTACACTTGTTTATAAGCACATTTCTTTTCTTCTTCTTCTTTTTTTTGCACTGAGGGGAAAAGGGCTTGCTGTTTGCCCTATTATAGAGATTATAGAGATATAACTTATAGATATTTAAAGAGGCAGTCTTATCAATGCTCTCCCACACTTTATGCGAATTATTTGTTGCACCTTGTTTTGTTTTGTTTCTTTTTGACACAGAACTTTAGTTTCAGAACGTTTGATTGTTGTTTTAATATATATTTTGAGGGGGGGTGGTGTGTTTTATTTTTGTTTGGGCCGCAACGTGCAACGTTCTCTTGATCGTGTGCACAGTGGTTCGGCGTCTTCTTCTTGTGCTGCTGCTGCTGCTCTTGCTGCGTCTTCTAAAAGCAATAAAAACGTAACGCGGGCTGCTTACGAAACCATGTCTCGATCGTTTTGTTGCTTACGGGAAACTGAACTACGGATGAGTCGCGTTGCGACTTCAATGTCGAACGACAGCAGCAGCAGAAGCAGCAGCAGCGGCGGCGGCAGCGACGACGCGTCGTTAGAGGCTTCTGAAAGCAGCAGCGGCAGAGCCACAGAGAGACAGATAGACTTTTTTTCAGCATTTCATTACACGATACGCACACACACACACGCACGCTTTCTACAGCGACAGCGACTCTTCTTTCTCTTCGAGCACACACACACACGCGCAGACAGGCCGCAGCTCAGGTGTCTCAGGTTCTTGATCACACACACACACACACACAGACAGGCGCTCGCTCGCTCGCTGAGTCGCGCTGCCTGCGTCACTCAGTCGCTCTGCCGCCGCTGCTGCTGCTGCCTCCTTTTTACATTGAGCGCGACGCGGTATCTCTTTGCCCGTCTGTATGTGTGTGTGTGTGTTGTCTCTGTGTGTGTGTGTGTGGTGAGCGCAACAGGCCAGAACTTTCATTCAAGGTGAGTGCGTCGAGTCGAGCAGCGGCATCTCTTTGGCATTGACAACAGTTGCGCTCCCTTGCTCGCTCTCTCTCTCTTCTCTCTCTCTCTCCTTCACACGCTCTCTTGCTCTCTCGCTCTCTGTGTGTGCTTTTTTGCAATAGTTCTAAACGTCTCTAACACAGGCAGCTCGGGCAGCACAGTCAGCGCAGGCAGCGCTGGCAGAGTGAGCGCAAATTGAGCGTGAGAGCGTAAAATTACAACATTTTCAAGGCTTGCGCGGGCAGCGACGCCTACGTCGCAGTCGCTGTCGCCGTCAACAGCAGCAGCATTGATCTTGGCGCTCATTTTTGGGTTGAACTCTTCTAACAAGTTTAGAATCTGCGCAAACCAAGCGCGACCAACGGCCACTTGTTCTCATTCTCTTAACCCGTTTCAAACACTCACTTACACACACACACCACACACACGAGTTACACACGTTGCGCTCTCTCGCCCACTCTCTGCCCAGGTGAGTACTGAGTGAGTGCGAGTGTGAGTGCTTGTGAATACTTGTACGCGGCACTCGTACTCACAATTGCATGTAATTGGACAGCGATTGTTGCTGCTGTCGCTGTTGTTGTTGTTGTTGTTGCTGCTGCTGCTGTTGTTGTTTGTTTGTTTTGGCGTATTAAATTTCATGATGCTATAATTGCATATTGTAATGGGCGATCGTCTCAGCGTAGTTGTTGTTGTTGTTGTTATTCTAACTGGTCGTTTGCCCGAAAATGGAACTGGCGACTTATAACTATGCATAGCTGAAAAAAAACAAAGGAAATATATCATTCGATTACAATTATGAGTTAAAAGAGTCAAAATAGATGAGTTAGATCATGATGTATTATATAGGGAAACATTTAAATATCACTTATGAGTTAAAAGAGTTAAGATAGAAGAGTTAGATCATGGATAATATGGTAAAGCAGTTAGATAATAAGTAAGAAAGCCCACAATGAAAATATGAGCTATGTATTTCCTATTTTATATCCATGTTTATTATCCTAAGGTAATGATATACAATATTTAAGTAGCATTTTTTGCTGACAACAAAAATAAATGTTCTAGCTTGAAAACTATGCTTGCTATTTGAATTTTATTGATTGAAGGCGGCAAAAGGGGGCGTGGACACATTGTCAAAGCAACTGAAAGACCTTGCAATGCATAGGAGTATTGTCACTAAATTTGATGGCTCTAGCCTTTATAGTCTCACAGATCTAGACGTTTATACTAATAAGAATGATAGAGAGACGGGCAGACAGACAGATGGGCAGACAGGCAGATGGGCAGACAGGCTGATAGATAGACAGACACAGAAACAAACAGACAGAGAGCCACGCAGACGCATAGACAGACAGTTCTTATTGACTCCCTTTTTAAACCTGATCAAGAATATATATACTTTGTGGGATCCAACACGCCTTCAATTCTAACTTACGCACATTCCAACAAATCGATGACCTAAACACAAAACGTACTGAAGGCAAGAAGCAGGCCCAGAACGGACCCAGCTTAAGCCCGCAAAGTAAAGACTTTTAAAGAGCCATCATAAAATCGAAGACAATCTAGAAATCTGCACACCTTTAGCTGCTAATGCCCTGGCTATCTAAGCCTCAGCACAATCGATCCAATCAAATTTAATGCCCGCAGACACGCTTCAAAGCGTCGTAAAAGCGTCGTTTTACTTATAGACAGAGAGACCAACGCAGATGGCAAGATTGCGTAATGCTTTTTGGGAGAGGGGGGAAAGGAGGGAGCGAAAGGTAAATAGATGGACTTCCGCTAGAGAACAGTTCAAAATTAATGCCAATTCATTATTTACAACAAAAGCGCAGTAAAAGCGACTAATTGAAATCGCGCATTTACATAACTAAAATGTAATTAACAACATGCTGCGGGCTCCTCCTCTGGTTGGTAACTATCCATACCCATCCATACATCGCTAAGATAATCAATATTTTTAGCATTTACCCGACGAGGTGGAAGTTAACCTTGAACCCCGGCGAGACGTTAGAGATAGAAAAAAGTTGCGAGAGGATTATGAAGCGAATCAAAAGGTACACGCACAATAAATCAGTTGGTGGGATCAGCAGCAGATCAGAACAGAAAGGCCTAAAGAGGGGAGGCAGCCAAAAGTCATTAGCTTTGCAACACTTACTATCATTTTCTATAAATAACAATTGAGGCATAGGCACAGGCACAGGCTAGAAACTTGGCTGCGAGCTTACGAGCCGCACACGAAACTTGGGAATCGTGTGGTCATTAGAACCTTCTGAGTTTCGGCGGCGATGTAGAAAGCAAAAACGCTTCGACACGGGGTCAATAAATTCTTGAACAAATACAAAAAAGAGAGGAAAATAACCGAGAGCGGGAACAATTATAATATAATATGCTGGTAAATAAATCATCATTAGAACGTTTTTATATTTCTTTTTCTGGCGGATTTTGACGATGATGAAAGACGGGATGAAGAACTTTCGGTTAAAAGGGCACCTTTCGAAATTGGTAAGAGTGTTTTGCTAGTCAGTCCCATTAGCATAAAGCTATTGCGTCTTAAGTTGCGATTCCCGAAATCTGGGAAAGGAAATGTTTCCCCCATATGATTTGCAAACAAGTTCCCCACATTTTTTTCTTATTTTTGTTGTTTGCTTCCCATTGAAAGTAAAAGATAGAAATATGAAATGCGTATCGAACGGAGAAATAGAATAAAATGAGACGAGGCGGCCGCAAGTGCGTTTTAGGCCTGATCACATTTTGTGTGTATTATTTAACACCTATACACACACACGCACACACATACGCATAGAGCGAGCGAGCGAGAGACCGGTGCGTTGCCCGCTTTTATGGCTCTTTCATTTTTTTTGATAGCTCTTTCGCCTCTTTTGCCTGCTGCTTTTGGCCGTCTTCTTTTTCGGGTGCCCCCCAACAACAACAACACAATCATTTCTTTTCTTTTCATTTCATTTCGCTTCGTTTCGAGCCAAGTTTAACGCACAAGCTCAGCTCACGCACCCAGAGAGCGAGAGGGAGAGAGAGAAAGAACGTTGAGAGTGTTTTTCGGCTTTTTCGGGTTCTGTTTCGTTTTTTTCGTTTTTTCCTCAGTTTTTGGTAACAAGTTCAATGACTTCTTGAAGCCAAAAATTTTTTGTGTTTGTCTCGTTGTTTCGTTTTCTGTTTTGAGCCGGGGCGCTTCTCATTTCTTTTGGTTCTTCTTCGCCGTTTTGGTTCTTGTTGTTGTTTTCGTTTTTTTTTATACGTTCGTTTTCATTGCCCGAGTTCATTGCCCAGCACAGGCCACACTTCGCTTCAATAATAAATGATGGTAGCTTAGTGGCAGCTGAAAGAGCTACAACAACAACAACAACAACAACAGTTGAAATGCTCATAAATATACTTTTTTATTTATTACATTTAAAGAATAATTTCTATACAATTATTATATCTTTTTTTTTTGGGCAACCTGTAAGTTTGCCGCCTGAGTCTTTTGTTTGCAACGTGTCGCTCGCTGCTTGACTGAGTGTGATTGATTACATTGGATTAAGCAATCATTTTCGTAAATTATTTTGCATGACAAGGCAAGAAGTTGAATATAATTTTAATTTCATTTGCTCAGCGTGCAGCTGGTCAGACGACATTGCGAAGCAGGAAAAGGATTTTTTGGCCAAGTTCGTTGCCTAAGTCTTTTGTTATGCAGGAAGGGGAAGTGAAAAGGGAACAGTTTATAATTGAAATGAAAGTGAAAAAGGTGATAAACAGTGAAGCAACAGTTATGTTGCATATGATTTTTTTATATCATTTTTTTTTTAGAATTTTATAGCAATTATTGGGGTACTTAAACTGAAGAGAAAGAGCCAACTCTGAGTTTGTTGCCTAAGTCTTTTTATAATGCACAAAAAAGAGACGCAGTAGATGGTTTTTCATAAATATCTATATATATATTACTGATCTTAAATAGCTTTAAATTAATATGCTGAGAACTTGTTGGCAAACCATATGTGGGCTGTAGCTGTTCTCTGGACTGACCAAAGTAACTTCAATTGTATCTTTAAGAACAACTACATAGAAATTAGCAGAATAGAAAGGACCTGCCAAGAGCTGCTGCAATCTTAACCCCAATCTTCTAAGATTGCTGCTGCTGCTGCTGCTGTACTTGACTTCACTTGCAGTTGTTGTTGTGCTTCTCCTGCTGCTTGCTGCACTGCCAAATCTGGCCGCAAATGTTTGTTTTTGTGCTCATTGTGGGTAATGGTCACTCATCAAATTACCGAGCTGGCCCCGCTCAGGCTGCAGCTACCTGCAGCAGCAACAGTTGCTGCCGTCAATTACTACGTATCACTGCCAACTGCAGCTTGGGCTGCACTTTTTTGGAGCAGCAGCAGCAGGGGGCACTGTAGAAGCCTCAAACGGCATGAGGTTTTTATACTCAAGTTGATTATGCAGCACACTTGCAGATAGTTGCTGCCGCTGCCGCTGCCATTGCCAACTGGCTGTCAGTCGGGGGCGCGAAAGGTGTTAAACACACGCGCCAATTTTGCGGTAAAAGCTCTCACCTCACACACACACACACACACACATAGAGAGGCAGCAAGAAAGATGAAGAGAGACACGCACAGCTACGGCTAGATTGATAGTCGCGTCTATGATGATTCTAAGCGCAGCTCCGTCTCTGGAAGTCGCGATTCTGCCAACGTCGCGTCGCTAGAGTTGTTGCTGCTGCTGCCGATGTTGTTGTTGTTGTTGTTATCTATGTGCCAAACCTGATTTACTTCATGATTATGTTTGAGAAATTAGGTTAGGAGCAATGAACTTGCCATTCGTCAGATGCTGCAGACAGCACAAAGTGAATGTTTTGTTGCCATTTGTGAGTGTGTGTGTGTGTGAGTGTTGTTTGTTTGCCTTGGTAATTGACACCTGCAAAGTTCAATCCTAGAACTCTCCGACTGCCATTCTATTCTACTCATTGCTGAAAGTTATCGCAATCAATCGCGATTGCAATCAGCGACATCAACAGGCGACTGCAACTGCAACAGGCAACTGCAACTGGCAACATGCGGCACATTTGACTCGCAGATGTGGCAACTGTGGAATTCACTCTTTTCCGCAACGAAATGAAAAATGTGTGCTAAGCCAATGACCGACAGAAGCAGCAGCAGCAGCAGCTACAGCAGCAACAACAAAGCAAACAACGGCGCGGCCAACGCACACAAAAGCAAAGTTAACTGTTTTCTGCCAACACACACACACACTCACTGAGTATTTGCAACTCTGCGAGAGAGTTGAGCAAGAAGAAAGAACGAGAGAGAGAGAGAGAGAGACAAAGTGTCTTGTCGCGTTGTCTTTGGCTTTCTGCCGTTGCCGTTCCGTTCCCGTTCTGCATGTCTTCGAGTGGTTTGTCAATCCGCCAACAGCTCGACCGCCTCCCGCTCAGCCCACACAGCGAGCCCTAAAAGAACCCAAAGAACCAACGACCTATGCCAGGCAGGGCAGGCATTCTCTACCCCCAGCTCCCCCTACAACTTCCCCCTTCTTTACAATGTACCTCGCATTGTTTTGATTACTGCAGCGTGTACGAGAAGAACAAACAGATTCTTGAAATGCTCCACATTTGCTTAAAGCGCAATTAAAATGCAAGAACCTAACGGTGCTTCATACACACCCGTAATACATATGCTGCCAAAGATGTAATGCCTATCATTGCGATAGCTGTCTCTCTCTCTCTCTGTGTGTGTGCGATCATAACTGCAGTTGTCGCTGGCAATTTGGCCAACATTTTGTAGAGCAAACGCGAGTTGAAGTGCAACGTTAAGTACGCGCTGCTCTAACGGTAAATTGACTCAAGTGTGGCACTTGATGGGCCGCAACTAAAGCCGACAACAGCAACAGAAGATCCTGAGCTAGCTTAAACTGTGTATTAATAATTTTAAAGTTGTAAAGTGTCTAAATGGAGTCGGGATTAAAGTTGGGAGGGTTCTTTCTGCAGGTATAACAAGTAAAGTCTAGCTAGTTCTTGAGATTTGACAGGTTTATATGATATCTCGATTATTTACAGAGCAAAAACGTGATGATCATAAATTTAATGATGCTATGATCTGTTGTATAGGTATTTACGTCTGTGTTGTCGCTACTTTATGAGATTCAATAGGTCTAACACTTATCTTAACTAGGCCCAAAACGTCTCATTAATTTTTAATTACCCTCTATAAAAACTATTTTAAAAAAATTATTTTTTTTTTTTTTTTTTTTTTTTTTTTTTTTTAAAATAATAACACTTTTAAATATTATTTCCATTAGAAAAAATGGGTTAATTTTGTTTTTTTTTTTTCAAACTTTTTTTTTTCTTGGAAAAACAGCACATTACCAATTAAGAACCGTCAGTTCATTAAATAAACATTATATAAAAAAAAAGTATTTATTTTATGCTATTATGCTATTTTTATAGATTTAATAGAGTCATTACAAATCCCAGCTATTTCTAAGATATTTTAATTATAATTGCAAAGCTTCTGTAGGCAGTTAGTTCCTTGCAAATTTGACAGATTTCTCTGATATCTTAACTAACATGTGTGTATAGAGCAGAAACGTGAAGAACTCTAGACTCCAGTGTTGACATGGTTCATTGAATAGATAAATAAGTCAATATTGTCGCTACGTATACATATATACAATAGCTCCACATCTGATCTCAGCTGTTTACAGAGCATTTGCCGCATAGTTTCAGCCTAATTTCATATATGAGCCATATTTCATGACTTGTCTGCTACGGCAGACGTTGCCTCCGGCTACGGCTTCAGCTTCAGCTGCGTCTCCCTCTCCATCTCCCCCCCTTCTGACTGTGCCACTCGATAATTGTAACAATGAACTCTTAAGCTGTTGACGCTCTTGTTTTTTGAGACTATTTTGCGCGAATCTGCGCGCCGACAACAACTAGACTAATGCTGATTGATTGATGGGGATAGGGAATAACTGCGAATCGGATATGTCGAGTGTGTGACACATGTCTGGCAGCTGTGTGTGTGTGTGTGTGTGTGTGGGAGTAGTGACAAAGCACTTGCATAATTATGAACCGTTAGTATCCTGTGCAAGAGCGAACGCTCCCACGTTACCATCGCGAGGGCAATTAGAGGCAGCGTGTTGCGTTAACTGTAAAACGCGCAACAAAAGGATTTCGATGTCCTACCCCAAGAATAGGACTCTCTCTCTCTCGTATCTCTCTCATTCCAGCACACACCTGACGAAATCAAAAGCGTTCACAGTTAGATACGTGCAACATGAGGTCCCCCTTTTCCCTTTTTCCTTTCCCTATTTCGGTTTCTCGGGGATTGATGATAATAATCGCTGAATCAATCGACGCATCTGTCGGCGCTGCCTTTTTTCGAGGGGTTTTCCTTTCTCTATCTCTCTCTCGGTTTGGGGTAGTTTCCACTCGTAAATTTCCCATTACGCGCGCGAAAATTCTCAAGTTTTTTATGTGTGTTTTTTATTGTGTTCTAAGGCGGCACTCTCTCTACCTATAATTATGTAATTTTAGAACTCTCAAGGTACGGCATCGAAAAAAAGGAAGTGTCAGTGCCTTGTGGTTGCCAGCGAAATGAACATGGAGAGGGGGTGGGGGTCATTTAAAAGGATGACCGAGTTTTCCAATTCGGGAAACGGAAGACTGTTCCACTTAGACTCCCCCTAAAGGATGTGCAACCTACTTCTACAGCGGAACCACTGACCTAGTAAGAAAGAAATCCTAAGTAAATTTTCCCAATCTTATGCCAGCAATTCGTCATATTTTCTAAAATTTCTTAACAATGCTGAAGCATTTTTTACGCATGTCGCATGTCCTTTTTTTCGCCACGGCCCATAAACATGATGGATGATTTACAGTTTCCCGGGATCAGCACAGTTTGCCACAGTGACGCAACTTCATGTCACGAATGGCCGCAACAGGCGGCAGGCAGCAGGCAGGCAGGCAGGCAGGCAGGGACCCCGCGCGACCTACAACGTACCGTACCGTACCCTGCCCTGTTTGCATTGTTTTGCATGTGCGAGCGACACGCGCATTTGCCAAGGCATAAAGAACAAGAGAAGCAACAAAAACAGTTCAAGGACTCGTCAGCTCATAACTTTCTCCGTTTCGAGCGATCAGTTTTTTTTTAAGAAGGTTGCGGTCATATTTTTTTCAAGAACTGTTTGAGGTCAGGTAGACCAGCAATTTGTGCGAAAAGGAAGCAGGGATTCATGATCTTTTTTTTTTGCGTAAAGCAGAAAATTGCTAAGGTTACAGTTAAGTAGTCAAAATACACACATAGTGCTAATAGAACTGTCAAGGATAAATCAAAACAAGCGGGATTACAATGCAATTGCTTGAAGTCAATTTCAACTGGCCCTAAGCAGCTTAAGGCAGTTTCAGGCTGTTCCCTTCAGCATATTTCCTGCTCCTGCATTGATTAGTCATTTAACTGATGTATCATTCATATAATGTGTGATTGATTTCCGCATCGCAAGCACCCTCAGAAAAAAAGAAAGCAAGCCCTCGAATTATAAATATGAATATGCCAAAAAGACACACCTACAAACAATGAGCAACAGCAACAACAATAACAACATTAGCACCCACAGCCGAACGGAAATCTCCAGTTGAGCTCCCGAGTTTATTGTTCAGTGTTTTGTTGTTTGCCCAACTCATTCGACATAATTCAGCAAAATGCGAAAAAAAGAACAAAAATTCAGTAATTTGTAGCCCCATTGCCCATCGTACGTACGTCTGTCCGTGTCCACTGTGCGTCGGTCACTTCGGCAGCTACTGTGCGTGAATCAAAGTGATTCACTTCACTTTTCAAAAGCAAGTCAAGAGCGCCAAGCGACGCCGACGAGAGAGTCGACGAGCGACGGGAGCGAGAGTGTTTCTGGTTCGAGAGTGTTTTATGGGGTATGGCTGAAGGGCAGAGAGAGAGGAGGAGGGCAGGCAGGGAGTGAGTGTGTGTGTGATGTGGTAGAACGCTGTGCGCTCTTTTCCATTTCATTTTCGTCTCTTGGCCAAAAAAAACGAAAAAAGAAGAAGACAGTTGATAAAAAAACAAACAAAAATCCAAGCGAACAGGTCAACAAACTCATCTCCAGCCACGTTGTCGTTGTGCTTTTTTTCGGCCAGTGCGTACAGGCAGGTGAGCAGCGGGCAGGGGCAGGGGTAGGGCAGAGGAGGGGCAGCTGTAAGCGAGCGGGGAGCTGAGCTGCTGTGAGTTGGCGCTTGTTTGTAACAGAGCATGCTTTGTTGTTGTTGCTGTTACTGCTGTTGTTGTTGCTGCTGTTGTTGCTGCTGTTGTTGCTGTTGTTGTTGCTGCTGCTGTTGTTGTTCTTCTTCTTCTTCTCGTTGACTGTTTCATTATATATTTGAATTTTGAGCGTTCGTTGAACTCGCGCCACGGCTTGAGCTTCGGCCGCGTGCGTGTTGAGCAATCCGAAACGAAAGACTTAGGCAACAAACTTGCGTCCAGCCCTTTCGCCTCCGCCTGAGCGAGAATTCAATGGAAATGGAAATGAAAATGGCATTTGCCTACCGTGCAAGGCACATTACCAGGAAGCAGGCCAAGCAAAGGCTGCACTAATTACCAAAAAGGATGTGGGTGAAGGCGAGAGCGGTCATCACGCTTGTCCGAGGCTCAACCCTTTGACGGCTTTATGGCTTTATGACCGTGTCCGTGTCAGTGTCCGTGTCCTTGCTTTAATTAAACCATTGTACCCAAGGGCCTCCGTTGTTCCTCCTACTGCCGCTGCTGCCGCTACTGCTGTCATTTCCGCTGGGTAAATCCTTTGGCAGCGCTTCCTGCGCGGCATATGCGCGCGTGTAAACATTACGATCTTGAGAAAGACTATCAATTTTCTTTATTTTCTTCTTGCGTTTCCCTCGCATTTCACGCAATTCCCAGTGCCCGCCTCCTTCTCCTCCTTCTCCTGCTTCTTCACATGCCATCAAAATCTCACGCGGATCCTCAATCAAGCGAAGAAATGAGAAACGGGTAAATTGTTATCCTTCGCCGCGGTAGCACCTGACGCCATGCTGCCTTGCGGTACCTGCCTCTGCCACTGCCTCTGCCCCTGCCCTCCTTTCCCTTGCCCTTTCCCTGCTTTCCTGCGCTGCCTTTGGTATTCAAATAAAGCAACTCATGGCAGCGCTGCAGGTACCACGCAAGGGCATCCCCTTAATCCTTGCTCAATCAGTCAGCTTCATCCTCGCTAGAAATCTCATTTTCTTCAGAATGAAAATATACTTCTCAAGCGGATCAAAACGAAAGGATTACGGTAAAAATCCTGTTGTTGTTTCCCTTTTGCGCATTGTTCCTCCTTCTTCGCATGCGTGTTTATTGTTGTTCTCTATTGTTCCACCTCGCTCTGTCTGTCTGTGGTTCTAGCTGCTGCTGCTGTCGGTGGTTGCTGCGCAGCGCGTTTCGTAGGCGTTGGCGACGGCGACGCTGGCGATTGCTTCATTTGGGAATTGCGAGAAATGGAAAGGAGCAACAACATCGAAGGCAGCAACGGCGCAGCCTCCGCAGCAGCAGAGGCAACATAGCGGTTTTTCTTACTCTTTTTTCATTATTTTCTTATTTAAATTTTATTTCTCTCGACTGGCGGCGACAGGAAACTCGTTTGGCAGCGCGTCTGCTTTCCTTACTCTCCCTCCTCTCTCTCTCACTCTCTCAGTATTATGTCAAAGGATGCGCATGCATTGTGTATTGTGTTGCATAACTGTAAATGCAAAACAGCTTCCCTCTCCTACTCCCACACTCGCTCTCTCTCTCTCTCGACAGTTGGGTCTGGATCTGTCTAATGTGCCTCATAAGCGGCCTCAGCGGAAATCAATTATGAATGGGTTATGTGCCGTGGCAGCTGACGCAACGCTGCTGCTGGTGTTAAAGGATTGTTGCAGCACCGTTAGGTCAGCATCCTTTCCAGGGCAGGAGCAGCAGCAGCAGCAGAGCAGCTGCTTGACATGTGAAAAGAAAGCGGCGTATTTACATATTGTACTTGAGAAAGGGTACTCCAGCAAATTATGTAAATATTACGCATATTTTCTGATTATATCTTCGCCTTTGCGACTTCATGACTAACTACAAATAAATTTAATCAGCTTTGCCTGTTGCATATTAAGTAGACCCCCCCCCCCCACCGACAGACAGTCCGTCTATCCTTAACCCACATATTATTCGCAAATAAAACTCACTTTAACGAGCCTTAACTTTTACCTTTTATATCTATTTAAAGGCATTTTAATTATAGACATACTCTACTCGGACTATTTACATATTCCACACGCGCTTGAGAACCTTTTCGGAATTTTCAACTCGATACATAGAGAACATTTCTAGATATGCTAATAGAATTTAGCGCGAGCGAGAGCGCTTTTGATTAATGATATTGCCAATTCGGGATGCTTTATTATGATGTGTGTCTTTATGTATCGCATTTCCATAAATCTAGACACACTCCACACGGCGAATGTGTTCACAATTTATGCATGAATTCTCACAATAGCGCTCCGAATGAGTTCTTTGAACTCCTCCAGTCGCGCTGCGACTATATCTATTATGTCTTCATAGCTCTGACTTAGCTTAGCTACCCGAAAAACCCGAAAAAAGCAACTAAGAAAAAAAAACAAAGCTCTGCTGTCCAAAAGAAAACGAAATAACAACATGACATAAAATGGGGAGGGGAGGGAACAAAAAAAAAAAAAAGAACAAAAACACGAAGACAAAAATTATTTAAAAAACTAGAAAAGTTCATTCGCCTCAACGCAGACAAATTAGAAAAATTAATACACCTCCAGCCCCCACAGTGCTCTGTCTTAACTCCAACTCCCCCCTCCCACTGCCCGCTGTCACGCAGCGAAGTGCGTCAAGTTTTTTTTGGTTTTTTTTTTGGGTTTTTATGTAAGACGCGGCGGCGCAGCGAGAATGTAACAAACGAATGTCTCGCGAGTCTCTTTCGCTCTGAACTTTTGGGTTTCTTTTTCGGGCAGTTCATTGACCACAAACAAAAGAAGAAGAAGCCGAGGAGGAGGAGCAGTAGGGAGAAGCGGGAAGAACAGCAGCAGCAGCAGCAGAGAGAAGGCGGAGGAGCAGGAGGTTCTTTGCAGACATCTTTCTATGTGAACTTTAGCACAAAAGTTCCGACTGGCATTAGAAAGAAACATCGCTAGAGAAAAGGGTAGAGAGAGAGGGGAAAGAATTACTCAATTGCTGCCAGTCTGCAGCTTGGTCTCTCTCTCTCTCGACTCGGTCCCGGGCACTCGGTCATACTTTCAAATTGCAGTTGCAACGCGGCGACGAGGCAATGCTGCAGAAAGAAAGCCTTTCTTTATTTTCGCGCGGGGCCGCCAAGAAAAACTGGGTAGCTCCACCATGCCCGGAGGAGAAGAAGCAGAAAGATTCGCCAGAGCCAATGAAAGTATCTCTCTCGCGTTGCTGTTGTTGTTCTTCTTGTTGTTGGTTACACTCTCTTGGCTCGCAGTCGCAGAAGAATGTTTCTACTTAGATTTTTCACTGGCTCACGGCGCCGTTGCGGAAATGTTTATCTACATCTTTGCCACAGTCTCGCTGCTGCCCCAATCCCCCAGCCCCCGCCTCTACCTCTCTCTCTCTCTCGCCTCCATGTTTTCTGCAGTTCAAGCGAGTGCGTTGAACTTGCCCGTGGAAAGCATACATATACATGAACAAAGTGGAGTAGCAAGAGAAGAGCCGAAGCCATCGAAAGAAATGAAAATAATTACGAGACAAGCCGAGCCGAGCCAAGTTCCCTCACAGTCGTCGCCATCTCCAACGCGATCGACGCAGCTTGGGGAGGCCGTGCAGCAGGTTTGCCTTCGGCTTTTTTTGTTTTTTTGGCTTGAAGAGTAAGTGTTCTGGCCATTACATTTGTTACAGATTTCGGCTGAGCGATAAAACTGATCATCAAAATGCTATTACGATTGCATCTTTAAAGTTGGAACACAGCATCACATGAGCATCATGCTGCGAGAGAATTCTAATGGGCAGCCTCACCTCGCCTGGCCAAAAGCAAATTTATTGCCATGTGTGAGCGCGGGTGGCAACTTTGGCTTAATTAAATACAACATTAGAAATATATAGGGTTAATAAATCGAGAATTTGCGCAAGGCGGAACTAGACACTCCACAGAAATCGACAGAGTGTTGGCAATTTGCCACAGAGAGCGGCTCAACTCTCAGCCAAGTTGTTGGCCCATTTAAGCGGGGAATAACGTCGCAGATTTGTTTACAATTTGCTCGCATGGTTCACTCACATTTGGCCCTAATCAAAGCAGCGTGCTGAGATTGCAGCACGCTGAGTCACAACTTGTGTCATGGTCAAAATTTCCATAACTTCAAAACAACTGGAGTAGTGTGTGCGTGTGTGTGTGTGTGTGTGCCCTGGCTGGATAACACTTTCGTCACTGCAGTCGGAGCTGTTAGCCTAATTATACAATTCTCGATAGCGCTTCCAATGAAAAGAAACTCTGTTGAAAGAAAACAGAGTTGGCATCTTTTTTTGCGCGTAAACAAGATGACTCAGAGGCAGAGCAGAGTTGAAGGGAGGGGGAGGGAGTAGGGGGGCAGCCGGGTCGCGGCACAGAAGTCGTTGACTTCGCAGCGTTTACACGCCAAATTATTACAGATGAAAAACGAAACGAAACGAAATGAAACGAATTTCGGGCAGTCAGGGAACTTTTGGGGAACTGGGGGAACGCAGCACGCACAACAGGTTCAACGACCGTTTTTGTAACATGGCCAAAAGCGAGCAGAAGCAGCGGCAGCGGGAGGCAAACATGGCTTAAGAGGCAACAGAACCTTTCAGCGAATAAGAACGCGCATATAAAGCGGGCGACGAAATGGCCAAAGAAGTGCGCGAACCGAACAACTTTCACCAATTTGTTTTGCTTTCGCGGTTCTTGCTGGCAGCCGAAGACGAAAGATGAGAGACGAAGACAAGAGACGTGAAGAGACGACGACAGCGACAACAATTGACGCGATTGGCGGCTGTCAATGCGCCAAAAGGCAAGTCAAACCGATCAGAAGGTGTTTTGCACGGTATATATGTGTGTGTGGGAGTGTGTGTGTGCTGTATGTGTGTGCTGTCTTAGAACTCTTTGGCCTCAACGGCCGCCCAAATGTGTCGCATTAATAACTTTCCCATTAAAAGCTAATAAAGCCGCTTGCAACTTCCGCTCAGACGAAGTAGCCGGAAAAGTTGCGCATTTGATTAGCAGCAGCAGCAGCAGAGGCACACACACACACTCGCACACACACAGCAAACCTCTCTTGCTGTATGTGGCACAATAGAACGTCACGTTCTGGCCACTGCCACACAGTGCGAGCATGTTCCTCCACTCCCTGCCTCTTTTTGGGCCAACGCTCGCTAATCAAATGTGCCCCCACTCTGCCTGCCTCTCACTCTTCTCTCTCTCTCTCTCTCTTCCCTGCTTTCAGTCAATGTTCTGGCCGCGTCTTCCAGAAGCCTCCGCGTCGTAGCGGTTAGCTTACGGTACTTTTCGTTTTCATTGCACGTCAGCGCGAGAATGTTTAGCCTAGATTCGAGCGCAGGTTCGTTGAACCGACTGCGATGGCGACGGCGACGGCAGCAGCACGACTTCGTCTTCGTCTCAAGCTTCGTCTTCGACTCCGGCTTCGGCAACAGCTTCGGCTGCGTCAAAGCTTCGTGCCGTGCCGTGCTGTCGGCTGCAGTGTCGCGCGTTCTGGCAAGTTCGTTGCCTAAGTCTTTTGTATTTTTTTGGGCGTTGGCAATGCGATCCGATCCGATCAGATTGCAATCCACAATATTGGGCCACGCAGCTCTCATACGCGATTAGGCAATTCCCAAGTTGGCAACATGGGATGCGGACTCCAAATCCCACATAGAATCAACTTGGCGGCAACCGCCAGCAGAATCGGTACAATGGCCGCAAGTCACCTCCAGCAGCAGCAGCAGCGCCTGCAAGCCTCAAGTTGGCCAAGCAAAAAAAAAGAAGAGAGAAAGAAGAAGGAGGAGGAGAAGAAAAGCAGTTGCAGCGACTGCAGCAAGAAGCAGTTAAAGCCAATGACCGCAAGTAACTTACATTTGAAAAATGTGTGCAAAAGCACAGCGAAAGGAGCCGAGCGAGAGAGAGAGAGAGAAGCAGTAAGAAAGAGTGAGAGAGACAGTGTGTGAGAGAGTAAGGGAGACAGCTGCTCACTCTCTCACAGCCGCAGATGCAGTCGAGTGTAGACGTGCCGATGCATTTTGCAGAATATAACAGTATCTCAACGGTAGCGTCTGCGTCGCGGTTCTTTAGCCAAAGCCAGCAACAACAACAACAACAACAGCAACAATTCTGCAACGTTTGCTGAGATAAAACCGGTCTAAGAAATATTTCCAAGAAAATTATTGAGGGAAAGGCAGGCGCACTGGGAAGCTGCAGCGCAAAAAATCTGTTTAGTTTGCATTGTTGTTGTTGTTGTCTTCTAAGCTGAGGCTAAAGTTCTCGACTGCAGCAGCGGCACATTCTCCTGTTTTCCTTTTAAATCATTACCACAGACAGTCTCCACATACACCTTTACATAATTAGCAGACAAAGCAGCCGCATTTAAGCCACAATTGAAACAATTGCAGAATTTATGACATTCAATTAGGCAACGATGTGGGAATACCGTTAGCTAGATAAACGATATTTTACGCAAGCTCATTAAAATACTTTCTTAAAATATTCCTAGCATGAAAACAAAAAAAAACAAATAATTTTAGTAGCTCGTCAAGCCAGAATCGAATTGAATCGCAGAAGAACAAGAACAAGCACAGTTATTAGAACTCGCTTTCCATTCTACAATTATCTATATACATATGGTACGTAGATCAACCTGTTTGAGACGGTATATCGCATATGGCTAATCCTTATCAGCAGCGCTCTATAATGATATCAAAACAAAATCACTGCAATTATTTGTACAACCACAGCTCAACCTGTTTCTTCTTTTCGCTAATCCTTATCAGCGACTCTAGCATCGCAACAGACTATCAAGATCTTGGGCTATTCTCTTGGCTATTCTCCTCTTGCACATTCCACACTAGAGATTGGAACACACGAAATTTGCCATATTAAATCGCTTGTTTTTGCAACGTTTTTTTTCCTTTCTTTTCTTCTTTTTCTATCATTTTGAGTGAAGCTACGGCAAATTGAAAATTACCATCAAATATTTTACTTCTTCATAGCGCAACGTCGCTGGGGATCAGCACGCTGCTTTGCCATTATGAACAGCAACAACAATGCTAGAAAATTCTAACCACAAACAAGCATCGAGAGAGGCAGCAGCACTAAACAACGTTGCACAAAATGGGCAAAAGAACAAAATACAACAACAACAACAAAAGAGCAGAGAAAAAAAAAGAATTCCCAGTGACCTAATTCTGCACTCGGTTGCAGCAATCGCAGTTATTGTTGTTGTTGTTGTTGTTGTTGCTGCTGTCATCGCCAGCATAGCTGTTGTTAGAGTTAGTTGGCCTTTTTATACACTTGCTTGAGCTGGAGTCGCTATGGCAAGCTCAGTCGGTTTGTTGTGAAAGTAAATATCACTGTATATGCTGCTATGAAGCACGAACTATCAATAACTGTCTATAAATCTATATAATAAGCGATTTTTATATATAATACAGATAGAACAAGAAGAGCGCACTGTTAATGATTAAATATATAATATAAACCAGCAATTTATACTCAAATATCATTAAATATCATTTTCCCTTGAATAATGTACTATAAAAAGAAAATTTTTGAATAAACCTTAATCGAATAAATAATAACAATAAAAAAATGATATTATCTACATTATTTTACTAAAAATTTATTAAATTTTATATCTTATATATTTCTACATAAGATGACACTTTTAATCTTTTTTTATATCCTACCGCCCCCTATAGAGCATTTAGAATTTGCCTTTACAGTATTGTTTCTATGCTTCTTTTTCAGTTTGTTGTCCCGGAAGTTCTATGCGCATGCGCATAGAGCGAGGCGCAGTCAGCGGCGCAGCTGGCGTCGTCGTCGGCGTCGAGGAACTGAGCTGGCAAATAACTGAAATTATGTTTCTGCTGCTGGCAGAGCGCAGTAGAAGTAGAAGAAGAAAAGGCCATGGCTAAAAAGAAATTGCAGAGTGCAGCAGCAACTGCAGCGATCGCTGGGTTCGATCAGCCAGCAGAAGAAGAGAATAGAGAAGAGAAGACTGCAAGGGGGTCGCCGCAGAGGGAGCTGGGGCTGGGCAATTGGAACATTCGCCCAGCGGTCATTGGGCGATTGACCGACTCGGCGGGACACACCGCTTGGCACTTTTCTTTTGGCCAAAACGCGCTAAGGCAAATTTCCTTCTTCTTCTCCTACTCTGCAGATATGAAAATTACATATGAGCGCACGAAATCTGTTGCAGTGACCCCTCTAACCTCAACTAACATACCTCCCTCCCTCCCTCTCAACCTTTCCTTTGCCCCTTCCCTTTTGCACGGTCACATTGTCTGTCTGCCAGCCAGAGTTGTCACCCCACCCACAGTTGACCGGGGCGGCCGCTTTTGTATGCTGTAACAGGAGCGTAATAAACACTCGCCTAACGGTACATTTTGCCATGGCCAGAGAGTGTGCAACAAACGGCAACGGCAACGGCAACGGCGACTGCAACATGCAACGAGGCGACTAGAAAAGTGAGAGAGAGAACGACCGGCGAGGGAGAGCGAGAGAGAGAGAACGAACTGTGCACTAAGTGAAATGCTGAAGTGCATTATAACCGTACATTTTGCTCACACACACCAACAAACACAAGCACACACACACATCCAACACTCTCGCGCTGATTTTCGCATTGCGCTTTTCTATCTACCATTTTATTCGCTGCTTTTAACGTGGCTCGCATTCTGTTTGCCTTGATAGACAGCTAAATTTACAGCCTACGCCAGGTGGCAACAACAACAGCAGCAACAACAACAACAACAACATAAAATTGGCTATTGATTTGAGCTGATTTAGCAGCAAGTATGTCTGCTTTTTTTAGAGTGTGTGTGTGTGTGGAACGTAGGCTGAAATGGAAATCCAGGGGCGGGGCAGCTCATTAGGAATATAGTTCAGAATTGATCTACAAACAGTTTGAACTAATGATATATAGTAACTAAGTTGATCAAAGCTTTTAAAGAGATTTCCTTAGATTTTCTATTTTCATTAGTGTTTTTCTTTATCTGTTTATGGAGTTTCTTTAAAATTGTAACAGCATTTGACAGATTAGGTTTTTCTATATTTGCTGTTCGCAGAAATTTTCCAAGATATATGCCAGTTTTGAAAAGATTTATTTACCAATGCACATTTATATTACAATAGTTCCTAAGGTTTTTGAAGAGTTTTCAGACTGCATTTTAGTTTTCTAAATTGTTTCCCATATTCATAACTATAAAATTCTTAAAACAATCTTAATATTGTACAGATATTTCTTTCCTTTAACCTCTAAACACTCTCTCAACTACTCGTATATCAAAGATATTTTTCTTATTTTTTTAATTATGAAATTGAATATTTATTTTAAAAGTGTTCCTAAAACTTCCTTTTCTACATCTGTAACGAACTGTCATAATTCGTATTACTTTTTCCTGCATTTTATTGCCCCCACACACACACACACGCAGTTTATTCCATTATTTGCTTTTCTTAACTGATCATCTGCCTGTCCATACATAAATTGCGCATTAATTTTCATCGCACATCAAATTGTTATTAATTTTCATCACACATTTCGCCACAGGATGCGTGTGTGTGTGTGTGTGCATAGTATTATTTATTTTGACAAGTTCTTACAGGTTCTGGACAAGTTTGCAGATCGCCTGAGATCGTCGGTGCAGCGTCTCTTCATTAGATGCTGCCACAATATTGCGAATAGACTCGTCGAATTTATTTTGGACTCAAGAGAAAGCAGTTTTTTCCTACACAAATGCAACTGCAGCACACAAACAGACAGAGAGAGAGAGAGAGACAGTGAGAGAGAGAGGGCAGAGAGAGACAGCAGTGGCGCTGCGCATGCGCTGCAGCGTCTAGAATGCAATTTCTGTTTCTCTAGCGAAACGTTCGCCAAGCCAAGTGTCTATGTGTGTGTTGCTGTGTGTGTGTATTTTGCTGTGTGTGTATGAACTTTGAAAAGTGGGTGAATGTACAGTAATGTTTGCTGCATGCTGAATGCAACGCTGCAACGTTGCAGTTGGCAGAAAACGTGGCAAATTCGTGATGCACACAAAAAAAAAAGCGCTGGCGGCCCGCAGAATTGGGCAGCGAGAATGCATTGGTTAAGGTCTGCGCTGGCCCGAGTAACTGTGTTTGCAAGAAAAGTATATAGAAGACCCTCTTCTCCCTCTCTCTCTATCTCTATCTCCGTCTCTGTCTATCTGGGCATAATTAGGCAGCAACCTCATTAATTCTTATCGCTCGCGCTTATCAGTGCGTTGTGCTGCGCTGCGCTGCTTTTGTTGCATTGAAGGCCACAGCGTTTCATAAATTGGCACACTTATGCAAA